>JAUPFZ010000011.1:11290000-12667972 GCA_036937285.1 Euphydryas editha | reverse complement strand
CTTTATTGCCGATTCCTACCAAGATTATGTTGGCAAATTCTCTCCTCCTATCAATTCTCGACTACGCAGATGTAAGCTATATCAATTTAACAGAGAACCAACTTAATAAGCTTGAGCGGCTTCAAAACTTTGCTATACGGTTTATATTCTGCCTTCGCAAATATGACCACGTTTCTGAATTTCGTTCTAAGCTCAAGTGGCTTCCAATACGTTCTCACCGAAACCTGCATATTTTATCTCTTCTGTACTGTGTGTTATTTGACTCAAAGGCTCCGTCTTATTTAAAAGATAAATTTGAATTCATTGGAGATCATTCCTTACTTAGATCTTCAAGGAGACTAATGTTAAAATTGCCTGTTCATAAAACTAAATTTTTTAGTCAGTCTTTCACCATTCAGGCAATTAAGCTATGGAATGGTCTACCATTGTATGTTAAAGAAGCCAAATCACTCCCAACGTTTAAAAAATTAGTTAAGATGCATTACCTTAATGCTGGGCATGATTCAAATTAAATTTATTTATTTGTATA
The DNA here is from genome assembly GCA_036937285.1 of Euphydryas editha. Taxonomy (NCBI): domain Eukaryota; kingdom Metazoa; phylum Arthropoda; class Insecta; order Lepidoptera; family Nymphalidae; genus Euphydryas; species Euphydryas editha. The sequence continues at coordinate 12,667,443 of JAUPFZ010000011.1, read as the reverse complement.
TTTTTATAATTTTAATATCATGTTCCTCTTTAATTTTTATGGCGTAATTGACTACAAATGCTATGAGATACTGCTGGTATATTTATTAGTTTATTGTTTTATATTATATTATATTAGTGTGTAATATGTATTTCTTGTAAGTATTAATGTGTAGATATGTGTATTTAAGCTTATTGTAATATAACTGCACCACCTATCCGATCTCTCAAATAAATACTCATTTCTATCTTCGGGTTGTCTGGAAGAAATGGCTAATTAGCCATAAGACCGCCTCTTGTACTACACAATTTGTAATTATTGTAAGTAATCTGTATTACTATATTACATTTGTATGTTGTGGTGTACAATAAAGCATAAATAAAATAAATCAAAACGTTGTAAATGAACTGTCAGAATCTTTTACTAAAAAAAGTGTTTTTCCATCCTCGAAAATTTGGAAAACTACATGGGATTTTTTTTATTACATAATCTTCTCTCTGTCAGATGTTATTTTTAAATATGGGAATATATGTATAAATTATGTATATAATGTTTATTTATTATAATTATTTATTTTTATAGTAGAATGTTACAAATACATAATATATAAGATATAAATCTATAAAGGCATAACATTAGGGCATTAAAAAAAACCTTTGTTAATTTTTTTTTTCTTCTTACTATGATTGCGAAATATTCTAATTTATAATTAATAACTCTCCTCTATTAAAAAGCTCTGTACAGATTTGTTATATTTTTCTGGTAATATTTCAGTCATCTCATTCCTTGTTAACCAGTTGGGTTTTGATGCCTTATTTACTTCACCTGCTTTATAATTTGCGTAATAAAAGAATACCTGAAAAGTTATTAGAAATATACATTTTTGATTATTAAAATAAGAATATAATTACTAAAATCATTCTAAATCCTCTAATATCTCTACTTAGCATTATAAAAATTTAATAAATGTTTAACATACGCATTCGATCTTCTGTTCCTAAGGTAGGTAACTTATTGCCTGTGTTTTAGGTAACAGTCGACTGATATAAATAATAAATACATAAATTAATATATATTAGACCCAGGCTCGGGGGCGGGAATCGAACCCATAATCCTGGAGCAGAAAGCAGGGTCACTACCAACTGTACAAATGGGCCAGTCAAAATAAAATCACTATACGTATGAATTGTTATTATAATTTTTATACTATGTGCAATATAAGAAGACTTCTTTACCATGTCTCAGGTACATTTCTACTTGAATTTAGTTTACATTTTTTTTGGTATTAATTCATTAACATTATATGATATTTTTAATAAAGTTGCATCGCATCACTAACAAATGCAAATGATTTTGGAGGTAGTTTAAATTTTTTTATCCATTGAAATCTATAAATCCAATTTTAACAGTAAATGACAATTATATTTGTAATTTTTATTGTGGAATTTAATATCTTACCTTTGCACCAATTTTGCCATTTATTTCTGAAGGATATTTATACTTATAAAAACCACTTGGAGCATTCGATAAAAATTTAACTTTTAAATCAGGACCGCATTGTTCTAAGAGCGCTCGTTCTGCCGTCTGTGAGAATCATAATATATTAATAAAATGTTAAATAGGTTGTTCTATTAAAAAAAAAAAAATTGTTTTATTGTATCGAGTGATGGTAGTTTGAGTTTTACTATATAACAATATTATATGATTTTAAAATTATAAAGCTATAGAATATGCTTTTACCTGTCTCAGTGTCTCGCCTTCCGTCCATACACCTTGTGGTAAAATAGTTTTAAAATCTTTTCCTAATTTCACTTGTGTTACAAGCACTAAATGCTTCTGGAGACATCTATCATGTGTGCTTTTGTCACCTTTTTTATCTGCTTCTATAAAATATTTAAAAAAAAAAATTAGTACAATTTTAATCAATATTTCATTACTTATATATTTTATTTAAATGCAGTTACTATTTTGTGAGTAAGATGAGATGTTCAATAGATATTTTATTCTAGACATAGATATTCTAGACATCTAGTTTTTATTCCATTCCAAGTATTGTGACAGATTGAAATATGAAAATTTTGAAAACTTTAGATATCCCATTTTATTGCATACTTTATACTTTTTTTTTAAATAAATTATATGGTAATGAATTATTATTTGCTATCTCAACCTATGTGTATCTGGAAATACAGTTTTTTAATCCTTTTATTTTTTATTCTTACTTTTTTTTATATATGACTTATTTTACATGTATATTTTAAATAGTAAAGGAATTCATCAAGTTAGAAACCACATGGTATATCAATTTTATACATATGCAATGTTCACTTACTCATTTACAGTTCTGTCGTATAAGTTTAGAGTATTACTAAAATTTTAAAACTAAAAAATAAAATCTAGAACTATATTATTAAAGGCAATTTATCAATTGTAATAGGTAAGCAATTTTCTAAGTGTGGGGAATTATTATTAGCTTTATATTTCTATATAAATTGTGTATTTGTGAAAGTATTTTAGATGTTGTTACTCCTCAAAATTAAATAAATAAGTATAATTGGCTACATATAATGTAAAGATTATGTGTTACAAATCAAGACTGTTTTTAAACGAACCTGTCTCAATATTAGCAAATTTAAAACTTTCTAATTCCTCTTTGGATGCATCTTCAAAATCTTGAGCTGTAATCTTACTGACCGCGTCCAAGTCAACTTCAATCGATTCATTTTTAAGAAGCTCTGCCTGTATTCTGGAATTGTTAATGTTTATTTCAATATCATACCAAGAACAAGTATTTTATTAAATTGAATTTTTTAGTATTTGTTATACATCTGCATTATTAAATAAAGATTTTAATAATTCGTATTTGTTATAACTTACTTGTCGTTCTCCTTTCTTATTTCATGGTTCGACTTCAGGCTTTTTTCGACTTCAATTGTCCAAAGCATATTCTTAAACTTTTTTTGAATATCATTAAGAGGTGGTGTTACCACTGGCAGCCTTTCAACACATACTCCGGTTATTATATCCCAAGAAGACTTATCTGGTGAAGGAAATAGCAAGGTTCAGGTAGATGATTTAATATTTAAGTTTTCGGAAGTATTAAATAATTTAGGAACATACTTTACCTCTAACAAATATTCTATTACTGATGGTTATTTCTGAAAAAATAAACTTTCTTAAAAACATATTACAGGTTAATTCAGCAAAGTATGTAATTTATATTTTTCTTTTATTTTTAAATTGTTAACCTATAATATGAAAAATGAAGTTTCAATTTTCAACTTGTACTTTGACAACTGTTGACAACTAAACATTTACTATGGCTACGTTCCACTTAACGCCCGCAACGATTGTACCATCCTCTGTATCGTTCCACCTAAGGTTCGTGGTCGTCGCGAGCGATCGTTCGACGTCATAGATGACGTCACTGTTCGCGACCACATCGCGCCCACTTCGCCCACAAAATATTGATGGGTCAAAGAGGGCTTTCACTCTAAAAAACAACGATGGCGACGAGACAAATAACTGTTTACGATCCTGAAACTGACATTGCAGTGGAATTGTTTCTCATTCGTTTTGTCAAAAAATTCACGGGAATCCATTTCGAATTAAATTTTAATCCAATCCATGCGAAATATTTACTCACAAAACCCCCACAGCTGCACGTTTTTACATGCCGCCATATTACGAGCACATAGCGCTCAAGATGTGTGTTCCACCTATAACATTCGCCTTCAACGCCCGCGGCCTTTTTACGTTAGTGGAACGGCAATTTTAGCGGTCGTGGTCGATGGCGTTGCGGGCGTTAAGTGGAACGTAGCCATTATAGCCGTGTTCCGACATATACTGGAGCACTACCCCAGTGCTCTCAGTACTGAAAATTCGTTCCGTTATAGACTGCCAGTACGCTGCAGCAGTATATGACGTCATGAATCGCCGCCATGTTTGTACTGAGAGCACTGGCGCTTTCGAGGTAAGGTGCTCTCAGTGCTGCTCAGTACTGTGATCACGTGATCAAAAATATGACAGCGCGAATGATTGTTATTATTATTCATTAATAATGTTATTCAAAAATGTCCACAATATTCAAATAATATTTTTTCTAGTTGAATAAAAAAAGGTACATGATAAATATTTTCATTTGAAAAAAAAGACGTAAAATGAGGATAATAACAGTAGTCCAGTATACTGGACTTCGTTCCGTTATAAAAGTAACCAGTATAGCGCAGTATAGCAAACTAAAAAGGAACGGCTTCGCAGTATACTGAAATGACGTCACACCTTGCAGTGCTCCAGTATATATCGGAACACGGCCTATATTTACATCGAAGAAAGTCAAATAAAATCGATACCAAGTAATAAAATAAATCGAACTATTCTGTAATCGAATATCGAATGATGCGTTATATATATATATATATATATATATATATATATATATATATATATATATATAATTACGTTTCTCACGTTTCTCACATATAGAAACAGAAATTACAACAAAAATACATCATTAACCACATACCGCATTTTATAGTTAGTGAATCGTAGTGATTTTTTAAGGACCAGTTTGAAAGACAAGATATGATCAATAGTCGATCGACTGAGACAGAAGCAACACTGTTATTCTCCAAGTTTGGGTTCATTAAAAGACAAAAAAGACCTAGTACTTGAAATAAACTGACATTTAAATCACATAAAATATAACCGGTGTTCCCCGACAATTAAATAACAATTATCACCATACGGAGGTACAGTTATATTATATGCATAAATCAGATCAAACAAAAATTGAACTGAAATACACAATATATTTGTAAATTTTATTTTGAAATGTAAGCCGTACTTTATTAAATTTAAAATAATAAATTTAAAATTTATATTGTCGTAATCTAAAACTCAGTTGCGGAAAATATTGATTCTTTTATGTAGTAAAACTAAAATTTGATAAGTAATAAATATCTGGGTACACAAATAATTTAGTCATCAATCAAAAAATTCTCATTTATTTATTGGAGTTTGTTGGAGTTTACTCCTTAAGAATCGATTTTCATATATAAGGCGCCCGGTATGAGAAAAATATGAGAGGTAAAATCTACTGATGAATGACCTCGTTACTTTTTCGGTGCGCGCGCACCTATGGTGCGGTGCGAAAGTAATGTTGCTCTAATTAATATTGAAAAATAATATTTAAAAAATAAATGCTAATTGTCAGATAATAATAATTACATAATTTATCAACATTCCTAATGAAATATTTGTGCACATCTGAAATTGACTATTGTGAAAAGTTTAATGTAAAATATTTCGCCGATTAGTTATAATCAATGTATATAAAATGAATAAATATATATTTATATATGTATATTATTTTCATTAATTTGTTAATTTACCCTTTCATATGGTATTAATCTTTCAGTTGGATAAACTCTTTTTGCGTATGTTTAGACAATCGTACTTAAGGAATAAACTCCAGTCGTGCGTCGGAGCTGACACACACATTTTTTTTTTTTTTTAGAAGAATCGAATCGAAGTATATTATTTGTCAATCGATATTCTTATAGCAGGTTAGTTGGCAACATTTTCCGATCTTTTCTGGCTGTCTGTGTCACTGAAAGTAAGCTATTCTTTTAAATGAAATTAAAAATCTAAAATAATCTTAATATAGTGGTAATAATTATTGTGCTGTGATACTTTATTTAAATAAACAATAAATTTAACGAAACTTTTCGGGAATATTTCATTCGGAATTATGTTATAAAAACAATTTCCGTCTTGTAACTAGATGAGATAGGTTATGTTGATGTCTGTTTTCTAATTTTAGGCCTCAACATGAAGCAAATTGTTGCTAATCAAAAAGTGAAAATCCCAGATGGATTGACTGTTCATGTGAAATCAAGACTAGTGACAGTGAAAGGTCCTCGAGGAACACTGAAGCGAAACTTCAAACATTTAGCAGTTGACATTCGCATGGTGAACCCTCGATTACTGAAAGTAGAAAAATGGTTTGGTTCAAAGAAAGAGCTCGCTGCTGTTAGAACTGTATGTTCTCATGTTGAGAACATGATCAAAGGTATATGAATTATATTTGTTTTGATTGTTGGTGTAGGCAGTGTGTTGTCTTAGTGTTGTCTGGTCTTAGAAAATACTAAGAGCCCAAACTATGCTTTCCTTTTAGAAATCATAGTTTATCAGTTACATGTTTTAGCATGTTGTTTAAATTTCACTTTTTTTTATATGGCTTATGCTTACATACTTTTTTTTATTTCAATTTTTAATTTAAAATTGCAGAAGTACTTTTGAAGTTCATCATTATTTATGAATTCTACTATTGCCAACTTAATAGTAAACATGTTTTAAAGTTGTAAATTCATGTAAATACTTATTTATTTCAATTGTTGCTTTAGGTGTCACCAAGGGATTCCAGTACAAAATGCGTGCTGTATATGCCCATTTCCCCATCAACTGTGTCACCACGGAAGGAAATTCAGTAATTGAAATCCGTAACTTCCTTGGAGAGAAATACATTAGAAGGGTAAAGATGGCCCCTGGTGTTACTGTCGTTAATTCCCCAAAACAGAAAGATGAGCTTATTATTGAAGGTAACTCACTTGAAGATGTTTCGAGCTCGGCGGCTCTCATTCAACAGTCCACAACTGTTAAAAATAAGGATATAAGAAAGTTCTTGGATGGCCTTTATGTGTCTGAAAAAACTACTGTTGTTCCGGATGAGATATAAGATCATTAAAGGTGTAAGCTGAATACTATCTTTTATTTGTATTTTCTATTTCACAAAAGATATTGAATTTTGTCAAATCAAGTAAAATTAATTTAAATTTGTCAATTAGATTGAAAATTACGAATTTTATAAAAAAGCAAATTTATTTTTGCCTGTGAATTAATAGTCAGAATGTTGTCCAATATATTCTAGAATCACATGTTAAAATTTTTTGTTACTGCCCATTTCTCATTAAACTTGATATTTCAACAAATATAATTTTATTGTGCATCAGTTTAGTATTTTTTCATATACTGCACAAGTTTTGTGTTATATATTTATAAATGTAAATATGTTCTATTTTTTTTTCTAATATCTTCAAAATTCTTTACAAAAAACAAAACGACTGTTGCAAAAGTATTGCATCTCAAATTTCAGAATAGCTCTAGTTGAAAGTTTGTAAAGTAGTATTTTACTACTTATTTTATGCATTTACCGATGAAAATGGATAGGGTAGAGTGGTGGTTTACTTTAATCCCTAATTGAGAGCTAAATCCTTTTGTGCAGTGATGATACATTGAACAGACTTTGATTAAGCTACCGTTAATATGCTAAATAAATCAGTAAATTAATCAGTTTTTGTGCATTTCTTATAAATACTTTTATAAATTGAAAAGTTCTGTTGGTGCTTTCTCTGGATTCAAGATAGAAATACCACATTAAAATTAAACCAGAGTTAATCACAACACTTAACCATTATGTTAATAACCAACGCTAATAACGATCCATATATAGTTATATACTATTCAAATAATCAATAGATTAATGAAAGATTGTTATTGAGTATGGTAATTAATTATAAAAGGAAACGTTTTGTATGTGTTAGTGATATTAAAAATTAGAAATTAGCCATTTCTAATTTTTAATAGGTAGCAGATGCAATTTATGTTGCCCGGCTGCTCCCTAAGTCAAAGGAATTTCAAGGTTACTCATTTCGTTTGTACAGTCTATTAGAGGCAAATATTTTTCAGTATTGTTTAAATTTCTGAATGGTTTAGACGTATGTGGGCTATTCTAAGCAAAAAAAAAATGTAACAAGTTTCCGAGAGCTCAATTCGCTAGGTGAGTAAGTTTTTATATCTGTGTAACTATCTCAACCTCTGAGATCTTGACTTCACAGTGAAAACACTGGATACACTGTGTAACGCTTATGGAAACAATTCCCAACATAAATTCTATATAGTTCTAATAAAAAGAATAAAAGACATATAAAGACTTGTTTTAGTTAAGTTTGACTTTTTTAGACTTTTTTCATAAAATAAAAGTCTTTATAAGTCTTTTATTCTATTTATTAGAACTATATAGAGTATATGTTGGGAATTATTTCCATTTTTATACGGAAACCACGTAGGTTCCTCAATGTTTCTACTATGTGTTTGTTCCATTCAAACACCGTATATACACAGTAGTTTCTCGCAGAACCCACTGCACTCAACACCAAATCACAGTTTACATTCAAACTCCATAGATGGTGTTGTACTATAGTGTACTGTATCAGCCTCTAAGACAACCCACTGCTGAGCGAAGACCTCTTTTCCATATAGAAGAAGGGTTGGAGCTTAATCCACCACGCTGCTTCACTGTAGGTTGGCGGATAATATACTACATGAGTAACGATCGCTATCAGGTGTATATGATAACAACCGGGACCGACGGCCTTACGTTCTCATGGAGCAGCCATTGCGGGTTGGCGGATAATTAAGCAGAGACATAAAGGCACAATATTTAACTTTATTTTTATTTGTTTAAAAAAAGTAAATTCCCTAAACTCCTCCATCATGTCTACGACATCCTTCTTTGTGAAATTCATTGTTCTATTAATGATGAATATTTGAGTCTCTTTCGCACATAATTATATGTAAATATATAGAGCGTAATAGAATAATTAAGTTGTAGATAGACCACGTGATTGTCCTAGTATTTTTTCTGATGTATAAATTGTGTACACTAAAATTAGAGATATTTCTAACTTTATTTTTTGTGTCATTCTTTTTTTTTTTTTTTTTTTTTTTTTTTTTTTTTTTTTTTTTTTTTTTTTTTTTTTTTTTTTTTTTTTTGTGACGCAGGGGAATCCATTTACGGATGATATCCAGGACGCCCGGGTCGGCAATCCTAGACCTATGTCGGACTCGGCACTTTGGGAGTGCAATACCGTACTAAACCCCTGCGGGAGCCTTCAGCCGCTTTAATTTGGAGGGTCCCGGATCTGCAGGCAACAGGATCCCTCCAGCGACAGGCTGGCCTCGGCGAAAAGGCCAGACTTCTCCTCCATGGGGACTGTCCGGCTCACCTCTGAACAGTCCCGACGACGCCGTGTCTAGCAGGACCGGGTTCCCATCCCGGCCCGACACGGGCACAAGGGCGTTACTGGAGGCGCATTAAGTAGCGCCTCCTACGCACCCCCATTCGTCGCCCGCGGATGGAGGCCACGTCGGCGGCCTCCTCTCTCCTCCGCTCGTCGGCCTCCTTCTGGGACATTACTGTCTCGCAGAAGGAGACCATCGCCTTCCAGGACTCGTCGTCGCCGAGCATCGCGGTGATGATGCTCGGGAGCGACAAGTCCCCTCCGAGGACCGACGTCAGACCTTGACGCAGCGCCGCCCATCTCGGGCACACCTCGAGGGTGTGCTGGGCAGAGTCCACCGCCGCGCCACAATCGTGACATTCAGTCGTCGGCTCCCTCTGGGCCGTCCGGCACAGGTAGTCACCAAAGCAACCGTGCCCGGTGAGAACCTGCGTCAGACGGAAGGTGAGGGGCTTGCGTTTTCGACGCATCCACCGCTCAAGGACCGGGCGAATGGCAGCCGTTACGCGTGTGCCGTACGGCTGCCCCGCCAGGTCCTCCCTCCACCTCCGCATAAGCGCTTCCTGCCCTATCCGACGCACCCGTAGGATTCCGTCCAACGTAGGGTTCTCACCAAGAGCCCTCCTACCCGAGACGTAAGAGTAGGTCTCGGCAAGAACTTCCGCCACGAGTTCCCACGGGGGGTCGCCGGCTAGAGCAGTAGCTGCAGCCCACGATACCGTACGGTACCCCCGGATCACCCTCACCGCGATGATCCTCTGCGCAGAGCGCAGCGCAGCCTTATTCCTCGCAGTGAGGCGATCCGCCCAAACCGGGGCGCCGTACGTCGCCATACTCCGGCAGACACCAGAGTACAGCTGCCTGCAGGCGGCGCTGGGTCCTCCGAGGTTCGGGAGGAGTCTGCCCAGTGCACTCGCCACCTTTACGACCTTTGGTCCCACCATAGAGAAGTGTGGGCCGAAGGTCCACCCTCCGTCTAGGATGAGCCCCAGATATTTGATTTGGGAGCTCACCCTGACCCTCCCCTCTGAATGATGAATATTTGAGTCTCTTTCGCACATAATTATATGTAAATATATAGAGCGTAATAGAATAATTAAGTTGTAGATAGACCACGTGATTGTCCTAGTATTTTTTCTGATGTATAAATTGTGTACACTAAAATTAGAGATATTTCTAACTTTATTTTTTGTGTCATTCTCAGTTGTGGCTTAACAACAAAACTCTTGTTGTCATGTAATATTTAATTGAGTTTGCAATTTCAACAGCACCAATCAGTATTTCTCGTGTCTTTTCCATCCTACCTGACATAGGAAAATCGACTGTGCTCCATTGGCACAACTAAAAGACATTTAACCAATAACTGAACTGAAAAAAGTAAATTGGATAGTGGATACACATTATTGCCAGTTTTTTTTGCCAAGTCAACATTTTACAACTTTTTGATTGAAATATCGGGATTTTTTCGACGAAAGCGGGTCATAATAAAAACGTAGATAATCAGAAGTTTTAAATATTTTTTCTTTATTTATTTGAATCCAAATTACGTTTACGTGACAATAGATAGCAAAAATAACCATAGGAAATGTATTTTAATAAAAAAAAAAAAAAAATTTGAAATCAGATTTACCCTATCGTTAAATAGTTGAGTCTTATTCGTCTTCTGAAATAAAAGGGCGGGCAGCCAGTCCACTCTTGTCTGTGTCACCGGCCCACGCTTCCTCAGCATTCTGCACGCACGGTCGAGTTATCCCCGAAAAGCGGGACTGAGCATGTCCCGCGCGGGACATTTAATTTTGATTTAAAAATCGGGACATCTGCCAACGCTGATACACATAATTACTATCTTTCCTGCCTTTTTAACTGCCATCCCCTAAAATACTTCACTGTGGGGCAAATGCCTCTAATTAAAGTTTTAGAGCTTATTTTGCCCTACTGTGGTTTAATGGATAAACAAGCAGCAAAATTTCTCCACTAAAGATTTTCTTACGTTTTCACAAATGAGATTAATCTTTAAATAACTTCAGAACTTGAAAATATATCAATGTTAGTTTGGATTTAAAGCTATAGGTATACTGACTCGACTTTAACATGTTATTTTCTGCTGGGCCATCTTGGCTGTCTTAATTTACTTCATACGAAACTGAAGCAAATAAATAGTAAATCTCGACAGAGCAGTCGCAGACAAGATTATGGTGTAGGCATTATTCCTTGAACTTTGTTAATTGATACACGTAATACGAAACGAAACATAATTGCTATAATTTTAATTTCTGAATGTTTTTTTTTTTGCGTATTTTTAAAGTAATTTTCTTTCATAATTATGTATTGACGAAAAGGTGTAGAAAAACAAAGGTAGAATTTTTAACGTAAATAATTTTATTCAAACTAGTCTATTGAACATCACTAACTGATAAACATTGTACATCTGCAAATATGGATTTTTATAATGTTATAGTTAAAATGGTGTTAAAAATTATTAATACTTATAATTTATTAATATACACAATATAACACATTCCATTAATTTAATAGAATACCTACTTAGCACAATAAAATAAATAACAATTAAAAAATTATACTCATTTGTTAATACATCAGTGTAGAAACTTACTAATATCATGAAATGGGTGTAAACACGTTTATTGATTAGGATGAATTTTATATTCGGAAAAAATGGCGTAAAATGTATTTTTGTATGTTCTACACATAGTGATTAAAAATGTATATATTGATGTATATACATTTAGAAATCAATTAGACGAAGTTGTTCATATATTTGTGAAGAAATTACTTGTCAATTTTCCATGTAATAAATTGCTGATATCTTTGGTAGTAAGAAAAATGCACAATACGATTGATTGTCGCAACAGAAATATCAAAATTTTCACAATTCTATTACAAAAATAAGTATTTGTCATAATAATAAAATAATTCTTTAAATTACGCTAACATGGCATAATTATAACGTAAAAACTATCATAGGCTCTATATATTATATTTAAGTACAAACAATAGTAATTAATTGAAATATTTTTAAAACACACACTTGCACATATAAAATCATTTAGAAATCGGCTTGGTGTTTTAAGATAACTTTAAGCAGAAATTGCTCAAGTCGGGCCATATTTGCAGATGGGCATCCTATTTATTCATAAGAAAATAAAATTCTCAATAAATAAATGTCAAACACTATTAGGTGAGACATTTCACACCATATAACACAATTTCTTACTATAAAAATGATCAACAAACAACTTTGCACCTCGCCTAAGTGTTAAGAGAATTTCGGTATGCACAATGTCATGAGATTCAATGGCTACATTAGAAATTGCTGCTTGAGCAAATAACTCTTAGAGGTTGTACAAAATGATTTAGCGATTGACGAACTGTATGAAAATGACAAATGTCATGTTGTTATTATAAACTTTTTAATGTTCACACGTTTTAACTGCGACAAACGAATTCGACAATCGCTTAATCATATTATCTATCCCAGCTAATTACATACATCTTATACTAGCCATGCAGGATGCGTGAGGTGGGTTCGACTATAGTATCATAATAAACTTTATAACTAGTACATTTGTCATATTTTCTTGCATCATTGAGTGCACAATATTATTTCAATAATGATACTTTCATTATTTGTGTACATAAAGCTAATTATATATTATTTTATAATGCTGACGAAAATTCACAATTTACTTTAGCAATCCGAGTTAACAAATTAACATGAACAATATCATTTTTAACTTCTACAATATACAATTCATTTACATTAAATTGAAGCATATAACTTGTATTATTTTTTCAATAAATAATTTTTATTACACCATGCAAACATACTATTTGAAGAAATATAAACGCTAGATTAAATATTAGCACAATAAACACAAGCATAATATACTACAGTGAAAGCTTTGTATTAAAAAATTTGTTACAACAATAGGTTGCATGGATTTATTTTTTTTACGATGAACTTACGCTACGATTTTTGTTAGGAGTTCTACCGAGTGGTATATAAAATTGTACCGTAAAATCATCAGATTTTTAAAATACTCGACTATCAAACGCGTTTTTTTTTTTTTACTAGAATTTATATTGCTTAAACGAGACACATATCGACCTCGGCTTACGACGAATATCCTGACTGAGAAACAGGACAGATTATTTTTTACTTTTTTGATTTTTGAAATTTAAATACCTAAGCCGACAAGCGAGTCACAATTGAATAAAATAAGAAATTAAAAAAAATATATATTTTTCATATTTTTTCATTCATAATTTTAGTTAAAATTAAAAGATCGACAGTCTATTAGGTTGATAATAAAAAATGTTTTCATTATAAAATTCGACCCGTAATAAATACCCTATCAATAAAAAAAATAAAAAAAATCACTATAATGAAAATACACTGAATAACACACACAAATAAAAATCAATTGAGAACCCGATTTGATGTTAGTAAAAAACTATTTATAAACAGACGACGCGTTGGTTTCTGTGCAAAAATCCTATTCATTAAAGGTTAAAAAAAGTATAATAAAGGTACTGTCGAATTGAGAACCTTTTATTGAAGTCGTTTGATTGACTGTTTGTTTCGATGGAATATAAATCGTTATTCTTAATCGTTCTTAGGCTTCGGTTGATAAGTCAAGTATACTTTCACGACGTGTTGGTGTCGGTGCGATGTTCCAAATATCAAGGCTTTGGTTCAGAAAGAACAAGTATTATTATTATTTTCACGACGTGTCGGTGTCTGTGCAATATTCTAATGTCGAGTTCACAGCGGCTCGCGACGCGGCACCCACACGGTGGGTCCGCTCTCCGCCGTGATCACCGCCTTTACTTTCGCGTAGATCTCCTCAGGCGTGTCGCCCGTCACCACCGCTGTAACGAAACACGACATATTAAAGTAGTTTTTTGACGTGATAACGTCTTAATAAATAGATGAACGCCGACTGCACGCCGACTGCGCACGAAAAAGCGTGACAAAGCGATAGCGATACCCCGGCACGTGCTTTATATTTCACACCTTTGACACCTTTGTCGGCCTTCACAGCCGCGCCGTGAAAAATACGTGTCGCATCCGGATGTCATTTTTGAATGAAGAATATTGGGAGATTGTTCGTGCATTTGCTTGTGTTATAGACAATGTGCGTGGTGTCACTCCTATGTACCGCGAATCTTTCCGAAATCGGGCAAGACCTACACCATTTGTAATGTTTAATGTGAACCATCAATTAGAAAGAAATCTTAGATGAAAAAGTGCTTTTACTAATAGAGGAATATTTAATGTTCAAAATGAGATTAGTGGAGCGAGAAGAAGAAGGAAGACAAAACTTTATAGCACAGTTTTAATTTTAATGAGTTTACTGAGTGACATGTAAGATATACTGTTAAGTTATTGTCATCTATTTTACTAACACGGTGGCGCGCAAACGTGCTGAAAGTTGTAAACGAGAGAATGTAATAATTTCGAACAATTTTGAAAACTTTTTTTTTTTTTTATAGCATATTAATTTATTACAGAAATTTTATAATATTATATATATTTACAATTCAAAACTTAAAATAATTATTTACAAACAGTTTTGGTATAAATCAAATTTAATTAAATTAAATTTAGTTTTGGTATTTTGAAAATAGTTTAAATTTACGTCCTTTATAGTCTAATCCATCTATCCATTATAATCTTTCGCAAATTTATGATTCAATTTTTTTAATATTAATTTTCATTTAACAAATTTAACTTTTTGCCTATGTTTATTAAGTTAGATCAAGTATAAAGGAAAAATTGATCATTTTATTAATGGTCTTTAATCGCGATACCAAAAAAAAATTGTGTGTACGCCTGCGTTTGACACACGCGTAAGGGCGTAACACTAACTTAGATTATGTAGACTAATTTGGTTAAGGTTAAGATAGTACTTGTTTTTTATTTTGTGTTTTTAAATGATACATGTAACCATGAATTGTCCTGTCCTTGAGTTTCTCGAGTGTAAAACAATCAACCTCTGTATAAGGAGACTAAGTTAATATAGTGCACACACGAATAAAACGAGTTCATTATAAAACTTTACTTTCATCAGGCTACAAATGTAGACAGTATATACTAGAAATCAATAGTGTCAATGATATGTTATTACTCAAGTTAACAAGTATGATCTTGGTCTTCGTATATAACTTCATCACTTGAAAAATTGTTTTAATAATCAAAATCTATACTAATATTATAAAATTATAAATGTGAATGTAAGTTTGTTTATTACGCTTTCATGGGAAAACTACCATCATCATGAAATTTTGTACACATATTCTTGGAGGTATTAGAAGTAACATTGGATACTTCTTTTTTTGGTCGCGATAACCGACATCCACGCGGGCGAAGCCGCGGGCAGAAGTTAGTAATAACATAAAGGTGAAATTTTTTTGAAAATTTTTACTGCTTCTTATACATCTCTCAAGTCAGCTATTTATCGAATAAAGAAAACTTTAATTACCTGTGAAGTATTCAGCGAATTCTTGCTCCATTTTTAGAGCACGTTCGTACGTTTTCTTAGCTTGATCTTCCGTCATTCGCTTCGTCATTTCCCTGCAAAATAATAAGGTATACAGAGTAATGGTTGAAAATTATTTTTGATTTTTCATTTGAAAGTAAAAACAATCTACTTACATTATAGATTCTACACTCTTTGGTTTAATAAATATGGCAATGGGATATAGTTGCGCCACTTGTAACCTCTTAATGGCGTTTCCGCTCACATCCAAAATGCAATGTTTGCCCTAAAAATAAAATAAAAATCTAATATAACATCGTGTTAATTTCTTAACCGTTGTATCGTTTTATTTTTAATATTCAATAGGACTATTCAAAAGAAAAAAATTTTTACTCAACATTTTGAGGTGGCCACTCGTTTTTTTAATAAATATATAATCAAATGGGGTAGTTACAACAGGATTTTTTTTTGTCTAAAATCGTGTAAAAATTATAGAATGTGATTTTTTTTAACCCAACTTTCATTATTTCAATTTTTTTTTTCACACACGGGATCAATAGGGACTTTTCAGGATTTCATTACAGTGGTCCCCCTTACGTGTCTGTAAATTTAGTTTGTTGTGAATTTATGCAAGGGTATTCCTATTTTATGGTTAATTTGACCGGGCAAATAACAAATTTGCGACGTACTTTTTCCGCCACTTCCCGTACAGAGGCCACGGAGGTCCCGTACAAGTTGTCGTTGTACTGGCCCGCCTCGATGAATAGGTGGTTCTGTATGTCGCGCTCCATCTGCTCGCGGCTGCCGACGAAGTGGTAGTCGCGTCCGTCCACCTCGTAGTCTCGCCGCGGACGAGTCGTGTCTGCGGAACACGTATCGCTTAGGGGGCGTCTATTCATTACGTGAGGCGTTTGGGGGGGGGGGGGGGGGTAGTGGTTTGGTCGAGAGAAATCTCACTCAATCAGGTCTGGTCAAGTCTTAACTACTCTTAAATTAAAAAAAAGAATATATATATATATATATATATATATAATGAATGGTGTCACAGGACACCAGGTAGGAACGAAGTTGCTTCGGATTATATAGAAGCAACACAATTTGCAAAAAAAAATATTGCTTATCTTTTTTAACCATTTTTTTTAACCTAAAAGCATAAATTAGGGTTTCTTGGGAGCCAAGTTGTTCTTCTAATTATCACGAGTTGATTGACACCAAACTATAGCACTTCTAGTTCCCGAGATATGGCCCGCTGGGTTAAGATCGACCAAGTCGAAGGAGGGTGGGATATAAGAAAATGACAAATAATGTAAAATAACATCGCTTGAGGCCGGCGGTCGCGTCCCTCGCCCCCCGCACCGCCCACACGCACTTCCGTAATATGTTTTTCTTAGGGTTTTAGTCTCACATTTTTTCAGTTCAGTCGCGCAACAAAATCCCTACCACCTCTAAGGAACTTCGTTCCAAAAAATTGTTTCTTTTTTAAAATAAATCTAATGTAATCGAACACAAATTAACTCATTTACATTACAAATACGCATTTAGTTGTATGTTTGTTAGTAGATTGGTCACAACTGACTCCCCACGCGCGCAAACGCGTGAATCGCGTGCGACTAGAGAGAGATAGCATGTAGTCCGATTTGCTGTCTCTCTCTACAACCTCGTCTACAGTTTCGGCCTACGGGAAGCTGACTCCAGAAGTATATGTTCTATGCTACGTTAACTTAATACAGTAACGTTACTCACGAGGCACGCAGCTTCCGAACTTGTCAGGAAACTCCGATATAAGATCGTCATTGATCCTATCTTTGAGCGGACCCAGGATAATTACAGGTCTCGTGTAATTAATAGTTAACTGTTGTACTGTTTCGTACGACAAAACCGCTTCGTCTTGACCTGAAAACACAAAATATAAATTATATGAAAATTTTGTTTTTGATCAAATGGAAAACTAATGAAAACATACCGTTGAAATTTTTCTATTGTATTAAGAAAACTTTCGACCGTACGGGATCTTTGAAATCTTATATAGCGTATAAATCTATGGAAATAATAACTAGCAACTTTTCTTTGTCATAAATATATACAAGTTTTTAAAATTCGATCCTTCAAACGTTTTCATAAAACGTGCGACGTGCTCTAAGACTAATTTCTATACATATTTACTAACGATATGTAAAGTATGTAATTATATGTTAAATTATTTCATAGCTTCAGTGCATTTAATATAATATAATAAAAGCAAATTAAAGTTGCGGTTGAATTTTTTTTTTCTATAAATCGAAATGAAAGTTTTGAAATATGTATACAAATGTTAATTCAACTGCATCCTTTTTTATAAAACTTTAATTATTGTCTAAATAGGAATATTTTGCTATTCTAAATTATAAGTGAATAACACTAGCTACAAAGTTTTCATTAAATATACTTTTTAAAGTACTAATTTGCTAACAAAACATAATTTATTTACTGTTTCCGATTTTGCGTAGTTCCTTACCTTACTATGAACCAGCTTAATTTTTACAATCGTAATGACTCGACTAATAAAATGAGGCACATTGGCGCATAAAGACATGCTTCGCAAAATTATAATAAAAATAAATTCTTTCATATATTAGCCAGAATTAACATTTAAATAGTAAACGGCAAATAAATGTATAACACACATTTAAGCAAATTTCACTTTGTGCATTTAAACAATATAATTGCTAGGCTAGTACAAATAATTACAGCATGTCTAAACACCAGAAGCGATAAATGTCTAAATTCTTAAACAAACCAGCAAATAAAATCAACCTTAAGCCCGAAAGATCGATGTCGGGAAGTCGATATATATTACTGTAGTCATGCTCGTGGCGTATGTATAATGTCTACTCGGGAAAAAATTATCAGGCCTGATCATGCATGAAAAATGACCGGGCCTGAACAGGCCTGATTAGACATGAATAGGCATGATCATGTCTAATTTCAGGCTTGCTCATACATGAACAGGCACGACCATGTATGATCAGGCCTGAACGTATTTTTACTCTTCAGATATGATCATGCATGAACAGGCATGGTGTTACTTGCTTTTTTTTTTTAATTTTAGGAATACTCAATTTTGCACACCTACAAACGTCCGCTCTTGTACGTCCTAAGGTTGGCTGGTAGAGACTGCTTTTAGCATTAAGCCCGCCTTTTGTACAATTCTTTGATGTATTGTGCAATAAAGTTGTAACAAATAAATAAATAAATGTTTTCTAATTTCAGGCCTGCTCATACATGATCAGATCTGCTCATAGATGAACAGACCTGATCATACATCAACAGGCGTGATGCCGGCCATTTTCCATGCATGATCAGGCCTGATCATTTTTTCCCGAGTAGGTAAAGCGCGTAGTCGTGCGAACATGCGCAGCGCCTGAAGCAACAACTAGTGTGATAGAGGCGGCTCTAGTGTCCTCGTGTGCTTCCAGTGGCCCACTCTCCCTTCACAAGTTAATAATGACTAACAGACTTGTTTCGTCGTTCAGACTAGAGACGTCACATCTATTGTGAGTGAAAACTTTCGTGGCTTCAATGGTGGATACAATCGTGTGCGTCGAGGCTATTAGAATCGTCGCGTTTTATGAATTAGAAAACAAAAAAACTAAACAAAGATATGACAAATAATAGAACAAAAAAAAATCGAGTGTTATTGAAATGAAAACTACATTTCTAATTGATGATCATAACCAGAATGCGGGAGGTAAGGTATCGGCTACGGCACTCGCAAGCTACGCCTCACTCCCAAAACTTACTCTCGTCCTCGAGATATATGAGCGTTATCTCCTCCATCATGGGAAGTTCCACTCGGTACAAGATTTCTCCTACACGTAGAAAAATTCACGTTATATACATTGGATTATATTTTGCACTTTGCAAATGGTCCGTATAATGGAGAAGATCTAAAATGGGAGGCTTTTTATGGTTGACGAAAAAGTTACAACATGATTTTACGAATTCGACAACGGTGAAATTAATAGTCGAAACGTCCCGTACACGTGAGATCTTAGCGGAAGTACGTCAATCTAGATGAGTAGTTCACTTAATGTAAAGAGCAAATAAAAATAATGTATGTATTTGATAGGATGGTGAGTGCGTTGTACGTTCGCTCCGTGGGACTATTACGTAATTTGCGCGATCGCGAGAAATCGCTGTGGTGTCGAATTTCAATACTAGCTGAGTCTCAATTAGTATTGAAATTCGATACAACAGCGATTTCTCGCGATCGCTCAATTTACGTAATAGTCCCACCGGTTAGGCAACTAGAAGCACAGGACGGCGACCGAACGTGTGTCAAACCAAACCGTGTGCTGCTGCGGCCACGAATGGCCGTTCACCTAGCGACATTTAACCGGGGCGATGCTAGAATACTGTTTTATGCCCATCAGGCTCAATTTACGTTGATTGGAAACGAAATAGAAACGAAATTTTGTAACAAAATTATACACAAAAGTAGCTTCTGCACGCGACTTCGCCCGCGTGAATGTCGGTAAACGCGACAAAAAAAAAAGTATCCTATGGTTCTTCTAATATATCCACGAATATGTGTACAAAGTTTCATGATGATCGGTTAGTTATTTTTCGCGTGAAAGCGTAACAAACAAACTTACTTTCGCATTTGTAATATGAATATGATAATGAAACCTGCATTTATGTAACATATAAATGGCGTAAAAACTAAAATAATAGGTCAACAGTCTTTCGTCGTTAAGGCTGTTATATAGTTTGAACGTTACACAATCAATATAAAGTTAATTATGTATAATTTCATTACAAATATTCGCTTCCATTTCTTTCCACCGCAATGTAGAATGAGCCTAAATCACACAACTTTACAATAATAATCATAAGATATGACGCAAGATGTAAGAATTCTATTTGGATATTGATTCAAGGTCTATATATAACGCAATACATAAACAAAAAATGTATAGCTTAAACTATATGCAAGTTTTTTAGAATTAATTTGACCGACGAAGTTTTATTGAAAGGTTATGTGATTTTAGACATTGAAAAGTTTATTACGATTATAAGTTTCAACGTGAAATACGTATATGTATATAGATATATATTTTTGATGTTTGGTACACAATTTTGTAAAGCAACAAAGATATTACGCCAGTACCTACTTCAAATTATATTACTAAAATTTCTATGATTAATTATGAAGCATTATCATGCTTTCCATAGACACTACAAGCGTTCATTTACTCACACCGATTTTACTGGAATAATATTTTAGAAAACCAATTCACTAACCATTTCACCTAACTAATTGATAAATCGACATTTAGCTCCTTGTTATCTGATCCATATAAAAATCTTCCTTACGCGCAGTGTTAAAAATAAATACAATAGATATTACCTACATTTAAGTATGTCCTTATAAAACTATAATTATATTAGGTATTCGCATAAAAATAAAATTTTATAATATATGAGTAATATAATTAGAAAAACATTTATATGTAAAGACAATGCGTCATTTTTAACGGTTAGAAAAGCACACAGCTCCAATCAAAATATATATTTTTTTAATATAAATTAATATAATATTAGCAGCCGAATGAAAATTTGCGTACAATATCGTCGAAATCTTATCGATCTGATACTATTATATGGGATTTTATGTTTATTAATATCTTTAAAAAAATCAACTTTTAAGCACAAAGGTCATTAATTTCAATTATTGTTTACTATTAAAAATACAGTATTCAACTAATTACATCCGGTTTTGATAACTCAATCTTGATTTTCCTATTACCTGTTATTACATAATAATATATTCCAATTATGTATTCTGCATCATCATCATATTCTATAATAGTTACAGAATATTTTATATACAAAATTTTACTTATCAAACATGCTTAGGAATGATTGTCGATAATGTAATAAGTGATGTATGTGAATATGATCATTTAAAACTCAAAATAATTATGATAATGTTAACATTAAGATCGATAAGACAACGTACGGGCATAATGACCTAATTACGAACAGCGGAATAGCGAAAGTAAAATACATATATAATATATTGTGCACTCACCGTCGGCATTTGTGTCCTCTTGTGTGTAACAAAGCATGAAAGCTGTAACAAAATCGTATATTACAATTCTTTTATGACTCTACACCTCGAAGCAAGCTTAGAATATTCTCCAATAATGTATCGGACACAGGATAAGAATTGTAAGGCTGTAGAAGTGATACAGAAATGTCACGATGTCAGTAATATACTTATTGTTTTTAATAACAATGTTAAGGCGGTTTATTATTCGAAAATATTGCTATTGCTTAAAATTATGTCGATATCGCGAATTTTCTTTTGTGACTCGTAAATTGACTAATATGCACTGTACTGGACTGCATCAGCCTGTGAACAACTCACTGCTGAGCGATGGCCTCTTCTCCATATAGAAGAAATGTTGGAGCTTACTCCACCACGTTGCTCCACTGCGGGTTGACGGATAATTTTCCTACCATGAGTAACGATCATATCATATCATGTGTCTATGATAACAGCCGGGACCGACGGCTTTACGTGCTCTCCGAGGCACGGTGGGGAGACCCACAAGGACATACACCCCAGACTGGAAACAAATATTTGTACCAATACAGATATCTGTCCCGAGCGGGAATCGAACCCGCAACCGCCAGCGCATGTTTTGAGGCGACTACTCACACCACTACGGTCGTCAAATATACACTATACAATACGTCAAATATACAATATACAATACAAATATACACTACGCGGCAGAAAATATTACACATCGAGTTATAGAAAGAGATAATCGGTTAGCTTCGGTTTTGTAGAGCGTCGTCATTGTCACTCATGTAACAATTGATATATTTACACAGAACTGTTGAAACACTGCGTTGGTTAGTCATTCAATGTTTGTTTACATGTTATTTTATATTACAAATATAGAGTTCCTGTAGAAAAGTGTCATCGAAATGCGTAATTCATCCACAGAAAAGCTAAGCAGCAATAGTGTGTGTACTGGAAAGGTTTTAATTTTTTACTTTACCTTATTGTATCCTTAGAATGTTGCAGTTAATTTAAAATACAAAGTAACTACAATCTTAAAGAGAACAAAATATTTTATAAAAAGTGCGAAGCTTCGCTTGATTCGAAACAATTTTAATTATAATACTTACGCTCTTGGTCCGAGCCATCTTCAGATTTACCATCCTCACGGCTCTTCATAAACGGAAACTTTCTGCTAAACGATAAAGTTTTCTTTTTTCTTTCCAATGTTGACTGACTCTGAAATTTTAAAATAATATATACTAATACATGCTTTTGATATAATGAAATAAAATGCAATATACTATATGTTAAGGTCTAGTTTAACCTGTGTGCTATCATCGACATTCGATTGTATTTACGGAAGTTACATTTGCAAATAATTTTTATCACCTATAGAAAAAAATATTAAGAAGGACGAGTATAAATTGGAAGGAAGGTTTATGAATGTATTTTTATGGAGAAATGTTAATGTTAATTTATCGAAAAAAAAATGTTGATAATTATCAATTAATTCTTTCAACATTTTATTTACAATTTAATCCTTCTTCGTAATATACAAAATAACGATAATTCAGTGATAATAATTCAGTTCAATCCATAAAAGTATGTAATTTATCATCAATGTTTTCTTATGACGTTATCACGTAAAATGATCGTCCGTAAAACGACTTTACAGACAACCATTTTTTTTGTATTAATATTTTAGTCATTATGTGTCCTGCAATGTTTGTGACGTCTCAAATAAATATATTTAAGTCGAGTTTCCTCACCGTGCTGACGGGGGTGCCCTGTCCCTGGAACTTGACCTGGCGGTCGCGCGCGCGCTGCTTGCGCTCCCAGCGCCGCTTGGACGGGATGATGCCCACCGCCTCGGGGTCCGCGCTGTCCAGCCGTCTGGAACACGGGCCATTGCCGCTATTAACGTTACTAGCTACCGCCCGCGGCTTTGCCCGCGTGGTTTTTAAATGAGAATTGTATATTGTGTCACAAGGGACGAAAGTACTACTTTCTGTCCCGCATGTGAAAATCACTAATTATTACTATTAACTGACATCTTTATTTATTAGATTTACAAGAATTAGACGATAAGATGATGGGGCCCAAGATGGCGCAATAGATAAAATACGTGCGACGGTTGAGGGAGTAAATCCAGTTGGTGTCAATAAGTTTTCGGTTCTAATTTTTTATTCATTTATTTAATTCTATGTTTCATACACTTTTTAGAAATTCTGAAACATTCAATTAGAGTAAAGCAATGAATTGAAGATATTATCATGTTGACATTCATCTTGCCCTCCATTCCAATAATATGTCATTATCATGAGTTACTTTATCCCTGATATTGATTATATCCTGATATACATTATCTCTGTTGGCTATTTTGATAACTGATAATCCGTCATAATATATAATACACAAATTACCCCTGACAGGTAAGTAACAGGAGTACAAATATGTATGTGAAAAAATTTACATTTCAGCGAATCAAAGGAAAAATTATATTCTGCTTATTGATAAGAAACAACTAATGACGAGATTACTAACAAAGAACAAACGAAAAAATTAAGGCCGCAATAATGGGATTCCCGAAGTGTGTGAAGCTTGTAAATTGAAGTAACATTTTAAAGTTACCAAGACGTTTAAGTGTTTGCGACCCCTTCTTAATTTTTTGGGCCTAAGCTACAATACTCAAATCATGACATTAGCTTTAATTTTCGTTGGACAAGTTAACGATTAATTTGCAACTTATCCAAAAAAAGAAACAGAACGTCAAAATTTTTAAATTATGATTATAATACAAATATACAATCAAAACTTTATGTATATTTTATTTTAATGATTCCAATTTCCAATAATTGTTTTTTCTAACAAACCTTATTTGACAACATAAAAAAGAGAAAAAAAAAACAGGGTGGACAGTCTCTTATGATGATCTTTTGCATTGTACAATCATCATCGTAGGTAATTAATTTTTTTTCATTACAATTATAAAATTTCCTAAAATTTTTACACTTACCGAGCTTGCCACCATTCATCGTCGGACGCATTAGTGACGTGCAATATATCACCATATCGGAATGGCAGACCTCTGGATGGTAATCCGTCGTCTCTAATGGGATCATAGTCGAATAGTGCTCTAAAAATAAATACTTTTATTAAAAAAATGGTAATAAATTATTCACTATTCGCTATCTACAAATCTTAAATATAATTAAGTATTTATATAAGTATATTTAAACATCATAATCATAATTTTACCTTAACTCTGTCAGTCGTAATAAAATAAGAATAAGTATAACTGATACGAAATGTGACATATGCCTTATTCTGTTGAAGCGTCTCAATGTTTCAAATGTGCATGAATAAAATAAGTAATATCTTTTTTTTGCGATCAAATAAATTTTTTTGTTGTTTTCTCAAAATTAATATATACATATTTTCCAAAAACGACTATGAGAATAAGTACAATAATACATTTTTGCAAATGCATGTTATATATATATATATATATATATATATATATATATATATATATAATATGTATGTTAAGCCACTTTTTTCAACTCATAATAATCTCTAGAATCAATTCTTGGTATACAAGTATAGATTCTTCAAGTCACCCAAATATGAAATCATTTAATTTGTTGTACAATATTTCTATATTTATGTATAAAACATATATTCTCTTTACCTTACATATAGTGATCGCTTTTGAGACGTTCTTAGGAGTGTATGATGTTGTTTCAGTTCATTGATTCTAGCTTCAAATTTATTATATTCTTGTGGCCTGTACACAACGGTCAATTTTACGTTCTGTCCTGTGCTCTGTAAGAAAAAAAAAATTACATTGTTACAAATCTTCAACAAAAATAAAATTATTTATGACGACTAATATTAATAAATTAATATATTATGCTATTATTTATGCTAACATCTCATTTTTTGTTATCTTTTGATTGCAGAATATGACAGTGTGTTTTAAGTCCAATGAGAACAATTTTTACATGTAACCAAATTAATTAAATAATCACATACAACTAAAATCTATTAATTTAATTATATTTAACAAAATTTTTAAAACATATATATTTTTATTTAATTATTGTAAAGACACAAAATAAGTTTTTATTTGGTCTTCCTTTTTGTAATCACATCAAATATGTAATAGAATTATTTATACAGCCACAAGCTGTGTATGTACATAGAATTAGTCATGGGTTTTTAAATTGTTCTGCTACGCAATTTAATTTATTTCGTCTGTTTGTTAATCACGTATGTGTACTCATAACAAGACTTAATTGAATTATTCATACATCTCGTAAATTAGTATTAACACATTATGTATGGATATTATACAAATTGTAATGACAGATTTAATTTGGCTAATATTTTTTCACATTATTTCTTATCATTTACAATTTTATATTTATTAAATACCACCAGATATTTTAATTACAATAGTTTGAATATTTTTATAACTGACATATATTTAATTTTTTTACTGTGATATTTAGTTATAAATATGTAATAACGTTAAAAGCTACAGTTTGGCCAGCATATTTTGTTGTAACTGGAATTTAATTTTTTTTCTCTAAAACCTTTACCCAGTTACGCTCTTATGGTTGGCTAGTAATGACCGGGCTGGCGGTCGACAAGTCGACCGGTATAACATCGAAGTATTTCCATAAAAGTACCTAAGCGTCGTGTGTACAGACACCTTTTCCCTAA
Source organism: Euphydryas editha (assembly GCA_036937285.1). Taxonomy (NCBI): domain Eukaryota; kingdom Metazoa; phylum Arthropoda; class Insecta; order Lepidoptera; family Nymphalidae; genus Euphydryas; species Euphydryas editha. The sequence goes on along the minus strand of JAUPFZ010000011.1, from coordinate 12,641,092 downwards.
AGGCCGGCAACGTACCCGCAACTCTCCTTATGTTTCGGATGTCCATGGGCGACGGTAGCCATTTAACATCATATGGCCCGTCTGCTCGTTTGACCAAATTGTTATTTAAAAAAAAAAAACCTATACTGTTATACAGCTGGGACTACCTATACTACATATACTGGTACAAGGGACTGGTATCTAAATCACCACTCTAATCTATCTAGGGAAGCAACATCGCGCATAAAAAACATTGATATTTTAAAAAGTGAAACTATTATTACTTATTTTTTAAGACATTAAAATTGATTTTAATTATTTTTTTTATAACCGAAACCCACAAATAAATGACACGGCATCTGTGATAATTAGTAGGGATGCAACATCGCTCATAAACACATCGATGTTTTGAACATCGATATTCGTTCAAAGTAAAATATCGATTTTTTTATTATTACGAACGATATACAATGGATCTTTAGTAATCCATCCCCTGTCTAATCCAGCACTCCCTGTAATCCGATATGACTATTATTACTGAATATTTTTTTGACAGTCTTCGCTATTGTAGATAATGCATGATTGAGCAGGTAAAAACTTGTATGCGCCAGTTATTATTTTTTGTAACTTCTATAGCATTAATAAAGTTAATTTGTATACTCTCTATTGTGTTTTTTAATTTACTAAATTTGACATACATAATGAAGTATGATTTGTACTTCAGAGTATAACATATAAAACCTTATCATTGGATCTGTAATTGGTCTGATTACATGGTACTCATTTGTAAAAAAAAATCGGACTATAGGTGGGGTATTTGGTGGCTTTATTATGGACAATTTTTTTATATTAGAGGGGGCAAACGGACAGTCGATTCACCTGGTGGTAAGTAAAAAGACATCCATAGACATCCGCTACATCAGAAGATTAGTGGGTGCGTTGCTGGCCTTTAGGGAGGGAAGGAATGTTCCACCGAATCTGTGGAGGGAAGGGAAGGAATGGGCCACCGGATCTCTCACAAACCGAACGAAACACGATGACAGTGCCGTCATTTCACGTCGGTGTTAAGTGAGAGCGAAGTACTTCCCCGGGCGCGCCGGCCCATTCAGTTGCAAGCAGCATGGCGTTACTTCGGTAAAAGGTCTTAGGCAGTACTCAATAATCCGACAAATTCGATAGTTCGACACTGCCCTGCAAAACGTTTGTCGGAGTACCGGGGGTCCACTGTATCGATATTTGAGAAAAATCGATGTATCGTTAGCGTCCCGGCATCAGGCGGCGGTCTCACCTTGAGCGCGCGCGCGGCCTGCTCGTGCGTGGCGTGCGTGATGTCGACGTCGTTGACGGCCAGCAGGCGGTCGCCGCGCCGCAGCTGCGCCGAGCGCTCGGCGGGCCCGCCGGCCAGCAGGAACGACACGTAGATGCCGTGCCCGTCCTCGCCGCCCACGATGTTGAAGCCGAGCCCCTGCGGGCCCTTCTCCAGCTCCACGACGCGCGGCTCCTCGCCGTCCGCCGCGTCCGACGAGCGCCGCAGCGAGTTCGCGGTGCTCGACGCTGTTAGGACGGCTGTTACTATCGTTAGTGTCATTTTTAACAGTTTATGGAGGAGATCTAAAATGGGAGGCTTTTTATGGTTGACGAAAAACTTACAACATGATTTTATGAATACGATAGCGGTGAAATTAATAGCCGAAACGTCCCGCAGACGTGAGATCTTACCGGAAGTACGTCGGTCTAGGTGAGTAGTTTACGTAATATAAAGAGCAAATAAAAATAATGTAGATATTATAGGATGGTGAATTCGTTGTACGTTCGTTCCGTGGGACTATTACGTAACTTGCGCGATCGACAGAAATCGCTGTGGTGTCGAATTTCAACACCAGCTGAGCCTCAATTACTATTTGAAAGACACTGTAGCGATTTCTCGCCATCGCGCAAGTTACGTAATAGCTCACCGATTTCGAAAACAGACCTTCTCTATTCGGCTATTTTTTTTTAGTGCTTCATACATACATCCCTTTTTACTTATTGACATATTAAGCGACTTAAAAAAGGCTTCGGCTCTTTTTTTGTATTCTACGAAAAATCGATTGTAAAATGTGATTTTTTTCTTAATAAATAGGGTTAACCTGGTAAATGAAATTTTTAGAACGTCCATAATTCTCGCCGTCGGTCGTCTCCTCTGAGTAACGCAGAGTTCGAGGTACACGATACTGTTGTGACGGCTGTACTATTCATTAGTGCTTTAAATGCAATTTTTTTTTTTGTAATATCTCCCGTAAGGGCCGAAACACATAACCGCGTTGCGACGCCGCAACGCTAAAATCGGCGGTGGCGGCGCGGCACCGCAAATTCCGGCGTTATGACGTCATACTTGTTGACAATGATTTATTGACATTTTGTGTCTATTTTTATATTTTCATTTTTTTTGTGTCTATTAGACATGGGTAACTCAATGAATTTGTATGAACCGCAGATAAGCTCATGAGCCATATGCTTGAACCGGAGCTGTGAACTGGCTCACAGTTCAGCGCAATTGTTGTTATATTGTTACTTTTAACCACTTTTAACTATTAGATTTACAGCTAATTTATGACTCTGTTCAAACAAATGACATGTATGATGTACCTAAATTATAAATATGTAAATTATTTTTATGCTAATTTCATGCATATGATAAATGCTAAAGTGAGTTTCTTTGTTTGTTACGCTTTTACGCCTTAGCTATTAACCTGAATCCCGATCATCATGAAATTCTGCATACCAGTTGTCTGGGGTACAGAAAAGGACATAGAGTACCTACTTTACGTACCGACTACCGTTGGTGCCTGTACCATGCGAGCGGAGCCGCGGACGAAAGCTATTTATGTATATTTAATCTATAAAACTAATACAAATGTAAGATAATAATTGATGTATCACTTTGTTTAAATTTTGTTTAGGCTTTATGAGACAAAAGTTGTTTAAAATTCTACCAGCATAAAAAAAATGATTCACAAAATTATTTCCGGTACAAAGGATTACTTTTTATGCATTCGACTAAATAACAACTTCAAATATTAACAAATTTCACGTGAATTATAATATTTAAAATAATTAAATTAATATCCACAATCAAAAATCACAAAAAACTGGTTACACTACAAAAACGCTCTTTTTCGCGACGCCACAACGCCGCAACGCAAACTGCCGATTTTAGCGTTGCGTCAACGCAACGCCGTTATGTGTTTCGGATCTAAAGGTGCAGCTTTATCCTCTCGTGTTCGTTCTTCACGCGTATTAGCATTTCCAAAACGAATGAATCGTAATAACCCGGGAAATCTGTTGTAACTCATCGCTGCACGATAAAGGAGAAGTTGTTTTCCCCTTTTCACTGACGTGATCTATATTGGAATTATTGGCCCCAGAACCAATCAAAATCGCAATAAATGCGTACATTTCTTGCATTGTTACCGAATGCCAAGATCGAGTAAAATTGGGATTGTTATAAAATTTATAATGAAATAATTAATAAGTAATAAAGCTATATTTAGGTATAAACCTAAATTTTAGTATAATATGTATGACTGTCGATATTTATATTTATTTTAAAATGAAAAATACCAATGTAGAGTTTGTTCATTACATTTTACATAAGCGGTAATTGGTATTTCTAATGGCAAATAAAAATTGTATAAATAGACTCTTTTAGAAGTTATTCCAACACATGTACTTACGAGACGACCGTTCTAGTCTAGTTGTGCAAGTAGTCGCCTCAACGCCGGCGCTCGCGGGTTCGATACCCGCTCGGGGGCAGATATTTGTATTTGTGAAAATATTTGTTTCCGGTCTGGGTGTATGTCCTTGTGGGTTTCCCCACCGTGCCTCGGAGAGCTCATTAAGCCGTCGATGCCGGTTGTTATGATAACACAGCTGGTAACGATCGTTACTCATGGTAGGGATATTATCTGCAAACCCGCAGTGGAGCAGCGTGGTGGACTAAGCTCGAATTCTTCTTCTAGATCAGGGATGGCGAACCTTTATACATCAACGTGTCATTTTTTCTAAACAAATATTGACTGATATCATAGGCGTACCATCAAATAATTTTGACTTTATAAGAGAAATTATTAAATTATGTAAAATGATAGACAAAAAGGTCATCTCCGTACCAGGCTATCCGTAATCACAAAAATAAAAAGTCATCACGACCCCCGTACCGATGTTTACACCCACAGGCTATGCGTATTCCTTGGTTTTTGGTTCCCATTGGTTCGCCATCCCTGTTCTATATGAAGAGGTCTAGCAGTAGGACATTTACAGACTGATCCAGCGGAGTACTCACGCGTGTTGGCGCGCGAGGCGCGCGGCGAGGGCTGCGCGTGGCGCGGGCCGGGCACCAGCACCAGCTGCACGCGCTCGCCGGACGCCTTCAGCGCGCTCACCGCGTCTTCGTGCGTCACGTTGTCCAGGCTCACGTCGCCTTTCTGTTCGAACATATTGTCAGCTTTTACTCGCGGCTTCGCTCGTATTGAAACCATTAGATAAGTATCAGAGATCATTATAATAGAAACGGATCAATTATTGGAATGCTAGATAGAGTTGAAATAACTAGACTTTAAAATTTTTTTGACAAACAATTCGACAACTTTTATCGTTTGTAAAAAAAAATTATGCAAAGTATCCTGTTAAGTATCCTATCCTATCGATAGTTTTCGTGTGAAAGAGTAACAAACAAACTTATATTTCACATATATAATATAGGATATAAGAGATAAATTTAGAAGAATATTTAAGAATATAAAATTCAAGAGTACTTATTTTAGCCTGCAACTATTATGTGAGAAAATTTTAATAAGGTTACACAAGACGTGCGTGTTCGCCCTCGTTGCCGTTTTTTATTACTGTTTCGTTCCGTAGATTTATCGTGTAATGCTTTAGCCTAGGCCTTAAGGCTTTTCTTCAAAAACAGGCTTTATTGAGGTAAAAAAACAAAAAAAATTGCTTTCCCGGTTTCACCTCTGTCGAATTTGATCCATGTTAGTCTGATTGATATTTTTGGCTAATACACTACACCCAACTTATTTCATGCAAAATTTAATAAGAAATGTAAGATTTTCAACTCTTTGGGCTAGCTCGTACAGATCGTTAACGGACGCGAGATGGCACGCTATGAGTATTTTTCTCGCGCAAAAGATGAAAGGTTTTGTGTTTTAAATATTAAAAAATTTACAGTCACAAAAATTAACTACCGTCTTTTGAGATATCATACGACGCTGCGTTCGCAAATATGAAATAACGCGTGTTCAAGCCGTATCCTAAAAGCGCGGCATTTTGCGCTTCACGCGGATATCGGATAGGAATATATATTTATCACTTTTTTATTATATTTGTTGTTTTTTTTTTAAATTAATAACGATTTTAATTTTTTTGAAATGTGTTATTACATTGTAAATATATTTGTATCGAGTCACATTTGAAGTGGCAGGATCAATAATTACTACGCGCTTATTCCACTTAAGTAAGTGGAATTTTATGTTCGCTTTCTCACGTGTTAATGTTGGTTTATTTTTAAGCCATTTATTATATTGATTAATAACTAAAGTGTAACGTGTAACAAAAGTTAATAACTAAGTTTACTCACAGACGTATTTTTAACCATAAGCAGTTTGTCGCCAACCCTCAGGCGTCCGTCTCGGTGGGCGGCTCCACCGGCCATAATCTTAGTCACATATATGCCATTATCTCCTGGTATATGTTGATTTCCTAAACCACCTGCTATGCTGAACCCTAACCCTGAACCACCTTTCACCAACTCGATCTCCACTGCCTCCTCTTTATTGGATATTTGTGATACATTTAAGGTGTCTTCACTAGTTTGTCTACGTCTTATTTTCTGTAATTAAGAAAATATACGCCTTATTACAAAACGAAATTATATATGTATATAATGTATAAATATAAGAATTATTAGATAGATAATAGTTTATGAATGATGCTTACCAGTCTTACTGTGCTACCGGCCTTTTTTAATGCATCTACTGCCTCAGCATGTGTTACGTTCTCGACTGACGTGTCGTTGACCTAAATTTAATACACACCTTATAAAAGTCATGACACACTTTAAGGAAAATTTATTAGAATAGCAATAACTTAACGAGAAATTTCGTGACATCAAAATAAGTGCAACATATGATGATTACAAAGGAAAGATCTATTTTTTAGGCTATAAAGTAAATACTACACTCATAAGAGTAAGTCACTTAACTCATAAGAGTGGAGCAGTAACCATAGATGTTAACGAATCTGATGGATCTCAGAATTAATCGTGGGTGAAATAGCGATGGAAACTACGACAATACCTGTAGTATTGCATCGTTGATTTGCAACTGACTTGCGGCTGCCGCTCCACCGGGTATGAGTTTTGTGACATAGATGAGTGGGTCATCGGCAATGTGAGGGTTATCTGAACCACCGGCGATACTAAAACCAAGTCCGGCGCCACCAGCACGAGATAAAACCACAGTTAAGTACAAATATCCGTCTTCACCCACTGTACGCTCGGATCCACCTTCTATTCCATTTATCTGCAACTTTCAATACCATCCATCATTTATCTCATACCTTTTACATAATAATTTCTCTAAAACTAAATAACTCCAATTAATGAAATGGTAAATGAACTTCAAGTTCAATGCTTTTATACTTTTTTACCCTCGTTTGATGGTTTTTTATCAATAAATATTAACATTTTTCTTAGTCAGACATTGTTTATTCTAAAAAAAATTACTTTTCATCTCATTTTATTAAATATTTTTATTCATGTGTATCTTATGTTATTACACATAACTTTTAATTAAAAAAAATTCATGATGGTTGAAGATAATATTTATCTATGATTTTCTATCATCTATCTTTCTTTTATATTAGGCATCTCTTCTCAGCTTTTTTATGTTATATTGTAATATCGGAAACTGTTTGTGGTTAAGTAAAAATATTTTGTTTGTTATTTTAGATAATATTGTAATACCGTTTGTTTCCAAAATAAAGGAAAATAAAGGAAAATAAATAAATAAAAATCTATTTATTCTATTATGTAATTATTGTAAAACTATGTGTTTAATACACCATTGTTAGTCTCTTACATTTACTAATAATATGCTGAATATATAAAATAGTATACTTTGAAATTTTCAACATTGTTCTAGATTTTATAAAATTGTATTTTGTTTACTGAACCGAACTGTTATACCTACTGTACTGTTTATAAACTGAAAATAACAATCTTTTTTTGAAAAATATTAATATGATAAATTATTTATTCTACAAATTAATTTTTAGTTTAATAATTCAAGTACAAATTTACATAAAAACATTAAATACCTATGTTGTAGTAAAAGCATATAATGTTTGACCGTAATAACAATGTGTAATGTTTTAAAAATATTTACCTGCTTCATTTCAGGTGTCGAAACGTGAACCTGGAAGATTAAATTCAGATCTGAGTCATCACAGAATGACAGTAGTGAATCATTGATAGCATGTACTGCTAGTTTAATATATAAGAAATTATTAGAATTAGATTTAAGACAGAACAATGTTAAACAATTACTTAATGATATGTATGTAGAATATATGTTGATACAATTTACGCTTATAACAAAATGTGTTATATGGCTGCTGCTTGTAACATATTAGATACTATTTTTTTTTTAAGCAAGCCTAGTCTTTATCTAATACATATTACATATAACTTAGATATAATTGTATTGTCTTGCTGTTATTATTTTAACTGTCAAATGCACATATTTTTGTCATATCTGATCATCAGAGACCTTTTTCGTATTAAGAAGCACTCACCTACTCACCGTATCAAGATTAAATAAGGAGGAGACTTTCCGAAGAAATCCATTATGAGTTTTTTTCTTCCGTCTTTCAGTCATTTTGATAACCAAGTGTGCATAGCCCTCGGGTACTTGTATTCAGTTCTATACTATGTACACTGCATGCATGTTAGTTACACACTTGTGCCTGCTGTCAGCACCTTACTGGCTGCGCTCCTGCATGCACCATTCTCTACCTAGAACCCACTTCTAGCTTGCACCAAAAACATTTCAAATGTGTATTTCCACTTTTAAAAAATGCGTCCTAATTTTATATTTGCGAGTAATCCCACAATATAAGCTGATTATCATGTTAGCTTGATTTAAAAATTACACCAGTCTTATCAAGAAAATTATTTTTGAACCGAGCCCTTTTCTGATAAGTAGCGGGTTTTATTAGAATGTATGGGTATGTAGTTAATTGGGTGTTACCAACTTGTGTTCAATGATAGGATGGTATGAATGTCAAAGCGATGAACTTTAATTAGAATGTCCGTGTTACGTTATTTAACGTGCAATATAGACGTTTGGTTTTATTTAGAAGGTAAGTAAATCGTTTAGCGAGTAACGTAGCGAATTGTTACAAGCAAAACTAGTTTAGAAGTTTCATTAGTCTTACCAAAAACGTTTGAAAACGTTCCCAAATTGTAAAGAAATTACTAAACGTTTATAAATAGATTAGTGTATATTATATGGCCTTACTTGCGACGAATACGAAATAACAGCAGTGTGAATGTCAAAAAATTTTGTGTATCATTTCACTTGATAATCATTTACGTGAAGTTTTCTTTTAATCGAGGTATCGTTCGTAAGTCATTGGCACAATTGTGAAGTTTAACAGCACAAATCCACACAACCATGAAACGTTAGCGTACATATCGCTAAAAACTTGTACTATATTTTAGGTTATAAATAGTACTACGATACGCGAAACACCAACTATCCGCCATTACCGACCACTTGTTGTATAGCGTTCGGCTACGGCTACCTACCTTCGGAGACGTCACGTCATCAAAAAGAAGAAAAAAAACAACGGTATCGGTAAACACCTCGAATTTCAGACATTTTCCAAAAGATGGCGCTATATGTGTTGTCCTTTGAAAGATTTGATTTGTTTAAGGGAATCGATTAAAAAATAGCAACGATTCTAGTTTATATTTATTTTCAATCAGTTTTAAATCTAATGGAGATTATTTTATTAAGTTGCTATATACGACATCAAATGTTTTAATTTCCTTTACGAAGGTAAAAAAGTATTCATGTCCTATATACGAGGGAGCGTTTTTATGTTCGCGAAATGAAGGGGTTTGAAATAAAAAAAACCAAATTATTTTTCCTTATTAATATATTCACCTGCAAGACGGACACATTACTGACTCATAAAAAAATGTTTTGTCTTTGTCCTCAAAATACGCTGAAACTGCCTCCTTTTTTTTATTATTATTTAGTATCGTACATCCACGGGCTCTCGATTGCCCATGCCTTTTTTTTATAATTATTACTTTATTGTTTTACATGCAGGCGTTTTGCTCAATTACAGCGAGTAGATAGGTACTTAAAATTATCTTAGTATCTCTAAGATAATTTTAATTCTCTTATGGCGAGTTGCACGAAACCGTCGCTAACTTTCCGTTAGTTAAGTTGCAATTAATCTTAAAATTAGTTGATCTTATGATTAATTTAAAGCTGTTGGAATTATTCATCCGTTAGATAGGTCTTTAATTAAACTAAAATTTTTTGTTAACTTAATCAGATGTAGGTTTCGTGCAACAGATAATCGCGATTCTTGTGATTAAATTAGTTTAATAAACTCTTAAATTTAAAATTTGTTTCGTACAACTCGGCGTTAATTAACTAATTTTAAGAACGCAAGTCCACACTGACCTTAAAAAAAATATTTATTTATAGAGTAATAGATTAGTGTAAGTGTATATGTATATACAAAAGTATATCGTAAAAGTGTATCGTAAAAGTACGATCAATATATTTAAGACCAATTACTTACAAAATTAAATATCACGTCCCAAAAGTAAATAATGTATACGGAACGCGTAAAATAGAATATTTAATTCCGAAATTTGTAAATGAGTTGCCTGAGGAGCTAGTGCAGATGTACATTAAAAAGGAAAAATATAAATCAAAGCTAAAACATTACTTCATCAACTCTAAAATTATTAATTAATGTAAAAATCTAATTATTCTTGTGTGTTGTGTTTGCGTGTTTTTTATCTGTAAAATATTACTTGTACGACTCACCTTGCCCAGATAAACCCTGTGAGGTTTTCGTGGCTGGGTTTTTGTAAAAATATAATAATGTACTTTTGTGTTTTGAACAAATAAACAAAAAAAAAATATATAATTTTATATATATATACATATACACATACACACATTTATATACATATATACATACATTACATACTATTTTTTTAATATATATATATATATATATATATATATATATATATATATATATATATATATATATAATTTTTTTTTTTTAATTTATTCACTCACCACATCCACGTATCATTCAATAGTTTGGTTTTATTTGCTTTTTCTAATCTCTTCCACGACCCCCGCTCAGCAGCACGAGTACATCCTCAATGACAGCATCGTCTCTATTATGTATTGCCATCTTGAGGCTGTGCTCGAGGATTTCTTTGTGTGTAGCCTCCGCCGCCCTCCCCACGAAGCGACCGATCGCATCATCCCCGTCGTCGGTGTAATAGGTACAGGTGTTGGTGTGCCTAGTCACCGCGACCACAGCATGCGAGACACTGTCATGAATTCGCAGCCTCCTGGTCTTCATTTGGATAATGATAACCTCCTCGCTCGTTTGTCCCTGCGCCTCGTGTATGGTCATGACGCTCGATCCTTCTCCGGTACCATATCCCCGGCTTATCAAAACCTTCTTTTCCTCTTGCGTAAATACCAGGTATAAGGTTCGGGCTTGTTTTTCCGGTATTTGAGCGCCAGTGAACCTCTCAATGCGCAGGGAGTGGACGATGGGGTTAGATGAGTAAATGTTGTTGTAGATCTCGCAGATGGCGAATGCAACGTCCTTAGGATTCCGATGCATGCAAGGCAACTCACATGATATTCCTGTTGTCAGGTGTGGTTTACAGTACCGCATCTCAAAAAGGTTTTCCCTATCGATATATGGCAGCTGGTTTATGTCTCCAAAGAGGACCACTTCTTTCGCCTCCGACAGCCGGGCGGCCATTATTATAGCCCCAAAATGGTTCATAAGGGCTTCGTCCACCGTTAGACGGCTTATTCTTACGCCCTCACGAAAACGATCGATTTTTTCCATATTTCACTTTTTACTCCTGATTATGTTGCTTGGTTGGCGATAGCTCAAAGACTAATAGTCTAATAACAATGAAATCTCGTATTTATACTAATTATGAGTCACTAAACACGTTACGATCCTAATGAGCCTAATCACCCCCCTCCAACCCTCTCATTCCGCGAACTTAAAAACGCACCTTCGTACCTTTTTACCAAAATTTGAGTTTTCAGATTTCAATTAACTTCAGCCATTTCTGAATCTGAATCACGAAATATAGCTAGGTCACTAGGTGTACCGTGTACCAGTACAATACGTTAAATAATGTATCTAAATATAAAAAAAAGAAATATAGAAAGTTTGCACCTACTTAGGACAAGGAAATTTATATATAAAAAAAACAACTTTGTTGTAAATAATGTTGTTTTGTTACAGCAACAGCCAAATAACTTTTCATTTATATACTTATTCAAAAAAAAAAAAGATAATTCGTAGCTAGTAGTAGGTGGTTTACCTTTTTCTCTTCTGTCTCGCCTCTCGGTGATATGATGCAAGGGATTGCTCCAATCTGAGACGAGATTATTTGGATAATTTATTACCTACTAATTTATACTTTGCTGTTCTTAGTAAGATTAGCATTCTATTCTGCCAAATAGAAATTTGAAAGTTATGGTCGAACTCAATATAAAATGTTGCAATATTTGACTTAAGAATGTGCTAATACATTATGTATGACAAATATCTCTGTTATTTGATTAGTATTGTATTCTTGGGGATCTTTCATGTATGGAGTTAAAAATATTTTTTGAAGATTTTTTTATCAGTTTGTTAACGTACATGTTATGTATACATTGTACTTATTATATATACTAATACAATCTTACAGCTTTCTAATACTAAATGTTTCTGAGCTAATGCACAGATGGAATTGACAAAATTATAAAGGAAAATAAATGATAGTAAATAATAATAATGAAAATAAATAATAAAGTCCTTGTTTGTATAATCTTTGGTCCTTCTACACTATCCATATAACAAACTTGATAAACTTTTAGAATAAATTGTTTTTTTTTAAATCGATTATTGCATAGATATCTACATGAAATACAAAATTATCGCTTATTTTACCATCTACTCATCATTTGTCACTTCATTTATAGAACTAAGATACAGGTTCAGATTACGATTTTACCTTTGCTGAATCTGGTGTAGAAACATTTCGATTATCAGACTTTCTATTGTTGTCCTGTAGAAATGCATTGGAAACTGATTTGTAATCATTATCGCCTGTTTGTGTCTGTAAAAAAGGATTTTATAGTTTTAATTTGTCCTATAACTATTGTCATAGTTGTAAGCTACGGTAAAATGAACAAAAATGAGCGCCTTGACGCAAAGGTTTACCTAGGTACCTACTTCTTAAAGTGATCTTAATTCTATTTTGCTACCCATACGAGTTGGTGAAACACGTCGTTAAAAAAATATTTTTGATATTAATTTAATTTGTTAAAAATATATTTATAAAGATGGATAACTTAAACATTTTAATTTTTTACCATTAGGTATATATAATTATAGTATTAGATCCATTCCTTATGTTTTTTCACATTTTATGTAAAAAGTGTTTTTAATGTATAATGTCTACGACATCTAATCTAGAAATGTATTTTTTTAATATGTGGCCTTAGATTTTTAACAATTTTTATTGAAATTTAGATTTTTCGCGTATATTTGCCCGTAAATTGTTAGCTAACAATGCGTATGGTGGGTGTTGCGTTTTGACGTTGATGCGAATGTTTTCCGTTTTGTAACGTTATTATCACACAGATATACTCACTTCACCACGGACGCCGTCAGCTTCCCACTTGTTTGCTATACGAATTGTTTCAGCAGTCTTCTGTTGAATAGATTTCGTATCGTCAAGAAGAGTCAATTCATAAAATTCTTGAATATCTGTAGACAAAATAATTATAATTTTGTAACTATTTAAGATAAACTATTATTATTTTTGTTGTGTAATGTTTCAATAAGTTTATTTGTTTTCATTACATTAAGTATACCTACCACTTTTTATTGTGACAAAATTTAGGATAGCACTACGCTTTCACTGAAAATCAGTGGGAAGTAGCTGTCGTAGCTCTATTTCGTGTTGTGAATAATATATTGTAATTGTTAGTAGATATTTATTCCATGGCCAAAAAGGCGGGAAGCCTAAGAAGGAAAGCGGATACATTTTGCATTTGTTTGTTTCCTGCTCATTTTCTTAAAACATACGAGTTATTTATGAAGAAATCAATAAAAATTACTTAAGGTTTCTTTTAAATATATAATTTGGGGAAGAGTCTTTTCGAGAAAGTTGACAGGATTTTTTTTTTAAATATTTCTCCGTCAATTCCAATTTTCCTTTTTAAAAAAATACAATAATCATATAAAGGGCGACAGAATAATTCGAACACACTGAAGCTTCTCTACGATTTGTCATTCAAAAAAATTCACGGTTTATTCGTCTTTAATTTCGGTTTATTATTATTTTTGTTTTTATTCCGTACAAGACGCGGTTAAATAGATCCTGGGATAAGTGCAAAATAAACGTTTTTACGGTGCAAAGATGACCTTTCAAAACAATAACAGACGACATTGACATACTGGTTGCAGAAACCTCAAAAGTTTACTACTTTAACCCTGCTAGCGGTTTTTAATAAGATATAACGGTTTTCACGATAAAAATATCACGGATTGATTCTGCTTTAATTTGAATAAAGCGATTATCACTTATAGTAATTGATAGTTTTTCAAAGTATTTCGAAGTATAAAAGGTACCTAGTAAACATTTTAACTTGAGTTTGTCTAAACATGTTCAGTCGATCATAAATACAATATTCTCGTAGGTACGTATTTTCACAGTTCAGTTATAAATATATAAATATTTTAAATTCCATCACGTATAAATTAAATAAGTGTACTTGTATACAAGTTAATACATTCAGTTGATAAAGAAAATATTTAAATAACAAGCAAAATAATTTTGAAAATAAGTAGATATTACATTATAAAAGAAATTTACTCTCTGTTGGTTTTAAAAACTATATTAATTGTTGTATAGGTTTTATCTGGTAGTTCTTTTCTTTATCTGTAATTTTGTTTAAAAGTTATTTGGTCTTTCTAATGAAAGGTAATAAAAAAATAAAAAAATAAAAAATATCTAAAAGGTTACTTAAAGTTATATTTCACGAAACTTATAAAGTTTCGTGAAATATAACTTTAAGTATTTAATTAAGATAGAAATAGAAAATAATGGGTGATATCTAAAGCCAGGATATTAATGTCACAGGACTTTCTGTACGAAATAACCAGTATAAGATTACTACTACTTATGACCATATATTAAATGGTCATAAGAAGTAGTTATCTTATACTTCTGACTATTTGGTAAGTTTTGGATGAAATTTGGTATGTAGATGTATTCTGTGAACCGCATTAAGATTTTCACACAAAAATAGAAAAAAAAAACAATAAATTTTGGGGGTTCCCCATCTTAGAACTGAAACTCAAAATTTATTTTTTATCAAACCCATAGGTACGTGTGGTGTATCTATAGATAGGTTTTCAAAAATGATTTCATTTTTTTCTAAACTGAATATTTTGCGCGAAAGACACTTCCAAAGTAGTAAAATGTGTAGTAACTTCTAAAATAAGAGAATGATAAAACTAAAAAAAAATATATGATGTATATTACCAAGAGCTATAACTGTATAATAATAATAAATAATTAATACAGAGCTATACTGATGATGCTATGCTTCTTATACTTATGACCATATATTAAATGGTCATAAGAAGTAGTTATCTTATACTTCAGACACTGAGGTGTACCTACAATATTGTAGTGTGATTGTGATGTGAAAAAAAAAATGGAAAGAGTTATAACAACTCTAAAACGGATTATTGAATGGATTAATAACATCAATAAGTAATAAACGTTCAATAAATAAGTATTTATTTATTCTTATGTTTGTTTAAATAAGAATATGTCATATGCAATCTCTCCAGCGTTGCCACATTGACTACGGTATATCAATGTTGTGCAGTACTTGTACAATAACGCTAGTATGTCGGTTCGAGTACAGGAGCATAGTACGAGAGCGATTCCAATGCAGCGAGGTGTGAGACCGGGAGATGTCATCTCTTCGAAACTGTTTACCGCAGCATTGAAAGATGCTTTCAAGCTTTTGGAATGGGAAGGATTCGGCATCAACATAAACGGCAAGTACATCACTTACCTTCGATATGCCGACGATATCGTGCTTATGGCAGAATCTCTGGAAAACCTCAGCATTATGCTCAATGACCTCGATGGAGTTTCTCGTCTGGTGGGCCTTAAAATGCACATGGAAAAGACTAAAATCATGTCGAATGTCCATGTCGTACCTACTCCGATATCGGTTGGAAATTCAACTCTCGAAGTTGTTGACGAGTACACCTACCTTGGACAAAAGGTCCAACTTGGTTGATCCAACTTCGAGAGAGAGAGTTCAATCGTCGAATCCAGCTAATTGTAAGATGGGCAGCGTTCGGGAAGTTAAAAAACGACTTTTCATCCGTCATACCTCAGTGCCTGAAGTCGAAAGTCTTCAAACAATGTGTGTTACCAGTGATGACATACGGATCTCAGACGTGGTCTCTGACTATGAGCCTTTTAAAAAAGCTCCAAGTCGCACAGCGTGCAGTGCAGAGGGCTATGCTTGGTGTTTCTCTGCGAGATCGAATCAGAAATGATGAGATATGCAGACGAACGAAGGTTGCCGACATAGCCCAAGGGATCTGCAAGTTGAAATTGCAGTGGGCAGCGCCAAGGGCCAGGTTTAAATCTTCGGCAAAAACATCGGCATCCCATTTTACAATTAGATAAAAAATCGTTAACATAAAGACTATATATATTTTTTGTTATTGATTCAATGAAAATATTGTTTTAAGCCTCATAACGGTGTTTGTACATTATAGTTTCGAAGCTTATCGTAGCGATTTATCCTGATACATTGATTATATTTTAGATTGTTTAGATTTCGATTTACACAAAAAACAAATTAAGCTACATTTTTAGCTTTATGCGTACATATACCTAAATCGCGTGTTGTAGGTAGTAGATCGATCTCGAATATAGGCAGTAAGCCATATTATATATTATATATTATATATAGGTATATATATAAACAATTCAAAGTTCTACCTGACCAGAAAAAATTTGAGTTTCCTAGATTTGTTTAGTTTTACTGTTCGTATTGTACAAAGTATTTAGTAAATTATCGATTAATGTTATGAAGTTGAGTGGTGTAGTGGTAGGTATAGCTAGCTAAACAAAGCGTTCGCAACATGTTAAACCGTGTTTTCGGTGTTAGTAGCCAGCGGAGCATAGACAAATCGATATCGATCGACCTAAAATATAACTACCAGTACGTAGTTTTAATTTTATTATTTTTACTTTGCATATACAAATTCGGGTTTTCGTTGTGAAACGGGACGAAACACTTTTTGTACTAGTGAAACTGTACCTAGGTACATACGTTTTATAAATATTTTTAGTACCTGTAGAAATAAATTTAAAAAAAAAATCTTAACGTATATTATATTATATTATAAAAACTGGAAGACAATTCTTAATATATATTATATTATATTATAAAAACTGGAATGAAATTAATAAAAAATATCAATAGCACTCTATTAAAAAAAATTCTTAGGATCAATATTCTTTTGAAAAGTTTAAATCAAAGCTTCGTACTAGTTGCACTCAAAGTTTGGTCTCAGACGTTGCTATTCAGTTGTAGAGTATCAAAAGTTTTTTAATTATTTTTTCATCATCATTATCATCATATCATCCATTGGATGTTCACTACTGAACGTAAGCCTTCCCCATTGACCTCCAGAGCGACAGGTTCAAAGCAAACTCCATCCAACGGTTTCCGGCGACTTTTCTCAAGTCGTCCATCGTCCATCTCGAGAACGGTCGTCCGACGCTGCGCTTGCCGGTATGTGGTCTCCACTCGAGAACCATTCTGCTTCGTCAGCCTTCAGTTCTACTAGCTATGTGCCCTGCCTACTGCCACTTCAGCTTATAAATTCGTTAATTCAGTTTCCGTAAATTTAGTTTTGACAATCAGTTATCATGACTATTAATTTATCTGTAAAAGTGATGAATGTCAAAAAGTAAATATCCAAAAATTCGTGATATTATGAAATCGATGAACGATATTTTTTTTTGCTAGAATTTAAACTGTGTAGATACAGATACTTGGTTAAATTGATAATTTTAGAATTAGTATGGCCTAGACCAACGTTTCGGTACGTTTTTTCAGTGCACGTGCGCATTCCAGTTTGTATAATAAATTCCTTGGCCCCATAGTCTTTTAAAAGTCATTTTTGAGGTTTATAAACATTGTTTAAGTATTCATTCTCAGAAATTTGTTGAAATAAGATCTACAAACAGCCATTACTTAAATAAGACTTAATTGGTATCATTTTAACGTCTCTTAAAACGGTATCCTCCCTAGGCAAACCTTGAGGCGCAGGATCTACATAATTTTGTTACATTACTTTTTCAATAAAAATTTAAAATCTCATTTTATTTTAAAAATTGCTGTGTTAAAAAAAATGGCCTTATGACCTGTTTTTATGATATAAAAAACAGTATTGCTTATATTCTAAAGATACTTAATCTCAGGAAGACGAAAAATTGGACAGTAGTCTTAGTACCTAATTCTATTTTCAGCCGTCATTAATCGAACCTTAAAAAGAATAAAACCTGTTGAAACGTGAAATCAACTAGATTCATTGTCAACAAATGTAGCTGTATAAGGTATCTACTAATAAGTAATGTTTTTATTTTTCCGTTCGTTACGAGTGTAGGTCTTAGCTTTTTCGTACTTAAAAAAAGGCTATACTATATTATTATTTTTTGGTTATACGGATAGTCAAAACAAAATTTGTCAAAACAAAAATGTCGTGTGTACTGAGTACCTACACATTTCAGAAGTGAAACATCTTTGGCGAACTCAATAATATTAATAGTTAATCATTCTATTACTAATTATTTACTCGTTGTTTACGCGTTGCTAGGATACGCGACATCATACTATCTCATTCTCTCCTACACATTTTTGTATTTGTGTCTCTTACCTGTCGTTTTTTCCGTCGCATCCCGTTTCAAATCACAACGATTCTAAAGAAGTTTCACTTCATAATCCTAACAAGTTTTTGTTAGAAATATTAAAAATGTAATAATAATATTGTTTCTGTCTGCTATAGTTGTATCTTTCACATTTTTATTATTTAGGTTATCACATCAGTTTGTTAACGAAGTAGGTTAAAGGTCTTATTTAAACGATATCCATGTTTCCATCAAGATTAAACCAACACTATTTCCCACTTTTAAACCAGCGTTCGCTAAAAGTGCATAGTCACGAATTTTTTAACAAGTTTACAAATAATAGAAGATTAAAAAGTTCTTTTTTATTTTTTATTTTAGCATAATCGACAACGTTTCACTCGTAGAGATGCTTTTTAAAATGTTAAATTAGGACAAAGTAAGTGAGTAAAGTGTACATATTATATGTATAAAATTTAAATGGTTGTTGACTTTTTGTACATTTGAGCATCAGACATCCCGATAATTCTGATATTAATTGAATGAAGAGAATCACACATTGTCGAGAAAACGCAAAACATTCGATTTTTTTTTTTTGTATTATTTTATATTTTTGTTTATATTCATCAAACTGAGGATCACTTGATGTCAGGCGATTAATGCCATGAATATCCCTAGTAGCTTAGGAGCAGAAAATGCACTGCTGATCAATGGAATTAAGCAATGGAAAGGAGAACTAGAGGAAAGATTTTGGCTATAAAATCTGTCACTCGAACAAAATTCAACTAAAACAGTTACATCACATCTACGAGTATGTCCTACTACGTAGTACTACTTCGATTGAGCGAGCCATAAACTAGCTGTTATCAAATAGTCAAAAGCTAGACTTTATTTAAATGTTGCAATAAAAAATATACTAAACGACACATACGGATAAAATTTTAAAAGTCAATTTTTCGTCTCAACTGTTCCGTTATTTAAAATTTCAATTAAAATTGTTTAAACAAAACTATCTGCAGAGCTACGTCAGAACCCTCGTAGCGAACTAGCGTTGAAGGTAAGCTACGAGTTTGAGTAATGACCCATTTCTTTACATTTGGGTCAGACTGAACATATTAACGATTGTATGGATTGTTGAAAATGTTTTAACTTAAATTTTGTTTTTATTTTAATGTTTCGTTGAAGACATTAGTAATATAAGCCTATAAGAAACTAAATTCGTTTTACAGCAAGAGTATCAATACATTATTTTATGAAAAAATAATGTTGGTTAAAAAAAACATGTAAATGGGAGATTTTAATCCATTTTAATACACGTAGTAAAAATGTGTGTGTAATTACACTTATAATTATAATTTGATTAAATTTTTAGTGCATATGAATGAAATTTAACATTAGGCAACTTATCTATAATATAAAAATAAGTCGGGTTTTCCTTCCTGACGCTATAATTCCAGAACGCACGAACCGATTTCCACGGTTTTGCATTCGTTGGAAAGGTCTCGGGCTCCGTGAGCTTTATAGCAAACTGAATTCAGGAAAATTTTCAACAGAAAAGCAGAAAAACAGGGAAAATCATAATAATATAATCTTATACTCTCATAATGAACTGAAGTGCATTGAATCAATTTCTAAAAAACACATTGGTTGGCAAAGGCCTCTTCTCCATATAGAAGAAGAGTCATCATTGACTCTCATCAAATGATTTAAAAATTATAAATTTTGTAATATTATCTATAATATAAAAATAAGTCGGGTTTTCCTTCCTGACGCCATAATTCCAGAACGCACGAACCGATTTCCACGGTTTTGCATTCGTTGGAAAGGTCTCGGGCTCCATGAGCTTTATAGCAAACTGAATTCAGGAAAATTTTCAACAGAAAAGCAGGAAAACAGGGAAAATCATAATAATATAATCTCATACTCTCATAATGAACTGAAGTGCATTGAATCAACTTCTAAAAAACACATTGCTTGGCAAAGGCCTCTTCTCCATATAGAAGAAGAGTCATCATTTACTCTCATCAAATGATTTAAAAATTATAAATTTTGTAATATTATCTATAATATAAAAATAAGTCGGGTTTTCCTTCCTGACGCCATAATTCCAGAACGCACGAACCGATTTCCACGGTTTTGCATTCGTTGGAAAGGTCTCGGGCTCCATGAGCTTTATAGCAAACTGAATTCAGGAAAATTTTCAACAGAAAAGCAGGAAAACAGGGAAAATCATAATAATATAATCTCATACTCTCATAATGAACTGAAGTGCATTGAATCAACTTCTAAAAAACACATTGCTTGGCAAAGGCCTCTTCTCCATATAGAAGAAGGGTCATCATTTACTCTCATCAAATGATTTAAAAATTATAAATTTTGTAATATATATAATATAAAAATAAGTCGGGTTTTCCTTCCTGACGCTATAATTCCAGAACGCACAAACCGATTTCCACGGTTTTGCATTCGTTGGAAAGGTCTCGGGCTCCGTGAGCTTTATAGCAAGCTAAATTCAGGAAAATTTTCAACAGAAAAGCAGGAAAACAGGAAAAATCATAATAATATAATCTTATACTCTCATAATGAACTGAAGTGCATTGAATCAACTTCTAAACAACACATTGCTTGGCAAAGGCCTCTTCTCCATATAGAAGAAGGGTCATCATTTACTCTCATCAAATGATTTAAAAATTATAAATTATGTAATATATAATATAAAATAAGTCGGGTTTTCCTTCCTGACGCTATAATTCCAGAACGCACAAACTGATTTCCACGGTTTTGCATTCGTTGGAAAGGTCTCGGGCTCCGTGAGCTTTATAGCAAGCTAAATTCAGGAAAATTTTCAACAGAAAAGCAGGAAAACAGGAAAAATCATAATAATATAATCTTATACTCTCATAATGAACTGAAGTGCATTGAATCAACTTCTAAACAACACATTGCTTGGCAAAGGCCTCTTCTCCATATAGAAGAAGGGTCATCATTTACTCTCATCAAATGATTTAAAAATTATAAATTTTGTAATATATATATATAATATAAAAATAAGTCGGGTTTTCCTTCCTGACGCTATAATTCCAGAACGCACGAACCGATTTCCACGGTTTTGCATTCGTTGGAAAGGTCTCGGGCTCCGTGAGCTTTATAGCAAACTGAATTCAGGAAAATTTTCAACAGAAAAGAAGGAAAACATGGAAAATCATTTTTCACATACAGCGCCATCTCTGATACATAGCATGTACTACAAACCAATATGGTTTTGCATGGCGGCAGTACGTGGTGTGAGTATCCCTCACGAAAATAAGTTGGTGGCGAAACGGAGTTCGCCGGGTTTGCTAGTTAGTTATGATTTCATGTGACATAATTATGATATATTTGTCTTTAAGTATTTTACTTGTTTATAATTAGATCTGCTTATTTACGTACCGTACCCGTGTGTACATAAAGCTAAAGACGCGCTACAGACTTTTTATCGCAATTTTGTATTATTTAAAATCGGTAAAATACTCACAATAATCACAATACGGTTAATATCCACGAAAACACATTATATTTCATTTTGAAAAATAATACATATAAGAAGAACAAATCTATTTCAACTATTTACTAGAGATTACAGAATACATATTTTTTTCTATTAAAATTATCAAAATTGAAAAAAGAAAATCCTGTTTTTGTTTAATGACTTGAATATCAGTAGTCAGAGCTACTATATAAAATAACATGATTTACGGGAAAGCCAAACAAAAGTTTAAAAATCACTCTCGAATTTCAGAAGAGTCCGTATCCGTTGACGACGTAATCACGCGATATACTCTACTTATTCAGAAAACCCACATGCGGTTAACTGAGATGTTTGCACGTCGAATAAGTACATTAAGGCTACAAATTAGAGATGCCACGTATATTTGGTATTCGGCCTATTCAGCAACTTTTTTTAAATACTTTAAACTATTCGGTCGAATACCGAATAAAAAAATAAAAAAAAAATTATTCAAAAATATATCCATTTTAATCACAAAACACTATCGGTGGCAAGTTGTGATTAATGAAAACAATTTATTCAACATTTTGTTGATAGCAAACGATTGCGCTTTTCTTCATAAATAATACCCGCTTCTGAAAATAACCTCTCACTATACACTACTGTGTATACCGGTTATAGGACATGATTGATAAATTTTAGCGAATTTTGTAAGGATTGGATACGGTTTTGCATTTGCTGACCACCATTTGTAAGGGTCCGCAGTCCGATTTAAGCGAGGAGTTTTCAAATAAAAATCAATCTTATTTGTCACAAGTCTTTTATCTACATCTTTTTTTTGTAGTAGTAGTAGTAAGCAGTAAGTGAGAACTATAAGTAACGCAATATGATGTAATAACTAGTAATTAACGTACGCACCGCAATAAGATAAGTCGTAACATGTCACGTACGAAGTGCGCACTTCTGTTGCCGAATATTCGGCTCTTCGGCCAAGAGCGTAGCAGAATATTCGGTATTCGGCCAAATCACTATTCGCGGCATCTCTACCATAAATCATAGAGCGGTTGTAATAAAAGGCAAGGTATATTAAGGCACAGTTTTAAAACCTAGTGTAGTTTTATTTTTTAATATAATGTTTAATTATTATTATTTTTTTTTAATATAAAATTGGATCGCGGATTAAAATAATCAATGGTTGAATACAGCGAACGGCACAACATTTATTTTTACATTTACGCTTGTCTAAGAGTAAGAATGGCCAATGAAGATGGAATATGGTTAACATAAATGAGAGTAATAGTCAAAGTCTATCAAGATTCAGATATCATATTATCTATATGTAATTTGACAGAGATATACCTATACAGTGTAAATGAGTGGTTGTAACCGTAGTGCACTTAAGACGTTACGCATAAGCAACTGCAAGTGAACAAGGTTAATCCAATGTATGTAATTATTGTACTATTGCACTTACTTACGTAGGTACTTTGTTACCTAGTATCTATGTTTATATTATGACGACCCAAGTATAAAAAAATCTTATAAAAAAAATTATGTTTTCGTAGAAATATAAAAAGTTAGATACAATAATAATATAATGTAATTTTAAATATTCGCTTCGCTTCAGCTTATCGCAGGCCACGACTGGACATAGGCCTCCCCAAGTTCGCGCCAAATATCCCGCGTATATTTGAAATATTAATAGTTTATTATTTTTTCTTTTTAATATAATATAATGTAATTTGAAATATAAAAAATTTCTTTTTTGTTCTTTTTGAGTAAATAAAAATCAATAAACCTTTTATTCCCATTTTGTAAATAAAAAAAAAAAAATCATAACGTTCTGTTTTGCTTTTTTTCACACCTAACGATGTTTTATTATACATATACCAGCTGTGATATAAGGTATCCATGTGTCAAAGCTCGTAGTATGAATTCAAATTGTGTCCAGATTTATTTAATTATGTTCAATAGCTTTGGCGTGATGCGTAGCCAAGATACAGGTAAAAATATATAAAAAATTACATTTTAGTTTCAGGATCGATTATAAAGTGCTCAAGAAACATCTTCGATTAACAGAACTGGACTGGCAAAAAAGGCGGCCTTAACAAAAAAAACGGCACCTGACTACGATAAAATACCCATATCGTATGTCAGAAGGCAGATCCGGGAAGAGACTGTCAGGTTATGGCAGAACAGATACAATTCTTCGGAAACTGGTTCGGTCACGAAAATATTCCTGCCGGATGTGAAGACCGCTTGCAGACTGGTAAGGAAGTCGGCACCAACGCATGTCGACACAAAAATACTGACCGGCCACGGAGGATTTGCGGCGTATCTGCACAGGTTCCACCTCACTGACAGTCCTTCGTGTATCTGCGACCCGAATTGTGAGGAGACAGTTCTGCACATTATACTGGACTGCCCGAGGTTCGGTAGGGAAAGGCTGGATCTGGAGCTCAAACTCCAGATGAAACTTGACCAGTCATTGCTCCATACCATCTTCGAGAGCGAAACGAGCAGAACGTCTTTCCTTACTTTCGCAAGAAAGGCCGTCACAGTAGCCGCAAAAAGAAACAGCACGACCGCTCTACCACCGGCTGTAACGCCTGTACAGAGTGCCAACACCGTCGTTCAAGTAACACAAACACAGACACTCTACACACGAGGAACCGCTCAGCAGACCGCTCCAACGGCTACGCCAATGTCTCCTGGCCGTGTCCTTCTGGACCGAATAACTCAAGCCATGCCCTCCTCTTTGCAAAAGCTGTTCAGGAAGAGAGCCAACAATAACGCACCTTCGCAACCGACCCACAGCAGGATCACGCAATCCTCGCCCAGCGAAGAGGTCGGAGGCGGAGAAGTTGGAATTAAGACCAGATGCGTGGCTCTTTTCATGGACAGTGGGGTGGAGAGGATAGGAATCTGCTTCTGTCGCTCCGAAACACGCGATCGGCTGGTGATTTCACCGGGGCTCGCTTTACTGATAAAGGGTAGCACACAAAAGACCACCATTAAGCGCACAAAGATTGAAGCGCTAGAGCAAGAACAGGAGGGCGACTCGACCTACCGTTTGGTACGTTTGAAAAGCAAACTCATCGTGCTGTTCGAGTGGGGAGAGACGTCAGCCTTTGCGCAGTCTAGTGTGTGGCTGCAGCAGTTGAGCGAGACCCCCGGGGGAATCCCTGGAAGAATCAGTGTAGATTCAATGAGAGTCGGCTATGATAGAGGCGACGTATCGGACAGGTACGGTTGCCTAATGGCCTCCAAGAACAGTGAGGTCACTGTCTACGAGGACAGGGGGGAGGATCTAGGTTAATTAAGACCGAGATCTATAACACCTTCACCCCCTGCATCGCCGGCTGTCGATGAACCCGCATCTAGCGGTTCGGAGCGCTTACAGCTCAGGGTCGAGGTCCAGAAGGCAGAACAACTCTCAAAAAGGGCCGCACCCGAGTCTAGGCCAAGTTCGATGGCAGTAGCGACATTTATCCATGCTACCATCTCCCCAAAACAAGATAAGCTCTCACATCACCCCTCTCCCAAAAAGGCGGAACAAGAAGAGCGGCAAGCGGAGGCGCTAAACAGGTTCACCAAAGACGACAGTCCGAGGCACCCGAAGGCGTCACCGGCCGCTCGAACTAGAGCCGACATGGGGCAGGTTTCACCACCGAGACTTAGACCTGCGTCCACACCGCTTCAACACGCGGAAAACGCCCTAATCGAGTTCCTGGCTATAACAAAGGCAAACCGCGAGGTAAGCCTAGCCATCTGCAATAAGATCATGCAGACCTACCGGTACGACCATCAAAGGTTACTGGAGGCGGAACTCGAGGAAGCCCAAGCAGCCATATATAACAGCGAAACCCGACAAGTACTCAAGGGCAAGATGTCGGGTACATATATGGCTGCATATAACAGCACAGCAGGCTTCGTGAGCGCCGTCGAGTCTGAGGGGAAAGATGAGGAGCCGCAGACCTTTGAAACACCCGAAGGGGACCCGGTGGTGGTAGTGGCCAGATGCACGAAAGTAATGCTGGGGGACCGGATACTTCAGATGGCGAAAACCATCTCGAACGACTGGGAAGCCGGCTTACTATCCGTGACCTGGGGACTCCCATCGCTGGAATGGATAAATGGGGTACCGGGATGCGGCAAGACAACTCGCATAGTAAGGGACTTCGACGAGGATACGGAGGTCGTGATCACGACCACAGTCGAGGCGGCCAAAGACTTAAAAGAAAAACTGGCCCACCACTATGGCAACAAAGCCAAGCAAAAGGTGCGCACTATGGCCTTCGTTTTGGTAAATGGTTTCCGTGAGGGCTCGACAATTACCCGCCTAACGGTGGACGAAGCCCTTATGAACCACTTCGGAGCCATAGTAATGGCCGCCCGACTATCCGGTGCAGAGAAGGTGATCCTCGTCGGAGATATAAACCAGCTGCCGTATATCGACAGGGATAACCTGTTTGAAATGCGGTACTGTAGACCTACCCTGCTAACAACCATCTCGTGCGAGTTGTCATGCACGCATCGCAACCCCAAGGATGTCGCCTTTGCCATCAGCGAGGTCTACGGAACCATATACAGCTCCAGCGCCAAGATCCGATCGTTGCGAGTGGAGAGCCTCACAGGCGCGCGTATCCCCGTAGGAAGGGATCGGACCCTATACCTGGTCTTTACGCAAGATGAAAAGAGATTGTTGACTGACCAGGGATATGGGTCCGGCGAGGGATCGCGCGTCTTAACCATCCATGAGGCACAGGGCCAGACCTACGAGGACGTCATCGTCCTCCAGACTAAGACGAGGAGGCTCCGAATCCACGACAGCGTTTCGCACGCCGTAGTCGCGGTGACTAGACACACTAACACCTGTGTCTATTACACCGACGACTGTGATGACGCAATTGGTCGCTTTGTGGCGAGGGCGGCGGAGACCACGGAAAAGGAAATCCTCGAGCACAGTCTCAAGATGGCGATTCATCACAGAGATACCGCCGTCATTGAGAGTGTGCTCGATATGTTGAGTAAAAACATCGGTGCGAACATCGGTGCGTGGTGCGGACATAGTTGTTAGAAATATATTTATAAGAAATAGCTATAAAACCAGTATTAGGAAAATAAGTTAAGCGTTAGTAATAAGCATATTGTACAATTAGCAAAGTAAAGTAAAAAAAAAAAAAAAAAAAAAAAAAAAAAAAAAAAAAAAAAAAAAAAAAAAAAAAAAAAAAAAAAAAAAATGCATGTTATTAGATTTAAGAATACCTTCATATTTTGGTCGGTGGACTCATGTTGTCACATTAGAGACATTAAGTTTTTAATTAAGTCCTTAATAATGTAAGCAGCTACCATTGTACTAAGTATACCTAAATCTGGAATAAAAAAGGCATGGGCAAAATGAGCCCGTGGACATACATTTATATATATAAAAAAAAAAAAATAACAGAACTGGACCTCTTATACTTATAGTTATATTATAGTAGTATAGTAAGTTTCACAAACGAGATGTTTGTTAATAAATATCTAAGTAATTAATAGTCGACTATAGTTATAGATTTATTACAAATATTCACTAAATATGTTTAAAAAAAAGAAAACTCTTACAAAGTATTAACAATAATAGTTTGTGATAAATAAAATATTTTCCTAATGATTTATTTGTAAAATAAATATTTAGAAAGAAGTAGGTAACACAAGTATTACTGTCATAGAATTTTTCACGTACTTAAAGTAAGAAAGCAAACAATAAAAGAGTAGAAATTAATTTAAAATAATAAAAAATAATTTATTAAAAATTATTATCAAATTCTCATTACGACTATCTAAATATATTATAATGAACACAATGGCAGTGTCGTGGTCTGATTCAAGAACGATATTGACGTGTGTTGCGGTCACGCGCCTGCTACTATATTTATAACAGCATAGTAACACGACACAATACTATTTAGTTCAAGATTATAGCACTATTTCGGTTTATTAATTGTTACGCTTAATTTCATGTAGTTACGATAGTGAATCGATAATTATATATATGTAACTTCATAAATATTACAGTCCTATTTACTTACCAAGAAGAGCTTGAAAAAGGCGTGATTTAAAAATTCTGATAACCCTTTCGATGGCAAGACGGAGCTGACGATCTTGCGGTTTGATTAACTTGCTGTGATAGTCTTCTAGCAGTTCCAATGCTCGGTGGGCCTCTGGAACAAAAATTAAATGGTATAGTTGGATGTTACCATCTTTGCAATATTTGATCAGTTCATATTTTGTTTTCAATTATGTATTTTAAATTATTAATTAAGTACTAGTTGATAATGTTTACACATTACATTTTTTTTTTAATTTGACACTGTTTTAATGGTAATCTATAATTAATATTGGAAATTTTGTACATTATAGAACACTAATTTCAAAAACTATCACCCAAGGCTTATTAAGATTTTTTACATATAATAACTTTTATATGACCCATATAAAGTCGGCCAAGCTAATAATACAGGTCGGAATCATAATCGTAGACCTTAGGTTAGCATAATTTGTAGGGTAGTCGGAGGGCCCGAAAAATTTGGCCTAAATACTTGTAAAGGCCGTTAACCTTCTCGGGAAAATCGATACAATCAAGTAAAAATAATGAAAGTTAAAAGTAAGCGCCACAAATAGTTGAGTTTATAGAATTTAATATTATATGAATCTACATTTATAATTATTAAAAATAAGAAAGGTTTGTTTGTTCCATTGTTTATAACTATTATGATTCTAAAACTATTAATCTGATTTTAAAACTTCCTTATTATTTTCATACCTCAGTATCTGAAGTCAAAAGTCTTCGACCAATTTGTGTTACCAGTGATGACATACGGATCTGACATGTGGTCTCTGACTATGGGCCTTTTATGGGCTATGCTTGGTATTTCTCTGCGAGATCGAATCAGAAATGATGAGATCCGCTGACGAACTAAGGTTGCCGACATAGCCTAATGGATTTGCAAGCTGAAGTTGCAGTGGGCAGCTCGTAAAACTGACGGCCGATGGAGCAAAAAGGTCGAGCGGAGACCACGTATCGGCAAGCGCAGCATCGGACAGCCGTCCGCAAGTTCAGCAGTGGAGATCCAATGGCTAATATGATAATGATGATTATTATTTCAAAAAGTTATATTATTTAGCATAACTACTAGGCTATAAAACATAACGCAACGACTAACAGTAGCGGAATAATGTAGAAATAACAACACGTATGAAACCTCGATAAATGTTTCGTCTCCTATAGGTAAATGTAATTAAAATAATAAATTCTTTATGTGTATATACTTTATAGACGCAGATATAGACAAAAGTAATTCAGTCTTTTTAGATCGAATTATTTTAATGTTTAAATTTTTTTTGGAAAAAATGTACCCCATGGAATAGTTTCTTGAAACATTTAGTAAAAATTAACGTAGGTACTACAGATAGATGTTTATTATACTTACATTTTTGTTAATTTTGATTCAATTATCGTTTAACATTTAAATGTCTCGAACTATTTTAAAAAACAAATATTTTCAATTTGTTTAAATATGTTTTTTTTAAACAATTTTCCATATAGTTATGAGCTGTAACTTATTATTTTACAATTTTATTATCTATGTATTAAAATTATAAACTATTAAGGAGTGCACCTATCAATAGAGACCGAATATTAGATTGTAGTTAGTCAATTTTTGTTTTTATGAAGATACTAGCGGCCCGCCCTGGCTTCGCACGGGTATTTAACAAAAATTTCAAAAATTATAAATTTATATTTTTTTTCACCTACACCTGCGTCGATACTGGAAAATATTTTATAATAGATTGATTGAGTTCTCAAACATGTGTCAAAATAAAATGTAATTTAAATCAAAAGCACTGAGTATTGACATCAACTTCGAAGCAAATAACTTTCAACCACCTTTTAACACTGTTAGGGGATGAATTTTGATAAAATACGAAACACGTCTTCAATCAATTCTGTTAAAGAATATTTATGCAAAATTTGAAGAAGATTGGACCAAGGAATCACGTTGTCCCATACAAACTTTGCCCCCTTTTTCACCCTCTTAGGGGTAGAATTTCGTAAAATTCGTTATTAGCTGATCTCTACTCGGCAAAAGGAATATTTCTACCAAATTTCAAGTCTCTAGGTCTTAATATTCCAGAGATATCGTGATGAGTGAGTGAGTTGGTGACCTTTCGCTTTTATATATTAAGATTACAACTCAAATAGCTATAACTATCCAACTTTGTACAATCAACAAACAAATAACGACCAAATATTTTAACAACAAACAAACAACCAAGACCTTAGTACACTAAGGTATTAAATGCAAAAAAAAGTTTCTTTAAATATGGGCGAGGGTCATTCTTTTGGCCGAAGTTTTGGACAGCGCGATTCAAAAAACTATATTATGTATAGTGCGCTATCTATCTTAAGAATAGTAGAATATCGTTTTTATATTTAGTGACATTTAACATAATTTAACATAATAGTATATTAATTGAAAATTATGTTTATCTAAAATATTAAAACGATTTCTATTCGACATATTTAGTAAACTTTTAAGTTTAACAAAATAATAACTCAAAAATAAGTTTTGTGAGTTTTTAAGATTCGTTAGACCAGCTGTTTATAGATGGCGTTGCATTAGGTACCTATTTCTATTTTCTTAAATATTTATTTTTAAATTTAATTACAATGAAACAAAAACTAAATGTTACTGTGAGTTATGTATAATTTTTTATGTATTAAAGTTATTTACATTGGTTTTGTACTTTTTACGTGATACGCATACAATAAAAAACGTTATAAGAGATGGCGCTGATTGAAAATAAATCGCGCTTGTAAAATTTATTCTTGATCATATATAGTGTATTATAAAACGAACTCGTTAACCGATTTATTATGTGTATAAATTTCTAAATAAATAAATCTTTAATATGTGGCTATACACGTTCACTTTATTTTACGTTACGTTTATGGATATATATATATAATTCCTAAATCAATAAACTACCTTAATACTGACTGACCCGTTGGCGCAGTTTGCAGTGACCCTGTTTTCTGCTCTAAGGGTTGTGGGTTCGATTCCCGCCCCGAATCTGGGTGTATTATATTTTTATTTATATATGTATTATTTATATGTATATTTATTTAAAAAAAAAGTATATCACTTAGCTGTTTCCTAAACACATGCATTAAGTTGCCTACCTTAGGAACAGACGACCTTGTGTGTGTGTTAAACATATTTATTTATTTATAATAGGTGTGTTGGTTAGCTCGAAAAAAAACACGTATGTAATTGTATAGTCGTGTAGTTCATTTTTGTTATAAATATTTTCAAAATCTAGTAAAAAATATAGTTGTATATGTAGTAAAATAGAAACGTGACTACACCACCTACACGTTCATGTGACAGGTCAATAGCTAACCTAAATCGTTATCTTTTATTAACTTAAAATATTATTATATATGTAGGTATCAACATAAATAGAAATAGAAGTTTTACTGTGACATAGCTATAAAATTCTTTTTTTTTCGTAATTTTTCGTTTCCACAACATCGTTAAAATATACTTACTTATACCAATATTGATAATCGATACGGAAATAAAAATAGTTTTATATAAACATATTACATAACATAGTTTATATTTATTATGTTATGTAATTGTAATATTCAAACATTGGTGTATTTAAGGCCAGTATATCCCAAATCACCTGTTTTTGATAGAGTTTTAAACATAGTAATATTCATTTTTTTGATCCGTTAAAAATATATGTTGTAGTTTAACAAACGTTCTTGATTATTCAACGGTTCAAAACACGATAATTGTAACTTGACTCGATAAAAAAAAATCACAAAGAAAGGATGTTTTTGATTATTTTTCTTGTTTTATTTGAAGAATATCAGATTTTAAGTTACAATATTCACATGTAAAAATAGGTAATAACTTTTAGTAGAACATTTAACGGTTACTTTTTTAAATAAATGTTTCTATTTTTTTTAAATATTAAATATTTAAATTATATAAGAAAACGGCCCGCGCGCCTCGCTTTAGTTGCCTGCGTGGCGTCATCGAAGTAGGACCTGTATCTCTGCTGTCTGGCGGCGTCCCCCCCCCTCTAAAGATTGGATTTTTTTTTATAACAAAAATATCCACGGGCTTATATTTGCCCGTGCCTTTTTTTAATTAAATGTATAAGATTGTTAATATAGTTTCATGCGTACTATTTTAGACTTACATTAGCTAGACTTATTGTCAGGATCTTTATGACGCGAGTCCGTATACTGACCATTATTTATTTATTATTATTATAATTTTTTTTAATACATACTTATAATCATATTTACATACATATAATCATTTTTAATAAACATAATCTTTATTTACAAATATAATTTACATATAAAAATATACACACATACATATATATACATATACATATACACACACACATATATATTATATATTATATATATATATATATATATATATATATATATATATATATATATATATATATATATATATATATATAATTTTATTTTGTCTTTTTTTTTCTTACATCTATTTACATCATGTTTCTTATTTTCTATGTACATGCGTTTATTCCTTGATCTAATATAATCTAATATTTCATTGCTTGTTAGTACATACATACCAGCCACCACATTTTTACGGCATGTCTACATTTACATTTGGGCTCTTTATTTTTGTATTATTTATTGGAGACTCTGCCGCAGCCATCCCCCGAGGGAAGCTGTTCGAGCACATCCTCAATGACGGCGGTGTCAGGTGTCTCTTTTATGTATAGCCATCTTGAGGGTGTGCTCGAGTATTTCCTTTGTTGTGGCCTCCACCGAGGCCGACAAAACGACCGATTGCATCACCACCGTCGTCGGTGTAGTAGACACAGGTCTTTGTGTGCCTGGTCACCGCGACCACAGCATGCGGAACACTGTCATGAATCCGCAGCCTCCTAGTCTTTGTCTGGACGATGATGACTGCCTCGCGTGTCTGTCCCTGTGCCTCGTGGATAGTCATGACGCTCGATCCCTGTCCGGTGCCGTATCCCTTGTCTATCAACGTCTTCTTTTCCTCTTGTGTGAAAACCGATGTATAGGGTCCGGTCTTGTCTCTTAGGAATTCGAGCGCCAGTGAACCTCTCTATCCTCAGAGAATGGATAGTGTGGTTTGAGAAATAGATTGGATAATTTTATTTAGTACTAACTGTGCCCCGCGGTTTCACCCGCGTTAATTTGAGGGAAAAACGTACTTAAATATTTTCGCCTCGTTGGTCCAGTGGTACCAAGCGTTACTGCCGAGCAAGGGGTCTCAGGTTTGATTCTTGGGTCGTTCAACATATTACTGAGATTTTTTTTCGAAAATTTACAGTAAAAGAGTTATGTTATATTTACTTTAAAAGTGGAACTATAATTAAAAAATGTCTTGAGAAGAGAAATAATAAAGGACGCAACGGAAGCTCTCAAAAAAGATTATTTTTTCCCGTTTTTGTAACATTTCTTATTATTACTCAGCCCCTATTAGTCGTAGCGTGATGTTATATAGCTTAAATTCTTCCTCAGTAAATGGACTATCCAACGCAAAAAGAATTTTTAAATTTGAACCAGTGGTTCATGAGATTAGCGCGTTCAAACAAACAAACTCTTCAGTTTTATCTATTAGTATAGATTATTATTGATTATTTTATTAGATTAGTTTAGTTAGTACTCTAACAACGTTGGAAGTGTTTTTACTGTATAGCAGTGTAGTGTAGATATAAAATGGGGAATAAAACTAGAAATAAAAAGAAAATATCTAGACGTGAACTACGTAAGCTTAGAAAAGCGATCAGATAAGTACTCGTAAGTTTAATGAACACTCAATCTATTTTTAGCTAGAATATAATGATTGTCATCGATATATTAGCATATCCAAAATTTCAATAAGTTATATTAGTATTTTCACCTAACAGCGGCTAGCTAGCAGCTAGCGGCAATTGAAGATTCTTCGACGGTCAGCGAATGGCGATGGGTCCCAACCAGGCTAAACGTAGCCGACGACGCGGCGCGGGACGTACCAGCGGGATTCAGCAGTGGTCACAGATAGTACAGGTCCTGAATTTCCTTATCATCCGGAGTCCACCTGGCCTACGGAAACGTCCGCCTTGTCGTCGTCAACCGAACCTACAGGCGAAGAAAAAACTCATCACGTCACCGATCGTAAACAGCCGCGACTCAAAGAAGGGTTACCAGACTGCACACGGTACTCCAGCTGGAACAGACTCCGCTACACGACGGCTCGAGTGCTACAGTTTATAGAACTCTGTCGAGCCAATACACAACGAGTCAACTATAAAAAGACTAAGAAAAGCGCGTTAAAAGACCCAGACTGGAAAAGGACGAACAAGAAGCTGAAAACACGCCAGAAAATAAGAGTAGAGCTCGAAGAAACTTTGGAGGTTCGTCCGGTCTCCGCGGAACTTATCAGGAAAGCTGAAGACCTATTCATGAGAACAGTCCAAGAAGAATCTTTCCCAAATGAAGTAGAAAGTATTAAAGACGGGAAGTCGTTTACCCGAAACAGTCGCCTCAAGCAGCTGAGCATCGAGTGTGCAGAGAGAGCCCTCCGAGTCCGTAGTCGTATTAACGCCGCGGAGCAACTATCAACGCCATCTAAAAACCCGATGATACTAGATAGAAATCATCACACAGTGAAGTTGTGGATCATAGCGATGCATAGAACGAGGCATCACACGGGAGTCGAGGCGACTGAGAACGAATGTCGACAGCACTACTGGATACTACGCCTGCGGCCCGTCACAAGAACGCTCTTTCCACAGTGTCTACACTGCCGGATTAGGGCAGCGATCCCGCCACACCCGAGAACAGGAGACCTACCTGCGTGTCGCCTAGCTCACCATCAGCGACCCTTCACATACACAGGGGTGGACTACTTCAGACCATTAACAGTCACCGTGGGACGCAGCCAACAGAAACGTTACGTGGCAGTATTCACGTGCCTCACTGTAAGAACGATCCACCTAGAGATAGCGACGTCACTGAGCACAGACTCAGTGATAATGAATTTAAGAAGAATGAAAGCTCGACGAGGACAACCTGCTCAAATCTGGTCCGACAATGGGACTAACCTGCGAGGTGCCGACAACGAATTGAGACAGGCAATGGACAGAGCGACGTCCTCACCTTCGTCGCTGGGTCAACAGGCGGCATAGGGTCCTTACGTTTCGGCTGTCGCCGGTGCTTACCGGGCACGGTTGCTTCGGTAAGTACCTGCACCAAATCGCTAGGCGAGAAGCCACCCCTGATTTTGCCACGAGTGTAGCGCGCCAATCGACTCGGCGCGTCACACCCTGGAGGAATGCGCCGCTTGGGAGCCCCAGCGCAGGGCCCTGGTGGCAGTAATAGGTGGAACATAAACATTTAATACCTAAGAGAAGAAATAAAGTTTAAATCTACTTCTCTTAGGTATTAAATGTTGTAAAGTGTATTAATTAACAAAAAAAAAAATACTGATAATTAATATAAATTAAAATATTAATAGTAATTTTTTTTTTAGCTATAAACCCATAAAAAATTAAATAATGGTTTTTATCTACTTCTCTTAGGTATTAAATGTTTATGTTGCATTTTATACTGTGCCTTCAGGATCGAAAACAAAACTGAATTATGAAATAACCTAAAGTAAAAAAAAAAACCTAGTAAGTTACTGTAAAATTATATATTTAATTATTTCCGTGCGCCGTCGCCGCACGCGGGGTCATCGAGAGTTCATTTGATCGGAGACTTCGCGTAACTAGTCGCGCGGGGAGGGAGGTAGCGCTAAATACCTACAACGCTCGAATATACTGGCCTTAACCAAGCTGAGGTGTTTCAACGAACAAGGATAAGAAATAGGTACTGAGTATATATTTATATGATAACTAAAATAAAATATTTATTTTACTAGGTAAGCTAACAATTTCAAATTGATGTAATAAATTAGACTGTAATTAAATTTCAAGCAAAAGAGGAAAAAAATATCGATATTTATGATAGATGAGCACAAATATATGTCTATGTCTCATGTCATATGTAGGTATATTTCCTTAAAGGTTTTTAAAATAGAAAATTAGAATTCACCTAAATTTATAAAATTAATCTAGCAATAAATTCACTTTAAGTCTTAAAGACTTAAGAAAGTTTTTCATGTGGGTGTAATGTTTATTTTAGGTTTTTGTCATCGATTTATTACCTCTTTATGTTTCTTTTCAGTTGTAATGAAATAAAACTTAGGTACATCTATTGGGTAAAAATACAATTTAATGGGGACATTAAAAATCTGGCAACACTGCTGATGCACAACACTGTAGGGGTGCTATAATACAAATCTATCATGTCACAACCCTATGTCTAATTTTTCATCAACAACGTAGGAATTAAATAATAATAAAATATAAAGTCAAAACATTATAGTGCGGCGATATTCACCTTGCTTACGAACTGGCATCACGGTACCGCCCCCTAACGTAATTTTATAACACTTATTATTTTCTAAAGAAATAAAACACTAAACAGTTTCACAAACATGGAGAAATAAAGAAAATTTCACAGTATCACATTTAAATACATTTTTAAATAACACGTACGGATACACAACGAAAACATTAAGATTATGGAATAATATAATAAAATATTACGCGGTAGTTATTCCGCTTATGAGGGCCGTCAGCTACTGTGCTTATTGGGATTGGTCGATTTTATCTGTGACGTCAGAGGGTGGAATCATAGACAATGTAAATTCACGAGGGTGAGGGAGAATAATATTAAGGGTGACATGCGTTCGTAAATA
This sequence comes from Euphydryas editha, assembly GCA_036937285.1. Classification (NCBI taxonomy): domain Eukaryota; kingdom Metazoa; phylum Arthropoda; class Insecta; order Lepidoptera; family Nymphalidae; genus Euphydryas; species Euphydryas editha. Next base: position 12,604,461 of record JAUPFZ010000011.1, on the reverse strand, counting down.
CAAACTTTTTACGCGCTTGTGCTGAACGCACACATAATACCTTATATCATTTACTTATTCGTTAACACATTTTTTTTTTTGATTACTAAACACTGTATGGAAGATAAATTCTTTTTATACAGTATTATTTCTTTACCTTCTGTAATACTATAAAAATTTGAAGAAAAGTTGTTTTTGAAAGATATCAATAATGACTAAAGTTGGTAATGAAAACAAAATCATATCTAATATAGTAAAACACTTATTTCTAGAAATTAATTGGATCAGTTAAAAGTAGAAATGGTTCGTTTAAATTTGTTTGTCTTTATATTCGATAGAGAATCGAGTTTTGATAGTTTCCAAAGGTTTAGCTCGCATTTTCCATATGGAACAGGTGTATGAAAATAAAATGTTTTGTGTGTTTTATTAACAGTATCTGATCGAAATAAGCACAAAATGCTACGTGGAACAAAAAATTCAAGAGATATATACCTAATACGCGTGGAAAATTTCGATGCATTAATTTTTTGCACAAAAAATGAAAATAAAAGATTAGTACAACTTATGTGCCTATTTGATATACATTTAATTACATATCACTTTGTTATTGGATTCCTCGTTTTTAGTAACGCAATTTTCTGAATAAGAAAAAGAAAAATTACAAACATAAAGTATATCAATAATTTTCGTAAATATTTCGTAACTTACCGATGTTTTTTCGACATGGCGAATAAAAAATTAACTATTAAGACATAATTTAACAAATAATTATTAGGTACTTTTAAATACATATAACATATCATTTATTAATTATTCATTCATTAAAGAAGGGACAAAAAAATATATCCAGCAATTTTTATATAGAACGTTTGTATAGGGACTTATCAGAAACAGCCTTTTTTAACTTAAGGAGCATCCTCGAATTTTCAAGAACTCATTCATTAAGAATTCCGATACAATGTTTTCATAGAAGTGGATGTTAGTAGCTGAAGAGCATAAATAATACTCATCAAAAATAGTTTTCATGCACAATTAATGATTTAAAATATTCTGGGTCAAAATTACGGAACGCGACAATATTTCTTACTGATTGGGCTATTTACTGCATATTCGAGAGAGCGTATGGCCGTAGGTCCGGGTTGATCTCGTAAGCACCTGTTAATGGTCGTTAGTGGTTAAGAGTATTAATTGATCAATTGTTTAGCTAATTTTAATGATGAAAACAAGTAGCGTAGCGTTTTCTATACATACACATCAGAGGTCTTGGGATTAAGAGTTGACTTGTACCAGACAGTTTACCTCCGCTCACTTATCTTTTGCAAGATGTCCATATCAAATTCTTATTTTCTTTGTGTTTTTCGTGATACAAATACAGCTCTATTTTTTTTTTTTTTTTGTTAAGAACGTTACGAGAATTAAAATTTGGATTATTGTTTTAACAGAATAGCGCAGCATAGCTTAATTTACATAACTGACATTAATTACATACTACAAAATTACCTAGTATAGGTCAGCATAGTAATTTATTTATAAAATGTAAGTACTATATAAATACGTTAACATTCAAGTATGAGTAAAGAGAGCTATTCCTGATTTTCACTGAAATTTATATTATCAATGTTTGCTTGAATATATTTCGCTTCGCTTCAGCCTATCGCAGTCCACTGCTGATATAAGGCTCAAGTTCGCACAAAATATCCCGGTTTTCTGTAAACCTCATCCAGCATCTGCCGGCGACCTTGCGTAAGTCGTCGGTCCAGTGGGCCGGAGGACGCCCCACACTGCGTTTGTCGATACACGGTCTTCACTCCGGGACACGTTAGCTCCAGCGGCCATCGGTCCTGCGACAAACTTGTCCAGCCCACTGCCACTACAATTTGCTGATTCTACGGGCTATGTCGGTTACTTTGTATATTTAAGTAAAGAATATTTTAAGTATTGCAAGGACCTCAAACTCAGCCATCTGCGTTGTACATACCGATTACTGCTTTTAAGTAGAATGTATATTTTGAACTTTTAATTATTTGGACCTAACACTGAGGACTACAATGTCTGTAATTTTAGAAATAATAAACTAAAAATCTAGAAATGTTTAAGGGACAGTCTTTAAAATATCACCTTTCTAATAAAAAATACTGAAGGTAATCGGATTACGCGTTAATGAGTTATATAGGTATTAGTACCTACACATTTTGATTTTCATCCCCTCTCCCTAGGGAACCGTGATGAGATTCGGGATATAAAGTATAGTTATCCTAATTCAGTTGAAATAAAAAATGTAATTAATTAAAATATAAAAAATTCGACATTCGTAGATAGACTTTCAGCACTGACACAGCAAAATCTTTTCAAAAATGAAATTTTCAAAAACTAAGCTCACAAAAATGTACAAATACAAATTGTAAGGTCAGTACCAAAAAGTTTTTATCATGATTATTTTAAAATAAAAACGAAAGTCAGTTTTACGTCTTCGAAAATTTGTACTGACATTTAAAAAAATAGAAAATAAAGAAACGGTGTATTTTTGTTTGGGGATTTGAAGAAGCCAGCCAGACGAAGGAAGAAGAAGGCCATCATTGAGTTCGGACGCTATTGAATCTTATGAAGAAGTTCTGATAGAGCTAATAGTCGACCCTTTATTGATTGTTTGAAATATGATGATAAAAATATGAAAACATGATTGGAGTTATTGTAATGGAATAACATTGAATGGAAATTAAATAATATAAAGAATAAATATTATACATTAAGGTGGGTTTTATTACAAAATATATATATAAGAATTGATCGTTTAAAAGTATTATAATTATCAGATAGATAAATAGCTTGTCTGCACATTTCAAAATCACGATCGGACACTGGTTTGGATTCGATGAAATAATGTTTAAGCGCGATTAGAGATGGCGTAACTAGTACTGTTTCGGGTAGTTTGATGTAACTTTGGAGAGGACTTGGAGATTAATATCAGAAGGATTTGCAGCAAAAAGTCGAATAGTCGAAGAATAGTAAATAATAATAATCGGTTAGGCGAATAGCGAACAATAATAATTTATTTCTTACAAATGACGATATACATAATTATATAATATACAGAATAAATAATAATTTATTTCTTAAAAATGACGATATACATATATAATATACAGAATATTCACAATATAATATTTACGTAATAGTGCATCAACGAGCTGCGCTTCGGCTTTAATGAATCATTAAGTACATTTTCTTGTAACAGGTAAGCAGGCTTAAGACGATCTATTGATATGTTAGACTCTCGATTATGTAATTGTATCGTATATACTTTATCGGATCGTTTTAAAACACGATACGGTCCTTCGTAGTGGCTGTAAAGGTATCTTAACTGCGTCGACTCTAACCAAAACGTGGCTGCAGTCGCGTAGATCTTTATGTATAAAGAAGATAGGCTGTTTACTATTGTGATGCGTCGTAGCTGATTGAGGTCTGTTTTGTTCTATTGCAGTTTTTATCTTGTTGATATAGGTATAGTCATCCGTAGTTGTAGTTATCGAACTTGTAAAAAAATCACCCGGTAGACGTAGGTTATAGCCGTATGTAAGTTCGGCTGGGCTAACTCCGGCGTCTGTGCAAAGGATGGCTCTTAATCCGAGTAGTATTATAGGTAATTCGTTGATCCATGACCTTGAACTTGAGAGCTTGATGCGTAGTGCGGTCTTTAATGTGCGATGCCAGCGTTCGATGATACCGTTGCTTTGCGGATGATACGGAGTAGTACGATTTTTCGTTATTCCCATAATTTTCATTAGGTTGTTGAATAGCTGACTTTCGAATTGACGACCTTGATCGCTGGTTAGTGTTGATGGACATCCAAATCTTACTATCCAGTGTTTGTAGATTGCTTCGGTGACGGTCTCAGCTGTTATGTCGTCGGTAGGTATTGCTTCCGGCCATTTTATTTCTCTGTCGATCATCGTGATAAGGGCCGTGTTACGATATATACTGGAGCACTGCCCCAGTGCTCTCAGTACTGAAAATTCGTTCCGTTATAGACTGCCAGTACGCTGCAGCAGTATATGACGTCATGAATCGCCGCCATGTTTGTACTGAGAGCACTGGCGCTTTCGAGATAATAAGGGCCGTGTTCCGATATATACTGGAGCACTGCAAGGTGTGACGTCATTTCAGTATACTGCGAAGCCGTTCCTTTTTAGTTTGCTATACTGCGCTATACTTGTTACTATTTATAACGAAACGAAGTCCAGTATTACCTCGTAAGCCCAGTGCTCTCAGTACAAACATGGCGGCGATTCATGACGTCATATATGACGTCATATACTGCGGCAGCGTACTGGCAGTCTATAACGGAACGAATTTTCAGTACTGCGAGCACTGGGGCAGTGCTCCAGTATATATCGGAACACGGCCAAGGTGCTCTCAGTACTGCTCAGTACTGTGATCACGTGATCTAAAATATGACACCGCGAATGATTGTTATTATTATTAATTAATATTGTTATTCAAAAATGTCCACAATATTCAAATAATAATTTTTCTTGTTGAATAGAAAACGTGTACATGATAAATATTTTCATTTGAAAAAAAGTCGTAAAATGAGGATTATAACAGTAGTCCAGTATACTGGACTTCGTTCCGTTATAAACAGTAACCAGTATAGTACAGTATAGCAAACTAAAAAGGAACGGCTTCGCAGTATACTGAAATGACGTCACACCTTGCAGTGCTCCAGTATATATCGGAACACGGCCCTTATTATCTCGAAAGCGCCAGTGCTCTCAGTACAAACATGGCGGCGATTCATGACGTCATATACTGCTGCAGCGTACTGGCAGTCTATAACGGAACGAATTTTCAGTACTGAGAGCACTGAGGCAGTGCTCCAGTATATATCGGAACACGGCCAAGGTGCTCTCAGTACTGCTCAGTACTGTGATCACGTGATCTAAAATATGACACCGCGAATGATTGTTATTATTATTAATTAATATTGTTATTCAAAAATGTCCACAATATTCAAATAATAATTTTTCTTGTTGAATAGAAAACGTGTACATGATAAATATTTTCATTTGAAAAAAAGTCGTAAAATGAGGATTATAACAGTAGTCCAGTATACTGGACTTCGTTCCGTTATAAACAGTAACCAGTATAGCGCAGTATAGCTAACTAAAAAGGAACGGCTTCGCAGTATACTGAAATGACGTCACACCTTGCAGTGCTCAAATATATATCGGAACACGGCCCTTATTATCTCGAAAGCGCCAGTGCTCTCAGTACAAATATGGCGGCGATTCATGACGTCATATACTGCTGCAGCGTACTGGCAGTCTATAACGGAACGAATTTTCAGTACTGAGAGCACTGGGGCAGTGCTCCAGTATATATCGGAACACGGCCAAGGTGCTCTCAGTACTGCTCAGTACTGTGATCACGTGATCTAAAATATGACACCGCGAATGATTGTTATTATTATTAATTAATATTGTTATTCAAAAATGTCCACAATATTCAAATAATAATTTTTCTTGTTGAATAGAAAACGTGTACATGATAAATATTTTCATTTGAAAAAAAGTCGTAAAATGAGGATTATAACAGTAGTCCAGTATACTGGACTTCGTTCCGTTATAAACAGTAACCAGTATAGTGCAGTATAGCAAACTAAAAAGGAACGGCTTCGCAGTATACTGAAATGACGTCACACCTTGCAGTGCTCCAGTATATATCGGAACACGGCCCTTATTATCTCGAAAGCGCCAGTGCTCTCAGTACAAACATGGCGGCGATTCATGACGTCATATACTGCTGCAGCGTACTGGCAGTCTATAACGGAACGAATTTTCAGTACTGAGAGCACTGGGGCAGTGCTCCAGTATATATCGGAACACGGCCAAGGTGCTCTCAGTACTGCTCAGTACTGTGATCACGTGATCTAAAATATGACACCGCGAATGATTGTTATTATTATTAATTAATATTGTTATTCAAAAATGTCCACAATATTCAAATAATAATTTTTCTTGTTGAATAGAAAACATGTACATGATAAATATTTTCATTTGAAAAAAAAGTCGTAAAATGAGGATGATAAAAGTAGTCCAGTATACTGGACTTCGTTCCGTTATAAACAGTAACCAGTATAGCGCAGTATTTGCTATAGCAAACTAAAAAGGAACGGCTTCGCAGTATACTGAAATGACGTCACACCTTGCAGTGCTCCAGTATATATCGGAACACGGCCAAGGTAACGGTAACCTTGAGATGTCGTAGGCAGAGGTCCTACGATATCGGCGGGAATTTCGATGTAGCGCTGTATGTGTGACGTTGAATCTTGTTTCTTTGACAGGTAATGCAGCTTCTTCTCCATTTTGAAATGTCGCTATTCATTGACGGCCAGACATATTTTAGTGATGTCATCTTCCGTGTCGTACGCGTTCCAGGGTGGCTGATGTTGTGTACGCTTCTAAATACTTGTTGTCGATATTGTTCGGGTATGTATGGTCGTATTTGCGATTATGAATTTTCACAGTACAGTTCGACATTGGTGTTCGGGTTAGTGATTTTCTTTAAGTTGATGTTTTCTTGTAGCTGTAGCTGTTGGATTGTAGGATCGTGTTGCTGTGCAGTTGCTATTTTTTCGTAGTTGATTGAAGATGGACATGTGATGGTTTTGATGGTACTTAGAGCGTCGGCAACAATGTTTTGTTTGCCGCTCACATGCCGTATGTCGGTTGTAAATTCGCTAATAATAATTAAAAAAATCAAAAAACCCAACTGCGTAAAATACTCTTATTATAAACTAAAAAGAATAAAACAATTTACTAGCTTTCATTTGATACCCATATTGCTACATGAAGAAAAAAAAATTCAACTCCCCCCCCTCATTCCGCCATTTGCGGGCGCTATTTTGAAAATTTATATAGCCTATGTCACGACTACAATTTTGACAAATCCAACGACACCTCATATGTCAAAACCGTCCAGCCGTTTGGGCTGTAGGGCGTGCCAAAGAAATGGACATACATACATACATACATACATACATACATACATACATACATACATACATACATACATACATACATACATACATACATACATACACTCGAAAAACATAACCCTCCTTCTGTCGCAGTCGGGTAAAAAGCAACTGTCTCGTACGTCTTAGTGTTTCTCTTGTAGAATTGACCTTGTGCATTGCGAAAGTATTGTGTGTGATTGTTATTGTGATCGGTGAATATGATGAGTGGTCGTCCTTCGAACATCTTGCGGAAGTGTTTCACGGCCATGTAGATTACTTGAAGTTCTCTATCGTATATTGAGTATCTTGATTGAGCATCGGAGAATTTTTTGAAAAATAGCCTAGAGGGTGCCAATTTTTGTTGTCGTATTGTTGTAGGACGGTGCCAACTGACTTGTCGGACGCGTCGCAGAATAACGCATATGTAACTTGATGTGATGGATGTGCAAGCAAAGCAGCGTTGCTAATGCTAGTAACTAGTTTTGTATGCCTCAAAAGCTTGTGTCGACTCTTCTGTCCACTGTATGACTGTCTTGTCACGCTTTTTTAAATTGTGGAGATATGCGTTGAGAGGCGCTTGGATTGATGCGGCGTTAGGTCTGTGGTCACGATAGAAATTTATCATGCCGAGGAAACGATGTAGCTCTTGGATGTTTGTAGGTTTCGGATACTTCTTGATGATGTCGATCTTCTGTGCTGGGGGTATCAAACTTCTGGGGAAAGGTGGTATCCTAAAAATTGAACTTCAGATTGACCGAAGTGACATTTCGATGGATTTATAGTGATTCCATATTCCTCAAGTCTTCGCAGCATGGTTCTAAGGTGTTCTCGGTGAAGATCCTCGTTCTCTGATGCAACAAGTACGTCGTCGATAAAAGGAAATACGTAAGGCAGTCCACTTAGTACTTGGTGTATGAATCGGTGGAATCTTTGTCCTGCGTTTTTAGACCTGGACACGTTCTCGGAAATTCGAATAGTCCCATTGGCGTTATTATTGCAGTCTTCACAATATCCTCTTCGCGGACGCAAAGCTGTTGGTAAGCTCTGTTGAGGTCTATTGTCGAAAATATGGTCTTTACAGCAAGTTGGTAGGTGAAGTTCTTGACGCGTAGTACAGGATAGCGATCGGTCTTGGTGATAGCGTTGAGACGGCGATAGTCACCACAGACGCGTATGTCTCCATTCTTCCTTGGTACGACGTGAAGAGGTGACGCCCATGGACTTTTACTGGGGCGACATAATCCTTGTTCCATCATGTCTTGGAACTCTTTCTTGACTTTCTCGTAGCGATGTGGTGGTATAAGGCGTGCACAGCAATGGACAGGTGGGCCTTCTGTTTCGATATAATGCTGGACGTTGATCTTGTTACTTCGTACTATAGGTACAGATGTAGCTCGAACGGGTGCTTGGACTGTTAAACTAGTAACGTTGTCGATAAGCTTCTTATTTTTGAGATCCACAATGAGTTGATGATGTTTCCGGCCCTGCCAATATGTATCCAAATTAATTGTGGCACGTTACGTAAGCTAAACGGCTTAACACATTTTAATATACAAGGGGTTACTCAGGGCCGGATGTAGGGAAGGGCAACCGGGGCAACTGCCACGGGCCTCCACAAAAAGGGATTCCCACAATAGACTTTAGCAAAAAAAATTAAATTCAGAGATAACCTTTTTTTTAGGAGTACATAGAGCCCGTCGGAGTAAATAAGAGCGGTCCGCAGTTGCGATGGCGTTTTGCTTTTTTTTTTGTTTAGGAATACATATAGCCCGACGGAGTAAATAAGAGCGGTCCGCAGTTGCGTCGGCGATTTTTTTTTTAGTTTTTTATTTAGGAATACATATAACCCGACGCAGTAAATAAGAGCGGTGCGCAGTTGCGATGGCGTTTTTTTTTTTATTTTTTTTTGTTTAGGAATACATATAGCCCGACGGAGTAAATAACAGCGGTCCGGAGTTGCTACGACGTTTTATTTTTAGGAATACATATAGGTCGACGGAATAAATAACAGCGGCCCGGAGTTGTGACCAAGTTAATTTTTTATTTTTTAGGAATACATATAGCTCGACGGAGTAATTTTTTTTATTGGAATATGTCTAGCCGGCAAAGAAGAATTTTACAGGCTGATACAGGTACATACATACATACATATATAAATATGGGGTTATTAAATATAGCACTTGGGAAAAATATAGGTGGACATATTTTTTTATTGTTGGTAGCAATTAAACTTTATAAGTTTGAATAATAACTCATTTCGAAAACGAGGGTCATTTGAAAAGTTCGTAGCCTAATATAGTTACTAAGCATGATATTTTTATGAAACTACCTTCATTTTGAAGCTACATTATTCTTAAGCAATTGCGAAAAATTAATTAATTTATTTATTCATTTATTTCACAACCATAGTATATTGTATTTATAAAATACAAAAGATAATTATGGACCCCGCAGGAGCACGAAATATTTAGGTAGAGAGGAAGCGCTTTGTTAGGTAAATGGAATTATTTACATTACTTCTAATACTTATATGTTAAATTATATTTAATACTAGCTGACCCGACAGACGATGTCCTTTTCTTTTTTTTTTACGTGGGGAAAATCCATTATGGATACCACTCCGGCGCGGGGGCACCGAAGTGGTTATGCCCGACTCCCGCGGGCTAAAAACCCCACGTGTGAGCAGTCATCCACCTGGGTGGGGCGAGATGGGGTCGCGCTAGCATTCACCACCTCGCCCCGGCGGTAGGCCCGGATGAACATCCGGGGCCCCGGCACAAGGTGGGGCGGCCTTGCTCACAACAAAGGCCACCCCTCAGACATGTGGGGTCGCGCTGTTAAGTTGGCCGAAGTCCCCCGACTATCGGCCAGCGACCCCATTATTACGAGGGGGGGAGGAGGTGGGCAAACCGTCTCCTCCTTACCCCCGTGCGTCTGCGTCGGAGCGGGTCAGCAGAGGTGTCATCCTCCCTAGCCCGCTCCGCAGTCTCCTTCTGCGTCGTTACCTCTTCGCAGAAGGAGACCGCCGCCTGCCACGATCTCTCACTGTCGAGCATGGCTCTTACGATGCTCGGCAGTTAGAGATCCCGCCCGAGGACCGCTGAAAGCGCGTGACGCTGTGGTTCCCAGGCGGCACACACCTCAAGCGTGTGGAGCGCCGTATTCTCTGGCGCCCAACACGCGTGGCAGGCTGGAGTCGCCTCCCGTCTAGCGATTTTGTGTAGGTACTTACCGAAGCACCCGTGTCCGGAAAGCACCTGCACCAAACGGAAGGTCAGTGGCCCGAACCGCCGCCTCACCCACTTACAAAGGACTGGCCTGACCGCGTCCACCGTCCACTGCCCGGGGACCGGCGGGGCCAGGTCTTCCGTCCACCGCCGCAACAGGGTATCCTGCGCCTGCCTCCGCATGCGTGCGACCTCCTCCCACATCAGAGTTTCCCCCCGGGATCTCCTCGCCGCCACGAAGTGGTATATTACTACAGGCGAGGATCTCCGCCTGTAGACAGACGTTGTCCTGTCTTAACTATGAATATTGAATTCGAATTTGTAAATTGTATCTATAGTACCTGGATGACCGAGCTTTGCTCTACTTATGAAACAAATAATATTTTCGATCTGACTGACATAATAGTAAAATAATAGGAATTGGTTATTTAAATAAAAAATAAAAAGAGCTCTCAATAATAGTTTTTCTCATAGAAGAAGAAACTTGAAAAAAAAAGGAAAAAAATATTAGTCTGTAGACCTAGATTCGAGCCCGGGTTCTCTGGTTTCAAATCCACCCGATATCCATCTGAGCTATTATAAGCTTTTTAATAACAGCGAAATTTACCTTCGTATTCTAATGATATTTTTTAATTGCGTAAAAAAAGGGATAAAACGACATTTTCTAAAAATAAATCCTAGCTAGGTCGATTTATCTCTAATAAGAGAACAGTATCATAGTTAAATGATTAAAAGCACAAATGCTAAAACAACCTGTGCATAGGTTAACAACCTGTGTATAAGGGAAAGTCAATATCTTTGTTGTGTCAAATATCTTCAATAATCTAGAGTATATGCAAACTAAAGCATTGAATTACATTCAGATCATATTCAAACATTTACAGATAGTTAAAACTTCAAATGTAAATAAAAATACAAAATGAAGAAGGGTAGAAAACCACTTTTGTTGTGACTTTTTTTTCATTTTACCCGTCGAGCTAGAGAAACAGCGTTTTTTTTAATTGAATGTATACTAAAGAACCTAAAAAAATGTGGTAAATATCATCATGGCACAAAATTTTTCAAAGCGAAACTAAAGTCCATACTACGGTGGGCATTCTCCTTTCATGAGAATCGTCGGAGCCGTTTCCGAGATTCAGATTATATATATATACCAGAATTGCTCGTTTAAAGATATAAGATATATATAAATGAATCCCTATTTCCCTTGGTCACGCCATCACGCGTGAAAGGTTGGACCGATTTCACTTATTCTTTTTTTTAAATATTCTTAAATTTTCGAATTTCCCGCGCAATTTTCTTAGTTAAGGTCACATTAAAAAGTTTATATTGTCATAAGCGCTAAGGTTAGATTAGAAATAATTTTATATGGTGGTTAAGTATTCTTAAATTTTCATATTTTCCTGCGCAATTTTCTTAATTTTTTCTTTTATAAGAACTTTCTTCTGACAATAACAAACACAACAAAAAAGAATTAGAGAAATCGGTCCAACCTTTCACGCGTGATGGCGTGACCAAGGGAAATAGGGATTCATTTTTATATACATATATAGATATTATTTAAATTATATTAAATATATAGGTGATGTTATTGTTTATCATTAAAATATTCATCATAATTTAAAAAAAAATTAAATTTAAATTTCATTCATATAATTTCCTTATTTGCATCGTTACGGTTTCTCAAACTATAACGTCAAACAAGTATAGTGCTAATTTTAAAAAGTATAAAATCGAACATCGTGCTGTGATTAAGTACTTGAATAAGAAAGATTTAACACAAAACAAATTTATAAAGACATGTTAGCAAACTTTGGAGGAACTTGGACCTTCGTATGCTACTGTAAAAAAGTGGGTAGCAGAGTTCAAACATGGTTGAAAAGGTGTCGAAGATGTACAATGTACGTAGCGGTCGGTCACCGACATCTATCGCCGACGAAAACATTGAAAAAGATTGTAATTTGATTTTATCTGACCGGAGATTGACTGTTAAGGAGATAGCTGACACCATTTGCATCTCATCTGAATGAGCGCACATTATTACCACAGAGCCGCACTTTCAAAGATGTTTGCTCGTTTGCTGCCTCGGCTGCTTTCAGTTGAACAAAAACGCGTTCGACTAACGATTTCTCGAGACTTTTTGAAGCTATTTGAGGCTGACCCAACTGAATTTGTTGAGAAATTTGTGACTACAGATGAAACACGGGTACACCATACTCCAGAGACAAAAATCAATCTAAACAATGGAAAAATACCAGGACCTTCAGCTCCGAAAAAACCTAAAGTGGTTTTGTCAGTTTTTTGGGATGCGAAGGGTGTAATCATGGTAGACTACTTAGAAAAGGGTCAAACAATAAATTCGGCCTATTATTATAGCCTCCTACAACGTTTACGTGAATTAATTAAAGAAATATGTCCTGGATTGTTACGAAGAAAAGTTTTGTTTCAACAGGATAATACGCGAGTTCACACGTCAGTCGAGACTGGCAGAAATCATTATAGTGTGGGTTCGAATTGTTACGTTATGCTCCGTATTCTTCTAATCTCGCACCATCTGACTTTTATCTATTTCCAAAGCTCAGCAAGTTAAGGAAGTGGGTAGAAAATTGTTTGCCGCAACGAGATCGTAAAGAAGGCTTAGTAACTTTATGCCTATTCCTACTAAAGTTATGCTAGCACAGTATGTCCTCTTACCAATCCTTAACTATGCTGACACGTGTTATGTTAATTTAAATGAGGAACAACTAAATTAACTTGAGCGCTTACAAAATCTCTGTATTCGGTTTATATTTGGACTTCACAAATATGACCACGTTTCTGAATTTTGCAAAAAACTTAAGTGGCTTCCGATACGACTTCGCAGGAATACTCACATAATTATTATCTCTCTTTTATTCTATCCTTTTCAATCCAGTTACTCCGGTATACCTGAAGAACCTCGTTGAGTTCCTTTGTGATACTCACGAACGACCCCTCCGATCGAATGATAATATAATCTTAAAGATTCCCTCTCATTCTACATCCTTTTATTCTAAATCCTTGACTGTTGAAGCCTGTCGTCTTTGGAACTTATTGCCACTGTCGATAAAACACGCTCAATCAATAACGACATTTAAAATACTTGTCAAAGAAATGTATTTATCATTGAATATCGATGTTCATTGTTATTTATTACTTATATTTATTTATGTTGGTATGTTATTTGTTAAATTAATCAAATTGTTTATTATGTATGGGTATATCTAGGTATTTATGTATGTGTATATATTTGTATGTATGTATGTTTTTTCAACGAGGGGGGAATCTTTTAAAGACACCGAAAGATGATGATTTTCGGTAGTGTGGGATTTCTACCCCTAAACCCCCCCTCCCCTTATTCCCCGCACTTAGTGCAGAAAAGATTGGGCCGGAACCGCGTTAGCATTCTTCAGCCCAGTCCTTGTTGCGTCATATACGGTTCTCTGTTGTTGTACTGGTCCCTCTCTGAGTTTTTTCTTTGAGGAGGCGTTGCGCGTAGGCTGCGATTTCTCTCCAGTTTTCTTCTCGCTATACCATATAGTTTACTAGGCTCGAAGGGTTGAGAGCATTGCCTATGGTTGCTTCGGCGTTAACTCTGTAATCCCTCCAGCGTTCGTACTCAAAAGACGTGTTCTCAGCGTCCTCGGTTTTGTCCGGGCAATTCTTGCACATCGAAGAGTGGTGTAAGCCCATTTTGAAGAGGTAGGCGTTGAAAGAACCGTGGCCCGTCAAAAGCTGTGCCAGAAAGAAGTCTATGTCACCGTGTTTTCGAGCTATCCAAGTTTTGACGTTTGGGATCAGGCGAGCTGTCCATCTACCCTTGTCGCAGGTCTTCCATCTGCCTTCCCATTCTTTTTGCGTTTCTGCCTTGACTTTTGCTCTGGCCTCGTTTGTGTTTTCGCCTCCAGTTTTGAGGTCGTAGAGTTTTGCCCTCTCAAATGCTAGAAGGTCAATAGGTGGAGCCCCTGCTATAACCAGTACAGCTGCTTGTGAGACCATGCGATAGTCGTGGGTCACCCTGAGGGCTCCTCATCGCTGTACTGCCGCTATCTTACGTAGGTCCTTTGCTTCAGGATATCCGCCCATATTTGCGCTCCATAAACTACTACTACTAGGACTACTTCTAGGAGAACTCTTAGGTATAGTGTTAGACAAAAAGCTCAAGAACAAGGTGACGGATGTGAAAAGAGTGAATGATAGAGTCATTGTAGTGAATCTGTTGATGGAAGACTCGGTTTTAAATGTAGTAAGTGTGTAAGTGCGCCGCAAACTGGATGCGATGATAGTATGAAAGAAAAGTTCTGGGAGGATTTTGATAGGTTAACAATGAGAATACCAGAATGTGAGGAAATATACATTGGGGGGAACTTTAATGGACATGTGGGAAGGATGAATGACGGGTATGAAATAGTGCATGGGGGCCGAGGTCACGGAGTCAGAAACCAAGACGGCGAAGCTCTACTGGAAGCAGACTTGGCTTTTGACCTAGCCATAGCGAACACATTTTATCAAAAACGGGAACAACATATTATCACATACCGTAGTGGTCTACACTCTACTCAGATTGACTACATTCTTTTAAGAAGAAACAGGCTAAAATCGGCCAAGGACTGCAAGGTAATACCCAGTGAGAGCCTTGTTTCCCAGCATAGACTACAGCTCCTGGAATTTACTCCAGCAAACGAAAGCCCCCAGCTAGAACGAAACGGTACAGACTGGATGCTGGGGAATTAGCTGCACAATTCACGGAAAAAGTGGTTGGCAAAAAGATAGAGATGGGAGATATGGCGAAGATGAGAGTAAAGGAGTGCTGGAGTGAGATGGCAACGTGGGTACGAAGTGTAGGTAGGGATGTCTTTTGGGAAACGAATGGAAAAAGGAAGATAGATAAGGATACATGGTGGTGGAATGAGGAAATGCAGACGATTTTGAAAGAAAAGAAGAATGTTTTTAAAGAATGGAAAAGGGTGGAAGATGGAAATGACAGAGAAAAGGAAATAAAAAGATCAGAATATAAAAACAATAAAAAGAAGGCTAAGAAAGCAGTCGCAATTGCGAGGGCCAAGGTACAAGATAAGTTGTATGATTTTCTGGCCCACAAGGTCAAAAAGATCTTTTTAGAATATCAAGAAAGAGAGAGTGAGAGATTAATGCAAGAGATATTGAACAATATGAAATGTATAAAAGACGAAGCGGGGAAGATCTTGACGAACGATGAGGAAATAAAAGGACGCTTGAAGAGATACTTCAATAAGTTAATGAACGAAGAAAATGAATGGAGCGGAGTGTTAGAACATGTACGAAGCAATGAAGGGATGGTGAAAGAGGTAAGTATAAAGGAAGTGAAGATGGCAGTGCAAAGTATGAAGAATGGAAAAGCAGTTGGGCCAGATTGTATACCAGCGGAAGTATAGAAGTCTTGGAATGCGAATGGATGGAAGTGGCTGACTTTGTTCTTCAATAAGTTGTTGCAAGAAGAGGTTATACCTGAGGAATGGTGCAACAGTTCACTGGTGCCCATCTTTAAGAATAAAGGTGACATACAGGATTGCAACAGCTATCGGTGAATAAAGCTTATGTCATATAGTATGAAGATATAGGAGAAAGTGATAGCGCGACGAATGGGACAAGAAAGTGAGGTCATAGAGAACCAATTTGGATTTATGCCCGGCCGAGGAACTATGGGCGCCATATTTGCACACCGCCAACTTTGTGAAAAATACCGACATGCACAAAAAGACTTGCATATGGTGTTCATAGATCTTGAAAAAGCATACGATAGGGTCCCCCGTAAGGTTCTGTTGTGGGCTATGAAAGTGAAAGGTGTGCCAGAGAAGTATGTACGACTTGTTCAGGCGATGTATGATAGAGCTAGTACACACGTCCGGTCCGAAACCGGAGTATCTGGCAAGTTCAATGTGGCTGTCGGTTTGCACCAGGGTTTGGCTTTAAGCCCGTAATTGTTCCTCCTAGTTATGGATGTTTTTCCCATATTGCCTTGGATGGTGTATCCCTACCAGTCTGCTCCAACTTCCGGTACCTTGGGTTATTAATCCAAAATGACGGCAATGTAGACGTGACGTGAAAAATAGAATAAATGCGGGATGGATGAAATGGCGACAGGTCTCTGGAACAGCTTGTGATCCACGAATGCCCCTTAAACTTAAGGGGAAAATCTACAAAATGATCATAAGACCTGTCGTAATATATGGATCATAATGTTGGGCAACGAAAGTGACGGATGAAAGAAGAGTGCACGCAACCGAGATGAGAATGTTGAGATGGATTAGTGGAGTGACGAGGAAAGATTGGATTAGAAATGAGTATATAAGGGGAAGTTTGAAAGTAGCACCAGTGACGAAAAAAATGAGGAGCAGTAGGTTAGCGTGGTATGGGCATGTAATGAGGAGGGATGAACGCTATATTGGTAAAAGAATGTCAGGGATGAATATCGAAGGACAAAGAGCGATCGGCAGGCCAAAAAAGCGATCGATGGATTGTGTGAGAGGATATGAGAAAGAAAGGAGTAAGCGCTGAAGTGACGAATAATAGGGAGGAATGGAAGAAGAAAACATGTTATGCCGACCCTACATAAGTGGGATAAGGGCAGGGAGATGATGACTTCTAGGAGAAATCTTCTCTTTTGAGTTCGAGGACCCATTGTGTTAGTCATGATTCTTGATAGGTTGGAGACCGTTTTGTTAGTCTTGGTGCATTCGCTTTCAAAGTGTTCCCGAAAAGATAGTTTCTCATCTATCATTACTTCCTGGTAGCGCAGCGCTCTTGTTGATATCAGTTTAGTCTCGTCTATGTCTACATTAAATGGTTTCCGAAACCATTTCTGTCGTGTCAGCACAACCATCTCTGTTTTATGCTTCTAGTCTCAGCCAGTGTTTCTCAAGCCAGATCTCGACGGCGTCAATTGTTGACTGGACTAGCAGTTCAGCCTCTTCAACGTTGTCCGCCACTATGTGACCGCGACGTCATCGGCAAAACCCGTTAAATGTGCCCGTTTCGGCAGGGGGATCTCTAGCAGCTAATCATAGTTTGCGTTCCATTGGTCTGGGCCCATGACTGAACCCTGTGGTACACCTGCTGTCATCTGGAACTCCCGTGAGCCTTCTGTTGTTTTCACGATTTTAGTGTTCTTGTATTTAGATAATCGTCAATCAATGGCCAAGTTCTCCTTTTTTATCCTTAACCGGTGTTTCAGTGCGTCCAGAATGTCATCCCATTTCGCACTGTTGAAGGCGTCCTTTACATCTAATGTGAGGAGGATGCAGACTTTGCGCGATTTGAGGCTACCAAACCATGTTTCGGCTGTAATCCCTATGATTTTTTTGAAAGCGCCAATCGTCGATCGTCTTTTCCGGAAGCCGTGTTGACTTTCGACGTAGCCACCGACGCTATCGATGTCGATGTAAGCCTCGCTTGTATTAACTTTTCAAGCAGTTTACCGGCGGTATCTAGCATGCAGAATGGCCTAAAGAATGAAGGTGTTAACGGATGCCTTTCCCTTTATTCAGGAAGACTAGTCTCTGGCGTTTGCAGACGTTGGCAAACGTGCCGGTCACAAGGCACGTTTATATACATTAAGCAGTAGATCCGAAAAATCCTAAGCTATGATCTTAATCACCAACATTGGAATACCATTAGGGCCAGATGCCTTCCCTTAGGATTTAAGGGTCCTAGCTGCATTTCGCAGCTCCATTTACAGTTAAATGGTGAAACTTTACCACTATTTGTATAGTTCCTTTTTTTCTCGCGGCGGGTGTTTAGGAAACAGTTCCGCGACAATTTTGTTCATTATTCATTCATATTCGTTTCGTTCATATTCAATTGGGAATTTGCAGTTGGCACAAATTATTTATGTTATATATTAATAATTTGTGCCAACTGCAAATTCCCAATACAAAAATAATAACATATGCAGATGACACAGTTTTACTTTTTAACGGTGACTCACTAGATGAAGTATTTTTGTATGCCCAGCGAGGATTAAATATAGTTTCTAAATGGCTCTTTGCTAACGTGCTGACTCTTAACACAAATAAAACTAAATTTGTTTCGTTTTCTATCAATGCAAAAGACGCGTTAAATGATCATCATTATTTAATATCACATACCTGTGGAAGCCCCGAAGATGCAACCTGTTCATGTGGTCAGATTGAGTGTGTTACTTTGGTAAAATACTTAGGTGTGATGATCGACAGAAAATTAAATTTTCGAGAACATATAAATTTATTGACAAAAAGGGTTCGGAAATTAATGTTTATTTTCAAAACATTAGGTAAAATAGCTGATAAAAAACTTATTAAAAATATATACCTTGCTTTGTGTCAATCGCTCCTGACTTACTGTATTGTGGGCTGGGGAGGCACTACAAAGACAAATCTACTACAGTTAGAAAGGGCTCAACGAGCTATTCTAAAAGTAAGTCATAACTTACCTTTCTACCACCCAACTGAAAATCTTTATACACTATCGGACGTTCTAACTGTACGACAACTTTACATTCTCCACACTATCTTATATCAACATTCTATATCAGACTACCGTCGTGAAAATCGAGAAGATAGGCGACGAAAGGATTTGATTTTTAAAATACCTAAATTGAATACACGCTTTTCGCATCGATTTCTTTGCTATCAAGGTGTTTCGTTATATAATAGTGCGAATAAGCTACTATTTATATATCACTTAAACAAAAAGCGGTTGAAGTATTTGGTTGGAAAATGGCTACAAACTTTAAATTATCACCAAACAGAGAAATTAATTAAACTCGATTGCTAGGGTATGTTTAAAACACAAGCTTTATCATACGGAAATAATCACACACGCGCACGTACTCACACACACACTCACGCACACATATTCACACATGCAGGTACACACACACACACAAACTCACACACAAACTTTCATTATTATTATTTCTAGATTCTATTGTTTTGTACGTTCCTGTTTGACACTGATGTTTACATCTTACTACTACGTTGTATAATTATGTATTATATAATTACTGGTTACCGTGGAGTGGGACCTGGTGATCTGTACTTCCGGCTACGGCCCCTCACAGACACCAGTTCCTCACAAAACGATTTCATTTTGGGGTTTGTGCATTTTGTAATTGTAAATCAATTTGTTGTAAATTATTTGTGAGGAAGTAATAAACTATTTTTTCATTTTTTTTTTTTTTTCATTTTTCATTTTTCATTATGGAGGGAGGTTTTGGTGCTTCTGGTATAGCCTTTCCGAGTTTTTTGACAAGGGTTTGATACGCTTTGCCCCAGATATCCTTGTCAATATCGTTGCATATTTCTTGCCACAGCGTCGCTTTACTTACCGTGATGGTTTGGTTTAAATCTTTTTTGGCCTTCTTGTATTCGCTTGAGTATATAGTTAGGAATGTTTTGCGGTTCTTGTTACTCGACGGCGAAGTTTGTAACATCCTTCGCGAAGTGCTGAAATTTCTGGCGTTCACCAGTATGCCGGCCTGTGCATGGCTCGATTTTTTAAGCGTGGCATAGAAGCATCGCATGAGATGGCGATGGCCTTCATCACTGTCAGCACCAATCTTTCTTTCTCACTTTTGGTGTTGGGAGCCGGGTAGAGTTTAAGGGTTGACCAGCTTTGTGAAAGGGATTTTTGGAGAGCCTCTTGGTCAAGCTTGCTGGCGTTCCACTTTCGTTCCTTAGGACCTTATGTTGCGTTGCTGTGGTGGAAGCCACTTCAACACTGAATTTGATGTGCTGGTGGTTACTGCCACTGTAATCTTCTAAGACGATCCAGTTCTTGATCATTCTGGCAATTCTTGAGGTCCCCAGTGAGATATCAAGGATAAATTCCTGGTACCACGGCCTTCTGAAGGTTGAGATGTTTCCAGTGTTCAGGACTGTGAGATCGAGCATTGCAGCAAAGTCTGCGACTTCGTTTCCTCTAGTGTCTAAGAAAACTGATCCCCATTCAGCAGATTTGGCATTGAAATTGCCAGCTACGATGACTTCGCCATTAAATTCGTTAATTACGTCTTCAATGTTAGACAATTTTTGGCGAAACGCACTAATACCTTCATTAGGTGAAAGGTAGACGCTCATGAAGTAAGTCATGGAGGTTTTTATCCAGACAAATCCTGCTCCGCATCCGCTGTTGATGATGGTTACCTTATTTGGGCTTACAATCCAGATCGCCGCCGTATTGGTTTCATCGGTGAACCATGTTTTATCTCCTAGGTTTGAGTGTTGCTCGCAGATGATGCAGACGTCAGTATTGTCCTCAAATACGCGCTGACGTAGTAGGTTCTGCGCTAGCATACTCCTGTTGAGATTTTCTTGAAGTATGCGCATCGTTTCTGCAATATTGTGGCTTCAGCTAGTGCAGCGCGGAATACCTTGCAAACCCCAGAGCCAGACATGTGAGGCAGGCTATTCTTAGCATCTTTGTCCGATGTACACAGGAAGCATTTAGGCTGTTCGGCGCAGTCTACCGATTTGTGGCTAACGCCGCCGCATTTATAGCAAAATTTACTTCTGTCTGGCCCTTTGCAGGTGCGTGTTGGGTGTCCATATCCAAGGCACCTGTAGCATCGTGTTATTCTCACGACCGGCCAGATACGACAGTTGATCCATCCAATCTTGATTCGTGCCTTATCGAGAGCCTTGATTGCGTTTGTTTCATCAATCTCGCAAAAAGCAGCCCTTTGGCCACGCAGGATGGTCTTCGTTAGATTTACACTTTTAATCTTCAGGCTAGTGGTGAAATCACGTTTGAGTGCTTTACGGACGTCGTCTTTAGTAAAAACCCCATCCAGGTCGAGGATTTTGGCGTCTGTGTTTTGACCGTACCGATGCCACTCTTCGTGGGGTTTACTTTGTTTTTAATCTCCTTGAGGAGATCCGCATAAGTACGTCCTTCAACTTGTTGGACGAGTACAGCCTTTGTTCGTGGCTTTTTCCTCCTCGTTTTTCGATGACTGTTTTGGGGGTTGAAGTCACCATTTGTTTGTGGCTCTCGACTTTCACTTGTTGTAGCCTCTGAGTAGCTGAGTTTTTGTTTATGTTTCGCTTTCAGGATACTTCCGTCCAGGCGCTATCTTTAGCTAGTTTTTTTGGTTCGCGTGGATCCAAAGCCGATGAGGGGCTAGTTGTAGATAGCGGCCTTTTCCTTGTGTTATTCCGCTCCTGCGATGTGTCGTTGGGAGTAATCGGTACCTTGGGTTGTAAAATCATGCAGGGAGACGTTTGTGAGGATGACACTGACATGATTGGTGATTTCTTCAGAGTAGCATTGAAGCCTTTAATAGCCAGGTTGTATGCTGTTTCGATAGATTGCGCTTATAATACTTTTCATGTTGTTCCACGAGTACCTAGGGAAATCATCTGTCCACTCCAGCAGAGCCCCGGTTGCTGAAGCAAGGCCACTACTTACACCTGGGGTGGGACCTGGTGCCCCAGCGGAACCGTATGCGACGCGCCGTATCCCCGACGCCATTCAGTCTTCGGCACGGTATCTCCTTACTCTGTACTCCCCGAAGAATTACACGGTACTCCCCGAAGAGGGTCGCCTTTTACACACTCTAGGCAGAGGATGGGTTGGTCCTATTCTACACACTCTGGCATATTTAGCGGAACATAAAAAAAAGGTTTGATATCAGTATCATATAAGGTTGCTGGCTGGTTTATATGTCATTTAATTTAAAAAGAAATAATTTCAAATTAAAAAAACAACTGAACATCACATTTTATGCAATTGTTTTAATTTTATTCAAATACACCTTATCTGGAGCGAACTTCGAGTATTTCTTCCTTCTGAGTTTGATTTAACATCTCATTAAAATACTGTCTTTTTGTTACTTTTTTTTTTTTTTAAATCGCGTATCTGTTTGGAGTTGAGGACTGAATTATGCCTGACTAGCCCCAACGGAGATTGCCAGGGCACTCGCAATGCGAAGAAATGGTCAAACCTACAGAGTAATCTAACAGTAACCTACAGAATATCTAGAGATCTTCGTCGACCAGTTTCAACGATCCATCGCAGTATCCAACGGTTCAGGGAGACCGGTACTTATGTGAGAAGAGCAGGACAAGGCAGAAAAAGACGCACTTCGAGTAGGGATGATCGTTTCATTCGGCTTCTTGTACGTAGGAACCCCCGTTTGACGGCCGTACAAGCCCGACATGAGTTAGAAGCAGTGCGGGGTGTAACCGTAAGTGAGCGTACGGTACGAAGAAGGTTCGAAGAAGCTGGTTTGGGTTCATTTGTGCCCGCCAAGGCTCCAAGGCTCGAGGTAAATCATCGTAGAAACAGGTTAACTTTTGCTCAGGAACGCGGACCAATGGAGTAAGGTATTGTTTAGTAATGAGTGCAGAATTCTCTTTAATCAAATTGACGGCAGGCAAAGAATATACAGACGCAAAGGAAAACGATACATTCAGACAAATTTTGAAACTACAGTTGCATACGGTGGTGGATCAATAAAGATTTGGGCGGGCATTTGTTTGGGAGCTCGCACAGACTTGGTAGTAATTGACAGAGGGAGTCTGACTGCAGACCGCTATATCAGAGAAGTTTTAGAAGAAAATGTCGTACCGTTTGCCCCATATATCGGTGACGATTTTGTTTTTATGCAGGATAATACTGAGCCGCATACCGCTCGGGTAACTCAAGCTTATCTTAATGATACGAATATCACTGTTATGGAGTGGCCGGCGAGATCACAGGATATGAACCCAATAGAGCACGTTTGGGATTTGATGCAAAGAAAAGTTGAGTCCAGAATTCCAGCTCCTGCCAACGTGGGTGAACTGCGAATCGCCGTAGTTGAGGAATGGCGGAGACTATCCCAGAAGACCATCGATAACATCATTCTAAGTATGCCTAGACGGGTAGAACCTTTAATAAGAGCACGTGGAGGAAATACGCGATATTAATCACCATTTTTCTAACTTCATTAATTGTTATTTTAATATTAATTTTCACTTTTCCCGGTTACATGAAAAATTCAAAAATGTACCATTTTTCACAAATAGCCTTTACTCGCAAAATCTGTTCTTAATGTGATCTCATTTTAAGTAAAACAAATGAAACTTTAAATAACAAAAGAAGTGTAGTAAGTAGATTTTAAAATAAAACCATATTTTTTTAATTATGGACCTTTTTTTGTGTTCCTCTAAATATTCGGTCTGTTTATATATATGAGTATATATGTTGTTTGTTGATTTCTTAATTTATAACTGGCTGTTGAAAAATAAAAATAAAACAAAACTGAAAACGAGTTATGTTCTTAAAGTACTGAATTTAGTCAGTACTAGTTGAAACAGTGATTTAGAAATACCACGTTAATTTTTTTATAATTCCCGCGCTTTTTCAAAGCTAGTTTTCATGTATCACAATAATTTGTGAGAATAAAAATTTTACACATACCGTCATCAATATTGAAAAACCCTACAGCCTACACACATTGACTCTTTCTTAATTGTTAGATATAAATAATTATGTTCTAAAGTATGATTAGAACAAAATAAAATGAAATAAAACTAAATAATTTTTTACGAAGAATGGAAACCTCAAACAAACTCCTTACCGTACAATAGTTTTATCATGCTGTATACTGAATTATAGAAAGTATTTTTACACATGTGTAATATGAAAAAGAAAAAGAAAACTTTTCCGATCCTGATAAAAATTATTGGTATTAAGAAATGTTTGCAAAATAAATACTGTTTTAAAAGAACATCGTAAATATCATAATAAACTTATTAAAAAAAATTGGCATTCGACACAATTTTTTATTCCGATCGTGTAGTGCCGACATTATTTCTAGTCATAGCTGTGTGAGTTTATGTTATGTCTATTATTTAAATTTATAAGTCGTATCGATATAGATTAAAGTCTTTAGCTACGTAGTCGTAGTTATTTTTTTAGAGTAGAGCAAGTTGAATCTCTAGTGAATAAGTGAAGGCCTACAGAATGCCTCTTTTTGGCAAAAAAGATTTTGGTAGAAAGTCTAAAAAAGATGGTAAAGACTCAGAAAAGCAACCATCCATCGAAGATAAATACATTGTAAAGGATCTGCTCGGAACGGGCGCGTTTTCAGAAGTACGTCTCATTGAGAGCAAAGAAAATGGACATTTGTTCGCGTGCAAAATTATTGATAAAAAAGCTCTCAAAGGCAAAGAAGACTCACTGGAAAATGAAATAAGAGTTTTAAAAAGATTTAGCGAAAACGCAAAAGTTGAAGGTGGCGAGAAAAAAATGTTTTCTCATCCTAATATCGTACAGCTGTTAGAGACATACGAAGATAAGAATAAGGTCTATCTGGTAATGGAGTTAGTAACTGGTGGGGAGCTATTTGATCGAATTGTTGAAAAGGGATCATATACAGAAAAAGATGCATCTAATCTTATTAGACAAGTATTAGAGGCTGTGGATTACATGCATTCTCAAGGAGTGGTGCACAGAGATTTAAAGCCCGAAAATCTTCTTTATTATAGTGCGGATGAGGATAGTAAAATTATGATTAGTGACTTTGGTCTCTCTAAAATTGAAGATTCAGGTATAATGGCCACAGCTTGTGGTACACCTGGATATGTTGCTCCTGAGGTTTTAGCTCAGAAACCTTATGGTAAAGCTGTTGATGTTTGGAGCATAGGAGTTATTTCATATATTTTATTATGTGGATATCCTCCATTTTATGATGAAAATGATGCAAATCTTTTTGCTCAAATTCTCAAAGGTGATTTTGAATTTGATTCTCCTTATTGGGATGACATCAGTGAATCAGCAAAAGATTTCATTCGACATCTGATGTGTGTGGATGTGGACAAGCGATATACGTGCAAGTGAGTATAGAATTAAATCCATGTTCATTATGAAATTGTTTTCATTTATGTATACTTAATTCTTCAACGTAGTGAGATGATTGACTCAGATTATCAGTTTGACCTTTGATTTTTTCTTTATTATTATCACATTTGTGTTTGTGTATGCATTAATTTAATTTGTATTATATAATTTTCTCAATGTTTTACTATTCTTATATGTAGTTTTAACATTTAATATTCATCTGTATTATTCTTCAAACTTAGAAAATAAGAATTATGATTTGGTTGCTTAGAATGTTATTTAACACATTGTTGACCGGTCACGAGTTAACTTGTAATAAGCTTTTTTCCACATCTTTTTATTTTCATGGTGCATTGTTCGAAATCTTATAGTGAACTGGCCAAGTTTCGTTCTTAGTTGTAAAAAAATTTCAACGGTCGCAACGTTTAGATCCTCATTCAGGGACGATATTATATTTTTATAAATATTTGTTTCTGGTCTGTGTGTATGTTTTTGTAGGTGGATATCTACCTCTTTATACTGTGACTTGCAAAGTGCAAAAAGGCGTCTGTCCCGGTGCCCATGAGAGATGTTTTATAAGGATTTTTGCTCATGTTAGGAAAATTATTTGTCATCCCGCAATGGGGCAGTGCATTGAATTAAGCTCCAACCCTTCTACTTTATTGGAAAGATGCCTTTGCCCACCAGTGGAATGCTTACCAGCTGATTCAGACCATATATATTATATTATATATCGCTTTCAAAACAATAGCACATGAAGTAAATTTTCCGAAAAGTTGCCTGTCAGCAATGTGTTAATGTATTGGTATGAGGAAATAAAATATAAATTGAAATATAGCTTATTAAAAATACGAGTACTAGTATTAAAATGGACTCACCATTTTAATACTCAATATTTTATTTAAATTCTCATTACATACATTATATCTATTCTTGAGTATGCTGACACGAGCGATATAAATATTACTGAATACCAGCTAAATAAATTTGAGTGTCTCCAAAATATGTCAATTCGGTTCATATTTGGCTTATGCAAATACAACCATGTGTCTCAATTTCGCACTCAACTCAAGTGGCTACCTATCAATCTTCGCTGGAATCTACACATACTCTCACTTTTGTATTGCATCTTATTTAATCCAAATAGTCCTTCGTATTTAAAAGAAAAATTTGTTTTTTGTAGGAAAATACAACTAATGTAAGATCCTGTCGTCAACTTCTTAAGATCCAGCACAAAAATTTAAATTTTACAAAAAAAAAAAAAAAATCTTTCGCTGTTAACTCCATCTTATTATGGAATGCATTACCTTGACGCATAAGACAATCTCAGACACTTCCAATTTTTTGTTCGATCTCTCTGTGAATGTGTATACTATATAAAAGTAAAACTGAATAATAGTACATATTTTTTATCTGTTATTTTTTTTATATCGTATATTTATATTTTATCATATCTTTTTTTTGTTATATAGTATGTTTATACACCACCCTTCATTTTACTCCGGTTATGTTTCAATTACTCACAATGCTAGGTTGTCTGGAGGAGATTGCTTATTAGCAATAAGACCGTCTTATTGTGCAATAATCTTTAGGCATATATATCTGTAATTTTTCTTTCAAAAGTGGTGTAAAAAAAGAACTATAAATAAATAAAATAAATAAATAAATATCTTTTTACAGGCAAGCTCTAGCCCATCCATGGATTTCTGGCAATGCTGCAAGCAACAAGAATATTCATGGTACTGTATCAGAGCAACTTAAGAAGAACTTTGCCAAGTCACGCTGGAAACAAGCATACCATGCGACTACCGTCATACGTCAAATGCAAAAGATGATTCTAAGTAGCAGCAGCTCGAGTCGTAATACCAACACCCAACCTAAACCTCAACAATAGTTACTCACCGGAAAAAGCAACTTATAATGTGATTAAGGTACTTAATGTTATATATTTCTACGCGATTTGGATGACAGTAGGTACAACATTATAGTTTGGTAGACATGTAACGGTAATTAATTTTTATTGTTGAGACAATTGCCAGCAGGCAGCAGCTTCTGAAATAATTATGTGTCATTGATAGATTTATTTTATTAATGTTTTGTATTTAATGGGTGAGTACAGTCATTGATAATATACAATATACCTACATATTTTTAATAATATAATGGACTAGTCACAGTAATTATGCATTTTATAAATCTAGATGTTGCGGCACTTTAAAAGCATTATCTGAGTAGTAATATGCATAAGTCCTTCTTCTGTGTAATCTAATTAGATTTTCTTTTCAAAATCTGCTGCATGCTATGTTACTCTTCTTGGAATCTCATACTTCAATCCATGTCACGGATAATCTCAATTTAATCTTTTTACATGACATTGTATAAAATATTATGTATACTTGTACTATATAAATATTCCTTACAGAATCATCATTTACCTTTTAAATAATAATAATAATTAGGGTTAATATTCCCTTTCTAGACATTCTGTGCTAGTAATTATTTATAGATATGATGATAATCACTTAATGCTAGGATTTGTTGGAAGTTGTTATAAAGAAATTATAACATGAAAGCCATTAGATATTTGGGCTTTATATGGGCTGATAATATGACAAATTTTATTAGAAACTTATTGTCACATAAATGTGCATATTGATTGTTACTGTTTAATAAAAAGAGCTGTCCATAAAGTGTATTTAACGGATTCGGAATTTCAGCTAATATTAAGATTTGAAAGTTTGTTATTAAAATTTGCTAGTTATAATAATGCTAGAAATGTGATTAGCTACTATTTCCAATTATTATTGTATACAATAGTTGTATTTCGATAGACTTCGTGTTTATACAAATGTTGTTTACAATTGAATATAATGGGAACTTGCTGAGCTGTAATTAATGTATGTGTATGTGGCATAATTCCTATTTAACCACATTATGATAAAATAGTTATTTTAAAAAGTATATTATGCTATATAATATGTAACTTTAATATTCTAAATTTATCTCCTTCCTATCTTTTAGTGGGTTTTACAAATCTGAGTATGTAGTGCAACTTATTACACTTAATTTCATGTGTAACAAATCAGCTGTAATAAAACTTAACATTATTATAAAACTATTGATAGAGTACTTACAATTAACATGGCCTAATGTAACATTTCATGAAATAGCTTCGTTATATTTCATCATTATATAAAGAAATTAATAGAGTAAATAAAAGAAGCATTTTTTTTATAATTTATCTAATTAACATTAGTTCTATTTTATAGTATCAAGAATTTAAAAATTTTAGTATCTGAGGAAAAAATGAGACAAAACATCTGTTGCAACAAACAAATATGCATTACAAATTAGACATTATATTAAAAAAAGTTGAAATTGAAATATGATGTATGAGATAGAATTCAATTCGTAAAATTACAATTTATTAATTTTTAGAGATAGCATAATATTGTCATAAGACAACAACCCTTACAATTATTTTATTAAATTTTCTGATATTGTCTCATTTTCTGAATCTCTGTATTTGGTATTCTGTCTAGATATTTTTTCTTAGCTATTTAATTAACATTACAATCATATTTTTAATTCATATCGTAATTATGTAGTTATTGAAAAAAATACATTCCTTTGAGGAATTGTAATATATTTGAAAAAAAGAAAACATTCCATTTTTCAGTATTGCACTTTGCTATTGCATTATTTTTAGAATATTCTTTATATGAATATGTATATTATACCTATAAAATGTTAACATTACATTTATTTTTGAGATATCTTTCAATTTTCTCTATTCGCATTAAAGTATCATTTAAATAATAATATATATTTAAAATCTAGTTAAAAAATTAGTTCCGATATGAAATATTTTCAAATATTTTTATAAATTCATATGAATAAAAATAATAAAAAAAGGAAAGAAAATACATGTAATTACGTCTTCCGTCCACATCTTTCACGATCAAAACATCAGATCATAATTTTATTTAATTTTTCATAAATTAAATATTCTTCAAAACAAACAATATAATTACCACTAAACTTAAACAAGATCTACTATATTTCCATTTAATAACCAATATCCTTGAACTTAATGTAAAATCAATCGAAAAAAATGTAAAGGAACATACCTTGTGTTCATGAAGGCTGTGACGGGAGAACTGATTTAAAGATTAATAAAATTGTATAATTGGAAATATTGAAGTGAATTTAGTGTTATTTGAATGTGTTAATTTTAAAAGAAGGAGTAAAATTTCATCCTTATTTATCGTAAGACTACTTTTTATTGACTTTGTCCATGTGAGAGTTGTCACTTAACCCATACTTAAATTTTAAGTAACTATTTTTTATTCAGATGATTTTGATTTTCACATAAAGAAGTGTTTGGAATTGCTAATATTCAACTGTTATAATTATTTCTAATGACTAAGTCCTTTCTGTTGATTGTTTATTTTAACTAGTCCTTTTTAATGTAATTCTGATGATGGTGTTTTACTTAAAACTAGATTAAATATCATATGTAAAATTAAGATAAAATGATGATTTTACTATCTTTTTATTATCAGGGCTTTTAGTATCTTAATTTTTTGACGGAATAAAATTTTTTTTTTACCACATTGTGTTCCAAAATTACACCACGATTGATCGACAAATATTTTAAAACATCGATTTTAAAATTATGTCACACTTACATTGCAATGTACATTAAAATGATTTTAGCGTACTTATTATTGCTTTTAATAATGATATATCATATATCTATGTGTAGGTTATATCAGTTAAAGCGCCTTCTTAATATGATGTTTTTATATTGTAGGACTTATCACCGTTTTTATAAGGTAAGGATTTAATAAGATATAATATTTATGACTATTGATTAATAATATATTGTGTTTGTGCCATCTTAATTATTTAAAAGCCTTTTTAAAAAGTGATAAATTTTATATAACATAGGCGTTTACTCTTTTATTATAGAAATTAAATATTTTAAATTGTTGTTTAGATATTAGAGATTGCATTTTATATATTTTGCTTTTATAGGTGTCCATGCTTATGTAATTTAAATTATTATATATACCTATATAATGTACTTTATTGGCATTTTATGTAATTGTGCTTTATGTGTTGTTTTTAATGCGTATAAAATGATTATGACGATTTATATACGCACAAAAATAAAATAATTTTTAAATATCATTTATATAAAAATTCAATCCTCCTGTTCTGAGACGTTTTCTTCATGTGTATAAAATGTACGTAAAACCAATTGACGAATTTTTTAACATTTTAGGTATTATATACATATATAAAAAACGATATTTATTTATTATTTTTAATTTCCGAAAGTCCTAGTTTTAGCAACTCTAAGATGAATTAATATTTCGTGTACTTCGTAATAAACCTTGCCATACTGTAATGCGGGTTGCTGCAAATTAAGTTACCTTTATGCTTGCTCTCTTTTAGATGTGTAATCAGTTGTTATTAATTTTTCACTGTGCCAAACCATATCATGACCCGTGATAGTATATTAAATAAAATAAATATGGATGGAATATATAATATTATATACATATTTATCGACAGTGGTTTAAGCAATGCTAATTGTAATATGTTCAAGTTCCTTGTCGAATAAAACTATGTATTTCTTTATTTTGTATTATTAATTATAAGTACATACATACCATTACTATTTTTCGAAAGTTATTACTTTAATTTTTTTATTGTAACACATTTTATTTTTAATTAGCACAATAGTTTTAAGGGTTGGGATAAAAACAAAAAAATATCGACAAGTTTATTTTATGTACTGAACTAGTATTTGCCATATTTAGTAGTCTCGGTTGTGAAATCGTTTGCCCCGTATTGAAAATAATATTGTAATCCATGTGACTTGAAAAGCATAATAATATGAACATAAGATCTGATGCTACTGAATTCGTAATCTTGTGATTTTAGATTTTATACTTCTTGTTCTAAACAATATAAAGTTTTAGTAGATGATAGATGTTAGTTCTATTTTCAATGTCATTGTAAATAAAATGCCAACTTGTTGAACTATTCTTTCATTTTCATTTATATAAAGGTGATATAAATAAGAAAAAAAAGAATATTCCGATATAATAATATAATTTACAATTTTACATAGAATACTTTAGAAATTGGAATGATTTTGAATTTCCTCTCCTAATAAAGACAATTGTTTCAGGAATTGTGACGCATTCGGCAATGTTGTAGCTCCATAGATTATTTTTCTGGTTGTCCCATTGGCCGCTTGTTGCTAAAAAGTAGAGATATGTTTAAAAAAAAACTTATATTTAAGTAATTTACTGTGTACAGTAACGTTTAAATATTAATACAAATGCAATAGTTCCCACAATATAATTACTTTGCAAAAGGAATGAACAGTTTTGCAAATTAGTTTACTGTCATCGCATCATTGTATCCATTTGATGAATCGAAATATTGAAAATTATGAGGTAAAAATTTATTGGTAAGTATTTACATTCGCGGCTTTTGCGAAAAATAGCTCCAATTTTTTTTCTTACATACACTGTTGGAAAAAAATGGTATTCCATATAAAATTAAGGAGGGGGAAGCCATAAAACCCCATAAACAACAAATTATAATTGACGGCTGACAAAATATAATAGCAAGGAATATGAAAAAATAAATAAATAACCTAACAACTTAAAAAAATTAGAACTTATAATACCTATTTAACAATTTATTACCTCATTATATTATTTTACTTCAATGCGCCTTTTTTTTTTAAATGGCAAAATCGCATAGAATATTTTGTCAGGCGTCAATAATATTTGTTGTTTATCGTCAATTATATTTGTTGTTTAGGAATTTTTGTGGGGTATGGGTTTTTCCTCTCCTTATTTTATATGGAATATCATTTTTTAGCAACAATATATGTGAGAAAAAAATTTGAAGCCATTTTTCGCAAAAGCCGCGAATGTAAATAATTACCAATTTATTAGTGACATCGCTTAGAATAAGAAAACATGGAAAAATCTTTTTTATCAGTGACCGAACGCTCTTCTAGAGAAGGGCAGCTGACCCTCCCCCCGCCCGTATCTCTTTACGCCCATGATGTGTACCAAAATTTTTGACGTGATAACGTCTTGTAAATCGATGAACGCCGGCATGCACTAAAAAGTATGATTCATTGTCGGAAAGCCGCGAGCGAGAGCGCGGTACAAACGATAGAGAGGCACGATGGGCATAAGCGTTCAGGTTGTGACGCATCTATCTCTCTTCCACTCCATAGGCAGATGCGTCCGAGTACAAGAGAAAAAATATTTATCAATTATCGAGTGCAAATAAATGTTAATTTATTGAAAAAACATTAATTTTCAATTAACTTCTTTGTATTATATAAAATAATAATAATTTAGTTATAATAATTCAAATCATAAAAGTATGCAATTTTTCATCAATGTTTTCTTATGACGTTATCACGTAAAATTATCGTCCGTAAATCGTCTTTACAGACAACCAATTTTTGTGTTATAAATAATACTGTTTGTTTACCAAATAAAATAAAAAGAAGTTAATTAAAAATAATAACCTTAGCGAAGTCGATAAGGTTGTGGTACTCGATGTAGTTCCCGCCGCCGACGAGGAAGACGACGGCGTCGGTGGGCGGCGGGTGGCGCGGAGCGCGCGCGCGGGCGCCCGCGTCCGTGCGCGCCGCGCGCGGGTCCAGCCACGACAGCTCGCTCTCGCCGCCCAGCGCCGCCTCCACCGCGCGGCTCACCGGCAGCTTCTGTTATCATATACTGCACTGTACTGTATCAGCCTGTAAACCACCCACTGCTGAGCGAAGGCTTCCTCTCCGCCACGCTGCTCTACTGCTGGTTGGCGAATAATTTACCTTCCGTGAGTAACGATCGTTATCAGGTGTCTATGATAACAACCGGAACCGACGGCTTTACGTGCTCTCCGAGGCACGGTGGGGAGCGTCACTTGTGGGTACAAGGACATAAACCCAGACTGGAAACAAATATTTGTACAAATACAAATACCTGTCCCGTGCGGAAATCGAACCTGCGACCGCTGGCGCGCGGCTCTGAGGCAACTACTCGCACCACTACACAAGAACGGTCGTCGTATGATCCTATATCGACGATTTATTATTAGAGCGTAAGCACACTGCGTATTTTAAAAGCGCAGACGACTCACGTATACGTGTTTCGAACGAGATTCGAACGCAGCCTTGTAACCTACGCACATAAGGCGAGCATGAAACGCGCCTCCACTACGCGTATACGCGCAGTTACAACCATACAGAAGTGCTGTAGTCGCTCGTAGCTTCCGTGCGATTGCGTGAGCGCGCACCTCTCCTCTGCCTCTTCTCCGCCCATTTGTACCCGCGTTTGAACCAATGCAAACGCAACAATCACCATCTACGGCGCCGAAAACACGCGAACCTAAATCGCGCGTCGTCTGCACGTTTCAAATACGCCGTCTGCTTACGCTCTTAGTTAGATTTTTTTAGGGATTAGTTGGTAGTTTTTAAAATCACCACAGCTCTAAATTTACAAAAATGCTAAGATTTTATGCACAATATTGTCTATATTAAATATACTCAAAAACGTATATCACAATTAAAAATATTGGAACATCTGTTTTGAATGAGAGCTCAACACAAACCGAAATAATGTGATATGTTGATACAAACGATTACGCAATTAATTTCGTCAAAACGATTGACGACTCATTTGTTTTGACGTGTGTACACATGAGTCTGTTTCACCTGAGACCTGCTAATCAATGTAAATTTCAACTTGAGATGTTTCAGGATAAAACAAGCGGGTCTAATATTCTAATTGAAGTCCAACTTCCATGTGCATTATATATATATATATATATATATATATATATATATATATATATATATATATATATATATATATTATATTCTTTAAAGACAAACTATTATTTACAGTGCAGCATATGGTTCGCAAGCCAGTAAGAGTAGCTCTTTTGAAAACATTTTATCCACCTCTGTAAAACCAAAATGACGTATTTTTTTATTAAATTTGATTCACACAGATTGTATTGATATTGTTTAGAGAAATTTGCTTTAATGAGGAATTATTGTTCTCCAAATTTTAGTTACCAGTTATTTACAATTTCATTTTACCAGACTTAATCTTCAAATCAGAAAAAACGTTCTTTTCATTTACCGAATTATATTTTTGAACACAGTCATGTAGAATATCAGTCAATATGATGCACATTTTTTTAGATTTTAATCAAATTCTTTTAAAAATTTACTTACATGTTTCTTCACAACCAAATTTTTAACACCTTCCATTACAAATGACGACCCTTGTGATACCAATTTTGAAAACATGGAAACCGTTTTGGTTCCACCTCCTTCATATTGTCCTTGACTAGACATCTTAGTGAATCCTCTGTAAATGTGATATAATTAAATACCTACCGTTTTTTTCAATTGGAAACTTTTTCGTTACCTAAATCTTTTTATAATAAGCTACTTAGTCTATTTATCCTGCATCTACATGTATTGCTATTGTTAGTCATAATGAGTATACTATCGCTTTTAGCTTTCAAATGGTGAAAAATTAATAAAATCGGATTTTTTTTTTTTTAATTCAATGACATCAATAAATAAACCATACATCTTATAGATGGTACAAATTAATAATTAAAAACGTAAGGAATACATAACAAGTGACAGTAATAAACTTACTTCCATCGCTTCATGTAAGCCATAGGTTTAATATCACAATTTGCAGCCAGTAATGCAGATTCGAATTTTTTGTACTCATCCTCTGATATTTGCGACGTGCATAGATAATATATAATAAATAAACGCATTTTATCTTCCTCAGTCCCTGCACTAGTATCGGTTATCAAGTCCATAACAGCTTTACTTTCTACACCGCTGCTTTTGCTCATTATTTTCTCTTCCAACTCAAAAAATGAGTCAAGTCTCCTTGACTTTATTGCATTTAAAATTGCTGAAAATTTATAATATTTTTAATATATTATGTTAAGATATGTGGCGATAATAAGCATATGTGTTTTAATGATTTATAACAATAGACTATCTAAGCAAAAAATCTTACGGCGCATTTACGTAGTCTAGCTACGTACATACGTACTAGCTTTACTTATTTTTTTTAATCTGTTTTACGTTGCTCTTACGCCATATATAGGTGTTAAAATACAATTGTTTAGTTTCTTGTCGTTTCTTTTTAGTAGAACTACATTCCGAGTCCGTGATATCTTCTCATAAAGTACGATTTAATGGCAAAGTCTATTAGACAAAAGTACGTGTACTTTGATTTGTATAACGATACCTGTAGCAATAGTTGTGTGCATGTCAATTAGTCGTTTTTTTTCCATGAGTTGTGGCAGTGAGTTGACTGCACTTGTGAGTCGCTGTGTATTGTCACTGACTAAACTGAGAGCTAGGTCGCTGTCAGCATCCAATCCCATAGAGCTTTTAAGTTGCTTCACTTCTGCTTCGGAACTCCTGTAATTTTGTTTTACTAAATTTATAATCAATTTATTTGGTTAACAATCATTATAAATAAACTGTATAAGATATAATGTTTTTTTTTTGGAGTTTACTCCTTAAGAATCGATTTTCATATAAGGCACCCGGGATGAAAAAAAATATGATGAGTAAAATTTTCACTTTTCAGTCGTGAGTATATGTATTATAGTCCGAGCGCGTGTGGGGTTGAGAAAGCGGCTGGGTCTGTGCCACGCCCGATTTCAGGCACTGAGGTATGACGGATGAAATACGTGTTTCCCGAACGCTGTCCATCCTAATTGGATTCGACGATTGACTTGTCTCTCGAAGTTGGATGTACCAAGTTGGATCTTTTGTCCTAAGCAGATGTATTCGTCAACAACTTCGAGAGTAGAATTTCTAACTGATATCGGGGTGGGTACGACATGGATATTCGACGTGATTTTCGCTTTGGAGCACTGTTGGAGAGACTGAAGCACCGTCCAACTTTTAATAAAATTTAAGGCTTTTTCATAGTCCACAAATGCCAAGCACAATGGTTGATTATACTCGACGGTCTTTTGTATAATGTGCCGTAGCGTATGTATGTCTGGTACCGCAGGTCTATGGTATAAGGTAAGGTATATAAAGGCTATACTATTTTGGAAATCGGCTTGTTCGTGAGCGAACTCTCAGAAGCGAAATGGGCCTGTATTTCTTCAACGAGGTGTTATCGCCGTTCTCGAAGAAGGGCTCCACCACGCTTCTGTTTCAGTCTTCCAGAGTTACGCTTTCAATCAAGACGGTATTAAAGTGCTTTCGGGGTCACCAGTTTGGCGTAGAGTGAGGCTGCCATTGAAAAGGAAGGATCCTTCAACCAGACGGTGTTGCGTCTGGTGGGCTACGCGCCACTTAACGTTTGTTGTCGGCAGTGTCTCCATATACACGGTAATTACCGTAGATGCACCGTAATCTGGTCTTAATCTACCGTCAAGGTAATAAGCTATTACCGTGTCGTACATCACCGTATTAAAAGTATATTTATAATATATTACCTACGTAGAAAATATTACCACATACATGACATACTAGGGGTGTGCGATAATTATCGATAATTCAGAACTACTCGATAATTTTTCATTCGATAATTATCGATAATTGTGTGCGATCCGATAATTATCGATAATAGTTTTTGGAATTGATAATGATGGTATGGTGGATGACCTTTTTTTTTTTAGGTTTTCTGATAGGGTACGGAGGCAGGACGACCTTTTTTCTTTTTTTTTAGGTATTCGGATAGGGTTACAAGGCCGGATGACGTTTTTTTTTTTGTTTTAGGTATTCGGATAGCGCTACAAGGCCGGATGACCTTTTTTTTTTAGGTTTTCTGATAGGGTACGGAGGCCGGATGACCTTTTTTTTTTTTTAGGTTATCTGATAGGGTACGGAGGCCGGACGACCTTTTTTTCGTCGTCCAATAACTTTCATCCGATAATTATCAAAAATTACACGGTAATTACATGGCTAGCGTAATCGGGTCGTCTGGGTCGGTGAGCACGTGAAGGGGGCGTCTACAGCGGTTTTTGAAATTACCGCGTAGTGTATTGTAGACGCATGACTGGGCTATAAGGGGGTTCGGATGGTTGCGCGCTTTCTCGAAATAGTTAGCGGCGATCGATTTAATATGCTTGGCGATCGAATCGATTTTAAAATCCTTATGGAGATCTATATTACGAATGTACCACGGGGAAGCGGTGGCCCTCCGTAAGAATCTATTTTGTATGACCTGGAGCTTCTGAAGGAGCCCGGGCTCGCACCGGGCGAAAACTGGGCAACCGTATGTTAGTATAGGTCTAACACAGGTTTTATATAGTGTCGTCTTATTTCTAAGAGACATTTTACTTTTGCCGTTGATCATGTAATAGAGTCGGCTCAGCACGAAGGCGGCCTTGTTACGGACACGTTTGATGTGTTTTTTAAACGTGAGTCGTTTATCGAGAGTGACCCCTAGATAGGTAACTTGATCGGACCATTTGATAGGAGTACCGTAGAGAGTAATCTCATCCGGCCGGCCTAGGTATTTCATTACCTTAACGAAAAACACGGCGGTGCTCTTATCCGGGTTTATTTCGATTCGCCACGTCCGAAACCAGTCGCCTAGTGCGTCTGTAACGGATTGTAGTCGACTCGAGATTAATTCCGGACGGTCGGAGGATGTGAATAGTGCAGTGTCATCTGCGTAAAGGGCAATTTTGACTGATTTTCGCTCGGCGAATTGTATCGGAATGTCGTTAGTGTACAGTGAGTACAATAACGGAGAGAGGCATGAGCCTTGAGGGACTCCGGCACGGAGGGTGCGGGGGGAGGATAGAGTACCTTCGACTCTGTATCTGAAGGTGCGGTTTGACAGATAGTCTCGAATTAGGAGTACTAGTCTGTCTGGCAGTCCGAGTTTGTGTAGTTTATAAATCAGGCCGTTATGCCAGACCTTATCGAAGGCCTTAGCGACATCGAAAAATAGGGCTCCTGTGCCGCGGGTCTTTGAATATGAAAATCCTGCCAGTATATGCTCCGTTATGCGGTGCACTTGATGAACACAAGAGTGTCCGGCTCGAAAGCCGAACTGCTCGTTTATGAGGATAGAGTTGGCCTCTACGATAGCTCTGAGGCGGGCGAGTATGATTCTCTCGTAAATTTTACCGAGAGCGTTGAGAAGGCTGATCGGTCTATAACTAGTAGGGAGGTTGCCGGGTTTACCGACCTTTCTAATGCCTATGACTGTTGCCTCTTTCCACTGATCGGGGAAGGAACAGCCGGCGAGTAGGGCGTTGAATATCATTACTAGTAGTAATACTAGTTGATGAGGGAGGCGTTTTATAGCCTTGTTTGAAATGAGGTCGGGGCCGGGGGCCTTTTTAGCGTGTAGGGATTTTATAATCGATTCGACCTCCTCGACCATGGTCGGTGAGAGGGGGTCGCCGGTCGGCGGAGAGGCCGCCAACCGGTTGACCTCCGAGTCGACCTTGAGGAGGTGCTCGGGGTCCACGGGCTGTGAGCTAGGGGAGCATTGACTCTCCAAGCTGTCGGCAAGGCACTCGGCCTTATCGAGATCGTCTAGCGCGGGTGGTAAGTTCGGTCTCACTAGCGGAGGTATCGGGTCTGTAGCGCCTCTCCGGAGGGCCCTCGCCAACGCCCAGTACGCGACGTGCGATGGCGCGAGCTCTCCGAAGCGTTTGCTGTCTCTGTCCTCCCTGAGTTCGGCAAAGCGTGCTTTGACCTCTCTCAGTAGAGCCCAGCGCAGCCTGCGGTTAGCGTCAGTCGGATATCTGTCATGGGCTCTAATCGCGGCGTTTTTACGTCTGATGAGTGCTTTGAGGTCGTCCGGTAGGTCCATTCGCTCGTGAGGGCGGATTGGAACCTCTCGGGAGCACTCGTTTATAAGTGACTTAATGTGACTAGTGAGACCGTTCGCGGCCGTCTCGGCGGCCTCGACGGTGTCGATTCTGTCAGGTATATCGCTCAGCGTGGGAGCGTCGACCGACTGTAGAAGCTCGTCGAGTCTCCTCCAGTCGGTGACGACTTTAGTAGGGAGGGCAAGCTGGGGGTCCGGTCCTAACTGAATTAAAACTGGCCTATGGTCGGAGTCTAGCTCTGGTAGCGTCTCGATAGAACGTAACACGAGTGTTACGCCTTTCAAAATCGCTATGTCGAGCACGTCAGCTATGTCATTTGTCATCCTAACTGGAAACCGAGTAGGGGTCGCGGGAGCAATGACGTCAAAACCTAGAGAGGGAAGTGAGGTCATCAGATCTAATTGAATACCATGCCTATTGGAGACCCGAGAGTTCCAATGGGGGTGTTTGGCGTTAAGGTCACCGGCGAGGATGACCGAGTTGCTCATAGCGAGCAGTGACCTCACGTCGCTCTCTACTAACGGTTTATTAGGAGAGAGATAGACTGAGGCGATCGTGATTGGCTGATGGCCCGTTAGACTGACCTGACACATCGACGCTTCGATGCCCTCGAGCGGAGGGGGATCGAGTGGCACGCAGTGCAGTGACCTTTTATAATAGATTGCAGTGCCACCTCCGCGAGCGGTGGCCCTGTCGTTACAAATAATACGATAGTTTTGTATATTGGGGTTTCTGTGACTCGGCTTAAGGAGGGTCTCCTGCACCAGCATGACATCGACCGGGTGATCGCGTAGAAAGAGGGAGACACTGGTTGTCGGGTTCTTGTATATATATGCAATCGTTTTGAAAACTTTGATAGCACGATGTAGGATACGTCAGTTCATATGTGGCGAGATACTTGTCGCTACAGACTTTAAGTATTGGTGTTCCACCTGCTTTCAGAATCTCTGACGTACTATTGTCTTCATATGGTGCCTTATTGTTTTTAAGCTGTCTCAGACCGAGGTATACAACTGTCCGACGGTGTAGGTACCTCCATCCTCTGTTTTCAACCGACAACCGGCTTTGCGCAACAGACGAATCCCTTGAGATTACTTTGGAGCACTGATTTTGCTCTATCGTGTCTTTAATATGTTTTGTATTTTTTTAAAAATTGGCTGTTCCTAGAAACTAACTTACTATAACAGAAGTTTATACTAAGATACTAAAAGCGTCAGATTCAATAACGAAATGAAACAATATGTAAATCTATGTAAAGACGAGTTTTAATTTATTTTAGACTCATTTATTTATTTATTTATTTTTTAGAAAAAAAAAAACCCTTGCTGAAGTATATTGATTCAAAGAAGAAATAAAGATCTTATATTGCTGAATTGCATATATTCATATTATGTTAATAAAAAAAAGTTGAATTATACAACCAAAGTTGTTATATTTGTAGTGTGCCTATGAATCCTATGATATAACCGTATGCAATTCATGTATGAAGCAGTAATAAACTATATTTTCAAGCCTTCAGACGTATTTAATTAATATCTTCTGATCCACACCGTACATGGCGACCCTGCCTGTAACGGGAGATCAGCGCGCTCGGGCACCGCATACCTTACCTTATTTGGAGTGACTCGAATAAAATACAATGCCCGTGTCAAAGTGCAATTTTTTTATTACATACAAACGAGTACAACTACGAAATAGTATTAAATCTGCTTCAAATAAAATTTTAAAAAATGTGCCAATCAACTCAAAATAAAGAGGAAGTGTTCTTGAACCAAAACGCAGCCGGTTCTAACGCTAACAGTGGCAACGATATACAAAAATTAAACTGGAATGTGGGGTATCAAACCACAATTTTGACAATTTTGGCTATTTTGGGTGGCATTATACTAATTTACTACGTCTACAAATTATATAAAAAATGCCACAAGCGGTGGATAAGACAAGAACTATTCCATACGACGTTTAGAAGTTCGAGGTTTGGCAGACAAGACAGGGACGTGCGTATGCGAGCTTTTGACCCAGCCCAGCAGACCCAGGCGGCAAGTGTTTAGTGAAATTGTGAAGTGCGTTTTTTTTTTATAGTGCGTAATACAAACTCGTATAAAGGTGTTTTTATAATGTGTAGTTCGGAGCGCATATGGAGATATGAAAATATTTAGTGGACTGTAATCTTTATTTCTATTTAGAGCTTGTTTGTGTAAAACTTATTTGTGTTTAAATAATTAAATATATACCATTATGATAATTCATATGATAATAATATAATATTATTGTTAATGGCTCAAGATCTTGATCGTATCTTAAATGAACTTAAGTCAATTAAAAATTATCTTATTAAATTAGGACCTTTCCGGAGATCGACGCAGGATATAAGTGGTAAATATAAAAAGGCGCATGAGTTATATGATAATTGTTTGTGTATTTTTAAGAATATAAAAGAGGGCGTAACTGAGGAGGAAATTAAATTCTCTGATTTAAAAGATTTAGAACAAGTTTATGGGCAAATAAACACTAATTTTGTTAAAATTAAGGAACTGTGTTCAATTTCTACTGATTGTACTGTAGTTGAGTCGAAAAATATCTCTAACAACATGGAAAATTTTAATTTAAAAACTGCAATATCTTTGCTGCCAGTTATGACAGGTGACGAAAACGTCACAAAGCAACTAATTAGTAATATAGAAATGTATTCGGATATGATTGATGATAACGGAAAAACCTCTTTAATTACTTTTATTTTAAAGTCTAGGCTGTCAGAAAGTGCTAAGCTCCGTATG
The DNA here is from genome assembly GCA_036937285.1 of Euphydryas editha. Lineage (NCBI taxonomy): Eukaryota > Metazoa > Arthropoda > Insecta > Lepidoptera > Nymphalidae > Euphydryas > Euphydryas editha. The sequence goes on along the minus strand of JAUPFZ010000011.1, from coordinate 12,562,687 downwards.
TCTCAAAATTATACATCAATTTCAGATTTGATTAAGGATATGAAGTGTTTTTTACTACCAAAAAAGTCTGATACTGCGATCCAATCGCAGTTGCAGCGAGCAAAACAAGGCGGGAGAAGTATAGAAGACTTTGGTAAGGATATTGAATCTATGTTTGTTGATTTAACTATTTCTCAGGCCGACGGCGATTCACAAAAATATGAAATTTTGAAAACTATTAATGAGAAAAACGCTATTAAAAGATTTTCCGACGGCCTGCGAAATAGCCGAATAAGTACTATTATAGCGGCGCGAAATTATGTCACATTACAAGATGCAATTAGAGGCGCAATGGACGAGGAGTTATCAACACAGCCAGAAGGAACAGTCATGAGTTATGGACATACAAGAGGTAGGTCATCAGTCTATAATACCCATAATAATCGTGGTTATAGACAGAGATATTTTAACAGTTATAATAGACGCCCCGACGCACCTTCGACGGCGTCGACTACAGTTCACGGTAGAGGTACGGTAACAAATTTTTCACGTCATAGTACACGTACTAACAATAGAGGTCGTTCATATTCTCGTCGCGGGAACCGTGGCTATACAAATACTTTTAATCGAAGCCATAGGGTTCAAGGTCGTGGAAATCATATGAATACGATTCAATCGGCAGAAGAAATTCCTCAGGAAAATAATTGCAATATAATTAAATCAGATCATTTTTTTCGTCCATAATAAAGATAATGAAATATGTAACAATATTAACTCTGTTACTATGAGCGTATTAGGCGTTCCTCAGAATTGGTTAATTGACACCGGCGCCTCACTGTCCGCGGTAAAGTATGAGAATTTGATCGCGCTTAACATTCCATTCCAAATAGAGAAAATTTGCATCAGAGGCATAGGTGGCAACATACGTTCGCAGGGATATGTTTATTTAAAGTTAAAAATAAATGATATTGAATTAACGCATAAATTTTATGTATTTGAAAATCTACCCTGTCGAACCGACGGAATCATAGGTCAAGATTTCTTAAGTAAATATAACTGTATTTTGAATTTTGAATTAAATACCCTATCACTTAGTACTAATATCGGAACTACTGTTATAGATTTACAAATGGGTAAAATCGGTTACAACAATTATTTAATACTACCGCCTCGATGTGAATCCTTGCATTATGTTGACACAGATATAAATCAGGATTGCGTAATAGTCCCGCAAGAATTATGCGATGGAATTCATTCCTAATTTTGCAGAAATCACCATACCTCTTAATAAATTAAGTCGTAAAGGAATTAAGTTTGAATGGACGGATGAATGTGAAAACTCATTTTTAAAACTTAAACATTGTCTGGCATCTCCACCTATATTACAATACCCAGACTTTTCAAAAGATAATGAATTTATTTTACACACTGACGCGTCTGGGGTAGCAATCGGTTCAATGTTGTGTAATAAAAATAATCTACCTATAGCATATGCAAGTCGCACACTTAACAAATCTGAAATTAACTATCCCACAATAGAAAAAGAGTTGTTGTCTATAGTATGGTCGGTACGTTACTTTAGGCCCTATTTATTTGGTAAAAATTTTACTATTAGGACTGATCACAGACCTTTAATATATTTGTTTAATATCAACAGTCCCAGTAGTCGGTTATTGAAATTTAGGCTGAGTTTAGAAGAGTATGATTATAAGATAGAGTACGTGAAAGGAGCGAATAATGTGGCTGCAGACGCATTATCTCGCATAGTTGTGACGTCAGATGAGTTGAAAGAGATGAATAAACATATCGTGTCTGTAATGACTAGGCGGATGAGGAAAGTTCAAGGCGATGAATGCAAAGACACCGATTTGGTCGATAACAGTTCCACAGATTGCAGGATTGATCACCCTAATGTCGTGGAATTGCTTAAAAAACCAAACTCTGGAGTCAAATTTATATACGGAAAATATAAAACTAGTTGTCGTGATGAAGTATGTATACAAGATAAACAATTTTTATATTTACCATCGAAATATACAATCTATAGCGATATGGACACCCGATCATGTTCTGCGCGAGCCGCATTCATGAGGGGTTTAGAGTCGTTTTGTAAAAAAATAAATGTCGATGAGTTGTATATTGTAAAAAATAATAAAAACAATCTATTGATTGAATGGTTAACCAAAGAAATAAAAAATAATCCAAAGTGGTCCGGACCACGACTTTGTGTTATTAATGGAGTAATGAGAATAGATGACGTCGACGATAGAAGAGTTATTTTAAATGATTTCCATTTACTACCCACAAGTGGGCATGCAGGCGTTAGGCGCATGGTAAATAATATTAAGCGATATTACTTTTGGCCAAACATGTGCGAAGATGTTAAAAAGTTCGTAAGAAGATGCGATAGCTGTCAAAAGCAAAAGCACTCCTTACCAACTAAACAACCTATGGAAATAACAACAACAGCAAAAAGCGCTTTTGATAAAATTTATTTAGATATCGTTGGACCATTAGAAAAAGACTATGATAATTTTTCATACATATTAACTGTTCAATGTGAATTAAGCAAATACGTAGAAGCTTACCCTCTAGAAACTAAGGAAAGCGTTAATGTAGCTAGAGCTTTTGTAGAAAATTTTATACTTAGGTATGGTGTACCGCGAGAAATTGGAAGTGATCGTGGTACTGAATTTATGAGTAGTACTATGAAAGAGGTATGCAAGTTATTGCATATCACACATATTTCATCCACTGCATATCACCACGAATCTTTAGGATCCTTAGAAAATACTCATAAATCTCTTAATTCTTTTTTGAGAATTCAAACAGATAATAATTCTAGACATTGGAGTCATTGGTTGCAATATTGGTGTTTTTCGTTCAACACAACAGTACATAGTGAAACAAAGTATACACCTTATGAACTTGTTTTTGGTAAAAAATGTAATTTACCAAGCAATTTATTGAATACTAATTTAATAGAGCCTTTGTATAATGTAGATAATTATCCAAAAGAATTGAAATACCGTTTACAAAAATCTCAATTTGATGCTAGGCAAAATTTAATTGTAAGTAAACAACAAAGAAAATGTAATTTTGATAAATATGTAAACCCTGTAACTTATAATAAGGATGATTTAATTTTAGTTAAGAATGTAACAGGAAATAAATTAACCAGTCCAATTTATTCAGGACCTTATAAAGTTTTAGAAGATATGTCACCAAATGTAAAAATTTTGAAAAATGGTAAAGAAGAAATTTTGCATAAAAATCGTACAAAAATTTACTACACTTGATATTATATAAATTTGTTCGAAAATTTTGTCATGTGTAAATTCTGATATTTTACTTTAATACAAATTATTATTTCCACATATGTATTGTTAATTTAAGTTTAAAAAAAAAATGTAACCTTAGCTTAATTTTTTTTTCTCATTGTATGGGGCGTGTAGTGTGCCTATGAATCCTATGATATAACCGTATGCAATTCATGTATGAAGCAGTAATAAACTATATTTTCAAGCCTTCAGACGTATTTAATTAATATCTTCTGATCCACACCGTACATATTTAATCTATATAATAAATATATAAAAAAATGTCTGAGTATTAGAATAAATGAAGTTTTAAATTATTTTTATGAGATGGTTATTACTATTAAGGTAGAAAGGTAAGAAATAAAATCAATCACCTGTATTTATCTAAATCCTCTTGTATGGCCTCTGCTACAGTTGGGAAAGGGCTTCCTTTATGTTCAGACCACAATGGATCTTTGGAGTCTAAGTCACAAGTTCTTGTTTTCGCTTTTTGTCCTGGTACTATTGGTCCAGAAGTTTCTGGTACCACTGCTCTAGAATAAAATAAATTTAATTGATATAGAAAATTTTAAATATTAAAAATGATTTATGATTGCATAAATAACTGTTTTCATATACTTTGGTGCAATTTACAGTTTTATCCATTCTCATATTATAGTGTGGGGCTTTGTAACTTTTTAAGTATTTAAAGAGACCTTCTTGAGGTTAGTGTATTTTAACAAGCAAATAACAGCTTCTCATCAGCTTTATAATGTTAGTAAAAAGATATAATCACCTATTTAAAGTCAAATCCATTACATCATGAGCTAATGCTTGGTAAGTCCAAGTGTGATGTAATGGAGTAGCCATATCAATATTCCTGTCAAGCAATATTAGCATAGGTCGAGTAAAGCTGAATGTTCCAGCTTGTCCATGGAATAAATTATTTCTAGCATCCCAGAGATTTTCACGTAACTTCTTATCTAATTTTTTCGCTACCATTTCAGCAGCATTCCCTTTACTACATCTTATGATAGGAACATTACCTGATAATAGAAAATAACTAAATAATTAATCTAATTATAATTGTTCAATTATTATAATATATTATATATCCAATTATTGAGTGCTTTTTATATAAATTATCAAACCACCCAGTAAAGATTGATCAATATATAATTTTAATAAACAATTTCTTATATTCATCAATAATTTTATAAAAACCTACCTAGAGTTACAAATACTGAAAAAAGACTTTCAACTATTTCATCCATAATAGGTTCCATCTCAGTATCTTTAGTATCACCTTTATTTATTGCTGAAAAATATAGAATTAAAGAATATTATTAATATACATATAATATATGTGTAGTATATTGAATTGTTATTGTTAAAAATATTTATATTTACCATAATATGATAAATAATCAGATTGCTGATGTTTCATTATAAATAAATCATCTTCTAAGCATATAAAGTTCAAATATTGATCAAACACTTTGTGAATACTCATAACAGAGCTAGAATGGATGGCTGAAGCAGCTAAATCTTCTAACTTCTGCCTTGTTATTGGTGATATGAAATTCAAGTGATATTGGTCGTATATTCCATTAGAAAGGTCTTGGCATATCCTTCCTAGATTTTCTTCTGATGGAACACAAAAATAAACAGCAGGAACTTCTGGTATGGAATCTCGATCTGAATGTAATTGTCTAAAAAGATTCAAGTGAGATTATATAAGTATTATTTTAGACATGTTTAAGCAGTACATAAGTTAAATAACATCAATAACATCTCAATGCCGGCAGTTGCAGGTTCGATACCCATTTAAGGCAGGCATTTATTTGTATATTTATTTTTGGTCTCAGTGTATGTCCTTGTGGGTTTACCAACCGTGCCTCGGAGAGCACGTTAAGCTGTCGATCCCGGTTGTTAACATAGACACCTGGTCACTATCATTTCTTATGGTAGGATAAATTATCTGAAAACCCACAGTGGAGCAGGGTACCGGATTATGCTCAAACCATTCTTTTATATGGAGAAGAGGCTTTTGCCCAGCAGTGGGATGATTACAGGCTGATTCATTGTAAATTTATTTCATTTATAAATAACTTACAACTGTACACAACTTACACATGTAAAGTTACACCCAGCTCTCGGAGTTCTTTGATAGATATTAATGGTGAAATTATATCTTGGCCTACTCGATCATAGATGAGCACTTTCCATATTGGTTCATTAGCCACTGCTTTCGTTAATGGTTGATTCAAGTTTAGCATCTGTTTTAAAGCATCTGTAAAAGGATTTTTTTTCGCTTTATTATACAACATATACAATATGTATTAACATTGTTTAATTGCTGTGTAATTATATGGTTTATTTTACGTGAAAATAAAAGCACCAAATAGATTATTTTTTGGGGTAAAAAGTTTTAAAAGTGGATAACTTAACAAAAATACGAGTTGAAGTAATTTATACTTCAGAAATCAATATAATAAACTTACTGAGTTGGCGTTCCCGTAAGGTTGACATTGTACCGTAAAAATATCACTGCCATCAAATAATTGAATTATGTTCTTGTCGGTGTTTAGGTAAACCTTATATTTCTAATTTTCTATTATCATTTGAAATTATTATTTTATACAAAATTTCCAATTCATCTCCTTATACCTTACTTGTGTCAAACTGACACATACGGCATACCTATATTTTGGTCGACACGTCGGCTCTGACAAATGACATACGAAAAAATTGGCTCGCAATCTTACAAAATGGGTTTATAAAAACGGAAGGTATGATTATAATTATTATATTCTAATACTAAAAATGGGATTAATAAATATTTAATCAAAAGTAAAATAAAAGTAAATAATGTAATTTTGTGATATATCGATAACGTCGTTGTTGCATATAATTATTATATTCCACTAATAACAAACGTGTTGTATATTGTATTTATATATTTGTTTTAGATAAAATAGTTACAATAACAGCGCTGTGTCAAAAATAATCAAATTTTAGTATATTGTTACTACAAGTCCATGTACTACGTTACATAAAAGTTCTTCTTGATTGTTATTTTTTTTTTTTTAAATAATAAAAGGGGTGCAAACGAGCAGACATCTGAAACATCAGAGGAGTGGCAGGTGTATTGCCGGTCGTTAGGGAAATGTGACGAAACTTAAAATCCCCCAAATTATACCGCTCAGGAAAGACCACATTATACATATTCCATAGCCTTCACGTACGCAGAAAGATCGTGAAACCCGAACATCTGATGCAAACCAGACATCCAAGAGCAGGGGCGGCCTAAGCCGAAAATGATGAGTGTGCAAGACTTATATTTGGGATGTTCATGGAAAAAATTATCGATATTTTCATTATCCATAATGATTCTGTGTCGGAAGTACACACGAAAAAAAAGGTCATCGGTGTACCGATGTTTACACCCTATGCGTATTCCTAAAAAAAGGTCCTCGCCTGTACATATCCACTATAATTATTTAGTGTGAACTGTGTGCTACTACTAAAAAAAAGGTTGTCGTTTCTACGTATCGATATTATATTGTTATAAGAGAGGCTCTGAGACAAACTAAAGCTATTATTAGACGATTAAAAAATTATTACTACTATGTATATATGTATGTATACCTCGGTCAACCAAGTTGTTCGTGACTTGGCTGAAGATCCAAGAGCATTATTCCGAAGATATTCCGGAAATCAGCTTGCACGAGATTAGTATGGCTCTGAGACAGCTTAAAACAATTAGGCACCGGGCGAGAACGATATTACGTCAGAGCTTCTGAAAGCGTGTGGAACACCGATACTTAAAGTTCTTCAGAGGCTCTTTAATGCCGTCTTGCTCGAGGGCGTAATGCCGCCTGCCGGAAGCTTGGAATAGAAGCGTGGTGGTGTTCTTCTTCAAAAAAAGCGATAACACCTTGTTGAAGAATTATAGGCCCATTTCGCTTCTGAGCCACGTTTATAAGCTGTTCTCTAGGGTCATTATGAATCGTCTGACGGGCAAGTTTAATGACTTCCAGCCTCCAGAACAAGCAAGTTTCCGAAAAGGCTATTGTACCATAGACCACATACATATGCTGCGACAGATTATACAATAGACCTAGAAGTATAATCGCGTTTGTGGACTATGAGAAAGCCTTCGATTCGATTAAAACTTTGGCGGTGCTACAGTCTCTCCAGTGGTGCTATATTGACTACCGGTATATTAAATGTTGCAGTGCTTGTAAAATGACGCTAGTATGTCGGTTCAAGTACAGGAGCATAGCACGAAAGCAATTCCAATGCAGCAAGGTGTAAGACAGGAAGATGTCATCTCTTCGAAACTGTTTGCCGCAGCATTGGAAGATACTTTTAAGCTTCTGGAATGGAAAGGATTCGGCATCAACATAAACGGCGACTTTATCACTCACCTTCGATACGCGATTACTTCGCCGACGATATCGTGCTTATGGCAGAATCCCTGGAAGAACTTAACATTATACTCAGTGACTCTGATGGAATTTTTAAACGGGTGGACCTTTAAATGAAGTTGGACAAGACAAAAATCAAGTCGAATGTCTATGTCGTACCCACCCCGATATCGGTTGGAAATTCTACTCTCGAAGCTGTTGACGAATACATCTACCTAGGACAAAATATTCAACTTTCTAGACAGGACTACTTCGAGAGGTAGGAGAGACAACTTCGAGAGAGAGAGATGCTTGGGCAGCATTCAGGAAGTTAAAAATGGTCTTTTCATCCGTCATACCTCAGTGCTTAGTTTAGATTTAGGTTAGGTTTGTAATGACATACGGATCTGAGACGTGGTCTCTGACTATGGGCCTTCTAAGCAAGCCCCAAGTCATTTAATTAAAAGTCTATATGGGATTTTATCGTGTTTATTTAAAACTTTATAGTTTAACAATATTTTAAATTATTTCCCGACGTTTCTGAGGTGTTGGGTGTCCGAATAATGAATTAATTGTTACATACCGCGCTTTTTATACAATTTTAAATTATTACTATTAAATGTTCCTATTCATGCAAAATGAACTTATTATAATTAAATATTAAATTAAAGTAAGCCCCAAGTCGCACAGCGTGCAATGCAGAGAGCTATGCTTGGTGTTTCTCTGCGAGATCAAATCAGAAATGATGAGATCCGCAGACGAATAAAGGTTGCCGACATAGCCCAACGGAACTTCAAGCTGAAATGGTAGTGCGCAGGGCACATAGCTCGTAGAACTGACGGCTGATGAAGCAAAGAGGTTCTCGAATGGAGACCACGTACCGGTAAGCGCAGCGTCAGACTGCCGTCCACGAGATGGATGGAGGCTGCCTCGAACCGGTCGCTCTGGAGGTCGATGGGGGAGGCCTACGTTCTGATGATTCTACGTGGCTGATGTGATGATGATGATGATGACGATTTACTGCCAAGCTAACACGGGTGCAACCGCAGAGCTCAGCTAGTATTATAAGATATGTAAACTTCATATAATTGAATTATTTTTAAATATTTCATATTTTGTAGATTAGCAAAAATATTTCTTCGTTTCCTTGAAAATTATTTTTCTCAATATCGTATAAAAATTGATATTTAATATGGTAAATAACGATTAAAATTGAAATAACCTTGGTAGTTTTACACGTGTATAGAAAGGATCAATCACCTTAGGACAAGGAAGAAACAAGGACTCATTGGTTAAAATTATGTGAAAGTAAGTAATAAACAAGGAAATAGTTCAGTTATAAAAGTTGGTAAGATATACACGGAATTAAAATGTTAATTGAAAATTAAAATTATTTTACGTTACAACAAGAATACAGTGCGCAAGAAGTAAAAATTGTTTGTGTTCATAAAAAAAGTTTTTAGGCATGTTCTTTGAAATCTTGCTTATAAATAACTAGCATAATAATTAGTAAATATCTACTAGCACGACCGTTCTGGTGTAGTGGTGCCTCGCAATAGTTGCGTTAACGCTGGCGGTCGCGGGTTCGATTCGAACATTTGTTTCAGGTCTGGGTGTATGTCTTTGTGGGTCTCCCTACCGTGCCTCGGAGAGCATGTAAAGCCGTCGGTCCGAGTTGTTGTTACAAGCACCTGATAGCGATCGTTATTTATGATAGGAAAAATTACCTGCCAACCTACAGTGGAGCAGCGTGGCGGAATATGCTCTAACCCGTCTTCTACATATATGGAAAAAATGCATTTGCCCAGCAGTGAGTCGTTTCAGTTCAGTTTATGTACTAGCAAAGGTTTCAACTTAATACAAAACCTAATTTGTATTTAATTGTAACTAAATTATATTATTTCAAAAATGTTATTAATTTTCATACAGGGTCAGCTAGTTCATTAAAAGAAACTATTATGAACGATCTAGAATCTATAAAATGGCTATTTATGACACTCAGATTTAAACACTTCAAAATGCAATACTAAGAATATGAAAATAACGAACTAATAAAATTGATTAGATTCAAATATTTTCATAGTATAAGGAAATTATTAATAATTCTTTGAATTTAATTATTTAATAGAGATTTTATAATAATATTTTCGATATTATTTTAACTAGCGTCAATAAGTTAATTTGTTTACGGTGTTAAAAGCCTAAATATTACCTATACATCCAGAATCTTGGACTAGATGATATAGAAGGAGAAAGCCGTGCAGACGAGTCGTAGACGGTAGTTTGGGTGGTGGTAGAGTGAGACACCTTCGAGTTAAAAGAATGGCAGTGCACGCGCGGTGGTGAAAGGTGTCTTATCGAATACTGAGCTTACGAAGTGCGGTCCACCATGACCGCCTACACGCGAGTATTAATTTTTTGTGTCATATTTGTGAATGGTTAGTTTATAATATTTTGTGATTTCTTTTAGGCTAATCTATTTAAAAGTTATTGTTTGTGGTATTGTTTCCGTAATATTTGATAATTTTAGACAAACGTGTTATGCAAGTGACTCGATTTATGCGTAAATTTTATAATATTTACAAGATATCGACTATTAATGTAACTAAATACATTGCAAGAAATAAAATATATATATTAGTTAGTATTTGGATATTTTTAATAAACAATTAATTACTATTTTTTTAAAATACTTTATTCCTAAGTTTATTTTTATGTTGTGAATATTGAATGTAGAAGAATGTAAGAGACTAAAACTAAGATCAAATAATTATAATATATTTTGGGATTTTGTTTGTGCTACTTTCGATACTATTGTGCAAAATTTGATGGTATATTGTTGGTACAAGTATGTTACTGCTACAAGAAAATTAAGATATAATAATGATATATCACGTTGTAATTATTCTTAGCAGTGATTGTACATACGATTAATGTTTTATATAAAAGGAATAGAAAGCGTCTTGTAAGATATTATAAGTAACTAAGTACCTATAAGTGCCTAATTACTATTCGGTGAATACGTCCTTTCTTTCACTTGACATTGAGACGTGATCGGTTATATATATACGTGTGTATTGAAGTGGATGTTGATACTTCTCCATGTTCGAAAGCGGAAAATTATATAATAACCAACCCGAGATTCATAGAATGGCAAGATCAATGGGTTCATTAAAATGAAGATTCGTTATATTCAAATTAGCTGTAAATATTGTGAAGTATGATCATTGATGAACCTTAATGAAATATTCTGAAATAATTTTTCCCATTAATCGTATCGGTTGTTGTGTTTATATGAATTGAATATAATTGTGTGTTGAAATACTTTTAGCATTGATGTAAATGTTACAGTAGACCAGTGTCCTGACAGGTTTATTAAGTATGTGCAGTTGCTTGCATTCATCACATTTTTTATTTAGTTGCAAGCTCTCGGCACCTTCACATCGATTACGATTATTTGTAGCTCATTTAGTAGCTGCTATAAAGTTTTATCTAAAAACAAATATAAAGTAACTGCGCTAAATTTCTCACATATTTATTATAGTAAGTTAAAATAATTTTAATATCACGATATTTTTTATAGAACAGTGAACATATGGAAAAACATTTTCCAAAAAACAAATAATTTAAATTTTTCTTAAAAAATTCATAAATTCGGGTAGATACAAAAGTAAATGTTTTTGACGTTATAACGTCTTATAAATCAATGAACTCCGGTTGCACGCACGAAAAAGCATGACTCATTGACACGTTCCGTGAGCGAGAGTGCGGAACAAGCGATAGAGAAGCACGATCTGCCTAAGCGTTCGGCTTGTGACGCATCTATCTCTCTTCCACTCGATCGGCAGATGCGTCCGAGTAGAAGAGAAAAAATATTTTAATTAACGAGTGCAAATAAATTAATTTTCAATTAACTCTTTCTTTGTATTATAATTGTATTTAAAATTATCGTCCGTAAACCGACTTTACAGACCCGACTGCGTTTCTTTCTAATTTGGAAATTAAAAAACCCTAAAATAAAAATTTGTACCCAGTGCCACTCTCATAATAACGAACGAAATAACGAATCGAACGGCACCTCTCAAGCTAAATTCCATCTAGCTGTTCAGGCCGCAAAGCGTGCCAAACAATAATACGTACATACATACATAGTCTCGAAAACATAACCCTCCTTCTGGCGCAGTCGGGTAAAAAGGTAATGACCTCGTATAAAGTAATTTAACATTCCATCAGCAAACTATAAGCGCATACTTTCCGAACTATGTTACGGAGAATGAATATGAATTAACACGGAAATTGTAATTATTACTATATCTTAACATTGGGGAATTCTATTAAATTAAACTAGGAGAATCAATAAAAATAATGACTGCAATGAATTGCAATTCTATAAAGTTTAATAATTACTAATTTTATTACTTGATAGTTGATACTTATGATGAACGCGACACACTGGTGCGGTTTTATTATGATGGGACTCTGTTTTTCTTAGATTTTATGGAATATCTATATGTTAATACGTTAACCAAAAACTTTGTACCCGTTTTTACGAAAATGACGGGGACGGAGAAGTATGAAGCCTTTCATACTTTTAAAGTTTATATGGAGAAGAAGTGCAGAATGCTAATATTTTTTATAATAGTGCTAAAAAATACATTACATAAATAAATAAAAAAGAAAAGAACACTACACACACTACGGCACACACACATAATATGTATATATGTACACATATACACAAATTTTGTTTATTGTCAAAGTCTGTTGTTAACACGGTTTTAATACAGGTATTGCAACAATTTTTTTATCGAACACGGTTTTAAATACAGGTCTTGTAACGAATTTTATATCGAAATTTTTTATCACAAATCAGGTTCAATGACTGCTGCATATGCTCACCATGTTATGCGGAATCATATTTTTGTGATGTTGACAATGCTGTTAATTATAGATTAGGTCGAATTTCGACCACTGGGCGACCACTAGTAGGTACTTATGGTTACTGCTACAAAATTTTGTGTATCTTGAAATTGTATAGCCTACAATGTCCTTCAGTGAACAAATTTTTTAGGAGACAAAAGAATTTTGAATATGGGATCATTAGGTGATGTGAGTGATTATCTCGTAAAAAAAAAAAAAAAAAAACTTTAGCTTTACTAGAACAATAAAGACATGGTTTTGAAACATATTAAAATCCGAATAAGAATGTAGTAAATAAAATAAAAGGACTGTATTTTTAAGCTTGTAAAAACTCAATGGACTTGACAAAGGCCATTCTACCTTCATAGAATCGAATCGGAAAGGTCGCTCCATAATTCACCACGCTGCTGTTTTGCAAGTTCCCTTACCATATTTTACGATGAGTTTTAAAGACAAATCTAGCACTTAAAAACACAACAATATCAACCCGGATCTGAACGCGCGACTGTCTGGTGTCGATTTACATGTATTATCCACGGCCATCTCACCTCAAATACATTTATGAATGTAGGCAAAATCGAACTACCTATAAAGTATAATTAGTTGTAATGCGTGAAAGTGAACTTGTTTAAATATAAGATGATTTGTATGTTAGTATTTAATATTTTAACTAACCCTTCGCGTTTTATTAAATACAAAATAAAAATTAAGAAGTTTTTATAAATCGTTTATGCATGTTAATAGAAAGTTGTTTCTGCACGCTATAAACGTACATTAGATAACATTGACGTGTACCTGCTATACTTTACTGCGCGTGGATAATTTTCGAGTGTATAAAATAATATACATCAAATGTATAAAAGTATATATTTAATTTATTTTTTATACTAACTTATAGATTAATATTATAATGATAAAAAAATGTTAATAATATAAATAATTATATGCAACTCGTTCTCTATTTTTAGAGTATATAACTGTTTAAATAACATGTTTATCTATAAATCTTTTTCATTGCGCCTTAAAAATAGAAGTAAGAGAAATACATATAATTTTTAATAAAAATTCGTAATAAAAATTTTTAATTACGAAGGATTGTTTTAAGTAAATAATTTTTATAGGAAACATTCTTTATGAACTATTAACTATTATATATGAATATTACCTACTATTATATTATATATTATTACTATTATACAAATAATTAAATAAATAAATATATTTAACTTATAACCACGGTCGTCTCTCTCTAATATATTATACAAAGTCGTCTCTCTCAAAGGTAGGCAACTTAAAGCTTGTGTTAACGCAGTTGGCAGTGATCCGGCTTTCCGTTCCAGGGTCGTGGGTTCGATTCCTACCCCGAGTTTGGGTGTAATATTTGTATATTATATATATATGTAATATTTCCTAAAAAATACGTATATCAGTCGACTGTTACCTAAAATATAGGCATTAAGTTGCCTACTTTAGAAGCAGGCGATCGGGTGTGTTAAAATATATTATTAGATTGTTATATATGCAGAACCTTGATGGTGTAGTGGTGGAAAAGTTCCGGTAATTCCGAAGGTCGCGGGTTCGATTTCCGGCTGAAGCGGATATCTCTACAAATATTTGTTTCTGGTGCTTCTTTCTCTATCGTACTTGGGAAAGCACGTAAATCTTTGTCCTCGTTTTTTATTGTAAACACTTGATAACGATAACAATCGTTGCTCTAGCTAGCTCTCTCTCTCTCTCGGTAGGAGAATTAATCTAGTCTAATGGTTAGCGTCTTGTTATCCGGGGTTATTTATAAGAGGGCTCCGTGTGTTAACTGGTAAAAACCAATATAGTATGATAAGAACCTAATAAACATTAAACCGTTCTGGTGTAGTGGTGCAAGTAGTTGCCTCAAAGCCGCGCGCCGCGGCGCGGCGGTCGCGGGTTCCGTTCCCGCTCGGGACAGATATTTGTATTTCACCAAATATTTTGTTTCCGGTCTGGATGTATGTCTCTCTGGGTCTCCCCACTGTGCCTCGGACAGCACGTTAAGCCATCCATATCCAGCCATTGTTACCATAGACGCCTGATAACGATCGATCGATAAGGAAATTATCCGTCAACCCGCAGTGGAGCAGCGTGGTGGATTAAGCTCCAACCCTTCTTCTACATGGAGAAGATGCCTTCGCTCAGCAATGGGTGGTTTACTGGCTGATACAAACATAAAACGAAATATAAAGAGAGATTGTAGTCCTTACAATTGAAATAAAAAGAAAGTGGTATGTTACAAAATTCATTGACGGCTACTATAGCGGCCTTTAATTTAAACCATTAACCTTTTCGTATCGTTATTTTGCGAGATATCAGAGTATTGTAATCAAATTCGTCTGATCTAATAAAAGAAGCAATTAAATAGGTTGTTACTTTTAAAATCGATTTTCTGTTCTGTTAAAAGTAAGGATAGCTTAGACACTAAATTGCATTTATTGGGTGTCCACTGTTAGACAACAAAGAACTTTCACAGCACTGTTTTTATGTATTTTAATGTATTATTAAAAAATGAACATGATAAAATTTTTATAGTTATACCATGCAATCAAAATGTATATAATATACTAGCAGTGAAACTCGGCGTTGCCTGCACATACATCGCACGCTTAATGGTTATAAAATCAGTTTTTCTATCTTAGGTATATATATATATATATATATATATATATATATATATATATATATATATATATATATATATAATACAAATATCTGTCCATAAACGGTACTACGGTTTGGTACGGTAAAAGAAACATTTTATAAATAATATAAAACAATATATACTTTAAATATAATGTGTATAAATAAACATTAAACATAAATGAAGAAATATAAATATAAACAAAAAAAATATATATAAACATATATATACACATACATACATATTATATATATATATATATATATATATATATATATATATATATATATATATATATATATATATATATATATATATATATATATATATATATATATATAACGTGTAAATAAACATACAAATATAAATAAATAAATATAAAAATATACAAATAAAAAAAATACAATCACAACAAAAAATTACTCATAAACTTGCACATAATTTTATTAAACTACCTACAATCAAACTAAAATACAAACTAAACCATACTTAAAATTGATAATACTCGTATTAAACAAATAAATAAACTTGATTCTTTATTGCTACATTTCCCTTTTTTGAGTCATTACCTATTTAACTAAATACGGTCGAACTATTTGTTACATATTTAATAAAGTATCTATATGTACAATACTATACTCATAAGTGAACTGTAATTAATGTTCTTGAGAAATAAAGTTTTTTAAACCTAAATCTTGATAAGAGCCAGAAAACTTTCAGTTTTTATAAAATAACGAAGGTCTGCGTTTATGGGCTCTTGCTCTATAACCAAAAAATTCAATTGTAGCTCTAAGTGTCTAGTTTTCAGATACGATCATGAAATTTTTTCCAGAATAATCAATATTTCCAGAGTAATTGATTATTATCAATGTTAAAAAGGACTTTTTTGCTTTGATTGTACAATCAATCATTCAATGGCAAATCATTGTACAGGCTTTTTGATCACGTCAAATTCAAGTGCATTAAATTTTATATATTAACTTTAGAGTGAAACATGGAAAAAAATGTTTGAAGCCTATAGAGCTTTTTTTTAGAGCAGAAAAAATTTGAAACATTTTTTTTTTGTAGTTTTCTTACGATTTCTCCAGATCCAAACATGATAAAAAAAAATCATGGTCGTAACTAAAAATTAGATACTGGGTCATTTTCCTCGGAGTTACAGCTCGTTGAAAATCACCCAAAAATTTTGAATTTTTTTTATATCCCTTAAATTTTGTGACTAGTAGACACCATACATGTGTTATAGAATACTTCAATGTCAAAGTGAGAATACAAAACCGCGACGAACTGAAAATGGGACCACATGGATTGGGGCCTAGGAATCACAGGAGGCAGATGTTAGTCAACTTCTTCGACTCGGAAGGGCTGTTCTTGATGAACTTCATTTTCAAGAAGAAGCCCCAAAGGAGGTGGACATGGCACGGTCCCAACACTGTGACAAAGAACGAGATGGATTTCATCATGGCGAATAATAGGCATATATTCAGAGATGTCTTAGTGATTAAAAGATTGAACACCGGCAGCGATCACCGACTGCTGTGAGGAATACATCTACGCCTTAAAAAGAGCGGAACCGCTTGATGAGATCTACCTTCCGACCTACGTCACTCCAAATACTATGTGGCTCCGACCAATTCGAAGTTCCAACTGGAACTGCAAAATTGATTCGATTAGCAGTAAGCACCAAAGTAACGGGCATAGCCCGTAGAATCGGAATAGTGGCAGTTGGCTGGTCAAGTATGTCACAGAATCGATAACCGTGGAGTCCTGGAGTGAGACCGCGTATCGGCAAACGCAATTTGGGGACTCTTCCGGCCCGCTGGCCGACTTACGCAAGGTCGCCGGTGGAGGCTGAATGAGGATTGCGGAAAACCGGGATAATTGGCTCGAACTTGGAGAGGCCTCGGTTCAGAAGTGGACTGCGATAGACTGAAGCGAGAAAGCGTGAAATGAAATGAAAAGGCAAAATTTGCCAAAAAGAATCAATAAATTATAAATATTTTTAGAACGTGTTAGAATTTAATAGAATTAATATAATTTAAATGAGTATATTATTAAACATCTGTCTATCGTTAATCTTACTTATAATGGGATCATTATTGGGATAATGAGGGGATCATTGGTGTGAAAATTCACAATTTAAAAAATGTTATCCGTTTTAAGATCTCAGCGTTGTAAAACACCATACGCATAACAACTTATTTATTAATAGGTAACAATTTCCTACAATGTATGTTAATTTATTTGTACATGACTACAAGCCCGCTGCATGATATTTATTATTATTATTTGATATTAGAAAGGTCTTGTAACTTTAACGCAATCTGAGAGGTGTTTTAAATTTAAAATTCGAGTTTTTAGGTAATATGTGTATATCACTGACTATTATAACAATTCAAATTTAATGCTAACATAATGTTCTCAGTTATAGTTACGATGTTTCGTTCCTTGGCTAGTAATCATTGATAAACCAAACGTTAAATCTGGTTCTCCTTGGGGACGTGGTGTTCTAACTGGTTTGTGAAGAGAGAATAAAATACGCGGTCGGCATTCGTAATTCTGTATAATTACGCACAAGTTGTAAGTTTGGAAACCAGTCAACAGTACGTAACATGATTACACAAAGATGTATTATGTACACCTAAGATCACGTCAACAATAGCGTGTTGTCTATGTGTCTTATGATGAGTAATTAAGCAGATTTTTTTTTGTTGATAAAGGTATATACATATATATAACGCATTCTAGCTTTTAGTATTGTCTGCGGTTTTAGAAGTATTTAGTTAGTTAGCATTTGAAATAACCTCAGTAATCAAAATATCATTTATTTTCTTTCACTCCTTTAGAGATTCAATTTAAAAATAAACTCAAACACGCATGTATTGGTTTCTAAACTACAGCTTTAATAAGGTTTTTATAAGGGCTCAAAAACAAACTTTTGTGTCATATTTAAACTTCTTAAAGATGACTACAAACACGCTGAAACACTATAACAATTCAATTACAAAAATATACTCTCTATTTATAGCTTAAAAAAGGACGTCTAAAGTTTGTAACTATGATCCCCTTTTACATTTAGCGCTAGAACTCTATTCAATAAATGTTTAAATATTGATAAAGATATATTTCAATAGATTATGGTACAAAAAAAAAAAACAAAAAAAAAAAAACAGAAATCTGAGAATTATTATTTTAGGCTTTGCCTTGATTTCGGCTTCTCCAGAATCGTAGTGAGTAAGGCCAGTGATATTTAGCAGTCGAATCAAGTTTTTGCAACACAAACGGTACACGTGTAGTACGAATCGCTTTGATTTATATCGTCATATGTCTCATAAGTCCAGTCTTGACATTCTTCGCATTGGATCCAGTCTTCCTCAAATATACTACCACAAATGCATCATCTGTGTCTTGTGAGTGTCTTCTTTTTAGGGACGCAATTTGGATTTAGCTGTTTCTTACAGTCATTGAAGAAATCTTTCCCGGCCATCTGTCTTGGTCATTTCGATTAAATATGTGATAAATTTTAATTGTTTTTGCCTAGATCAAATACCAAACGTAAAAACCCACTTCTCGTTAAAGGCATGAGACGATTATCCAAATCGATAATATGCTCACAAAGCTGTCTTTCGTATTCAGAAATAAATGTTTGCTGAAAACCTCCGAGTTTCGGCTTTAGTCTAATTGAACGACCTTGTATCATTGGGATCATTGGGATATTTATGTTTACATAAGTTTTCTGATATCTTGATTGTTTAGTGTTATGGGCTGTTGTTGTATACGGAGTCAAATTCTTTTGTATAATCTATAATGTATATAAGGGCTAGGTAGTGGGGTTGATTGTGTTCCTGATCCTTGTTAAAACTTGTTCTTAGGTATGAATGTGATTAATTGTGCAGAAAATTGTTCGAAATCCTGCCTATTACGTAGGTTCTTGCATTACAGCTCTCTTTTGATTCTTTTTCTAAAGTAAGCTGGTATCATAATACTATTTTAATAATAGATATAAATAACCGTGTTAATCTGCAAAACATTTATATATTTACTATTCAAGTAATTCATATGAGAAAAAATATCTATTATAAATCAATCAAATTTTGTAAGGTGAATATAATATTATTATAAAATAAAATTTACACGAATTAAGACCTTCACCTTATATGCTTGTGTAGTCTTGTATTTTTTTTATTCAAACTAGTTTAAAATGTCAACATAAAGGAAGCAAAAAGCAAATAAATTTATTTTATTATAATTTTTAGGGTTCCGTAGCCAAATGGCAAAAAACGGAACCCTTATGGATTCGTCATGTCTGCCACTTTTTTCCGAAACTATAAGAACTATACTGTTGAAACTTGGTGTATGTGTATGTGAAAGTAGATGTATTCTGTGCACCGCATTAAGATTTTCGAAATAAATTTTTTTTTGAAAAAAAAAACTATAAATTGTGGGGGTAAATTTTAGTACTGAAACTCAATTTATTTTTTCATCAAACCCATATGTGTGGTGTATCTATGGATAGGTCTTCAAAAATGATATTGAGGTTTCTCATATAATTTTTTTCTAAACTGAATAAGTTTGCGCGAAAGATACTTCCAAAGTGGTAAAATGTGTGTGTCTCCCTGTAACTTCTAAAATAAGAAAATGATAAAACTAAAAAAAATATATGATGTACATTACCAAGTTTGCAACTTCCACCAAAAATTGGTTTGAACGAGATTTAGTAAGTAGTTTTTTTTTCATACGTCATAAATCGTAAACCGCAATTTTTATAGATAATGGTACGGAACCCTTCGTGCGCGAGTTCGACTCGCACTCGGCCGGTTTTTTTTGTAATCGGTAACATATGAAACTACTGAATATTACTATTTTATCCACATATCGGTGATCAAAAAGTACATATAAATGTCAACACGGGTAAAAACTATAAAAGATGCTTATTTCTTAATGTTAAAATATATAGGGAGCTTATTATTGAGAAAAAATATGCATAAATTTAAATTTATTATCACTTTACCTTTCTAAGCTCATTGATTTCTGCCGTCGCACATGTTTAATATATTTATATTATTAAGCTGAACGAGCAAAACAAGAAAAAGATAATTATAATATGTTTATTATTATAATTAATAATAATACTTATAATTAATTAGAATACTGTTATCTAAAATTGATAATAATTTTCCATACAAAATACAAATCGTAACCTTTTCCGCAAAGATTCTTTAAACCATTGTAATCTACATAATTATGTGTTATTATATTGTTACATGTATAAATACTTTCATATATTGTTTTCATGATGCTTAAAAGTCGAATTAAATATCTTAATTATTTTATTTTTAGTATATTGCCAGAAAGAAAAGGAAGGGGAAGAATACGTCTGCCCCGAAGGTACTCAGGGCAATGGAAATTTTGCCGATCCAGCCACTTGTCGCCGCTTCTATCAAGTTAGTATAGTTACATTAATTTATATATTAAAATTGTGTTCTTTCGTGACACACTCCCAATTCGAAATTTAAATCTGACATAGCTCCCTTGAGTCCGACATAGAACCAAATTAGAGCCCAGTAGTCCGAAATAGAACCGATTTAGAGCCCAGTGGCGCTAATTTTTATTCCATTTAGGTCTAATTTTAGTCTTAAACTCGAAAAAACGGAAATTCGTGCCATTTTTGGGTGCTAAGTCGGACCTAATTTAACATGGGTTAGGACCGACTTTGAGCCCAGAGGTCCGACATAGGTCCTACCGTAGGCGGCGCTAAATCGGCTCTCGACTCAGGCTTTATTAAGTAGTAGGTATAATATTACTATATACATTAAATGGCTAAGAATGTTAGTTATTATAATTTTCTACAACAATAACGCTTTATTATATTATATAACATAATAATTAAATGCAAATAAACGTTTACTTTCTATTTCACTTAAAGAATAATTTAATTTAATCAGATATAAATATATTTACGTAATACCAAAAAAAAAAAATACAATTAATGTAAAATGAATTGTAGTTATTTAGCCTCATTTAAAATTTAATATTCATTTTCTTTAATAATTTAAAACAATAATTTATGAAATTAAATTGTAGGTATATATTATACGCAATAAATACAGACTTAATATTCCTTTGAGGTTTAGTTCAACCGGTTTTGAAGCGCTTAGGAATTGTATTTGTATTGACAATTTAATTTGTAGGTAAATGGCGCGAAAAGATCATTTGTAGTCTAATGTAACGATTATAGGAATTTATGAGACTTCGTAATGAGGTATAAACTGAGTTAACGAGATGGTATAACTTCTTGTTATGTATAATAATTGGACGTACATTACATTTACATAGAGATCTTATCCATGCATGTTTATGAAAATAAGTTTCTTTTTTATGGTAAAATCATTTTAAACATCTTTAATTAACCTATATTTGTTACTATTTACTGTAATCAAATACAGAGTTTGAGAGAGAAAACAACCTGCGGCTAGAATCTTAAGTAAAAAGTTCAAAGATTCAAAAAAAAAAATTGTTTAAATATATGTAAACAATTTTACTATATTTTTATTAACATTAAAGCTATATAACGATAAAAAATATATTGAAATTATTTAAATTTAATGAAGGCTGTCTTATTTCAGTGTGTGGATGGTTATCCTTACTTGAATAGATGTCCATCCGGCTTGTACTTTGACGATATCAATAAATACTGTACATTCAAAGCAGAAGCAAGATGCGGTCCAATAGCGACAAGTAAGTAGCCTTTAGTATAATTTGAAATAATCAAAAGCTTACATAGAAGTGTGCATTATTTTATATATACTAAACATCATTTGCTGTTTTGAAAATATTAACATTAATAGATGTAGACAATTGTTTCTTTATGACGAGTGGTAGCGAATTGTTTTTTATGTTGTCTTTACACTATAACGATAATGAGTAAAACAATTATCAAAATATGTTCATAAAAAACAAGCAAATACATCTTGTCTTTATAATATATATTATAACTAAATTAATTCTATGTATCTACATGAATAAACTATGAAAATGCACTAACACAACACGAACTTAAAATTAAATTAGTATAAAGCATTACACACATTGCTAGCTACATCCCGTTACAAACACAAATGTAGTACAGCATACCCGCCGTGTCACGGAACAAGAGAAGCGAGACAAGCGGGATGGCACGGATGCCAAACATACAACTGCGAATGCCTGCTCACACAGTGTGTCTGTTTACAGATGGGAAATGCACTCCACCTGTGTACACAGCCTTCGTAGTGATCTTGAATCGATTGTTTGAATAGCTTCGTGATCACTAGCTTAATAAATATTGAAGTGGTTTCCTCGAATTGTTTTTCGATAATAGTGTTACTGCCTATTTTTATATTTCCCTATAATATTTTAATGTAAGCTTTTTCTTTGCTTAGGCTTTTGATTTCGGATTGTGAAATATATTAAAATAATTTTTGATTGTATATACCTGCCAAGTATATAAATATCTATAGTTTATTTACATATTAAATTTAGATAATCATAGTAACTTCAAAATAAAAGGACCCCGAAGGAAAGAAACCCAAAGTAAATGGACAAATTTGTTTAATCCACTTGCTAGTCAAACTTCACTTTTTTATTGAATAATCTCCTTTCATGACCAAACTAAAGATCAAAACGACCATTAATTATGCCCAACGCTTTATAAAAAAAAAAATACGGAAAAATTCTTTTATCTTAAGACAAAAGAACTAAAATAATTTGAAACAGGCAGTAACTATTATATAGAAAACTATTTTCGGAAATTTCCATGTTCAATATTGTACACAACTGAATGTGTTATGTGATATTCGTGTTTCGGATGATTTAAATTTGACGTCGGATGTTTAACAGAATCTGATTTATGCTTTAGCAACAGAATTTTGATACAATTTTTATGAAGCCTAATTATATTAATCTACTAAGCTAAATCATATACAGATAATTTAAAGAATTCAACCATATAAAAGTGTTGTGATATTGATGATACCTGATGTGGAAATACCATATGGTGAGAATTTAGTAGACGTCCAATGAAAATACTTCAACATTGTTAGTTAATAAAAATGACTCAATATTATTACTGCTGGTTTATAACTACCTTGCTAAAATTACTGTGGTTACAATAATTTTATGACTCAAAAAAAAAAAACTTAGAGATATTTCATTGTTTGAAATGAATTTTTTACTTTACTAATGAAAGTAATGATTAATTTATTGTTTAGCCCCAGCCCCTATCACGGAAGCCCCAACGGACCTAGCTACAAAATGCGATCTAGCGGAATGTCAGCTGCCGTATTGTTTTTGTTCGAAGGACGGCACTCTCATACCAGGCGGTCTGGATCCAGAGGATGTAAGTCTGAGGATAAATAAAATTCTACTTCATGTACGTTAATTGAATTGCAGCAGGATTGTAGAGCTAAATCGAATTTTACATTACATCCCATTATTTCTCAATACTTAAAAAAAAAGGTGCAATGTTAAAAAAAAAAACTGTGATACTGTTATTCAATAAATAGCGAAACTTTATTTTATACAATAAAGCAATATATAATCGATATAAACAATATATACACGAGGTGGTGTTATAGTTAACTTCGGTTAGTGTATAAAATGGTATTTTACATTTTTTTTTTGTAATAAATATGAGTTTATTAGTTCGATTGCCAATCTTGATGATTATTCGTACAGCTGAATTCCCTGTACAGTTTACGTGATTCGTTAACGTTATTTAATTTAAATAAATTCATTTTGAGTTGAATGTTTCAACGTTGAATTTCAGACGCCGCAGATGATAATGCTTACATTTGATGGTGCCGTTAATTTGAACAACTTCGACTTGTACAAGAAAGTTTTTAATGGGAAATTACGTAATCCTAATGGCTGCCCAATTCGGGGCACTTTCTTCTTATCTCACGAGTACAGGTTAGTGTCGGATTATTATCCATATCTTAAACGCTTTCTAGAGAATTTTACTAAAATATTAATAATGAAGATAACTACCCGTGAACGATGCGGTTTACCGCGCTTACATAGAAATGATTGCGATAATGAAAGTAATATCCGTCTTAAAGTTATCACATTATATTTCAATTGAAAATTGTAATAAGCTCCAAGTATTATTTCTCTTTGTAATTTAATATTGTTTGTTGAACCAATTAATTGGTTTACATAGAACTTGTAATACTGTGTCTGTAAGGCACAATACGACTTATAAATATATGTAGCTTTACACTGTATTGTTGTATTAATAAAAAAATAATAAAAAAAATTAGATTAAATTTAAATTAATAATTTATTGAAAAAAAAAAATTAGTAATAATAAATTTAGCAATTCGGTAAGCTAAACTAAGATCTATGCGACTCTTTGTTGTTAAAAATTGTTACAAACTTTTGATTTTTATAATAAAAGAGATATCGCGTCCATTTCTTATGCAAATATCTCAAATACCTAACATATTTTGAATTAGGTTTTAGTAATGCATATTTCATATTATGTATTATTTTCACTCTTGTCTTTTATATATTATTAGCTATGCCCCGCGGTTTCATCCGCGTTAATTTGAGGACAAAAAGTACTTAAATATTTTTAAACTATTACTCTAAGAGTGCTCGCCTCATTGGTCGAGTGGTCGCAGGCGCTACTGCCGAACAAGGGGTCTCAGGTACGATTCCTGGGTCGGTTAATGTATTATTGGGTTTTTTATTTTTCGAAAATTCTAAGTAAATAGCGCGAAGTTTGGAGGGTGCCCGGTGTATGGCAATAGGCTCACCCCCTATTACATGGGACTCATAACTGGCGAAAAGTAGATGTTATACTTAATATGTGCATCTCTGCCTACCCCTTTGGGGAATAAAAAGTTAACTAAAGTTTAAAATGTCTCGGGAAGCTCTAAAAAAAATATTTCCCATTTTTCTAACGTTTTTTATTATTTACTCAGTACCTGTTGGCCGTAGCGTGATATTATATAGCCTAAAGCCTCCTCGGTAAATTGATTATCCAATACAAAACTGACTTTTAATTCAAACCTAAGATTAGCGCGTTCAAACAAACAAACTCTTCAGCTTTATAATATTAAGAATAGATATAGTTAGTTACGCAAAGCAATTAATTTTCCTGATTCTTTTAATTCTGTGTAATTGACTGAAGTAAAAACATGACAAAAATGTCAGTTAAAAAAACATTTAATAAAAATATTTTCTATTGTGTTTTATTTTCTTTTATTGTGAGTAATGTTTAATCTTTTTGTTTTGCAGTAATTACGCTATGGTGCAGTCTCTCGCACATAATGGTCATGAAGTAAGGGTTTTCTTATTCTCATTATTTTAATTTGTTGAATTTTCTTTCAGTAAATTTAATTAAAATATTCCATTAAACAGATTTCGTATATAAATAATTTACTAGGTATGTTATTGACGTCTTAAAATAAATATAAATATATATATCATCGATTGCCAGGTCAGATAACTTCACAATCTAAGAGGGCAAGTCTAAAAGTAAAAAAAAAATGCTATAAAACGATAAAAAAAAATTAAAGTTAAGTCAAAAAAACAAAGTTTGTAGATAGCACACTTGACAGTTATAATGTTATTCACAAACTATTGATTTGATTGATAGCCTTTTCTTTATTATGCATATATGTAATATAAAATTTAATCTCTAGATAGCCACAGGCACAATATCCCAACAACAAGGTCTACAAGACAAAGGCTACGAAGAGTGGGCCGGTGAGATGATCGGTATGCGCGAGATCCTACGAAAGTTCGCAAACGTCTCGCGATCGGAAATCGTTGGTGCTCGCGCGCCTTTCCTTAAACCTGGACGTAACACTCAGTTTAAAGTAAGTTAATTTAAAATATTTTAATATGATACTATAAGAAATCTGAACTGAAAATTATCTATAAATAGGAATAATGTTCTCGATTATAGTAAGGTTTACGGATTATTATTATTACTTGACAGAGTGTAGTGTACTATTTATTCCGTGTTGAGTTTTGATACCCGTCAAGTATATTATTTAAATAATTTTATATATTTAATTACTAGTTACTATATGCAATAATATTCCTTAAAAAAGAGAATTTCTGATACAGAAATATAATTTTTTCAAATAGCTCGTAGATGACGAGATAAACTCGCTCCAACGAACTCTATCATCATCATCATTAGT
Organism: Euphydryas editha; assembly: GCA_036937285.1. Classification (NCBI taxonomy): domain Eukaryota; kingdom Metazoa; phylum Arthropoda; class Insecta; order Lepidoptera; family Nymphalidae; genus Euphydryas; species Euphydryas editha. Next base: position 12,536,211 of record JAUPFZ010000011.1, on the reverse strand, counting down.
CTTTATTATATAGAAATAGTAATACAATACATACACGGTCGTCATAGGCAACTTAATGTCGGTGTAATAAAGTGTAGTACCTACAAGGGTCTCATTAATTATATTTTAGAAAACAAATGTTTGATTTCCTATATATAATTATCTGATATAAAAGGAAGCTCGTACATACTACATAAGGAATTCATTAAAATCCATAAATCTGTTTTTGAGTGATGCATCCAAATCTATACAAATAATAAATCTGTTAAAACCTTCGTTTTATTAATACACTATATATCAACAAAAACAAATTTTAATAGCGCGATTTTTTTTCAATCAGCGCCATCTCTTATCGGCTTTTTATGTGTGCACGTATCACGTAAAAAGTACAAAACCAATGTAAATAACTTTAATACATAAAAATTATACATAACTCATAGTATAATTTAGTTTTTGTTTCATTGTAATTTAATTAAAAATAAATATTTAAGAAAATAGAAATAGGTAAATAAAAATATAGATAGTATTATGTTAAATGTCACTAAATATAAAAACGATATTCTACCATTATACGATAGATGGCGCATGTAGGTGATAAAAAATATAAATTTATATTTTTTAAAATTTTAGTTAAATACCCGTGCGAAGCCGGGGCGGGCCGCTAGTAAAACATAAAAATGATTATTTGTAATAAATTTTGGTGCACACCTCTTTTCAGTACTGAATGCAATACTATATTCAAGATATTCCGTTACTAATGAGGATATTCATTACATGTATACATCTGTTATTTGATTGATTCATCATCAAACATAAAATTTGAACGATCGTTTCTTTTTGTGCCTCTAACAGAGGCTTACTTAGCGATTTCGTTAATCTTCCAACGGAGGAGGCTAATATTATAGAGGAGAGAGATATATTTAACAATTGATTTAAAAATAAATAAAGCCACATTACAGAACGATAATAGTAAAAATAAGACGTAACAGCTCAATAAATTAAGTTTCTTATGTTATTATATCTTGTCACTATTAACATAGACTAATAAATGCAGAAAAAAAAACATATTTTACGATCATCTATCGTCTAAGACATTGCAAAATTGTAAACAGGTATTAGAAGACTTTGGCTACATCTACGACAGTTCAGTGGGCGTGCCGCCGCTGCCGATTCCCGTGTGGCCCTACACGCTCGACTACAAGATCGCGCACGAGTGCAAGTCTGGTACATGCCCGACCAAGTCCTTCCCAGGTATTTAACACATTCACTTGACACACTTTTCTCTTGAACCTTTCAATTTATGAAAAAAAAAAACTTTCAAACGACATTCATATATACGTGTATAAAAATTACAACTAGAGAACAAGAAAAAAAAATGGGTAAGATTTTGTATTTTATGACCACTATTGCCAAAGTTGTTATATACTAGGATAAAGAAAATACAAAAGAAAGCTTATAGCCTTACCTTGCCGAAAAAAAATCACCCAAATGTGATTTACTTTATTAATTTAAAAAAAAAAAAACGACAAACGTAGTAATCAAAAAACGTTGATTGAAAAGTTTGATTTATTTCTTATTACTATTCATTTTTTAGTACTCATAATTATTATCACGTTGAAATTGACATCATTTTACTTTCACGATTCAACAGTTCGGAAATTACCTTAAAATTCGACGTGCACGCACATTAATAATTAAGTATTACAACACAATGCCTCATAATATTGCTCAGAACTTATCTAAAATCTAAATCGAAAAATATCTTATTATTGTTGTTAATTTATAAAGAAATTAAGTTAAAATAAGGCTATGTTGCATTTACTGCGGATAGTTAATTTTGCACATGTGATTTTTCAAAGATAATTTAATTTATTACACACTTCGTCTTGAAAACGTGCACGTTTTATGGTTCCTCTGGTAATTGTTTCGGAATTGCTACCAGGATACTCAAGTATCTTACAACATACTTTTCCTTTAATTCCTTTACTAATAAATGTTTTTAATTACACATTTATGACCGCTTAGCTATATATAAATTTAAAATATAGTATAGGAGATAGTTTACGTCTTAATTTTGTTTTTAAGATTTTTTTTTGTAATGTCTTTGTTATTTTATGTATTTTACAAATCAATAAGATCTTATTTGAAATACAATTAATTTAAGTTTATAGTATTAATGTATATGCTTATTATATATATTCATATTATAATAGTTATAATATTATATATATTTACCCGACTGTGACAGAAGGAGGGTTATGTTTTTCGAGTGTATGTATGTATGTATGTATGTATGTATGTATGTCTATTTCTTTGGCACGCCCTACAGCCCAAACGGCTGGACGGTTTTTGACATATGAGATGTCGTTGGATTTGTCTAAATTGTAGTAGTGACAAAGGCTATATAAATTTTCAAAATGGCGCCCGCAAATGGCGGAATGAGGGGGGGAGTTGAATTTTTTTTTCTTACTGTAGCAATATGGGTATCAAATGAAAGCTAGTAAATTGTTTTATTCTTTTTAGTTTATAATAAGAGTATTTTATGCAGTCGGGTTTTTTGATTTTTTTAATTAAGCATACTTGTTATTTGTGTAATTATTTTGTTTCGTTATCGTCTATAGTGGATGCCTGTATTTGTATATATTTGTACTTATATATATATATATATATATATATATATATATATATATATATATATATATATATGCCTGGAAGACATCACTGTTTTAGCGATATAGTCGCCTCGCGTATATTGCTGCTTTTTATTTGTTTTATTATTAACATGTAAATCTTTGTTGGTGTTCAATAAAGAATATATAAATAATTAAATTAAAAAATATATAATTTTTTCACAACTACAATTAAAGATTTTGGTAGAACATATTTAAGACGAGAGCGTGTTAGTTGCACAATTAAAATCATTCTTGTAACACTGACGTCAGTAGGTATTATTATTAAATTATTATTATAAAACAATTCACATAAATGTATAAGACTTTTCGTGCATTCAAAGTGCCGGTTCATAGAATACATATAAGGGGAATACAATAGCGTCGTAGCTGCAGATTCAAGTTTATATCTATGTATGCGTACACAATACTGTCTTATTTATAGTTTACAGCGTTTTCGATAAAGCCATCCCAAGAGTTACATTGAAATATCTGCAAAAGAAATATGATAGTTACTAGATAGTAGTTTTGTGTCCTATAATTCTAACGTGTTCGTACGTAGTTGTCGATATTAATTGAACCTTTACACCAATGCAAAAGTTTCATTACCACAGATGGTCTCGAGTTCGATTTCTGTTCGAAGCAGATACTTGTGTTCATACAAATTTTTGCTTCTGGTCTGGATGTATATCACCGTGGGTCTCATTAATATGTCGCGGAGTGCAGGTAAAGCCATGGATCCCGGTTGCTATTATAAATACATGATAATGATTGTTACTCTTGGTAGAAAAATTATCCGTCAATCTGCAGTGGCGGATTAAGGTTTCACCTGTCTCCTATATGGAGACAAAGCGTTTGTTCAGCTGTGTATAATGATGTGATTGCTGATTGCTTACAGGGAGGAAGGTAATAGGTTCGCAAGTGTGTTAGAATCAAATCTTTCGAGACATTTAAGCTGTGCGTGAATGCCCGAGTCGAGAAACTTAACTTCCTGGCTCTGCACCAGGGGCGTTGCTACCGCCGTATCAGCCGTATCAGTGATACGGGACCCCCGGTCTACAGGGGCCCCCACAATAGAGTTCGGGACAGAAATTGGTCCGGAGTTGCGACGACCTTTTTTTTTTTAGGATTACATATAGCTCGACGGAGTAAATACTAGCGGTCCGGACTTGCGACGACCTTTTGTTTTTTTTTTTAGGAATACTTATAGCCCGACGGAGTTAATACTAGCGGTCCGGAGTTGCGACGACCTTTTTTTTTAGGAATACTTATAGCCCGACGACATACAGACAAACTTCGGAGTGAGACGCGACAAACTTTTTTTTTCTTTCATTGTCGTACGCAAAGAAATTTGGGGCCCCTTTACAGATTTTGATACAGGGCCCATCTAAGTCACGCTACGCCACTGCTCTGCACTGTAACATTTCCACGATCCATCGCTTGTTAACGTCTGTTAAGTTTATTGAAAAACGAACGTTACGGATCGTGTGGGCTATCACGCGTCATTTAATTCCACCATTAGTTGCTTGTAACGCCCGTTCCGTGTTATGTATGAGCCCAAACACTTACTTTCTCTAAATGAATTTAAGGTAATTAATAAAAAAAAGTGTGTTTTTAATATCGTAGGAAACATTTTATATTTTGTATTTAAGGCATGGGTACAAATCATTACATAGTATTTAAATCTAATATATTTAAGTAATAACCAATTCTCTTCTAACAGGTCTGTGGGAAGTTCCTTTCAACGCTCATTACGTAGAGACTTTTGAAGGCGGACACTGTCCTTACTTGGATCAATGCGTTTTACACAATCACGACTCCAACGAGGTTCGTTAAGAAAATACCATGATTGTTTATTTTTGTTAACAAAAAAAAAAAAAAAAAAAAATTGACAACATTATAAGCAATATTGCCTACATTAACTATTGCTTTTTTAAAATTATTATTTTGGTTTATAATATGAAACGCTTCTAATAATATTATTATTGCTTTATATCAATGAAATCTAACAAACAGCTTATTACAGTAATAATAATATGAAAAATAATAGCAAAACTAATTAGACTATTATTAAAATTATGTAGATAAAAAAATTTCAGAACAAAATATATATTTTGTTACTTTTATACAAATAATTATGTGGTTACGGTTTGTTGTAAGGCGACAAACTTCATTAATTTAACACGAGTGTAAACAAGAATGTTTCGAAAGTAATTTCAAACTTTTTATTAAAAGTTTTTTGTGGCCTTAAACGGTTTGATCGTGGTTTCCGTATGGAACAAATTAAAAACGGTAAGGAATAAAATACACGTGGTTTGACCACACGTTATGTAATTAACTTTTCTCCGCGGTCACTGAATACATGTGTTTTCGTTTATGAGTTTTTCAATTTGTGCTGTAAAATCTTTAGACTTCGTCGAAGTGGACGCTGGACAAGATCTTAAAGTTTTTAACTACCCTCTGGAAATCTTTTAGTGGTTCAGCGAATAATAACTGCTTTTAAGAGTGAAATATAAAGTTGAAATGGAAGTAGCGGATTTGCAAATATGTCGTCTATGAGCTAAACAAAATCACTGTCATTATATTAGTGACTAAAAGAAAACTTGCTTATAAATATATAAAACAAATGAATTGTTAAAACTAATAAGTCTTTATTATTTTTATTATGATGAGAACATCAAAAACTTTTTAAAATTTAGTACAAAATTTTGGATTTCAGAAAGTATACTTTTCCATTAGTCTAAAATCCGCATTAGAAACTATCTTCACCCATCTATTTAATAGTTGAAAAATATTTTATGATCCGCTACTATATCAAAAATAACTTAGTTTTAAAATTACATTGATTCGAAATATCTATCGTATTTATTATATTTAGCAATGTGTTAGTTATCAGGATAATTCGTAACAATTGTAATATGTAAATTTCTAGGTTTTCGAATGGCTTCAAGAGGATTTCACGAGGTATTACGACCAGAACCGAGCGCCATACATGATGCCTTTCCACACTAACTGGTTCCAAATCAAGGAGCTTGAGCAAGGCTTACATAAATTCCTGCAATGGGCGTCCAACTTGTAAGTTTATGCGCTACACATGTACAGTAGTAAATATAGCTACACGTGTGTAGGAGTTACATAATTTATTCCTAAATTATTGGCTTTCTAGGTGGTTTGCTTGAACTGGTGGTCGGAATTGTGAGTTGAGGCGGTATTGACTACTATTGTTATAAGGCCTTAGCAAATGTGCCTAAAAATTTGTATGGAAATATTCTTAACCTTTATTAATAATATTTTTCGACTTCAGATATTAAACATGCCATAACCTCATTAGGGTTTTTTTAATAACAGAAGTTGTAGCAAAGTTTTAATTAAAAAATCTATGAGAAAACTATATAACAGGAAATATTCTCAATCGATGGCATTAATAAGACTTCTATTCGCTGCAAATTTAATTAAAAGTATACGATTCAATAGAGCGCATATTTCTTACTTCCTGAAATTGTAATGTGGGTGTATTTCATTGAACGGCGAACAAAAGATTTTAATTTTAAAAATCATTTGTATGGAATAGCTCTTATTATTACGATCATACATTATTATTCTTTACAAAAATACTTCGATACATCATTATTTCGTAAACACAAAACTGGGATTGTTTTTGTTCTGTAACAATAAAGTTTTGAAATTATTTCCAATCTACACATGAATAACAAATACAATAGTCAAATTCTACAAATAAAATTTTGATTATTATTTAAGTTAGTAATATTCTTTTAAATATATACATTACTTGGATCTATAATATCATATACTACATTAAAAAAAATATTTATTTCATTTTTTTTTATTTACTCTACACGTTCTACTTCTTCTATTTCTAGTCCAAGTTAAATAAATTTTCTTATGTTCGAAAGCCTATTTATTGAAGAAGGTTAGGAACACACCAATATGAGCGCACACATTTAGGTTTCACTTATAGGAAGGCAGTAATAAAAAAATGTCAAGTAATATCATGTGAAGTTAATGCCGGTGAAACATAATTATTTAGAAAATAGTACAGATAAAAATTGTTGAGAAGATAAAAATAGGAATACTATTAAAAGCGCATATATGCGATGACACGTTGATACAGTGATCATAGCAACTGGTTTTTGCTTTGCCGGTCGCAGGTTTCGTTCCCCGCTTATGACAAATGTTCATATAGGCCATACAGATATTAGTTTGTATTCTGTCTTTATATTTTATGGATCGCCAACGAATAATCTTCATAATGGATCACTTGAGTGCGAAAAAAAGTATTTTTAAAGAATTTTAAAGAATCTAAACTGCATTTTAACGCAGAAATGTCAGCAATCTTGCTACTATTCCACGTGGATTTGTACAATAATTAAACAAGAAATTATGATAGTTTTGTATGGTTTACTATCCTATTAAAATGCGAATTTATGTGTAAAATTTTATTTGAAGTAAATAATTTTCAGAAAGGACGTCTGGTTCGTGACAGTGACGCAAGCGCTCACATGGATGACGGACCCGCGTCCGGCGAAGCTTCTCAATAACTACGAGGCGTGGCGATGTGACAAGAAAGACCTCCCGCCGGCACCTTGTAACATTTCCAACAAGTGCGCGCTCTCCTTCAAGCACCCAGACACAAACTTCTCAGACACTCGCTATATGGAGACCTGCAGTGAATGCCCTAATCAGTAAGCAACACTTCTTTTTTTTTAACGTTTTCTATGAGCAAATATGTCGCTGTAAATAGAGCGCTAAAATCGATACTAGAAAGTCGTGAATACAAAATCGGCAACCATGTTTTTAATTGCTAAATTCGTCTTTAAAATACATCTTGTGTTCAGAAACGAAAGAAACCATCAAGAGAATATCTTTATATTTGTGAAGAAATTCTGAAGTATGTACTTATATCTGGTATAACTCGGTATGGAATAGCCTACTCTTTCACAGGAGAATAAGCCTCTGCTCAGCAGTGGGACAGGCTGATTCAGACCACTTATATACCACACCAGATATACATCACATTTCTTTGGTGTTATTTATCATTTTGTAAACTTTACTTTTAAGCATTTTTAGTTTGACGCTATTCTCTGTTTTTGATACTTAACATCTACGCTTATTTTTTAAATCGATTTGAATATGTAATATTTTATTTTATAATTATCGTAATTCTCAAAGATATCTTCTATTAAAACCAACACTAGAGTGCAATTCTCTAGTTGATTTTTCTCTCTAAATAATTTTACAAATAGCCTTTAATCTCTTTTTTTTTCTTAATTATTTAAATTTTTTAGATATCCTTGGTTGGGTGACTCTGGTGGAACAGGCATTCCAGGCAAAGACAACTACATTCCTGAAAATTTGAAGAGGAAGTAGGCGAACAACGTTGTCACCACATTTAAGTACATATAGACGACAGGCGGTTAAAATTGATAGAGACGTGCAAGTTAAAATGAACCGAATACTGTGTATATTTATTTTTGTAATAATATTATTATTTTGTAGATTACAGTAATAAATAAAATAGGACAATATTATTGAGATTTTTTAGATCTAAGCACAAAATAACCATTATCTCTCTTACATATTACTTGAAAATCCAATGAGCCTGTCGTCTAAAAGATAATCTATTCAAAATATTTGTATATAAATAAATTAACTTCACGTTGAACACTACAAAAGAATGAAAATTAAATTATATTACGACAAAATTGTATAGTTAGTTTTATTCTGAATAGATTATTATGTAATTATATATTTGTTTTGTAGCAGTGACTAGTCATTGCAAATCGATGTGTATTATGGTTGTTTAGTAATCTTTTTTGTGAATCTGCATCTTGATTATTTTGGTTTACTTAAAATAGTTCTTAGAATATATACGAGTATGTTCTCATATAATCGTATTCTGCGTTTCACGATGCAGATTTTCGAAAAATATTTACATTTATACATTAATACTATAAACGTATTGTAAGATTTAAGATATTTGATAAAATTAAATTACAATACCATTAGAACTTTTCTTTTATTACTCCCTTTAACTTAATAATAAATAACCACGAAGTAAAACAAATCGTTTAACACACCGCTAACCAGATTATATGTTAATAAGTAAATAAAGTCAAAATATTGTTATATAAGTTTAATATTTAGTAAATTAGCCATATATTAAAATACGAAAGATATACAGAATTATTTTACAGAAAGAGCCTCAGTTCGCGTCTGAGATTCGTCGTAGATTTAATTTGAGATTGCGCTGTGAGTGGCTGCGAAAACTTTACGTCCGCATGCATTCGATTTAAAGATTGTTTGCTCATATTTTGATTCTATATCTTGTTTGCCACTTAATTTGATTACTTTATCTAATCAAATGTAACGAAGTGTGACAAACAACAAACTTATATGAGTTTTGCATATAAAAGTTTCTTGGATCGAAATTGGAAGAATATATAAAAAATCAAGAGTTGTTTTAAATTTAGTAATTGATTTTTTTTTATCGTTTAAATGTAAAAAATATTTATTTATAGTATCGATTGTAGTATATTTAAATTATAGCTTGAAATTATTTAATAAATATTAATTTTCGTATAAAAAGAGAAGATAAATAATACCAAAATTGTATAAGTAAAATTTAATATAAAATACTTAAATTTCATGTTTGATTAATACAAAATATGTAATATATTTTTTTTAAATAATTCATTTAAGTTACGTTATTAAGACGTAGCTAGTAGGTATAGCTTCTATTCAGTTTACTATTAGCACAACAATATTTTATCTAAATGTTTTGTATTTAAGTGAGAATACTGTGCATTCTCAAACTCACTGACAGGTACTCACTGAAAGTGGTACAGGTATAGACCACAGATATGGTCCATACTGTTCGTCAGATTATACAGGAGACTGAAAAGAATAATCAGCCTCTGTGTATGGCATTTGTGAACTACGAGAAAGCCTTTGAATCGATCAAGATCTGGGCTGTCCTGGATTCTTTGCAGCGATGTCATATCGAATGGCGATATATCAAGGCACTGAGGTGTATATATGACGCGGCGATGATGACTATCCAAATCCAGGACCAACGAACAAGACCTATACACCTTCGTCGCGGGGTAAGACAGGGGGATGTAATGTCCCCGAACGTTACTGATTACAATATGCGATATTAGACTTCCTAACCTATTTTTCCTTAATTCGTGTTAAGTTAATTTAATTTAAATAAAGTATGCTTTAATTTTAAAAGATTTGTAAAATAATAATATGTAGAAAAATTTATTGAAATAATTAAAAAAATCACTTTTAAATTTAAGTACTTACTTAGCAAGTTAGTTGAGTAATATCACGAAAGAATATAACGTTATAGAGCAAATAGCCACAATAAACAAGTACCCGAGTAAATATTAGCTCAGGTATGTGGGTAGTGGTTCGTCCTTAATAAGGTCTGTGTATTTTCAGGCACATTACGCCCCCTGAAGCATGCACGCTGAGGGTTAATAAAATATAATAAGACTCGCATAATAAGAACTGGACAAAGTTATAAAACTTGTTTATGAGAGTTATAAGCGCGTTGCTTTTTTAATTTAAATTTTATTTATAGAGTTGTGTTTACATCATACGAGTAGTTATATTATGATGTGATGTTTGACTTGTTTTTATGACATCATTAATTTGTAGTCCGTTTAATTCTTGTATATCTAAAAAGAAACGTAAAGTTACAAGTAATACTCGACTTCATAGAGATTGGGAGAGGCCCGGATCAGATCAGACATATCAGGCATTTTCTGATATGAGATCTGATTTGAAGATCCTTTAGGATGGGGTAATGAAAAGTTAAATAACAAGTCCACATAAGAAAACAACAGTTTATTGCACACCACACAGAAGTTAAGTTAAAAAGAGTATAAGCAACAGCGATAGTGAAATTATAATTAGAAATAAACCTTGAAAGAAAATATAAAATAAAATATTATATACTTAATGCGGACGCGATTATATTATATTTTTTTAACGATACTGTAAAAATATCATTCATGATGACGATAACGATACACTCCTTAATATTATTATTAAGGGTTCAAACTTTCACCATAGTATTCTTTTATCATCATTAATTACTCAATAATCACTGATTATTTATATATATATATATATATATATATATATATATATATATATATATATATATATATATATATATATATATATATATATATATATATGGGTCATTCCATGTCAAATCGACCAATAGTTGGAACCCTTTCGATTTGAACAAATTTTGGTCAGAAGTTTTCTTTCATCATAAAATGAAGTTCTGCCAATAGAACAAAAAAAAAAAAATTTAAAAGTTATGCAATTTTGAAAATTCCATCAATTTTCCTGTTTTTTAAACTTATGCATCAAAGATTTCGAAAACTATTATAATTACTCTAATGATCTGAGCTAGGCCTTAAAGGGGATACTTAAAAGTACCAAAAAAAAAATTTTTTTTATGAAAAAAAAAATTTCAAGAAATCGGTTTTTGGCTAAATTTTGTAATTTCCAAAATGCAAAAGTGGATGACCGCCATTAAATTTTTCGCTTTAATTTTTTTCTATAGTACCGCTAATTGATTTCAAAAGATCCTGAAACTTTTGAAATGGGTTTGTTTTTGTTCAAAAGATAAATAATTTTGAATTTTAGGAAAAAAAACATTTTTGTTTCTTTGGCATTGACTGAATAAAACAATGATAAATTCACTTGTAATTTTTAATTTTAAAGCACAAAAATTTATTTTAAAACAAAAGAGGCAATCAAAAGACAATAAAAATGTCGTTTAAATTTATTTGGTAGTCAATGTACATTTATCAGTTAAGACGTGACACACTCTGCCATCTACATGCTTGCTACCTTTTGGTATATATGGCTTCTTCTACTAGATAATTACAATGAAACTTTCCAGAGGTCTCTATTATCTCTATAGTAGCTGTATTTCTCTGATTCACGAAGTTCGTTGTTTGGAGATGGGGAATTTTGGGCCAAAATGTAATAAGTAGAGACATGGTTTAAGAAATTCGTCATTTTTTTATCTTAAAATATAAAAAAAAAATCAGCTAAATACTGAATTTGGAAGCGGAGAAAAATGAGAAAGATTGTTTGCATCAAATTAATTGGGTATCGATTTAATTTAAATCTATTACAAAATTAAAAAAGAAAAAGGTTTCCATTAGTTAATTAACTCAAAGTATTTAGATGCACAATTGAAGTTGTAAACAATAAAGTTCATTTAAATAAAGTTTTATTAATAGCGAAAATATCATTTAATATTTAATAATAATATCGATTTCGTATTGAATTAAAATAAATCATATTTTTATTGACAGCTTTGATACTGCTTGATCACTGACATTGATACTAGCCGTTAATTTTTTACCTACATCTCCTAGATGACATTTTAATAATAATAGAAGAAGAATAATACTTATTATATTTAGTGAAGAATGTTTGAAACTATACTATTATACACTTTTAAAAATAATTAATTTTATTGTAAAAATTGAGATAATGAGGCGTGCACTTTTGCATTTTCCAAACTATTTTTATATATTGACATTTTGATACTTATATTTATTTTAATTGACATATAATATAAAGAATTTGACATTGTTTATTGTCACAATTACACAAACGGTTTTTTATTATATTTTTCTTTTTTTATTATTATTTAATGGTATCTTGTGGATCAATTATGAATTTTGTAATCTAACCATTTTTTTTAATTAGTGTAAATAGTTAATCCGTTTTAATTAAGTAAATAAATAACTTAAAATGATTGTTGCCTTAGTCATCTATGTTAAGAAAATTGATATAACTATAACTACCTGTAGATGTCTTACTGATAGGTATTAACTTCTAATCTTATGAAGAATCTTAATCCGCCGGAATTCTCCATATCAGCTTAGTGAAAGCTCTATCCGTCGAAATTCTCCATATCAGCTTAGTGAATATATATATACTGTCTTAGAATTTCTTCGAAATATGCAGGTTTTCTCACGATGTTCTCCTACATCTTTGAGTATGACATATATTAATTTACTACCATATCGGAACCGGACAACGTATGGTGTCGATTAATGTGCGTGTCTACACATTGACTTAATGAATCCTGCATACAATTGGTACGTCAAAAATCTTTTATCAATGTTATATTAGTCAGATAAGTCAGAAGTGATAAAATAAACGTAACGAATAAATCGTAGCATGTAGCGTATTCGTATAAAACTGTCTTCGCTTGTTATTCTCTCGAAGTGAAATAACAACATACTTAAGTCTTATTACTTATTTTAACGTAAACATTATTAAGTTGCTCCAATAACAAGTTAATCTCCATCGACCCGCATAAGTCCGCTCATTATTTTTCCTTATCACAGTACATATGGAGATAAAAGCTAGGGGTTATTCTTATAGATGACATTTTATGTTTCCAGAATAGGGAAATAACGAACTCATAAATGGAAGTCAGACGATAAACAAACCGTAGCTCGGAGATAAAGAAACTGCGAAGTAATAGGACTGAAACAAAGAGATCTTGCACATATATCTACGAGATTAATATGCAATTCATACCGTCTTTGTATGTTTGCTGTGTAAATTAATTTTTGGCCTGGTATAATATTATGTACAACGTAAATTTAACGACATGTGGTATAGTGATGTAATAGCTTAAAATTTAACTGTCCAAATAAAATCTAGTTATATTTACTTTAACGAAATCTGTTTTATGTACCGAAAACAAAGAATTTTTATAAAAAATATTATTTGTTTATTTCATTTAGTAGTTTTAACAGTAATATAGTACTTAACACACATTTAACTTATGCAGAAAATTAATTTACATATAAAAAAAATGTGTACAGATTGAACATTCTAGATAGATTATTATTATAATCTATGTTAAGAATGGTCAGCCAACAATAAAGCAATAATTATTTTAATTTACTTAATATTTAAATACCGACATCCAAGCGGGCGAAGCCGAATCCGAGCGGAAGCTGGTAAAAAATATTTTAAAATCGAAATACTATTGTTATCGAATATATTATGACGTGACATACGCACAAAAATCCAGAAAATTTATAACTTCTCTCTTTTTTCTTTAACAAATGATAAAAATTAATATTATGGATGCTAGCAAAGAAAATTGAAAAACGAATAATAATTATTAATTATTGTTTTGTTATGGATGTAAAATAATAATATATTGTGTTTGTGTATGAACTATTTCTTTCATGCTTAAAACAATTAAAATTAACAATTTAATTTAATGATTTGCGACGAAGAGCTACCTAATGCTCAAAAGTTAGTCTATGATTAAAATATAATACTGGCAGTTGTGTGAATATTAAATACCTCTAATTATTTAGGGATGGTTGAAGTTTGAAGCGCATAACCATTATTACAATACACGAGACAGAACAGTCTACGATACCAACCACCCCTCGGCTCAAATATTGTGTTAATAGTAAAAATATGTTCATATTTATGTATACTTACTGAGCAAATCATCATTCAGGAGATGCAAACTGAATACTAACGAATCTACCACGATTTTCCATTACGTCTAATACAGACGTTTCTCAATTTCTTTAGGCACCTTCGACAGCCGTGAGATCAAGGGTATTTGATTCTGCGTTTATTGAATTGTATACTTACGAGTACATATCGATATATTCCTAAATGTCCGGGTTGCATCCCATAATTTTTATATAAAACTTATCTTGTCTATAAGGCAGTGGGCATCAATTCCCTCTAGAAATAATAGGAGCCACCAATTCGGAGCCACAAATGCGTTTAAGGTAAATAGAGGGTTATACATAATAAAGGGTTAGGTACACATACATGTTTTTATACTTTTACATTTTAATTATAATAATATTAGAACAAGTGATCTTTTCATACATTATAATCTGTAATTCATACTTTGTAGCATATTAAAAATAAAAAATAGTAATTGTCTTCAGTACAATATAGTATATACAATTTAGACTGGGCCAAAAAAAAACTTTTATTTTTGTTTTTTAACGATACTGTAAAAATATCATTCATGATGACGATAACGATACACCCCTTAATATTATCATAAAGGGTTCAAACTTTCACCATAGTATTCTTTTATCATCATTAATGATTCAATAATCACTGATAAAATCACTAATAAAATCACTGACTACGAATATATATTCAGTGGCAAATAAGCAGTTGAAACACTTTTAAAGAAGACAGTAAATTCGTTTTACATTAGTTAAGAATATTTCAGAAAATTTTATTTCCTCTAACTTTTTACATGTTTACAGTACTTCGCTTTAGAAAATTCTTGGGAAACGTTCGTAAAAGTTGATTTTGGTTTTATTTTTGCATTTTATTTTTTCTTTTTTAAGAGTTACCGTTTTACATTCAAATACTTGTTGTGTTGTTCGTAATGTTTTTAAAATATCACAAGAAGATAAAAAGCAGCTGATAAAAACAGCAAAAACAGTTTTAATTTAAATGGGATTGTCAGTCTGGTATAAAAGCGTACGTAATGACCTATTTCAAAAATGCATCTTGATATTAAAATATAAATAAATAGAAAATTAGACATAAAATATCTAGCCGTTTCGTTTTCTTACGTTCATATATAATAGAGACGATATAATAATACAATTGAAACGAAATTTAGAGTTCGAACATTCCATATATGGTACTGAATATTAATAGACATAAAATATTTCTTAATAGAGTATTTAATAAATAAACACACTAAAATTAAAATTTAATAAATATATATACGCAAAATACATTTTCTAATACTGTAATACTTATTACATGCAAATATTAATATACATAATATACAGTAAAAGGATATCCTGCTATTTTCGTTCATTTAACATACGTTTCCCTAATCTCACTTATTTGTATTCCTGAATAGTTCTCAAGAAGCAATTTGGCCATAGCAATTTAGCTGACTTTCGTATTTTCCACAAGACAAATAACAATGTTCCATCGATAAGGCCGTCGTCAACTTGTCTATCCACAGGATAAATCGTTTTGCAGACAATTCGTATTTTTTTTTAAATGCGGTGGTTTTGTACGGGATTCGTAAATCGGACGGTCTACTATACTTCAATGTAATTTGTAAACTTTATTTTTTGTACTGTTAATAAAAATAAAAAAAAAATAACTGGCCCATTGGCGCAGGGGGTAGTGACCCTGCTTTCTGCGTGTAATATACAGTATTTATTTATATATGTATTATTTATATGTACACTTATTTAAAAATATACATTATATTTATATCAGTTGGCTGACACTTAAAACACAGGCATTAACTTGCCTAGTGCCTAAATTAGCAACATACGACTGCGAATATATGTCGACCGTTCTGGTGTAGTGGTGCGAGTAGTTGCCTCAACGCCGCGCGCCGGCGGTCTCGAGTTCGATTCCCGCTCGGGACAGATATTTGTATTTGTGCAAATATTTGTTTCCGGTCTGGTTGCATGTCCTTGTTATCATAGACATTTGATAACGATCGTAACCCATGGTAGGGAAATTATCCGCGAACCCGCAGTGGAGCAGCGTGGTGGATAAACTTCATACGTTGCACCAATATAATAATGTCTTAATTATAGGATTCGTAAGAAACAATATTTTTAAGAACATCCACAATTATCTCGCGATGAGAGTAATTTGGTTGATGTTCCTAACTTCAGTTATAAACTCAGTTCGTTCTCAATGTTGCGGCAGATGAACTACAAAACAACTGTACATATAACATAAGTTTTCCAATTTAACTTCTAACTACATAAAGAATTGCTCGTTACTTGTTTGTATATTATGTACGAGTTCTTGTTTCATAAGCTAGGTATATAGTCGTAGTTTAAACGCGTATTTGAAGTCCCTGGTAATGCAAACTAGGTATTTATTAACTTTTATATTCTTCTTCACGTTTATTGTATTATAATAATAACTCTTTATTGTACACCAAGAATAAGCAATAGTACAAAAGAAAAGGAAATAAGTACAAAAGGCGGCCTATTATACTTTTTATTGACCTTTAAATATTAAAATAAAGACAGAAATTATTTAATTTTTAAACAGATCATATAAATTCTAAGCATCTTAAAATTGTGTTGAAAATTTTTAAGCTAGGTACTATAGTTCTAGTGTCTTTATAACTAACTCTTCTTCATTTATTTAGTTTTATATAATAACATTACGTATAATATATTAACTTTATCACTATAAATATATATTTTAATAATTATTTTAATCAAAAAACACATATACATATACGTATATAAATGTAAAAAGTTTATTCACTCTACATTACCTCACAATTGAAATAATACAGCTGCAAGTAACGGTCTTCTGTAGTCAAGAGTCAAGTTAAAATTTACGAGCGAACCTTTTTGGGAATTGCATCATTTGTGAGGCAAACATAATCTGGAAAAACAAAGTTTGATTTAGAAATATATTACATTGATATTTTGAGAAAAAAAAAATTGTTTAATCGTCAACCATTTTTATTATTTACTATGGATAGGTTTGCTAGTCTAGCAGTCTAAGATCAGTTGTAAATGCAACATTAAAAGTTTATACACGTATAGTTTTCAAATTTTCCGGTGAAACATCTCATTTGTTTGTGTTACATTTTAACTCTCGAAGTAACATCGATTGAGAAAGAAAGAGCAATCATCTTAATACTTCTATTTTAGACGCAGGTAATTGAAATCTCTATAAAATGTAATATGTAAAACCTACTTCTTGTTTATGCTAATGAGTTATTTTCATCGTAAAAAATTAAGTGTTTTTTCTATATCAATGGAACAGAAATAAAAATAAATTAAAATTGCTAAATAAAAAAAGTCTTCGTATAAATATAATTCAGGTGTGTCCAATTTTGGGTTGGGGCGATTTACCGGCAAAGGTAAAGAATACAGAGGTCAGTCGGGTTTGTATAAATGAGCGATTTGCCGAAAAATTTACAACTTTTTCTACGTCGGTCTCAGATGGAGGCCATAAAATCGGAAGCAATCTCGCCGCACCAGCCGCCGAGTTATTTCGCAGAATATTGCGGTGCGCGTGACTAATAAAATGACAAATAGGGGTCCTTGCCGCTTTAAGTGACACGTCGGAGTATCGTGCAGCGAATAACATCGGATACATTGTAGTGTACCATGAAAATGCTTAAAAATTAACTGTCAAATATAATGACAGACTTACATTTCATAAAATAATATTTTTAGAAGAAGGTTAGGATGACTCCTAACTTGTCAATATACAAGAAAAAAAGCCAAGGGATGGACAAACAGCAGAGTCTTATTACTAGAGCTCCTATGGCAACTTTTTGAGTGGATAACAAGGAATTCATATCATAACTGGAACGCTCACTTAATAAAATTTTATATTCAAATATGAACCTTGAAATATTTGACATAAAGTTGACATTGGCTTATAACATGTAAAGTGAAAAATCGTTCCGACCATTTTGTTGACAACTGGTATTTTGTCTCTTTCTTACTAGAGTTGCCTTGAATCCATGGTAGAAAGAGATGCAATCCCGGTCGTAGGAACGTTTTTGGAGTGCACGTGAGCATTCCAGTTTGTATATAAATTCCTTGGTGGATAATATAATACTTCATTGTTATAATTTTGACAAATCTAGTGACAGCACTTGTTGTCAGAAATAGCCATTTACAGCGACAAAAGTTACCAATATTATGATTGCTGCAATTTTAAATAAAGCTTGGAACATAAAATTATATGAGAAAGGTTATCAAAAGATCGTTGCATGTTGCTAGTTGCCAAAATTTCGAAACCAGTCTGTTCAGTGCCCTTTATAATAATTAAAATATTAAAAATTACATGGCAAACATTTTGAACTATAGTATAATTATAGCTGTTTTACGTTTACAAATGATGCTAGAAAAGTAAAATAATAGTAATTTGTTACATTAAATATTGTGGAACAGCTATAGCTCCAAACGAGAGAGCCCTTGTGATTATGAAACGAGTATTTTTGTTTTGCGATGTGAAAGTTAATGTGAGTTGCAGCATTCGTTCGTTGAAATACGTTCCGTGAAACCACTTCACTAAGTTGATGTTAATTATATTAGCAGTCTTGCAAAATGTACCCACGTTTTTAATATAAAATTATTTTAACAGTGTACTATTTTGTGATATTTATGTTGATAACAAATAAATATGTTTTATTTTTTTACCGGCATATCGGAATAAATATTTTTATATTTGTATCTATATATATTTTAAGTAGTAAGTATTGTTTATATGTTAAATTAAATATATATATAGTTGAGTAGCTTGATAAAGTCTATCGCTTCTCCTTCGTATGAGAAGAAAACTGGATCCAATTGTGGGACATTTAAAGTCTGTAAAAATAGAGGCCAAAACGACGCTGTATTAGAAATATGATGGATATATAGAAAGAAAAGAATTTTTTTAAATATTTTTCTACACGCTTAACTTTATTAAATTTGTCGTTGTTGTACTAAGTAAAATCAGTTCGTTTTATTTAGATATTTTTTTTCGTAATGTTTTAAGAAATGAGTCTTTTTTATCTGTCTAATATTTTAAAAAGATTTAGTTATTTACTAGTCGTCGTTCGAAAAGGTGTAACGACTTAATGGCGAAGACGTCGCGTCGTTGGTTCGTTCAACTGGAACTTTTTGAGAGTACTCCTTGAAACGTTGAAGGAGAAGGTGCAAGAATATTAAATCAAGAATACGTGGATAAGAATTTACGAGTGAAGGTTGAAAAATCGTCGTAAACTAGTAATAAAAGTATATCAATACTATGATTAATTGACAGTAAAGGCTCTAATAAAACTTGCCTAGTTCATAAACATAAGTTGAAGATTCTTTAATACTAATTTCTATAAGGAATTTTATTATATTGAAACAGTCTCTAAATCAAAATATGTGAAGGGTTGGAACTTAATCCGCACTTATCACGCTATGCCACTGCGGGTTAGCAAATAGTTTCATTATCAAGAGCAACGATCATCATCAGGCGTTTTTTCGTACACAACTTACATGCTCTTGAACGAAAGGTGATATGAGATGACGTGACATACACTCAGACTAGAAACAAATAATTGTGTAAATATAAATTTTCACTCAAAATTCTAACACGTGATTGTCGGTGTTAAGGTTTTCGCACCACTACACCATAACATACGTCGTTTTCTATAATGTTTAGCAAAACAAAAGGATTTAAGAGCTATAACTAGATATTTATTGAAGCGGAATTACATGATTAGTTTCACCCGAAACAGCGTCAAGACTTTCTAGACTCCACGATACCTGTCATACTTCGGTAAGTGGAGCGATGTACAGAAGTTCTAATTGAACCTTCGCTATCTGCTTCGCTCTCTTGATCGGAGAATAGAAACATATAGTATACGTGACTATATATGACTAGGCATTATTGAATTTATTAGGCATTGTTGAAAGACGATAATCGTAAGATATGTTAGCTTTTATAATTACTACTCCACTGTAATGTTTTATAATAAGTAAACAAACAATAACAAACAACTTTTCAACTTTATTCTGTTAACATATAATATTAATGGGAGTTATTAATCGAAAACGATTTCGATATATTATGACCAAACCGACCGTACCATGGACCCAGATTTGTCTTCCAGGTAATTTTCATTAATTTATATTAGTACCATTAAAATGTTTTTTATTATACAAATTAGTAAATTGTCATTTTACTAAACTCTATTAAAAATAAAGTACAAAATTAAATTATTCTTTTGAAATCCATTAAAATCTTAGTTGAAATTTAGAGATAATGAAATGAATGAATGAAGTTTGTGACAGTCACTAGCTTGTTTAAGAAAGAATCTCGACTTCGTCGACGAACCTATGCGTGTTAGTGAATATCGTTTGAAACAGCGGTGTGCTTTACTGCTTTCGGTTGAACTAAAAGCTGTCTAAAAGTCAAGCTCGTTGTACCGTTCAGCCAAGAAATTGACTTTTACAAAAAGCTGTAACTAAACTGCTGCCATTCTTACTGTCTTATTTTTGTACTTCATTTAGAAATTAGGATTTAAAATTATAGTGGTTTCTTCCTCTTCATTTTTAAATTGAAATTGAAATGAAATCTTATTAAGGACATGGTTTTATTGATTTTTAACATTATAAGACTGATAAAGAAACAAATATTTGCAGAAATGGCTGTTGGTGTCACGGGACACCAGGTAGAAACGAAGTTCCGTCGGATAATATAGATGCGACACGTCTCTTCGCTGTCTTTATATAATATATTTTCTTGATTTTTTTAAAGCAATATTTTACATAAAAGCACAAATTAGAGATTCTGTTGGAGCCAAGTTGTTTTCCTCGTTCACCCGAGTTAATTGACACCAAACTTGGGTATCTAGCTCTTCTAATTACCGAGATATTAGTTACTAGTTACTAGTTCCCGCGGGGGGTGAGATAGACCAAGTCGGGTCTCCTCGTGGGGGTTGATCGAGGGTATTAGATTATTGGTGGAGGGTAACTCCTGGTGTCTTTCACTTTCAAATGAGCCCCAAGAGTAGGGGTCTGGTTTTGGAGTTTCGCTGGAATGATTTTAGGGGTAAAAAAATATTATAATATATTTTATGGTGTAAAAATAAATAAAAATGAAAGTATCTAGGAAATTTCGCATTTTCGAAAATAACAAATAATGTAAAATAAAATAAATCTAACAAAAAATATTAATTTAAACTATTAAGTAAAAATTTTCCTTGCGCCACGCGGTGTCACGGATGTGGTGCCGCAGGCGGTGGTCGCGTCCCTCGCCCTCCGCGCCGCCCCCGGTACCGCCCGCACGCGCACTTCCGTTATATGTTTTTCTTACGGTATAAGTCACACATTTTTTTTAAGTTCGGTCACGCAGCAAAATTCCTATCTCCTCCAAGCCTGTCGTAAGGAACTTCGATCCAATAAAAATATCCGAATCGGATAGAACTCGCATAATTCAAGTTTGTCAAAATATTCTACTTTCTTTAATTTCGTTACCTTACGATGGTTAGTTTTCGTTTTAAATATTTTAAATTCAACAAATAAAGCCACTTATTAATATACTAGATAACGCAGATGGTTTCTCCTGTAGTATGTTTACTTTCACGTCTATGCATCGTTGTGTGATATTTTATATCACACATATTTCTAGATAAATCTATTCTAAGACGGGATTAATTTTTAAATCGGACAAAGAAACTGTCCAGTTTTATAATATTAATAAACGATTATCTATTAATAATAAAACTTTAACAGGTCCAATTTTTTACAAAGAAGATATTTTTATTTTTTATTTTTCAGGGCACTTTACATATATAATCGATACTGAAGCCAAAACGTATTTTTCTCATTTTTATCTGTATGTCTGTTTGAACCTTGGCTACGTATTACACTGATATCACTGACTACATTCTAATGAAATTGAGCACTATTTGAGTTCATACTATGTGCTAAGACGTAGCTTTAGGCTACGCTGGATACTTCTTATCCTGAAATTTAGTACGGTTTCGTTGGGAGAGTGGATGAAAGTCAAATTTTGTACTTAGTTGTTATTCATTAACTCACAGTCAGTTTTATATTAAATATTAACCCGTAAATATTTCAAAGTCTTTGGTTTGTTAGTTCAGAATTTACGGACATCATAACTATCAGTATTAGGTCCAAATAACTTGATACTCGTATTAGAAACCTTTGAACGTACGGCTCATTTCACATACCAGCATAGTTGTGAAACATACTTTATCTTATTGGTTTGATGAAACATGTGGCAATGGCGAACGAAGTCATGGGTATAGCTAGTTCTTTTCAATATTTTAAATGATTGATGATTTTATCATTTCGTGTACTTACGTGTATTTTTATAGTATTTTTAAAACAATTTTTAAATTTACGAAAATTTAACATTTTGACACAAAATTATATTGTTAAGTGTAAACACTTGTAGTAAATCCTAGGTTTTACTTGTATAGTTTAAGATTTGTAAATACTTTATGAGATAAGACTAAAATAATTTACTATTATTGTCAATTTAATACTTTTACAAGTATTGATTCGGTATTGTTTTGATATATTTCAGAGACTAAAAATCAAATTCCGACGAAACGAGCTATTACTCTGCCACACCTCTAGTGAGTATTTTTTATAAGCTTGGGAACGCGGAGGGTGAGCGGTTTCGCTTGTTGTACGCACCGTAGTAGTTGCTTTGAGCTGCCGAGTGTGACTGAAAGACGAAGCTGCGAAGAATATGGCTGACTATGGTTGGTACGACAAGGCATGGAGACTGTTCATTTCGCAGCAACATAAGATACTTTTACCACACGTATTCAATCACACGTATCAAATTACAATGTTCAGAGTCCGTAAAATCATCCCTCTTTATAAGATTTACAAGTCAAATTTTGGATAAGTATCCTAGGTTTTACCAATGTATATTCACAGGCTTTCATATTAACAGACACATTACATATATTTGTTTATTTATTCGAGAACTTGTTTTAGATATTCTGTTTATAGGTTTCAAAAACAAATTCAACTGCGTTTACTTTTTATAGAACAATTGTCATAAAATGAGATTATGTAAAAGGTAAATAGCAAAGCTGTGGAATGGTATTACTTTTTTATTTTTTATGGCAACATTGTAAAGCTCATACAACCTGCATAAAGTTTAAATTGTGTTCGGAATTTAGTTCCGCAGAGGGGTATCTGGCGAAATTATTTCCAGTAATATACTGCGGAATTTGCTCAGGTTTCTTCTTTAGAAGTAAAAATTTGTTTCTACGTGTTTTAAGCCATGAGAGTGATATTTATCGTTATATAACAGTAAAAAATAACGCTTTTTTTAATGAAGTGTTCTTTAAGTCTTTAAATATTTTTGTTAAAAGTTTTCAATAAAATAAAGTATAATTGATAAATGAAAAGTTTTCAATATAAAATTAATTTTTAAGAAAAAACAAAAACCGACTTTAAGATTATACCTACATGTATCTACAAACTTGAACTAAAAAGTAGAGAATAATATTTTAATTACTTCAAAACAAGGAGCATTAAATGACTTATATACCTATTCATAATTTATTATCAGTTATTTTTGGAGTCGGTGCCAACCGACTTTAATAGTTTTTGTTGTTAATGATTCCCGTAAAATTAAAGGAAGTTCTTTTATAAGGTGTGGTATTATGTAACTTATTTTTCTTGTACCGTATATGTTACCTATTATATTTCGGTAGCAGTAATATAGCGTTACTTTTTTGTCGGGTAATAATACTGTTGGGTCTACTTTATTCAATAAATTCTTCACTTAGATTAAACTCACTTTGTGTTTAATCTTATCGTGTATAGACATTATTTTACAATGTTCAAATAATTATTTGAACATTGTAAAATTATAATTGGTGATAATGATTTCTAAATTTATTTTTAATGTTAATAGGGACGATTTCTTTTAGGATTCGAAGTTACAGTGTATATACGATATTTTATCTTAGTGTGTTTTATACGTTCTGCCATAACTTGTTAACCATAACTTATTATTGAGTCAGCCAAACTTTTAAAGTTGAAGTCTAATTGAATAGGGTATTGTCCATTTCATTACAGAAAACTTCGCCAGGATAGCTGTTAATTGTCACAGATGTGATTTATATGATGTTTCCAATTAAGCCTCTCATCAAAAACTAGCCCTAAATGAGTTTGTTTGTTTACTAGGTCTATTGATTTGCAGTGCTATTTAATATTTTGAAAGCTACTATTATTGACTTTATGTAAGTATTCGTGATTATGTGAAATAAGACAAGGAAACATTTAAGTCCTGTTCTGGATAGTGGTGATGTACATTAATTTGGTTTTATTAGCATTATGAAACAAACGGGCGTCTTGTGACCATCTCAATAATATATTAAAATCTTCTTGGAGCCAACTAAGCGCTTTCTCTGCGTTACTAACTTTGGACACCAGGTAAATATCGTCTGCAAACTTGGTATATTTCGGAGTGTTGTGTAATATTTCAAGGATCATTTACGTATATAATGTAATGCAAGGAGCCCAAGATGGAGCCTTTGGACTTTCTACTCGTACTGCGTACATCACCGACCTGAACGACAACTGACCTTTCTTCTAAATAGTTTTTACACCAGCCTAATAAATTACCTCTGATTCCATTGTCATCAAGCTTATTTAATAGAATTTTATGCCAAAGCATAATTATAAAAAGCTCTGGTGTAATCTATGAATACCACCATAATGTGTTTTTTTTCATCCAGGTATTCGAAAATACTGTCTGTTTTCCTTAATAATTGTGTAGTATTTCTATGTGGCTGGAATCCTTACTGCTGTTTATTTATGATATTATTTTTATTGTAAAAATTATATATTTTCTTAGATATATATTTTCAATCATATAATCAATAAGAGATAATATATTATAATTTTATTATAGGTCTGTAGTTTTCGTACTCGTTCAAGTTCTGTTGGCATAGTTTCTTGATTTGTTGTAATCCCTTTTTAAAGTTTTATATATTTCAGAAATAGTTTGTCCCTGTACTGAGATACTTTTATTACCTTAGCAGTAACCCAATGATTATTTTTTCGAGCGGTATTTCTAATTTTTATTTGTGATCGAAACTTAGCATAACATTCTCTAAAGTTGTTGCATATAAAGTTATTTATCATGATAGGGCATGACATGTTACGAGCTCTTTAGTTTAGTATCAGTTGATAACAAACAAACAAGCTAATATATCATCTGTATACTATTAATATTAGTATTGTTACTTGTAAATTTATCCCATTATTATATAACACTAAAATTTAAGATTATTGAAATAAAAATTTTATATCCTATTTAATTAGCCTAAAATACGAGTAGCTTTTAAATTGTTTAGTGGATTTGACGTAATGCTAGCGTCAGTATTGTTATAAATGTGCGGTTTGGTTGAATATTCGCAACTTTTTCTCAGTTCTCGGTCGCGGATGGATGCTGTAACTCGAAAGCAATTTCGCTATATCGACAAACGAGTTATTGCGTAGAATATTGCGATGCTTGCTACTAATAAAATTTAATGATAAATAGAGGCGGCAGTTGTTCAACTGATGCTCTATACTTTTTCCATTTAATCAAACCTGTGACGTTTTTCGTATTTATTTCATAATCACATCAAATATCTAATAAAAGCGAAAATTCGTAGAAGTGACTGCTTCATAATTCCAAGTTTTATATGAAATGGTGGCAAAATAATACAATCTCTATTAACGAGAGCAGGATGTATTATATTTTCCTTTCTAGGGATGAATTTTTCTCTAGTAGTCCACTTTTTCCGAGTTCAATGGTGGTTTCTATTCCTACTGTCCCATACACAAATAAAACACTGACATTTTCTAAGTCCACTTTGCTGTCCCAGAAGAAACTTTACCATTTCAAAATCCACACATATTTGCCAGTTATCTTAATCATGTGCCCCTATTATTTCCTTATTATTAGTACACGTATTGTTAAAATTTCTTTCTTAGTACTTACCAGCTGAACTTAACTAAACAACAGCCCGTAATTGTCCTAATACTAGGCGAAGGTCTCTTCGCATATTTGAGAAGAGTTGGAGCTTCATCCGCCATGCTGCTCTAATACGGTTATAATTTTCCTACCATAAGTAAGAATCGCTGTCAATTATAACAACCAGAGCTCACAGCTTTAGGTGCTTTCCAAGGCAAGATTTACCAGAATTAGGTATTTAATAAATTACTGAGCATAATTTATATTCTAAGATGTTCGTTGGTTATCATTATAGTCTTGTCATTCGGTCAGTTAGATTTTTAATATATATAATTTTTTTATAGTATTTAACATAATGATAGACACTTTGCGATAAGAAATATTTTTATATGAGTACAGGAGATTATCAATCGATTATTTAGCACTAAGTGCTCAATCGTAAAAAAAAAAAAATGAGTCATGCATTTTCGTGCGAGCAGGCGGCTTTCATCGATTTATAAGACGTTATCACGTCAAAAAAAAAAAAAAAAAAACATAGAAAATGTTATAAAGTAAACCGTGATTTATAACCTTTAAACTTAAAAATTATTACTTGGATATAATATAATCGCATATGTCGTTGGGTTGAAACTGTAAAATGTTTTTGTTTTAGTAACCTTTCGATCCTCACATCACGTGAGTTGAATCAGCTTCTTTACACTGACGAGCAATAAACTTTCTTACGTATATAGAAATAAAGATGAATACTCTCTACAATTTTACATATAACTGTAGGTTAATATTAATTTCAATGATAAATGCACTTTATAAATCATATATACTAGTATTGTACCCACTCTTCTCTCTTAGATAACTTAGGTTGCCATCTAAATTACAACAATTTTTCATAAAATACGTACTGATTTTAATGTAATAAAGACTACTGATTTTTACATGAACGTAAGATTTTATCAGAGATCCTTGTTCAAACAAAAAGATAGACTGACACTTTTATAAAAGTAATAGGAATTTATATAATTAAATGGATGGATGGTTTCTTGTTATAATTTTTTCCACAAAGTTCTGAAAGATAAGAGATACGTATTTTTTTAAATTGCTTACAGACATATAATAATAACAATGTTGTGTAATAAAGCCTATTTGGTAACATAAAACCTATAAAACTTTTAAAGCGTCATGATGAAAATTCGGAGATGTAACTACGTAGACTTCATACCCAATATAGTGTATGGTTGATTTGGGAAAAAGAAATATCAATACTTCTATCAAACAATCACCGCTATCAGAATCATTTGAACTGTCAAAGTTCGATAAGAACATGTGATGTGAATATTTTATCGTCTCCTCAATTTATAAATACATCATATAATCAAAAGTCTAAACATAAAACTATTGAATTGAGAATTCGAACGTCAACCGTACATAAAAATCCTTTTGTAATTTAATTTTTTTTTATTCTATTGAACACATTTATCGGTAGTATTCGATAATTTGGTATACCCAAACTGACACAATATTAAAATTCAAAGTAAATAATTATGCAGTAAAGAAGTCCATTTCTACTAAATAAAACCATGCTACTTAAAGCTAGACTATGATTTCGTACTGACTTTTAATATAAAAGCAATTTTTTTGTTTTAATAAACAGACAAGTAATTTTATCTAATAAATTTTAAAAGTTTTCATTCTCATTGCAACGGCTACGATACTTCTTCCTTCCAATACATACCAAAGTTGTTAGCACAATCCTTACTTATTTCCATTCTTGATTACGCAAATGCATGCTATCTTGACGTAACTGAAGACCAATTAAATAAGCTTGAGAGACTTAAAAATATTGATATCTGGTTCATATTTGGCTTGCGCAAATATAATCATGTTTCTCAATTTTGACAACAGCTTAAGCGGTTTGGGAGTGACCCATACTACGTGATCCGTTCAGGAGGGGTCTTCAAAAATACCACGCTTGGTCATAGCGGCGGGAGGGTGGTCTTAGGTTTTCATCGAGCTTTTTCGAGCTATATTCGAATATGCCGTAGCATTTAGCGCTTTTTAATCTCACAGGTGGCAACACTACAGAACACTAGCACTACTAGTAGTAGAATACACTTTTTTTAACTTCCTTTATGCAAAAAAAATGATTTAAAACCGTATTTATGAATGACTACGAAAAGTCGAGGGGAGGGGTCTTAGCAAATACTACGGGTGGTCACCGAGGAGGGGATAAGAATTGTTAAAAATGGGTCACGTAGTATGGGTACTTTCCCTAAGATGATATAGTCGACTTCAATTATCACAACGGAATGAAGTAAAAAAATATTTTTAAATTGCTATTTTATATTTTTTATAAATTAATTTTATATTTTGTATTTTAATATTCATGGACAACATACCTAATTATTAAAAAAAAGCCTGGTGTCGGAAAAAAAGCCCGGTTTCAGGAATCTATACAAATCGAAAAAATTTAAATGTACAACAAAGTAAACGTGAAAACATATTACTCATAGCACATAACAAATATATTATTCTTTGAAATTGTGTTAAGTTATTGTTTAGAACTAGAAAAAAAAAAAAAAAAACTTAAATATATTTAATTTAACTTTACTTAAGTTTTCTTTTTCTTAAATCTTTCAAGTGGAATTTGTATTGTAATTAAAGAGACTCAAGCAAGGAATTGAGAAAAATGACTGGAATTTATCAACAAAAAAGGACTGGTCTTTCATCATGATAACGTCAGACGACACACATTTTGGCCAAAATTCAAAAATTAGCAGAGCTTGGTTGGGAAGTGTTAATGCATCCATCATATAGTTTTGACCTTACACTCGCCAACAACGACGCCATGTCTAGCAGGACCGGGTTTCCATACCGGCATGACATGGGCACAGCGGCGTTACTGGAGGCGCATTAAGTAGCGCCTCCTACGCACCCCCATTCGTCGCCCGCGGATAAAGGCCACGTCGGCGGCCTCCTCTCTCGTCCGCTCGTCGGCCTCCTT
Source organism: Euphydryas editha (assembly GCA_036937285.1). Lineage (NCBI taxonomy): Eukaryota > Metazoa > Arthropoda > Insecta > Lepidoptera > Nymphalidae > Euphydryas > Euphydryas editha. Next base: position 12,507,021 of record JAUPFZ010000011.1, on the reverse strand, counting down.
CTGGAACATTATCGTCTCGCAGAAGGAGACCATCACCTTCCAGGACTCATCGTTGCCGAGTATCGCGGTGATAACGCTCGGGAGCGACCAGTCCCCTCCGAGGACTGACGTCAGATCTCGACGCAGCGCCGCCCATCTCGGGCACACCTCGAGGGTGTGCTGGGCAGAGTCCACCGCCGCGTTACAATCGTAACATTTAGTCGTCGGCTCCCTGTGGGCCGTCCAACTCAGGTAGTCACCAAAGCAACCGTGCCCGGTGAGAACCTGCGTCAGACGAAAGGTGAGAGGCTTGCGTTTTCGACGCATCCACCGGTCAAAGTCCGGGCGTAGGCAGTCGTTACGCGTGTGCCACATATATCACACGGTATATCAAAGTGTTGCAGTGCTTTTACAATAACGCTAATATGTCGGTTCGAGTACAGGAGCATAGCTCCGAAATTGTTAACCGCAGCATTGGAAGACGCTTTCAAGCTTCTGGAATGGAAAGGATTCGGTATCAACATAAACGGCGAGTACATCACTTACCTTCGATTTGCTGACGATATTGTGCTTATGGCAGAATCTCTGGAAGACCTCATTATTATGTTCAGTGACCTCGATAGAGTTTCCCAACCATGTCGAATGTCCATTTCGTACCCATCCCAATGTCGGTTGAAAATTCAACTCTGAAGTTGTTGACGAGTACATCTACCTATGAAAAATTGGCGAGCTTGGTAGGTTTAACTTTGAGAGAGAGGTCAATCGTGGAATCCAGCTAGGATGGGCAGAGTTCGGGAAGTTAAAAAACCGTTTTTTCATCCGTCATAGCTCAGTGCCTGAAGTCGAAAGTCTTCGACTGATTTGTGTTACCAGTGATGATATATGGATCTGAGACGTGGTCTCTGACTATAAACCTTTTAAATAATCTCCAAGTCGCACAACGTGCAATGGAGAGAGCTATGCTTGGTATTTCTCTGCGAGATCGTAATCAGAACAGAAGATTGCGACATAGCTCAAGGGATTTGCAAGCTGAAGTGGCAGTAAGCAGGGCACATAGCTGGTAGAACTGACGGCTGATGAAGCAGAAAGGTTCTTGAGTGGAGACCATGTACCGGCAAGTGCAGAGATGGACAAACAACTTGAAGAGAGTCGCCGAAAGTCGTTGGATAGAGGCTGCTTTGAAGTGGTCGTTCTGGACGTCGATGGGGGAGATCTATGTTTAGCAGTGGATATCCAATGCCTGATATGATGATGATGATGAAACTTTAGAAAAAAAGGCTTGAAATTTTATATAAAATACAAAAAAACTTTTTCCTCGACCTCGATATGTAAAGACTCGTTATACTGCCTGGTATGAGTTGTAGAATAGATAGACAGTATGACCAAAATATTCTTATTTTTTTTTTTATTGTTTTGGAACTATCTTAGCTAATATCTTTGCTCTTTTCTGTTTTTATTTTATGTACAAGTATCTTTTTTGTATAATTAAATAGGGCTTACAATTTAAAGGATACATAAAGCCATTTTCAGTTTTATAAGTTGTGAATAAAACATTAAGGAAAAACACTATTATAAATAAAATTTAATGTTGCATTTACTTCATTTTATTTATATAGAACAGTGCATATGACTTTGTAGACCCATTTTATCACGTATCTATGTTTTGCTTATAATGTAAACTAAATGTTGCGTTAATTTATCACCTAAGGTCTAAAGGTAATCGTAATCTGTACTTAACAACAAAAACAAACAGTAATCATCGTCTTTTATTCATGCAGAGTGTTGCTATTTAAGGCCGGGAACGATTAGGAAAGATCACTTGTTGAAGCTGACTTGCTACCGACCGGTAATCTATAGCCATGGACAAAGAAACACACAGCTTCGAGGCCATAATAAACAACAACCTTAGCGGCCGAGACCTGGATGAATTCAACAGGATTTACTACGGCCGAACTAACCATCTAGAAGTTCCGCTAAAGGAGTCCTCTATTGCCGTCGCTAAAGATAATAATTTCGATATCGCAGCGTACGCTTTTCCTGCTAAGAAAGAATCAACAAGACCACCAAGGATCGTCAAGGTAGGAATCATACAGCACTCGATCGTTGTTCCAACCGACCGTCCAATCAATGAACAGAAAAATGCAATCCTCACTAAAGTTAAAAAGATTATCGATGTAGCCGGTCAAGAGGGTGTCAACATTCTTTGTTTGCAAGAATTTTGGAACATGCCGTATGTGTTCTGCACACGAGAGAAACATCCTTGGTGCGAATTCGCTGAATCCGCGGAAAATGGGCCAACGACCAGATTTCTGCGTGAACTCGCCGTTAAATACTCCATGGTTATAGTTTCAATGATCCTCGAAAGGGATGAGAATCATGGAGGTGTTTTATGGGACACCGCTGTAATCATTAGCGACACGGGTAACATTATTGGCAAACACCGTAAGAATCACATTCCAAGGGTCGGTGACTTCAATGAATCGAATTACTATATGGAAGGTAACACGGGCCATTCAGTTTTCGCAACGAGATATGGTAAAATAGCTGTTAACATTTGCTTTGGACGTCACCACGTCTTAAACTGGATGATGTTCGGACAGAACGGCGCTGAAATTGTATTCAATCCATCAGCGACCATTGCTGCTGAAGGCGGAAGCGAATGGATGTGGAACGTTGAAGCCAGAAACGCTGCGATAACGAATTGTTACTTCACGGCACCTATCAATCGTGTTGGGTATGAGGAGTTCCCTAACGAATTCACTTCAGCAGATGGCAAGCCGGCTCATAAAAGTATGGGACTCTTTTACGGGTCGAGCTACTTCTGTGGCCCCGATGGTGTTCGGTGCCCAGGTCTGTCTCGTACTAAGGATGGCTTATTAATCGCTGTAATGGATCTGAATATGAACAGACAGGTAAGAGACCGCCGTTGCTATTACATGACGCAGAGATTGGATATGTACGCAGAGAGTCTCAGAAAAGTTTTGGATTTGGAGTTTAAGCCCCAGGTTGTTTACGAGAATGAAAAATGAGGAATTTATATATAAAGACAAGAAAAAATAAAATTTAACCTTGTCGTAACGTATAATATTATTGAATTATTTTTATAATAGTCGACATTTTGTTTCATGATCAAAATAAATAAATAAAACAAGAACATTCTTTCAATTAACAGCAATCATGTATATTTAATAGATATCAGAATTTATTTTTACGTTAAGTATGCTTATTTTTATATATTTATTTATATAAAATTCATATATACATTAGGCAACTATCATTTTTTCACAAAAGTTTTTTGAACAAATCTTTTTTTTTACTTTTTAATTACTTTTATCAAATTTTTATCACTTAACTAGTGATTTTCGATCACAAATAAAATAGAGGAAAAGGACCAAATATGGAATACTTAAATAATTAAAAAAAAAATTAGTACAAAAGTTTTATTTTAATCAGTCTAATGGGTTACATTCAAATGCAGTCGTATTCATAATTGAGCTTTATAGAGAGAAGCTGTAATTTTGCAAGCTTGAGTAGTCCAAGCAAGAGAGAGAGAGAGAGAGAGTCCGAGGTACATTAAAGACTTGTGGAGATCTCTTATAACTTATTTTTTGGGTTTCATGGCTTCAATAGCACTTTTCATATTGGTTTTGTTCTAAGCTTTTCGTTTTCTTACTGGCGGAGCTATGTTAATCATAAATATATCAGTACAAGAGAGGAATAGTAATTAGTCACCACATTAAAAACTTGGTTACGTTTAGGTTATGTTGAGTTCCTAATATGGAATAGTATTCCATATTAAGAACTCGACGATATTCCATATTACGAACAATATGATGGCGGGAGAAAAATAAGTGTAACTTTTTATTATTAAATATTCATAAAATAACAATACCATTTAAAAATGACATAATTCGATTAGATACTTACCAACTTATATCGAATATTTATGTGAGTATAATAAGAGAACATATACGTAAAACTTACTTAAATATCCAATGGAGGTTTCGTCAACAGTGTCGCGCACTCTCACTCGCGTCTAGTGCTGCCGAACGCAACACGTGCTATGACCGTCGAACGCGGGGAGGCATAACATGACTTACGTCTAGAATGTTCGTAGCGCTTAGTTTTAGTAATATTATGGTGTTCAATATTAGGGACGTATTCCATAATTGGTACTTTTCCTCTACATGTTACAGAAAGTACCTCATAGTAATTAGTTATAATAATAATAATAAAAACCCATTTCCCTACCGGTAGACTAGTATAGAGCCACCTCATCCTGTGCCCAGGAGGTTGTAAAAGTCGACTAAGGGCAACTAAAGCAGCATATCACCTGCAAAATAAGCTGAAAACGTAACTGTGAGTCACTTCAAGAACTCCTTAAGTTCGAAAAATAAATGTTATAGATTCAACTAAAATAAAACGGATATGGCCGCTAAATGGGTGAGAGTCAGGGTACATCTGGGTCTGGTCGTGGTCTACCATTCTTATGCTAATGAGAGCAACCAATGACTCTCGTTAACCGGCACCACTATTTAGCCGGTCAATATATCTATCATCCCTACAGATTGTCCGGATTTATAGCGTATAGTGGAGGACGCCATTTAAAAAATACTGCGACCGCTTAAGTTTCAAAATCTCTGATTATTGGGATCGTTTTACATCATATCTGCAGCTGAAAACGTATCTAGGGACAACAGTCACAAAATAAAGAATATTCTTCTTATCGACACACGGGGTGATGTGTGACGATCTTTTGTCTCCTAGACAGCTGCCGATGACCGAATCAGGATGCAAGAGAAGTATCTTCTAGAATCATGTGTTTGAGCTTACTTTGGATTTGCGTGTTCTTGTACTCTTTTATATTTTGCTAGAGTATTCGGGAGAGTTTATCATTTTCGGAGAGGAAAGTACTGAAGTGTCTCACCTTCGCTACATGGGTGATTTTTTAAGTTTGGCATTGAACGCTACATGGCTCGTGGAATTAATTTGGGGTACTCATATAGACTAAGACCGAACACCACTTCTCAGACAAATAAGTCTGTATAATTATTTTTAAACATCATATGCATCATCTAAAATCGTTGGGTTCCGAGTTGTAAAGCTCCGGGAGTCAACGGCCTGAAACGGTTCTCGGTTTTCCATTCAACTTGCAGCCAAGAGTCATTAAAGTGGAAGATGCTTAAGAAACTGCCAGAACCAATCACTTGTATCACACAATAGGGAGTTGTACATTATCCAGACTTGGTTGTAGCAGTGTCAATAATTTTAAGGTTTGTTTTATGTGTTATACACACGTTTGTTTTTTTTAAAGTAATTGATATTTTTGTGGATACTGTTATTAAAAATACACTTTGACGCAATTGTAGATACGTCTATCTTATTAAAACAGCAGTTAAAATGATACGTCTGCTAACGGATGTCTATACAGCTAGATTAGTGTGTTTCAGCTACTTCCATAGTATAATGTCCTATGGAATTTTGCTATGGGGCAATGCGGCGAATATTAATACTATTTTCATTCTGCAGAAAAGGGCTATCCGTTATATACATGAAATGTAAAGAATCCCTGAGGGAAAAGCTTAAAAAGATCAATATTCTGACATTTGCATCGCAATATATTTATGAAAATATAATGTATATACGTAAAAATAGGCATTTGTTTGTTAGCCATAGTGATCATGCCTTGCACAATGTGACACTCAAGAACGGCCACAAACTAGCGTTTCCTAAATGTCAGCTCAGTAAAAAAGTTATTCCTTTATTGGAATGTCTATTTTAATTTACAATAAAATACCGGTTGCGGTTCAATCTCTGACTTTACAGAAGTTTAAAAAAACTATTAAGCGAACTTTGTTTCGGAAAGCTTATGATGACATTAATGAATTTCTAAATGATTAAAATGCATGTGATTGAATATAACTAGGCCAGGCTATTAATATGTACATTGACATTAGATATAGTCATACAATATTGTGAGCAGGTGGCATGTGGTGATTTTGGCATACATATACGATTGGCAGTCTCGTGTTTGTCCTAATCCTCTCATAGTCATACTGTGCATTATTCATTTATTTTGTATGAGGACGTTTAATTTTTTAAAAGAGTACCGAGAGTTTTTTTCTTCCGGCTTTTTTTCACTCTCGGCCAACACTAGGGACATTAGGTTAAGTTATTTAATAAAGCCGATGATATAATAGTAATATGATGTCTACCGAGACATTAACTTGTAACAATTTGACGTATTTATTTATTTTAAATGATTTTTTTGACGTTCGTTGTGTTAAATCACCTTATGACGAAATAAATATTTTCATTTCAATTATTTCATTTCATTTCATTTCGTTTTCATCTCGAAAAGAGAGCTCTCGAGCTCCAAGCTTATAAAGGCCGCTGATAGTCTTTTTTGCAGGATAAATACACTGTCAATATCTGTAGCGTTATCTCATAGTAATAAATCGTAAGACATGACATATGGAAATACTTATATGAGTATACATATATACTAATAATCGAGCAGTATCAACGTCGGTCAGCTGATGAACTTGACAAATAAAAATTCCCTTGTGGTTTTGAATCAAAATTTACCGCTAAAAATTGTGGTGTAACAGCAAGACTCTCGTTATTTATTTCCATATTATAATAAGGATGCTTAATATTAGGTTTACCTACACATTACATACAGCAAACACATTTGTTTTCCTTGGCGCTTAAAAGCAAGTTGTTAGTATTAAACCAGTTTTTTATTAGTGATAAAGTACCTTTCACGTCGTCAAAATTAACTTTTTACCTATCATCTTTAAAAATAAGCGATGTCTCATCAGCAAACAATACAATATCACAAATACCTTTCATTTCATCAAGTAGATTTTCAAAAAGAAAGGTATATATATACAAAAGTATATATATTAGTTGTATATACCTATGTATATATAATTATAGCATTGTATAAATATTGTAGAATTGTATAGTATAATAATAAAAATGATTGTAAAGAAATGTATATTTATCGGAAATAAAGGCTACTTGTATTTTTATTTGTATGTATATACAACGTTTATACTTTACTTATTATATAATTAAATATTATATATACAATTTCATACAATAGGACAGATATTATAATGATATTATAAAAGTACAATATTATACATATTTAACTAATTATTTACAGACAGTTTTGGTATAAATCGTGTCTGCGTGGAATGGTGCCAAGAATACTGGCAGCATTTTTCCATTGAATCGCAATTGCGATTCTCTGGGAAAAAAATGCACCAGCCCCCCTGTCACCAGTGGAGATCATAGGACGTGGTGTCAATTCTTTAAATTTTTTTTTGCACTGCTACTCCAAGGTTCAAGTTTTTTGACTGCAAACGGCACAATAACATAACTTTGTAATAAGTGACAAATATTTTTGCCATTTAGTCATTTCAGCTTTCTCCACAGCGGCTCCCGCTCTTAAAGCTGTTTCCCTGGCGGGAGCTGGGGCATGAGACGGAGCTAATATATCGACGCAGGTTGCGTCCTACAAAAGCGTCCGTCCCCTTTCCCAGGAAATCAGTGTCAAAACATCAGGTCTCTTGCCATCATCGCGATTAATTCCAGTAGGCTCAATAAGATTTATATTTTCGTGCCTATTAATTGTAGCATAATGTTTGATAGCAGTAATTTTAATGTGATTTGAAAATTACTTTTTTATTTTAAATTAATTCAGAGTAACAACTATTGATGAAAATTGAAATTATTTCATGTTATATTCGAAGTAGTGATACATTTTTAAAATAAAAAAAAAGAAGTGAAAGCCAAAACGAGTATTTTAAATAAAATACAGAAAAACCCAATCAAAACCCGAAAAAAAAGAAGAGAAATTTCAGAAGGGCTTAAAGAATCCAGTACTTAATACATTTAAGTACTTGATAATTTTAAAATTTACATAATATCGCTCATTTGGAGCGACAGTGACACAAATGCAAATTATTTAACTTTACACCAGATCAGAATAAAGATTATTTCATAGTTCAAAAGAAGGTTCTGAAGCATTTTTACGGTTAATTATTATTTTAAAATTGTTTTATTATAGCTGGATATTGTGGAATTTTCACTGCCAACGCAGATGTTTATACATAGTATTTTGGCATTAATAAGTCATTTTTGCTTATTTTTGCAAATGTGTCACTGTCGCTCCAAATGAGCGATATGTAAGTTATAAAAGTTATAATAGTTTAGCACAGTAGTCACAGCAACTGACTGATGCGCTAGCGGTCGCGGATTCGATCCCCGTACGTGACAAATATTTGTATAGGCCATACAGATATTTGTCGTAGTCTTGTGTGTGGCGTGGTTAGTGGGCGTTTGTGTTTGTGTATTGTGTGTTTCCGGACCCCCAACACATGATTCACATCCTACTGGGGGCCGTTGAGTGTGAGACGTTTATTTATTTATAATAGTCTAAATAATAAAAATCGCAAACAAACAATGCGAGTATACTTTCTTGCAGTAAATTTTAATTAATTAAAGTAAAGCACCACTAAGAAGAATAGAATCGAGAATCCATAAAAGTAATGTGAAAATACGGCTAGTCTATTATTATTGAGCTCTTTGTTAATCTGAACCTGGAACGCGAAGTAAGTCACGTCGGAATGCGTGTCCATTTAGTACATACACGAGCACTGTTGTGCTCTGGCAGGAAATAAAAGGAATGTTGTTTTCTTTTTCCACGTTAGCATCGAGGCTAGCTGCGTAATCGTCGCGGACCGCCCACACCGCAATATGAATTTGTACTCTTTTGTTCACAGGTTTTAATTTTTCCGGCAAAATGTATTGTTCGTGGAACAAAAGTCTGTGGTGTCATTGTTGTTGGGCAAAGTTCATTTAAATTCCTTGCCCGTGAGAGAGAACAGTAGCAAATATGAATTCCTTTAGTCCTATTGTCATAATGCTCTGCTCGAAATAGAATAATGCTTTTTGGAGCTACATTGTAAAGCTCTGTTACGTTAGCTCTATAAAGTTTTCGGTTCTGATATTATATAAGAAAATATCTTGTGTTAATGAAAATTTTAATATAATTTTATTGTTAGTAAAAATTAATTGAAAATGATATTATCGATACATTGTCTAACCTATCTATAATTTGACTTATCACGATGTTTTTACGACAATAACATGTTAAAAATTTCGGATTTAATTTCACTTTAGTATCAAAGAATTTTGTAAAAACCTAGTTTCATATGTGATTAATTTATAGAACTAGAATAAATTTTATAAATTAAAGCAACCGATTTATGTAGATGAAACACAATTTCAGGTTTTAGAAATTCTAAATACAGTTTATATTAAATATTGTTGTGTGTACATGTTTACTGTAAAATTATTGAAAATAATATTAAAAGTTTCAGCTCATATGTTAAAATAGCTACGGTTTTCCTATGCATATTACATAAATCGTCGTAACGCCTGTAAAGCGTGATGAAATCGCCATTTTTGGCCTCGTGCCACTTGAAGCGTATATCTTTATATTTTTGAAAGCTACAAAACTGATAAAATCTGATTTAAACAACCAATGCTATAAAATATATTTAATTCCTACGAGCATATACTCGTATATTACTCGTTGTTGTTGGAGATACTTAGGTAGATTCTAGATATTTACATGGTACTTAGAAATAACGTGAACTCGTTATTTTTAAAGATATTACAATACTGATATTACTATCGTATTTGATAAGTTATCGGATACAATAATCGATCGCCACTTTAGCTCCCGACACATCTCCATAAAATCAAGGATGACGTAATTAAACATTGATTTTATTAAGTATGCTTGTGTTACGAACGTATGTATACTGAAAAGTTGAATATATCACCCCTGTTCCATTTGACTTTTGGTTTATTTGCTTTTGATGTCATTTAATTAAACAAAACAATGTGCTGTTCATTTATTTGTTTAACTTTTTACTTTATTCGAAAGGTCTTTTTCTGTTGGTCTTATTAGCTTCAAAGCGTCACTCGGCCTGATACTAGGATCCAGCCTTGTAACTGGGAGCCCCCTGGAGGGGGGCCCGGGTATTTGTTTAAGTATTGATGTTTACGTGTGAATACTTTTTATATATTTTCGTAATTATATATTAAAAAGTATTTGAGTTATTCTACTGGTTGCATGTATAACATGTATTAATATCAGTTAGAGTTTTAGACAGCAATTCGTGTTAATCGTGTAGTCTTAGTGCTTTTGTCAATTATAACCATAGGAGATATCAATTATAGAGAGTTTGCCTATGTCAGTGGTGACTGACTCAGTAGTAGTAGTCGTCAGTGTAATATACATATTATATTTATAGCATTGAAACTAGCCAAAAAACAATCAAATCCAAAATACAATAATTATCATGAATATTTTAGGTAACCTAATGCAAAATTGCACAATTCTTGCTATCTCACTCGTCTATTGACTCGGAATTAGCAAGTGTCAGTATTTAAGACAACATGCTATTATTATGTCATAACTTATATAAATATATAAATTATATATATAGTGGAATAGTCAATGGGATTTCCCTTCGGCCTTACACACAGCATACTATTAATAATTTTATCATCTTTTTAATATATTTATGAATTAAATTTTTCATAAATCCTGTATCTAAGTACTGTACTCTGTGTAAAAATTCTACCTGGCTTAGGCTGTAGTTGGTGCATCAGTTGTATATGACTTTTTTAAATAATTAAAAATTAATTATTAAAGGAATAACCTGATTAAACGTTATTTTATTATTCCTTATTTTTTATGAATGTTAACTACTATGGAGATAGTCATTATATTGTATTGGGAGTAGACTATTTTTTACTTCTTGAAGACGAAGTAAAAAAAACATATTTCATATCATAATTTTAACAAATTGTGGCAACGCAAGCATTAGGCTGTTTGTAGGCGGAATAAATGATACCCTACGATAAAAACTCCTTACATTTTTGTAAGGAATAATAAATAAGTAAAATGATTTAAGAATTAGGCCTCCGCGAAGCTGCTGCTAAAAAATAATAATTTTCTTATGCGTACTATTTGGCGGACACACTACAAGCACGCACACATTTAAAAGTTGGTTCTTTAATGATCTTTTCTATTTGATGTGTAATAAAATTTTAATAATATAATCTATGTGGTGTGTAATATCTTTAGATAATAATAAATTTAATATATTTAACAAAAAAAGTAGCAAATTTTTTTAAATGAATTTAGATTTATCAATAACCATTAAAAAGCTCTTTCGTTTGTCTCCAAAAGTCCATTATTTGACAATTACCAAATTATTCGGTGGTCTTATTGCTAGCATACTCTTTTAGACTCACTCACTTCAAAGATATCAGTGTACATATATTTAAAAGCACATCATAGACAACATCGTTTTTCGAAATCAGATAATGTCTTCTATATAAAAATCGTAATTTATCTGTAGGCTTAAAATGAGGGCTTAATTTTAATGTTTTAAAAGTAAACGTAATAAACGTTTAACTTTTAATTTCATTAAAATTTTCATCGCATTTATCAGGATTTTTGTAAATTAGTCTCACGTTATCGCTGTATAAGTAAGATTCTTTGCTGGTTTGTTTTCCGGGTACATATTTCTATGATGTTATTTTTATATTGGTGATGGGATTTATATTTTGTAAATATAATTTTACAAAAGCTAAATAATTTATTTTCATTAATCATTTTGTTCATTCATCTGTGGTATAGTAATCATATACAGAGTTAGGTGTCATCTGAGGTGTCAATTCAGATGTCATAAATACTGACCAAGGTGAATTACCCTTTAATAAGATACTAATTATATTCGATTGTTTTAAAAAAAAGTGATTTTAAAAATATATCTCACTTTTATAGGTTGAAATAAGAACTTGAAATAAAACGAACTTGATTCACATAATTATTATTGCAGCCCATTTTCATCATTTCTTCTATAATGGCGGGTTGCGAGGGCAAAGCAATTTTGTCAGGGCCTACAGAAATTTGAAAAAGGAAAATTACACAATTTGCTAATAGCTACGGTACGGATAATTTTCTTGGCGCAATTTTTATGTTGAAATGTATTTTACAAGTAAACTAGTTTGTCCTGAAGTTTTACTCTACTAATGCGTTATTTTGAATGAAGTAAAGATGTAGATGTAGGTTAATTACTATTTAATATTATGATTTATTTTTGTTTTGTTTGGGCACACTTTTCGACCACGTCGTCCTCAACTACTTTAATATAGTTTGCCTGTGAAAAGACCGCTATAAGCGATAAGGAAACCTCTCCATACTTGTATAAATTTTTAGATTTACATTACACTCCTAACATTCTACTTTGTGTGAAATAGAAATTACCTAAATAAGTAATAAATAAATAAATAAATAAATATAAGCGCAAGTAGATGCTTCTTAATTATTCGCCTTTTCGTTATTTCATTATATTTAAGAATACCTAATTTAAGTTTTATCCTTATGTGCTAGATTTTTTAATTTTAAAACGTAGGTATTAAATATATATAACATGGAAGTGTAAATTACACGAGCATAAACACACGCGCACATAAATTTATATAAAAAGTCAGGTATAAAGAAGAGAAGTTAGATTTAATGTTATTAAAATTTAATTTGTTCTCTCCCTTTAACCGGATATCGTTGGATTTGTTTTGGACTAAATAGTTTAAAATTGTTTTCTAGTGTAATAAAAAGTTATATTTATTTTTTTAGAGTACAAAGATTAATTTAACTAATCTAGTAATATATAATTTGGTTAAAATTTGCAATTTTTAAAATGAACAAATTACGTAAATGGTTAATTATAAGAAGCTTTGTAAGAAAAATTACCTTCAATGCATATACCTACAGGTAATTTTCTCAGAAAATTAATTTCTGTCACTGATATATTGATAAATGATAAAAATAAAAAAAGTGAAAAATTAAAGAAGGCCGTCGTATAAAACTTGAACTTGAGTCTTGAACTGTTTTTATAGCTATGTCTTAAAAATTATGTATGCATTTTTAAACATTACATTGGTAGATTAGATTCTCATTTAGCCGGTTTTTTATTAAACATTCAAGTTTACATTAATATTAAAGATACAAGCACACATTACTTGACATACAATGGTGCTAGTTACATTGCCTGAATTTCATCCGTATATTCCGTACAATTAAGAAACCTCATTCAAATAAGCACTCAGCTGTAATGTAGCTAAATGAATATCGTTAAAAGCCGAGTTCATATGGATTTATAACTACGAAAGACTTTCATAGTTGAATAGTAACAGTAACCTTTTGTAAGGTGAATACGAAACTATCCCGAGTCGGAGAGATTAAAGACGTTATTCAGCATGTCACGCCGGCGAACGAAATGCTCCGTATAAATAATCCTGAATAAAGCCTTCACACAAAATGGGCGACGCAAGTGGGGGGAAGAGAGATTTATCCTCTTGAATCTAATCTTGCGGATGGCGAAAAGAGCATTTTCTACAAAAATTTTTGTCTCAATTCTCGCGTCCCGAGCGCGACACTATATACGTCGGAACAATTCCCCTTTGTCTACTGGAACGTCGCGTCGTTCGGTCGAGATGAATTAGAGTACAACTCAAAGGTAGCAGAGATCAGATGTTTTGTTGCAAGACGTTGATTATATTACATTTTGTGGTAGAATATTGTTAGATTAATAAACTATCACATCTTAAAGAAAAAATAGTGTTCTTTAATTTTTTTATGTTAAAAAAAATCAAAAAGTATTGGATAGAATCAGGCGTTACTTTGCGGAAGTTCATGATTAGCAAGAAAAGGTTAAAATTATTTTGCTATAATCCGCCAACAGCAGAATCTGTATGGTCAAACATGTAATTAAAAGCTAAGCACCGCTCACCTTCCCAACCAAGCAAGAAAGCCAAGTTCCCAAGCAAGCAATACCACCACCATTCACATGCACCACCACACAAGACTCTAACACTACTCTCGACGCACTGTCTAGACAATACAGCATTGTAAAGTCGATATCTCCTGAGGATGCTCCGGTGTCGGAGCGAAACGTGCGTCGAGAGTAGTGTTAGAGTCTTGTGTGGTGGTGCATGTGAATGGTGGTGGTATTGCTTGCTTGGGAACTTGGCTTTCTTGCTTGGTTGGGAAGGTGAGCGGTGCTTAGCTTTTAATTACATGTTTGACCATACAGATTCTGCTGTTGGCGGATTATAGCAAAATAATTTTAACCTTTTCTTGCAAATCAAAAAGTACTTAAACTGTAGTAACAAAATAAATAACAAAAATAAAATAAAACGGGGTTTTTTTTAATATAAAAACCTGTTTTTATCGATTTCTTCCTTAAAATCTGCACTTATAAAAAAATAATGTACTGAGCTATGTTAATTCTGCCATTTGAGAATACAGAAGTGTGACATTTTATATTTGCGCATTTGATTACAAATAAATATAAATACACAGGTGTTTAAAACTCTTAAGAAATTTAACCCATAAGAGATTTGAGATGATAGTGATAGTGGGTTTTTGGTACAACATAGTTTTTTTTTTAATGTATTTACATATGATCTACTTTTGTAAGAGAAAAGCCGTGGGCAACGGGTAACTACTTTAATATATTATTTATTACGTTTACTTCTTTTTTTTAATTAATATATATCTCAAAATAGACATTTATACTTGAAATTTTGCTAATCGGATTAAATTATACACGACGAAAAACAATGTTTGTCATAAAAGAAAATGAGTTTTGTTTATTTAAATGTATTAAATTAAATTATATCAGGTTATATATTATATTCGCATATGTATTTTTGTTATTCCCAGAAAAATGTACTATAGTAATAGCATAAAAGCCGGTAAATGTTATACATTTGGGCACAAGCCTCTTTTTCTTTGAAGAGAAGGATCTGAGCTTATTTTATATTTAATTTAATTTATTTTATTTTATACTATTTATAGGAACATAAACTTTATAAATGAGTTTCAAGTTACTGTAATAGACACTACTACATACTACTACTTTTGAGGTCAATTATTTAAATTTATCTGAAAGTATATACTTTGTTTAAGTTATGAAAATTATGAAAACGTATGCGAAAAAGATAAACTCTTTTGCAAAAAAAACGGGCACTTAAGCAAAGAACTATTTTATAGTTACTATTAGTTTGTTTGACAATTTTAGGTATTGTTATCCTCAGAATTTTATAAATTAATTAGGAAGGAATAGTTTTCATCAGTTTTATCATAACATTTTAATTAAATTATTAAGAAATAATGTTTAAGCTCAAAACACTATGATTGTACCTGCTCGCTAAATAAAAATGAAACGCGTTAATTTCTTTGTTTTTCTTGAATACATTAAAAGCAGATAAAAGTTTAGTATTGAGTGTGACCCCCTCTTGCTGAAATCACAGCTTGCATTCGTCTGGGCATGCTAGTGAGTATATCTTTTATGGTTTCTTGGGGAATACGTTCCCACTCCGCGGTAATCGCATTCTTTAGCTCTCTGATGGTCTGCGGAGCCGGCTGCACTGATCTCACTCGTCGCTTCAGAACGTCCCAGACATGCTCTATGGGATTGAGGTCCGGACTTCTAGCTGGCCAGTCCAAACGACGAATTCCGACTTCTAGCATATACGCATCCACACCGCCAGACCGGTGGGCGCGAGCGTTGTCGTCCATAAAAATTGAGTTTTCGCCAAGAGCGGTTAAAGCGGGTTGTGCATAAGGAATTAGTACTTCCGTAATGTATCGGTGTCCAGTCAGTGTACCATTTTCGATGAAGACTAACTCCGTACGATCCATAGAATTTATTCCTGCCCAAAACATAACAGAGCCCCCTCCATAAGGTGTGATTTCTTCAAAACATGCCTCTGCAAAGCGTTCTCCTCGTCTACGTAGCACTCGCCGACGTCAGTCTTCACCATGCAGAGATATCCTGGCTTCATCGGAGAACAATACCCTATCCCAGTCTTCATGAGTCCATGACACACAATTTCGAGCGAAGCTAAGCCTGGCAACTCGATGTCCACGGAGTAATTTAGGGCCGCGTGCCGGGCGATGACTGTGTATATTAGCAGCGAGAAGCCTCCTCCTGACCGTCCATAGACTAATTTGCACATTTCTTACTTCTTCGAGGGTGTTCTTGAGGTCCACATAAGAAGATTTGCGATTTTTCAACGCTTGACTAACTAGAAAACGATCATCCCGTGGTTCGGTACATGTCTTTCTGCCAGAACCAGACCTTCTCTTGACGGAACCGGTCTCTTGATAGCGCTGCCAGGTCCTTTGAACTGTCGACCGACTCACATTTAGCCTCTGAGCCACGAAGCATTGACTGCAACCTTCTTCAAGCAGCGCAATAATTTTGCTCGCTTTTATCACTTTATCTACCATTTTCGAAATTTCTAAATAGCAAAAACAATACTTTTAAATGTTAAGGACACCAGATCATTTAATAAAAATTGACAAAAAGTTAATTAGAGTCGATATTAACTATAGGGAATTCGCGCCACAAAATGTAGTTAAAAGTTATTTTCTTTGAAAACCAGGCTCAGTCAAAAATTTGAATTTGGAATGTACTCTTATAAACATTATGGCACTTTTATAACTGGCCAGTAACATGTTCAAATGATTAAAACCTTTTTGGTATTTTATTTTTTTCAGCCAGGAAGAAAAATTTTTTTGCAAATGAGTGTATATATTTAACTAGGCGACATAACGAAATATGAATTATCCACGCGGTTTCATTCTCGTTGAATTAAAATACTTGAGATTTTTAGTTGCTCTTTGCGTCCGTAGTAGTTATATAAAAGTATAGATAAGACATACTTCTTTGTTCATTGCATGTATCGTAAGAAATCATAACTACAACATAAGTATCTAAACAATATACTGTATCAGCCTGTAAACAACCTACTGTTGAGCGAAGGCTTCTTCTCCATATAAAAGAAGGGTTGGAGCTCAATCCACCAAGCTCCTCCACTGTGGGTTGGCGGATAATATCTCTACCACAAGTAACGATCTTTATCGGTTGTCTATGATAACAAAAGGGACCGACGGCTTTAAATGCTCTCCGAGGCACGGTGGGGAGACCTACAAGGACATACACCTTGACCGGAAAAAAATATTTGTACAAATACAAATATCTGTCCCGAGCGGGATCGAACCCACGAACGCCGGAGCACAGTTTGAGGTACCACTACACTAGAACGGTCGTCGACTAAGCAATATAATATGACGAATTGGCGCAGAAATCACAGCCTCTGGCTGTTGCGCTAGTGGTTTCAGTTTCGATTCCCGCTTGTTGCTGATGTTTGTCGAGACCTAAGAGTTTGTTTTGGTGTTGTGTGTATTTTCGGATTTTGAAAAAGAATTCTTATCTAAATCAGGCAATCTAATGTTAGGCGTTTATTATTAATATTTATTTATAAAGCGAGCCAAGAGGGTTAACCCGGGTTAAGATTATTAGTTGCTTTCACAGTTTACGTCATAGTATCATGGGTTATACCCACTTATACCATATAAAATTTTACGCAAAAGAATTTTATAATAATCGAATCTGTAATAATGACATTAGTACGGAGAAGTAAACTAAATCTTCAGTTTTATGATAATAGTATAGATAGATACAGTTATTTGCGCTGTTGAAGGTGAAACGACTGTTGTTTATATTTCATTTATCATAATTTCAAATTCATCTCGCGCTCGGCGGCGAAGACAGACATCGTGAGAAAGCCTCGGGAGAAATCCTGAAACGTGTATCGCCAATCCGCTATAAAGCAGCGTGGTAGATTGAGCTCCTATTTCCTTCTATTATCAGAGAAGATAATTTTAGCTAGCATTGGACGATTATTGACTGTTACTGGTAAATGAATAAAACAATTGGTTTTATTGATTGGTTTTTAATTAGTTTTTGTGATTCGTTTATATTATACTATCGTAATCATAATTTTGGATCTTATTATGTATAAATACTAGCTTTCGCCTGTGACTTCGTCCGCGTAGAAGTCGAAAATGGTTTTACTAGAATTTTTAATTTTTAATTGGTCTTTTACGTTATTAATTTTATTATAACATATAAATTATTATGTTAAAATATTTGAATACTTATAACATATAACAATCTTTATTATAGAGTAGGGATTTAAAGGTTAAATAAACATTAAAATAAATTAAAAATTTGTTATATTTTATGAACAAGAAGATCGGCCTTTAATCTGGTGAAAGTTACACGGGAGTATTACCTTTTTATAACGAAATTGAAACACTACACCTTCCGCAGTAGGTATTTCTTTATAAACAATGTTTTTTGTTTTTCCTTTGGTTGCTAGAATCACCAGGCTACTCTGGAACATGCCACATACAACTGGCTGTGGGAGAAGCAGCTTTCCCTCAAATATACTCCCGCTACCTTAAGAGTTTGACTGTAAGCTTTGTTTATGGTCATTGTGAAGCAGGCCTTGGTGGGAAACTGAAACTCTTGAATTCTAAGGGGTAATTTGATGGTGTTAGGGGAAGCGTAGGAATAAATACCGACTCACCTCGAGAACAACCGGGCAATATCAACTATATTCTCGATTACATTGCGATGCAATGTTTTCACTTGCAATATGGTGCCATTGCATAATTTTGATGGACTTATATTACGCAGCAAAATAATTTGCGCGCCAACTCTCAACTTTAATATATGTTGGGAGATCGGAAGGCTTCAGTATATTCAGAAACTCAACGGGATAATGAATGACATCATCAGTGTTTATCACTGAGTTGACGGATTTATATTGATATTCGACCCCTTCGAATGACTTCATAAGTATTTTATTTATTGACTAATTCTTTCATTGACTTCACTTATTAACTGAGGCTTGTTCATTCTGCAGGTTTATCGTGAAAATTATTAATGTTTGGGTAAATTTTAGCTATAAGCTCTTCTAAAGTGGAAACAGATGTACCAAACTCTGTAGGGAGAATTATGTTAATATCCAGTTCAGATGATGATGATTCATCAGATTCTCATATTTTTGGTAGGGCTCAATTTTGTCACTGAAGGCCACAAATGAGACCGCTTCACGCACGATTTACATTCGTCCGCTCGCGTTCCTCTGGGCACTACTGGTAAAGTCTGCCGGGAATCGCCTGCTAACAATACAGTAGCTCCTCCTATTTGATAATTATTATTCCTAATATCTTGTGAAGATCTATTTAGTGCTTCGAAACCTTCTTTATGAGTCATAGTACTCTCATCTCAAACAATTAATTTTGTTTTGCGGAATAATTCTGCCATATTACTTTGTATGGGTAGATTGCAGAAAGGGCTTTCGGTTTGTATCAAATTAAAAGGAAGTTTAAACGCGGAGTGTGCAGTTTTACCTCATTCCAGTAGAGTGGTAGCGATTTCGATTAATGCGACCGCTAAGGCGATATCACGATTGCTTCTCACTTTGGCCAACAGTAAATTTAATAGAAAACTCTTGCCTGTTCATCCAGGAGCATAAAAAAAAACTACATCTGCGTCGATAATGGAAAGTATTTTATAATAGACGGATTGAGTTTTCAAACATGTGGCAAAATAAAATGTAATTTAAATCAAAGGCACTAAGGAGTATTGACATCAACTTCGAAGCATATCACCAACAAAATAACATGCTACCCTTTTTTAACGGGGATAAATTTCAATATAAGTATGTAAAACACGTCTTCAATCAATTCTGTTAAAAAATGTTTATTTCACCCTAAAATTATATAATTAAAATTTTGGGTAAAATTTTGAAAACTTTTGTCATATTCATATCTACGTCATACAAAAAACACACTTTCCAAGTTTCAGGTCTCTACCATGAGCGGGTTAGACCGTCAGTCAGTCATTCAGGACAAAGCATTTTATATGTATAGAAGATATAGAAGATAATGTCAATAATACGTAAAGGCCCTTGCCAGATAAGCCGGGAAAAAATGCCCCCAAAGCAATCGGGCTAATTTTTTTTTCTGAAATACCTTATACTGTGGACAACATCTCAGCCCAGTTTCAACTCTGAAATATCACGCGTTTTTGAGTTAAAAAAAAAAGTTTTTTTTTTTTGAAATCCATTTTTCTCCGAATCTACTTGACAATATTTAAAAAAATGTTTATGGGTTTTAAGATATCACTAACTAGTATTCCTAGAAAAATTCGCTCGATAATCGGGTAAGTTGGTCAAAGGTAAAAATGCAATTATATTTAAAAAAAAAATTTTTTTAAGCCAAAAACGTATGGTACACCTTAGTTTTTTTTTTCACGAATTACTCTAATATTGATCTACAACATATATTTTTTTAAGATTTTTAAAAATATTAGACGATAGTTAAAAAAATTAAATATAAAAAAAAAAATTTTTGCCTTAAATTCCTTAAGTAGGTACAGTCATGTAATTTTTTTATACATTATCTCTTCGTCTCAGTTTACAAAATATATTTTTTTCATACTTTAAAAAAATATTAGATGATTGCAAGGATCATTAAACTTGTTTTTTAATCAATTTTTTCAACTTGTTTGTACTTAATTTTTTTCTTCTAGAGTCATTATTTATTGCTCTGCTCTTGAATAATTATTTTATACATATATTTAACAATATTAAATCTTTTAAACAACAATAATAAATAAACAATCAATTAATTATCATCATCACTATCTTCATGGATTACAAAAGTAATACTTTCTGTGTTGAATGAACGACTCAATTTTTATGCAGGTCTAGGAATTTTTGAAAGGTATCGGCCATATGATAAATGATAAATAATTGCTAAAATAATAAAAATAAAAATAATAATAATAATAAAGTTCGTAATTACAATATTATATAACAATTTGTGGATAGAGAAGTATTATTTTTGCCTAAACATTAAAAACAATTGCAGAGTGATTGACATAAATCATATTAGACGCCACTGAAAACTTTTGAAGACTTAACAAGCTGACAAACCTGAAGTAAGTAAATGATTCACAAAGTGAGCTGATGAGTTTGCCTGGCAGGTAGCATTGCAAGCAGAGGCGGGAAAATTCAATCTGGCACAATTTTTCGAGTAACAAGAATTTTTGGAATTTCGTTGTTTGAAAGATTTAATATTGAAATGAAAATTAAATGAAATGATAATATTTATTTCGTCATAAGGTGATTTTACACACTTAATGTAAAAAATCATTTAAAACAAATACTTTAATGTAAAAAAAATCATTTAAAACAAATACTTCAAATGATTACAAGTTAATGTCTCGGTAGACATAACATTACTATTATATTATATTATAAATATATTGTTAAATAAAAGGTAAAAGACCCAGTTATTGATATTGGCCTAGTTATTGACACTTGCAATTTTATTTTAATTAAAAAAAAAATAATACATTAATAAATATATTTTTTGAATTATTTTTAAGATAATTGATTTTTTGAGAACATTTTATTTTTTTAATTAGAATAAAATTGCAAGTGTCAAACAACTAGGCCAGTTTCAATAACTGGGTCCTTTACCTTATGTATAAAATAATTATTCAAGAGCAGAGCAATAAATAATGACTCTAGAAGAAAAAAATTAAGTACAAACAAGTTGAAAAAATTGATTAAAAAACAAGTTTAATGATCCTTGCAATCATCTAATATTTTTTTAAAGTATGAAAAAAATATATTTTGTAAACTGAGACGAAGAGATAATGTATAAAAAAATTACATGACTGTACCTACTTAAGGAATTTAAGGCAAAAATTTTTTTTTTTATATTTAATTTTTTTTAACTATCGTCTAATATTTTTAAAAATCTTAAAAAAATATATGTTGTAGATCAATATTAGAGTAATTCGTGAAAAAAAAAACTAAGGTGTACCATACGTTTTTGGCTTAAAAAAATTTTTTTTTTAAATATAATTGCATTTTTACCTTTGACCAACTTACCCGATTATCGAGCGAATTTTTCTAGGAATACTAGTTAGTGATATCTTAAAACCCATAAACATTTTTTTAAATATTGTCAAGTAGATTCGGAGAAAAATGGATTTCAAAAAAAAAAAACTTTTTTTTTTTACTCAAAAACGCGTGATATTTCAGAGTTGAAACTGGGCTGAGATGTTGTCCACAGTATAAGGTATTTCAGAAAAAAAAATTAGCCCGATTGCTTTGGGGGCATTTTATCCCGGCTTATCTGGCGAGGGCCTTTGTACATGAATATGTCTTAGATTATTCCAGTGTATAGTATTTTGTCATTAATCAATCATTGTCAACCTGTGGGACTATTTGTTAATTTAATGTAATTGTATTAAATTGATAGTTGATAGATTGTTACTATCTATGTGATAATAGATCGATTTAAAACAATACTGCAAACTTGGTTATTTATAACAGCTGCCATTGCTATTTATATGTATATAAACATTACATTTTCAGAATACAATTAGTTCTTATACATTATTTCATTAACGATTTATCAATAATAACCTTGAATATAAAAGTATAATTTAAAATTCGCGGTAAATATAATTAAAAAATCTGATTATTTATTTCTACATACCGTCGATTGAACAAACAACAATATTGATACATTACAAATCCTTTTTGCGTACACTCACGTTACAGTAAATTAAAAAGTAGATAAGCAAGCATAACAAAGAGTACAGTACACAAATACTGTAGTGTATTTTTAAATGAAATATATAACTAACAAGTATGTGTGTTGGGCGACATTCTATAAAATCTAATCCTTCCAATTACAGGGAGGTCTTCCCATACGTAATAAGGAATCGTTACCTTTCCATTTTCTATACAATCTACTTAGCAATTTCAGGCACAGCGTTCATTGTTGTTATCAATATCTACATCAAGCAATTTTATCGAAGTAATAATATTTTTTAACTTTTCATAAATTTTTAGCTTATCATTTTCAATGAAAGTATCGTATTTGATCTGTCAATCAATTTATATCAGAGATTTAAATTTTTAAATGTTGTCATCACCGATTTTTAACCCAAATTCTCGTAAATGCCGTAATCCTAAAAGCCCTAATGCCTTAAATTTAAAAAAATGCTTACATTTTTTTTTATTTCTTTATTTATTTATATAAAAGGTCACCAACAAAGCACACCTCAATACACATACATACAGAATACAAAACAATTTTTTATACAAGCTTCAATGATACCTCAATTATAGGTGACACCGCATTCAAGTTAGCAACTAACTGCATTAAATTTACCGGAAATGGCTAAAAAGTAAGAGAATATAGAAATATTTTATGCTACTTAATAGTGCTTTACTCTGATTATGGATAAGAAATTTGCTTTTGACTAGTTTTTAATTTGATTTATGTGATATGTATCTATCTCAGAGCGATATAATTACGAAATGATTTATGAAAAAACTCCGAGGTAAATGTTATAGATAGCTAAGATAGCTAAACTTAATATAGCCATTTTAATCTTCTTATATAATTATGAAAAGAGAACCATAATCCCTAAAATAGGTAGATATCATGAATAGAAAAATACCAGAAAGGGTCATATCTATATTACTATTTATTTTATTTATATTTGACCCAAAATAGCTAATTTCATTTTCATCTTTAACCATATAGGATACCTTTTTATAGATATTAGATAAACTTAACACACATACAATGGAATCACTTAAGAGTGTATGCTACCTCAAATTGCTTATTTTCCACTCGGCAGGATGTCCATATCTTCCAAACTACTGAATATTTAAGTTTAAAATTGATGTATGGTAAAGTTCAGGACATAAACTATCTTTCATATGTTTCGAAAACACGATTCCATAAAATTTTATCGATACAAAAAAATCGCAAAGTTACCTCTATTTTTTTTATTAAATCCTTAATATCTCAGTAAATATAGAAGTTATGAACTTGAGATTAAGCATGGTAATTGAAATAAGTATGAAGAACATTTTATATGTTGCGTTTTTTAAAAAATAACTATTGATAAGGTTTGTGGGGAGAAAATACCTATAATTCGTGCGACGAACAACCAAGCGCTCTCAATTCTCATATTTGTCAGTACCGCTCCGGCTTTCGTAAGGGATACCTGCGTCGCTTGCGCTCGAATTGAACGGAGGACGGTACTATACTTTTTACTTTTTGAGCTTGTATACTTTCATTCAAAATCTATATACATATAATAAAATGGTAGGAAAGTCAAAACTGTACATTGAATATTTTTTTTAAAGAATACTTGGGGTGTAATCATGTTTTGAAAAGACGCGCGCGCTCCCCGCGAGCGTGTTGCGGTTGCGACGAAGTGGGGGTGAAATCTGAATTCGAGCTGAGGTAGGGTGGCCCCTTAAATCCAGATGAAATGTCTCAACATTTAATCCAACCTTTTGTTACTTTAATTAAATCCATCCTCGGTGTGTGTTTATCTTCCACTAATTCTCGGAACCTCTACCCTACTTACGATGAGCCTTGCATTTGAACTTATTTGGTCACGTAAGCTACAGTACGAACTATTTTACTGTTCTTCTTTATCTGCTATAGAGTTTAACTGTTTATTACCTGACGGAAAATAAACAGTTCAGGGGAATTGTGGTCATTGCATCCAGACAAAATAACAAAGTTGGAATATAACATGTCTTTAAAGTTTTTACAATTGCGTAATTATTTGGATGAGAATGTTCAAACTTTTAGATTTACGATGAATATGATGTCAGATAATGTTTATTAAATTTTTTTTTTTAAATTTAATTTAATTTTATTAAATATATATATATATATATATATATATATATATATATATATATATATATATATATATATAAATATATATATATATATATAAATTTTACAATATTATACATATTTACAAATTTAATAAAAAAAAAATAAAAAAATAAAAAAAAATTAAATATATTTACAATTTATTAAATTATTTTGTTTAGAATTTTTAAATAACATAGAGTATTAAAATAAAAAACTTCATAATGAAATGTTACTAAAAGTATACATTTTTTGAAGAAAATTCATATTTTCCTTTGAGCGCAAAGTAAAAGAAAATAATACGAATTTACATTGCGTAGTTACAAAAGAACAAAAAAAAATTAAAGTAAGTGCTTCTTGTATACGCTGTACACAAAAAACAAAAACATAATAAAATAGGACGAAAAGTATATCATATTCAATGCAAATCAACATTTGAATCTTTGTATTATATGTATATACCTCCATCCCAGCTTTCAAACCAATGGATCTAACAGCCAACTTCACCTGTGTCGCTTAACGAACAAGGCCGGTGGCCAACAGTATAACTGGTTCGATGTGGTTTGCTTGAAATAATACTTAGACCGATGTCTAACTAGCCGAGCCCTGAGGACGAATGATAAATATCCCCCGTCTACCTAACGCGATCACCCGCAATAATCTTGTAAAAACGAGGGCGTCACAGATCGATTCACGAAGCCTGTGTCCAACAGTGGGCAATCACTCACAGAGATATCGACAGCTATTGTAATTAAGTATTTAAAATAAAAGAATTCTATATCAATTTGTTTTACTGTAAAAAATCAACTGATCGATTTCTCTTACTTGTCTTATTTGTATTCAATAGGAAGTATGATTTAAGCGAAGAATTTGATCGCATACTTCAATTTTAATCATGATTTTCTCAAGGAAAGCAGTGAAAAATTGAGGAATCGACTCACGATTGCGAACGTGAGAAAGTAATCAAAATTTATTATTCTTTTCTTCGATTCCAGCGACACGAGAAGTTATTTTAATAAAATTTCTATTTCAATTCAGGCTGTCGAGTAATACATATTTCGACTCCGTATAATAGAATTTCGTACTTACATACAAATTACAATTTCAGTTTACTTTTACTTTATTAATAATTTGGAATATATAATTTCTTAAAGATAATCTAAAAGTTACACGGAAAATTAATCAAACCCAATTAATTCAAGTACGTACCATGTACAAGTGCAGACTAATGCCGTTATATTTGTGTGAAATAGTAGATATATGTAAAACTATTGTAAACACAGATACCATAGCAAATACTAAAATTTAATTATACAAATTTTAATAAAGCATCTAGCTGTGAGGATTATGAAGATTAAAGTGTTGCCTGTAGCTACATCATAAATATTATTCTGCGCCCATATTACGAGTCTGGTGAAAGATTTAATTTCGTCGGAATGTTGATTATGTCAGCGGGTGTCCTAATTACATTTCGGCATAGAGGAACTTGACGTTTCTTGTTTCTTGTAAATATTGTTATGGAATCGTTTGATATGCAATCGGGAACGTTGGTCTCATGAATAAAATTATGTAACTCGTCGAAATATTCCGCATTATCCGTCGTCGGCAGGCCGGCTATTGCTCTACAGGGTGTAGTTACTTTCATTTTAACTTTCACAACGATGTGAAAATATTTCTCAGCGAGTTTATTGCTAGCGAGAGAGTTTCTGCGGTCTAAACGGAAGCTGAATAAAGTATTCAGTTGTGGTATTAAAAGTATCTACAGCCTGCCTTCGTGCATTGCTTTATGTATTTAATCTAGTTTAGTTTATCATTCAATTTTAATATTTCTATTTGATACGAAAGGAGAACCAAAGTTTTTTTTTTAAATCTCGTTCAAATAATAATTTTATTTATGTTTCATTTAATGTAAATAAACGTTCGTTATACGTTCTCTTTATTAAGGAGGTATCTACACATAAATGTTTAATGTTATCAAGCTTACCTGAATAGAAACGTACATTGTGCTTACTGGAGTGTTACACTCATATCTCTGTTTGTGTAGTGTGCTCACTAACTTGTACTAACAAGAAATAATTATTACCTTGTGTTGGCGGACTCATATCGCACACGAGAGAGCACTGGGCAAACCTCAAGTACTGTTTACAAAGGCTATTAACGTACATCGTAGATAGATATACTATTACATGAAATACGATTACTGGTACTCAATATAGGTAAAATATATTGTTAGTATTTCAAAATAATCCTTAATATATTGGCAAAGTAAAACAGAGAGTTCGATTGGCACAATAAATTTCAAATTTCATTATTTGAAGAGGAAGTCGCGAGTTGCCAATAGCTATTGCGTTTTCCGATCACGTCTCCATACTATTGGCGAGGATATTCGAGCCACCTGTGCCCGTACTCTATGAGGCTTTAAACACGCCTCTGCTCTCTCGATAAACCGACTGTGAAATATTCGCCGTGTACGCCTGAAGCCACATTTCCTTATGAATGATACATGCCAGCGTTTGCCGTTTGCCTAGTGGGTACGATCGATCGTACTCCTTGTAGTTATTGCATAATTCTTAAAAACGTATCGTATTCGCGTTACTTTTTGATATTTAAATTTAAATAGGCTAAAAATGTTTTTACTGAAAATATATTAAAACATAAAAGTTCACGTGAGAAGTAAACAGTATGTAAAAGTTGGCGCTGGCGGTGACTGGTCATGACCGTATCTCAAATTAAATCTCATAAACAAATCTTCGTAGGGATGAACCACCTTCCCCTACCATTTGTTTGATTGTTTAATATACAATTAATATATTGGCTACTTCTGTTTGAATCAAATTAATTATTTTATAACGAACTAGCAGTACCCCGCGGTTTCACCCGCGTTAATTTGAGGGAAAAATGTACTTAAATATTTTTCGTTGGTCGAGTGGTAACAAGCGTTACTGCCGAGCAAGAGTTCTCAGGTTTGATTCCCAAGTCATTCAACGTGTTATTGAGTTTTTTATTTTTCGAAAATTCTCAGTAAAAGAGTGATGTTATCTTAGAGTTGTTACTTGAGTGATGTTGACTTTAAAAGTGGAACTATAGTTAAAAAATGTCTCGAGAAGAGAAATAATAAAGGACGCAACGAAAGCTCTCAAAAAGATTATTTTTTCCCGTTTTTGTAACATTTCTTATTATTTCACAGCCCCTTTTGGTCTTAGCGTGATTTTATATAGCCTATAGCCTTCCTCGGTATATGGGCAATCCAACACAAAAATAATTTTTCAATTTGAAACAGTAGTTCCTGAGATTAGCGCGTTCAAACAAACAAACAAACTTTTCAGCTTTATAATATTAGTATAGATATAATATTCATTGGTAAGGAAAACATACTCTTACAATGAAAGAATTAATAATTAATAGAATATTTTATTTTCACCTTTTCATCGGGCAAGCAATTAAAAAGAAGTTTATTTCGGTCACTCCTTTTATATGTTTGTATTTTGTGAAAGAATTTTAACTAGGACAATTTAATTTTGTAGTATGGGCGAAAGCTCATCTCTTGGCAGAGTCGCGAGTGCTACGAGTCGCAATTTGTTACCGTATAGCCTTAAAATCCGCATTTTATTATTCCGTCTCTCACTTTTACTTACACTATACCTTCAAGGGTCAAATTCAGCTGTATCATTCAAAAATATGCTTTAGTAAACAAATGTATTCCTTCAAGTTTATTTTAGTTTTGTACTTATCATATACCTACTTATATTGCTTACTTACTGTAAGAATACTAAATAAATGAATTTTATAAGTAGTAACTTATAAAATTCAGTTATTTAGGTAATTTTTATCGATCAGTTAGAGAAATGTAAGTAATTAATGACTTATTTATTTATTTATTTTTTTTTTAACGTAAACCAACATTAACAGTCTGCCATGATTTCTCTAAACAATTTTTTTAGTTAATTTTTTTTTATGAGATCATAAAATAAATTTTATGAAGAAATAACAGAGATATATCAACTTCATTAAACAGTTATGGTTAATACCCGGATCAAATTTGGCAAAGATATCGTATAACATACGCAATAAAATAAAATACATTCGAATTTAGAATCACCCCCTTTTATGAAGTGGTTGAAAAAGTTAATCACAAAATATCCAAGAAATGTACAACATATTCATCCAACACAGCTGGATTTTGATTCGTAAAGTTTATGATGAATTAGTAGATCACGGCGTGTTCGTAAAAGCGGGCCTCAGGCAGAAATGAAAATGAGAATGGCAAGAGACATTAAGTCGAACGTTTTACGATACGAGAGAGTATAAAATATAAATATAAATCCAGGGTCACGTTTTTACCAAGTCGTTGGACAGCCTTTAAACGAAGAACAAATATCCTGTCAGCATTTTGTTGAGTTTGCTTAAGTTGATTGAAAAATAATAAAATAAAAAGTTACGTATTATTTTAAGGTTTATGAATTATACCAAATATTCATTTTTTGTCACTTTAAGTCATGTATACATATCAATGTTTATATTTTTATACATTTATGTGTAGATAGTATAACATTATTATGAATTAAAGGATAAAATCAAATGTCGATAAATCAAAACACTCATTGCTCAAAAATAGATGTATTGTTCGTTCAGATATTTCTATAACAATATCTGTAACATTCTATAGGTGAAGATTAAACCGTTTGAAAGGGATGGTATAAATTCGCGGAATCGCACCTTGCTGACACATAAAGTGAAATAAATAGTCGGGAACCGGCGTTGCGTGCTTCGACTCCCGCTGAGCGCTTGCTATAGCTACCAATTGTCATTTCAAATCCAAACATCGACCTGTCTTCATAGAGATATTGTTATTGCTTGAAAGGGATAACTTATTTTGTTATATGGTCAGCTTTCGTGTACTTAATATATTATAATAATGGTGGCTACTTTTGTATTGTTTGTTTTGTTATGTTATATTGTTATTTTGAAGAAGAGTGTAATTAGAGCTAAAAGATTTATGAGATAATTCATGTTTACGTTGTCGTGATAATATTAGTTACTTCGTAATTATGATAAATGCAACTAAAATGCAAATTAAAGATGCATATCATAATATTACAAATAGAACCCATTGAATGAATGATATTACTTACAATGATAAATATAATTAAAACGCTATCTATCTACTTTAAAATAACTATTATTTATAGTAAACAAATAATCTTTGCGAAAGAATGTATTAGACTCAACGCTTGTATATTTGGAATAACGCAAATTTGTGCCTAAAATTTCTCGACAAACAAAGGGTTAAGATGCTTTTCTCCGAAATTCGATACAGAATCCGGTAGAACTATTTGTAATACTATGTATATTACTTAATATCTTTAAACGAGCAATTCTTGTATATATATATATATAATCTGAATCTCGGAAACGGCTCCAACGATTTTCATGAAATTTAGTATGCAGGGGGTTTCGGGGGTGATAAATCGATTTAGCTAGGATTTATTTTTAGAAAATGTCGTTTTATCCCTTTTTTTACACAATTAAAAAATATGATTAGAATACGAAGGTAAATTTCGCTGTCATTTATAAGCTTATAATAGCTAGGATGTGTATCGGGCGGATTTGAAACCAGAAAACCCGGGTTCGAATCCAGGTCTACAGACTAATTTTTTTTTCAAGTTTCTTTTTTTTTGTGAGAAAAACTATTATTGAGAGCTCTTTTTATTTTTTATTTAAATAACCAGTTCCTATTATTTTACTATTATGTCGGTAAGATCGAAAATATTATTAATGTTTCATCAGTATATTATAATAATATCTAAATATAATTTAACCGAGCAAAGCTCGGTCTTCCAGGTACTTACTTATATATAAGTATTG
Source organism: Euphydryas editha (assembly GCA_036937285.1). NCBI lineage: Eukaryota > Metazoa > Arthropoda > Insecta > Lepidoptera > Nymphalidae > Euphydryas > Euphydryas editha. The sequence continues at coordinate 12,476,441 of JAUPFZ010000011.1, read as the reverse complement.
GTTACTATTATAACTTAAGCTGCGTTATATGTTTATTAGAATATTTATTTTCCAATCTTGGAACCAATTCCAATAGGACGACTTAAAATAAATAACAGTAATATAATGTATATAATATAATGTATATAATATAATGAAGACTAGCCGTTAATTGCGTAAGTAACAGAGATTATGGAATATTAATATTTTTTAAATAATATATATAATTTTTAAGTTTTTCTTGAAAGTCACTCACAATTCGTACGTAATAACGACTAGTATGTATGCGATTGCTGTTTACGTACATGTATTTATTCCACAGGTGTGACTGTTACACCATTAATTAAAAAGTGTAGTGCAAAATAAAAAGGTAGTTGGTTCAAAAAATTCTGCTTGTTTATAAAAAATATATTGTCCGGCTTCATTTAACTCGGTCTTGACTACATTAAACTGATTGCTGCAATTAGCGAATGGTGTAATTCTCGTTTTTCAACCATCTCCCTGCACTCTTTCACCTCCTCGTCCCCCTCAGGAAATTACTTGAGCTCCTCAGGTCACGGCGACTTTCCTGCGATTTAATAAAATTGACTCGAAAGAAATTGTTTTGGAGTTTCCGTTTTGATCATTTTAGTCGTCGGCACTCAGCATAGATTATGGTTTTAATTAAAGTAAGTGGAATTCTAATCGTATTTATTACAGCATTGTTGGGAATTTTCTATCGCTGTGGTGACATTTCATTTGTTATAATGTGATTACTTACTTATACTCTAATGCTCTACCACTCTGAACAATTGGCCCGCGAATTTTGCAAGCTCACGTCGGTAAACAAACTTTACGAAAATGAGTTTTGTTTGAAATAGTTTTTGAAACCTGTTTACAGTTAGTAAAATAGTTATAATATTCAGTACCCTCGCTTTAATTAGAAGTTGTAATCATAGTCGTAATTTGGGGGTTAATAATGAAGATAATTTGTAAAACAAAAAACTTTTAACTTTAAAATAGATGAATAGTTATAAATAAATAAATATAAATATGTTTAACATACTTAAACGGTTGTCTCTTCCTAAGGTAGCCAACTTAATGCCTATGTTTTAGGTAACAGCCGACTGATACACATTATTTTAAATAAATATACATTTAAATATTATCTACATATATAATTATACACCCTGGGTCGAGGTAGAAATCGAAGCCACCACCCTAGAGTTTTTCTCTAGGGTTGTGGGGTCACTGGCAACTGCACCAACGGACCAGTCAAAGTCAAGTTATATATAATAATGTTTTAGGGCAAGATTTTATTAAATGAAAGTATTATAGTAAAGTATTCAATACATTACCAGTTTAATAACGTGGTTTGAAATCGATTTTTTTAAAATATATGTCACAAAACTTATTAAACTAATGTAGTTAATAGTTTCTAATAAGCTTTAAAACGCAAACAATTTTATCAAAATTATTTCTGTACTTTATATATATATTATTATCGTTACAGGATATTTTATCTTATACTTATTTACCTCTGAAACCTTACCTATCGAATAGGTACATTTAAGTTTGTGTAATACCTCTTAAGAAAGTAATCTTAGTAAATTCATTTATTTAATTTGAGTGTCGTTAAAATATTGCCTAGGAAACCTGCACTCTATTCCAACTTTCTTTATACAAAAGTAATTTGGAAAAGTACTCCTCGCTAGCCAGACTGCAGCGAACCTACAATGATCTATTTTCGAAAATTTCAGAACTGAACTTTACTAGCTATTTATAGTTATGGTGTTTTTAAATCTAATTTATTATATTTTTTTCTAAATTTATAATGAATAATATTATTGGTTTTACAAAAGATTTTATTTTAATTTGGTTACTTTTATAACATAAGCTGTTATTATTGTTTAAAAACTAAGAAAGGTTATTACTAATTTAATATAACTAAAGCTTTTTATATATATGGACGATCATAATTATATAAGGTGGAATTAATAATGCCAGTCAGACGAACAAGACGATCATAGATAAATTGAAGTCTATAACGTCTATGGAGATGGAAACGATTCCATACATTCTTGGGACAGAATGTAATGAAATGAAAATGGTATCAATTAATGCATTTAGGCTTATAGATCCCTCGCTGAAAATTCTCTATATTTTGGCTATCTGACAGCGAAGTTATTAGACATTTTGTAAAAGTGAGGTTACGTTGCAATGTCTATTAAAAAACCCGGTCACTAAGTTCTTAAAGCACTAATGTTTATTATTTATATTTAGTGAAAAATGTTTTAAAACTCATTACAAATATCAATAACTTGAAATCATAAATAAATATCGTCCAGAATAAAAAATAAATAAATAAATAAACCTTGAATGTATTCTATACTATATTCTTCTATTAAATGTCATCTAGGAAATATGTAGGTAAAAAAAACAGCTAGTATCAATGTCAGTCAGTTGTCAAAGCTGTCACTAAAAATATGATTTATTTTAAATCAATACGAAATCGAAATTTTCATCAAATATTAATTGATATTTTCGCTATTAATGTAACTCTATTTAAATCAAATTTATTTAAATCAACTTATAATTCAATTTGCATCCAAATACTTTAAGTTAATTAACTAGTCGAAACCTTTTTTTTTTTTAATTTTGTTATCGATTTTAGTTGAATCGATACCCAATTAATTTGACGAAAACGATCTTTCTTATTTTTCTCCGCTCCAAGATTCAGAATTGAGCTGCTTTTTATATTTTAAAATAAAAATATGACCAATTTTTTAAACCATATCTCTACTTATTACATTTTGGCCCAAAATTCCCCCATCTTCTTTAAATAGTTATTTTATCCTATAGTAATTGTAATTATATTAATCTATCCCAAATTAAACTGTGTTTTACGAGTACATGCAGTAGTAACCTACAAAAAATTACAATAAACATTGTTCCTAAACATACCACGTATTTTAAATATTAATTTAATAACTTATATTGAAAGTCCTAAAATTACTAAATAAATATATAACCTAATATGGCGTTATGTCGATAGTAATATTCTGCGATTCTAATTAAAAGATAAGCTTAGTAATGGGGTTATAAAATAAACAAACAAGGTATTCGGACAGAAATACACCTAGAAATGATTTAGTACTGACAGCTCGAACAAGGGTTGTGCGGCACATTTAAAGGCAGTACGCGCTAGTGATATATTTCAACTGTGTCCGAAACAATAGAGGATTCTGTTGCTCCTATACACACGCAACGTATAGCGACAAGTACAGTACTGCCAAAGTTAACTTTGGTTTGGTTAATCGGATGTACCCTTGACGATCTGTTTTACATATATTTCATTTTTAGTTTTGAATTGTAATTATATATAACATTGTAAAATTTCTTTAATAAAAATTATACTGTGTTTTTAGGGTTCCGTAGCCAAATGGCAAAAACGGAACCCTTATGGATTCTTCATGTCTGTCTGTCTGTCCGTCCGTATGTCACAGTCACTTTTTTCCGAAACTATAAGAGCTATACTGTTGAAACTTGGTGAGTAGATGTATTCTGTGAACCGCATTAAGATGTTTATACAAAAATAGAAAAAAAAAAACAATAAATTTTTGGGGCTATCCATACTTTGAACGGAAACTCAAAATTTCTTTTTTCATCAAATCCATACGTGTGGGGTCTATAGATAGGTCTTTAAAAATGATATTGAGGTTTCTAGCATAATTTTTTTCTAAACTGAATAGTTTGCGGGAGAGACACTTCCAAAGTGGTAAAATATGTCTCCTCCTTTAACTTCTAAAATAAGAGAATGATAAAACTAAAAAAAAATATATGATGTAAATTACCATACAAACTTCCAACGAAAATTGGTTTGAACGAGATCTAGTAAGTAGTTTTTTTTTTTTTTTATATAAAAAAATACACTATTATTAAAATATCGATCAAAGTTACAACGAACTACAAGAACTTTTATATGATGTTACTTGCTACTACGGAACCCTTCACGAGCGAGTCCGACTCGCACTTTTCTTATGTATATTACGAGTATTTACATATATCGGAGATTGTATCATAAGATAAATGATAAGTTTTTAGTGGATAATTTCTAATTATTTGACTGGTCCGTTGGTCCGTGTTGTCCATTATTGCGCAAAACCGTGCAGTAGAAAGCTGGGTGTTTTCTCCTCCAGGGTTGTGGGTTCGATTCTCACCCCGAGTCAGAATGTAATATATATTTATGTATTATTTCTAAATGTATATTCATAATAAAAAAGTCGACTGTTACATATACATATCTAAAACACCTTTAACTAAAAAAGTACTGAGTTTAAAAGTACTAAAAAAATTTATTATTATTATAATTATAATACTATGTAGGTATTAAACCAAGGGCTCTCCCTCTACCAGTATTTTGTGGAGACTTTGGAGAAGCGTCTTCGATAGATGCTACTGAGATTCAGTTGTTATTACGGAGTAAACGAGAAAGGTTATTGTTACTAAACCACCCACTTCACCACGTGTAGTTGAAAAGTGTACAACATTTATTTGTCTGAATCACTGTTTTTTTTTTTTAAATAATTTATGGTAAGTAATGAGTATGGTAAGTATTGTATGAATAAATATGAATATGTATATGTCATATATGCACTGATTTACATAAGATATTTTTAACAATGTGTTATATAGTACCTACTAGGGTTTGGGTCCCGGGACGTCTCGTGTCTCGAAGTCCCGGGAATTTTCGTAATTTTAGTTGTCTCGAGTCCCGGGACTTTCGGGTCGAGACTCGAGACGAGACAAGATTGTCGAAATTGTTATATAATCATTTTTATTTTCAAATAATTGAAGGAGCCTAGCGTCATCTGTTAGTTTAATGAATAATTACTTCGTCTACTATGTAAATACTGACTACACAACACAATAAATGCGTTGCCCAAACGTTATGAAAACCCTAGCGAGATGATTTTATGCATGAACCACGCAATTCATTTAGGAATGGTAGAAATATTTTATAAAAATAAAGAGGCTCCTACCACATACACAGTCTCTAGCTGCGAAGATAGTGAGGATGAATTCATGGAGAACCAACCAATAGATGAAATTAAAAGAGTGCTTGATGAATCAAGGTTTTTAGTGAAATTATTTCGAAAATGTCCATTGAAAAACAGCCAATTACAGAATTATTTGAAATCAGAATTTGGGAAAGAACTCAGTTTACTACTGGATGTTTAGAAAAGATGGAATTCCATCATTTTGATGACGGAAAGGTTTCTGAAGCTCAAAAATTGCATGAAAAAAGCGTTGATTAATTTAAACATGTCAGACAAGTGGAATGAAGACAATCTTCTTTTGCAGTCAATTGTTGATTTGTTGTAGCCAGTCAAGATAGTTCTAGAAGCTTTAGAAGCTGACAAAACGCTTCATTACAGCCGAAGCAACAATTGACGTGTTGCTCAAAAATATTCAATCAACAGCAACTAATAATCATTTGGCGATTTTATTAAGATTTTTTGTTTAAAAAAAATGTTGATTTTTACAAAAAATTAGTTTTTTTAATACGTTTCACGAGAAATTAACTGAATTAAAATTCTTCAAAAAAGGCTTACCCTCTAAAAAAAAAGGGATTTTTTTTTCTTAAAAGTCTCGAAGTCCCGGGAATTCCCGGGACTTTGATTGTAGGCTGTCTCGTGTCCCGGGACTTTGAAATTGTCGGGAATTCCCAAACCATAGTACCTACTGTAATTATAATATTTGTTTTAGATGAATCGAATGAGAAATTCTGTAATTATTTTTGATAACGAAACATGTAATAACGAGGTTACTCATAAGATAATGACGAAAGTGATGGTGAAACCCACAAAGTTTAATCTTCATCAGAAAGTGAAGTTGAAATTTATCAGCCTCGAAAGAAACGCCGAAGTGACAATGAACAAAAGCTGGTGGTCTACCAGTTTCGATTTTGAGGGGACAAGGTGACGATAAAATAAAATGAAGTCTCTGACCTGCAGTGCATCGTCTTTTACAAACCAAACAATCGTTTCATTTAATTAGAGTTAGTGGAGAAGCCTGTTATGCTAAAACACCTATTGATACGTGGTATTTTCTTTTTTTTGAAGACATTCTCAATATTATTGTTATCCATAAAAATAAGGAAATAGAACGCATACGTGTTAGTATGGATTAAAAAAAAAAGAACAATTATTCAAAAACACTGGTTCTATCTACTTTTGAGAATAGGCAACTTTTATGCGTTCAAGTTACAAAATAACTATACCTTTTTAAGCAGATCAAAAAACGGATTTTAACATCACCCAATGCATTTTTAAGCTTTTTTCAATTACTGTATTTTTTATATTTTAGCTTATTAGAATTAAAGATACTGCATTTTGATTTAAAAAATCATCAAAAATCATTTTATTCAGTTTCAATATCATTTTTCTCTTATTTAATTTAAACTAATCACTTTGATAATATACGAAAAATTGTTTTAAATTTATAAAAAAAAAATCTAGCTTTATTAGAAGCTGATATATTCAAATTTATATGGCAGTAGGTACTTTTCACCCTCATTGCCTGGAGAGGAACAGTTTTTTTTTATGTTTGCCTTTAAAGCGTTAAACTGTCAACACTACCTATTACTATAGGAATACTTTACTGAAATACTAAATTTAAAAATACTAATTTATTAATACTTTCTTGAAATACCTAACTTTAGATTAAAATTCAGTGAAATTCGCGATTGTAATCTTTGACTGGAAATTTCGTCAACTAATCGACACTAATTCGGGTTTATTTATATATAATATTTTAGATATTTTCAGTGTCATGACTTAAGGTACAGTATAAACAACAGATTTTAAAAGTTTACTCGTTTTTCGAAAACTAAGAGGGATTGTCTGTGGAATGATTTAATTAAAGTATAATTTAAAATAATAAAATATATTTTTATACAATTACAAGAATGTTAAGTACTCGTACCAAAATAGTGAAAAACGTTGTTGAAAAACAAGCAGCAATAAAAAAGTCGTGTGTACGGAGTACACATGTCAGAAGTGAAACTTCTTTGGCAAATTCAATTTAGAATTTATTAATTAATACTTAATAGATGTCAGAGAATAAAGAATATATTAAAATGATATCTGCTAGTAAATTGATGCTTATAGGCCTTTAGAAATAAAGTCAAAAATAAATAAATGATTTAATATTTCTTAATTAAAAAAGACTCACTAAGCGCGCTCTCACGTCAAGGTCGTCACTAGTAGTTGAAGAGTGCGGGGTATGAAGCGACAGTCGGGCGCGGCGCACACCCACCTGCTTCTTCAACCACCGATTCCTCGAAGCTCGCGCGCGGACTATATTTACTATCTTATTCTCTCGCCGACTTAATCCTATACATTTATGTGTTTTTTCTTTATCATGACGCATTTTCGTTACATCGAGTTTCAAATCACAACGATTCTAAAGAAATTTCACTTCAATTAACTAATTGAGAAAATTTTAGTATAAGTTTTTTCTAGGGCTTAGTTTTCACATGTAAAAAAACTACTTTTTCACCACAACTACTTTTATTAAAAGAAATTCACAAAATACTAATTTTGAACTTCCCAAATATTAGCGAGTACTCTAGTGGAGTACTATTCGCGACGGCTTCCAGAATCTAACTGATTTAATTATGAAATAATAAATCGAATGAAAACTATAAAATGCTTAATAAACAAAACTATGCTAACCGCATGGAGACAATGCTGATTAAGGCTTTATTGCCTTGTAATAAGGGTTGTAACAGCTCCCCCTTTTTGACGAAGCTTTATCTCCCCAAGATGAAGCGAAGTGTAATAAAAATTCAGCGATAATATTTAATATTTAGGAAGTTTTAACATTATTTGATTTAATATTAAATATGAAAACTTGTTACATAAGTTAATAACCATTTACATATCCAATTATTTTTAATAGAGAATAGAAATAGGAATTATTATTTAAAATTTAACATAGAACAAAGCTTTAACATAATTTAGTAATATAATATTTAAAACATTTAAAAAAATATAGAATTGGAATTATTTTTAATTTAACATAGAACAAAGTTTTAACTTTAATATGATATAGTAATATAATACTTAAAATATTTAGAAAATATGAAATTAGAATTATTATTTACCATAGTAAAATTAAACACATAAAATCATATGAAATTAGAAATTTAAATTTCTATTTGAAGAATATTGAACATCAGATTCATACTTTTGTTGCCGAATTGGCAAAGATTGTACTGATATCTTATCATCATCTGAGGATGAAATATTCGTCATTTCTATAGAATTGGAAATCTTAGATTTATTTTTTGTTGACTTTCTGTTATGACATTGATTGAATATTTGGACACAACATCCAGAGTAAGTCGAATTCTTATTCTTAAGACATTTGTAAACCTTATACACAAAATATAAAAATAAACACACAATTAAAATATAAGTAAATGTAGAATAGTATTGACCGTATTTAATAAAATGAGATTGGTTTTCTAAATTATTTAATTCGTGTTCCAAATTATCCATTTGATGAGTAGCATACTTTAACGAATCTAAATTGATTTTACTCAAGGATATCGGCGATAAATGTGGCAAACTTTTATTAAATACGTCCTTTTTACAACAATCATCAGCTGTAATATCGAAACTTATGTCTAAAGGAGATTTAATCATAAAAGAATAGTGATTTGTCGGCAATAATTGAAAAGTTTTAGAATAGCCGATACAATTAGCTGTTAATTTTACAATTCCTGTGCCTTCAATAAAATAATCGTTAATTTGATCATCACAATGAACAGTCAATTTATTTACTTTTGACTGAACGAAAATCCATTTGTTATTTTGTAACTTTTGCCAAATATCGATATCGCCATATAAAATTCTGGCGTTACATTCAGAAGGCAACGAAAGTGTGACCTCAGTCAACATCTTAGACTCACAATTTGACTATTTATACATGAGTATATATTTGATAATTCACATATTGAATAGTTACTATTTATTATCTTACACTTATCAAGAGTGTTCAGCATAGCATAATGTAATCTATCGTCGCTTAAAGCGATGTATGAATTAGAAGGTTGAATTAAAGCGAAAGTATTGTGTGAGTCATCGTGAGGTGTAGGTAAAGGTATGTTTTTATAGATCGTGAACTTATCATATGTAATTAAAGGAATTTGCAATACAAATATGACTTTATTGTTATAGTAATAAGAACTAAGTTTAGAGATATCAATTAATGAATGAATTGTGTCAATATTTAGCGCGACTGGAAAGTCTAACCTTTTGCTTATTTGATTACTATGCTTAAACAATTCATTATAAAGACTTAAGGGACTAATTACGCTAGGATGTAGTATATTTATCTTAGAAAATAGGATAGAGTTTAATGTAGTATCTAGTAAATTAGAAATAGTCAATAATGAACCTTCGATAATATTAAGTAAGTTATTTAACTTAGAGGTATGAAGTAATATATTATCAGTATTGGTAATTTGAGAGAGTATATCATTCATATTGTTTATTTGGGTATTGAGCTTAATTTCATTTTGGTTAAGTTTGTAAATAGTAGTATTAAAATTATTTATAGTTGATTTAATTATATGAATGTTATCTCTCATTAAATGAAATATTTCATATATATTTAATAATATATAAAATATATATTTAAATAGATTTAGCAGGTTTTATCTCATTAGTATGATGTTTAACGTTCTTGCGACCTATTTGTAGGGTCACGTTATGTTTATTGTGTATTTTTATGATTTTATAAGGCCCTTTCCATATGGGCGATAACGCTTTACGAAGTCTGTGGTGGTGTTTTAAATACACCATGTCACCTGCTTTATACGTTATTTCGCGTGAATTAGTATCATAGTATTGTTTTGATCTTTCTTTACTATTAATAAGATTTTGAATAGCTTTTTCGCGACTAAAACGCATTCTGTATTGTAAAGCACGTATATATTCATTATAAGTAGTATTACTGGTGCTTTCATATAAGGAACTTGGAATTGAGGGTTTATAGCCAAATAGTAATTCGTGTGGCGTATAATTAGTTGAACAGTGAGGAGTAGTATTGTAAGCTAGAATTGCTGTAAATAGGTAACAGTGCCAATCATTTTGATTTTCGTTTACAAAGGATTTTAGATACTCCTTTAAGGTGGCATGTGACCGTTCTAGAGCCCCGTTTGTTTGAGGATGGTAAGGAGCAGTGAATAGGGCTTTGATTTTTAGGATATCTGTAAGCTGTTTAAATAAATCGGATGTAAATGAGGTGCCTAAGTCGGTTAAAACAGTTTTAGGAAAACCGAATAGGGACATAAAATGTACGAGATTTCGAGCTATTTCGTCACTCGTCGATGTGACCATCGGATAGGCACTTGTAAATTTAGTAAGATCATCTTGTAGCGTTAAGATGAATTTAAAATTTTGGAAACCCGCATCGGGCAAGGGACCTACTATGTCGAGAGCTAATCTCTCGAACGGCCTAGTTGATGTAGAAGTGATCTCCATTGGAGCTTTGTTTGATTTTCTTAAAGGTTTATTGATTTGGCAAAGTTTGCACCTTTTGACATAATTTTCAATGTCAGAACGCATTCCCTTCCAGTAATAACTGGCTTTAATTCTTTTATACATGCGTTGTGATCCTGGGTGACCGGCGATTGGTGAATCGTGGTTTTCTTTTAATATTTTAGGGACTTCCACTGGGGTAGGATAGATTAATTGATTTTTGTAAATATGTATTTTAATATTTGTGTTGTGGAAGATATATGAAATCATGTTGTAAATTTTAGTATACGCTAATTTGGAAAATGGATCGGAAAAGTCTGATATAGCAAGATCTGTTATATTTTGGTCATCGATTAGGATATTCCTAAGTTTAATTAATAAATTATAAATATCTCTAAAACGAGTTTCTTCGTAATGATGTACTTTTGTAAATAAGAAATAGTAATTTTTATTTTTATCATGAATACGTTTAATTGAAAAAGGCTCGCGTTCGGAGTTAAGAAGGTCACAAGTATCATCAAGCTGAGATAGTATCTCTTCACAATATGGAATAGAAGAGTCGAAGTCTAAAGAAACTGGGCATGCAATTGTATTTAATTTGGATAAATGTAAGCCTTGAATACATTCTTCGATTAAAGTATTAGAAATAGGAAGCTGGTTAGTGAACTGGTATTTAAAATATTCTTCGTAAGAGGCATTATTTAAATTATTAACATCAATCGCGTTAACGGGACATCGAGATAATGCGTCGGCGTTGGAATTAAGGCGTCCTTGTTTATAAACAATCTCGTAGTCATATTCCTCGAGTTTCAAGCGCCAGCGAATGAGTCTGCTACCCGGATCTTTTACATTAAATAACCATACGAGTGGTCGATGATCCGTTATAATTTTAAATTTGTTTCCATATAAATATGGCCTAAAAGTTTTTACCGCAAATAGAATGGCTAGAAGTTCCTTTTCCGTGGTCGAATAATTTCCCTCGGGTTTATTTAATGTTCGCGATGCATATGCTATTGGTAGGTCCTTACCTATGGGACCTTGAGATAAGATGGCGCCTACGGCGTAATTACTAGCATCAGTTGTGACATTGAAGGGTTGCGAAAAATCGGGATATTGGAGAAGAGGAGCGGTAATTAACTTTTCTTTTAGAAAATCGAACGCGTGTTGCTGTTCCGTGTTCCAGGAAAAAACAGCATCTTTCTTTAAGAGACAGGTAAGTGGCTTAGTTAATTTAGCAAAGTTTTCTATGAATCGGCGATAATAGCCTATCAAACCTAGGAACGATTTAATTTCCTTAGGATTTTTAGGAACTGGGAATTGTGAGACGGCCTTTACTTTTTCAGGATTCGGAGAAACACCTTTGTCGGTGATAATATGGCCTAGGTAAGTAACTTCATGTCGTAAGAACTCACACTTGTCTGGTTGGAGTTTTAAGTTGAATTGGCGAAATTTATCGAATACAAGTTGTAATTTGACTATGTGATCTTGTAAATTTTGACTATATATTATGCAATCATCTAAGTAAATATAGCAGTGTAGACCTTGTAAGCCTGATAATACGGTATTCATTAGTCTTTGAAACGTGGCTGGGGCATTTTTCAACCCAAAAGGCATTCTGGTGAACTCATAGTGTCCAGCCATGCTTGAATTAGTGCTAATGGTGAAGCCTGTCTTTGAGGCATCTTTGGGGTCCATCCTTATTTGGTGGAAACCGCTAGTAAGATCAAGCGTCGTAAAATACTTGGAATGACCTAGTTGATCTAGGATATCAGTGATAAGAGGCAGCGGATAACTCTCGGAAACAGTGACGTCGTTAAGGCGACGATAATCGATTACTATTCTCCACTTTTGTTTGCCAGAAACATCTATCTTTTTCGGGACTACCCAAACTGGGGCGCTCCACGGCGAAATAGAAGGTCGGATAATATCTTGGTCTAACATCTTTCGAATTTGGGAATCGACTTCATCTTTGTGACACTCGGGAAATCGGTAAGATTTGACGTGGATAGGAGGTGCGTCACCTGTATTTACAGTGTGTTCAATAGCACTCGTGAAGGTTAAAGGCTCACCGTCTAGATGAAAAATATCTGTATATAAAGAACAACATTCTAAAAGAGCTTTTCGCTCTTCATCATTTAGATGAGAACAGCGGATAAGGCTCAGAACCTTATTTGCACGATCGGATTTATTAGTCGAAATAGAATTAATGTTAAAACAAGATTCTGAATTAAAACACTCACGCTCGAGTGGCGTTAACTTTACATGATAATTTTTTACTTCTATATCATTTTCGGTAGTATTTAAAATAGAAAGATTTATTTTCTTATTTGGTTTAATCTTTACTATGCAATTAGCGACATAAACACCTTCGCTTAAGGTATGATCTAATACGAGAGCTTCATTGTTATGATATAAGTCGGGAGAGTAATTCGATACAGTGCACTCGATAATGGCTTCGGCACGAGCCGGAATGATATAAGTTGGCTGTGTGTAAACAATGGGAATAGAATGATTCAATAAAGTTATAAATTTAGAAGAATAATTAATATTTGACTTAAAATAATTACAAAAATCGCTACCGATAATTCCGTCATAATTATTTAAATTAATATCATCCTTCGACACATGAAATTTATATTTAAATATTTGATTAGATACGTTAAATTCCATTTGAAAGGTTCCTAATGTTTCAACAGGATTTTCGGAACTGTTGATACCCTTTAACTTGACAGTTTCATTTGATAGATTTGGAATTTTTAATAGACAAGACGCTTTTATAATACTGATAGTCGATCCTGTGTCGATAAGGAAACACAACTTATTTGAGGCATGTTTGGAATATAAGTATATATGAGGTAAAGAAACCTTTTTGCTATAATCATTAATTTCGTATATATGTTTGGATTTACGATTAGTATTTAAATTACATGTATTTTGACAATTTATTTTGTTATTAGAAATCGTAGAATTAGGTTTATTTGATTGAGACATAGATTTAGAGTAATTTGAGTTAGATTTTAATGATATATTTTTAGAGTTAGTAAAATTTTGACACTTATGGCAATTATTAATGCCATTAAAAATAGTAGGACTCGGCTCTTTTGGCTGAGATATAGATTTGGTAGAACTCAACGATTTTTGTTGAGATTTAAACTTAGTAAGACTCAACGCTTTCGGTTGAGATATAGATATAGTAGGACTCAACGATTTTTGTTGAGATTTAAACTTAGTAAGACTCAACGCTTTCGGTTGAGATATAGATATAGTAGGACTCAACGATTTTTGTTGAGATTTAAACTTAGTAAGACTCAACGCTTTCGGTTGAGATATAGATATAGTAGGACTCAACGCTTTTGGTTGAGATTTCGATTTATTAAGACTCAACTCTTTCAGTTGAGATATAGATTTATTAAGATTAGTATGGAAATTAGAATATGGCGTGTCCTTATAACTATGATTGGATTTTGGCAGACACGGAACCAAAATCCTTTTTAATTTAAATCATGATGATGATGATGAATAGATTGAGTTTCATTTATATTATTATTGTGTTCATTTTCACACGTATGTGCCGGTGCATTATGGGAACTAGCATTTGACGTGTCACGTTGCGCGGCGGCGTTTATACGGCGTTTCATATTAAATTGACGTTTGCGACATTCTATAATCGTGTGACCAATGTGTTTGCAATAGTTACACGTTTTTTCATGAAAAGGATTAGAATTATTAGAATTAATTTTTGGACTAACGTGAAATAACTTTCGTGAATATTTAGGCTCTTTATTTTTGTAACAATCGGAGGAGCTATGTCCTACCTTATGACATATTGAACACAGTTTTTGAGATTTAGCATTGATTTTATAATAATTGAATAATTTTTCCTCGTCAGTTGCGTATTGTATCGCATCACTGAGAGTTAAGGGATTTTTACACCTAACAATAGTAGAAATTGAGGGGTTAAGGTTAAGGTAGGGTTATATTATACTATAAGAAAAAAAAAAAACTCTTATAGTATATTATAACAAATCATATATAAGGTAATTACGTTAAAACGAATACTTTTTGTATTTATATAAAGTTTTATTAGTGCAGTAATAAGTTAAATAATATGTAATACTTTTCCGTTTCGTAGTTGATATAAATCTTCACGTGTTACTTATTACATGGAAAAGATACAAAGAAATAGTCGTACTAAAGTAAACACTTTACGACATTACACAAGGAAATTGCTACATAAACCGCAATTATTCCCTGAATAAGGGCATAGCTGTGTTATACTCGTAATAAGTTATCTCGTTATATTACGACGCATCTCTAAGGTTCTCATATTATGTAGTCAGATATATTCACAGGGAATGTACCATATTTATTATAATTAAGTATGTTCCCACAAAACGTGTACTATATTGATAAATAATAATTTATTGAAGCGTGCAATTACGTACTAAAATGGCGATAAAGTTGATACTGTGAAACTATGATTAAATCAAAATATCATAACGTATTTTGTAATATGGTATAACTAGAATAATAGTTGGTGACATTCATTGTTTTGCAAACAATAGGAGTATTGTTTGACAAAATTATCGCTGACAAAGTTTATTTTAAACGAGCTCTGCTTGCGACTTCATTTGTGTTGACTAGAATAGAATATAATATAGTTTTTATAGAATGTCGCTTTAGGAATATTTAACTAAGTATATAATAATTTTGTTTTTTTACCCGAGTACATCCCTGTGTCATTGTTTTGACCCTGGAATATTATATAGAAATCGGAACGGGCGAATAGGTAAGTACTTAGGTTTATCCACAAAACACAGAAAAAGTAAGTAGGTATGTTTTTATTAATACAGCAGGCTTAAAATGAGAGAATACTTAAGTACATGACACGTTGTAGTAGGTACCAACTTATATTCATATTAACTAAATAATATACGTATAGGTAGTTATGTAGGTACTTATATCGAAATTATCTTCGCAACAATGTCTTGTAGCCTGGGAAGAAGGTGGAGTTTTATCATCTCTTTTTACAACGGCATACTATTTTTTACGTAGTTTTGGGTCTTTCGGCACGTATAAAAAGAGTTTTTCAGGCTTTTTAAAAGAAGTATTTGTACATTTCAGCACTATACAATATTTATACATAGTCAGAAAGGTGAATTAGACACAAATCGGACACTTAATTTGTTTCAAAGAAACAATTAACCAATGAAAACACCTGCGCGCCTTATCGCTGACAACGGGGACCGTCACAGTGACGTCACAGCCTACCGTGCCGGCCGTTAGTGAACTCCGCTAGTAATTTGATCATAACTTCGTCAATTTTAGTTTTGTCGTAGAAAAAAAAAATTTTCACTGTATTTTAAGGATATCTTAGCTCTATAAATCTGCATTCTCAACTAAAAACGTTACGGATCCTCATTGAATCGGCGACCTGCTTTAAGACGACTACTCACACCACTTCACTAGAACAGTTTTCAGAAGAGATACATGATTAGAATTTTAAATACTAAACGACGTGATTCATTATTTACTATTTAACAAATTCATTGTCACCTATGAATGTTAATTAAAGTCAGTGATTGTTCGTAAATTGATTTACTATTTTGATTTATTATTTATATTGTGTCAATATTACGTTTCGAAACTCCTACTACTCTTAAAGTGCTTATACATGAATAAAACATATGTATCCGTTCTTGGCTGTTTCATTATGAACAAAGTTCAAATTCAAATATTTAACTTCCTGTAACTTTATATACTAATGGTCAACCACGACTTTGGTCTTGATATTTCACTTTACCGCATATATCCATTTTGTAGACGTATTATTCCTTGTAATACAGCGTGTTTCTTCACTAGAATCATATGAGGAAATCTAGAAGATTTTTTTTCAAAGAAGTCCTACTCAAAAGTTGGTTGAAAGAAACCGCCGCTTAACGATAGGCCTGGCTGTCTGTTGCAGCACAGAGTTTTTTTTGTGGGGGCACGATTTATATTGGCATTTTGATATTATTAAGTAATATTTAAATTAAAATTAACGTATATAAATAATGTACCTACAACCGTTTTGGTGTAGTGGTGCGAGTGCATGTCTTAATATCGGCGTTCGCGGATTCGATTTCCGCTCGGGGCAGATATTTGTTCCAATGTTTGTTTCCGACCTGGGTAAGACATATTATGTCTTTATGGGTCTCCCCGCCGAGCCTCGGAGAACATGTAAAGCCGTCGGTCCCCGTTGTTATCATGGACACCTGATAGTGATCGTTACTGGTGGTAGGGAAATTATCCCTCAATCCGCAGTGAAGCAGCCTGATGGATAAAGCTCCAACCTTTCTTCTATATGAATAAGAGGCCTGTGCTCAGCTGCAGAGGGACGCTTAAAACCTGAATCAGTTCCGTTCAATAATGTACAAATTATTTTTACAAAAAGGGTCAATGTCTTCTGTCGGGTGTTAAAAAAAAATGTCACTCCTTACACTCTTTTAACCAGGCTTAAACTATCCCTTAATCATAACAGACAGATATGTTACAGATTATGAACAGGATATTGTTATTTGCACATTTATGATATTAACTATGTATAAAGCAGGAAAATATCAGACTGAAATAGAATAAATACGTTCTGAAATAGGGTTTTCTTAATATTATATCATACAATATTATCCATATGTTATTCAGCATAAAAAAATCGTCAAATAGAATTAAAAGACATAATAAAGATATAACAAAACATAATTATATTGATATTATAAAGATGTGAACTGTAATACCTAACCTCTTTTTAAGATTTATAAATACCCAACCTCTTATATACTTCTTATATCTGATTCAAATATATGATTAGCTATTAGAATATGATTATTGTAGGGTATTCAAAATCATATATTCAAGCTTTTCTTTCTTAACTTAAAGGTAAATGAAATTGTTTGTTTGAAAAGAAACAATGGCGATACAAATTTATAATACAGCTAGGAAATGAATCACGTCACACCGAGCTTCTCTGGGGACTGCTCTGAATCAAAATGAACAACAAATTCTGATTCAACGCGGACTCGAATAAAAATATATTTGAATAATTATCTCTTATTTAAAATCTCATTTCCCTTCTTTTATTAAAATTTTTTTCCTTTCAGATTTTTACGAAATTGGTACTTTTATTTTAAATTGGTTTACGCGACTCGTTCATTCGCGATTGCTGTACCTTTCATTAACCCTATATAATAAAATACCAGTGCCACCTCAAGATGAGCCTTGCATTCAAGGGATGCTGTATATTCTGAGTTTCAAGATATTTGGATCTAATATTGGTAGTTATGACGCCTGTAATTTCTGAACTAACAAACTTTGACCTTGAAATATGTATTTATGGAATAATCTTTGAAGTATCTTCTTTCTAAAAAAAAAAGGAAAATAGCTATAAACGAAATCGGATTACGCTAAAGTAAATTATAACTAAGTATATATTTGACTTTCATCCCCTATCCTAAGCTAACAGTGCTGAATTTCGAGATAAAAAGTTTCTACTTCCTAGTTCATAGTATGCATTTTATAGTCTTACTTTTATTAATTACTAGCGGCCCGCCCCGGCTTCGCACGGGTATTTAACTAAAATTTTAAAAATTATAAATTTATATTTTTTATCACCTACATGCGCCATCTATCGTATAATGGTAATAATATCGTTTTTATATTTAGTGACATTTAACATAATAGTACCTATATTAATTGAAAATGATGTTTATCTAAAATATTAAAACGATTTCTATTCCTATCCGACATATTTAGTAAACTTTTAAGTTTAACAAAATAATAACTCAAAAATAAGTTTTGTGAGTTTTTAAGATTCCTTAGACCAGATGGCGTTGGCGGCGTAGGTACCTATTTCTATTTTCTTAAATATTTATTTTTAAATTTAATTACAATGAAACAAAAACTAAATTATACTGTGAGTTATGTTTAATTTTTATGTATTAAAGTTATTTACATTGGTTTTGTACTTTTTACGTGATACGTGCACGAACAAAAAACGATAAAAGATGGCGCTGATTCAAAAAAAAACGCGCTATTAATATTTATTCTTGATGATATATAGTGTATTAATAAAACGGAGGTTTTAACAGATTTATTATTTGTATAGATGATGTACGTAATAATTTGAGTACATGAATGTGTTTAGGGCTTTACACACACACACACACACATACACACACACACATACATACACAAACACACACATATGTAATATGTATATACATATATATGATTTTCGCAAAAATAAGAGTTATTGAACGTGCATTACGAAACAATGATTGTGGAGTACATGTTCTGAGGCAGAATATTGGAGGCCTTTTACGCACGTACGAACAATTTTGATGTATTACATATATTTAATTGCTTTGTTTGTATGTGCGTACTATTCATTCGATCATCGAATCTTCTCGATCGAAATTTTTGTGGTCTTATTTGTATGTTCTTTATGGAAGGTGTTCGGCAAATTAATTGTTCGTTCGTTCGTTCAGATTTCATAGGAATGAGCAGATGATGACGTACGGGAGTAAATTCCACTTAGTACAGATCAGCTTGTGCGTTTGTTAATAAGTTCATATTGGATCATGTCTGATCTGTTAAAAATATCGCTTTAATCAGGAGAATAATGGTCGCAATGGCTGAGTTGGAGTAACGTCTTATTATTTTATCACATTTTAAACTTGATTATATTATATTATTTGTATTATTTTTTATTGTATACCTACACACTATACTTTCTTGCACATACCAAAGTTGGCTGGAAGAAAATTCATTTGCGTTTTCGCGATTTGTTCGCGAGTTGTATTAGTACAATAAAGAATTTAAATTAAATTAAAAAAAAATAATTACATCCTCCATCGTCATTTGTTCACCATAAGCGGTTCAAGAGCGATTCAATAGCTATTGTTATGTATGTTATGTTATGTATGTGTTGTATGTTATGTATGTGTTGTATGTTATGTATATCTACTACAATTTTTTTTCTCAGAATGTTTTTGTGATAAAAAGAAAAATAATAAGGCAGGACGCTATAATACGATGGACGGATCAATTTCATTTTTATATTTAGACTACATACTACTATAATTTTATAAATTGTTATTACTTAAGTATTGTTTAACTACAGTGCACAATAATAATAAATTAAATTATAGGTGTCGGTAACACGTTAAAATTTAGATGCAAACAGTAGATATACATATATTTTCTTCATCTTATTCTTACAATTTATTTTCTTTATTAAATTCAAATGTATTGTTTATTAACTTTTAATAAAATTCTAAACACCAAAACGCAAAACAATGTCGGGCGTAAGGGAGTACAACAAAGGAACACAAAATTGAAAGGGCGAGAATTAAAATGTAGGCGTATATGTATCTAGATACGTTTTCAAAAATCAAATATGCAGAAAGCAAATTAAATATTTTCATGATAAGATAAGTAATTTCATTCAAGTTCATAATAAAAAAGTCAACCTTGTTTTGTTTCGATTTGAAGTTTTTGGAAATATTATTTAATCATTTTTAGATTTATATAGTTTACGATCACCTTTAGTTTCAACATAATTAAGTTTAATTTTATTTTGTAGCGATAGTTTGAATTCAAATTCTTGCCCAGTTTAAACGTGCATAAGAAATTGGTCGTGTCGGCGTAATATGCTTGGCGTTACGTGTTTGAATATGTAAAGTCAGGATTGGACGAGTGAGCAAATGTAAACTAAATTTATGTATGCTTGTCTGTTCGTCATTTTAAGTAGAGTAATTTTTAAAATCGCCGTACCGAAGCATTAATTGACAAAAATGGGCAATGCCATTGCACTTAAGTGGAATCATATAAAACAGAACGATGACATTAATCTTTACTATTAGTATTATGTACTTGAAAATTAGTTAATCTATTGTTATAAGTATCAAAGATGAAATTGACATTTATGTTATTATAGTATTGATAAAGATAAACAATAATATCTAATCTTCATGCAACACTTTCAGTTCCGATAAACATATTTTAATTTTAGTATATATGTTAGTGTGATAAAAATAGATTAATTTGGCTACAATTGTACATTGGGATGGTATTAAAGCGAGGCCATTTGTAACACGTAACGCTTCGCGCCACTGTCGGCAAATGGGCCATACATCTAGCTTAGTGGTGTAAACGCCCCCAATAATAATATGACAATTGCTTCGTTGTCGAAATAGCATTACTATGTATTTGAATGGTAATTACTAAAATATGTATCTAAATCTATATATATATATATATATATATATATATATATATATATATATGTATGTATATATCTTTTTTCCATAATTATGAAAGTCATTGTAACAGTCTAAGTTATTTTGTTTAACAGTAAAAGGTGTTCTCAGCAGATATTTAATTTAACTATACTATTCCATCGTAAAGTAGGTAGATAGAATAATAAGGGTTCATTTTATAGCTAAAGGTTCGGCACCCTAAAATTCTTTATTTTTGCCAGCAACATAAATCCTAGATGAAATATGTTATTGGATGTTTTTGAAATATGTTTGCGTAGTTATCGTTGAGAAGTTAAAATTCGAAGGTACTCGTACATTATACATCTCGTTATTCCTCGTGGAGTGGTATCCGCGACAGCCTTCCGGAACTAACAGCCACGGAGGCTGTAAACGTCTCCAACGCCTGACTTTTGGTGATTTACTGCGATTTTATGTGTCGCTTCTCCTCGGATTTATATTAAATTTATTTTATAGCAATTTTATAACCCAAAAGCATGTCAAAGACTATTTGACTAATTTGCTCGGCCTGTATGGCACTTAACTACATTTTATAAAAAATTACTTTTTAATTTAATTAATGTACTGAAACATTACTTTTAGGAATCTGTTTTATAATGTTAACTATGTTCAGTTTTTTCTTAGTTTGGAATATAATTTAATTCATCATTTGGATGATTTTTTTGATATTTCTATTTCGTGGACATTACTAGTAACTAAATGTTAACGTAACATATGCAGAAACATCATTAATGTATAGTTTATTATTATTTTAGTTTTTATTATTAGTGAAGTAATGCTAAGAGGAAACGTGCATATGTCGTAAGAGATTCTGAAGCATGTGTGTCTGTCATAGGATAGTCGTTGAACCGGGTTGATAGATATCTGCCTAAGCGCATAGCGATATGCTATTATTACTTGATAGACAGTCTAATACCTAATATCGATGACCACATCAACTACAGAAAATATTTTGTTTAACAGACAATATGTTGTAGAACAGTACTGGCAGTTGACTGGCCTGTTGCCGCTTTCTGCTCTCTGGTTTGTAGTTTCGATTGCCAAGTCTGGGTGTAATATGCATATATGTATTGGGCATCGTGGTGTGTCCATAGCTGGATCGGTCCAGTTTGCCAAAAAATATCCGTAAAACCATAATGTCGTATCCTGTCGTATTAATTTATAAGGGCGACGATTGTATAATATGTTTTAACTATATCAAGTAAATAAATAAATAAATAAATATATTTAACACATACACAAGGCCGTCTGTTTCTAAGGTAGGCAACTTAATGCCTGTGTTTTAGGTAACAGGCGACTGATATACATTTTTTTAAAATAAATATACTTATAAATAATACATATGTAAATAAACATATATTACACCCAGACTAGGGGCGGGAATCGAACCCACAACCCTTGGAGCAGAAAACAGGATCACTGTGGTCACTTACTTATTATTAAGTACATAATAGAGTACAATAGACAAGTATTTTAATATCATAAAGCTAAATTTATATTGGTGGTAATAAAAAACCGATCAAATCGAATAGCAGGGTTGAACGCAAACACTGCATTAGTGTATATTTATAATTTTATCATTTAAAATATAATGCAATGTGACCATTTATATGAATAGTAATAGCAATTAAACTATTAAAGATAATAGATGAATAAATTTAATATGAGTGCCCAAAATGTATTAATTGCATTGTGTACACTTTTATTTGATGGTTTGATATCAAATAATCAAAAATGTCATTCCTTAATTCATTTGAATTAGTGGAATTAAAATTTATAACTTATCTGAAGTTTTTTAAAATGAAAATGGTATTAAATTATAATATATTTAAAATTGATACTTTCGAACACTATTTTACGCACAAATCTTTTAGTTTAACTCGAGAATCTATAAAAATAATAAATCTGTTAAAACCTCCGTTTTATTAATACACTATATATCATCAAGAATAAATTTTAATAGCGCGTTTTTTTTTTGAAGCAGCGCCATCTCTTATCGTTTTTTGTTCGTGCACGTATCACGTAAAAAATATATACAAAACCAATGTAAATAACTTTTATACATAAAAATTAAACATAACTCACAGTATAATTTAGTTTTTGTTTCATTGTAATTAAATTAAAAATAAATATTTAAGAAAATAGAAATAGGTACCTACGCCGCCAACGCCATCTGGTCTAAGGAATCTTAAAAACTCACAAAACTTATTTTTGAGTTATTATTTTGTTAAACTTAAAAGTTTACTAAATATGTCGGATAGGAATAGAAATCGTTTTAATATTTTAGATAAACATCATTTTCAATTAATATAGGTACTATTATGTTAAATGTCACTAAATATAAAAACGATATGCTACCATTATACGATAGATGGCGCATGTAGGTGATAAAAAATATAAATTTATAATTTTTAAAATTTTAGTTAAATGCCCGTGCGAACCCGGGGCGGGCCACTAGTTTTATGTATAAATCTAATATACAGTCCATGAACGATCGTTCGACGTTATTTAAAAGCAAAATCATGGAAATATGCATTCTTCGACTATCTACTCACCTACAAATACGGCTCATAATTTGGCGTCTGGCTAATATATTGTATTCGAAGCAGAAGACTGTATTTGAAAATATTAAATGTAGGTTTTCGATGAGAGATGGAGCAAGAAACTTAACCCTTTTCGAAGGAAGCTGGCTAGAATTAACGCAAGACTAAGAATTGGAAAATCGAGAATAAACCTTTGGACAGAAATTGATCTTAAAACATAACAATAAGTATTATATTAAATATAATTATCGTTCATTATCAATATAAAAATTAATCCACGTTATTTTAAGAGTTGTTTTTTCAATAAAAGTTAATGACCTGATAGTCCTCTTTAATATACCTGTTAATATACCTGTAGTCTATTGTTTCTGCCACTATTCGAGTTGATTTCCTTTATTTTTAATATTCCTTTCGGATTTGCTTGTAAAATGGTATTTTTTCAATTGATTCTATCTCTTCATCTAATTCTAGCATAAAAATTTAAACTTTTGTAATGTGTAAAAATTTTGTAATGTGGTAAAGGGGTTGTTTCATTTTGGGCCAGGTCTTTGTACGGTATTCTAAAAAATAGTATAAAATCATAGAAACTAAAATAAAATATGCTTTTAAGCAGTTTTACAGTGATTAAGAGGTAGTTATAAAATTAATAATTGTGTACATTTGTAGAATAGCAACTCTCGAATTGCATCGACCTACTTTTGTTGTCTATGTTTGATGACAATACGTTATCTTAATGTCATTTCAATTGTCAAATGTCAAGTCATTCATTATTTCATTAGCGTCTTGCTGCGTTGGAGTGTTTTTTCGTTGTTTCTTTTTGTTACTGAATATTTTTTTATCGACCCCGGCATTTCTTTGGACTTGTCGTTTTCAAAATATTTCGATCGACTTGGTTTTAGATACGTACCTATTTTTTTGTCGTTATTTATATTTAAAATATCATCACGACGTTTGTGTATATGTCATTGTCAAAAGGGATACCAAGTTGTTGCGATTTTATTTCGCAAATTAAAACTACCTCGTAAATAGGGCCTTTTCATGATAAATAAAGAAAAAATATTTACTTTTTCATAATCCTGAACATTTTAAAATACTGTACAAATACCTGGCCCAGGCTCCATATAAATTTGAAACAACCCCTTTGTAACACTTTGAAAAATAAGCTCGTATAGATTCGTTCCTATAAAAATAAAAGTAGCTCCACTTTTATATACCGTTAATTGTTAACGAGAGATGTCTGATCATTTCGACCAGCAGAACACCTGAGAGTAATGTAATTATAAAGTAATTTTATTTTTTCCTAAATTCTTAATATTGTATAAGTAAAAGAAATTTTTGTTCTTATGGTCGATAAGATCTGAAATCACTGATTAAATTTTAAAAATAATTTAAAAAACTTAATAAAAGAAGAGCGAGAGCTATATTAATGTTTATTCATATTTGAGTATGTACAGGCTACATAACGATGCTACGACTTATAAAAAACGGACCATTATTAATTATAGCCGTATCGCGAAGATCGTCTAGAATTTAATAAACAGTCGATCAATAACTGGTATAATAGATAAAGTCGTTTCGATCACGAACACTGTGTCCGTGTCCAGTGCACATTCAGAAGTAATTGCACGTCACATAATCAAAGCGAGGCTGACACTTCGAATAGAAGGGAATGCTGACAATTTCTATAGCATGCAGGAGTGGCAATTGAAATTGTGCAACGCATTTTGTTACTGCACCATTTTAAAATAAAAACAGACGCGACACGTAACGTGTGAAAACTCAGCTTTTTTGTATCTTAAAAAAAAAAAATGAATCGGTTGATTCTGTGAATTTCAATCGGTTTTTTGTTAGGTCAACGTAAGTTTGTCAATTGAAAATATACCATTTCGACTGTAATTTATTATATTTTTATGTATAACTAGACTATCGTTACGATTAATTATGTAACTAGTTTAAATTTATGGTTATTATTTTTAAAATATGAGATGCGTACAATGTAGGGTTTATATCTTTTAGGTGGTTTCATTCTTCATAAACGGATCAACTAACGCAACATTGTTATCATTTGTGATCAACACAATATTGTTGTTATTGTTTCGATTTTAAATATTATTTCTTTAACATGTAAGAATTTTACAGGTCCGTGAATAATCTCTTGTGTACAAAATTTATTTCGTTATAAATACTATTCATTTTGCTAATAATCATACAAATTAATAAATAAATAAATAAATACAAAAAATAAATAAATTAATAAATCGAATCTAAGCAAGTATAATAAAATTCTTTTGTTTCATACATTTAATTTAATTCATTCATTATTTTATTTTACATGTTCGGATAGATTCGGTCATTTGTCGAACGTAATGTGCGCTCCGATGCCTTATCGATATCGTTAACGCTACGAGTATGCGTCGCGCGCCTATTAAAAGCAAATATTCCTTATTTAATAAATAGCCTTTATTGGGTATCAAAGCAAAAACGGTTATGTTTTTTTATCTGAGTGTTTCCTCTTGTGAGTCCATATTGTGCCTAATAACGATCGTTAGACTTGGTAGTGGAATTATCTGCCAAAGATGAAGCGCCAACATTTCACCTTTATAGAAGAAATGTCCTGTAGAGTTTAGGAGGTTGAGAGGCTGCAATTGAAAAGGAAGGATCCTTCGACCAGAAGGTGTTGCGTCTGCTTTGAAAACTTCGATAGCACGATGTAGGACGTCAGTTCATATGTGGCGAGATAGTTGTCGCTACAAGAGAAATGCGTTAGGGTTGTATTATGCTAGATAAATTATAATAATTTAATTAAATAAATATTATTATGACAATTATATATTGCTTAGGTAAATCTTAGATTTATAGTAACAGTACATTATTTTTTTTAACATTTTTTACATTATTTTAAGTAGTTTATTTTATAGGGACGACGGCTGTTTGACCTAAGATAGATTCTGGTCTCTTGTTTTGTCACCAGTCTTCTACACTACTTATTATTTTGTTACCTTAAATTTTAGCTATTATATAATATGTATTGTATCATATTTTGTTAGCTAAATTGTAAGATGTTTGTTATAATTGTATATGTTTATAACATATCATTAAATATATCTTAATATTTAAGATTCACAATCAGTGATTAAGCTACCACTCTTAATCTTTCTCTAATAAATTTTAGTAGGGGTCTTAAAACATTAATTAGATATATTTCTTTCAAAACAACAGAATCAGCCCGTAAGCGTCTCACTGCTGGGCAAAGGCCCATTCTCCATTTAGGAGAAAGATTGGACCTTAATTCATCACGCTGTTCTACTGCGGGTCGGTAAATATTTTTCTCTACCTTGAGTACAATCTATCAAATATCGATATATGATATACCGATATTTGATACGATAGGCTTTACGTGCTCTCTGAGGCACGGTGGTGAGATTCACGATGGTATATACCCAGACCAGAAGCAAATATGTTTACGAATGCAAATATCTGAATCGAACTCGCGAGTCGCGACCGCTGTTGTTAAGGCACCTCTTACAAGAGGACGGTTGTCATATTTCTAACGTTTTTTTTTTAGAAATGTCTGTCTGTATGTCTGTTTGAACAAGCATCACTGCCAAAGTACTACGTGTAGGTTAAAAAATTAGCATTAAAATCATATAGGATATCTTAAAGTAACATTTTTTATTCAAAAATGGTAATAACGTTGTATAAACATATTTTATACCTAGTCTATAATGAATACCAATTAATATTCATATTTATTAACTGAATAAAAGAGTAAAGACAACAAAAAATCTTTAAAATATCGGATTACATTTTCTTTTTAAACAAAGTTAAATAAAAATTTGAAGTACGATACTATATACAGCTTGATACTAGAGTAAAACTTATAAGCGGGTGACACCGGGGGTAAAGCTAGTTATAAAACATGTGAACTATGTTATTTCTATATAAATTTGTAATTATCAAACACATGCAACGAAACCATTGTTTGTTAAACATATAAAACATATCTATTGAAACGGTAGAGTAATGAACGCCGAGTCGGACTGCGACGTACTGCGTAATGATCAAAGCAGCGGAACTAAATGAAGTGTCTGTACTGGAGTAATAGCTCTCGACAATAGTACTCTTGACATTTTACTATTGTTTGTTCAGTCCATTATGTGCATGTAGTGGAGTGGAAAAAGTAAGGAGTTGAACGCTGTCTGTGACAGCGAGCACTCAACAGTCAACGCTTAATCCTTGTACCTATTTGTGGCTAAGCGGATTTTAAATAAAAAGGTTTTTTAATATTTTAAATGTTGGTGGCTTTAATATTTTTAAAATCGCATTTAGTTACATCTTAATGAAATGTAAATCGAAATAGTTGAAAAAATATTTTGTACGCTAATAATAAAAAATCTGGTTGCGTAAAAAAATTAAATATTCGGTTCGTAAATGAGTCTTTTTAATTTTTTTGTTTCTTATGTAAATTTTTGTTTCAAAATTATGTATATTCGAATTAACGATTTTTATTCCAATACAATTACTTCGAATAGTTTAATAGGCTTAGCTTTTGAAACATACCGATGTTAAAATATGTACAAAGAAAGATTCAAAGAGTTTTAAAAGTTAAAATTATTTTAAAATGCTGTATTTTATGTTATGTATTTGTAGATTAGGTTATATTTATCGTGCACGTTTATAGTATAATAATACGTACTAACTTATTTGTTATTTAACTCAAGTCGAACGTGTCTATAACAAACTATAACTAATTGCGAAACAATTTATCCACTATTAGTTTAGTTTTGTCCCAAAATTAAATGCCAGGGAGAGATAATAAAAGCAGTTGGTGAAAATACGTGACCAATATGTCCCGGGGCGGGTTAGAGACGTCTTTCACGTAGTTTATGTAACTCACGTCCCGCGAGTTTGCTTTCCCAACGTGCGATGGCTACCTTACTGCTTGCACGGTTCGCTTCGCGGATATCGAATCAAACTTCGATCGCATTAAGAGTATTTACAGTCTTGATGTCTTAGAAAATACAAGTATTTTTGTATTAATGTTAATTATTGTGCTATATTGTAGTCGTTTTTTTACGTGGGCTTTGAAAAAAGGGTTAGGTTAGTTTAGGTTAGTTATATAAAAACCAAAATGCAAGTGGGGCTTATACACAAAGGGTACTGTCATTATGTACCGTAGTACAATATTCAACATTAAATTTAAAAAATATTTAAAACTATGCTTCATTTGAGTTAATTAACATATTATCACTTTCGGTAACTTTAAGAATATTTTTAAAATTTAAAAATAAAAACATTTTTCTTGCAAAACGGAGACTAGTTTTCTAATTATATATGGGACCAATAATTATCATACTTTCTATATTCAGTGAAATTAAAATAAGAATTCTTAAACAAATATATCAAAATTATAAAAAAAAAAACAATAATAACATTAATATTCATAATAACGTTATGAGTTTAACACGGTCTAAATAAGAATGTTATAATAAAAAAAAAGATAAAAAAAAGTTATTAAGATATTAATAATATACATATAAAAGAGACAAGTAATAATAAAGTAAATAAATATCTGTACAAAACATTCAGTTTCATATGTTCTGATTTGATTAGTTATTTAAATTTTAATCAACCAACTTATCAAATGGGATACAAGAACGGCTCGTAAATGAATATGTGGCGCGAGGGTTAATTCCCAAATGAAATGCTTGATAACTATCTGATACCAATCACATCACAGCATGGTCTCTAACACAAACGGCCTAAACATTTCATTTAGATATGGGTCTTTCAGGTACTTATACGGCAGGAGTTACTTATCGACGACTAACATCTTCTGTTGCCTTTGCCAACTACATATTCAATTTTCCGAATAGCATATTCGAAAGACCAAAGAGGAACAGACTCGAATGTCAAAGGAATGTATATGAATCAAAAAAGGAAACCAGAGAATAAAAAAATAATAAAAGAAATATTTTAAAAGTTTTTTATTTTTATGTATTTTTGCGTTGTGATATTTTTCTTTCACTAGTGAACCATGGAAACTATCGGTAATCATAAAATCACTCAAAAAAGTAATACCTAATAGTTTTTTCTTTGAAATTATCGAACGCTATTCAAATAATGTTATTAAAAAATTAGAAGTTAGTTATATTAAAATTGATGATAATATTTTGCGGTGAATATAGATAGCTTTGTTAACTTTTAGTGTTTGTTCATCTGTTATTATTTCACTATATTTTTATTAAAAACAGTTTAAATAGGTGTTATAGTCATATTTTTTTTGTTAGAAATAAAAATGAGAAAAACAATTATATCGTAATATATTATATTACATTGTTCTATTCTACATAAACACATTTTTCACTTTCTTGGACATACCCAGGTATGTAAATGGACTAAATGGTAGAAAATGCAGTACCGTTGAGCCCACCTTTTGTAAACACTTATGTAATAGTACAACAAAGAATTAAAATAACTGCTCATATAAGAATTGAACTAAGTTTTTAGGAAACAAACTGATATATTTTATATAATTATATTTAAGTCATTAGAATAATTAGCGGTACATTTAATGGTACAAAAAGCACATGAATAATGATAAATCAGTTAAATAATAGTTGTGAAGCGAGGAAAATAAGTCAGTTTGTTAATTCATTTATGGATTTAAAAGTTAATACCGTTTTAATTTCTTTGTTTTAATATTTCAAAAGGTTGATTTAATAAAGTAGAAAACAAAGTAAAGCATGCGTTTAACGAGTACTTTAAAAAACCATATTTAACATTGTCCTTTTGATCTGATCACAAAACGAATTCGTTGGGAAATTGCTTTCTAAATTGGACTGCTTCGATGGTAGACAATTTGGCAAGACATTTGTATTCTTGCGGAGAAAAATAGCGTGTACCGCGAACATCTGATAGTGAGGCTGTTTGAGGCCTGTCGGCACATCGCGCTCTTGGGCTGGGGCCAATCATGTTATGTAAATGAAAAATACTGTCCCATTTATGGACGCGATATGATTATTTCTTACGTTCCAATTATACTTGGATATTTTCAATTATATTACTATTTAATCATCGTTAGTTGTTGTATGTATGAATGTATCAAATTCTTGTCATGTCAATTATAATCTACATATTTTAAATTACGAGTAAAAAGTTTCAATCACATATTAAATAATTGTTATTCGTACAAATATTACAATTTATAAAACAATAACAGATATATAAAGCATCTACTCATATAAGGATTTAATATTTTCTGGAAATATTGTTTGTCGGTTTGTTAGTTTATTCTTTACATCAACGCTGATTATGATCGAAATAATTAAAATTAAATGTTATGGAATATCCTATAATAATTTGATCACGCGTTTACTCGTTATTGTAATATCGCATTTAATTAAAACCTTATCCATAAAGTGGTTTCCGCTTTGATCAACGCGTAATGTATAAAATTTTAATAATACATGCGCGAAATATGTAGAATTGTAGATATATGTACATATAATTATTAAATTACTTCGGGCTTACATACTTGTGAAACGTTCTACGTGGTATTTTTTATTATCATGTGCTAGTGGACGGGTAGCGAGTAATATCAGTAATGTAATGACAGTGCGGTTTCGCTATCGCAGTAATACGTACAGCAATGACAACAATTTTCCCTTATTGTCTATTTAAATTGGATGGGACGGTAATTTGCTCATCGTACTGTTTTCTTTTTTAACGGGTATTATATTGTGCTCTCTTTTATTTAAACTCAAATTACTCCTCATTCATTAGGAAGAGAGGGCGAGCGCACTCTATTCCATTTTTATTTTTCCATTTCCATTGTTGGTTTTCGAAATTAAGCCCCGGCAACAATTGCTTTGTTAATAAAGGTCTGACGATTAATTAACTTTTTTCTTTACAAAGATATAACATAACGTTATTGTTTATTTGAAAACTTTAATATCAATATGTATATTATATAACGAGTAGTCTCTGCATAAGACTGTAATGTTTAGTTTTCAGAACGTCACAGCAAAATGAAATATTTCTTGAAGCAACAACAGCCAGTGCATATCAGTCTGGGTCTTGATATTTATATAAATGTGCAACGTTTAAATTTGGAATATATAATAAATATCAATGAATTCTGATAATCTGACGATCACAAGACTGACTTTTCAAGTAGAAGTCAAGATATCTTTAAAATAATCACGTATATTGTGAAAAAAAAAGACGCATTCCATCAACTCGCAATGAAGAAGCGTGGCTGATTATGCTCGAACCCTTCATCTTAATAGGAGAAGGGCTACTACTACTGTACTCATCAGTGTGTTTTCACATCGTACACATATTATATAATCGTCTTAAATATCTTAGATTTGTCGATACTTATACTTACCTTAGATTTGTTAATAATTTCTCAACTTGTACATTTTCTACGCACAAAGGTTAAGTATCAAGCAAAATTTGATAAAAGTTTTGCTATTACAAAGGTCATTCACAAGTTATTTAATAAAAGTAAAAGTTTTTAAATAACCTTTGAGAATTCAATATCAAAGGATTGAGATATATTATGTTTGATCCATACGACATTATAATAAAATTTTTACTACTCATATATTTGTAATACGAAAATATGTTTCAATCGATTATATATTGTAGACTAGCTTTTCCCCGTGGTATCACCCGCGTTAATTTGAGGGAAAAACGTACTTAAATATTTTTAAACAATTACTATAAGTGTAGGTACCCGCATCGTTGGTCGAGTGGTCGCAAGCGTTACTGCCGAGCGAGGGGTCTCAGGTTTAATTCCTGGGTTGTTCAACGTATTATTGAGTTTCTATATTTTTCGAAAATTTTCAGTAAAAGAGTGAATTTATATTTACTTTAAAAGTGGAATTATAGTTAAAAAATGTCTCGAGAAGAGAAATGATAAGGACGCAACAGAAGCTCTCAAAAAATATTATTTTTTCCCGTTTTTGTAACATTTCTTATTATTGCTCAGCCCCTGTTGGTCGTCGCTTGATGTCATATAGCCTAAAGGGTTCCTCGGTAAATGGGCTATCCAACACAAAAAGAATATTTCAATTCGAACCAGTACTTCCTGAGATTAGTGCATTTAAACAAACAAACAAACTCTTCAGCGTTATAATATTATTTATTTATTTATTTATTCGGGAACAAACAAAGAATAAAAAAACAGAAAAAAAACAGAAGTGGTGTAATGTCCCCGAAAAGGAGTGTCACTCAGCTATTATGAAGTACCTAAATACTTCATAGCTGATTTTCAGTGATCTCCTGAATTTTTTATGTTTTAATTTAAAATAAAATATCAAATTAATATATTAATACTATTTTACAATTATTAACTACTTATATAAAATATATATTACATATAACTATCCATACTATTTAATATATATACATATCTAACTGTACTGTATATAAACCTATTTCCAAAAAGAAAAAAGTGTAAATAATATTAATTATAAAACATCGGCACATATTCTTAGGTTAATAAAAATAAAAAAAGGGATTTAAGAAGTCATTGGAATTTGTAATTGTTCTTTTAATAAATATTTTTTATACTTCTTACGAAAGCTGTAAATTGTATTAGTATAGATGTTTTGACACAGACTCTGGGTGTTATAAAATATGTATAAAGGACGAACAATACAACAAAGTTACATCAAAAGCAATTAAATAATAATTCGTCCGCCACCGTTTGTTGCGTTACAAGTTGTTCACTCTTTACGCGTAGAAAATGTGGTGGATAATTTGTTAAGGGATTAACGTTTGAGTCCGTTTATGAGAGCACGATACTGCCATATTTGTCTGTTGCTTCGTATGAACAAAACGAGTCTGTCATCTGTCAGGCTCAACTTGCGACAAAACAAGCACACCAAGAATAAATTACCCGTCATCTGTATAGATGAGTGTCATGCCGTATCATATTTTTAATACCTGCAAATTGTTATAATGGCGGATCTTCATTTGATTAAAATGTTTGATGAGTTTATTGAACGATTGTAATGGTCTTTGTTTCATAGAACCTATTCAGGCAATGTTGTAGGGTTAATTTTGTACAAAAACAAATTTTTGAATATTACGCGTGGAATGTTTTTTTTTTGTAGTTTATATTTTGTAGTATTCTGAAAATTACGTTCATTTAAATATAGCATTTATTTCGATGAATTTCTAAGAATTTAGAATCAATGAATTACATTTGCGATTAGGTATAGTGAGGTAGTAGGTATAATACTTACAATATGTTTTTTAATAATATTTGTATAAGATTGATTACTTACTGTTCCTTCATAAGGTTCAATAGAAAACAAATGAAGAATGAAACGAGCATTGATATTAGATTTACTGCCAAATTATTCCGACTTCTACAATGGTCACAACCCTAGGAAATTTACAAAACTGTATTTAATTAGAAAAAATATCGTTATCTATTTTTCGTCCAACCAAATTGAGTTTTAAATCTCACAGAACAAATGTCACTTTGATCTTTAGAAACAATGAACTCTCGGACTTGAGATAGGCGGGAATTAATACCCTAGGGCAGCCTCCCGATTTATAGCTAACTATGGCCTGAGCGACCGCATTGACTATAGAAGATTGAATATTTCGAGAAGAGTTCAACCACCGTCTTTGTTGTACAATCTTATGAATGTTTTAGTATAAATTAAATTATATGTGCCATTGCCATTAAAAAACATGCATAATTGGCTTTGATTTGAGTTCATAGTAGGTGTTTTCAGTACCAATTACAATTTTCTTACAATTATTTTAGAAAAGTAAGTTTCAGCAGATCCTATGTTTGCATTATTATATCATTATCATTTGCATTCCATCTATACTTATAATAAAGCTGTAACAAGTCCAATTCTGTACAATGAATATATTTTAAGCAATTTTGGACACTATAATCGATATTGAAGCCAATAATGTATTTTATTTTTTTATTTTTGTCTATCTGCCCGTATCTTGGCCGCACATCATGTCAAGAATACTAAATGAATATAAAAGAAAAACGATTTGAGTTACTACGAGCTAGGATACTAGGTACTTATTATCCCGTAATTGGGAGAAGGGATTAAGTCTATTTACTATAAGTATATACTAATTAAGAGACAAATTCGCCAATCAATTCATAATTCTTACTATGGTATATTGTGTAGTACTACATCATGTACTACTCTACAGCCCTGACAAAGAAAAGTTATTTGTTTAATAACATTCTAGATAACAATTTACAAGTTACGAGTATATCATTGGGTTTTAAATATGTTAGTTCGCATTTAATAAATGTTTGATATAGTTGTCTTTGAGATTTTACATACTTATAGGTTTATTTTTGACTTAATGATCTAAAAATAAACTTTAATATATATATATATATATATATATATATATATGTCGTGGAAAAACAATAATTTTAAATAAAAAGTAGCTGATTTGATTATAGTAGTAGCGGGTAAACGCGGTGACGTCATTTATTGTTGAAGTCACGTGGACAGAGTCGTGTTGGAGAGTGGGGTGACTGTATAAAAGCAGTTGCGTTCGAGAAACGAGGGGTCACATTTGTGAAATCGATCAGTCCACACCTCTAAGGCGAAACTGTCGGTTTACCTACTTAGTGCATAGTATAATAGTGAATTGTGATTTGTGATAATAAATCTTTATTATACACACATCAAGTTATTTTTTTAATACAATATCGTGATGAACCCCGTACTATCGAACTCAGAAGAAGACGGCTCTATCGCTCAGCCGTCGCTGCCGCCGTAATCAGAAGTGGGATCTGTTCCTCAAGCCTACAAATAATATTATTTGAATGTTTCAGAATGGCGATCCGTGTCCGTGATATCTCAACCAAAGAAGTTTTAAAAATATGCAAGGCGTTAAAGATGTTACAGGTTGTATACCCGGAATAATATAGAAAGAGCGCAAGATACTGTTCAAGACAAGATTTGTTTCCACTAAGACATTGGTGGGTACTCTCATAAAAAAAAATGAATGGCGAAAAACCGACTGAGACTTACCCGCATTAGCGAGTTGATTAATTACTTCACTGTTTAATTATTTTAAAGATGTCAACAGGAAAAGAAATAGCCGTAACAACAGTGCTTGCTCACATATTGCAGTTTGACCCGCGACTTCAGCGTATGGCGTTTACTACAAACGTTATCTCGAGGGACAAATTACAGCAAGTAGTATTGAGTGCAGAAGCAAACCGATGGATACGCGGAGAAAGCCTTCAAGACCTGCATCATCGCAGAGTCAAGGGGTGCAGCAACCATCATTGAAGCCTTTGATTTCTTTCAGGTGTGGCAAGTCTGGTAACAAAGCCGTCCGTTGTACGAGCAGCAGTGGGTCGACCGAACGGCGGAGCGTGCAGCGAGCAGCGAGTCAATGTGTGCGTCGTACAACCACCATCGGGCAAGTTGCAACACAAAGGTGAATTGATACGTTTTACTTACGATTTTGGTGTTGAATGTTCGTTAGTAAAAGAAAGTTTGCATTGAAATTTAATAGTAAACGAGTTAGTAATGTTGTTGCAATGACTGGTATTAGTCAAACACGAGTATTCAGTGTAAAACAGATTTAAGTAATGGTTAACAATCATCCT
The DNA here is from genome assembly GCA_036937285.1 of Euphydryas editha. NCBI lineage: Eukaryota > Metazoa > Arthropoda > Insecta > Lepidoptera > Nymphalidae > Euphydryas > Euphydryas editha. The sequence goes on along the minus strand of JAUPFZ010000011.1, from coordinate 12,440,443 downwards.
CTTGAAATTTTATTACCGTTTTCCCTAATTATTATTTACGGTTAGAGAGATTTAGTTTCTTGAAAGATTTTACATTTTAAATCCCTTACAGAGAAAATTACAAAAAATAGTAGAGTTTGGTCAGGAGTGACCGAGTGGAACAGATTTCTGTCGTGTACTTTTTGTTCGCAGGGTAACCATCACACAAGGACGTGTGCACGCAGGATGGCCGTGTCGGAGTCGAGTCATAATCACAACTGATCGGAGCACCGGTGCCACCGAACATCCGGCGGAACCGGAAATAGACATTAACAAAACGAGAGAGCAAGCGGCTAGGAACATAGAAAAGTGTGCGACTTACGATAAATTTAGATTTGATAGAAATAAGGCCAAAATTGTAAAATTTGACATTGGTGACTTAGTCTTAATTCAAAATGAAGAGAGAAATTAAACTAAGCTAGATCCTAAATACAAGGGACCGTTTAAAGTTGTAGAATTGCTTGAAGGCGATCGCTATCTGTTAAAACAGTTGTCTGGTAATAGAACATATAAGTATGCTCATGATCGCTTACGAAAGATTCCTCTTCCTGATGTACCTGCTGAGTTAGATTTGTTTAACGTGGATGTAATGCGGAAACCGCCACCAGTAAATAGAGCACATAACATTGCTATTTGGTCGCACTACACGCACTAGTCTGTAGTCGTAACTGCAACTCACTCGGGTTGTTCAGGGCGCGATGCGCAGCTAGTGGTGTGGCGGGGACCCGGGTCTCATAGAAGACTATTGTTGTGTCGGTCATGTATTGACCTGGGACTCGTGGAGTCTAGATAAAGTGTTGGTCGTATCACATGATGTGATGACGATATGGGTGACAATATTAGTTGTCACTAGCTGCTGAGTCAGCCGGGCCATGATCGTTGTATGTGATCCTACTGTGTCCATAAATCTTTTTTTTTTTTAATGATGGTTAGAGGAACTTTTCGTCTGTGATCGAATAAGATAAATTGGTAGTTTTTTTTTGTGATTAATGTCAACTGATGAGTAAACAATGTAATTCCACGTTACGGTCAGGTTGGCCGAGATTTTAATTTGATCATCTCGTTACAGATAAACACGAGGACGTGTAACTCGTCAGGCTGGCCGTGTCGTGGAAAAACAATAATTTTAAATAAAAAGTAGCTGATTTGATTATAGTAGTAGCGGGTAAACGCGGTGACGTCATTTATTGTTGAAGTCACGTGGACAGAGTCGTGTTGGAGAGTGGGGTGACTGTATAAAAGCAGTTGCGTTCGAGAAACGAGGGGTCACATTTGTGAAATCGATCAGTCCACACCTCTAAGGCGAAACTGTCGGTTTACCTACTTAGTGCATAGTATAATAGTGAATTGTGATTTGTGATAATAAATCTTTATTATACACACATCAAGTTATTTTTTTAATACAATATCGTGATGAACCCCGTACTATCGAACTCAGAAGAAGACGGCTCTATCGCTCAGCCGTCGCTGCCGCCGTAATATATATATATATATATATTTTATATATCGCATCGCATTGCATCAGCCTATCGCAGTCCAATGCTGGACATAGGCCTCCCCAATCCGTTTTCCGCAATCCTCATCCAGCCTCCGCCGGATTGGGGCTGCCGGGGACTGAGGGCCGTAGCATTTGGAGCGAAGTCATGGGGGCTTAATGCCCATAGTCACCACGCTGGGCAAGCGGGTTGGTGACCGCAGGGCTGGCTTTGTCACACCGAAGACGCTGCTGCCCGTCTCCTGTCTGATCATTTAAGCCAGCTTTTTTCGATGATTATCCCGCCATCAGTCGCCATATATATATATATATATATATATATATATATATATATATATATATATATATATATATATATATATATAATAGCAATATGAATATAATCACCATATTCCGTACCCACATTAAATATTTAACTAGGCACGTATGTCTAAATGTAAAAAAAAAAAAATTGTCGCATTTTTACGATAATTTACCTTTGATCTTTCTCATGTCTTCTATTTTATGATCTCTTTAGTTTTTAATTTAAATTTTTATTATAATATAATATTACAGTTTAAAAAAAAAAAAACAGTTTATGGCACACATACAGACGGCTGATTCCTATCGGCAAACCTGGGTACGAATCCTCAGAAAGACTCTTAAGGCCAGTATATTCGAGTGTTGTAGGTATTTAGCGCTACCTCCCTCCCCGCGCGACTAGTTACGCGAAGTCTCCGATCAAATGAACTCTCGATGACCCCGCGCGCGGCGACGGCGCACGGAAATAATTAAATATATAATTTTACAGTAACTTACTAGGTTTTTTTTTTTACTTTAGGTTATTTCATAATTCAGTTTTGTTTTTGATCCTGAAGGCACAGTATAAAATGCAACATAAACATTTAATACCTAAGAGAAGTAGATAAAAACCATTATTTAATTTTTTATGGGTTTATATGTAGCCAAAAAAAAATTTACTATTAATATTTTAATTTATATTAATTATCAGTAATTAAGTAAGTTTTGTTTTCGATCCTGAAGGCACAGTATAAAATGCAACATAAACATTTAATACCTAAGAGAAGTAGATAAAAACCATTATTTAATTTTTTATGAGTTTATATTTAGCTAAAAAAAAAAATTACTATTAATATTTTAATTTATATTAATTATCAGTAATTTTTTTTTTGTTAATTAATACACTTTACAAAATTTAATACCTAAGAGAAGTAGATTTAAACTTTATTTCTTCTCTTAGGTATTAAATGTTTATGTTCCACCTATTACTGCCACCAGGGCCCTGCGCTGGGGCTCCCAAGCGGCGCATTCCTCCAGGGTGTGACGCGCCGAGTCGATTGGCGCGTTACGCTCGTGGCAAAATCAGGGGTGGCTTCTCGCCTAGCGATTTGGTGCAGGTACTTACCGAAGCAACCGTGCCCGGTAAGCACCGGCGACAGCCGAAACGTAAGGACCCTATGCCGCCTGTTGACCCAGCGACGAAGGTGAGGACGTCGCTCTGTCCATTGCCTGTCTCAATTCGTTGTCGGCACCTCGCAGGTTAGTCCCATTGTCGGACCAGATTTGAGCAGGTTGTCCTCGTCGAGCTTTCATTCTTCTTAAATTCATTATCACTGAGTCTGTGCTCAGTGACGTCGCTATCTCTAGGTGGATCGTTCTTACAGTGAGGCACGTGAATACTGCCACGTAACGTTTCTGTTGGCTGCGTCCCACGGTGACTGTTAATGGTCTGAAGTAGTCCACCCCTGTGTATGTTAAGGGTCGCTGATGGTGAGCTAGGCGACACGCAGGTAGGTCTCCTGTTCTCGGGTGTGGCGGGATCGCTGCCCTAATCCGGCAGTGTAGACACTGTGGAAAGAGCGTTCTTGTGATGGGCCGCAGGCGTAGTATCCAGTAGTGCTGTCGACATTCGTTCACAGTCGCCTCGACTCCCGTGTGATGCCTCGTTCTATGCATCGCTATGATCCACAACTTCACTGTGTGATGATTTCTATCTAGTATCATCGGGTTTTTAGATGGCGTTGATAGTTGCTCCGCGGCGTTAATACGACTACGGACTCGGAGGGCTCTCTCTGCACACTCGATGCTCAGCTGCTTGAGGCGACTGTTTCGGGTAAACGACTTCCCCTCTTTAATGCTTTCTACTTCATTTGGGAAAGATTCTTCTTGGACTGTTCTCATGAATAGGTCTTCAGCTTTCCTGATAAGTTCCGCGGAGACCGGACGAACCTCCAAAGTTTCTTCGAGCTCTACTCTTATTTTCTGGCGTGTTTTCAGCTTCTTGTTCGTCCTTTTCCAGTCTGGGTCTTTTAACGCGCTTTTCTTAGTCCTTTTATAGTTGACTCGTTGTGTATTGGCTCGACAGAGTTCTATAAACTGTAGCACTCGAGCCGTCGTGTAGCGGAGTCTGTTCCAGCTGGAGTACCGTGTGCAGTCTGGTAACCCTTCTTTGAGTCGCGGCTGTTTACGATCGGTGACGTGATGAGTTTTTTCTTCGCCTGTAGGTTCGGTTGACGACGACAAGGCGGACGTTTCCGTGGGCCAGGTGGACTCCGGATGATAAGGAAATTCAGGACCTGTGTACTATCTGTGACCACTGCTGAATCCCGCTGGTACGTCCCGCGCCGCGTCGTCGGCTACGTTTAGCCTGGTTGGGACCCATCGCCATTCGCTGACCGTCGAAGAATCTTCAATTGCCGCTAGCTGCTAGCTAGCCGCTGTTAGGTGAAAATACTAATATAACTTATTGAAATTTTGGATATGCTAATATATCGGTCTAAGATATCGATGACAATCATTATATTCTAGATAAAAATAGATTGAGTGTTCATTAAACTTACGAGTACTTATCTGATCGCTTTTCTAAGCTTACGTAGTTCACGTCTAGATATTTTCTTTTTATTTCTAGTTTTATTCCCCATTTTATATCTACACTACACTGCTATACAGTAAAAACACTTCCAACGTTGTTAGAGTACTAACTAAACTAATCTAATAAAATAATCAATAATAATCTATACTAATAGATAAAACTGAAGAGTTTGTTCGTTTGAACGCGCTAATCTCATGAACCACTGGTTCAAATTTAAAAATTCTTTTTGCGTTGGATAGTCCATTTACTGAGGAAGAATTTAAGCTATATAACATCACGCTACGACTAATAGGGGCTGAGTAATAATAAGAAATGTTACAAAAACGGGAAAAAATAATCTTTTTTGAGAGCTTCCGTTGCGTCCTTTATTATTTCTCTTCTCAAGACATTTTTTAATTATAGTTCCACTTTTAAAGTAAATATAACATCACTCTTTTACTGTAAATTTTCGAAAAAAAAACTCAGTAATATGTTGAACGACCCAAGAATCAAACCTGAGACCCCCTTGCTCGGCAGTAACGCTTGGTACCACTGGACCAACGAGGCGAAAATATTTAAGTACGTTTTTCCCTCAAATTAACGCGGGTGAAACCGCGGGGCACAGTTAGTACTAAATAAAATTATCCAATCTATTTCTCAAACCACACTATCCATTCTCTGAGGATAGAGAGGTTCACTGGCGCTCGAATTCCTAAGAGACAAGACCGGACCCTATACATCGGTTTTCACACAAGAGGAAAAGAAGACGTTGATAGACAAGGGATACAACACCGGACAGGGATCGAGCGTCATGACTATCCACGAGGCACAGGGACAGACACGCGAGGCAGTCATCGTCGTCCAGACAAAGACTAGGAGGCTGCGGATTCATGACAGTGTTCCACATGCTGTGGTCGCGGTGACCAGGCACACAAAGACGGGGGAGTCCCCAAGTGTTTATAGCTACGTCCTCGTTCGTCTCCCCTGGACCCTGTCCTGACCCCGGTAACGCAGGTGGCAGGCAGGTGACCAAACGCTATAAGCTAGACTTGGGTTTTAGATTGTTTTGTCTTTGCGACTAATTGTGTTGAGATGATTACGCGGAGTAAAAGTGCAGCTGCCAAAGGCCCTTCTCAGGGCCAACCCAACGGCTCTTCTCAGGGCCAACCCAACGGCCCTTCTCAGGGCCAACCCAACGGCCCTTCTCAGGGCCAACCCAACGGCCCTTCTCAGGGCCAACCCAACGGTCCTTCTCAGGGCCAACCCGAAGGCCCTTCTCAGGGCCACCCCAGCGGCCCTTCTCAGGGCCAACCAAAAGGCCCTTCTCAGGGCCACCCCAACGGCCCTTTTCAGGGCCAACACAACGGCCCTTCTCAGGGCCAACCGGATGGAGTAATGGAGGTTCTGGAGGACATCTCCATTACCTCATTGTCTGAAACAGACCTCGGGAGGAAACGTCTGTACTCCGGGGGGTCGGAAGACACCGCCACGGAGACGGAGGCAGGTGTGGCCGCAAAGTCCATACCGCGGTCAGCGGCCAAGCGGGGGAAAGCGCATACGCTGACCAGCGCCAGGGCTGCTCTGCGGGAGCGCGTGGAGCGGGACCGCGAGGACGGCTTCGAGGCAGCCCTTCAAAGGAGGGCCTTCTGCAAGCAGAAGGAGGTGGGAGAAACGACGGAGGAGGTCCCCATCGTGTTAGACGACGCGGACAGGCGGGGGGCCGAGGAGCTGATGATGGCGTCGGAGGCAAACATCAACTTGATCCTCGGCCTAACCGGCAAATCTGTAAGCCTCAGGGGAGGGTACGCCGCCAAAATTAGGAGGGCCGCCGGGTCCATCAGGGAGGTGCTGGAGTCCCTGGTGGCCCGCAACGAGTTGGATGAGGTCCGCCGACTGAGGGCCGACAACAATCGGCTCTCGCGGGAGCTGGAGTTGGTCCGACAGGAGGTCCGCTCCTACAGGAGGGAGTTCGAGGACAGCCGTAAAAAGGCGGCTGAATCCTCGAACACGAAGGAAAATGCCGACTTTATGCGCGATCTCGCGCATATGGTCGGCAACATTGTGGACGGCCACCTTTCGAAGCTCCAGCGCTCGGCGGCCCCTCCTTGCCGCCCTCCTCTCGCTGGAGACAGCGCACCGCTGGCGCGGGCCACAAGGGCCGCGCTGGAGGAAAAGGGCAGGGGTTCGGCGGCCCCTAGTACGGATGTGGTGACGCATTCGGGCCGGGAGGAGTACCCCGCCCTTCCCCAAGCATCGAGAAAAGGGAAGGGGAAGGGAAAGGGAAAGGGGAAGGAAGCGGAGTGGACCGCATTTGGCCCCTCCACTTCGAAGGAAGCGGCCCCACAACTGGCCGAATCACAGACGGAGCCGGCGGCTAGCTGGACTGAGGTCGTCAGCCGTAAGTCAGCCGCGAAGAAGAAGAAGACGACCTCAGTGCCGCCGGCGAAGACCGCGCCGCCAAAGAAACCAGCTGCTCCAGCGCAGCCGGAGAAGAAGGGGGCCACAAAGCCCAATCTAGCGCTCCCCCGCTCCTCGGCCGTAATAATAAAGTTACGGCCAGAGGCAGCGGCTAGGGGGGCAACCTACGGGTCGGCGCTCCTTAAGGCCGAGACGAGCGTCGACCTTAAGGAGCTGGGAATCGGCCCGCTCCGAATCCGCCAGTCGGCGACCGGAGCGCGCCTGATCGAGATTCCCGGCTCCACGAGTGGCGAAAAGGCGGACGCCCTAGCCGCTCGCCTGAGGGAGACCCTGGCGGAGGAGGTGGAGGTGCTCAGGCCTGAAAAGAAGGCCGAATTGAGAATCTCAGGCCTGAGCGACGCGGTCTCTGCGGAACGGCTCACCATAGCGGTGGCAAAGGAGGGGGGCTGTTCCGCAGGGCAGGTCCTCGTGCGGAACATCCGCACGGGGCAAATGGGGCCAGGGTCGGCCCATATTGAGCTCCCGGCAGCGGCTGCGAAAAAGCTGCTGCAGGCCGGGAGCATAGAAGTGGGGTGGACCAAGGCGACGGTCCACCTCCTGCAGGCGCGTCCCAGGCATTGCTTCCGATGCCTGGGACTAGGGCACGTCGCCGGCGCGTGCCCAGATGGTACTGATCGCAGCAATCTGTGCTATCGCTGCGGTCAGGCAGGCCACAAAGCAGCCGGGTGTTCGGCCGCCGCTCATTGCGCGGTGTGCGCGGACTCCGGTAGGCCGGCAGGCCACGTGATGGGGGGCATGGCATGCAAGCCCCCATCAACCCGCGGGAAGTTCCCCCCGCAATTGTCCCAAGGGGGGAACCGAGTGGAGGCAGCAGACGCTGAGATGGCCGAGTGATGTCTGGGCATCTCAGCGTCCTCCAGGCGAACGTCAACCACTGCGCCGGAGCCCAGGACCTTCTCCTGCAGTCCATGGCGGAGTGGAGTATTGACGTTGCGATCGTCGCCGAGCCATACGCCGTGCCTCCTAGCCCACACTGGGCGGGGGACACTGAGGACTTGGTGGCGATCGTGGTGAGGCCTGGAGCCGGCCCCCCCCTCGTCGTCAAGGCGAGGGGCCGCGGGTACGTGGCGGCGGTTCGGGGAGAGGTGGCTTTCGTCGGAGTCTATTTCTCCCCGAACCGTGACCTGGCGGCCCTGGAACGGTTTCTCGACGTTCTGGGGCCGCTGGTGGGGCAGCTAGCCCCCCTCCAGGTGTTCGTGGCCGGCGACCTCAACGCCAAGTCCACGGCTTGGGGTAATCCGGCTACGAACCCAAAAGGGAGGGAGGTGGAGGAGTGGGCGCTAGCTGCCGGACTGTCCCTACTCAATGTGGGGGCAGTCCAGACGTGCGTGCGCTGGTCGGGAGGTTCCGTGGTGGACGTCACCTTCGCCACGCCGGCCATCGCGCGCAGAGTGGAGGGGTGGAGGGTGGAGACGGGAGTGGAGACTCTCTCGGACCATCGGTACATTAGGTTCGAGGTGTCTCCAGCTCCCGTCCGTCCGGCGTCGTCGTCAACGTCGTCCAGGGGGCGAAGCCAGTTTCCGCGTTGGGCACTGTCCAAGCTCGACCGGGAACTGGCAGAGGAGGCCGCTATCGTCGGCCGCTGGAGCCTCCCGCCGCTGTCGGAGTTTGGGTTGGATGAGGCGGCTAGTCGGCTCTGCGACGCATTTTCTGCTGTCTGCAGAGCGGCCATGCCGCCCGCGAAGCGTCCACCCCCGCGGCGGGCACTATACTGGTGGTCAGCCGAGATAGCCGGTCTCCGGGCTGCCTGCAACGGGGCCAGGAGGGAATATACCCGGAGCAGGCGGAGACGCCCCCAGGACGTTGACAGGGACGATAGGCTGCGCAGGATCTACGTGGAGAAGACGAAGATCCTGCAGCAGGCCATATGCCGAGCCAAGGAGGAGGCCTGGCTGGAGCTAGTGGGGCGCCTAGAAAGGGACCCCTGGGGCCGACCGTATATGTGGGCGCGGAACAAGCTTCGCGCCCAGTCAGCCCCAATCAGCGATACGCTCCAGCCGGACCAACTAGGGAGGATCGTTGGGGAACTCTTCCCCGACGAACCTGAGGACTTCGTTCCCCCCAGAATGGCTCGGCAGACGCCGGACACGGAGGAGGGTGTTCCGCCACCCGTCACGGAGGCTGAAATGGAGGCGGTTATTACCCGCCTCCAGAGTAAGAAGAGGGCGCCGGGTCCAGACGGGGTGCACGGGAGAGTTCTTGCGATCGCTCTCGGGCACCTCGGCGACAGCCTCCGTGAGCTGTTTGACCGCTGCCTGCGGTCTGGCCAGTTCCCGGAGGCCTGGAAGGAAGGTCGGCTCTGCCTACTACCTAAGGCAGGGCGGACCCCGGACTCGGCTTCGGCGGTGCGACCGGTGGTGCTGCTGAACGAAGCCGGTAAAGCCTTGGAGAAGATAGTGGCCTCCCGGCTCGTTCAGCACCTGGAGGAGGGCTCGGGACCCGGACTTTCAGAATCCCAGTTCGGGTTCCGAGCACGTCGGTCGACCGTCGACGCCCTCAAACGCCTGCGGGCGGTGACGGGTGAGGCGGAACACGGAAGGGAAGTGGTGGTCGCGGTGTCGTTGGACATCGCGAACGCCTTCAACAGTCTGCCGCACGCGGTGATACGGGAGGCACTAAAATACTTCGGAGTGCCCCCGTATCTAAGGAGGCTGTTGGAGGCGTACCTCTCCGATCGAAGGGTAGGCCTCGAGAACCGGTCGGGGTCCGTGGAGTGGTGGCGAGTCGGCTGCGGTGTCCCGCAGGGATCCGTTCTGGGTCCGATCCTGTGGGACATCGGGTACGACTGGGTCCTGCGAGGCCGCCTCCTCCCCGGGATGGGTGTCATCTGCTACGCGGATGACACCCTCGTTTATTCCCGGGGACGAAACTACAAGGAGGCGGCGCGGCTGGCCGAGGTCGGACTCGACCTCGTGATCAGCCGCATAGAGAGTTTAGGGCTTCGTGTCTTCCGCGGGACCGGCCGCAAGGGACCTCCACCGGGGGCTACCCTTCAAGTCGGAGAGGGGAGAGTCAGGATGAGCCCGCAAATGAAGTATCTCGGGCTCATTCTGGACGGAGGGTGGACCTTCGGCCCACATTTCGCGATGGTGGGACCGAAGGTCGTGAAGGCGGCGAGTGCGCTGGGCAGACTCCTCCCGAACCTCGGAGGACCCAGCGCCGCCTGCAGGCAGCTGTACTCCGGAGTCTGCCGGAGTATAGCGACGTACGGTGCCCCGGTTTGGGCGGATCGCCTCACCGCGAAAAATAAGGCGGCGCTGCGCGCTGCGCAGCGAACAATCGCGGTGAGGGTGATTCGGGGGTACCGTACGGTATCGTGGGCTGCAGCTACTGCTCTAGCCGGCGACCCCCCGTGGGAGCTCGTGGCGGAGGTTCTTGCCGAGACCTACTCATACGTCTCGGGTAGGAGGGCTCTTGGTGAGAACCCCACGTTGGACGGGATCCTACGTGTGCGTCGGATAGGGCAGGAAGCGCTAATGCGGAGGTGGGGGGAGGACCTGGCGGTGCAGCCATATGGCACACGCGTAACGGCTGCCATTCGCCCGGTCCTTGAGCGGTGGATGCGTCGAAAACGCAAGCCCCTCACCTTCCGTCTGACACAGATTCTCACCGGGCACGGTTGCTTTGGTGACTACCTGTGTCGGACGGCCCAAAGGGAGCCGACGACTGAGTGTCACGATTGTGGCGCAGCGGTGGACTCTGCCCAGCACACCCTCGAGGTGTGCCCGAGATGGGCGGTGCTGCGTCAAGGTCTGACGTCGGTCATCGGAGGGGACTTGTCGCTCCCGAGCGTCATCACCGCGATGCTCGGCGACGACGAGTCCTGGAAGGCGATGGTCTCCTTCTGCGAGACAGTAATGTCCCAGAAGGAGGCCGACGAGCGGATGAGAGAGGAGGCCGCCGACGTGGCCTCCATCCGCGGGCGACGAATGGGGGTGCGTAGGAGGCGCTACTTAATGCGCCTCCTGTAACGCCCTTGTGCCCGTGTCGGGCCGGGATGGGAACCCGGTCCTGCTAGACACGGCGTCGTCGGGACTGTTCAGAGGTTAGCCGGACAGTCCCCATGGAGGAGAAGTCTGGCCTTTTCGCCAAGGCCAGCCTGTCGCTGGAGGGATCCTGTTGCCTGCAGATCCGGGACCCTCCAATTAAAGCGGCTGAAGGCTCCCGCAGGGGTTTAGTACGGTATTGCACTCCCAAAGTGCCGAGTCCGACATAGGTCTAGGACTGCCGACCCGGGCATCCTGGATATCATCCGTAAATGGATTCCCCTGCGTAAAAAAAAAAAAAAAAAAAAAAAAGGCACACAAAGATCTGTGTCTACTACACCGACGACGGTGGTGATGCAATCGGTCGTTTTGTCGGCCTCGGTGGAGGCCACAACAAAGGAAATACTCGAGCACACCCTCAAGATGGCTATACATAAAAGAGACACCGCCGTCATTGAGGATGTGCTCGAACAGCTTCCCTCGGGGGATGGCTGCGACAGAGTCTCCAATAAATAATACAAAAATAAAGAGCCCAAATGTAAATGTAGACAAGCCGTAAAAATGTGGTGGCTGGTATGTATGTACTAACAAGCAATGAAATATTAGATTATATTAGATCAAGGAATAAACGCATGTACATAGAAAATAAGAAACATGATGTAAATAGATGTAAGATATATATATATATATATATATATATATATATATATATATATATATAGGTACATATATATATACCTATATATATATATATATGTATATATATATATATATAATATATGTGTGTGTGTGTATATGTATGTGTGTATATTTGTATATGTAAATTATATTTGTAAATAAAGATTATGTTTATTAAAAATGATTATATGTATGTAAATATGATTATATGTATTAAAAAAAATTATAATAATAATAAATAATGGTCAGTATACGGACTCGCGTCATAGAGATCCTGACAATAAGTCTAGCTAATGTAAGTCTAAAATAGTACGCATGAAACTATATTAACAATCTTATACATTTAATTAAAAAAAGGCACGGGCAAATATAAGCCCGTGGATATTTTTGTTATAAAAAAAAAAATCCAATCTTTAGAGGGGGGGGGGGACGCCGCCAGACAGCAGAGATACAGATCCTACTTCGATGACGCCTCGCAGGCAACTAAAGCGAGGCGCGCGGGCCGTTTTCTTATATAATTTAAATATTTAATATTTAAAAAAAATAGAAACATTTATTTAAAAAAGTAACCGTTAAATGTTCTACTAAAAGTTATTACCTATTTTTACATGTGAATATTGTAACTTAAAATCTGATATTCTTCGAATAAAACTCGAAAAATAATCAAAAACATCCTTTCTTTATGTTTTTTTTTTATCGAGTCAAGTTACAATTATCGTGTTTTGAACCGTTGAATAATCAAGAACGTTTGTTAAACTATAACATATATTTTTAACGGATCAAAAAAATGAATATTACTATGTTTAAAACTCTATCAAAAACAGGTGATTTGGGATATACTGGCCTTAAACGGGATAGTTCTAATTTTATACATAGGTTTCTTTATAATAGTAGTTTTTTTAAATATAATATTGCAAAAAAAAAAACATGAAATGATAATTTAAGCATATAAAAATATAAAAATCTTGATATTTTATCACTTTAGTCAAAATGTATTATAAATTAAATCAATGTCTGTATAAAGAGCGATGGCGAATCTCGATTGCAGAGCGCACACGCAATTCGGCCATAAACTTGCAACCGAGGAACTAAAATTTCAACGCAACTTTATTTTTATCGAAGGAAGTCGTTAGACGCTATCTGAATCACCTCGCACGTATTAACATACATAATTGTAGGTAGTTTAACAATTGGAACGGCGCCAACCCGATTCAACTTGTACAACCCTTGTAGTTTTTAGTCTTGCACTCGTATCGGAAAAGATTTAATTAAAGGGCTTTCTTAATCGTAAATTCCTTACTTTCGATACGTATTTGTCAAAATATAACACCAATTCATACATCATCATTGGTCGTCTTATTCTTTTAATACCTATTATAAATACGAAAACTTGTGATAATTTAAGTATCTACATGTAATTTTTGTTCACACAAAAACTACTGAATCAATCGCCAAGCTTCGTATGTAGATATAGTATGTAGCTGGGGAGCCAAAATAACACACAGTGTAATTTTTATTACGAAATGCTCACGAAACCTGAAGTTAGCGAGTAAAGTCGTGAGGTGTAGTATTTCTGTATAAACTTAGAAAAAACTCTTAAATCTCAGGGCTATTTATGTTTTTAGTATTTAGTTTACATATGCTAATGGTTAACTTAGAGTCAAGATGATCCAGTCAATAGTAGTGTACGTAAATCTTAACCGAAAGATTGCGTGTTCACATCTGGGCTATTATATATTACTGAAGTCTTAATTACCTAATTTGTTTAAAACTCATTTCGTCTCAAAAGAAATTATCTTTATTGAAAGAGACTAATCTAAATAAATTATATTTTTCAATAAATTAATTATATCTAAAATTGTATAATCTGCTTTTATTTGAATTATCCAATAAGACGGCCGGCTGGTTAGCGTGCTGGCTAGGTTAACGTGGTGTGATTGTTGGTTAATATTTATTTATTTATTTTATTTATTTATTTATCCTAAAGATTATAAATCAGATTAAGCAGCTGTAAAATTATAAAGTAGAATATATCATATTTTTTACAGCCGTCGAATTCTGTATTTTTCAATATCTTGTTTCATAAAAACTACGAGTATAACGACTTTGTCGAAAAGTTGTGATTTCAGGACTATCTCTGTCTTGTATTTATACATAAATCAAATAATATAATATACATAAATAAAAAAGTTATTGAAAAATTCAAAGATTTAAATTATCCGAATATTCCGAAATTCAACACGGTTAACCTTGGTAGAGGGGAAAAAGCTACTTATTGGTAATTAACGCGTAGTCCGATTTCGTTTATACTTTTTTTTGTTTTGTTAGAAAAGCGATATTTTATAGATTTTATAAATTCAAGATGTTTGTTTTGTTCGTTCTGAAAGAACACAAATCATGACCTTTAGTATAGATACCCGATACCCCAAAATACTTGAACCCTGGAATGAACAGAATCTTTGAACGTACAGCTCATCTTAATCTCGCGTGTTTACTTTGTCTTATGGGCTTTATTATATGGGTACAGCTAGTACCACAATATAGTTGTTGGATTATTGTGAATCAATGATTAAAGATAATTATAATTAGATGCGCATACGATTAATTAGTTTCCAGATAGCAAATTTTATGAACGAATATTGTTTTTTGTATTAACAGATTTCAATTGTTTTTGGAATTGTTGTGCAAAAAATGTGGATTAAGAAAATATCTTAAGTATTTAAAAACAGGAGTATTGAAACAGCCGAGGAGAAATTTTCTAAATTTTTCTCTGTTTTGTCGTGTTTAAAAGCACTTTCATTTTAATACGAAACATTGTATTTGGAAATGAATTACATCTTCTAATTTATGGAAAAAAAAAACAAGCTTACTAATATAATAAAGCTAAAGAGACTGTTTATTTCATTCAGAATCTACCAGTCCAATTTTAATCCGATCTGATTAAATATATAAGATAAACTATAATTCTAAAAATTGAATTGGTTTATTCTGAAACGCGATGAGATTACAAACAAAAAAAAAAAACAAAAATCCAAAAACAACGCTGGTTGAGCAGAGAATGTGATCTGAACTTAACGGTTTTAGACGATTTGAAGTTTGCTGAGTAGAAGTAAATATAATTTCAAGTATTTTCATAGACTAGAATAGTTAGTAAATTTGTTGTAATTGAAAGTTAAATGGCTAGCGAGTTAAATAAATTATCAAATCTAAAAACGGTCATTATTTAGGTGACATTTTTCGTAACACAAGATAGTGCTCCTTTACCTTTATACTCCATGCTTAATGCAGGGAAACTGCGATGTATTCATGTAGTCATGTACATTTGTACGATGGTGTATAATAACTAAACAAATGAACGGCTCTGTTAGTGTTGTGTAGTCGGATATTCGATACAGCGTAACGAAATGGTGATTGATGAGTGTAAGTCGTTTTTTCTTTCACTTATACAAATATATTTTTAGATAGTTTTAATTATCTATGTGTGATGTATTATTATTTTCAATTATCAATTTTTATTCTCTAACAGTATATCTTCAGTGATATATTTAATTTTTTAAGGGACTAGTTTGGGACTATTTCGACTGTCCCTACGTACAGTATCGAAACTGAAAATTTGCGATTTTTTTTTATTGCACTAAGAAACTCCGTTTTATATATGTTTTCATACAAAAAAAGAGAATAAGCTAAAAAATACATATTAAACCACATTTTTCATAAGTATAATATCGATACTTAACAAATAAATGACAATTTTGTACACAAAATTAACTTAAAAGTGCTCTCCTGTAAAGTACCTTTTTTCAGTTTCGATAGTATACGTAGGGACAGTCGATTTTACTCAGCTGAGTTTATGTTTTGTCCCGTTTATTGTTTTTGTCAAATACAAGAGAACTGCAGTTGACATATCGATTTAATCCCGTCCCTTGGTTTTAAACGCGTTTTTTATTTGGTTTTATTATTTCTGAACTTTTTGTTTGTTGACGATAATTTTTTTAAATGTTTTTAAATTTAAGGTGAAAATTTAAAATTAATATTATTTAAGTAAGAAATAAAAAGAGAATAGGTTTGTAATTAAACTTCACACATCTACTGTGTACACTTTTTCTCTCTTCACTCAATTTTGAATTTAACATTGTTAATTACCCTTATTAAAATAAAATGAATTTGCTTAAGGTTTGTATTATTCTAATATTCCATAGATTCAACCACGTTAGACATATAAAGCATTCATATAAATGTATTCTTATATATCTTTCACTATCAGACGAGTTACGAAATAAAAATATTTTCATTTTATTACGTCGCGAGGTATATCTGTGTTAGCTGAAGGATATCCATAAAGAGAATTCCGTGGTACGAAATTGATGCTAAATATTCTTTGCTACATTACAAATACCCTGAAAAATAGTACGGTTGAAAAGAAAACAATTTATAGCTAAGGTAAGGGCTCTATATTTGTTGCAAATGAAGACAGCAGCGAGGTGACAATTTTCGGATGCTGGAACGAAATGACCGTTCTGGGACGAAACGAGGTCGTAGTATCGCGGTTCCCTAGTTTTATTTTTATAGTCCGTGTTTGTGGATTCTGTGTATTAGAAGTGTTACTTGCCGACTTTTATAGCACATCCTTTTCTTTGACTTATGGTGCCGCTTACAGCGTACACAGGTAATAATAAATAATTGGAAAGTGCGAGTGAAACTCATTAACGAAAGGAAAATTTTGTACCAATATATAATAAAAAGAACTATATACAACAGAGCTAAAGAGAGCATGTTAATGGTGGTAACAAAAATATAGATAAAAATACAGATTTCATGTATATAAAACTAGTTGAATTTGAACAATTTATTTATTTTTATTTTTATTTTTGTTTCTATAGCGATTGTAGTAACAAAAAGGTAAGGAAAGCAAATTATAGTATTATAAATTATAACAGCGGGATAAATTCTTTTCTTATCATAGAATGCAGAGAAACAAATTGACAACCGTCACAAAAAAAAAACGCAATTTTTGGCATATAAATCTCATTTAAATTTTTTTTTTAATACAAATTAAATTTAGCAAAATGTAGGTACAATTATTTTTATTTACTAGATGCGCCTGCGTCTGTGACCGATTACCGTCATATGTTACGGAAGGTCCAGTTTACATAATGAAAAGACATTAATATTTCTATTGTTCAGTTTGTAGAACAAAATAAATTGAATAATAAATAGTTCGGTATTAACCAAAGCTTAAAGAACTCTAATTTTCTTTGTAAACTTAAATAATTCATAAATAAGCTTAATTTTAATTACGTAACAAATTAAGCATTCTAAAGTATGTAAGAATGAAATGTCCCTGGTGTCCTTTCGTGATGAATTTGACGTAACGTTTTCTTTTAATTAATCATAAGCTTAAGACAGGGATTAGAGTAGGTTATAATTAAACTTGCCGCTCCTATATCTTTATATAGGAGCAGCAGCTGCCTCCTTCCTTGTTCATACTGACTCCCTTTATTTGATCGGATTTAACAAGAAACAATATATATAGTTTCTATATAAAATAATAATAAAATTAATTTTAAGGAAAAGAACAAAAACCGACTTCAAGATTATACCTACATGTACAAACTAGAACTAAAAAGTAGAAAATAATATTTTAATTACTTCAAAACAAAGAGCATTAAAGGACAACCAACGAAATTATCGATACTTATATACTTATTCGTAATTTATGATCACTTATTTTTGGAGTCGGTACCAACCAAAGCAAACAGAAATCGAAGAAAAGCTGATAATTGTAAAGAAGTGCATCAAAATTTTTATGTGTTCAGATACAACCGTCGACGTCGCCTAGGCTCGGCTAGGATCTAGTAAGAGGTTGGTAATTAGCGAAACGTATACTAAAGTCATTATAACTCCTTTTAATATTAATTATTGTTATACTCGTAGGTCGACATATTTTTTACGGTATTTATAAATTACTATATTTTTGTTTTTGCATTATAATTAACTTAAAATTAAAATTTCAATTAACTCAAGCTATCAGCTATTTAGTATCTGGTATGAGTGAATAATCCTTAGTTAAGTACCTCGGCTCTACCATATAAGTCGAGCTAAGCTAGCGTAGGTGTCACGAGCAGCAAAATACGAGTACATACCGTAACCTCATCGTTGATCTAACACGTGGCAGAGTCGACTCACTACTAGAATTTGTTACACTACTTTAATAAGCCATGTAAAGATTTTTGTTTTCTTCCTATAATGGTTTAAAAGATCCAGCTATGTTATAAAAAAGGCTAGTTTTAGAGTAAAAGATCCAGCTTTGATATAAAAAGGCTAGTTTTAGAGTTTAATTACTTAGCGCAATAAGTAGCGATGAGAGACAGATGCTGACATAGGTTAATGTTTTATGACATAATATGTGTTAATGTTTGGAAAATATACCTCAGCCAATGCTTATGATATCAGAGATCATATTACTGTCAAACAAAAAATAAAACATACCATTCCGAAATATTAATTTACATTTAATTTTGGATATATGTACGTTGGTGTATAATAACAGACACATTCCCAAAGTGTTTTCTGTAAATATAGAGACGCTTAAGAAAAGCAGATTTCACCTGTAAAGTACTTTGTTGTACGCTAACAATTGTCTGTTTATATCTGATTCTAAACATTTTATTTCAAACAACCGGTATATGTTGTCTCAAACTGCCACTTAAACGGGTATATTTCAAAGTATAGCAATGCGGAGCTTGTTACTTGAAAATGTAACCAAAAGGAATGTTACAGACGGATATATATTAAAAATGCGAACATATCTTTTGTACTCTCTATTTATTTTCGAGTTCAAAATTAATGTTCTTGATTTAACTAAATTTAAAAAGACGCATCATACTAAGTGGAATGAGTACATCAAAGAACCAAGAACAAATTTAGCATTGTACTTGAAGAACATGTTCTCCAAAATAGTCCAAGTTCAAAGGTAAGTTTTTATACAAAACATTGGAAAATTTAACATGTTGTTTTATGACCATAAAATTCTTGTTTTTCTCTAGCAACTCTTTTTTTATTTTAGGTTCAGTAGTTTTCGAGATAAAGGAGAACATATAGATTTTATTTTTTTACTTTTTTCTTCAAAAACTTTGAGTTTTCTTGTTAAATTATACATAATATACATACATATGTTTGAAACCCATATAATGAGATCTTTATTTGGTGTATCTCAAGGTACCTAACTGTTTGAAAAAACTAACCCGTTGTCTGTCACAAAATTTTACAGATGTACTAAAAAGATGAAAAGTTCAAGCAGATTTCTGATAAAGGTTGTTACAGATGGACAGATAGATACACAGGTAATCCTATTGAGGAACCTTTTCACTATTTTTGTTACGGAACCTTAAAAATACAAATTGTTACACAAAATGTATTTATATTTCAATATTGAGAAAAAGCAAACAGAGATCAGTAAGTAGATACTTTGGACTAGTCAAATCATAAACATAGTTAAGAGACAATTTTTGCAGTAGTCTAGTACATATATTGTTACTTTAGTATAGCATATATGTCAGTGTAATGATAATGACGATGATGATGATGATTTAGGCTTTTATCCTGGGCTCTACATATAGTTTGTATTAATTTCATTTTTTTCAGTGTATCTCTGAGCTCAGTGTGCACGTCGGCGGCCTCCTCTCTCACCCACTCGTCGACCTCCTTCTGGGACATTACTGTCTCGCAGAAGGAGACCATCGCCTTCCAGGAGTCCTCGTCGCCGAGCATTGCGGTGATGATGCTCGGAAGCGACAAGTCCCCTCCGAGGACTGACGTCAGACCCCGACGCAGCGCCGCCCATCTCTGGCACACCTCGAGGCTGTGCTGGGCAGAGTCCACCGCCGCGCCACAATCGTGGCATTCAGTCGTCGGCTCCTTTTGGTGGTCCCACTCCATCCGCGGGCGACGAATGGGGGTGCGTAGGAGGTGCTACTTAATTCGCCTCCAGTAACGCCATTGTGCCCGTGTCGGGCCGGGATGGGAATCCAGTCCTGCTAGACACGGCGTCGTTGGGACTGTTCAGAGGTGAGCCGGACAGTCCCTATGGAGGAGAAGTCTGGCCTTTTCGCCGAGGCCAGCCGCTGGAGGGATCCTGTTGCCTACAGATCCGGGACACTCCAATTAAAGCGGCTGAAGGCTCCCGCAGAGGTTTAGTACGGTATTGCACTCCCAAAGTGCCGAGTCCGACATAGGTCTAGGACTGCCACCCGGGCGTCCTGGATATCATCCGTAAATGGATTCCCCTGCGACAAAAAAAATCATTAAGGTCCTAGAACCATACGTTAGGACTCTAATTGAGGTTCTATAGCGACAACCTTATTTAAAAAAAAAAAAACTAAGTTCATTTATTTCAAAAATAATTAACAATAAATTTTATTTATTTAATTAGAATATTTACAAATATATAGTATTTACAAATATCACACATGTGCGGCCTTATTGCTTATAGCAATCTCTTCCGAGTAACCTTTATTAACAGTAATTAGGAAAAAGTGTCGGGAAGAGTATGCAAACAAAACAAAATACAACTGAAGGGAACTGAATGATCCTATAAACGTACTACTGTTGGGAAAGCTTAATCCACAACTCAGCTCTACTGCAGGTTGGCGGATAATTTTCCTATCATGTGTAATAATCGGTATCAGGTGTTTATAATAATACCCGGGACCGACGGCTTTGCGTACTCTCCGAGGCATTGCGGGGAAATCCTAAACACACACAGATCAGAAACAAATATTTGTAAAAACACAATATCTTCAAGCGGAAATCGAACCCGCGACTGCTCGCATTAAGTCGACTACACGCAAAATTACACCAGAACGGATGTCGGTATTTAAATATAGTGTCTTATAACTATCTAAATTAGTTATTTTACCATTTATTCAATAGGAAACGGTGGTTCAATATACCTGGTTGGTGAGTTGGCTCGATTCCAGTATTTAAAGTAATTGATAATATGTAATGTCAAGTACTTCACTTGCTAAATGAGTAATTATTAACTATATTTAGGCTTATACTAAGCAAATAATAAAAGGTTTCTGCAAATGTATAATATTATGAATACGAAAGTTTGTGAGGTCGGAAGAATAGAAAAAACTACATGGCGAGATTGTAAATTAATAAAAAGTAACAGTTTGGGTATGATCTGAACTGAGGTTGGTATAATTTAATACGTATATTTACAACAAATAACATTTAGGTCAAGTATCCGCTCGACTGTCCGTTTCAACTACTAGTTGACAAGAGTTTACAAATTAACCGCAATAACCACAAGCGCCCGTGTCAAGTAATGGTCGCCCTGGCTATATTGCCCATGTCAACTTTTTTCGACACGGACATTAGTACGCGAAATGCACCTGTCAACTACAGGTTGATTAACGTATATTATATTATTACCGGTGGAAAATTACGTAACAAAACGTAAGAGGCCTTGGGCAGTTTTGTGCAGTTGGTAAAATAAAAGGTCGTTGCCCGGACACTCAAGCGGGTATAAATGAGTACAAAAAAAGAGTGTGTCTGTGTGTGTGTGTACTTATGTACGCACGTAAGAATTTATACTTATAATAAAACGATGCGCCGAGTGAATGGGTAGTGCGCGTGAATCGGACCCTGGCAACCATCTAAAAACAAAGTACTCGTCCAGACTAATCAAGCGAGCCGAAACTCGATGGGGTTGCGTCTTTAATTTGCGAAGTTTCTATGGCCAACTTCTAGCTCCATCATCAGATTAGCACCATGTCATCCTAATATTGTATTGTCACGCGATTTACACATGTATGCAAAATTTTAGCTCTTTCGGTAACCGGGAAGTGGGTCAAATTTAATTTGTAAGATTTGATGACAAACATCGGGGTAGACAGACAATCATGGTGTCGTTAAAGTGTGCGCGCGCATCGTAAAAAATTACTCTCATCATTTTACTTAACGCAACAAAAGAAGTATAACTCCAAAAACATTAAGTTTTGCAACGCTCCCAGTTGAAAAATTGAGAAATTAAAATGCCTTTACATTAATTAGGCATATTCGG
Source organism: Euphydryas editha (assembly GCA_036937285.1). Taxonomy (NCBI): domain Eukaryota; kingdom Metazoa; phylum Arthropoda; class Insecta; order Lepidoptera; family Nymphalidae; genus Euphydryas; species Euphydryas editha. Next base: position 12,418,868 of record JAUPFZ010000011.1, on the reverse strand, counting down.
TAATTATAAAAATTTTTGATGTAAACTTACACTAAGGCATCAGAATAACTATATATATATATATATATATATATATATATATATATATATATATATATATATATATATATATATATATATATATATATATAAGTATGACACACGTGACATTAAACATTAAATCATTTAAAAAATCAGTCTCTAAGTTTTTTCACATTTATAAAACAACCCAACTAGCGCAGTTTTACCTGTGTCAATGTAAATGGTTACTGCTCGACTCATATAACCATAGCGCGATGTTTTTCGGCTTAGATCATGACATTTATATATTTTAATTAAATATTATAAATTCTATTAAATCCTGGTCAGTATCTTATGAGATATGCGCATTCATACAATAATAGAAATTAAGGTAGACGGATCGACGGCCAGATGGCCGGACGAATCAGTCTGACTTGACGAATTATTTTTAAATTAGAAAGTCTGTTTATCAAAGGTAACCTTTCCATCAAAGTTATTTTTTAGGAAATTACTTGCGGTAAAATTGTAAGATTGAGTTTGTCAGTTTTCAAAAAGAATGTTGGAGATATTATTTCCTAATAGGTTTAGTGCCTGTTTAACCTTTGTTGATATATCTATCTGACGTATAACGGTATCTAACATATATAATTTTATGATTCTCTCTTTTACCATCAAGCTCCACTTTATCTGTCAGATATTTCTATTCGCAACCTGTGAATACAAATGTTGTCCGATATGGCACGCCATATAAATTTATGTACTAGTTTGTGCACTATACGTTATTTAACCGTCCGATATTTTACTTTTCCCCATTAGTCTTTATGTAATTTTCATTGATTTTTTTCATGACATATCGGACCGCAAAAATTCGGACTGCCGGACAGTAAAATTCCTTGTAGTGCACAAACGCCCTAACAGTATTTATGGCCAGACAATGTATAAAAATAACAATAACCTTTACTGTATACTAAGACGCAACCAACAACAGATGTACAGACCACCTAAAGCCTATCAGTAGCTTATGTGTTAAATAGGCTTTATCAGCAACTGTTGAAACAGGCCGTAATATGACGGAATGATAATAGATTTTAATGCATTTAGTTGCTTGAGACATAGGTATTACTGCCACAAGGTTAATAGGTTATTTGCTTAAAGCAGAGTTCCCCAAACTTTTTTGTGTCGTAGACCCCTTGCCATGTTTTTTCATGTTGGGTAGAGTCCCTACTTACCTGATATTGATTTCCTGTAAATTTCTAACTGTAGTGAAGTTTAGTGTTAAAAACTTAAAGTAAAAACACATTTTAATTTATACATTTATTAGGTAATTGAATTTAAATTAAAACTACTCAAAATAAAATTTTGTATCTGTTATGTAAAATATACGTAACATTAAATAAACATAAAATAAACTATAAATAAAATAACATAGGTACTTTTATAAATAATGTCTATGTTTTGATATTATAAGATAGTATGATGTAAGTAAATAGGTACTATCAGTGTATGTGTTGAGATCCACTATCGTGGACCCCCATTTTCATTTCATGGACCCCCAAATTTTTTTTCGCTGACGTAGACCCCTTGCAGATTGTCATAGACCCCTAGGGGTCGATATAGACCACTTTGGGAATCACTGGCTTAAAGTATTATTGTCTAGGAGCCTTCAAGATATATCACTGTATCACAACCTCTGGATCCTGGAACAAAGGCAGTCTACGCGTCTTTAAGAAACGCTTTCAATGGTCCGCTATCTTATTTGATGCTTCAGATTTATTCACCTGGATAGTTTTATGGGGCGTTAAAATATTGAATAGGTACTATGATAGGTTTGCCACTCATAAAACGATAATTATGTTTTAACATTATTATTTTTATTTATTGCGATTTAATTTTTTTGTCATATTTATAAACATAGGTACTTGTAAGTAATTTATCCTGCATATAATTAAATCAAGGGTTCTTATTAAAAGTTATTAATGACTATCGAATTGGTTCAACATAGAAAGAAGAGGAAAAGTTCCTTGGTAAAAAAAAAACAAGAAAAAAAAAAACATTCAAACATTACATCAGTATTTTTTGACAATTCTTATACAAATCTATACATATAATAAAATGGTAGAAAAGTCAAAACTGTACATTGAATATTTTTTAAAAAGAATACTTGGGGTGTGATCTACAATCGATACCGAAGCCAAAAATATAGTTTTTAGAATTTTTGTCTGTTTGTCTGTTTGTCTGTTTGTCTGTATGTATGTCCAGGATAAACTCAAAAAGTACTGCATGGATTTACTTCAAATTTGGCACGAATATTATTAAGAAGTCGGGTCATAACATAGGCTACATATTATCACGCTATCACCTACGGGGAACGAGCAGTGAACCTTTATTTCTTCAACGCATTCTGTAACAGCGTGTAATCTAACGACGCATATTTGAATGTTGTTATTATGTTAATAACCATGCTATAAGCTATCTTCACACTGTAAAAATCACGAAATATAAGTAACTTAGGCTGATAAACATAATAAATGTAAGAATGAATGTAATATAAGAAATGAATATAAGTAGTATCAAGACAAGCAGCGCCATCTATGAGATTTTAAAAACATCAAGTCGAATTACATGTGTAAACCCTTTTTAGATATAAATAATTTAAATTTGATCATGTTGGCGAGGTTAATAGTTGTTTACAAAAGTCATAGATGGAGTTGTGCATTTTAATAAAAATTAAAATGCACAACTCCATGATGAGCAAGACAATTTAAAAAATGTGTTTATATAAGTTTTAAGCTGCTTCGTCTATGTCTTATAAAATTCATCGAGTTTTTCTGTATGTAATAACAAACAGAACTCAAAAAGAACTGAATAGATGTATAACAAAATTTAAACTCGAAAACGGCACGCTATTGCTGTAAGCAATTTGAGCTAAATAACGAAGAAAGAGGAAAATGAATGCCATATATGTTATAAAGATAAGAAATGCTTATGCTTCTCCGGAACCTATTTCCTCAAAAGTTGTGGAACGGGACCCGCCTTAAAGTCATCTCGCTCCACAGACACACCATTGAGGTGGAAATTCTTACGGGTTGTGGCGTCGGCGAAGCAGTATTTATACCACGCATTCCCCTCATTCCTCATAACTTCCCGTTCCAGTTCAAGCGCGTACAGTTCCTGGTGAGTGTTTGCTTCGCGATGACCATCAATAAGTCGCAGGGGCAGACACTGAGGGTAGCTGGTTTCGACCTCAGGACGAGCTGCTTCACACGGGCAGCTGTACGTCGCGTCGCTTGCTCCCGCGTCACCAGTTCTGACTCTCTTTACATTTTGGCTGCGGAGAGCCAAACTACTAATGTTGTTTATCGAGAAGTCCTATAAATATGTATTTTTACCCTATTCTGTATTCCTTTTTTATTATTTTCTCCATCCGTTTCAGTCACAACTTATGACTTAATTCAGCAGAATCACCATAAAGTCATTTATTCAAAGCAGGCTAAAAATAAGCACTTTTTGAAAGTCAATTTTACAAAAGACAGTCTCCCTCTGTTACTGTACTTTCTGTAGATATGAAATGTAAAGAAGAAACGGGTAAATGAATGTTATTTTAAAAGGTATAATCGTAGGTATTTTTGTTGCTGTATAGCGTTCACGCAGACGACGTCGCGGGCAGCAGCTAGTAAACATATAAACATTTATTTCCGACTTTTCCAATAAATTTAAAATTCAGCAAAAATAAATTTATCAAATCGGTCACTAGGTATGTATTAAAGTAATTAATTACCTGCTAAGTTTACAAAGGCTTTATATCTAGTTTGAAATTGATTTGGTATGCAATGCACAGACTATTTGCGACACATCCTGTTAGGTTTCCAATACATCTGGCTGCCAGTGCACCGATGACTCGGTGGCGTACGTGCGTATGTTGAGAATACATACTTCCATTGTCATTGTACGTATATTATTTATGTATATAGAATAGAAAAGTTTCTATGTTCTGTGTCAAAATTTTGTTTGTAAATATCAGACCAGTCATTAGTAATATATTTGATGTCATCATGTTTCTAGTTATGTATATATTAGTCAGGATTTTATTTTAAATTTTTTTATACTAAAATCGTAAAATATTTATTATTATTACTTACGTATTATTCAAGTAAAATATAATTTAATTCAATTTACTTTTATTGTATAAACTAAAGCTTATAATCAGCATTATAATAAAAATGCATAAAAAAAGAGTTTTTTATAAAAAAAAATAACCCGACTGCGTAAAAAACTAAAAAATACATGAAATTAAAAAAAAAAACTTAAAGGAATAAAACAAGCCCAGTAGTTTAGAATGTTGTCAAAAATAATACTGAACAACTATACCATTTAAATAGTTTTATAATCGACACACAAATAAACAATTCTTTGCAAAATAAAAGGATTTACAGCTGGGACCCATTTAAATTTTACAGTTAAGAATGGTTCCCGACTGTAAATCTTCATCAATTCGATTACTCAATGTATTTCTTCTATCTTATTCTTATTATATATATATATATATATATATATATATATATATATATATATATATATATATATATATATATATATATATATATATATATATATATATATATATATATATATATATGCAGACGATGTCAAAATGTATCGCCACGCAGCACTCAAAGAACAACAGAGAAAAATTTGGTCAACAACAGAGATTTAGCTAATATTTCAGTGTGGAGTAGGCGTTGGCTTAATATCAAACCTGGCCAATCTCAGGTTATAATAATTGGCATTTCAAGCTTGATTGCATGGATTGATAGAACAACACTTATTGTTTACTATGGAGTTTGCCATACTGTGCCATCACTGAGGACCTTGATGTACGTCTCGACCCGATTTTATCGTGGTCAGCACAATTAAAAGAAGTATAAAAACCTCTGCTGCACTGAGCTCTCTACGATGCCTCAAGTCTTTTCTACCAATTCCGATCATAATTATGTTAGCAAATTCTCTCCTAATATCGATTATCGACTATGCAGACAAGCTGTCTTGGGAATATCTTAGAGGACCAACTTTATAAGCTTGAGCGCCTTCAAAACCTCGCTATACGATTCATATTCTGCCTAAGCAAATATGACTATGTTTCTAAATTTCGTCCTAAACTCAACTGGCTTCCGATACGTTCTCGCCGAAACCTGCATATTTTGTACTTCTGTACTGTGCGTTATTTGACCCAAAGGCCTCATATTTGAGGGAAAAATTTGAATGTCTTGGGGACTATTCCTTTTTAAGATCTTCTATTGCTAAAATTGCTTCTTCATAAAACTAGATTTTTTAGTCAGTCTTTCACTATCCAGGCAATAAAGCTATGAAATGATTTACCTTTATATATAAAAGAAGCAAAATCATTCCCAATATTTAAAAACTCCGTTAAGAGACATTAACTTAATAATGTGGACGATTCAAATTAAGTTTTTTTTTCTTTTGGTGTTATTGACAATAAATTATATGAGATACTTTTGGTACATTTATTAGTTTATTATGCTATGTATGTATATATGTAGTGTTTAAGTATTAATGTGTAGACATTTGTATGTAAGTTTATTATTATTTAATTATACAACCTACCCGTTATCTCTCAAATAAATTACTCCAACTTATTTCAAAGACCGCTTTATAAGATTTATATTTAAAGACCGCCCCTTGAACTTCACATTTTGTAATTGTCATAAACTTACTTTGTTATATTTCTGATGTACAGAAAAGTATAAATAAATAAAATCTATATTATAATATCTATAGGTATCTAAGAGTTACCAGATTTTTGTTTGCTCAAAGGTATCCGTTCCGTAAGGAGAAAGACCAAGCTCCGAATTTCCCGCTATAATTATCATACTAAGAGAAACGATCGATGTTGGGTGATTATGATAATATCCGGGACTGACAGCTTTACCGAGGCATGGCGGAGACGCACAAGAATAAACACTCAAACCGGATACAGATATTTTGTGCAAATATATTATCAGATCCGAGCGGAATTAAAATCCACGACCGCCGGTGTAAAAAGAAATTTTTGTCACCAGTATACAAAAACCGTCAAATAAAACAATATTATAATTATATTTTCTATTTGGTAATAATGCTAATAAATCGAAGCAACTATTAGAAATTAATTACGTTGTAAAATTACGTAACCAGTTTTGGCCGTTAATAGTTTGGCGTTGTTTGTTCCGCAGCATTCTTGGTCCAACGGAGATTTATTTGCCCATTTGAAGTGTTGCTGTCCCATTCTGTACACTGCACGCCCCATACAAATTGAAAATCAATGAACCGCGGAATTCAATTTCATATGAAAAGCAATTCTTTATCTTCCTACAGAACTTGCGCCATGAACAAATATTTAAGCGTAAAACACTGTTCTGAGAAATTTTGTTTGTAGACGACTTTCATGAATAATTTTGCAATGTTGCTATTAAAGGTTTAAGTTAACTCTTGTATATTCAATACAATTTTGTTTGTTCATAATAATTTGGAAAAATAATGTCTTAGTTTTGACGTAAAATGAAAAAAAATAGGTATATTATTAAATCACCTTATTATTTATTATTTTTATAATAAAGGTTTTAATATAATATTTGCATAAAAATAGCAAAAAATTTAAATTTCTCTGTACGTGAAGCCTGACTATTATAATTTAACTGTAACTAGTTAGCATTAGTTATATGGCCCTTAATCGGAGTTGTATCACCTTATAATATACATTATATAGCCGTCAAATTTACATTTGTATCGTGAGTAAGAAAACCGGAAGCCCAAATCTTCATTTCTTCCCTTTTTTCCATTATTCGTCACTTCTTCTAGTTTCTTTTAAAGTTACAAGTAGGTAGTTATTAAATTCACCTCCTTTCTCTCACATAAGCGATGAATTCGGGATATCAGAAGTAAAATCCTAGCTATGCTACGCTAGTCCTGGAATAAAGGTTATTGTTATTATTTAATATTATTATATATAAATGTATTAAGTACTTAAAAATCCTCGTATTTACTGATATGTTTATTTTAACGTCAAGAAAAGCTTCATTAATAAACTCAACAACTCAATATTAACAAGCTGCTATAATCTATAACAATACAGTAATTGTGATGATATTACGGCGCATATATATCAAAATTATCATTCTGTCAGGAACTCATTCCCGTCCTCAAGCCTCATCACGCCCTTTTGATACTCAAAGCATGAACTGTAAGGCAATTAGACGCCTATAATTACCATGTTAATTACAGACACTGTTCTTGTTTCTCATCTTGCCATTCCGACCGTTTCGTTGTTATTTTAATACAAATTTGTTGAAAAGTAGCTTTAATTAAAGTGCTAGTTGATTAAAGACTATTTATTTAACGCTTTCGCTTTACAGTTCATCTGAATTTCATCGTATACAATAATTGGATAAACATTTGTCCAGGATTTAAGTACTTGGGTATATCTTCATAAAGGACAACTTAATTAATACTTTTTAATTATTTCAATAATTTTTTTCTTGGAAAGTATATAAAAGTAAAGGGACTGCTTGTAAATATGACGATTTATATTATATGTTTACCGTCATAGATAATGGATTGTAAATTTTTGTAATTACATAATTCAATAGGCATGTCCGAGAACAATGTCAACGAAATTTAGTAATAAATTTTATAAATTTCATCTTCATAAGAAGAGGGATGATAGTAACGATTAATTATTATTATATAGCTATCGACTAGCCGTTCTTTCTCTTAGTGCCTCGGTTATTATTTTGTTTATTTGAACACACATACATTATCTAACGCGATTCATTTAAAACTTACTTGATACTAATCATAGTTGAGAAGTGCACATTATAAATCATGAGCGTATATCGCATCCTAACGTAATCTCACCTGCACTCAGTAACGCTGCGTTAATGCGTCATGATATATTACGTCATTTGTTATACTCAACAACTGCGATATCATATGGTGTACGTGGTGACACTGGAGATGAAGCTTATACAAATCCACCACGCTATGGTGATTTATTTCGTTGATTGTTATTATATTTGTCATTAAACGGTTATCTCATAAATGGAACATGCTTAGATTTTGTAGCACTAAATTTCAAGTGAATCATACAATTTTGAACTTATAGATAAACTCAATCACCCGCGTTGATTGAGTTCTGGTATCCGTCAGATTTGATTTACACATTTGTACACCTTTGATTATTGCGTTTTAATAAACAAACCTATCAGTGTATTGTAGCAGTTAGGTCAGAGTTTTGATAAAATATAAGAATCATTATCATCATTATATTAAGTCTCTTATTAAATTTTTCCGTTCAGAAAGACGAGCGATTCGCCTTCAGATAAATGGCATATGTCTAGGCTCGTACTCGTCAAGACGATTCGTTTATGCTCTTAAACCCTTTTTCTTGATATAAACATTTTGATAGTTTTTAGACAAGGAGAAAACATACACTACCTGACGTCACTCGCCAATTCTGCTTAATATTTATTCATCGTGAAAAAATCAGCAGTGAATATTTTCACGATTCATTTGATTTTCTTTCACAAAACGCAAAACAGTTTCCACAAAGCCTTTATCTCGTTGTAGGCAACGGAGCTATTATTAACACTGTGTGGCGGTATTGTCTTCCTTTCGTATTATTTACTAGGTAACATAATACGGCTCTTGTAAACGGATGTTTTGGGTTTAGCTGCCTTTAATAATAATGTTAACGATAAAGCGTACGTGTAAAGCCTACGAACGCTTTTATTCGTGTTTCTATCGGCTCGTTTGTAATCGTTTTTATTAGAGATATTAAATTAGTATTAGATATTTATGCGTATTATAATAGTTATTCATTTTAAAATATTTATTTTTAGTAACCGTAGTGGTTCTGAGTACACAAATTATTCTTTTTAAACTTACCTCACTTTAATTATGTACTGATTAAAACAATTTAAAAGAGAAATAATATTAGAAGAATTTACTAGAAATTTGATTAGATTTAATAGTTTAAATTTTGTATAGAAACTCGACCACATATTTATCTATATTCATAAAATTAATTTGAAGAGTTCGTTTGAAAGCGTTTATCTCAGGATGTACTTTAAAAATCTATCACACTTATCCAACCTTTACTTGATCTAAAGTCTGACTGTAAAAAAATATAAAGCATTTTATAAGTTATTAGTCATTCTGTCGTGATTTATAGTGGCGGCGAGGGTCGATGTATAAAGATTAAAAAATAGATAGCTTTAAGCATATCTCGTAAAATTTGAAATTATCAAAGACTACATGGTCTACTCTACCAGCACTAAGTTAAAAATTAAGAAGATAATGAGAACAGTTTTTTTCGTTCGATCTTCATAAATATTATTTGCAATGACATTAAATTGGTAAGGAATCTCATGTGGGAGAAAGTCACGCACGCGACATTAAGGTAAAAGTTATAAAACACAATACGTAATAGGAAAATCATGATATTCTGTAAAAAATATTTAGATGAAAAATATGTGTCGATCTGGGTTATGTTAAATCTCATTCAGTATAATTAATGAAAAATTTAATATAAATATATATGTGTCTAATATATATAAGGAAATATATATGAGGAAAAATACTGGTCTAAATACTAAAGGAAAAATTAATTAAGGATAAAAAATGTACAATATATTAGATACAAACTGAAATGTATATTGCATTATTAATATCGCGTGTATCGTGTCGGTATTTTACAAGAAGAAAAATGAAATTCAAAATTATTAACTCGACACCTTTTTATGATAAAATGGCAACGTATGAAATGTGTCATAAAAGCCTACATAACTTTTTCTCTTTTTATTTACGGTGTATTTTAACAACAGCGGTGCGGAAAGCATGTTTAGTTATACAACAAATATAAAAAATAAATGAAAGAGGCTTATATGGTACTGTCGACTTTCATTTAATGTGTTAATAAAAAATATGTACCTACATATTAAACTTCGCTTTCATATCACCTACGAGAGTTATACTAGTAACTCTATGACGTAAACTTCATATAAAATAAGTCTATAATCTAGTTACAAAAACAGGTACAATAAGAACTATAAAAATATAAATTAAAGAGTTTTTATCGGTATATTGAAATTACTTAATTATTATTAAACAAAGCAGCTACAAACTTATAGGCAAACTCGTTTCAGGTAAATATAATTATATAACTCCGAAAAAGAAATAGGTAGGTACTTTTTTAAATTTTATGATCTAATATAGTAATAACAAAAGTTAAAAACGACACATATCAAGTTAAAACAATAAAACGTTTTTAAGAAATATAAAGAAAGTAGATAATAACATCATAGGGCTATTTAGTTATTGTATGTACCCTAAAACTACTTGAAGTCTATTGTTGGATAATTAAAATACAATATAATTATATAAAATTGTTAAAATTTTATATGTATAAAGTTCAGACGCCGTGCGGTGACCGGCAGAGAAGAATAGTCCCACTCCCGACCTCTTTCTTACCGAGATATCGTTAAAAGTGACTAAGGCCATAACGGTGCGAACAGCTGTGCACCAACCAGAATGGTGAAGGGTAGCAGTGTTACAATATCCTGCAAAACACATTGACCAACTCCCACCCTCAGAGATGATAGCAGAAGCCTACAACCTACTACTTCAGCAGTGGACATCTAACGGTTGATGTGGGGGTGAATTTTTCTTTTCTACCCTCAAAGTAAAATATATTTACATCAGCAGGCTTAAAGAATCTAAAAAAAAACTATCAAAAATTTTATTCACATATTATACATATAAACGTACGTAAAAACAAAATTCATGAATCTATACAAATAATAAATCTGTTAAAACCTCCGTTTTATTAATACACTATATATCAGCAAGAATAAATTTTAATAGCGTGCTTTTTTTTTGTATCAGCGCCATCTCTTATCGTTTTTTTCTGTGTTCACGTATCACGTAAAAAGTACAAAACCAATGTAAATAACTTTAATACATAAAATTAAACATAACTCACAGTATAATTTAGTTTTTGTTTCATTGTAATTAAATTTAAAAATAAATATTTAAGAAAATATAAATAGGTACCTACGCCACCAACGCCATCTGGTCTAAGGAATCTTAAAAACTCACAAAACTTATTTTTGAGTTATTATTTTGTTAAACTTAAAAGTTGACTAAATATGTCGGATAGGAATAGAAAACGTTTTAATATTTTAGATAAACATCATTTTCAATTAATATAGGTACTATTATGTTAAATATCACTAAATATAAAAACGATATTCTACCATTATACGATAGATGGCGTATGTAGGTGATAAAAAATATAAATTTTAAAAATTTTAGTTAAATACCCGTGCGAAGCCGGGGCGGGCCGCTAGTCTGTAATATTTTAGAGAGAGAGATAGACGGACGATAGATCGGCTAGCAGAAAGGGTAACTAACTAGGTTCTCTTGGATATGCAACTATTAAATTATTCTTTTAGTGACTAAAGTTAAGTAGTTTATGTACAACAATTCGTTGTACATTGATATCGTAATTGTTATGGTTTTTAAAAATATTTAATGTACGGAATCGACCTCGCTATGTCTGTTCGCTATTTTTATACATATATTTAATATTCTTCATTAGTAAAAAATTAAGTACATATTATTAACAAAGGCTTCATATGTATTTATACAATTCCACTACCCAAGTTACATTTTAGATTTGACCCTTATCAATTCTTTCCTGACAGCTCGACTGTCCATTAATTTCTTTGTTCATGTGTGATGCAGAAATATTTTATGAAAAATCTTTGACGTGACTAATTGTGACTGTCGTCTGTATTTACTACAGACATTTTTTATAGACGAACCATTATGGTTAGTTTCGCTTCTTTTTTTTATAAAGTCGTAAACAGTGTTTTTGATTGCTGCCATCCATGCTATGATTGAGTCTTTTTATATAAAAAAAGTATGTGTGTACCTACTTATAAGAAGTTATACTTAAAACTATCTTATGTATATCGTATCACTCTGAATATTACTAAAAATCTTCTTGTTACTTTATCCAAACTTTATGTTTCTAACTGTAAGACATCTATTATATTTTATTTTTGTGACTTCAAACATACATAAATGAAATTTGTGAACTTCTAAATTATCTATTTACTTTATTATTCACGACATAGTTAACTGCCCTACTAAAAAGTAGCTTAATAGTACAAGTAAAGAGTAATTCATTACAAGTTTTATATACACATCAAAAGAAAATAAAAAAAGTATATTAAAATTAAAGGCACTCAGTTTCATTTATTTTCGCTTGCCCCAACACTTTGAAATTTTGTTTTTATCGGAACAAAATCATTCAAATAATTTAATTTTTCTGGACTTTAATAATTATTATTTGTATCTATTATTAATTTATTTGTACACTTATCTATACTAATATTATAAAGCTGAAGAGTTTGTTTGTTTGTTTGTTTGTTTGTTTGTTTGTTTGAACGCGCTAATCTCAGGAACTACTGGTTCGAATTGAAAAATTCTTTTTGTGTTATATAGCCCTTTTACCGAGGAAGGCTATAGGCTATATAACATCACGCTACGACGAATAGAGGCTGAGCAATAATAAGAAATGTAACAAAAACGGGAAAAAAAATTCCCTCAAATTAACGCGGGTGAAACCGCGAGGCAGAGCTAGTTACATATAATTAAATAAAAAAGAATGTAAAAATGTTTTAGTTAATCTCAAATTCTACACACGTACTCAAACAAAAATTATATCTTTATTTTAGAACTTGATTCTAGCATTCCTAAAAAATTTCCACCTTTGTTTAACAAATTATATTTCATAAAAAAAATTGTCTGATAATTCTTTTAGTTGTCACGTGAGTAATATACCTACGTAAAATTTTAAATATGTTTACAAATTGACATTCAACTAGTTAGTCTAGTTGTAATGTTAAACTCTCGGCTAATTGACATTTAGGTGTTTTGTTGAATACAATTGTTCCATGAAAGGACGAAACTACAAATTGCACGGCTATTTCAACCAGTTGGCTGTGATATCGACACTCTTTCACTCAAAGCTTTTTCATATTATGATTGAGAAAATATTTATACATATGATAAATCTGTAACAAATATAGATAGCACAGATATACATATATATTTACAGAACATTTTGGGAGGACACATATAGTCAATACTGAAGCCAAAAATGTAATTTTTTTTACATTTTTTGTCTGCTTGTTCGTACCTTGGCCGCACAATACGCCAAAAAGTAATAAAAAAATTGACTGGCGTATTGGCATAGTTGCTAGTGACACTGATTTCGGCTTCTGGATAGTGGATTCGATTCCCGAATCGAGTCTGGATGTAATATTTATATATTTATGTATTTATTAAAAAATTATAATTGATATTAATTTGTCTACTTTAGGAACAGATTACCGTGTGTGTATTTAAAAAATATTAAACCAATCTGTATACGATTTGAGTTTATACTCAGACTAGGATAATGGGTACTTTTGATCCCGAAATTCTCTTCCTTTGGGAGACGGGATGAAAGTCAAAATGTGTATTTAATTATAATTCATTATAAAGACTTATTCCGATTTCTTTTTTTTATGTCAGAAAGCCATATTTTTAAGATTAGGTACCTGTAAATATTTCAAAAATAGAGACATCATACACTTCAGTATTAGGTCCAAATCACTTGCGACTTTGTAGTTTGTACATTTTTGAACGTACGGCTCATCCTAAGTTGGCTTACGTACTTTATATTATAGTTAATGAAAACGATGACAATCGCGAATTAAATCACGGGTACAGCTAACATTAAATATAAAACATAAACATTTATCTAATTAAATATCGTAATAAGGAAACAAGAATCAATATTTTACTACGTAATATGTGTTGAGATTAATATTTCGTTATTCCTTCTTTTATAATTTCCTTTCCAGTCGATTCGTTTGTTTTCATTAACATGATATAAAAATGAGATATTTATTGAAGCTCGACTAATTAAATTCAACACAATGTTTATTTATATATTCTCAAAAATGTTTTAATTTTGAAGTCACTTTTATTTAGCTATATTAATTTAAAAAAAAATGATGGTTGTAATAAACTTTAATTCCGGTGAAAATTTCACCTCAGCATATTCGTTTGCTACAACCAACCTACTTTGCAGTTAGAGATAGAGTCAAACTATAGCTGACAATAGATCTTTCATTAGATTTCGTAAAAATAGGTAGTGTCGAGGTGTGTGTAGGTAGCGAAAAGTTGTGTTCGTATTAAAAAATTAAGTACTTATAAATTTAATAACGATATTTTCAGAATTTTTATTTTAAAATATATTTACTAGAATTTCGTTCTACAAGTTCTCAAATACAATAACATTTATCTTCCATCATAGCACAAAGTTATGTAGTTCTTTAAGTTTAATCTCATCGTGAAAATACACTCAACATATTGTGTAGCCGTATTGTTTAAAGAAGGTTACACTGATTACGAACGTTCAAATCACAAAGCGAAACTTTGCTACGTTGCTAGGTAAACGTGAAACTCGGCCCAAGCTCCCGTCTAATTAGCTAAGTTTATAAATTTGTTACCTATTTGGTATATTAAGTACTTCAGAAAGTCGGCAGACAAGATTCTTAGAATATCCTCCGGTATCTTTACTTTTGAATAAATTTAAACTTTTAAACAAAATAATTTTAAATTATCTAGGAATATTCTTATGACGATAAATGTTATAACTCGTGTATTAGCTATTCCATGTTTACGTATACTATCAATAGAATACGCTTGTTTTTATTAAAATTATATAATAATTATGAAAATTGGTAAAACTCTGAAAATAATTTTTCTTTTAATATATTATAAATAGATTATAGCTGTATCTATTTTATCATACAAAAATAAAAACTATAGTAATTATATATTTCAAGCACTATTTAAATATAAACAACATTATAATACTATAAAGTTACTGTAAATAATAAACTTGTATTAAAAACCACAATTTTACTAAGAAATAATATTTCAAAAGTATAGCAGATGCTTAAATGGGATGAAATTTCGTATTTGATTTTTTCTATTTTATTAAATTTAAGGGAGATTCAATTTTTTCAATATTCATGACGCGTCTGAATTTGGAAAATGATAGACAAATTGGCGGGCTGCAAACGTGACGCAGCAGCTTGGCAACATGAATATATTATATTAGGCGTCACGTGGCGGTGTTTGTGCTACGTTCACATTAGTCATAGTGTGATATTTTATAGCCTGAGCGTATATAATTTTACTCATAAATAATTAACTAACGCAAAATAGAACTGACTAATTATTAAAGTATTATTATAAAAATTCATTTTAAAGGTACAGTTTATAGTGTGTCTATAAAGAATGACATGGGATTGATAAAGGTTGAATTACATAATTTTTATTACTGGTAATATTAGTGTATGAAAGAGATTTCATTGTACAAAAAATTATTACAAAATGTCAGAAAACTTTTTAAATAATGTCCATTTACAAGTGAATTGTTCCAAGCGAAAAAAAATAAAAAATAATTTTCAATGATTTGCTTCTCAAGAATATTGTACTTTTCTTTAAATTAAAAAGTAACTAACTGAATGAATGCTACATTATTCTTATCAGACAAAGAAACACAAGACAATAAATGGTCTACGTTACAAAGCATATTTATTTATATTTGAATCGCATATTAATTTCTTATAGCAATAATTAAAAAGTAAGAAGGTTTGGAGTATTATACTAAAACAAGAGTAAAAATAGTTCTTATAATAATGACCGATACCGACTGTTTTACGTGCTCTCTGAAGCACGGAGGGGACAAGAATAAAAAAAAAATCAGAAAAATATCCACTCAGAACGGGACTTGAACAGGCGAACTTTGACATTAATGGAATTTTTATTACCAAAACACCAAAATGGTCGCCTGTGTAAAATATATATATTTTTTATTTTAATTTTTAATTTTATTTTAAATCTTCTATCAATTTATGTCGAATATTTTTTAAAGGTTTTGCTATCTACGTTTTGACAATAGTAGCGAAAGGACACCGTGAAACATTGTTAAATTGAATCGATATTCGTACAAAATTTATTAAA
The DNA here is from genome assembly GCA_036937285.1 of Euphydryas editha. Lineage (NCBI taxonomy): Eukaryota > Metazoa > Arthropoda > Insecta > Lepidoptera > Nymphalidae > Euphydryas > Euphydryas editha. The sequence goes on along the minus strand of JAUPFZ010000011.1, from coordinate 12,402,722 downwards.
GTAGCGTTCATTGAAAACGTATACAAAAAAATCTTTTCATACAATTTTTGAATTCTCAGGCTTTTCGTTTATCCTGTGAAAGAATTCACGGGCTTTAATTGAATTTTTTTCACTTTGACAGGTATTGATCGCTCAGACTCTTTCAATAGGTGGGTTCTGTTTTACACAAATACTTAGCACGATGATAATAAATCACTGTAAAAGTGAAAGCTGTTAAAGCCTTTCAGGATCTATAAATCATATACTGAATGAGGCGTACAAATACACGCGCAGAGGAAGTTGTATAGAAATGCTTTCGCTGTATAATTATATCTTGTTCTGTGTTATTTGTTGGCATTTGACATGCGAGGAAATCCGTTCCTAAATTATTCGCTGTAACGACCTCGAAGTAAGTTATTTAAAATTATTCAATTCCACCTGTACTTAATTTTTTTACTTTTTAGTTTTATTTTCGCCAGTCATGTTAGATCAACCGAAATGTCCCGAGGGGTAGACAACGCGTGTCTTAACTGAGAGGACGCGCTTTCAAATCCAGTGTTTGTTTGACGGCCGTCTGGTCGAGTGGTCAGGCAACTGGACACTTTACGCAGCGGTCGCGGGTTCGAATCCCGCCAGGTGCAGATAATCTGTATGATGAATATAGATGTCTGCACCGGGTCATGGATGTGTATTTATGTATTTATTTATATTTATGTATATATGTATTTATATCTTAAATTTATTTCCGTTCCTAGTACCTGTAACACAAGTTCTTACAAACTTAGCACAGGGCTAGGTTAACGTGGTGTGATTGTTGGTTAATATTTATTTATTTATTTATATTTATTGTAAGTTATTTTTAATGCTGCTTTTTTTAAATTAATATTCTGCTCAGCGGTGAAAACAACGTCGTGATTAAATTTGTTTGACTGTGCTTTTCACAAGATGTGGTAAGAAATTTATTTATTCTTTATTGTACTTTAAAAAAATTTGAAGTTTCAAGGTTACAATGGAGATTGGCAAGGGCGAACTTATCCTAAAAAGAGATCCCTACCAGTCTACCTATGGCGGTGAGAGATGAAGTTAATGCGGGGCACAGTAGTGCAAATGAAGAGAAAAAACAGAGACAAAATATATTGTATAGTATATAAATTCAACATATATACGATAAAATACTCATACATACATATATACATACATATATCAATACATACCCATATAGTTACATACATACACATATACATACATACCACCAAAATTATACATTCATAGTATATCACAAGTGCAAATTCTACGTCTTATGGATTGGGAGTAACTTTAGTGAGAAGATGATTCCTCAACCTGTCTTTGAAAGTGTACAATGATGTGCTTTTTTGAATGACTTTCGGGAGCTTATTCCAAAGGATATCATCACGCACAGGAAATGAATTAAGTAAAACGCTGTTGTTATGCTTATGGAATTTAAGCATTGTTGTGATGCAAGACTGCCTAGAGCGATGGTAGGAAGTAGTTTAAAACGGGACCTGAGGTAGAGGTTAATTCTGATCATGGAGTATGTTGTAAAGAAAAGAAAGGATGTGTATGTCACGGTGAAAGCGGATTAGGAGCCACTTAAGTTGAGTACAAAAATAGGAAATGCGATCATATTTACGTAAGTCAAAGATAAAGCGTATTATTAATTTTGTAGTCGCTCTAATTTATTAAGTAGCTCCTGTGTCACATCCAAATAGCACACATCTGCATAATCAGGGAAGGGTAAAAGAAGTGATTGCGCAAGCAAAATTTTTGGTTTTAAATGGGAGAAAATAGTGAAGATGCTTAAGAGAGGAAGGTGTAGTGCATTTTTCTGCTGACCTCGCCGACAAGTTTTTGTCTATAAACAAGCCCAAATTCCTAACTTTGTCGCAATAAGGTATTGATGTGCCACAGTACATGATGGAAGGTACTGCATTTAAATCAATTCGGCTTTTGAAGCGGCTGCTACTGATAATTATAGTTTGAGATTTGATTGGTTTTATAAGAAGTCTGAATGATTTGGGCCATCATTTATGCACCTCCTACCTTCGATAGCTATGGAGTTCATGGGTTTTTTCTATTTAAAAATTTTGTCCAGGGAGCTCGTGTTTGCAGGTTATGCAGTACACATATTTTACCTTCAGTGACCGGTTATAAAAATTTTATAATTTTTTAAGCGAGAGTAACATGACAATTGTTTCGGACACTTGAAAACTGTGTCTTAGTTAAAATGTGCTGCTAAATTAGCTTAGCTTTTCTTCCTCAGACAAATATATCTATTTATATAATAAAATGGTAGGAAAGTCAAAACTGTACATTGAATTTTTTTTTTAAAATACTCGGAGTATGATCTACAATCGATACCAAAGCCAAAAATATAGTTTTTTGAATTTTTGTCTGTTTGTCTGTTTATCTGTATGTATGTCCGGGATAAACTCAAAAAGTACTGCATGGATTGACTTTAAAGTTGGTACGAATATTATTAAGAAGTCGGGGTCGGGTTAAGTATAGGCTACATATTATCACGCTATCACCTACGGGGAACGAGCAGTGAACCTTTATTTCTTTAACGCATTCTGTAACAACGTGTAATCTAATAGCGTTCACGCAGACGACGTCGCGGGCAGCAGCCAACCGATTTATATATATATAGTATATATATATATATATATATATATATATATATATATATATATATATATATATACTATATATATATAAATCGGTTAACAATGAACTATTATTTAGTTTAAAAAATCAATATGTCTGACGTAAAGCTGTCGGTCCTGGTTGTTATAATATACATCTGATGGCGATCGTTACTTATGGTAAGAAAAATTTCCGCCAACCCGCAGTGGATCAGAAGAGACCTGTGCCCAGCAGCGGGACGCTTATAGGCTCATTCAATTCAACAGATATATATTTCACACAGACTTTAATTCCAATAAAATTTATCGCATTATCTAAATATATTACAGCGACTGGGCCTCTGCGAGGTATTTAACGTTTAAATACGCTTAGACATGAGTCGGAAGTTAAATAAGGGGTGAGTTCTGTTCGAACCCCCCTTGTTACGAGATATACATAATATTATTATACCTAAGTAAGTAAGTGATTTTTGACTTTTCTGACTTCTACGTCAATATACATATTTTTTGAAGACACTCTAACCTTCTCCTTTTGATCGACTCGCTTTCTTATATAGAGCGTGTTAAGCAGCGTACTCAAAAAATTCAATATTTCGAAAAATATTGCGAGTCACCAAAAATCATTTTAAGGGGTCTCTAAGGTAGTCGAATGGAATATCTGTGTTAAATTTCATGACAAAATTTGGTATCTACTTTTCGGAAGTAGTAGAATATATTTTTCAGCTACAAAAGAAAATAAGAAGCCCCGCAGACAATTCACATCATAAGCATAGCATCAATTATCGTGCTGTGTCTTTCAGAGAGAAGAAAAATATACTTCTGTTCAAGAAATTGGATGATTTAGAGAATTCTGGATAAAATTAATATTAATACAAGAAGAAAAAAAAAAACCTTAATAAAATTTCTGAATTCGTTTTGTTATATTTAATCTTCCAAAATATTAATATTTAATATATAAAATTATAATTATTTAATATGCCACTAAAATGAAACTGGTCTAGAGAATTACTATATTTAATTACACATATTACACTGTTGCAAATTAGTCATATTTATTACCATTTGGTTAAGTTTTCTTAAACAAATTATTATTAATGATGATTTTAATGCCTTAATGTTTATAATAAATAATATCTGAGTAGATACTATTTATGCGCCGGTGTTTTAAGAACATTAATAGTGACCTTTTTATGAGCGACTTAAACAACATTACATGGGATGCCATTTACGACGAGCCGAATATTGATAGAAAAATAGAAATCTTTAATTCAATACTATACAATCTGTTTGACAAGCACGCTCCTCTTCGCCCTACAAAACTGAAGCATCTTCCAGCACCGTGGTTGACGGATGAGATCAAGACATTGATGGCTCGGCGGAATGCTGCCAAATATAAATATAAATTAAGACCAACTGCGGAAAATCTCTGTAAATATAAACTTTTACGTAACCGCTGCAGTACTATATGCAGAGATGCTCAACGTACATACATCAATGACTCAATAAAAAACAGTAATCCTACCAAAGTCGGTCGTCAACGAGAGAGCGCTCCTCCTAATATCGACCTGGATGCACTTATTAAGCATTTCTCTTCCATTACGCCTATGGACCGTGACATCAAACAGAGGACCTTAAATGATCTCAAATCTCTTTCTGTTACTACCTCTTCTTCCTTTCGGTTAGAACCAGTCACACCAGATGACGTCAAAAAACACATTTTATGTATCAAATCCGATGCGGCTGGCGTCGATGGAATAAATCGAATGATGATAATTCTCCTACTTGACCACATTGCCCCTACCTTATCTCACATTTTTAACTGCTCCCTGTCTTGTCATAAGTTTCCTAGTTCTTGGCGCAAAGCTCAAATACTTCCTATCCCTAAAATTAAAAACCCAACTTCTCTTTCGCATTTCAGACCGATTTCCATTCTTCCTTTTCTTTCTAAAGTCCTGGAACGTATAGTGTACCATCAACTACACCTATATCTAATTAAAAATTCCATTCTTAGTCCTTACCAGTCTGGCTTCCGATCTGGCCACAGTACTGTGACACCTCTTGTTAAGGTAACCGATGACGTAAGACTTAACATGGACAATAGGCACGTAACAGTCATAGCTTTACTTGATTTCAGCAACGCATTCAATGCTGTTGACTTTGACGTCCTTTTAGCCGTCCTAAAGTCCATCAATATTTCATCCGATGCAATCGAATGGTTTGACAGCTATTTACGTGGTCGTGAACAGTGTGTTCGAAGTGATAACCGCCTTTCAATTTCTTGTCCACTTTTAGCTGGTGTCCCTCAGGGAGGTGTTCTCTCTCCTCTTCTTTTCTCTGTTTTTATTAACACTGTTACCAAATCCCTTTCCTCTTCCTATCACTTATATGCCGACGATTTGCAAATTTATACGTCAGCCCCTGCTAACAACTTCAATAAGGCAATCGAAGACTTGAATTCTGATTTGAATAAAATTGCTTCGTGGAGTAAATCCTTTGGAATAGCTTTGAACCCCAATAAATCGCAGGTAGCATTGTTAGGTGGCGCAAAACAGATTGCAAAAATTAATATGAATAGCCTGCCCTCAATTAAGTTAAATAATACTAACTTAATGGTGAGCGCCTCTATTAAGAATCTTGGTCTTATGATTGACAGCACTATGTCATGGGCTCCACAAGTGGCTGAGGTGAGCAGGAAATTTTTTGCGACTATTGGCTGTTTGTGACGGTGGAAGCATTTACTTTCTATGAAAACTAAAGTAACTTTAGCGCATTCACTTCTCCTACCGTTATTAGACAATGCAGACTCTTCCTATCCTGATCTCTCGGAAGATTTACTGACCAAATATGAGCGACTTCAAAATCACTGCATACGCTTTATATATGGATTACGTAAGTTCGATCACATATCCGAATTCCGTGCTAAACTCAAATGGCTACCAATAAGACTGCGTCGCAATCTCCACTTGCTCTCCCTTCTTTACTGTATCCTATACAATCCTTTATCTCCTTCTTATTTAAAAGAACGTTTTGTATTCCTTGGTTCCAATTCTGACCTCCATCTAAATCTTAGATCACGTAGTGACAATAGGCTGAAGATGTTCGCTTCGCAATCGCAAGCGTACAGCAATTCTTTTACAATAAAGGCAGCCAAACTATGGAATAGCTTACCTGGAAAAGTTCGTCATTCCGATTCGTTGTCAACTTTTAAGAAACGCTTATACAATCATTATCTCTCGCTTTAATCGCTTTCGTATTATTATATGCTATGTATATTATTTGTTCATATGTTGTATATATATGTTTATGTTGTATATATTTATGTGTTTATGTAGTATATTTATGTATGTATTTATGTATCTATGTAGATATATGTTGTAAGTATTTTATATGTATACATATTTTAATATAAATCAATTTATGTTCTGTATACTTATTTTTATTTTTCTCTTTTTTTTTTCTTTTAAATATTTATATGTGTCAGTACATACGCGTATATTTTGTATCTACAATTATATTTATCTACGCTTACACTATCCCGCATTTTATTTTATTTTATTATGAATAGTCTCCTTCGCCTGGGGTTGTCTGGAAGAGATTGTTTAAAGCAATAAGACCGCCTTTGCATGCTGTAAGTAAATCTTTCTACTCTTCACTTATTTTTTTTTTCTCTGTACATTTATAAATATAATATACTATTTTAATGTTTACCTCAACTTTGTGTATGCAATAAAGTGTTTAAATAAAATAAATAAATAATGCTAGAAGAAATAATTTTTTTTCAATGTATATAGAAAAAATATATCTATACATATTTATTGCAGGTTTTGAATTTTCGTTAAGAAGATTTTACTTTTCGTTCAAAGTCGTCGTCGTCTACTCTAGTTGACAGACTAGCCAGCCATGATAGGTTTGGATAAATTAAAATAAAGGTTAAATTTATGTATGTATATTTCATATTGCGTTACTAGCGATAATCATTCAAGTTTTTTTTGTAAATCGACAATCATTTATAATTATATTTCGAATAAATCACTCAATAGTTTTACAGGGTTAAAAAAGTATAATAAATTATGAACCACTGGGTAAATTTTTAAAACTAAATATTGATTTTAATAACATCACCGTAATTTTTGTACGCATGAACTAAACTGGACTGAATCAGTCTGTAAGTGTCCCACTGCTGGGCTCTTCTTCAACTTCATTACGCTGCTCCACTGCAGTCTAGCGGACAATTTTCCTTCCATGAGTAATGTATCAGTAATTTATGTTAAAAATTTTATTTTGCATAAATACTGAAAATTAATTTAATATAGAATTAAGTATAATTATATTTTGTTCAAATTTGATGTAATACTGTACCTCTTTAGAATAAGTAAAATATTAAAATGTAGTTAAAAATGTAGTTATCAGGTTAAAAAATTATTAGTAAGAGTTTAAGTTAAAATTGAAAAAATATATATATATATATATATATATATATACCCCTTTTCCCCCTCACTTCCCCTGGAGTTTATAGAATAAGGCCAAAAAGATAGATAGTCGTTTTGTTTTGTTTTGTTGGGATTAAAACCCAGATGTGAATGAATGTGTATGGATGCTAGATGATAATTAGTATGCGGAATGAAAGTGGAAATGAATAATAGCTATGGAATAATAATGGATATGAAAATGAATAATACAGTCTCCCCTATCAGTATCGGAGGGAGACGTAAAAAAAAAATGCATCCAATCGGTCCAAAATAGCTCCGAGTTGCTGCCCAATATTGGGCGGCGGCGGTGTGCGATCCATGTGGCGTTTTCCTTATCTACCCGCGGATGGAATTTTCGATAGTTAAGACAAATAGGGATCAGACAATGTCTCCAGGGGACTAGCAATACGTCGTCCGATCCCACTTCTGAATTTATAAACATTTTAACGTTAAAAAAAATAAGAACTAACGATAATTACAATAATAACTTTTAATCAACGAATTCACAAAATTAACCAAAAATTAGACAGAGTAACGCTATACAAAGAAAACCGTTCTATGAGAGCGCACACCGACGAGAAAGGGCCGGCAGCGCTGAGCGAGAAGTTTTTATATGTACGGGGTGGGGGATGTCATCAGGCCATCAGTCTTCTCTCAACATTATATTAATGATTTTGTCAAACAGTACGGTAGACTCGATCGAAACCTAACCTGAATAATAAAATTACATATATTAATTAAAAAATGAAACTTACACTTATTGGCATTTTTTTATGCTGACACCGGATGACATCTTAACTTTTGCAGTTTTAATTTTCACGCCCATTCGCGAAAGTGCCCTGCACCGCCTAAACGAAACAGTAGGCGCAGGTATACATTTTCGCCGCGCAGTAGAAAGAAAGGGGGATCCTACGCCGCGTCAGCGGTCTACTTTCCATCCGTCTTACGAATTTTCGATCAGGTTACGTGTCCTGATGCGAGTTTAACATCTTTTACCCATCACAAAAAGTGCACAACGCCGCTAAAGAAGTTTTCACTTCAAAATATTTTCTTACGTATTAAAATTTCTATTTAATGTTATGTTTGTAATTTAGTAGTGAATTATAAATGACGATACGTATCTTAGTTGGTATACAATATATGGATCTACGCAATGATCTATAAAATTTAATTTTGGAACGTACTTAATCATAAGAGCTTGCCAAGTTAACTCATAATCTAATTTAAGAACGAAATAATTATGTGTATATTTGTAGTATAATTTCTGCGTTAATACCCAAAGAGGAAAAGCAAGAAATGATCTTATTTTTCATATGAAAAAGAATATCTTGATACAATCACAGTAAATGGAAAGAATGGTATAGAAACCATTTTTTTTTAAATGAAGAAATCCAGTTAGGTGTTTCTTATTATTAGCTCATGTAATCACTCACCATAATAAAATATGCGTGTTTCGATTTTTTTTTCTTCTTCTTTTATTTATTTGTAACTTTATAAGAAATATAATTAGAATTAGGTATAGTACGTACTAAATATTATCTTACAGGCTTAATGAAAGAGGTGGCAATCACAAATGAAGGCGCGAATAAAGCTAGTTTTTTATTTATAAATATAGTGATAACTAGCGGCCCGCCCTGTCTTCGCACGGGCATTTAACTAAAATTTCAAAAATTATAAATTTATATTTTTTATCACCTACACCTGCGTCGATACTGGAAAATAATTTATAATAGATTGATTGAATTCTCAAACTGCAAAAAAGCACTGAGTATTGATATCAACTTCGAAGCAAATAACTTTCAACACCCCTTTAACACCGTTAGGGGATGAATTTTGATAAAATACGAAACACGTCTTCAATCAATTCTGTTAAAGAATATTTATGCAAAATTTGAAGTAGATTGGACCAAGGAATCACGTTATCCCATACAAACTTTGCCCCCCTTTTTCACCGTCTTAGGGGTAGAATTTCGTAAAATTCGTTCTTATCTGATCTCTACTGCGCAAAAGGAATATTTATATCAAATTTTAAGTCTCTAGATCTTAAAATTCCAGAGATATCGTGATGAGTGAGTGAGTGAGTGACCTTTCGCTTTTATATATTAAGATTACAACTTAAATAGCTATAACCATCCAACTTTGTACAATCAACAAACAAATAACGACCAAATATTTTAACGACAAACAAACAACCAAGACCTTAGTACACTAAGGTTAAATGCAAAAAAAAGCATTTCTTTAAACATGGGCGAGACTCATTCTTTCGGCCGAAGTTTTGGACAGCGCGATTCAAAAAATTATATTTTCTATACTGAGCCATCTATCTTATTACGATTCGTTAGATCAGCTGTTAATAGATGGCGTCACATTAGGTACCTATTTTTATTTTCTTAAATATATATTTTTAAATTTAATTACAATGAAACAAAAACTAAATTATACTGTGAGTTATGTTTAATTTTTATGTATTATAGTTATTTACATTGGTTTTGTACTTTTTACGTTATACGTGAACACAGAAAAAAACGATAAGAGATGGCGCTGATACAAAAAATACGCGCTATTAAAATTTATTCTTAATGATATATAGTGTATTAATAAAACGGAGGTTTTAACAGATTTATTATATGTATGTATAGATTGTTCATTTATAGTTAATTAATCAATCATAGTTTATAATTGTTAGTCCATTTGCTTATTATTTGTTCAATATGAATAGCAATTTTAATAAATCGAATGATAGGGAAAATACATAATAATATGTGTTGATATAATTTGGGTGCAAACGACCTTAAAATAAATTAAAACCTGCATTAGCTCGTCGCAGTCATAAATCATCGTAGCGTACACAAACTTAGTAAAATAAACATCGCAGGAACTAATTAGTGTACAAAATTCATGTGGGACCAACGGGGTAATATGGACGAAGTACAGTTTGATGTTGCGCTCACAAAATTAGGCAAGTTTAGGGCCAACGGCGACCTCGGCTATTACAAGTTAATTTAAACTGCTTGAGTAATTTGCACTGAAGCGTGACACTAATTCAATTATTATTTTCAAGGTATGAAAACAAGGCGAGAAAATCTATTTTTGAGAACATATGTATGTGGTTAAGCTTGGATCTAAGCTCATAAATTGATAAAATATACTTCATATTAAATAAGTATAACAGAACTGTAGTTCGAAACATAATTATTTATTTATTACTTTCACTACAAAAAAAAACAAAAACTTTTTTTTCAAACACAGTCATGTTTTATGTAATGTTAGTAATTTTATTTAAAAAAATAAAAATAAATTACGAAATATGTTTTATATTTCACGAGACGTTCCGTATAAACCTAATCCAAAAAAAAGTGTTAAGTTGGAATTAAGTTACTAAATCATGCTTTTTTATACCTATAGCATTTCAATTTTAAGCTTAGATAGATTTTCATATTACTCATATCTATTATAAGACTTGTTTTAAATATATGAAAATGAATTAATATAGTTAAAAATATAATGTTAATAAGCACAGCAATGCTAGAAGTATTTTAAAATATAACCTCTGGTAAAACCAATAGGTCAATGTGGTTAGAATCGCGGATATTGTTATAATGGGGTAGTATTTATTTGAAAGCAATTTGGTCAATTACTGAACCACAAATTTTGCAAAATATAACAAATATATTAATTATACTAGTTGTACCCGTGACTTCATTCGCGATCGCCATTTCTTTCATTGAGCCAATAGGATAATGTATGTGCGCCACATTAAGATGGGCATTAAGTTAAATGGATACTTTACATTCCAGGTGTTATTTTGAACTTTATACCGATGGTTGACTGTCTAAGTTTTTAACTGTCAAACCAAAAACCTTGTAATATTTATCTGATAATATTTAAAATATCCCCCTTCTAACAAGAAAGATGAAACGATATAGAACTTCGCGTTAATGAATTAGACTTAATTACACACATTTTGACTTTAATTTTTGTGCTGATGAACTTCGGGATAAAAAGTAGTATAGTACCTTAGCTTGGAGTATGAAATTAAATTATGCCCAGTTTCATTTAAATTCAGTTATTAGTTTTGGCGTGATGTTCGGCTGAGATACAGACAGACAGATAATAATGAAAAACAAATTAAATATATTTTTGACTTCTATGTCGATTATGGAGCGCCCACCAAAAAATAATTTTTAAAATATCAATAACTGGATCTGTTACAGTTGTGTAATGATAGGTAATATAGGTATAGGTATATATATTTAGGTAATAATTATTTTCTATAGAGACTACTATGGATAGTTGAAGTTTGGTTGATGCGATACTCTGAGACGACGAGTCCTGGAAGGCGATGGTCGCCTTCTGCGAGATGGTAATGTCCCAGAAGGAGGCCGACGAGTGGGTGAGAGAGGAGGCCGCCGACGAGGCCTCCATCCGCGAGCGACGGGGGTGCGGAGGAGGCACTACTTAATGCGCCTCCACAAACGCCCCTGTGCCCGTGTCGGGCCGGGATGGGAAACCGGTTCTGCCAGACACGGCGTCGTCGGGACTGTTCAGAGGTGAGCCGGATAGTCCCCACGGAGAAAAAGTCTGGCCTTTTCGCCGAGGCCAGACTGTCGCTGGAGGAATCCTGTTGCCTGCAGATCCGGGACCCTCCAATTAAAGCGGCTGATACCTCCTGCGGGGAGTTTAGTACCATATTTTACTCCCAAAGTTCCGAGTCCCACATAGGTCTAGGACTGCCTACCCGGGCGTCCTGGATATCATCCGTAAATAGACTCCCCAGCGTCACCAAAAAAAAAAAAAATTGTTGATATCAATGCGCTTACCTGCCTTACTTACTTACCTACCTTTTTTGATTAGCCCGCGGTATTACGTGGGAGTCAGGTATATTTATATATAAATAAATAATAATAATAAATAAATAAATGTTTTTTTATTTATATAACTATAATATCTTATCTATAAATGTAATGTATAATATTATGAATAATTTTTTACTTTTCAAATATTTTTGCAATCTGTTTTCCAAATTTAAAATAGTGTACTTACTATCTTCGTAACAAAATGTGCAGTCTTATTTTAATATATACACATGTAATCAGAGTGAACGATGTGAGTGTCGTGAGTTGAACTATTTATAATTTTCATTGTATTGTTGATTAAGCTTCTCTTCTTCATAGGAAAAGAGGTTTGAGAACTTTACAGGCTATTATATTGTACATTGTTTTTATCAAATATATTGTTTATTTAAATTAACCCTTATTATGAATTTTTCTATAAAGTGAAAAAAATTAATACGATTACTCTAGTATATAAATATAAACCTGTGTTTAAGCTAGTTTGGTAGATTAGTTGAATTAGTAGTACGCATAAACAAAATTCTTAATGTTACAATTATTATTATAAAAACATAAATTGTTTGCGCAGTTACTAATCAGACACATAATACGTGTTTGTATTCCTTGACAACGAACATCTATTCATAAAATAAAATATGTAAAAGCTTGAGACTCTCTTTTGATACGATCCAATCTTCAACCATATAATTCAATTTGCTTTATCCTTTACCGAGAAAATGACGGTATATTCTCGTCGATAACTTAATTGATAATTTCAGTTTACGTCGTTATTTTGATAAAATGAAATTTGAAACTATATGGCTTTTGTACTCATTATTTATAAACAAGCTTAGTAGAAGCTCATTTACTTAAGATTGTTAATTAATTCGTATATCTAATAAAGATGTCTAAAGTAATTTTATAAAAATTGAATGAATATTTTGTAATTAAAATAAAAATTAAATGAAAATTGTTTTGTTTCTGTTTTCGTTTCGTAACGTAAGTAAACGTTTTGGGTACCTGCCTCTAATAATATTAAAGATTTGGTATACATCGTTAATATTAGAGATATACATTATAATATACATCTCACAATACCTATAAACTTTTATCAGTTTGCTTACTAATTTTTTCCGCCATTTGTTTGCATCTTATATATTTTTTAAATTTAACAATGTGATGTAAGCTTACTTCAACATTTACCATTCGAAATGGCATAGCAATGACACACATATAACACAGTCTAACCTGATAGAAACCATCTTCAGGATGCTATTGGTTCTGCCCTGCAGTCTACGCACCAAGAAACCACACCCATAGTAGAGTAGGAAATGAACATATATAAAACGAGATAAGACCCACCGAACATAGTTGCCTTGGTATACCAATATTTATATTTATTTGAAAATATTTTTGAGTTTTGACATTTGACATGAGATTTTAGGCAGTCCTAGACCGTATGTTAGACTCAGCACTTGGGGGTGTAATATCGTCCCGGATCTGCAGGTAACAGGATTTCTCCAGTGAGAGGCTGGCCTCGGCGAAAAGGTCAGACTTCTCCTCCATGGGGAATGTCCGGTTTACCTCTGAACAGTCCCGACGACGCCGTGATTAGCAGGACCGGGTAGGGATGTTCATCGGAAAAAATTATCGATAATTTTATATATATTTATTATCGATAGTTATCGTATTGTGTTATAGATAGTTATCGATAATTATATTTTCTATCATTTTAGAAATGTGTTCTCTGTTCTCTCTCTGTTTGTTTGAACACGAATCACTGCTAAGCTCCTACGATTAAATAACATTTAGTTATTAAATGTAGTTTCATAAAAATCACTTCACTCTGTCAAAAGTTATTGTAATATGAATTTCATATTTTTAATCACGGCATTAGAGAAGAACAGGTAAGTTAATACATTTTTATATGTGATTAGAAAATGACAGTAACGTTTTGTTATTAATGTTTATAGCAATTTAATTAATAACAAGTAATAAATAATACTTATATTCAAAGCAAATTAAAAAAAAAAAAACAGTAAAAAATCAAAAAGTCGGATTGAGAACTATTTTTACTTTGCTTGACAAAACAGTTTGAGATACGACACTATCATATTAGATGGCGCTTTCTGAATCACACCATACTGTAGTGCTCTACTACTGTATCGTAGTAGTAATATTGTCCGGGTAAAGTAAAATTTATTTTAATTAAAATAATGTCTTCCGAAATTGAATTTATTAAAGATAAATAAATATTTTATTGAATTATCTTGAAATTAAACGTAACTGTTATATTTACGAACATAAATGTAATATAATTTTGCTGGTTCTCGAGAGCATTCCTAAAAGGCACACTCTCTTTCTGAAGAGTGTGTGCCTTTGAGTGTTTGTTTGAGTAAATGGTATTAGCTACTGAGATAATACGAGTACGTACAGTATTCTTATACTGATATGTGGTATAACATATCTCTGACGAAAATTTAAGGCATATGTATATACAATACATTATATTTTGAGCCTGTTCATATGGAAAAATGTCTCTGTGTAATTTCTAACAAAAATAATTTAGTTAAATATTATTTAAGCAAAAACTGATTAAACTGAAGCTAAATAATAATAAATATTTTTAGACGTATTAATACAAATAAATATTAAATATTCTTAGACGTCAATTTTAAAATTAATTAGTTTGTTAGTTTCACATTTAAAGAACAAACTAACTATATACAAGGTTAAATAAGTCATTTAATATATTTTTGTGTTATTATACTATTCGTATCTTAACTATGAAACTAAATTTTTATTATTAGGTAAGAGGCTATTGTTTTCTTTCCTCACTGTTTTTAATAAATTGTCATTTGTATAAGTTTTTAATAAAGTTAAAAATATTTCCTTTTTATATTATATGCCTTTTTCATATATCGCTTATGGAGTTAATGGAAATAATACGAGGTTGTTAATGATTATAATTCATTACTTTTAAATAAATTAAAGCAGCCAAAGCTTAATTTATATATTTATTAGTTTCATTAATTATTATATTAAATTCATTTTCATTCATAGATATGTATCGAGCTGTGATGTTCTAGTGTGAATCGAAAAGGACTATTGCTGCTTCAAATTTAGCTAGACGTTTCTAGTGACCGTCAAATATATGTATAATCGTATTACAGTGGACCCCCGGTAATCCGTTCCCCGACTAATCCTTCACCCCCTGTAATCCGACATGGTCTGTTTGAATATTTTGCCTGTTTAAACAAAAAAAAAGATGAATATTTTCATGCTTCTTAAATTGATTGATTCATAATTTTTGATTATTTTAGTATTTTAATATGTATGTACATAATTATTTCCTAATGTAAAGTCATTGCATATTTTTTGTAAGTTATATAGCATTAATGACGTTAATTTTATAATAAAACGTAAGCTCTCTTTTGAGTTGTTTAATTTACTAAATTTGACATACAAAATGAAGTATGATATAAAATAAAAAAAATATGATTTGTACTTCTGAGTATTCTTCTGATATATATATATATATATATATATATATATATATATATATATATATATATATATATATCTATCTATACATATATATAAAATAATAAAATGGTAGAAAAGTCAAAACTGTACATTGAATATTTTTTTAAAAGAATACTTGGGGTGTGATCTACAATCGATACCGAAGCCAAAAATATAGTTTTTAGAATTTTTGTCTGTTTGTCTGTTTGTCTGTTTGTCTGTTTGTCTGTTTGTCTGTTTGTCTGTATGTATGTCCGGGATAAACTCAAAAAGTACTGCATGGATTTACTTCAAATTTGGTACGAATATTATTAAGAAGTCGGGTCATAACATAGGCTACAAATTATCACGCTATCACCTACGGGGAACGAGCAGTGAACCTTTATTTCTTCAACGCATTCTGTAACAGCGTGTAATCTAGCGACGCATATTTGAATGTTGTTATTATGTTAATAACCATGCTATAAGCTATCTTCACACTAAAAAAATCACGAAATATAAGTAACTTAGGCTGATAAACATAATGAATGTAAGAATAAATGTAATATAAGAAATGAATATAAGTAGTATCAAGACAATTTTAGAGCAGCGCGATGAGAGAGAGATTATGAGATTTTAAAAACATCAAGTCGAATTACATGTGTAAACCCTTTTTGGATATAAATAATTTAAATTTGATCATGTTGGCGAGGTTAATAGTTGTTCATAAAAGTCATAGATGGAGTTGTGCATTTTAATAAAAATTGTATCGTTGATTCGTTTCAGAGATGAGCAAGAGAATTTTAAAAAAATGTGTTTATATAAGTTTTAAGCTGCTTCATCTATGTCTTATAAAATTCATCGAGTTTTTCTGTATGTAATAACAAACAGAACTCAAAAAGTACTGCATAGATGTATAACAAAATTTAAACTCGAAAACGGCACGCTATTGCTGTAAACAATTTGAGTTAAATAACGAAGAAAGAGGAAAATTAAGCATGCCATATATATCATAAAAATAAGAAATGCTTATGCTTCCGCCTTAAAGTCATCTCGCTCCACAGACACACCATTGAGGCGGAAATTCTTACGGGTTGTGGCGTCGGCGAAGCAGTATTTATACGCATTCCGCTCATACCTCATAACTTCCCGTTCCAGTTCAAGCGCGTACAGTTCCCCGTGAGTGTTTGCTTCGCGATGACCATCAATAAGTCGCAGGGGCAGACACTGAGGGTAGCTGGTGTCGACCTCAGGACGAGCTGCTTCACACGGGCAGCTGTACGTCGCTTGCTCCCGCGTCACCAGTCCTGACTCTCTTTACATTTTGGCTGCGGAGAGCCAAACTACTAATGTTGTTTATCGAGAAGTCCTATAAATATGTATTTTTACCATATTCTGTATTCCTTATTTATTATTTTCTCCATCCGTTTCAGTCACAACTTATGACTTAATTCAGCAGAATCACCATAAAGTCATTTATTCCAAGCAGGCTTAAAATAAGCACTTTTTGAAAGTCAATTTTACAAAAGACAGTCTCCCTCTGTTACTGTACTTTCTGTAGATATGAAATGTAAAGAAGAAACGGGTAAATGAATGTTATTTTAAAAGGTATAATAGTAGGTACTTTTGGTGCTGTATAGCGTTCACGCAGACGACGTCGCGGGCAGCAGCTAGTATATATATATATATATATATATATATATATATATATATATATATATATATATATATATATATATATGTATATATATATATATACCTATCATTGAACCTGTAATTTGTCGGATTACAAGGTACTCTTTTGAAAAATTCCGGACTATAGGGAGTCTGCTGCCCTGCAAAACGTTTGTCGGATTACCGGGGGTCCACTGGATAGTTAAAATATATAATAATTATAATACAATGTGAAAATATATTTTGATCGAAGAAATCATATAAGAGGCCTTTTTGATATTATAAAAAATACTATCCCCTTAAATACATATATTGTATATTCGGGTTGGCTTGGCCCTTTAGCGTAGGCGTATATGCTTCAATTTAAGACTTGACTCGTCGGTGTTGATATATATAATTATATACACTAAGCGCATGTTGTGCTAATTAACCATAGAGGTATTATAGATAGAGTAGGGAAGACATACGGCTGCTTGCAAGCGGAAACGTCCAACGGTGCGCCTTGCGGTCTCAAGTTGAAATCTCGATAAAATAATATTTTATTTTTTGTAAATATCAATTATTTACTTCTATTTTAATTTTTCGACTACAAACAAATCATAAAAACAACTCTTATAGGCACCGTAATATTATATTGGTATGTAATTCAACCGGTAACGCGATTGTCTCTCTCTTTCTAACCGAGGAACAGCTAGAGGCCTGGCTCCTCTGCTCTATCTGTAATACCTCTATGTTATTAACTCTGTATGTTATATTGATTTGTTATGAATACCGTCACCGTTTAATGCATAACATGTGGTTAATTAATTTCCTCTGTAAGAATACATAGATTACTAAATAGATAAAAATAAATGACGTTACACTAAATTGTAGATTTTTATAAGGGTTCAATATAATAACAAATAAAGAATGTACTGAATTAAATAGTCTGTAAATGTCCCATTGCTGGGAGAAGACTTTCTCTCTTACATAAAAGGGTCGGGGTTTAATTTACACAAAACTCCTCTAAGGGTTGCTTATAATTTCACTACGAAGAATAGTCGTTATCAGATTTTATCTATACTTATGATAAAACTAGCTGTGCCCCGTTTCACCCACGTTAATTTGAGGGAAAAAACTTACTTAAATATTGTAATACAATTACTTTAAGAAGTAGGTGCCCGCCTCGTTGGTCGAGTGGTCGCAAGCGTTACTGCCGAACAAGGGGTCTCAGGTTTGATTCCTGGGTCATTCAACGTATTATTGAGTTTTTTATTTTTAGGAAATTCTCAGTAAAATAGTGATGTTATATTTACTTTAAAAGTGGAACTAACGCAACGGAAGCTCTCTAACAAGAATTTTTTTTCCGTTTTTGTAACATTTCTTATTACTGCTCAGCCCCTATTGCGTGATGTTATATAGCCTATAGCCGTACTTGATAAATGGGCTATCCAACACAAAAATAATTTTTCAATTCGAACCAGTTGTTCCTGAGATTAGCGCGTTCAAACAAACAAACAAACAAACAAACTTTTAAACAAAGCTTTATAATATGTAGTATAGATTGTAACACGACCAGTTTTGTACATTGAAAATATTTAGAAAAAAAAAAATTTGAAGGGAACTCTATAATCGATATTGAAACAAAAAAAAATGTGATTTTTTTTCCTTTTTGTCTTTGTATTTGTCTGTCTGTGTGAATTTAAATAAAACTGGTCATGACTTAGGTTTATAATATGAGGTATAATAGAACACTGGTTTCATAATGAGACAATATGAAAGTCAAAATATGTACTTAGTTTGAAGTCATCAGCTATAGTCTGTTTGATGTATTCTTGTTTTTTTTTTTTGTCAAAAAGGAAATATTAAAGATTATCCTATAAATATATATTTTTTTAGCTAATTCTAAAAAACAAACATAATTTCGGTATGAGGACCAAATAACTTAAAATTCCTTTCATCTTAAGCTGGTTTTTATACTATATATTATAGTTTTTATTAAAGGGATGACAATTGCGAACAAAGTTGCGGATAATGCTAGTGTATATGTCTGTTATATCTGTACACAGACAAATATCAATTCTGAGCCGGTAACAAATACGCTACCGTAAGCTTTAATTAAACTTTCATCACCAGTAGAACAGAATTGTCGTCGTTTATAAACGATTAACGATATACTTAAATTTTTAGAATAATTATTTTGTACTGATATATGTACCTAGCTTAAGTAGCTTTTGCAAAGCATACTTTTAATAAAACTTGAATACATCGACTGGGAGTTATATTTATCTACGTATTTTACAGATGGAAAGAAAAATATGTATTGAATTGTTGATACCATAAGATAAGTATTACTATAAATAAAAAATACTGATCCTTATAAAATTCATACTGTATGATACACAGCATGAATTTTATAAGGAAATTAATATGATTATTAAAAAAAAAAAAAAAAAAAAAAAACAAATGCACAATGAATTCTTTCCACTATAAAGGTTACACTATTTTCTGTGAAGTAATACTTCATGTCGATAGAACTGGACTATTATAGGAAGAGAGTTGGAACAAATCAAGTATAGTTCGCTGAAACCGAGCTGAAGAATGGTAACATATATCACTGAGAGCGAACTGCTAGCGAATAGGTCCTTACCTACTAAGTCGTGACATTTCTCGGGCGCTCGTTGCAATAACGTTGATGTCACTTTGATTTGTGGCAGCGTTTGATCATAACCTCTGACATTAATTTTTGTACGAAATGAATATCCATCGAAAATAATATGATCTAACGAAATATGTGATAAGAAATGAATGGAGATCGATAGATAAGAATAACTTTCCTTATGTTACAAAAAAAAGAGGAAAAAACTAGTATAATTGTGTAAGTTTCATAAAAGCCTTTTCTCTTAGCAATGTGGAGTTATATATTTTAATACACCCGTATTTCGGATTGTTTATTTATTAAAAAAAAATTGTAAGTAGATTAGAAATATATTACTTTAGAAAGGGTGAAAATCATAAAAATTTAAAAATAGCAAATGTTTATAGTAAACTTAAAAAGCTATAATCGTAACATTAATATTATCCTCCGCATGAAAAACATTAGAAGGAATGTTACCTTATGCCGGTTAAACAAAATTACGATTTCGCGAGCTTACCGGCGGAAACAGTTCAAGAATTTGAACAAACATTTTAATCTAGAAATAAAAAATACATTTTACAAAACGATAAACTTAAATATCTTTCAAATGATTATTTTAACAAAAACTTTAGATATTCAAACATATAATGACTGTACATTCACAATAATTCATTGATTATTTTTGTTTTTGATTACTGAATCTAAATTTTTAGTGGAAGATCTCGATTTGTATCCAAATAACATAAATATAGTATTTTATGCGTAACATTATTTTATTATAATTACATACATTACGATTTAAAAGTTCAACTAAATATTTTCTTTTCCTAATCTTAAGATTGTAAATCCGACTTAGTAGGTATTAAGAATGGTTTGTGAATAGAAAGAAAAATCTTGCCTTCCCTTCGAGTGGCGTGAGAAGTTACTGTAAACACAAAACACACGAGGTATAACATTTAATTATACGCCGGCGAAGACTGTTATATGGGCTTATCGGGACATTACAAAGTTAACAGCTTTTGCAGAGCTATAAGAACGGAGTGTTGAAATGGAAAATGCTTCTGGTTTTAATATTATCTATTACCATTTATTTACTTTTGATAAATTGTATTAAATATAAATGGAATACATTATTATGTGTAAGTATGTATAAATATAACTGAATCAGCCTCTAAATGTGCATGCTGGGCAAAGGCCTAGCAGTGGGACGTTAGCAATGCACTAAATATTTATATTAAATAAATAATAAACGCGTGATTTCATACTTAGCGGCTCCCAGTAGGGTAAAAATCTTTTGTCAGTGGTCTGAAAACACAACACAAACATGTACATTTGTATTTACAAACATTCAGATCGCGACATACATTAAATATATGGTCTCTACATACGTATGTAATAATGTCATGAGTGGGGATCGAACCTATGACTAGCATAGTAGTTAGTTACTGTGAAATAACTTGTTATTCTAGAACCAATATACGAGTACGCATAAAGGTTCCAACATTCACCAATCCACAGTGATACAACATGGGTGATGATTAACTTCCAATCCGTCTTTTTAATCGGAGAATAGTTCCTTGCCTTTGACTGTTGAGACTTTTGAGAGATACAAGATATTAAATTCATCGTTTCGTACAAAATAATATAGGTACTACAATCAAGTAGTTGCTACAAGTTGGTACGTACAGGTAGTGAGTATTCATACTTTAATAGTTTTGAAGAAGGAATGTGTTCATTTGCCCAAGGCGACGAGTGCATGTAACGCAAAACAAAATGACTTCCGTTCCAAAGCGGTTATTCTTACATAACTCGAATGCCTTTTAGAAGTGCGAAAAGTCGACTTTATATGTGAAAACGAAGTCAAAGACAGAGATATCGCGGAGTGCTCTCTGATGCCTTCCGAGCAACGTGAGAGATGGCTTTCAATATCAAATTGAATTCCGCGGTTCATTGATTTTCAATTTGTTAGGGGCTCCTCTCGCCATTTACCATAGCTACCTAAAAATCTGTAACCATTATAAATCTTTTGGCACGCCACTACGTAAAACAGAATTATATTTTATTGAGAATTGAATTGTATGTGAAAAATGTAGCAGCTCTTTTTTATTTAACTCTAAATTGAGTTAGAATGAAATAAATTACCACGATAACTTTAATGAAATTTAATTTTTTTATTATTTTTATATTAACTCATACTAAAATATTAATACAAATATAAATATTTCAATTAAAGAAAAAGAACAAATAAAAGGTAACTAGTTGACATACAAAATGGTACAGTGTCAATTAGATCTGTATTCGTATTTGTAATATATTATATACTTGATATCAATCCCAGTTTACTCGCTTTAGGTATATATATCGAGAAGAAAATCCATTTTTCAAGCATTTTACGAAAAGGAAATGTGTGTTTCCCATGATTTATATCCCGAATAGAGGCACGAGGTGACCGACTCTAGTTGGCCGGCTGGCTGCTAGCGATAAGCCGGGGCCTTCCTATACCCTAAGAAAGAAAATAAACAAACTACCCTTCTGACTTATATTCGCTCAATAATCTTGAGGCTATGACACGACGATGGTACCGTATGTAATACATAGGTAAACTTTACGAACTAAGCTATGGAGTAAGTGGCTATAAAGTTTCGGCCCCATAAAACAAGGGTCTATAATTAATCCTGATTGGTTACGTACACATTTGGTATTGTTATTTATATTGTTTTAAGAAAAAATATATAAATAAAGATGAATGTAATGTTTTATGTATAATATTAACAAATTCGAATTAAATAATGCATTTGGTGACAGGAACATATAAAAAAAAAATTGTTAAGAAAAATGAGCAATCTAATTATTGAATAAATGGAATTAATGATTTTTTTTTATTTAATTAATTACGCATTATTTTTCAACACTAATTAATAATGTCATTTTAAATATAAGTTTTTCATTATATAAATGTATGAACTTCATTTTGTATTAAAATCGAAATTATACAGCAAATAAGTTTGAAGTAATAATTTCATGGTATAAATGAAATCTTCAAAGAAATTTTCATTTATTACTTGGTGAAGTTTATAAAATTGCAAACGAGATCTTGCGTATCTCTTGTACCACTTACAAGTTTAATAAACGACATATAGAACTTTGTAGGTGTCAATTTTTTAATACATTTAAATTCGTAACTAATTTATAAAATTAAAATATAAAGTAATATAATAATTTTATAAAATTAAAAGGTATGAGACTAGTTGTCTTTATTTATAATTACTAAGTACTAATTAATAACTGACGTAAAGTAATAACTGACGGCCGGCTGGTCGGGTGGTCAGGCAACTGGCACTTTACGCAGCGGTCGCGGGTTCGAATCCCGCCAGGTGCAGATAATTTGTATGACGAATATAGATGTCTGCACCGGGTCATGGATGTGTATTTATGTATATACGTATTTATATAAATCTATTAAATTTATTTCCGTTCCTAGTACCTGTAACACAAGTTCTTACGAACTTAGCACGGGGCTAGGTTAACGTGGTGTGATTGTTGGTTGATATTTATTTATTTATTTATTTATTTATTAGTCGTAATAATAAAAATATGCAATTGATGTATGTTGTTATTGTATTCGTTTTTGGATTGTTAATGTATTAACATTATTATAAAATAAGTTTTATTTTACTAGATTAAATACAGATAAAGTACTCTTAAAACCTGAAAAACACTTTTCTGAGTTATTTTCCAAATATTATTTTTTATATACAAGTTACGTTATTGAAACAAGAAAAATCGTAAAATTATCGATTGATTTTAAGTACTTATTTCGACGAGGTTGTATTTATTTTAACTTATATAATAAACATATTACGTAGGTATACCATATTCCATATTATCTCACAGTAATATAAGAAAGAAAAACAGGTAAACATATATGTAAATACTGGCTAGAAAAGAAACATTAGCGTGAGAAAGCGTCGTAGATTGTAGGCAATTTAAAATAAATTTGCGATTCAATGAAGACTTACATAATAACAACTTTACTTTGAGAAATTATAAGAAAATTTTATTTTCAGCTTTATTTTTATCCAGAGTTTCAATATTGTAACTGAAGTGGATTTATTGTTTCTTGAGCAAATATAAGTACATTGTATATAGAGTTATCCCACCCCAGTTAAATGTTAAAATATTGTTTTTAAAGAATAAAGTACTGGAGGTAACCATATTTACCCGACTGCGACAGAAGGAGGGTTATGTTTTTCGAGTGTATGTATGTATGTATATATGTATGTATGTATGTATGTATGTATGTATGTATGTATGTATGTATGTCCATTTCTTTGGCACGCCCTACAGCCCAAACGGCTGGACGGTTTTTGACATATGAGGTGTCGTTGGATTTGTCTAAATGAGGATCAGTAAAGGTATAGCAAATTCAATAGAACTAGTATCCACGTTATTCTCTATGACATAAGAATGATATTCCTTTTTGAATTATCCAAATCGGACCATTACTTACGAAGATATTAAGTTATAAACATTATGCCTTCCTGCCGCTAAAAGTTAGTGTACGCGGGTGCGTGTGACGTCATTGTGCCCGAACGAGCGCATTTCACGAATGAACGGAGCGGGCGGCGGCGACGCGGTTGGTCGTTTTATTTGAAATTTATTTAACAACACTAGTTGTTATAAAGTGTAATTTTCTGGTATTTAAATATAAAACGTATTTACTAATAGTACTAATAAAGTAGAAGCTGGTTTTGTGCAAGAAACAAAGAAGAAATATTCGAAGATTATGATGAAAACTATTGTACTGATATTTTAGAGGAGTCCACGCATTTTTGGAAAACATCAATATTTCCGAAACGAATTGAGATTTGAAATTACTCTTCTATTAATAATATGACATGTGCGTTTTATTATGCAAGATTTCGAAATAAAACTCTATAAAAGAAAGAAAAGCATTTTTATTTTTAAACTTGATTACTAAATAGACAATCCTGTAAATTAACTAAACTACAGGCTATTGTTACAATATTATCCAAAAAAATTATGTATGAAATATCGACACAATATGCGTCAGGTCCGATCATTTTGAAGTCTCTCAACTTCCATATGCTTCTTTCAATGTGAACTTTTATAGCACCAATTCTCTCTGTTTGCAAAACTTCCTCTGCTATAGGTTTGGAGTTGGAACTCACACACGGCGAGCCGTATGTGGAAAAGCGCCGCTCCCTGGCCGAATGGTCCTCGACCACCTGAAGTCCCGCATCAGGTTACTGTTCGACACTAGACTGGTGTCCGGACGATTCCCTCACAGCTGGAAGGAGGGGAATCTCGTGCTACTGCCGAAGCCGGGAAGGCCTTCGACATCAGTCGTTGGCTTCAGGCCCATCGTGCTGCTGAACGAGGTACGCAAGCTGTTGGAGAGGGTAGTCACTGCTCGCATCGTCCAGCACCTCACGCGGGTCGGCCCTGACCTGTCCGACGTCCGGCTCGGGTTTCGGGCTGGTCGGTCGACGCCATTCTGCATCTGAAGATCGTGGCTTCGGAGGCCGTCGCCTCGAAGGGAGTGCTGTTTGCGGTGTCTCTCGACATCGCCAACGCATTCAATAGTCTGCCATTCGGCTGCATCACGGAGGTACTCCGGTTCCATGGAGTGCCCTCTACCTAAGGCGGCTAGTGGCAGACTACCTTGACGGTCGCAATGTCCTCTTCGTGAACTCTTCGTGAAGGGGACGTTGTCAGGAGGTCCATGTCGTGTGGCGTCCCACAGGGTTCTGTTCTCGGATCGCTCCTGTGGGACATCGGGTACGACTGAGTCCTCCGTGGCCGCCCCCCCCCCCTGGGCTGGGATTGATTTGTTACGCCGATGACACTCTGGTTACAGCTCGGGGCGGGACCTTCGTGGAGGCGGCATTTCTGGCCACCTCAGGTACCGCGGAGGTGGTCAGGAGGATCGAGGCACTGGGGCTTAGGGTGGTCCTTAACAAGTTTGAGGCCCTGCTTTTCCATGGGTCTCGATGTGATCCACCCGCCAGTACTTCGATAATGGTACGGTTACGTTACGTATACGGTTGACAATACTGTGATCGGTATCCGAGCCCACATGAAATATCTGGGCCTGGTACTTGACGGAAGGTGGTGCTTCGACGAGCACTTTCGCCAACTAGCACCGAAGCTCGCACGCGGCACGGCGTCCGCCCTCGGTCGGCTAATGTCGAATATGGGCGGAAAAAGTCTAGCGTGCCAACAACTCTACGCCGGGGTGGTCCGGTCAATGCCGCTGTACGGCGCCTCCGTGTAGGCAGAGTCCCTGACTGCCCACAATAGATCCCGTCTGTGACGTCCACAGAGGGTCGTGGCGGTCAGGGATATACGCGGCTACCGCACGGTAGTTGCTGAGGCCTCCTGCGCATTGGCTGGAACCCCCCTATGGGACTTGGAGATGGAAGCGCTCGCCGAAGTTTATCGGCGGGTGTCGGCGGCGTGGACGGGGGGCACTAATCCCCCGCCGATCAAATTCACCGCATGGTGGGGTGACACCCGCCGCACCACCTTCACATGGTGGAAGGCTCGGCTGGAGACGTCTCGGGTTGGTCTTTGGGCCATCGGGGCGCTTCAGCCGATATTGGAGGAGTGGACGGTGCGGCAGCACGGAGTTCTCACCTTCCGACTCGTGCAAGTGTTGTCGGGGCATGGCTGCTTCGGCAAATACTTGCACGTCGTCGCAAGGAGGGAGACTACTCCGGACTGCCACCATAGTGACTGCTGTGAGGACTCCGCGCAACATACGCGAGATACGAGCGTGTCGTGCCCGGCCTGGGCTGAGCAGCGCCGGGATCTCGCTGCAGTCATTGGAGAGGACCTGTCGCCGCCGGCCGTTGCGCGAGCTTTGGTTGGCGGTAATAGGGCCTGGACCGCGGTCGCCATCTTCTGCGAGAACGTCATCTCGCAGAAAGAGGCGGCGGAGAGGGCCCGGAAGGACTTACTCTTTTCGGATCATGCCGGCGCCGCGGCCTTTACTCTTTGTTTTTTTACCCGAGTACATCCCTGTGTCATTGTTTTGACCTTGGAATATTATATAGAAATCGGAACGGGCGAATAGGTAAGTACTTAGGTTTATCCACAAAACACAGAAAAAGTAAGAAGGTATGTTTTTATTAATACAGCAGGCTTAAAATGAGTGAATACTTAAGTACATGACACGTTGTAGTAGGTACCAACTTATATTCATATTAACTAAATAATATAGGTATAGGTAGTTATGTAGGTACTTACATCGAAATTATCTTCGCAACAATGTCTTGTAGCCCGGGAAGAAGGTGGAGTTTTATCATCTATTTTCACAACGGCATAGTATTTTTCACGTAGTTTTGGGTCTTTCGGCACGTATAAAAAGAGTTTTTCAGGCTTTTTAAAAGAAGTATTTGTACATTACGACACTATACAATATTTATACATAGTTAGAAAGGAGAATTAGACACAAATCGGACACTTAATTTGTTTCAAAGACACAATAAACCAATGAAAACACCTACGCGCCTTATCGCTGACAACGGGTTCGGACACAGTGACGTCACAGCCTACCGTGCCGGCCGGTTAGTGAACTCCGCTAGTAATTTGATCATAACTTCGTCAATTTTTGTCGTAGAACAAAAATTTTTTCACTGTATCTTAAGGATTTCTTAGCTCTATAAATCTGCATTCTCAACTAAAAACGTTACGGATCCTCATTGTAGTAGTGACATAGGCTACATAAATTTTCAAAATGGCACCCGCAAATGGCGGAATGAGGGGGGAGTTGAATTTTTTTTCTTACTGTAGCAATATGGGTATCAAATGAAAGCTAGTAAATTGTTTTATTCTTTTTAGTTTATAATAAGAGTATTTTACGCAGTCGGGTTTTTTGTTTTTTTTTTTTTTTTTTAAATTAAGCATACTTGTTTATTAATGTTTACGATACTGTTTGAACTAACCTGAACTGAATTGACACAGTTATGTTCTGAAAACGTTCCACTACTGGGTAAAATCCTCCTCTTCAAATAGGAGAAAAACAGGAACTTAATCCGCTACACTGCAGAAAGGTCGATACACAACTAAGACATTTCACAATTATTGACATTAATTGAGCTTTCACACCACCAGAACGATTATCATTAAGTGGTAAGAAATAAAATTTCTCAGCATAATCTATACTTTATACTTTATAATATTCTAAAGCTGAAGAGTTTGTTTGTTTGTTTGTTTGAACGCGCTAATCTCAGAAACTAATGCTTTGAATTGAAAAAATATTTTTGCGATAGCCCATTTACCGAGGAAGGCAATAGGCTATATAATAACACGCTACGACCAATATGGCTGAGCAATGATAAGAAATGTTACAAAAACGGGAAAAAATAACCTTTTTTAGAGCTTCCGTTGCGTCCTTTATTATTTCTCTTCTCGAGACTTTTTTTTCATCACTCTTTACTGAAAACTCAATAATACGTTGAACGACCCAGGAAACAAACCTGAGACCCCTTGCTCGGCAGTAACGCTTGCGACCACTCGCCCAACGAGGCGGGTACCTCTAACGGTACGAGTAACTCTTAGAGTAATTGTTTAAAATATTTAAGTACGTTTTTATCTCAAACTAACGCGGATGAAACCGCGGGGCAGAGCTAGTTATTTATAGGATTCAAATTTATTACTTAGTTAAATACTTGTAAAATCAAAACCAATGTGGAAACATTTAATCTTCACTATATTAGAACAGTTAATGCAGATTAAAACTTTCCCCTAAATTTAAGGACAAAGACTAAACCAAGACGATACGCCGCTTAATTCGATACATATACCTAATGTTAATCAAATTATTAATATATTATTATTAAAACTATTTTATTTTTTATTTTAATGGTGTAAATACTAAATATAGTAACTCTTTATTGTAAACCAATAATAAATAATATTACAAAAAATTAAACAAAATAGGAAATAAGTACAAAAGGCCGCCTTATCGCCGTAGAGCGATCTCTTTCAGGCAAGGGTTTGGGCAGGGGAAATGGTATATTGATGGTAACCTAGGTGTGCAGTTTCAATTTGTACACATACGATACATAATATAACTAGATATATAGAAAAAATAATCTAACAATTTATTAAATAGATACATTATACACATAATATTATAAAGCTGAAGAGTTTGTTTGTTTGTTTGTTTGTATTATTTCTTTATTATTTCTCTTCTCGAGATACTTTTTACCTACAGTTCCACTTTTAAAGTAAATATAATATCACTCTTTTACTGAGAATTTGCGAAAAAAAAAAAAAACTCAATAATACTTTGACCACTCGACAAACGATGCGGGTACCTACTCTTAGAGTAATTGTTAAAAATATTTAAGTACGTTTTTCCCTCAAATTAACGCGGGTGAATCTGCGGGGCACAGCTAGTATACACATAAAGATAGATTAGCACTTATGCATAAAATATTATAAACATTCATAACTGTATATTTAGATAATAAATTATCATATTTTTCAATTTCACGAGAAAAATAATTACGTAACAAGATATATAAAGATGAGGAATACAATTGAAGGAAATGGTGTTTTACAGACTTCTTAAAAAATATATTATTTAATATATAAATGTTTAACAAGATTAATTATAATAAATAAATAGAATTTTTATGACTAAACCTTTTTAACAAGGAATCGTTATAGTTATTTTATACGTTAAGAGAAACTTGGGAGTTTTAATGAATAGAACAAGAAAACATCCTTTGAAAATTATATTAAAGCTCTTTAAAGTTACGCAAGAAGATGTAATCAAATGAAACACCTGACCTGCTTCAAGCTTCAATAAGTTCTTGTCATACTTTCCAGCAAACTCTACACTTTTAAGTGAACTATAAAAATAGTATACACTATAAGAATTATTGATCAAAGCTGCAACATAATATCGATTCTAAACTAAAATTCCACTTATAATACTGTATTATTACAGACTTTAAATGCCCCACAGTTGGATAAAAGCCTAATTATTACGAGGTTAAGGCTATTATTATTATTATATATTATTTTTTTTTGTAATTTTTGCTGATGTTTTGTATTTTATCAACGCCAGTCTGCTCTTTTATTATTTTTTATTTGCAAAATGTTTAAACTAATTTGGTTAATGTAAAAGTTAAGTTTGTGTTAAAATAAAGGTATTATAGAACTGTTTGTTTTCCTAATAAAGATAAAATAAAAATAAAAAAAATACCGGGACATGCAGATTTCTTTACGTTTAGAATTTCATGATCAAAGCTTAAGTTAAGCACAGCGATGATAGCCCGGATTTGAACCAACGATATTTTTATTAAAATCTAACGATAATAATAATAGTTAACATTTAAATTTAAATTTACGTATAAAACATACAATGTTTTACTAAACAATCAAATGAATACTGTTTTCTTTTTTATTAATCAGATACGTGTTATTTAATGAGATACATGATTTTAAATGATGAATAATTCTCTATATAACAAAAGTCAGAACATTTTGTTACAAATAAATTATATTACATAAATCATTATCCTCATGGAACGTGTAGCCTTTGCAATCGCGTCTGCCTCAATCAATCGCTTCTAATTATTGCCCGCACACCCCTACTCAATCTTTGTGTCAGCAACAGATCTTTTTAATCCCAATTAATTGCTACAAGAATACGACACAATAAAGTCACAGCTCCAATTAGAACGAAGTATTCTTTTTAATAAACTTATGTCTATCATTTTGGACTTAAAGAAGGTAACGATTTTAGACAATATTATTACTATTATTTAATTAATACTAGCTGAGCTCCGCGGTTTTAGCCGCTAAAGTGCGATTGGCGAAAACGTCTCTGTTAATACGGGATTTTTAATAGCTCTATCAAGTTTCATGACTAAAGGTTCATTCGTTATATCATGAAAGAGGAAGTATAACCATCCATCCATTCATACATCCGTCCTTATAATCTTTCTCGATATTTACACATGGTACATAGGTACACGTATGTATTTTTATAACAACAGCTATAGTAATATATAAATGTAACTATACTTCTATGTTATTTATGCAATATCATAAAATCATTGCTAAAATATAGTTCGAGCAGTAAGCGTTTCATTACAAAGTCAAAATATAAATCGCATTTTAAGATCGCGAGCGACTAACGGAAATATACTCGTATAATTAAAAGAAATAAAGAAAGGTTTTGACAATGGAAGTCGTTCCATGGGAATACTTTAACCGGATTATCGAAAACTATCTAGATTGTGACACTAATTGCGTGTCGCTACGAAACGAGGTAGTGAACTCACTTTTCCACATTAATTTACCCCCATGGGCCGCTGGCAATGTAATAAATTCAATATCTATTGGGAGTTCGATTGACTTACTCGGTGTGATATTGGCTACTATATTACACCCTGCGGTATAGGTTATCTATCTCTGTAATTATGCTGCTGTGTTCTTGTTTTCGTATGTATATTTATGACTTGAATATTGGAAATCATGCGAATAATTTGAAATTATGTGAGGGAGATAATAATTATTGTTTAATATTTTGAAAGATAATTTAAGCCTAATTCTGATTTAAGCACCATTTTGTATATTAACTTCTACCACTGTCGGCCTGTATTTGTAGGATGTTAAAAGTTATTTTTGTACGTTCGAATCGACTTTGGAGATAAAAATAATAATTCAGGTTTCGATAGAAGAATCGACAAGTCTGTCAAATGACCGTCCTTCCCACGAGATGCTAACCTATAAGTCTTCCAAATATACTTTACAAAGTATACGTGAAAATTAGTCTAGCCAGACAAAAACCAGTCGTTGAGGACAGGCATTCACTTTTGCATTCATCGAGTACACTACGTAACGGAGCACATACTTGAGGACTACGCCCAATCATACGCTAAAGGCATTTGACAAAGTTTGGCATATTGTAGCCAAACTGTACCCAGACTGTATCCATTATACTAGACTACTTTAGACATTCATAGAATACTTTCGAATATTGAGAACAGATTTGTTGCCAAATATGTGTATGGTCTAGCGTTATCACGATGAAAGATCACTCCTATTCTGTTGATCAATTCCAGCCGCTTCTTCTTAATTTCTTGCTTGAGTCACATTAGTTGTTGGCTTTTTATTACCAGTGATCAATCTCTTCAAAATTGTACAAATATCGAGCTTTTTCTGTATAGCTAGACTTTGTTTTGTGGTCATTACTCAGTTTCTCGGCTATGCCGATCTTGCTTCACTTTTTAAAATAAGACATCAAATTAATCCGTATGAGGGTGACTAGAGCGAACTGTATCTTTGACATCAAAATCCCCAGACTGAAAACGCTTGAACCATGTGCTACTTTTATTGCATTAGGTCTATAAACGTCACAAAAAATGTTCGCAGAATGTATCGAATTTATTCGTTAGATTAACTAATTTTGACGAACAGAAAAACAAATGAAAAATGGCAGCAATAAATTTTTTACTTAATGTGAAATGAAATGAAATGAATATAATATATTTATTTCGCCATAAGCTGATTTTACACACTTAACGAATGCCAAAAAAGAAATATCCTTTAAAATAAATACGTCAAATTATTGCAAGTTAATGTCTCGGTAGACTTATGTCTATTATATTATCATCGGCTTCATTAAATATTACAATAAATAACTTAATCTAATGTCCCTAGTGTTGGCCGAGAGGGAAAAAAAGCCGGAGGAAAAAAACTCTTGGTACTCTTAAAAAATTTAACATCAGTATACAAAATAAATAAATAATGCACAGTATGACCATGAAATGATCAGGACAAACACGAGACAGCCAATCGTATATATGCTGAAATCACCACCTGCCACCTGCTCACAATATTGTATAACTATATCTAATGACAAGGTACATATTGATAGCCTGGCCGAGTTATATTCAATCCTATGTTTTTTTCATCATTTAGAAATTAATTCATGTCATAATAAATTTTCCGACACAAAGTTCGCTTAATAGTTTTTTTAAGCTTCTGTAAAGGCAAAGATTGATCGGCAATCGGTATTTTATTGTAAATTAAAATAGACATTCTAATAAAGGAACGACTTTTTTGCTGTCACTCTGAGCCGGCATTTAGGAAACGCTAGTTTGTAGCCGTTCTTGAGTGTTACATTGTGCAAGGCATGATCACTACGGCTAACAAACAAATGCCTATTTTTACGTATATACATTATATTTTCATAAATATATTGCGATAAAAGGGCCGAATATTATCTCTTTAAACTTCTCCCTCAGGGATTATTTACATTTCATTTTATATATATAACGGATAGCCCTTTTCTGCAGAATGAAAATAGTATTAATATATCATCATATACTTATTGGTATTAAGGGGGGAAACCAGTTTAGACCGATCGAAAAATCGTCTTTTTTTATTACATGAATCGTTAGTATAACTATTCAAGAATATGTGGTCAAAATTTCAAAGCATAATTCCCATTAGTTCGAATGCAATGAGCACTTAAGTGACCGCGCCCGTCGGTTCTGTGAAGAAGCGCACGGTAATTATAACGGAGTGGTCGCCCAGGCCCTTCTTCTCCAGCTACCTGCCTCAATACCGCTGTGCTATTGAATAATAGAAAGAGGGGAGTTTCGGCAGATGTTCTTGTTTGGCATTGGGTAGAACGTTCTCGAACGTTTACGATATTTCAACAGAGCGTCGAGTCTGGTTAGTTGAGCTCCGGTAATCTGACCGAGAGTTTTCAAAATGTCCTCGTATTCGAAAGGTTCTCATGATTCTTGCGAACGACGAAGTAGACCACGTAAAAGATCATTTTATGGAAATCAAAACACCAAGAGTTAGTCGAGTGTCAGTGAAGAAGGTGGAGCAAGTACGAGCAAAAGAAAACTTTCGACTGCTACTAGTGAGAATGTGATTGTGAATCCTATACATTGTTATATGATTATCGAATTTTTCACAGTATTCACTGCTTTGTCCATAGGCTTTGTCGGACACTCTTACTTGCGAAAATTGTGAACAAAAAGTAAAATTTCAAGAAACTCAAAAACGTGGCCTTGGTTTCAAGCTTGTAGATTGCCACTGTGGATCGAAACAAATTAATTCAGGTCCTTTAATCAACACTGGATTTGAGATAAATCGTAGGATTGTATTTGTCATGCGGCTCTTAGGTGTTGGCAGACAAGGACTAAATTTCGTTGGCTCACAGAGCTTCAATTATGCCGAGAGCATGGACAGAAAGCGCGTGACGAGACAGAATAGGCGCAGCTCATTGGAGATGAAGGAAGCTCGTATAGCTCGTCAAGTGGAGTTGCAAGCTAAAAATGACGCATATGAGCAAGAAGAGGGATTGCTATATGGTGCTGGAATAGCTGATTAACCAGTGAGTATGTTTTTATAATTAATTACTGTCTTGAATTTCTCGTTTTCGCTACTTTTTATTTCAAACGCGTTTTTCTCGAAACGACTTTTTTTCGACTAGCGTACATTCTATCTCTAAAAGTTATTGATCAATCATTCTGAAATTTCGTGTAGATATTCTTTATTTAATTCCACGTAACATGAACCAAATTCGGGGATTATATTGTTATTAAAAATATTTCTTTTTATGCAAGAAAGATGAAAAAATATAGTATAAAAACATGACATTGTGTTCAAAGACCTCAAAAACATGCAATATTCAATTTGTTTGATCAAAATTAGGTTCATATTCTTAGAAAATATGTTTTTAATGAAAAAAAAAAATATCCTGATGATTACAGATAAAAATTGCGACGTCAGGGATGTACGCCAGCCAAATGCTCGGATGGCAATCGCCCATGGACTGCACGCGGTAACTTCACTATTTCCGACGGAAATCGTTTGAAATTTTTTTAAAGTGTACTTGAAAACATAAATAAAATATCATCCAAGTTTAAACAATTTGTGATTATTCCTTCCTGGTTAAAAAAAATCATGAAAAACAGCAAAATTTCGACCTCATAAACTGGTTTCCCAGTCAGATCAAAGAGTACAACCAAAGCGATTTTTCTTCAATTTTATAAACCAGAGTATATATATATATATATATATATATATATATATATATATATATATATATATATATATATATATATATATATATATATATATATATATATATATATATATATATATATATACTCTGGTTTTTTTTTATTTTATGAAATAAGGGGCAAACGGACAGTCCGTTCATCTGTTTATCTTTACAAGTTTCTGCATTCAAAGAGTTTGTTAAGCTGTCAGTTATTAGCATAACACGTAATTTTCAAAGAAACAGTATAGGTTGAATAAGCAAAAACTCGTCTGAGCTCATTTAAATGTCTAAAATATTTTTTTTATTTATTTTATACAAATACTAAAAATACGCCAAATAAGAACTCGTCTCACTCGAAATTACACATACTGTATTCATAAGTGGCAATCAACAGTAAATATGAAATTTTTTTTTGGATTTCAGTGAATCTAATTATACCGACGTATTAATCCAATTTAACTTTCCAAGAAAAAATACACGTAATATTTACTAAATTATAAAATAATTTTTTGCAAATAAATGTAAACTGAAAATTAAATACTATAATAAGTTGATTATCTAGACTTCATTGACTTTGAAGTATTTACTTTTTACGTTCACAAAGTTATTGTAAGACCACAAACCCACAAATAAGTTTCATATTAAAACGTTTGAACAGAACTATTGTATTGGCCTTCTAGCAATACTTATAAACTTTGTTGGAGTGGTTAATTCTGTACAAAGATTTATTTGCTACAGAGTTACAATTCGCAATACTCGAGCACAAAAATTCATTCGATAAACCGCAGATTGTTTTTCAGACAGTAAATTTTGAACGCAGTAATAATATTAAAGATGTTATTGTTGAAATAGTTAAAAAATATATTACTATTTGTTTATTTTAAAAAGTTATTAAAGTGTTGGGTGTTCACCAAATTTTAATATGAGAAAAAATAATACACTACTGTCATGTTTCTAAATAAACGATGAACAATAAAATAAAAGTCTTACAGTCAATGACTCCCAATAGAACTAAATCTTATGTCGGGGATTCTGAAACTCATACAACATACAAGAAAAAAACGCCCAGACCACGAAAAATATCTGTATGGCCTATACAAATATCTGTCATGTGCGGGGATCGAACCTGCAACCATTAGTGCCTCAGCTGGTTGCTGTGACCACTGCGCCAACGCGCCGTCAGTAAAGTTATGTTCAAACAATAAAGTTACAGTATATTACATTTTAGTAGGCATGAGACCGATATATCCAAACGTAACTAATATCGGTTACGCGTCCCCATATTATATCATATCGATATACCAAAACACATAGCCGTTTTCACATAACCAACGAAAACTTGAGCGCGAACACGAAACCGAAACTGGTAAAACGGTGAGAGCGGCGCGACAGCTAAAACCATATTATCTGCATCTCTTTCTTATAACGGTAACTTCATACTGAATAAAAGAGATGAGGCGAATATGGTTTTCCATATTATCTGCATCTCTTTCTTATAACGGTAACTTCATATTGAATAAAAGAGATGAGGCGAATATGGTTTTCCATATTATCTGCATCTCTTTCTTATAACGGTAACTTCTTACTGAATAAAAGAGATGAGGCGAATATGGTTTTCCATATTATCTGCATCTCTTTCTTATAAGGGTAACTTCATACTGAATAAAAGAGATGAGGCGAATGTGGTTTTCGATTCGATTTAGCGGTTTTAATGCAACTGTGTACATCGCAAAATATAACTACAAGTTTAAGCAATAAAGTCGAGTCTTTACTCTTTTATGGTTATGATTATTTAGTTTCCGTAATAAAATAGCGTGTGTATTTAAGAAAAAGTTTGTGAAACGAATCATTTTTAGTTTTATTGAAGTATGCCCTATAATAATTATTATGTTAAAATATTAAAAATTATAATAATACTATAATATTTAATATTTTATAACCATAAGAAGTAGTTTTTCAAAACATTTGATATAAACTTGTTACAGTTTATATTTAAACTGTTTTAACCTTTATGTTCAACAGTTTGCGTTTGTTTCGTTTTGTGTTTACGTTACGCAATTGATAGCAAAACATTACTACTGATATCGATCTATGAAAACGGTTTTCAATATCGATATGGAAAGTTAATATCGGCTACGTAGCCGTTTGATTTAAAAACCGAAAACACCCATGTCTACATTTTAGTGATAATATTATCTTTTAAATACCCAAATTATTCAACAGAAAAATTGAAAAAAAAAATCTCTATTTTTAATCACTTACGGTATACTCAGATAACATAAACGATTAGTGCCTGATAAAAATATTAAATAAAGTAAGATTATAAAAAGGCTAGTGCTAATACCCAGCACTTTTTAGTGCTTAATTAACACTTAACCGGAGACTTAAAGGAAATATATCCCTGGCGACTATATACCGGCAGAATTATGAGACATGTAAAAGCTCAAAGAAGCACACTACGTTAACCAATATAACACTACATATAGAATTTTTTATTTTCATTAATAACTTTAGAGTTTTAACTCTTTCCTGTGGCAATTTGTTAACTTATTTACTTTTTTCAAGTACTTTTGGTAAGTCAATGATATTTTGTTTAGGTTAAAAAACACATTGTGTATTCATTTATTTTTAACTAAATGTACTCGTAACTACAGTTACGAATGCCATCCCTTTAGAAACATCTAGGCTCAATTAACTAAATTGAATCAGCCTGTAAACGTCCCACTACTGGGTACTGGCCTCTTCATATTAAAAAGTTGGAGCTTAATGCACAACGCTGCTGCGCTGCGGGTTGGCGGTTATTATCTCTACCAGGAGTAACTATCGCAATCAGATGCATATGATAACAACCGGGACCGATGGCTTTACGTGCTCACCGAGACACGGCGGGGTGACCCACAAGAACTCAGACCAGTAACAAATATTTGTACAAATACAAATATGTGATCTTAGTGAGAATCGAATGGACCAGCGCCGCCATTAAATAGTCGCGAGTCTTACAGGCTTAATGCCCATAAGGTAAAATATAATCTTAAAATAAAGATAAAGATGAGCCGTATTAATAAAAGGTTCCTAAAGTAAGTAAATTAAGAGGTTCCTATATATTTAGTTATTATGATTACCAACAAAGCAAAGATGAATAAAATTTAGAATTAAAAACAAGTACATATATAACTTTGGTTCCTTATTATTACAGGTAACACAAAAATATAAAAGTAACGGCTTATTTTACTACAATATCAATAATGACAACAAAATCATGTAATACAAAAAAAAAATAGAATAACACAACACATAAATGAATTTTCCATATAATATAGGTTTAGGTTTAAAGATTTTATTCTCATAAAGACATAATATCACTTACATGAGAACATAATTAAAAAGGATATAAATAGTTAACATACATTCGTTGCCGTACTTACATTTTTGACAAAGAGAAAAGAACATACAAAAGTTTTAATACAAACCAATTCTTTACCTTGAAGCAGTTAACAAAAACTAAAAATAAAAATACATTTATCAAAACGGTTTAAGATCACCACGCTTTGAAAATTTTAATTCCTTTAACATACTCATACAGATATTTTCGTCAATATGTAATGAGATAGTCGTTTTTTAAATACACTAAACGAGTTGATATTTCTAATGTCTGAGGGTATTTTGTTATAAAGACGTGCACCGTCGTATGTTATTGCGGTTTGGCCGTACTTGGTGCGAGTTTTAGGCAAAACAATGAGGCTCGCGCGTCGATATAATAAAATAAAAAACAAAAACAACTTTAATATTAAAAATGATGCAATCATAGTTAGTTACTGCTTAGTAGCAAAAGAAGAAAGGAGGAAAAAAAGATACATTTTACAGTATAGCTTGAGAATAAGTGGTATAGTAATCTCATTCGGTTTAGAGCAAAGTTGAATATTCGAAAGATTTATTGGTAATACTTTATGCTGACGACATAATTATGTCTACCGTCCAACGACGTAGTGGCTATGTGGACGACAAACAATACATAAAAGATAGACTGATATGTATTCATATTATTAAATTTATTGAAGAAGATTACTTAATATAACGGTTTCGGTTTTCGTACTGCAGCAACAAAAAATAAAAACAGGTTGAAAGGATAAGAATAAAGTACATAGGCAATTTAAGAATATGTTTTTAGTTTTAACGGTTTTATTCACCTACTGCAACTCTTGTGAACTACGTGATAATTTTTAAACTATGTTATATTATAGCCAAATTACGCAAAATCTTTTTAAATTGTAGCCTATGTGTTATTTTGATGTATAAGCTATATTACTGTAATGTTTCATCTAAATCCGTTTAGTAGTGTTTGCGTGAAAGAGTAACAAACATCCATCTATCCATACTCACAAACTTTCGCATTTATAATATTAGTAAGATATAGGCTCTGATGGTCCAGCGACAACTCACATGGTTTTTTATGTCCTTCTCACGAATGATCATCGCTTGCTTATGCCGTCTTATACTTTGAGATGGCAGAAGGTAATTGAAGGCACGATGGTCAATTTTTGGAATAAGAATGATGACACTAAGGTGATTGAGAAGCATTTCAAGAGGGTTGCATGTTGACTGCGTAAGTATTTCTCTGCTCCGGTTACGTCGTTTTCTTCTTGTAGTTCATACAAAGTTCCTGAAACTAAGTATATCCTGTAAAAAAAAAAAACATAAGGGCAACAATGCGTCTGTGTTTTAAACTGAGAGGTCTCAGAGGCAGCTGGAGTTTCATTGTAGTTTGAGCACAGCCAGGGTGCAAAAGCAGTATTGGATGGCTTAGTTACGATGATTTGCCAATTGTTATTCTACGGCTTTCACTTATGCCGTGTATAATTTTCCTGCCGAGGCTTAATCCTACACATATTTATATATTTGTGTATGTAATAATGGAAGTTCATCATATTATGTATTTAATTTAATTTATATTATTGTAGTTATGTATGTATAATACACGAGTAGGTGAGTGTAATAATGATAGGAGTCAATTCATACCGACGACAGAGACAACTTCATCGAAAAATCTGACGAAACTAAAAAATACATGCCTAATCATAAATTAAAAAAAAAAAAAAAAACAAGAAAGAAACAATAAGTATAGTCTACATTAAAAGCCATTAAGAAAAAAAAAGAAGTAATAATAAATAATTGAAGTAAACAAAGAAATGTGTACAAAAGCGGTCTTATCGCTAGAACAACGATCTCTTCCAGACAACCTTTGAGCACTGAAATCATTTCGTTGTTAGTTGTAGCGAGAGATTTTATTGTTCTGAAAATACTTATAACACTTTTAAAAATCAATCAGTGTGTATAACGAAGTTCGAAACTACACCTTTAGACCGTAAAAGTAAACAAAATAAGTAAGCGGTTGTTAGTTACGTGACAGACTGTGCCAAATGCACAATTACCCCTGAGTCTGTACTAGACACTTACTATTCTGAAAACAGAGATACCGCCCGTGATTAGTCGTAAAAATTACATACGCAGCTTGTACCAGCTATAATTGTGTTTCATACTACAATATATAATACTACTGGAAAGCATTTCGACTATTATTGCGTTACCGTCCAAATAACATAAATCTTTTTAATTGACTTTTGCATTCCGATTCGAGATAAAATTTTTAGTACCTGTATAACTATCATGTTTTTTTACTATGTTTTTAATCACTATTAATATATGGTAATTTCACAGTCTATGTATTCTATCCACTGAGCCATTTCGATTATCCGTACATTAAATATTTGGTATAAAAAAAATCTTTACTCATATATAATAAAAAAGTTCAAATTCGGAAAATAATGATATAAATATAATATATATATATATATATATATATATATATATATATATATATATATATATATATATATATATATATATAACATTACTCCGTTGTTATCGGCTATATTTTTCAAACTACTTTTTATACTGTTGGTCAATTAATTGTTTTAATAAATAATTAAAATCAGCCTTGCCATTGTAAGACTACATCTAATGTCTGACTTTTATTTTAGATATTATTCGGCATACATAAATTAATATAATATATAACAAGCACTTTAATTTTTTTTAAATTTCGATTATTTTATTCGAGTTTGTGTTTTCAATAGAGACATACTTAGGTAAACTCCGGTTTCAGGTTGCCAAAGTTTTAGACGAATGCCCACAAAGTTTATTCAGAAAGTTCCGAAGTTACCATTCTGTCCTTTTCGACACCATTAGTATGTCAAAGAACTGCAATTTAAGAACTAGGCGACTTCAGCAATATTTTTGCGATGCAATACAACTTGATAATAAACTACAGGTACTTCCGCATATATTGTGCATTCGTTATGTGTATAAAAAGTGAAATATTTTTCAGAGTAACATTAAAATTAAAAAAGCGTTTATTTGATTTACGGTATTATTACTATTATTAATATTGCATTATTGAACTGTGCTGATCTATAATGTTTATTAAAATGATACTAATAGAATAAATTTAAACACGTTGGGTGTAATAATAGTGTTTGAAACTATTTACAACACTATGTATGTATAATGTATATATTGTTTGTACATAGATAGTAAAATATAGCAAATCTTATTTTGTATTATCTATAAAATTTCTACACTTTAAAGCACAGAACATGAATTTTCCATCCCAGTAGAGTCAATGTGTCGTTAATTGTATCAACATGTTTACTTATTCAGTTAAATGAGCACTTCAACTTAGACGCCACATAAAACCGAAATCAAGACCAAGCTGGATTTTCCTAGCCAAGGCTTCGGGTCGTTACATTAAACTTTCAGAGCGGCCTATCTCTCCGTCGGTATCCGCAGCGGATTTTGCCCCATGTAATTTCACACTACAGATTTTCAGGTAACATTATAATAATGTTCCCCTTTGGAATATCATCCTACCCTCCTTTAAATTACTACGGCCTCACTAAGCTCGTGTAATGAAATGTATACAAACTAAATTATTATATTTTGAGCTTTATCCCCGAGATTAGTATAGACGTTTCACTAACTAATAAAAATTTACACAAAAACTAATAAAAATTTACATTACTCTTAAATTATTTTTATTTAAATTCAATGCCTCGAAAACGCGCAATATTACTATAAAATGGTGGGAAAAAATTGTTTTTTCACTTCCATTTATTTTTTATAAGACTTATTTTATGTAAAAGGTTAAACTGTGAGCATTCAAGGAAATAATGAAATTTGACCAAAGGACAACGGTGTTAGGTTACAAATTGTACATGTAACGAATATTATGTTGCTAGCTTTATTTCACGTACGTTATACTTTATAATTTTGTTAAATTTTTAAAAGTGACAGGTAGTTCCTGAAAGTTAAAGAGATATATACTGCGACCTCGTCACTCCCTGGAAATTAAATTGAGTCCATTTATGAGGATTTTATTTTATGCCAAAGTGGGAGTACAAAACTGCGGTCAATCGAAAATCGGAGCACATGGATTAGGGCGCAAGAACCACGGGGGACAGATGCTGGTCAACTTCCTCGAGTCATCTGTCGAGTGTAGTTGTCGAAGCCGTCTTACGAAGCTTAAAAAAGTGGATGGTAAAATCGTTCGCTCTTACCCTCAGATCCGGGAAGAGATCGAGAAATTTTATGGATTGCTGTACTCATCGAGCGCACAATGTTGAGTCATTATTTTGGGGTTTTTCCGGATATCGAAGTTGGCGAGATTACTGCGGGGCTTTGGCAGCTTAAAAGTGATAAGAGCCCGGCTAATGACGGAATTACAACTGAAAACTGAGCTCCCTAACGCCACCAGACGACTTTTCTGAAAAGCCTTAGTAGAGCACTTTTCTATCCATCAGGGTACCGGACTGAAGGCCTGGTCCAGGAATTTAGGTATATTGTTTTTCAAGAAAGCTCATAAATCTATCTTGAAGAATTACAGACCAATCTCGCTTCGGAGTCCCATCTATAACCTGTTTTCGAGAGTTGTTACGAATGGTCTTGCCACAAGGCTTGTCAAATTGCAACCACCAGAGCAGGCTGGATTTTGAAACGGCTACAGCACCATAGATCACATTAATACTTTTCGGCGGCAAATTATATAGAAGGCTGATGAGTATAGTCAGCCTCTGTGGACTGCGAGAAAGCCTTTGACTCTGTTGAGACCTGGACTGTCTTAGATTCTTTGCAGTGATGTCATATCGACTAGCAAATATTGGGTTATGGAGGTGTATATCATATTAAGTAGCGACGATGATCATTCAAATCTAGGAACAACGTACAAGATGCATTTACTTTCGTCGCGGGGCAATAGGGGGATATAATGTCCCAAACACTGTGTACCAACGCAATTCTTTGCCAACCCAATTCTGAGGCATCAATTTCTAAGGCGAATACATCTTACACCTCCGTTTTGCCAACGATATCTTCATATTTGTACAGACGTTGGTACGCCAAATGCTGAACGACGTAAACGAGTACTCCTGACTGGTTTTGAAACTGAATCCTGAATTTGGACAAGATGAAAGTCATGTTCAATAAACAAATCATGCTGAGGCCGATATTATCTGTCGATGTTGTCCTCCTCAAATTTTACAGGATTATGTCTACCTAGGCAATCCAAGTTGGTCGAAACGGATACGTGAAGGAAGCCGATAGAAGGATTCAGTTGGGCTGGGCGTCATTTGGTAGGTTTTGTCGAGGCTTCGATTCAAAGTTTTCGACCAGTGCATTACAACTGTGTTGACGTATGGTGCCGAGACGTGGACACTGACGACAGG
This sequence comes from Euphydryas editha, assembly GCA_036937285.1. Classification (NCBI taxonomy): domain Eukaryota; kingdom Metazoa; phylum Arthropoda; class Insecta; order Lepidoptera; family Nymphalidae; genus Euphydryas; species Euphydryas editha. Next base: position 12,359,134 of record JAUPFZ010000011.1, on the reverse strand, counting down.
ACATAAATTTTAAGTCACTCAACATGCGACGGCTATGCTTGCCGTCTCTGTCAAAGATTAAATCAATCTAATAATGAGGTTATCCGCAAGAACACCAGAGTAATCGACAAAACCTTTAGAATCAGCAAGTTGAAGTGGCAGTGGGCTGGTCTCGTGTTTCGCAGGACCAGTGGCTGCTGGAGCAGACGCGTTCTTCAATCTCCACTAGATTGAGTTTCGGCTGACGCAGTGTGGTGGTGCATCCTCTGGCCCGCTGGACGGTATCTTCTTCTTGTATCTTGTAAGGCAAGGCTTGTTTCCGCAACTCGACGTCACTGTGCGCCTATTTTGCGTGTGGGAGTGGGCAGCTAGTCTTGCCACCCTAACTCCTGTAAGAAATTTATCAAACCTCTGGTGTCACCAATGACTCCGGAGAGAGTCCTCGGTGACCCCAGATGTCTGGCCCGGTAGGTGGTCACGCCCGTGCACTCCAGAACAATGTGGGCGGCCGTCTCCTCTGCCTCCAGGCAGGCTCTGCACAGGGGGCTGTCAGTAACACCTACATTAAACAGATGTTTGTTGAATGGGCCGTGGCCCGTAATAATATGAGTAATTTTGCGTAAATGTGGGCGAGTGAGATTCATTAACTTACGAGACAGTCTCCGATCTATGTGTGGGAGAGCTTGTTTCGCCTGTCTACATCCACTCACCTCCATCCAGTATTTGTTATGTAGCTCTTTCGTGTGTTGTCGAATGACTGATGTAGGCCATGCTGTAGGAAGTGGGACAATTGGTTCTGGTCCAATCGCAGCCATCTCCGAACCTCTTCTGGCCATTTCATCAGCGGCATCGTTACCACGGGAGCCACTGTGACCTTTGATCCACTGAAGAGTTACGTAATTTTTGTTATTACATACCTCCATCAGGGATTGGTGACAGTTGTAGATAAGTCTTAAGGTGATAGAGTGACTTTGAAGAGCTTGTAGTACTGATCTGCTGTCCGAGAGGATTCGGATGGAGTAGTTCTTTACCTTTCGAACAAGAGTAGCTGAGGCCGCTGCTATGATACCCATACATTCCGCCTGATAGACGGTGTTGTGAGCACCCAGAGGGGCGGCTATTTGTATGTTGAGATCTTCGGAGAATACACCGTATCCTGTACCTGATCCAGTCTTAGAGCCATTTTGCGTGAATTGAGAGTAGAACAAAGTGCAATAAAAACATTCATTATATTGAATTAAATTTATAAAATCTGATAAATAATGTTTAACGTTGTTGTAGTCTCGTATATACCTACACGTAAATCTCGAAATATAATTGAGCATTGAATTAATATTTTATATAAAGTTCTTAATTATGAGACAGATTCGCCTGATTACTAACCCAATTTTGTATAATGCCTGTGGATGTCCAAATAATAATTATTAAATGCTTATGAGTTCTGATTATAATGAGCATAGAAGCGAAGGTTACTGTAGGGTGACATACATACGTATACTTCATTTTAAGGGATTGTTCACACCAACGTATTGTCCGTCGCCGATTGTGAGTATGCTCACTGTCAGCCTCAGTGTGAACGTGTGTACTCAGTTTGCAGCACGTTCTCACCTAGCCGACGATACGCTATAGCGTATAGTGCGTGACCTGTGCGAATACGCCTGTGTACGCTCACACTGAGCGGCCGACTATTCTATACCTATATAGCGCCGGCAAGGCGTTGCGATTTAATACGCTGTTGCGTTCGGCAACGTAGCCAATCCGCATTCGCCGTGCGCAGACGCGTAATACAATCAGCCACCGTAAAGTCAGCGACAACGCACTACGTAATAGCGTAACCGACCGGTTCGGTGTGAACGAGAAGTTAACAATAAACTGCGTAACGCGCGCTCACAGTCAGCGACCGACAATACGTTGGTATGAACAATCCCTAAGGCTCCGTAAAAAATTGGACAGCGCGTAATTCAGATACCGTAGATATTATTACATTTGTGTGTGTATTTATGAATCTTTCCGAACGAAACTATCATATACAATATGTTATGATTAAATCTCAAGTTCCATATCATTACGTGCTGCTATGCACGCTACTATATTCCAGTTGGAAATGAAAGAAGGAATAGTTTTTTGAGTATTATCTGAAAATGATTTCATTTCTTTCTATACAAAGTGTCCTTTACGGTTCATGTGATTTTTCCTAGACGATATTATCAGAAATTCAATTCTAGGATTCTATTGAAATGTCTAGAAAATTTAATATATTTTGTTATATTGTACTCGTATACCGAGTATTATTCCGTAACTATTACAGATATCAAAAAACTTTAAACTGATATTGAAAGTACTTTACCTAATGAGTAAAATGACAATAATAACTTTTTTTAAAATAAAACGAGAAATATCCAAAATTATTACATTAAACACTCCCATACATTTAGTATGAGATACTATCTCAAGGAGTGGGAGTCGAGTCATCCCCCTCCTGCGCTTTCGCACCCACCGCTGCTGGTTTGGGTCCGAAGACCCCTACCACACGCGAGGCATTCGCCCAGTAGGAGACCAGCAACTCCCTTGGGATTTAAGATAAAACCTACTCAAACGATGCACAATGATGATCCTCCTCGTCGGCTGGTCTATTGCTATTGGCTAGTCAATAATTAAGTCAATGTAAGAATTATTTGTTAAATGTAAGAAAAAGAAGAATTTGAATTTAGAACGAACACCAAAGAGTATCTTTCTTTTTGTTTTTATTTAGTATGTTGCTTTTCAGCCAGTTCAAATCAATACGATATTGAAACAAGGTTTATTATTAATTTGAAGTGGTAAGATAATTAATCTACACGTGTTTCTACTTAAAATTCATCAATATCATATCATACATAATTATAAAATGATAAGGTTAAAATGAGTAGGTACTATTCCACTTAAAATAAGGAAACTTAAAACTTTCTACTATCTCATACTAAATGTATGGGAGTGCTTAATGTAAAAATTTTGGATATTTCTAGTTTTATTTTTAAAAAGTTATTATTGTCATTTTACTCATTAGGTAAAGTGCTTTCGATATCAGTTTAAAGTTTTTTTATATCTGTAATAGTTACGGAATAATCGCCTGTGCACACTTAACGATTACACCCGGTATAGGTACATGTGTATGTGTATTATAATGATAGTGTTAATATTAGAGTGTTATGGGGATAAATTTATTTTTATAACTACATGTTACGTTAAAAATGCTGAAAATAATGATTTATATTACAATATTATAGCCCGTTTAGGGTACATAGGTTTCATTTCAAATTTTATTAAATAATATGTTATATTTAATTATAGGTAATAAATGATTAAACCTGTAGTCCTCTAGTAACGCTGAAGGCTAAAGGCGGATCAACAGACGGATATGGAAATCCCTGAGACACGATATACATATAGTACGTATCTTTGATACAAAACCTATTAAAAATACAATAGAGCGCAATCAGGACTCCAAAGTGTTTTCAAGGGATTTGACTGTTGATCAAAGTCGATAGCCGATAGCCGATTGTCGAAGCTGAAAATAGAGGATGAATGTACAGCGTCGACCCGAGCCGAGATATTAAGAGAGGTCGAGAAGTTCTATGGACAGTTGTATACCTCGGTCAACGAACCTGTTCGCAGCTCGGCTGAAGATCCAAGAGCCGAGCTTACCCGACATTATTCCGAAGATATCTCGGCCACCAACTTGCATGAGATTTGTATGGCTCTGGGACAGTTTAAAAACACGTTAACACCTGTAAGTTTAAAAAGCGCTAAACATAATTGAGAAAAAATATTTTTATACACTTGACCTTATCTTTATATTATTTTTAATACTAGCCAAACGTAGTCCTCCATATATAAGGACTTATAACTAAGCCAGCTTAAAAACTAGAACAGACTTTCCTCATTTCATACCCGAACGAATATATAGCGCTGTCAGCAGTTTCCTCTTAATTTAAAGGTACTCTAAGGAAACAAGAACAAGTTAACATGAAATGTAATTTTACGCAAAGGGGAGTTATAGGAATGCATATGAAGCAATTATCTAAAATTATAGGCTTACCTTTGAAATAACTGAATATGGTTATTCTAACTGAAGTGAAAACAGTAGTTAAAAGTAGATTTTTTTAATGTTTGCATTTATAGCGAAAATCTTAAGCTTTATTATATTTGATAAATTGAAATAATATTTAGTGATTTATTTATTTATTTATTCCATCATCTTACATCTAACATTACAGGATAGTTATCCTAATGCGTATGTTTTGTATGCTATATGATGTATTTAAGTGCAAGAGTATGTAGTTAGGGCAATATGGTTTTTTTTTAAATTAATTATTTTAATGTTCACATTAAATTTTGCCGTGTTTAATTTTTTAACATTTTACATCGTTTTTAGAATAAATATAAAATCTTTCAAAACTAAGTAAGGATTTTTCTAAAAGTACCTAAATAAATAAAGTTTTCGCAAATGCCCTAGTATGAAGTCCTTTGAGAGCTATCATAGTACCTACTCTATTAAAAATACAATTAAATAAATAATTTAATAAAAATAATTCGCAACATTCCACTTTACTGTAAGATCATGTATGTATGTAAGTACTTTATTATTTTATGTTCACTATAATAGGATACATGTAGATCGATATTTTATCTTAATGTTTGAAATATCTGACTTAAAAAATAAAACGTATATCATTTAGTTTATACTTAATTAAAATCGGTTCATTATATTAAAAATTATGATATTTTTAATTGACAGCGATAGATATGTTACGAGAGAGAAGTTAACGCATTGAAATTTTAATAAATCTGTTTTTATTATTTATTTTTGTAATGTTTATTTTTATCTTTTGATAAATTTAATCAAAGCTTGTCGTAGATTTTAGTTGTAATAAAATGGTAACATAAAAAGCTATCAAAAACAGGTTATTATTTTTCAAAACATATAATTGTGAGTTCAAACTTGCTCACAACAGGCAGTAGTATCGAATAAAACTCCAGTAGGTTTCTTGTTCCTGAAATAAAGTTGTTTGACGCAGCTGGTGCCGTGGACAGTTGTAATGGTAATACGATTCAACGACTATGGCGGGCTCTCGTTCTAAATAGGGTTGCTACATATTAAAACATTTATTTCCCTTGTGTAATTAATGAATTTATTAACATTTAAAAAAAGGTATTAAAAACAACATAAGTTTGAAATGTAAGACTAGTGAATTTCTTTGTAGCTTTCATATTGTACGAATACTTTTATTTTAGCTTTTATTCTAGAATACTACCAGCCCTAGTAGTATCCTTGCTTGGAATAGAGATACGTTTATTAGTATTTTGTTCAAAATTAGTTCAATATACGTGTATCTAATATTGCAGGAATGGGCAGGTGGGAATAAATAGAAAAGACGGTGCTCCAATTTTAAACAATGTTATTCGACTAACATAATGTTTCAATTTAATTTTATTACATTGCCTACTATAAGGTACTTTTAATATAAGGTAAGGTAGGTAAATATAAGGTACTTTTAAAGAGAAATATTAAGGTTAACTTGTATAAAATTTCTAAGTAATCTTTCATTTATTATTATTAGTAAGTAACATTTCATTACATTTTGAATCAATTTAATTTATTATGATATCATATACAAGTATTAAAAAAAATCTATTGAAAATTTAATATTCACTAAGTGCATGGAACTCCAACTCCGAAAGTCGTGCCTATTGTGTAGAATGTAGTGGCACCTGAGAGGTATCGGAGGTAAACGCCGAGCAACGTTCCCTCCAACAAATTGAAAAGCAATGAACCGCGGAATTCAATTTCATATTGAAAGCCATTCTTCATCTTTGCCGCTTCTTCGAGACCGCCTGAAAACGTTACATCTCGACTTCGCTACTCTGGTTCATCTCTAAAAGTTCACTACTCACTGCCACTCGCCTACGTATCTCTGAATTGAAAAACTTCCCTCCGTAAATGCTTAAGGATATTAATCATTTTATCTTTTACTGTCTTTCATTTAATTTTCAGGTAAGATACTTTATATTCGTTTTTACGATCTTCTTCTATGGTTACAGTGTTGTCTGATTGATGAATTTTATTTTACAAAAAATGAGACGTATATTTTAAAAATATTGAGAAATAAAAACAAAATGTAATCTAGTGTATTTAAAATAAATAGTTATCAATCTTATATGCTGATAAAATAATTCTATTAGCTTCATAAAGCTTTCATTATATGTGCCATAAAATTCTAAGAGCTTAAATGCAAATTTAAACTACACTTGCCTCAAGCTAATATTTATTACAGCATATAGGACTCTTGCTTATTAATAAAGCCCATAGAATGTACAACCGAGCGTAAGCACGAATGACCCCCGGTAGGAGCTAGTGAATGCAGTAAGTATACACAAAGGCTTAAGGGTATAACGTCTAACGTTTCCTCCCATTATGAGCCGAGACCATTCAGGGGCTCAAATGAGACTTAATGAAAGGTACGATACCATTATGAAGGCAATTGTGAGCTCATAAAGGAAATTAAAAGAAGACAAAAAAGGCGTGGTCGGTTGTAAAAAAGTTAGCACGTATTATGTCATGAAGCATCATTGAGCAACGTTATGGTACTAAATGAAAAAGATTATATTTTTTATTTTTATTTTAAATTATATTTTCATCCAAACCACAAAACGAAGTTAAGTATTATATGGTTTACAGGAATTTTAATTGAAAACTATTGTTAAGAGCTATTAATATATTGTGAATCATTTACAATGCTTTTTTTATTATTTCCAATATAACGGTTACAGGTTAGATTTATACGTATAATATACGTAAACTATAGGGATACTTATTATATAGAAGTAAAATGTAGCAGTAGTAGTAGTGTCGTCTGTTTAAATGTAAAGAAGTAAAAATTTATTACAAAACATTTTATACTATCTCTTAACAGAACAGGAGATATTTTATTTAAATGATAATAATTTTTCACTTCAAAATCTCAATGTTTGTAAACCAGGTCGGAAGGAAAAACGCCGCATAACTGTTTTATCAGGCAACGCTGACCGAACGGATGGATATAGGTGAAAATAAAATAATACAAATATATCAGTTCCTTAGTAGGAAAGAAAAATAAGTCAATCCTTTTATTTAAATTTATAACATTTAGTTACTTATTGCCATTTTACATTATGGTTATTTTTATTTTGTAAAAAAATTGAATCAAATCCAATCAAAAACTTTATTGAAGTAGGCTTTAAAAGAACCTTTGAATCGTCATTTTACAAAGTATATATGTATCCAATTTTTCAATTCAATTCAGTAAATATTCTTTAATTAATTAATGAAGTTAATATAAAGCTATGAAAACTGTCTGGTGTAGTGGTACGTTTGATTCCCGCTCTGGGCAGATATTTTTATTTTGACAAATATTCGTTTCTGGTGTGTGTGACCATGTGGGTTCATCCATCTGGGATATTATCATAGACACCTTGTAGCAATTATTATTCATGGTAGGTAAGTTATCCGCCGTCGGGGCGTCACGGTTGAATGCGAAAGCGACCCCGTGGAACCCCACTACGACGATGAGGACACCGCTGGGTTTTAGTGAGGTATTCTGACACGTTCTGCTCTGTCAGCGAGTCCCACATACTCATCGCCTTCGGGCGGCAGGATGCGTAAAATTTTCAGCGAAAAAAAAAGGTCAGTTATCCGCCAACCTGCAATGGAGCAGCGTGCAGCGTTAACCTCCAAACCTTCTTCTATATTATGGAGAAGAGGCCTTTTCAGCGGTGTTTGTCAGCAGTGGGATGTTAACAGGATAATTAGGTTCAATGTAAAGCTATCGGATTTCAATTCGCTTCATTTGAATTCTGTTAAAATAATCGCATGAAGCTCAACAGTTACTCTTTTAAAAAAACCGGCAATATAATATTCAACCATAATAATATTATATAATCACTCATAAATATGTCCTGGATAAAAACAATACCACTTAACTCACACATCTTTGTCATTTATATGAACCTGTACTAAATAATATGCTTTGACTATTATTGACTTTCTTTAAATATAAACTTATTTATTAGCAATTGTAAAATCGTTTGTAGGATTTTATTATAAATGTGTATACCTTTTTTCTATAAAGGAAATGTTTACTTTGAGAGAATATATTATTTAATTACATATATGCTTTTTTTTCCGGACCTTACGTAGATTAGAAAATATTAAAAAACGCAAGTAGTCCACAAAAAAAAAAAAATACAAGTCATAAGAGACCAAGCGTGGATCGTAACTAGGCTAGGTATATTTTTAACTTTTTTACAGTGGTTACGTACGAGACGAAAGCTAGTTTATATGATTATGATGTGTAGTCGTTTGTACCTTCTATTAATTTGCGTCCTTAACATACATGGTATTCAATTTCGTTAGGTTTATTTACCTAAATTAATTTGGGCTCTATTTACTGTTGTAAAATATAAATGTTTTCGAATAAAATTTGAAGCCGTTTGTTATCTTCGTTAATTCTGAAAAGTAAATAGAAAAGGGACGCATGATTTTAATACGTTTTCAAACAAATCTTAAAATGGATTTACTGCTTTCTATAAAATAAATAAATCAATCAATAAATATGTTTAACATACACACAAGGTTGTTTGTTCCTAATATAGGTAACTGAATACCTGTGATTTAGGTAAAAGCCGACTGATATACTTTTTTTGTAATATATGTATGTACATACAAATAACTCATATATAATTAAAATATATTATACCAAGAATCGGGACGGGAATAAAAGCCACAACCCTGGAGCAGAAAGCAGGGTCACTGCACCAATGGGTCAGTCATTTTATATATATTATTATATAACAGTTTCCGGTTTTATCACTTGTTTTTAATACTTGATAACGATTCCACAATGTCATCGTCGGAACAGCTTGTCAGCTTTAGCTCTAACAGTCTAACACTTTTCCTTAATATAGGATCTTTTGCCCAGCTGTGGGACGTAAACAGGCTGTTTTAGTTCAGTTGATATAATATGTAAAGATCTTTTCCAAAAAAGACAAGTAACTTTATAGGGGTTATAATTGCTTAGTTGAATAATAACTGCAAAATTAACAAAATTTCAACGCGAAGAAAAATTCTTGAGCGGTTAAATACATTCTCAAATGCTAATAAATGCGAGCGATCCAGTTACGGAGGGTTCCTTCATTTCAGCCCCTTTATTAGTAGTGATTAGCACTCTAACGACCAGAAGAATAGATAAGAGCAACGCTAATTGTTTATATTACCGAACCGTGCTTAAGTGAAGTTGACCATATAATATAGTTGTCTCGCACTTAAAAATAAAAAAACAAGTCGTACCTGCGGTGTCAATCACGTTACGATACTTGTCAGATCGTTTGTCGTTGATTACTAATCCATTCCTATAAGTTATAGGATGAATTTATAATCTACATAAATTAAAAAATCGTCTAGTGCAAGACTTTTTGCAATTCGACTTTCTAAAAGTGACACGTTAAAAGAACAAACAACCTCTTAAAATAATAAACTAGTGTTGCACTACGACATCTACAGTCTTAGTCTATAAAAAGTAGCTTTTACATAAAAAATATTTTTTGTTTATTACACAAAGAAAAAAAGCAAGACATTAGTAGGTAAACAAAACAAACATTAAAATCGATAACATTCCTTAAACGAATAAAGTAACCTGCATAATTTGTAAATGGAATCCTATAAACAGTATTTGTATAGATAATAATAAATATTTCTATCACAAAAGTCACGAACATGACACCATAACACAATGAAGTGAATAATGATACGGCGACACCAGGTAAAAAGTAGCTAAAGGAATTCGAGGCAAATGGGTGGAACATTGTGGCATTAGTCATCACAATGTCTACTTGCTGACGTTTGGACAGTGTTGACTAATGATAGCTTTTATTGAATAATAATTATTAAGCGGCTAAATGTCACGAACCGAATAAATGAAAAGGAAAAGCTAATGAAATTAAGTTACTAGTAAAGTTTTAATATGATACATAATTAATTAACTTTTTAAGATTACTAAAGCCGTGCACAGACCAAGGTCTGTCTGCGGAGTGTTACAACTCAACGGAATTTACAACGGGCTCGATGCAAAAGATATGTGACTATTTTTTCGCATATTCTTAAAAGAAAATAACGATGTGAATTAATAAATTACCTTACGATGTATATAATAATTGATATAGCTATATTGTATAATGTTTATTTATTATATAATGTTTTCAATGAAAAAATAGTTTCATACCAAAAATAATATTTTCGTATGAAATTTGTTTTCACAACAATTTGCTTATTTTGCAGTTATTTAATATCCCTGAACGATTATATTTTCGTTTCCATACACGGCTAACTGTTAAAATAAAAGGTTGTTTTTTTTTTTGCAAAACGTTACAATTGGTTTCAAATATCATCGTGCATTGTGCCATCACTCTTGAGTGATCAACTTTCGCTAAAATTGTAGAGTAAGTTCTGTATATTTCAAGTACTTATTCGTGCAGTTCAGTCCGTCGATGTCCTCGGTTATTCAGAAAATTTCATATGCGCTACGTCCTTCACGTATGTCATAACCACCTCGTTGTGTGCGATCTGTTTGGTAATTATATATTGAATAAAGTACTTCAAACTATCACTGTCTGTGACAATGATTATGCCGTTTGGATTAAAAGTATGAAAGTAATATAGATTTTCTATATTAAATTAAATTATCATTTATTGCCAAATAATTTTTATTGCAATTTTGTAACATATTCGTTCGGCAAAAAAAGTAAAAACAGATTATTAGATATTTTGCTGGTTATTGACTTGTAGATCCCTCAGAGTAACTGACTTGCAGAGAAGAAATATAGTTACGGGTAACGGGGATAACGGGGATAATGGGGATAATGAAGGTCAATTTTTATTAAATAAGAAAAAGTGTTGATAAAGATTTGAGAGATAGATATAATAGATAAAAGAGAGCAATTAAGGATTTTTTTACCACTTTAGAAATATTCGCAAAATTACATGTATGTACACGTCAAAACATGCACTAATTGATTTAAATTAAAAATATAGAGAATTAATTATGTTACCATTTTTTATTAATTGAAATTATTCTTTTCAGCTCCCATAAAAACATTTATATACATTTCACTTTAATAAGGGTAAAATTTCTAAAAACGCTGAAATATATATTTATTTATTATGAATAATCGAAAACTAGTCTTTACTTGTAGCAACAAAACTGTCGAATCTTCTCACAAGATTTCTTATCTAATTTGACCTTTTTAAGGATAGTATTTACTTCCAGTCAAACAACTTTAAAATTTTCATTTGACCGAATTAAACGTGTCGAATTTCCAAAAAAGCTAAGACATGTATTTATTAGCTTTTGGACAAGAGTATAAAAGTAAACTTTTATAATTCTAGCTTCAAACATAGCAGAATTCTCATACAAATTTTCATCCCGCATTTTATAATTTTAATTGAAAAACTCAAGAACACTGAAACACATTTTTACTAATAATAAGACCCACAAACAAAGTTTCTTACTTTTAACTTCAAAAATAACGAACTTTTACACACGAAATTTACATGCATAATATAAATATTAAATTTCTTATTTCACTCTTTAGAGATATAATTTCTAAAAAGTCTTACATATTGGGTATATAAGTTGAACATTGTTAAATAGCCTAATCTTTTCATTGCCAAAATTTTTGTGTTTTTTTCTGCAATGGCTTAGGTTCCGTGATGACAAATCAATTATTTCGCTCCCCAACCGAATAATATGGTAATGTGGTACTACGACAGTTTTCGTTTTATTGCATAATGGTGTTTAGAGTATTAATTACCATATTGTATTTTTTTTTTTGCTATTTTTTCTACATATATTCATAAAAATACACTTATTTCAACGGTACCGTAATGAACATAACAATATTATTCCCATAAATTATAAATACACTTTTTGCACGAATAATATCATAACAAATTATTACAGATTATTCAATCGTTAACTTTTTCGGTAAGCGACGGTTACTATTATATTCGCGTAAGAAATGCATATCTTATTATTTTTATTTACAGGATTTGGTAATGAATTATTTCATAAAACATGTATTGCAACATTATATTACTGTTAATCGTTCGACACTACAAATTGACGAATATTACTGTAAAGTAATATTACAGTCTATAAAATAGGTTGGATTTCACCCGAATAATATCGTATATCATATTGCCGTTAAGTTTTATAATACTATAATGAATTATTATTGTCAACAATATCGTTGCGATCGTCGTTGCACACGAATAATATGGTAATTATACGTTGCATACTATAATTTAGCTCTTTAATTTTAGTAACATTATTTTTCTCATTAACTCAATTTTGTTAAACTTTTACAAATATGTAATCAATATTAAATAGATTATTAAAAATTAGCTTTGTTTTGTTTTGTTTTGTTTTGTTTTGTTTTTTGTTTATTGGTTTACCAACAACTGTTACACCAGTTCAATATTATAACTCAAAACTAAGGGTAATAAATAAATGCAAAATTCCTTAAAGGTAAACACCACATGCAAGGCTACCAAAACTTATTCATAGATATTATTACTAAACATAATAAATTTTATAAAATCAAACAAACAAAAGTTAACTAGCTTATACAACAAACTGTAGCGATAATCCTAGTCAACATGTATGGAGGCTCGTAAATGCTTACGAAATACATCAATAGTGACTTGAAAAATATCAGTAGACTTTTCAAAACTATTCAGTAATCTACTCAATCTTGGAACTCTTTTGACTTGGAATCTCTTTTGACGTATAAGTGTCTATCTTACGATCTACCAGTGCTGAGATATACGCAAAAAATAGTTTTTTATTTTTCCTGTAAAATTTAGATTAATCGGTTACCATATTATTCGGTGGGTGAAGCAATTAGATCATTACATTATTAACATGCTATTTTTTAAGTATAGGAGGTATGGAATATTTCATTTAAAGATACATTTTTACTCGAACGCAGATACTTTGTTTTATTTTTATTATACATCTAACATCGCCAGTTCTCTAATAGTTAAAAACACGATATACTGTTATTGTATATTTCTAACTTGAGTATCCACTGCTGACATCCACAGCACCATGTCTTTTAACCGAACAAAGACGATTTCAGAGACAAATATCTTGAATAGAAATTTCTATCGCAAAACCAGACGTATTAAGAAAGGTTGATCAAAAATAGCTATCGTATATACTTTTAACTATGTGGTTCTAATTTTAGTTTTTTTTTTATATATTAAGATGAACGGATAGAATAAAGCTTAACAATTGTCAAATATATACAGAATGTCATGTCAAAAAAATAGGTAAATATTAATAAACTTTTAAGTAAAATTACTCAACAATTATCTAATTATTTACGCGTTGTCTGGACACCCTAGCAGCTAGCTCAACTTTCGACACAAAAAAGGTAGTTTACCTACGTCCTTTTTTTTGTGACAAAGGGTAATCCATTTACGGATTATATCCAGGACGCCCGGGTCGGCAGTCCTAGACCTATGTCGGACTCGACACTTTGGGAGTGCAATACCGTACTAAACCCCCGCGGGTGGCTTCAGCCGCTTTAATTGGAGGGTCGCGGATATGCAGGCAACAGGATCCCTTCAGCGACAGGCTGGCCTCGGCGAAAAGGCTAGACTTCTTCTCCGTGGGGACTGTCCGGCTAACCTCTGAACAGTCCCGACGACGTCGTGTCTAGCAGGACCGGGTTCCCATCCCGGCCCGACACGGGCACAAGGGCGTTACTGGAGGCGCATTAAGTAGCGCCTCCTACGCACCCCCATTCGTCGCCCGCGGATGGAGGCCACGTCGGCGACCTCCTCTCTCCTCCGCTCGTCGGCCTCCTATTGGGACATTACTGTCTCGCAGAAGGAGACCATCGCCTTCCAGGACTCGTCGTCGCCGGGCATCGCGGTGATGATGCTCGGGAGCGACAAGTTCCCTCCGAAGACCGACGTCAGACCCTGACGCAGCGCCGCCCATCTCGGGCACACCTCGAGGGTGTGCTGGGCATAGTCCACCGCCGCGCCACAATCGTGACATTCAGTCGTCGGCTCCCTCTGGGCCGTCCGGCATAGGTAGTCACCAAAGCAACCGTGCCCGGTGAGAACCTGCGTCAGACGGAAGGTGAGTGGCTTGCGTTTTCGACGCATCCACTGCTCAAGGACCGGGCGAATGGCAGCCGTTACGCGTGTGCCGTACGGATGCCCTGCCAGGTCCTCCCCCCACCTCCGCATAAGCGCTTCCTGCCCTGTCCGACACACCCGTAGGATCCCGTCCAACGTAGGGTTCTCACCAAGAGCCCTCCTACCCGAGACATATGAGTAGGTCTCGGCAAGAACCCCCGCCACGAGTTCCCACGGGGGGTCGCCGGCTAGAGCAGTAGCTGCAGCATACGATACCGTACGGTACCCCCGGATCACTCTCACCGCGATGATCCTCTTCGCAGAGCGCAGCGCAGCCTTATTCCTCGCAGTGAGGCGATCTGCCCAAACCGGGGCGCCGTACGTCGCCATACTCCGGCAGACACAAGAGTACAGCTGCCTGCAGGCGGCGCTGGGTCCTCCGAGGTTCGGGAGGAGTCTGCCCAGTGCACTCGCCACCTTTACGAACTTCGGTCTCACCATAGAGAAGTGTGGGCCGAAGGTCCACCCTCCGTCTAGGATGAGCCCCAGATATTCGATTTGGGAGCTCATCCTAACCCTCCCCTCTCCGATCTGCAGGGTAGCCCCTGGTGGGGGTCCCTTGCGTCCGGTCCCGCGGAAGAGGAGGGCTTCGGTCTTATCAATTCTGACACGAAGCCCTAAACTCCTTATGCGGCTGATCACGAGATCGACTCCGACCTCGGCCAGCCGCGCCGCCTCCTTGAAGTCACGTCCCTGGGAGTAAACGAGGGTATCATCGAGACGGCCTCGCAGGACCCAGTCGTACCCGATGTCCCACAGTATCGGACCCAGAACTGATCCCTGCGGGACACCGCAGCCGACTCGCCGCCACTCCACGGACCCCGACCGGTTCTCGAGGCCTACCCTCCGATCGGAGAGGTACGCCTCCAACAGCCTCCTTAGATACGGAGGCACTCCGAAATATTTTAGTGCCTCCCGCATCACCGTGTGCGGCAGATTATTGAAGGCGTTCGCGATGTCTAACGACACCGCGACCACCAGCTCCCTCCTGTGTTCCGCCTCACCCGTCACCGCCCGCAGGCGTTTGAGGGCGTCGACGGTCGACCGACGTGCTCGGAACCCGAACTGGAATTCTGACAGTCCAGGTCCCTCCAGGTACTGAACAAGCCGGGAGGCCACTATCTTCTCCAAGGCCTTCCCGGCTTCGTTCAGCAGCACCACCGGTCACACCGCCGAAACCGAATCCGGAGTCCGCCCTGTCTTAGGGAGTAGGCAGAGCCGACCCTCCTTCCAGGCCTCCGGGAACTGGCCAGACCGCAGGCAGCGATCAAACAGCTCCCGGAGACTGTCGCCGAGGTGCTAGTTTACCTACGTCCTAACGCCACGTGTTAACGGGGTAGCAGGATAAACAAGCATGATCCAGTCCCCCTTAATATTTTAATCCTGGCTTAGGATAGGCAAAAATACTAAGATATTTTACTCGTTTAAGCAACAAATTTGTTGACTAGGTAAATGATGTGAACTTTGGCAATTTTTAGATGTGAACAAACGCCATAGTACAACACCTGTGTACGTGCCGCCGGCATGACTGGAGAAGTGTCAACGCTTTATTTATTTAAATTGAAATTTATGAAAATTTGGTCAAAAATCAAGTACCTATTTTTTTTAACATAATTTGAACGAGAATCATGTACCGAGTATTCTCCTTAAATATTGATAGTGACTCACCAGTCATTCTGTATATGCTCTACTCATTCATACATGTTCTCGCTTTCATGCCTCTCGCACTTTTATTCCTCATACTTTGTCTTTCTTACATTCATCCACAGTCTGTCACGGATTACGGTTCCCCTCTAACTTACTATACTATCTACTATTTAGGAAGAAAGGTAGGACTAAAAGATTTATTAAAATAAAAACAACGATTTCGGTATAAAATAAAACAATACAAATAATACAAAATAAACGATAAAGCAGAATTAAAAAAAATACTAATAATACTGAAACAAAACAGAATAAACAAAATAAAACTTGGGATTTATGTATTTGGGATGTAAAAGTATTACCAACTATAAACTATATTTTATATTTTTAGGGTATGTTATATTTTTTAATTGAAACACTAGAAACTAAATTAAGTACATTATATAATAAATTAATAATTATCTTAATTACTAATTATTCTTACAATTTTGAGCTTAAATATATCTTACAGGGCTAGGACTTAAGTACTGCAATTTATAGCTGTACTAATAATCTTATAGCTCTACTGTACTGTATCAGCCTGTAAACTACCCACTGCTAATCGAAGGCCTCTTCTCCATATACAAGAAGGTTTGGAGCTTAATCCACTACGCTGCTCCACTCCGGTTTGGTGGATAATTTGAGTAATGATCGATACCCTCTATCCTCCTCTCCGAAGCACGATGGGGAGACCCACAAGGACATACACACAGACTAGAAACGAATATTTGTACAAATACAAATCAAAATAAATTAAATACAAATTATATTAATATATATATCCGTTCAGGACAAATATTAATTCCGTCCGGCGTGCGGCTTAGAGGCGACTACTCGCACCACCACGCCAGAACGGTCGTTTCCTTAATAATCTCGTCTCGTAATCTTATAACTATAACAATTCAAATAAATATATACTTAGTATATACTATGACAATTTCAGGTGAAGTTACGGCTTACATACTGCATTTTATTTGGAACTTTAATATAGATCATAGTCATATTACTTAGCTTACTTCTATTTTATATCCTATTATGCCGTATACTATTAAACTATATAACAACATATAGATATAGTATTTTAATTACTATAAATATAATAAATATAATATAAATATATAATTGAATTGACTACCCTACAGATATTTGAGAAAAACTCCGAGATGGTCTTCAGTCAGATACCGAACACGCGGGGTTGCAGGCGTACGATGGGCTCTCCTTGGACTTAGAACGGTGTAAGTACTCTGAGAACCCACCGTGCATTGTCAACACCTGAGTGATGAGCTTGTCTACTTTTATTTTACAAGCTTTTATTTAACTTGTAATGTACTTTGTCCGGGTGGAATCTTGCAACTGAATTTTAAATCAGTTATCTTTAACTGATTGAGCTGAAATTTGGTATACTTATTTTGAAATGCAAAGACTTAGAATGATTCCTAATCATAAGTAAAAAATAAAAAATAAATTAATGGTATAAATTTTTTTAAAAATTAAGCTTTTATTTAACTTCCATAAAAAGAAGAAAATAAACATTAAATTAAATCAAACCAATCCATTTAGTACATGTATTACACAATTTATTAAATGATATAAAAGCTTGTCGCCTGATTTACCTGTGTACTAACTAGTCTTGCTTGACATACTTATTATAAGTAATTCTATAAAAGAAAATGTTTCCTATAAGATCTCCAAATCTCCTTAACGAGATTGGGTGGGGACACCAACAAGGACGAACAACATATTAGAAACATGTATATAAATATCCACTCCGAGCGTACCTATATGTAGGACTTTTCAAACAACAACACTAGATTGCTTATAATATTAATATAGATTTTTTTATACAGCACACTATTTTTATATTACTTCAGTTTTTTCCTAATTCTAAGCTTTATCTCTCTTAATTGTTACTGAAACGTATTTAATTAATCAATTTATGATCACTTATTGATTTCAATATTCTCTTAATGAAAATGTTGACAAGCGGAGCTTCTCTTGTATATTGTTTTGAACTTTATTTCTGAAGCTATATAAATTTTCATTTTCATGCTTTTACACTTCAAGCATTTCAACAATGTTTACTTATGAATATGTTACTTTGTATGTCGTAACTCATTCATCTACGTTCTTCATGTAAAAAAATCATTCACTTTGACTAATACGTATTAGAAAGAAAAGAAAACATTTATTTTAGCATGCAATTCTTTTTAATAATGCATATTATATTTGAACAATGAAATAAAGGCAAATATCGTTATTAGCTATAAAAATGTCATTGCGACAAAGTAAATCCTCCCGGAACTTGCTATCACGTTTCAGAATCATTTCATTCGTACCTTTTTATTTGTATTTACCTGATTTGGGCAGATCGAATCTCAATATTTACGAAGGCGTAGCTGAATTTTACGTTCAAATCGGTATTTGTACGCCGCGCCATACTCAAGTCACATGTGGAGCAAATATTTATGAGCACACAGGCAACGTGTACGTGAGCTATTATTTTTTTAAGCTCCGCCTTAGTTTCTAGGTCATACCCGCAACTAAGGCGAGCCTTATAAAGATTTCATAACAGTAGTGTGACTTTTACCTTTGTTTTCGTATAACATGCAGAGCCTTGTAACGGAAATGGGACAATGAAAAACCTTGAAAAAATAACGGACAGCAAGTGAAATATTTCATTTTTTAATTTACTTTTACATTATAACTTTGTTTCATTTCTTTTCAAAACACAGTTTTTTCATAAAAAAAATTTCTTCACCCGTGAAAAGGCACGCTTAATATTAAGCGATTTTTTTAAATAATAACATTATCTATATAAATCGATGTTCGATATCATATGTAAAATTGTTGTTTTGTTTTTAATTGGCTAAATTTCATAGGTATTAACATTATAGAAAATAGTCTCTTCCTCTCCTCTTATTCGAAGAATTCGAGGCACTGGGTGTCAGGGGCACCCAACTTGAACTCTTTAATAGCTACTTCTCTGAGCAAACTATGTGTGGCCAAGGGCATAAATACAAAAGTACATACCTTCCAGTTACACACGGCATACCTCAGGGAAGTATACTGTAGGTCATCTCATTTATCGTGTACATAAATGAATTTACTAGTCTTAAACTGAAAAAAGGTGAAATTATCTGTTTCGCAGATGACACCACTTTGGTGTTTAAGGTAGATACTTGGGAAGTAGTCTTTAGTATCATACAAAATGGCTTTGATATGACTAAGGGATGGCTGCAGAGAAACATACTTTCTTTAAACGTTGATAAAACTAAGTACGTATGTATATTTGTTTCAGACTGGGCAGGTGGTATTCACACCAACCTACCAATTATTTCACATGAATGCCTTTCTGCGGAAAGTTGCGCATGTTCATATCTAGAACGCGTTAATAGTCTGAAATACCTTTGTATTACTTTAGATAACAACCTCAACTTAAAAGAACATGTCATAATACGAAACGAAAAAATACGTACGAAAATTAGTGTATTTATTTAAAAACTTACGTCAAATTGCAAAACCTGCACTGCTGAAGCAAATATATTTGGCTTTGTTTCAGTCGCTTCTTACTTACTGCATTTCATAATTGGGCGGTAACAGCAAAATCCAAGATCAACGAACAAGACCCATACATCTTCAGCGCGGGGTAAGACAGGGGCGATGTAATGTCCACGAAACTGTTTACCAACGCGATGGAGGGTGTCTTTAAGACTTTGGACTGGAGTGGTCGAGGAATAAATGTCAATGGCGAATACATCTCATACCTTCATTTTGCCGACGATATCGTCATCTTTGCGGAGACAAGAGAGCATTCTACCTGTGTCGACATATGGCGCTGAGACGTGGACACTGATGATGGGATTAGTACACAAATTTAAAGTCACTCATCGTGATATACTCTAAAGTCAGTTGAGGTCTCCCAGAGAGCTATACTGAAGTTTAGTACGCTTAAACCCATGCATATCCGCCAATTCGAATAATCTCGGAGAAGATTAAGGCGCAAGCTTTTTGCAAAAAAAAAAAAAAAAAAACAACGGGTTGCACTCCGGGAGTGCCGGCAGAAGTGAAAACTTGAATATCAACATTAAAATACAATATTCATTTATTGCGCTATCGTACACAAACATGACAATTTATATTACATAAAAAATTTAACCCTTCAGAACTATTACAATTATTTTACATTAAAAAGTTTATCACTCATAAAAATCAACTTCCATCCATAATTTCAACAAATCTTTCACCATCATTATTACAATTTTTTCATTGTTAAATATAGTAAGGTGGTATTGTCTTCTCAAATCACCAGTCGAAATTAAAAGTTCCAGAACACGTATGAGTGAGTGGAATAGACAATTAACATCACTTGAAATATCTGTGTTTCTGTGTAGAATGACTTTGGGGGTAATGCACTCGTGACTCTCTTCATTTATTATACGGAGTTGTTGGGTGAGGAATTGATTTTGTTCGAGCTGAACATTTTCTAAATTTTGAGAAGCCCTGCATTGTACAACATTCTCTTGGTCTTCATTACTGTCTAATGTCTTTCTTTTCCTGTGAAAAAAAAACAAAGAAATCATAAAATAAAATAATAACAATATGAATCATATATGTATAATATATTACAATATGAAATTAAATTAAATTTGCAAATCATCTAATTTATTTTGGAACAATTCTTCTACATTTTTGTCATTTTCCTTCAAACCTTTTGTATTTTGATAATATGTCCTTTGATTCTCACGATTTCTTTTTTCTTTTTTCTTCTTCTTTTTCTTCCTTTGAATCTTTTTTCTTCATATCTTTTTTACGCTGACGCCATGACCTATTGTTTTCTCGATTTCATTCCTTTTTTTTCTTTTCTTTCAAAAATGAAGATTATTTATTACTATCTTATTTCATTTTTTTTCATTCGAAATTATTTATTTGGTAAACCTACACCGCACATGTGCTTATTGTGATGTTATGAAAATATAGGTTAGTAATATATAGTATAGACATATTACAAATATGACATCTATAATGTATAACTACATATTATGTATCTATATTAATAATTTCTTCAAGCAGCCTACGGTAGACTCGATCGAAACCTAACCTGAATAATAAAATTATATTAATTAAAAAATGAAACTTACACCCATTGACATATTTTTTCTATAATGACATCAGATGACATCTTGACTTTTGCAGTATTAATTTCCACGCACAATCGCGCAAGCGCCCTGCGCCGCCTAAACGAAACAGCAGACGCAGCCATACATTTTGGTCGCGCGGTAGAAAGAGAGGAGGATTCTACGCCGCGCGCCGGCACGCTCCATCCGTCTTACGAATTTTCGATCAGGTTATGAGTCCTGACGCGAGTTTAAAATTTTTATCAATCACAAAAAGTGCACAACGCCGCTAAAGAAATTTTCACTTAAAAAAATAGCTTTGCCAAACGGTGGAACACATTCCAGCGGTTATAGTTATAGCTTATAGAATATAATAACTATTCGGCGTATCTTTTAATAATAATATATATCTTTGTAATAATAATATATATAAGATTTTGTAACTTATAAGAAAAAATAACCTTTAGATATTTACTTTATTTTCTATAGTGTTTATTATTTTTTGAATCTAAATGAATTAAAATTATCTCAACGATTCTTTATTACTATAAAAAATCCGGCTTCTAAGTTAACGTAATCACCACTTTAACTCTTACAAATACGTTAATTAAAATCGATAAGGCACTATTCGTTAAAATCTTTTGAGTTGTAGACAGACTCGCACACAATTGGTATCTCACATCCAATAGAATACAAGAGAACTGTTAATTCATTCGATCAGTTATTAAATTTTTTATTTATTTATTTTTGATAAAAATCTGCCTTTAGTCAGACTCGCGTACGTAATGTATCATTGTATAATATTTTATTTGTGCTTATAGTGAAAATATAGTAACGTAAGCTTTGAGCACTACAAAAACACAGTGATAGACATACATCGAAGCCTTAGTAATTGGCTTAGTAATGTAAGGTGGGACTCTGGTCTGGTATGATCCGGTATCCATGGCGACCGAACTTAGCCTGTCTATACATATAGATTACAATGATTTAAAAACAGAAAAGTAGGTAAATGGACGTCATAAAAGTATACGATGCCACAAAGTAGAGTATTAACGTTCAAACTGCTTATTTTGTCCGGAAAATTGATTATGCATGTGGGACCAATATATGTATATGTTAGGCCGCCTACGTTGCCATTTCTCTGAATTACTGTGAAGGTAAACATGAAACAGTCCGTAAAAAATTCACAACTGGGCAAAGGCCTTCTTTTCTGTTTAGTATATTATTTTTATTTTATGCATCTCTCACTTCATTAATTGTAAAACTTTTTGCAAGACATAAGCCACGTGGACTTACCCAATCCGCGACAATTGACATTATAAAATTTACAATTAGACGAAAAACAATAAATATACTATAAAAGGTGATCTTATTGTTGTGAAGAAATCTCTTTTAGACTAACGTAAGATATTATCAAGGAAAGAGTTGTGAACGCGTGGATGCACGACCACACGATTAGAAGTCGGGTCCCTATTGTATAAATAAATACGTAAAAATATCTAATCGATTTTTATATTATTGTGATATAAACTAGACAGTGTTCTATTCATTTTTGAAAAAAAAAGTGAATTATGCAAATTCAGCCCAGAAACCTTGGAAAAATCTATGTACATACAAAAATACAGTATAAGTATATGTAAATATTACACTTATAATATAGATAACCAAGTTATAATCTACATATATATAACCAATAACAAGATTTTTATTATATTCATAATTTAATCAATAAAATTTACTTATAACATTTTGGGGTATGTGTGATAGCTACATTTCTTATTATACTAATTAAATAATAGTCTTTACTTTTATTAATAATAAAATTAATTTAAATTGTCGAAGTTGTCGTAAGTACACATGTATTTCTTATTACGATTTACTAACTTTGACAGCAAATATTTTATCATTAATAAATTTCGTTCACCAGCACGACTAGTTTCCTCACATTTAATTTAAAAATAAACGCATAGATTTTATTATAATATACTAAAATTGTTGGCACCAATAATTTTTCAATTCAATATACAGTGTTGTTGTTCCATGATATTGTCTTGAATCGAAAGAAACATTTGGACACGTCTTTATATAGTTCTATATAATTATTTAAAATTGTATTTGAAACACATAATATTTTTTATTAAAAATCCTGGTTTTATTTATTAATGAGCTTAAAATCAATTTCTAAAACTGAATATGTATCTGTGATATGCTGTATATATGTTATATGTAAAAGTATATCCTCGTTATTCAAACGTTAGCACAAACAATTCCAGACAACAATTTATCAAACCAAACATTTAAATGACCAAAGTCTGCATCTGCAAACTTGTTAGGGTGATGGGGTAGCTCTCAGTCGCTCCAGTATTGCGTTTGTTTGGACCTATAAATCTGTTTCTAACTTCTTCTTAAAGCGTATCTCGTGTCGCTGGCCAGTTTTGTTGTTCGCTTTAGAAAACCAATCTTAATATAGTTCAGTTGCCAAATGCTGTTTGCGCCTCGATTGTACCATTTTCTCACTGCTATTTTACCGCAATTGCTTAGACGACCATATAATTTTATTTTGTAAGCTAAAAGTACTAAAGAAAAACGTTATAATAATTTTCTGTTATATAAGTATTAAATATTATAAATTGAATGTTATAAACGAATTACTTTACTTACTTAAGATAATAAATAACGAACCAAAAATGAAATAAACTAGTTTAATAGTATGTTATTAAAAAAATACAAATATCCTTACTTATAATAAAACTGTAAAAAGTACAATTATGTACGTTGAAGCCATTTTCAACATTTTTTGGAGGATACTACAATGGATACTGATATAAAAAAATTTTTATTTTTTATTTTTATCTATTTGTTTTTTTTTTTTTTTTGTATCTTATTGCACGTCACGCCAAAATTACTAAATGAATTTTAACGAAACTGGGCACGATTTGAGTTTATACTACATGCTTGGATACTGGGTAATTTTTAATTCGGCACGTTTCTTGTGGGGGAAGAGATTATATTCAAAATTTATTATAAGCTATAATTCATTAGCGCATAGTCCGATTGCGTTAACTCTATTTTTTATTATTATTTATTATAATGCTGTTTTTTTTTGGTTATATATAATATATTTGTGAGATTTATATTAAGTAAATATTACATGGTCTTTGTTTTTTAGTTCAGAAATGACAAATATAACCCTCCGTATTGTGTCTAAATAACTTAAAGCCCGGAATGTAGAGAATCTTTTGAAGGCACGGTTCATCATAAGCTGGTGTTTGTACTTAATCTTGATGAAAGGGATGGCAATCGCAAACGAAGTCGTAGGTACAGCTAAATGACATAATAAAGTAAAAATACACAGAGTACAGCTAATATTAAATAAACTTGATAAAATAAACGTTAGACATGATTATCCATTTATTCAGAGCAATCATAAGGCAATTTATACTCATACATCTTGACACACATACGAGTACTTATAAGTCTACGAAGAAATGGGACATGACAACATACATATATCTTACTTGATTCCGATACGCTTAAGGAATTGTATACATTTACGGATAATAAAATTCAATTTTAATCGATATATCTACGCATCTCAACTAGCTTCCAGCGTTACTGATATTTATGAAGGTCTGTAACATCCTCCCAAATTGAAATACATTAATATTTTACCATAAATGCGACACTTTCGTGTGGGACATAACGTTATCGTAATTGGATTCTTCCCTGAGAGCGAAATATGCTTACATAGGTAAATACATTTATGTCTTTGTGTTCTAAAAGGTAGGCACGAACGAAATTTAATTTAAAGATTAAACATAAATAGAGCAATGCTGACGTAAGCTTATGAAACAGTATTTAAGGCTTAAGGAAATATTATAGAATAATAATATGCTTATAGAATAAGATTACGTTTTTTTTTTGTTTTCGTAAATTTTCCGTAGACTGTAATAGAGTGCGTATTAGAACAAACAACACATATTTGTTATATATATATATATATATATATATATATATATATATATATATATGACATATTATATGTGAAGTAATTTTACAAAAAAGTATAAAATTGTTATTTATTTGTGTAAGGTTAACGTAAATTATTACAGATGTTTTTGATAACAATCGTAGTCGAGACGACAGAACAGCATCCCCAAGGACAATAAATCGAAACCAATATCAGCGCAGCTAATGCAAAATATACATCTCGAATGGGAATTACATGAGCATTCGTTTTATCAGATAGCATCGATTCGTTTCGACTTCACAAAAAATAATTAATTATATACAAGAGTTATACATATTTTCCTAATAAAAATATTATTTTAACAAAAATTGCACGGATTGACTTTTTGCCCTTACATAATTGTTTAACTTATTTTCTTTCTATGCGTTGCTATCTATATACACATACAATAAATATTTACTAATCATTAATAATTATTTAATGCGGCAACTCAAGCCAACAACTTAATATCATATACATGAAGATCAAATTAAGCGTTTATTAATTATAAGTGTGTGACTTAGGTACTGAGTTATATATGTCTCCTGCATTTGACGTGTGTTGTATTAAATGACAGACTACATCTAATTACTGTTTAATTTTCACACGTGTCACTCATAATATACACTATTATGTTAAGGACGTAAAACTTAGGAGGTTTTAGGTTAAGCTTTCAGGAGTTCTCGAGTCTAGCTTGGAGCGAATGTTGGTATCTATACAATAATTCAGACTACTGGGAGTATGTGGGGAAATATAAATAAGTACGTAAAATTGTCTGTTCATGTCTATAAGCACCTGATAATAATCTTACTTTTAAAATGTAATTTATTCTTGCCCAAAGAGTTATTTATTGACTCGTTCTCATACGGTGAGAACGTCAGATGGCAATCGCTTTATATAAAAATCAATAATCTATGCGATGAAGAATCCGTCAAGGCATATTAAGCAGGTAAAAACCCGAAAAGTTGCTCGGTAAAAGAAAATATTTTATGACGTAATATTATGAATATTATATAACAATAGGTATTTATTTTAAGTACTAAAATGCGGCTCCTAAATAAAATAAAAATAATAATAATATGATGATGATGAAAGTTGTAATTTACGTGTGTGCATATTGTTTATGTATATTTGTATTTGTACAGTTGTCACTAAATCTGATAACGGACCTTGAAGCCAATACTGATTATATCATCATCATATACAACATTACTATCTAAGC
The DNA here is from genome assembly GCA_036937285.1 of Euphydryas editha. Classification (NCBI taxonomy): domain Eukaryota; kingdom Metazoa; phylum Arthropoda; class Insecta; order Lepidoptera; family Nymphalidae; genus Euphydryas; species Euphydryas editha. The sequence goes on along the minus strand of JAUPFZ010000011.1, from coordinate 12,332,843 downwards.
GTTGTTCCAGATAAAACGGTATTCAGAAATGTAATTTAAAATTACATCAATCACAAAATTATATATATAAGACAAACGTTAATGTAGAATCTAATCCTCTTAGCGTTGAATCGAAACTTAATTACACTTATTATTAAGAACTTATTTTAAGTCTCATGGATATTATTTTGCTAGATGTATTTTACAGATTCAAAAGTCTTGAGTTACGATGTCTATCAGATTGGTAGACACGGTTGCTTCTTTACTCCGATAAGTAGTAGTAACTTGATGCTTTAGCTGTTCAGTGTCTTAGGCATCCTAAGGCATTTTTTCAAATAAGATAGATACTGAGTTAGATGAGATACTAAACGAAATCTTCACCTTTATGGTGTACGTGAGCACGAATAACATATTTTTGGATATTAATTCCTTAAGTTGAAGTGGAAGACAAGATTTAGTAGAAGCTAGAAATATGAAACTATTTTTAGGTTTTTATTAGTTTTAATGTAAGTTATGCCGTTTTAAGTTTTGATATTCTTCTATGCAAGTAAATCCCTAAGCAACAATGAGAACAATATATAGCCTTGGATTAAAATTAATTTTTGAGTTTGTTAAATGTGTGTAATAATATTTTAGTATTTTTCATTTTTATTTTACGATACCGTAACGTTAATAATAAAATACAAAATAAATGAGAATATATTATGCAACAAAATAAAATATAGCCATATCAAATACAAAAAAAAAAAAGGTTTAATAGAGCCATGATTCACTGTTAAACAGAAAAAAATGTGATATAAACGTTAACATAATGTTTTATTTTAAAAAATATCGACGGAAAAAATCACTCCAATCATTTTTAACTTCATTCTTAATATTTTATTGAAATAGAGAAGTTTTGTTTAGAACCATGACATTCATTTACAGAAACATAGACTTATAATATTAATCTGGTAATCATGTACCGTTAAATCGTAGCCTGACATATTGGTTAAGAGCTGTCTATATAATTTATTTTTTATTAAAATGTTCGCTATATGTAAACCAGAATAAAATCTCGATTTTTGTGTTTTCGTAAAAGGGATTTCAAGTATGAAAAAACAACATACATTAGCGTAGCTTGGGATTTTTCTAGGATGAGCTGCTTTTCCACTGAAATAACCAAAGTCATTTAATGGAAAATAGAAATAGCGCCTAGCGACAAATATAAATGAATATATATTATTATTCAACAATATATATTCTACTTATCATTGTGTGAAACTTTTCTTCATGAAATTTTTTGGTATGAAAAAATATGAGATAAAAATCGTCGATCGCGTTACTTTTTTTAAGTAAATAAGAGTAATAAGACCTAATGGTACAGATACACATGCTACTTACTAGCATGCTCATAGCATGCTTATTAGCATGCTTAGCGTGTTTATAATCTAGTCAAAAAGCTGTTTAAAAAAAATTAACCCCTTTTTTTAATTATTTGTCAATAACTTTTGCAATTTTTGGAAGAGGAACTTCATTTTTTTTTTTTAAAAAATCATCTAGATGACATTCCAAATCGAATGACTCCTCAATCAAAGTTTTCGGAGACTGCTGACAAAAGTTTACCAAAATGGCACTTTTTGACGAAACTAAGCGTGCTTATAGTGTAGTCAACAAGTGTCATTTGTCGATTAGACTATAAGCATGTTACAAGCATGCTAATAAGCATGCTATAAGCATGCTCATAGCATGCTTATTAGCGTGTTTATAATCTAGTCAAAAAGCTATTTAAAAAAATAAACCTCTTTTTTTTAATTATTTGTCGATAACTTTTGCAATTTTTGCAAGAAGAACTTCATTTTTTTTTCAAAAATCATCTAGATGACATTCCAAATCGAATGACTCCTCAATCAAAGTTTTCGATGACTGCTGACAAAAGTTTACCAAAATGGCACTTTTTGACGAAACTAAGCATGCTTATTAGCGTGCTTATAGTGTAGTCAACAAGTGTCATTTGTCGATTAGACTATAAGCATGCTACAAGCATGCTAATAAGCATACTATAAGCATGCTAGTAAGTAGCCTGTGTATCTGTACCTTAAAGTCCGCGCGCGAGCGTGCGCGAATCCCCCGATTGAGGAAGGGGCGAGTGTGCGGCGCACTCGCTTGTCTGTTTTGTCTGTCTGTATATCCGGTCTATATAAACTCAAAAAGTACTGCATGGATTTACTTCAAATTTGGCACGAATATTATTAAGAAGTCGGGTTAACATATAGGCTACATATTATCACGCTATCACCTACGAGGAACGAGCAGTGAGCCTTTATTTCTTCAACGCATTCTGTAACAATGTGTAATCTAATAGCGTTCACGCAGACGACTTCGCGGGCAGCAGTTAGTGATATTTAAATGTGATTAATGGTAATAATTTGTATTAGTATTTAATTAATTATCCAAGCGTCAGTATTATAAATGTCGGGCCCGTCTGTAATTGCGGCTTCACGACCTATTTAACAAGATGTACGAGTACCTTAGATAAATTTGATGTGTATCAAGCGTTGATGATGATGAACCTTGAATAAATAAATAAATAATTAAATACATAAACGTATACCGAATAGAAATTACAAATACATTACATTTTATTTAACGATTAGACGATGTAATAACGTGTACAATGAAAGTATTATATTTCTTGCGAAATGTCGATTCGAGGCAGGCAACCATTAAATCACAATTAGAAGTAATGCCGTATGCGTGCGCGGCGACCGAAGGCTTAGCGAGAGCCCCAACCAAAGGCTTATAGGACTTACGCGCTTGTCTCTATTATCTTATATTTTTACCCTGGATTTTAGATATTTCAACTTTATTCAGCACACTTCTCTCAATGTGATGATGAATATTGCTTAGTTTTCTCGTTACTAGCGTCGTTTGATGCGATGCCATAGTTTTATTTTTCACGTTATTCTCCTTATGATGGACTTTTAAACACCAGAACCTGGTGATGACTGTTTTTCATCCAGAGTATATCAATCATCCAATGGACAATGTCCAATGTCTATGGCTGTACCTAGCTGGCTTCCCATCTTCTGTGGGGGGTTTGTAAATGCCAGGTAAGATGCCACGCTTGGCAGGCGAGTTGGCGTGCGCAGTGTGTTATGGCAGGGTGTGGTGACGCTGCTGCCTATCACCATCCCAGTTGGTATATAATTGTTCGCATTTCTATGCCCATAGCTACCTTTACGACACCTCGGCGAGAAGGAGGTCGGGACAATTCTTCTCTGTCAGTCACTGCATGGCAACTTGTATAATTAATGTTAATTTATTGTACTTTTTCACATATCAAGCACGGGATAAAATACACATATTGGAATGTGGTCTTGTAGAACAAGTAAAATTACCAAATAAAAGTGAAAATTTATAACTAAAATATTTCACAAATTCTTCAATATAAAAGAAGAAATACCGTGATTTATGTTATCTTTGTAAAATTAAAATAATGCAACTGACTAACAACTACTACTATTATACGAAAATGAAAATTTTTAATCATATTTTTAATTAAGGATTTAATTTGAAATTCATTATTCAAACTCACTTAAATAAGTTTAAGAAACTCAGTAGTGAAAACGCTTATTTAAACAAGAGAAAATTGATATTGGTACATTATCAGACAAAAAATAATATAATTAGCATTTGAATTATGAAATGTAAGGATGAAGAATCTTTGAAATGTATAAGCTTTTAGATATTTTCCGTAAATGAAGTACTTTACGTTACGCATGTAAATTAAATTTCTAATTTCCCATGATCCTATCCCCATCATGAATAAAAACCTTATATATATAAATATAATTATGATTAAAAAAATTATGATTTTTTTAAAATATATTTAATTAATTTTGAACCTAACTTAGTAATTTCAAGTTGACTTTTTTAATGTTCGTAACTCTTAAGGAAGTAATAACAAATGATCGATTTAGGTTTAAAAATGAAGCTTACATAATTATATTGGTAATAAAATTGGTTAAAATTCGTTAATATTATTAACTAGACATGAAGTAATTTAAAACAAAAGATGTTGAGTGTTTTGCGTCGACACATATAAATAACTTTGAAAAATCATTAACATCAACAACAATCTCGCTCCAACCTTAAACGAACGATCAGCTGTAAATCTACAGGTCAGTGACTTTGCTAACTGTACCCACAATATTAATTGATAATCAGGAAACTTGGGCTTTTACAAGCATGTACACGTATGATTCCAATATTCATACTCTTGATCATGCTGTGAACAGCCAAACTTATTAGAACTGTATATATTTAATAAAATAATTTAACGCATATATATATATATATATATATATATATATATATATATATATATATATATATATATATATATATATATATAATCGAGTAGACAAAATTATTACAGCTTTTTTAAAATTAAAGTGATCACGCGACTATATCATGTGATAGAAGAATTTGGTATGCTTAAAATTAAAGTCATAACTATTCATAATAAATTTTGTCACTTGTAATATCATGTTAATCAAATATGTTAAAAATATATTATGACATGTGGAATGTGAACTTACGATAATTGTTCATTGGTTAATGGCTTATTATTAAACAAAACAAAAAAAAAAAACTACTAATATCTGAAGAGCGTCTCGTTGAGCATTTGGATACGTGGTCAGAAGCAGAAGGCTTCTTAATACAGAATGTATACATTTCCTAGAGTTTTAACTACGCCCGCCACAAGAGCACTGCTTTTTAAAACATTTTTATATAAATGTCTTAAAATTTAATAAAAGTAATAATAATAAAATATTTTATTTAAATAAAAGGTGTGAACTTCGAGATATTATGGTAATTTAAAACCTTGCCCTATCACTGTAAAATCACGAAAAAAAAAAGGGATTTTTGTTTTCGTATGCCGAAGAGGCTATGGCCGCATATGAAGTCGCAATTTCGGACCTATCGGATCAAGACTGACAAAAGTGTTTTAATAGTTAGTTTTTTTTTTTTACTGTACATCCACAGGCTTTATTTGCCCATGCCTTTTTTTACGAACATTTTTAGATTTTTATAGTGCGTACTTATTAATAGTTAGTTTAGGCTAATGGAACTTTGCATAAAGAATGAAGAAGAATATTTAAAAAAATATATATAATAAATATTGTGAATGTCTTGTATAGTTTTTTCTTGTCTCAAAACTTATCGAGTGACCCGCGTATAGACAAGAAAATATATTTAAACATGACAAATTTATATTAAATGTAGATTTCGCAACAATATACTAGCACATTTTGTTATATTAATTCCGAGGCACGTTTTAAAAAAAAAGCGCAGGGTCAGAAGTCATCCATTTTACCTCGAGTTTGATAAATCCTCAGCACTTTAAAGCAAAGATGGGTCACAAAGTTAAAAGTCATGTTACTTAAAAGGGGTTTAGTGGGGTCGAGAAGCTTCAAAGAAGAAAGTGGATTGAATCCGCACCTGTCGTTACCGCCGTATACTTTAAAGAAATAGTCGAATAACATTTTTTTATTAAGGGACGACTAAAAACTGACTGTGTTGTAAATGGGTGGACAAAATACTATGTTAATATATTTTTAAATAGTAAAATAATATGATTCATTGCTTAAAATATATTTTTAAAAAATCAAGCAAAATTTTTTGCCAGTTTGTTCGAACTATGCAACATATTATGTATCTATCAATTTGAATAACTGTGTGTCTCTATTATAAAACTAGACACACATTCCATAGCTTCAAAAGATATAAAGTTATTATACATTTTGTTTTTTTTTTTAATACTTTTATTTTTCATATCTACTGGCCTAAGTAACAGGATAAACATTGAACATAAAATTCAAAATTACAAAATAAAGCATGTCAAGATCCATTCTTAATTCATTAATTTCTAGCACATTAATTAGCTACTGCTTATAGTAAAAAACAACGCAAAAAGTGGGTTATAATAATTTAACTTAATTTTAAATTAATATCACTTAGGAATTTATCACAATCATTATCATTTCGTTATTATTATTATCTAATATATTATATAGGTAGTATTGCGAATTTAAAGAACTTTTCTTAGTTGCAATAAGCGTCTATTTAATTTTGGTAGTAAAAAGTTTCAAATGTCTCTTTTGGGTTATAGTATTATTAAAATTGTAAGCTATAAACGATAGGTTAAAATATTTTGTAAACAGTTAATCATTTTGCATTTTTTAATTCTTATTTACTTATACTACATGAATTTAACTATAAATCTAGATAAGTACAACCATTTTATATTACAAAGTTGATTTCAATAATTCAAAATGACGGTGACAATATTAAAGTCCGAAAATATGTATTAATATTTTCAAAAATTAAAAATAAATTCATTATTATATGTCATCAAAATATTCCGCTCGTTAAACGAGTTCCTAGAGGAGCGAGGATATCTCTAGCTAGATCTTTATCAGCTATTATTCAAAAATATTTTTTGGACACTGATTCGGCCTGGCAAAATCTCTTTTTGTTTTCTTATAAATTTTTACATGCTGATAAAACCAAAAATGGTTGTTTATCAGATAAATAAAAAAAAAATAGCTTATTAGATACCCCGATTATTATTCCTAAAAACTCCTTACGACCTTTGTATTCTGACTCAAAAAAAATTCTTGAAAATAAAGCAATGGATGGAGATCTTAAGAATGCTGCTCGCATTCTTTTCTCTAGCGATACCCTCGCACCCTTTGATAACAAAACGCTGGAAGCCTTACGCGAAAAGCATCCATTACCAAATCCGGCCTCGTTGCTTCCGGATCCACCCGGTTCAAATAATGTTTTACAGGTTAAGGATGAAGACACCTATGCGGCAATTATGTCGTTCACAAGCGGCTCTGCTAGCGGCATAGACGGCATCACACCACAACATCTTAAAGATCTTGTGAGTGCATCAGCTGGGGATGCTGGCAGTGCTCTCTTGAATGACATAACCAAACTTTGTAATTTTATGTTATCTGGTAAGGTGACTTCATCTTTTTTATCACATATTTATGGTGCGAGATTGTGTGCTTTTAATGTAAAAGACGGTAGCATCCGTCCAATTGCTATTGGGACCACATTTCGCCGCTTGGCGTCTAAATTAGCATGTAACCATATAATCTCCACTCTAAAAGCAAAGTTTGAACCAATACAGGTGGGTTTTGGAATTAAATGAGGCTGTGAAGCAGCAGTTCATTCGGCCCGTACCTTTTTAAAAGGAAATGAGGCGGAAGTGCTGCTAAAAGTTGATGTAATGAATGCTTTTAATTCTTTAGATAGAGCAACCTTGCTTAACGAAGTCTCATTAAATCTTCTTGAAATTTACTCGTATGTTTGGCAATGTTACAGTTCACCATTTAAATTACTCTTTGGAGAAAACACAATTTACTCTAATGTCGGCGTTCAGCAAGGAGACCCTCTTAATCCGGCTCTTTTTAGTCTAGGTATCTACAAATGAATTTCAAATTTAAAATCTAAATTTAACATATGGTACCTAGATGATGGAACCATAGGAGGCAAAGTAGATGATGTCATTGAAGATTTAATCAAAATTAAAAACGAGTTCGATAGCATTGGACTCAAACTAAACTTTTCGAAATGAGAATTTTTTTTCACAGATATATTATCTCCTAAAAAAATTAATTTGGCAACGGAATTATTTAATAAAATTGCACCTAATTTGAAAATACTTCAAAGAAATACACTTTGTCTTCTAGGTGCACCACTTTTTGATGAAGGCATACAGCCAATTTTAGACACTAAAATTAAAATTTTCCTGGACAACACTGACAAATTGGTACTCTAAATTCTCATATAGCCTATACTATTTTCAAATATTGTCTTTTTGTCCCAAAATTAATGTACATACTTCGCACAAGCCCAATTTCGAAATTCCCTGGCTTGACCGATAAAATTGATGCCACTCTAAAATGCTCTTTAGAAAAAATTCTAAGTTTATCTTTTGATGAAAATTCTTGGACTTAAGCTACTTTACCAATTAGAGATGGTGGCATCGGCGTGAGAAAAATTTATAGTGTCGCTTATCCTGCTTTTCTTGCTTTTGTACATAGTATCAAAGGTCTATGTTCCGAAATTTTAAAATCAAGTTCAGTCCAAATTACAGATGCTACAGACACAGTAGAAAACTGGAAGTTGAGGTGTCCTAATGACGACATCCCCAAAGTTACAAAAAAAAAACTTTGGGATGCGCCATTAGTTCACAATACTTGTGAAATTTTGACGCAAAATCTTACAAGTGACAAAAACCGTGCAAGGCTTCTAGCTTTATCAAGTAAAGAGTCAGGTCACTGGTTACACGCAATGCCGTCAAAAAACCTTAGGACACTTTTAGATAATGAAAGTTTTCGACTTTGTATAGGTCTCCAGTTGGGAGCACGTCTGTGTTTTGAACACAGATGTCCGTGCGGAAAGGAGGTTGATTCTTTCGGACTACACGGCTTTTCTTGCTACAAGAGTTCAGGTAGGTTTTCCCGCTAGGGTTCCCTGAATGAGACCATTAAAAGGGGTCTTGCCACCATCGACGTTCCTGCTCTTATTGAGCCTACTGAAATTAGTCGCGATGATGGCAAGAGGCCTGATGGTTTAACACTGATTCCCTGGGAAAGGGGACGGGCGCTTTTGTGGGACGCAACCTGCGTCGATACATTGGCTCCGTCTCATGTCAGGGAAACGGCTGTAAGAATGGGAGCCGCTGCGGAGAAGGCTGAAATGACTAAATGGCACAAATATTCGTCACTTATCCAAAGTTATGTTTTTGTGCCGTTTGCAGTCGAAACACTTGGACCTTGGAGTAGCAGTGCAAAAAATTTTCTAAAAGAATTAATCCCACGACTCATAGCCTCCACTGGTGACAGGAGGGCTGGTGCATTTTTTGCCCAAAGAATCGGAATTGCGATTCAACGGGGAAATGCTGCTAGTATTCTTGGCACCATTCCACGCGGACATGATTTATACCAAAATTGTTTGTAAATAATTATTTTAAGTTTTGAATTGTAAACATGTATAATATTGTAAAATTTCTGTAATAAATATATGTTAAAAATTAATTTTAACCATGTGACTTTGCAATTTATCGAATAGCAGCTAAAATTGATATCTACTTAAAAATCTGACTGTTTTGCTGTATGCAAACACTTTATTCGAAATATACTGGCTAATTTCAGCTCAATAAACAAAATTTATAAAGTTAAGATAACAAAATGAAATCAAATAGAAAAAATACATATATTATAAAAGTTATAAAAAATGAATCGGTATTTATTATAAATTTTTACATGGTGAAATTCAGTCTGGTTCTATATCTATTTAATTCTCTTTTTTGTACCACTCATAGTTTAGCTTGTACAGCTACTCAAAGAAATACATTCTCAAAAATTCAGTTTCTGACGATTCCGATTTGTGAAAAAATATTCAACTTACAGATTTGTTGCACTGAACTTCTTTAAATATAATTGAATATTGCTTAAAGAATTGAGTAGCAAAATAAGAAAAAAAATATTTTTAATTACTGTGCGAGCGGAAGAAGAAATGAATGAAAAAGGGTTTTCAATGGTTTTTATATGGAAAACTTACTGTTTGATGAGCAACGGCTTAAAATCAATATTAAGGGCTTTGTTGTAGCTCTAAATTATTGTTTTTTTTTTTACTACAAGATTTTCAGGTGGGGACTTTGAGAAAAAAATTCTTAAAAATGTCGCATCCTAATATATACTGTGAATAATATGTTCTGATTCCTGATTTAAATAAAAATATTATCAAATCGGAAATAAAAGTATGTTTATATAATCCTGCGAATTTCCATTTAACAATTTCGATCAACCCTTTGACAATTTATCGGAACGTCACATTTTCATATACGCGAACATCACGAACTGTGCGACCGCGTCTCATACATATTCAAATAACAAGGACTGGAGGTACAAAGCAGAAACAGGCTGCGTCCTCGACGTGTCAGAATTGCAAAAAAAGCATGAATATATCTGATAAAATGATATCCGATGCATATCTCGTCTATAAATGTCTATTGGGATATATATACTACGCGTATAAACCCTGAGTATACAGGCAAAACAGTATTTATTTATTTTCATTTATAAAGTAAACATAATTTACAAATGCTTACAGTGTAAAAAACCAATTTAAAAACTACGTAATACTTATGTGTATATTGCGTTCAGTTTTGCTTACCCAAAAACAACCTCAGCATGCGTTAAAATATAGTATTAAATATTGCATAAAATATTACTTAGACGTAGACTAGTAGTATATAAGACTCCTACACATCTGTCCTTGAAGCAAATATATTAGTAAGGTAAATTAACCGATAATTACTATATTAACATAGCAGTTATTATGAAATATTTAAAATGTATAGGTATCTCAATACGTAGTTGTACTATAAAAATAAAATATTATTACGAGCTACTTCATTTAACGTAGCAACACACGACATATCTGGAGTCACGACACGACAAAACTTATAATAATTATCTGTACGTAATTACAAGTACTTTTAACTTTTGCAACATAAATTTTTTAATTTTAATTTATTACTATACTACATAATGATTTACTATTTTTATTTTTTGATGTGATAAAGTCTTATAATTTGACGAACGCCTGCTGCACGCACGAAAAAGCTTGACTCATTGTCACGTTCCGCGAGAGAGCGCGGAACAAACGATAGAGGCAACATCGGCCTAAGCGTTTGGCTTGCGACGCATCTATCTCTCTTCCACTCCATCAGCCGATGCGTCCAAGTAGAAGAGAGAATTAATCTTTATAATTCAAGTAAAAAGTATTTGAATTAACGTGTGCAAATAGGTATATATTAATTTATCGAAAAAATTGTAATTTTCAATTAACTCCTTTGTGTTATACGAAATAATGATAATTTAGTCAGAACATTTCAATTCAATTAATAAAAAAATGCAATTTTTCATCAATGTTTTCTTATGACGTTATATTTTTCTTTTGACGTAACGACTCTACAGACAACCGATTTTTTTTTCATACACCTGAAGCGTATATATTCAATTTTTTGAATGGTTCCCTAAATTCAGTTTGATGTTTACGTATATTATTAAATGTCTTATCACTGTCATTTGTTGTTAAGTTTTGTTATATACTATAGATATATGTACGATAGTGTGTTTACTTCTAGTAAATTTATTTAAAAAATATTAATCAATGTACAATGGCATTTTATTTTCACTGGACCTTCTTAAAGCATGTTTCTCCATGTTTTTTCATGTATGTACGCTCTGTACTCTATACCATTTGATTTCAGGACACACACACACACACATATATATATATTAGATAACAATATTTCTAAAAAAAGTAAACAGCAAGGCGGGTTTGGTGTTTTTTTTTTAAATTTAGTTTTTAAGTTTCACTATTTAAATAAATTAATGATATAATGTTTCTGTAAGGAGACAGAATTACAAATACCGTATCTTGGCCTCATGGCTTAAACTGTAGATCTTCGTAATTTTGAAATCTACAACATAATATCTGAATCTACATTATTATATCTGATGTAGACAAAAAAAAATTAAGTCGCAACTGTAATGCAATCGATCAAACAAACAATCGATTTAAAATTCCACGCAAATTATTCACATATTAATGATTCAAAGAAATTGCCGAATACTTGTATAATTTATATTAGACTGTAATTTTTTATTTCCAGGTTTATGATTAAAGCATGATTTCAGATCGAAGGACCTGACCGGTCCTCACGTTAACGATTCAACAAATATAAAATGTAAAGGGTATGCTAAAACCCCACTACACTTGACTACAAATCAGGTTGGTCTACCCATTGAATCAGCTCCTTTATTTACTTCAAGATTTTTTACTCGTAACTTTTATAGTATTTATTAAAATATGAATTTTACATCATATATTATTTGCTGGTACAATAGATCTAGTATATTTTGCTTATGTTAGTCATGTGTTTAATTAAAATTATGACTATGTAATAATTTTAAAAGGGTCTTAAACTATTAAAATAATTTATTGAAAATTTGAAATTACCGGGACGGTGATTGTTGATGTTAATTAATGCTGATGACGTTATCACCTGTAATTATAATAATAGTGTAAGTTTTCAGAATCCGCCTACAAATTTTACAGAATTTGTTAGATAGGCAGCGCATAAAATGTATTTACCGTAGTTTTTATGTAAACACATTTTCCTTTTACTCAATAAAAATCATCAAGCGATGATGATTGGTTTAGACTTAAATATTTTATTGTAATAAATCAGGATTTAACCACAAAATATATACCGGTTTACGTATATTATTAAATGTCTTATCACTGTCATTTGTTGTTAAGTTTTGTTATATACTATAGATATATGTACGATAGTGTGTTTACTTCTAGTAAATTTATTTAAAAAATATTAATCAATGTACAATGGCATTTTATTTTCACTGGACCTTCTTAAAGCATGTTTCTCCATGTTTTTTCATGTATGTACGCTCTGTACTCTATACCATTTGATTTCAGGACACACACACACACACATATATATATATTAGATAACAATATTTCTAAAAAAAGTAAACAGCAAGGCGGGTTTGGTGTTTTTTTTTTAAATTTAGTTTTTAAGTTTCACTATTTAAATAAATTAATGATATAATGTTTCTGTAAGGAGACAGAATTACAAATACCGTATCTTGGCCTCATGGCTTAAACTGTAGATCTTCGTAATTTTGAAATCTACAACATAATATCTGAATCTACATTATTATATCTGATGTAGACAAAAAAAAATTAAGTCGCAACTGTAATGCAATCGATCAAACAAACAATCGATTTAAAATTCCACGCAAATTATTCACATATTAATGATTCAAAGAAATTGCCGAATACTTGTATAATTTATATTAGACTGTAATTTTTTATTTCCAGGTTTATGATTAAAGCATGATTTCAGATCGAAGGACCTGACCGGTCCTCACGTTAACGATTCAACAAATATAAAATGTAAAGGGTATGCTAAAACCCCACTACACTTGACTACAAATCAGGTTGGTCTACCCATTGAATCAGCTCCTTTATTTACTTCAAGATTTTTTACTCGTAACTTTTATAGTATTTATTAAAATATGAATTTTACATCATATATTATTTGCTGGTACAATAGATCTAGTATATTTTGCTTATGTTAGTCATGTGTTTAATTAAAATTATGACTATGTAATAATTTTAAAAGGGTCTTAAACTATTAAAATAATTTATTGAAAATTTGAAATTACCGGGACGGTGATTGTTGATGTTAATTAATGCTGATGACGTTATCACCTGTAATTATAATAATAGTGTAAGTTTTCAGAATCCGCCTACAAATTTTACAGAATTTGTTAGATAGGCAGCGCATAAAATGTATTTACCGTAGTTTTTATGTAAACACATTTTCCTTTTACTCAATAAAAATCATCAAGCGATGATGATTGGTTTAGACTTAAATATTTTATTGTAATAAATCAGGATTTAACCACAAAATATATACCGGTCATGTTATGTTAGTAGCTTAACGATCACATTTAATAATATAATTATTACAAAATAATTCTGAGTCATAAGTAATATTATGCCAAGTTTATTTAAATTTTTTAACATCGTAATTCTTTGATTTTCAAACATCAACACATTTTACCAAAAAAAGCGATCGTATTTTAACAGTATTCAAGGGTAACTTTCACGTTCTTTAATAAGCAATTGTTTAAGTGAACGCACAAAATATACAACAGATGAAAATACGTATACAACGCATATATTATATTTCGAAATTTTACGTGCTTAAATGTTGCAACAGTTGAGTCGGATAATCCGCCACTGTTAAAGTCTTGACAGATTAGCTTCTTAGAATCTCGTCGACCACTTTAAAGAACTATTGGGTAGGATTCCTTATTATAAGAAAACCATCAACTGTTTTTTTTTTTTAATAATTTATGTCCACGGGCTCATTTTGCCCATGCCTTTTTTATTCCAATTTGTTTTGTTCATATTTTACTTGGTATAATAGTAGCTGCTTACAATCTTACATTAATGGTAACTTAATTAGAACTTAGTATCTCTAATGTTGGACGTGAGTCCACCGAACCGAACCGAAAAAGTATTCTTAAATCTAAGTACATGCATAAATATATAAAAAAAAAAACGTCAACTTATTTAGTATACCGATATGACAAGATCAAAACCGTGACCTATCTTGGTCGTTTTTCTTTGAACTTAATTAATTGGATCACGAAATTATGAGAATAACCTTAAAATATCATGCAGTGGACTATTTTAGTATGCGATATTATTAAATGTAATTTACTTGTGATGGGATACCTTTTTGAATAACATAAATATAAATAGAAATTAGCTCCTCATTCTTTTCTTTTATTTAAAAAATGACGCCCTAGTTCACTTAATATTTTTATAACTTTTATAAATTATAAAGTCAATTACTCAGAAAACAATACGAATTCAAGAACATTTTACTAAACAAAATTATATTTAATTCGTTTCAATCTAATTTTTGAAAACGTATACTTGTTTTTTATTCGCTGCGAGAAAATTGAAGGGAAGTTAAAAAATAAAAAGTTGCTTGGGGCAATCTACAACAAAAAAGCTTTTAAGCGCTTTTAATAATCGTATCGTTGCCGAAGTTATATATGGAGCATGGCTTGTAATGTAAGCCTACAGTCGTCCGAAAACCTACCCTTCGTAAGTGCACAATCATGTATTGGTTGCCAAATCCTCCAGATATGTCCAGGATATATAGAACTCATGATTCAGTTCATGCGCATTTAATTTATTTAAATACCCTATACTAAATTTTTACTCTGTGTCATTCGTACCAGTAGGTACATAATTCAATATTTAAACATTATTTATTACAAATTAACAATTTTTTATTTACACATATTTTGTAAGCTGAATGTGGCTTAAAGTCTGTTTCAGCGGGTTAAAGTTGTTTATGTAATTAAACGTTTGAAGATTCACAGGTACGTAAGATTTACTTTTTCAATATAAGAAAAAATAATATATAAACAAATATTTGGTACGAAAGGTAGAGTAAGTCTACGGTAAACAGTGTTAGTGTATGCACCTTGCTTTCAATATAAATACATAACAGCATAGCTTTAATGACATATAAATAATTCCATCTGTGACGTAAATGATATGACATTACACGAAACTGTTGGTTTGTTTTACTACAGATTGATGAATTACGCATTTTTACATGATAATTACAAGTTTAAGAAGAAATTCTAAGACAAGTGAATCGTAATCTATTGAGCTCAATGTCCATTTCTTTAAGAGAAAATGTTATTGCCTCTCAATATGAGATGAATGTATCAAATTATTAATATTACTTTACTTAAGTGGTAAATAATTAATTGCTTTATAAGTCTAAATTATTTAAAAATATTAAATAAATCATTGATGTTAAAAAAGAGTTTTGAGTCACTTGTAACTTTGTAATCAACTAAATCGAAGGAATTTAATACATTACGCTTGATGATTAAGGTTTGGTGATGGATTCGGAGGGTATACAGTGGTATTCGAGTAATATATATATATATATATATATATATATATATATATATATATATATATATATATATATATATATATATATATATATATATATATATTTTAAAATAAATGTTTATGTGATTATTTCCCTTAGTATTAATATATTCGACGTTAGCGCTCGCTCATAACTCTCGACCTTGGGAAAATTTTGATTCATATTAATCGGAATTTTACTGCTATTTGGAGATTAAAATATGTGTTGATTACAGATTAATGGTCGCCGTAACTGACTATTATGCTAGCGGTCGTGGGTACGATTCCTGCTCACTTTTTATATTATATATTGATCTGTTCTTTAAGTATCTGAATACATTTGTTTGCAAAAAAAAAAAAAAAAAAACATTTACGTGACCTAAATATAAGCTAATACTGTTTTCAAATCCGGTCAACGTCTAATATGTGTTTTTCAAGTAAAATAGGCTGTAAAAGTTTATTTAATGTAAAATAATTTCCAACACATAATCCTCACAAAGATTATTGTTAAATATTTTTACTAATATTAAATTTAAAAAAAAAAAAACGAAGAATTCTAATGCGTTTATATGTATTTATAAAGATTTTTTATTTCAATATATACAAGCGTGAGATGAATTTATAAAACAAAGTTACTTGAAAACTCACCGAATTTGACTCAGAAGTCAGATTCAACCCACGGTCCTCTGGTATTGATTCACGAATTCCATCTACTGGGCTATCTCGGCTCAAATCCATAAAAACAGCTTGTTTTTTATGTTTACGTATTTTTATCAAAGAATTTCAGTTTCTTGTTTTTTTTTTTTTTGACAATGATAATTAGAAAAAGTACTTATGTAGTACTTTAAAGGAAGAATATATTTTAATTTACAAGTCATACAAATAAATTAATTTTATACACATTTACTTCGTAAAATATTTTTCAAATAAGTAGGTACAGATATCCTGAATAATTATAATTTTATATTTATGCCTTTATTTAATAACGATTGTTTGTTAATGAGATATCATACAATCATTTATTGAAATGATAATGATACAATATCGTACTTGATTAAATAGAATCAATGAAACTGATGTCACTTTTAATACTTAACAAATGCGAATTAAAAAAAATAAATAACTAGCTTCTCCCCGAGGCTTCGTCCGCGTTGATGTAGATTATAGCGACAAAAAAATATCCTATACTATTTTTAATACCTCCAAAAATATGTGTACAAATTTTCATAATGATCGGTTAAGTAGTTTTCACGTGAAAGCATAACAAACAAACTTACTCTCGCATTTATAATATTATATGATGTCAATGTTTTTATTATAATAAAATGACAACGATATTTTTTGTGGAAATTTGGTTTTTGTTGGAATGGGGTTGATACTGTCGCTTATCGTTAGATTTTACTTGATTAATGTAATAATATTAATGTAAATGTCATCATAAACATATAAATATTCTAAGAATTCCAAAAGTTTAATCGGTTAAAATGAAACGAATTACTAAAATTCACAAATATTTTTATTAAACTGTTCAAAAAACAATTTTTATTGACTAATAACTCTTAATAAAATATTTTCATTTGTGTCATTTTTCCATCCACTCCATAGATTAAAATCTCTTAAATACTAAATTCGTTATAATGTAGGTAATAAAAAAGTAACTTAAGTCATTCGTTACAATGTTGACAAAGTTTTAGAAAAATTAATTTATATGTTGGTAATTTTTTCTATAATTATTTGAAAACTTAAATGTTTAGCAAAAGTTTTTAATATCTTAGTAGTATAGTTATATTTATTCTAATAATATAAAGCAGAAGTATAAATTTAAAAATTCTTTTCGCCTTAGAAACCACGTTTATTAAATAAGTTTATAAGCATTGCAAAGTAGTGACTTATAGGAGCAAAGCATTGAGTGTTAACGTCAACACACGTAAAACCGTGTGAATCATCTAGTTGGTTGTAGAAATATAACGCATATTTTCCATACATATAAATTATAATTTTTATGAATTTGGAGAAGCTGTCATGTTAAATAGGCGTAGGTTAATACAATGAAGATACAATTTACCTCGATGATGAGAAACAGGTACAGATTTTTGATTGATTACCTTAAGCTACGATTGTCACAAACATTTGAAACTCGTTTTTACTTCTCGTGGGAGATAAGTCATGCTTTGAGTTCAGATAAAAAATACTTTAATTATCGATTAATCCAATGTTATTAAATCAAATTGTGCGTAAAATTACTTTAATAATTTTAAAGCTTAATTAGACTGCGAAATCTTGAAGAACACACATACATATTTATACTAAAATTCACTTGTTCCATATCACAGACAGTTATGTTAAACACAAGCATGATATTATCAAAGTTAATTTAGGGTCTTTACACAAAGTAGGCCGGTGTGGTGCTTATTTTGCAAATGTATGGAAACTAATAGCAGTGAATACTTATTCTGGTCACGTGCCTACCCCAATACAAGAAAAACACAGCGGTAATACGAGGGCAAAATATGCAGTATGAGATGTTCATGAAATTGCCTAGTAAACATTCCACTTTATAGATAAACTATTCTGGAATATCGTTTTGTTCAAAGAAAACACATATTATGTTTTAATCATGCTTACAATTTTAAAAATAATAATAATAAATTACCACTATCATGGTCAAACTAAATTTTTTACTGGGACATTTTTTTCTGTACTTTTTACCCGACTGCGACAGAAGGAGGGTTATGTTTTTCGAGTGTATGTATGTATGTATGTATGTATGTCCATTTCTTTGGCACGCCCTATAGCCCGGCTGGATGGTTTTTGACATATGAGGTGTCGTTGTATTGTCTACATTGTAGTAGTGACATAGGCTAATTAAATTTTCAAAATGGCGCCCGAAAATGGCGGAATGAGGGAGAGAAGTTGATTTTTTTTCTTACTGTAGCAATATGAGTATCAAATGAAAGCTAGTAAATTGTTTTATTCTTTTTAGTTTATAATAAGAGTATTTTACGTAGTCGGGTTTTTTGATTTTTTTAATTATTAGTTCATTATTCACCACGTCAGAAAACACTTAAATTAAATTTTATTTGCATTTATTCTGAACTATTTTTCTCGACAATTTAAATTAATATTAGGTTTTATATACTTTTGCATTATTCTCGTGGTTTTTTAACTTTTGACTGATTTCAGTTGTATTTTCACTCGTAGAAAATATTTGTTCTAAAAGATCATTTTTTAAATACAATTATTCTTTACACTAAAATTAACGTCGCTCTTAAACATTCAAGTAATAATCATAGCAGTAGGTAGTTTAAAACAGCTATAAAATTATTTGAGAGCTTAAGCATCATCTTTTAATTACACCACAAAAAACAAAATGGTGTCATAGTGAACGTAAAGAATGCTAATTATGTCAGTTTTATTTTCTTGTCACGTTTTTAGCCTATTTGAATGTCCTGAAAACAAATGTCGCAAAACATATGTACATCACAATGCAATATGTAAAATACAAGACAGAATTATTACGTTTATAATATGATTACATGTATTGTAACATTAATATAAATTAAAAGTCTCTTATTTCCTGCTTTTAAGAATTTCAAGTAAGTAATGAAATTTTTTAATTATTAATTTTATTAATGAATAATAAAAAAATGATATATTAGAATGTTAATGGAATTGAATTAATTATTGCACATTAAGTCTTTACCTGATATCCGCTTCATGTTAAGTTTTTAATGCCTTTTCAAAGACTAATACTTTATTTAAAACTTATAAGGACACAGTAACAATAATAAACAAACATTGCTTACATTAGATTAAGAAAAAACAACAAAAATTTTTGAAGTTAATATTCAAAGGTATACAAAATTAACTTGTTATGTCACCAATCGGACGCCTACTCAGTAACGTTGTGACATCATTGCCCCAACACTGATTTTCAGTGAGCACCGTGTATACGATAAGTGCAGCACGGACAGTGATAACATTATAAACAATTAAAAATAAATAAATAAAAAGAAAGCGAGTAACAAAAAAATTATAATAAAATTCTACGTTTAGTCTTGACTATAATACATATTATTTACTAGTGGATACTAGTTTAGATTATTAACAAATAACATGCTTATGGAAGAAAAAATAATAAAAATAAAAATCAATTTGCATACAATTGAATCAATCTAATTAATAAACCAAAAATTAAGAAAAAGAAAATAGATCGAATACAGTAAAATTAAACTTTCCACACGTTGTTCTATTTCAAAAGAAAAAAAAAAACAGGTCCGTTCTCAAGCGCTTTTTTGTTTTTCTAGTAAAAAAATTTTGTATTTTAATTTAAAATTAGAAACTGTATTTAGATTGCGAATAGGAGGTGGCAAGTCGTTCCAACACTTGGTAGCCGTGAACTTGAAACTTCCCCGAAAAGCTGCTGATTTATGTATTGGCATTTGGAGCCTAAATAAGGAAGCCCTTGTGACATGTTCATTAGCGTTTTCTTTTAACCAGCGTAACCTGCTATATAAATATTGTGGCACGCGATATTTAATTATTCCAAACAATAGAGTGGTGAAATGTATCTGCATTCGGAAATTCATTTTTAAATTGTTACTATTATTTAATATATGATAACGATCTTTAATCTTGGCTGGAAAATTATCTGCTAACACGCAGAATAACAACGTGATGGATTAAGTTTTATCCCTTTTTCTATAAAAAAGAACAGGCCTTTTCCAGCACTGACTGTTTCAGAACTCAACATAATACGATTTCATCAATTATTCTATTTTTTTATTAAAACCTAATAGTTTGCTATTCTTTACAGTAATATCCACAATCCGCACTTACTTTAAGACATAAAATCATGTTATCGTTCATATCAGATGCCTTTGAACAGTATTGACTGAAAATGGACTAACTGTTCATTTTTTCACATTGTCAATGAAAATGAATTTCAATTACTTTTTATAGGTTTTAATAAACCTTAAATAATTTTAAAATTAGAAGTCTACTTTGAATATTAAAGACTCGATAGTAATACTGTAGTGGTATATCAATATTGCTGTACATTATAATCATATTTGACGGCCGGCTGGTCGAGTGGTCAGGCAACCGGACACTTTACGCAGCGGTCGCGGGTTCGAATCCCGTCAGGTGCAGATAATTTGTATGACGAATATAGATTTCTGCACCGGGTCATGGATGTGTATTTATGTATATGTATTTATATAAATTTCTTAAAATTTATTTCCGTTCCTAGTAGGTACCTGTAACACAAGTTCTTACGAACTTAGCACGGGGCTAGGTTGACGTGGTGTGATTGTTGGTTAATATTTATTTATTTATTTATTATTTATATTAAAACATTTCTTAAATTATCATAAACATAAAACAAGTATGCTTAATAAAAAAAAATCAAAAAACCCGACTGCGTGAAATATTCTTATTATAAACTAAAAAGAATAAAACAATTTACTAGCTTTCTTTTTGAAATCTTTATTGCTACAGTAAGAAAAAAAATTCAACTCCCCCCTCATTCCGCCATTTGCGGGCGCCATTTTGAAAATTTATATAGCCTATGTCACTACTACAATTTAGACTAATCCAACGACACCTCATATGTCAAAAACCGTCCAGCCGTTTGGGCTATAGGGCGTGCCAAAGAAATGGACATACATACATACATACATACACTCGAAAAACATAACGTCCTTCTGTCGCAGTCGGGTAAAAATATTATTTATTGTGTTGGTAATAAATTATTAGTAAAATAATACGGTATATTTATTATATTATGATATAAATAATTATTTAAATCTATTCTACGAAGCTCAAACAAAAGTTTGTTTGCTGAAAATGGACCAAATAATAACAATTATAATATTTACGAGATGTACACTTGACCTTGTTCGTGATTGCTGTTCCTTTTATTAATTATCCTATAAGATTAAATACGAAAGCTAGCTTAAATAGAGCCATACGTTCAAATATTTCTGTACATTTCGAGTTTCAAATTATTTGGACATGATACTTTTTTTTTAATACTGCACCTCCGAGTTTGAATTTTCGGAGCCTATTTTTTTTAAATTAATTAGCTTTATTAGTAATTTAAAAACTAGTCCTCTATTACCATACATCGCGCTTTTATTCTGTTCCTGTCATTCAGCATACCAATTTCATCGGACATGATACTGAGGGTTATTTAATGACTGTAATTTCTAAACTGATTATAACTAAGAACACGTTTTGAGTTTTATCCCTTCTACCAAGTGGAGTAGACGGAATTTGAAGTGTGGGGGCAGCTCTTAAAACAATAATGTAAATATTTTCTGAAATTGTAATAACCTATTATTTTAAATTAACAAAGTACATAAATCGTGCGCTTAAAATCATGAAATTCGTACCTTTAGTATTTATGAAGAATAATACCTTTATTTAAGCTAGCCAATGAATACATTTCGGGAGGGATTTACATTAATTTCGATCTTATTCCTAAACCTTGTTCCTATTCTGCAAAGGACTGTAGTTTTAGATGACTTTAGACGAGGCAAACCTCGAAAATTGCAATCACGCAAATTGAAAATTAATGGAGCAGGAAATCCAATTTTGTATTAAAGCTTTTTGGTACGCAGTTTTGCTTACTTTTTTTTTCACCTTTTTATATTTTTATAGGAATGTACTTTGATAGATTGAATATTAATACTTTACAATATCATTTCTCAAATTCAAATAATACAATCTAACATCATTTAACTTGATATTTTATAACAGAAAAAGAAAAAAAAATCATATTCAATTAAAGATCTTCGTTAATGATTAGGCTGGTTTCACTGTCTTCCTAAATTTAAATCAAGGCTTATGTCTCAAAAATAAAAATTATTAAATCCCGTATTTATACCTAGGTATGATAATGAAACTTGAAGAAGCAATAAAATAGTACCTACAAATTATCAAAAAAACCACCCAAACAAAAACAAACACCTTTTCTGTTTTAAAAATATACAATATCTATAATACTCAAATTTTACTATGAAATGTAATAGAAAAAATTTTTAGCCGCTTATATAATTAGGAATTATGATTTAATTAAAATTATGTAATTTCATTTGAATTTCATCAAAGAGATGGTTTATATTATAATACATGGTGTGTGTTAATAATTAAACAACACTAAGTATAAAGGGACCTGTTCCACACCAAATTTTTCATATTACACCTCATCGTGAGCCGAATTATTTGATCACCTCTGAAAATATCCACTTATTCTTCCACCCGTGCTAACCATGTAATTTTTTACTGGGTCGGCATCATGAAAGTCGGTATATTTTGTAAGAAAAAAAAAAACAGGATTTTATGTAAAGCTTTTTACTACCACAAGCCCTTTGAATTTGGTCGCTCTGTTAATTATAAAACATACATGTCTATAAATATTGAAGAGACGTTGGCTTTGTTCATTCAATTCTACCGTTTGACTACGACCGTTCATTATGCGTTTGTTTCGTTATTAATTTTTTTTTTAACATATATGATGTAAAAGAAGCCTTTTTAATTGAAAAAATCAGGTATATTTCTGAAGAATATCATTTTAAGCACATCAATGACATTATAAAAACTCCGAAAGCGTCGTTAGGATACAAACGGAAATGTCAAACTCATTCCGGACTCATAACGACCTCAGACAGGATGACGTGCTCTCTTGCCTACTTTTTTACCTGGTATTGGGTAAGTGCATTCATGACTGGAGGTATACAGATGACTTGAATGTGATTGGTAGAAGTCTACCGGTTGTGGAGAGCACGTACCGTGCTTTGACTGAATGTGCATTTTCAAAAACCACTCTTTAAGTGAAAACGTTGAAAACCAAATATTTACAACCCCCAAAAGCCCAAAGTAATGGTTACTAAATAATAACATTTTTACAAGATATATAAAAACAATATATATTTTGAAATAAAACGGACAATAATGGCGGCTAACAAATGCTACTTGCGTTTTATAAGATAAATAATTCAAAAATACTATCAAGAAGCATTAAGCTTCTTCTTTCGCTAGCGGGTCGCTTCTCGCGCCAGCTGTTCATTTCAATGTCCGCTTAGTTGAGGACTTGACTCTCCAGTTTTCTTGTGGATCCATCATGGATCCCGATATGAATGGGTGGGGAACAGAGATACCAGCACGGTCTCGTTCACATTATTCCGGTCCGGGTGTTCTACCGGCGCTCCGTAGTGACAAAGCCACCGGCAAGAATGCCGAGCCCAGTATTTCCACCGGCTCCGGAAAAATGTGAACAGCTTCATATAAATTGTATAGCTACTAGCTTTTCCGGCAGTTTTACCGGCCCGGTAAATTCGCCGGTCCGGTATAGTAAGAAGTAAGAACGTAGCCTTTCTCGCCTCATGACTACCGGATGCAACTAGGGACTCCATCGGGAAACGTCAAAGATGCTTTATCGAAGTTACAGCCGACAGAGGCAGTAGACACCTCGTTCCCAAGGGAGTTGCTGGTCTCCTACTGAGCGCGTGCCCCGGGTTTTTTTTTTTTTTTTTTATATGTTAGTTGAATAGGCAAACTGGCAGACGTGCCACCTGATGGTAAGTGGTCGACGTCGCCCATGAACATAAACTAGTTTACCTGGAACTAGCCCAGCCAACTCATTTATGTTTTGCCTATCCTGAGACATATGATGTTAGGTCTCGGTGCCAGTAATTACACTGCCTGTCTTCTTGTCTTTGTCTGCCCTTCTTTCCGAAACACAGCAAAGCTGTTTCACGGAAGAAATAAGCAGAACGTAGCCTTTGTTTTTTTTAGTAGGTGGTGGATAAGAGAAGTCACTCGAACGCCTAGCGAGTGCTCGGGGTCTTCGGACCCCCGTGGACCAAAACCAGCAGCGGTGGGTCCGAAAGCGCAGGAGGGCGATGAGTAGCTTTCCCCCTCCATTTGGTGACGCGAAATCGCAGTGGTTGGGTGCGGAGGCGCACAAGCCACTGGGCCCCAGGACCAGCTGATGCGCGGGCCCAGCTCAGGTTATTCGCCATCTGGGGTAGCTGGGGTCCAGTGAGGGGCGGGGCGCATGGGCGCAGTGAGAATATGGGCGCATGGGCGCGGACATTTCAGTGGTGGGGCCACTCCTGGTACTTCTCTGAATTAACAGAGTAGATCAGTCGAGCGGTTCCAATCTCATGCGTAAGGGCCTCCGGGCCAAGCGTCACGGGCAATCACGGTTGTATGCGCGAGCGATCCCGTGGCGCCCCACTACGGCGCAGACGGTCGATGGGGTTTAGTGGGTATTCTGGCTTCGCAGTCAGCGAATCTCCCACATACCCGTTGCCTGCGGGCGGCGGGATGCGTAAATGCATTTCCCATTGTTAAAAAAAAATTGGACACCTCGTTGAGCTGACGACATCACAATATTGGACGCTGTTTAAATCTATCCGGATATTACCGGAGCCGTCGATACTATCCTTAGGCCAAGTGCTTAGCTAATAAGCTTAGACTCTTGAGCATTTCTTGTCGGCTTCTTCTTCCTAAATCTATCAAAAAAACTGTAATAGTAATAACTTAGACCTGGAAAATTCAGCAATCTTCAGCTTTTACTTTACTACAATATATATAACCTGAATATATTCTCTTTGATCCTATTTGACCCTTCCATCAATCTCAGCCGTCTGTGTGATAGTTAAGTTAGTCATCTCAAAGGCAGCATACCTCACCTGTCGACCCGGCTTGATACTTAATAAGGCTGTACACACTAGTCTCTAGACATACATTATTAATTTCTTGTTACAAAGTAGGGACGCTTGAGGAGCAGAATGGCCTTACAGGAATGGAATTTAACAATTCACACAGAGTTCCAACTAGAGACGTTGAAACTATAAGTTTGAATAATAAAACGTGAATATACAATGGCATTGTGTGAAATTATAATTTATGACATACTAGCTTCCGCCCACGGCTTCGCCCGCGTGGGTGTATTGATAAAATGTAGCCTATGTCCTTCCCCAGCCTTCAGACTAACAAATTTCATCACAAACAGCTCAGCAGATTAATATGAAAAAATTGGTTGTCTCTAAAGTCGGTTTACAGACGATAATTTTTCGTGATAACGTCATTAGAAAACTGATAAAAAAATTGCATACTTTTTTGAATTGAGTTGTATTATTATCACTAAGTTAATATTATTTTGTATAATAAAAAGAACGAGTTAATATTTTTTTTGATAAAATACCATTTATTTGCACTCGTAGATTAATTAATTTTAATTAATTTATTTATTTATTTATTTATTTATTTCTATGCTTAACACACACACGGTTGTCTGTTGTTGTCTACATTGAAATAATACATATATAAATAAACATATATTACACCCAGACTCGGGGCGAGAATCGAACCCACAACCCTTGGAGCAGAAAACAGGGTCACTGCCATAGAAATATTAAGAACAGGAGAACTGGCATTGGGGTTTGTCCGCGTAGACGCAACTTGCCCAAAATGCTCACATATCGCTTAAATGGCCGTCACTGCTAATCAGTGTGATTTCGACCACGAGCGAGAAAACAACTAACAATGCCGTCTTATTCAGTTGTTTTTTGTAAGAATAGAAGTCAAATTAAGCATTTAACAAGTCATGGAATCAGTTTCTACACGTAAATATTACTTTTTTACTATATTTTACTTAAAAATCGTAAAAAACAAGTATACGAGAAATATTTCTTGCTTCTACTACATCAAAATACATTGCTTTCTATCCACTACCCTACTATGTTGCGGAGTAACTGGACAAGCAATGTAAAATTTACACAACGATACTATAGTAATGGTAATGTCGCATATTTTACCGTTTTGTTTGTGCGATGAGATAGTGGTGTCCATACGGAGCAACAGGCGTAAGCTATCGACAACACGGCTATTATCGAATTACTTATTTCTATTGAAGTTTATAATACATTTTGTGTATGTATGTTTTTAGTTAGTTATGTATGTTGTATATACATACGTTGTATTCTGTATACGTATTTGTTAAGCTTATTTAGTAAGAATGTATACTTTAAGCGTTTCTAATTATATTGTTTTGTCATAATTTTCAAATCTCTCTATGGCACTTAGGTTAGCTGTAAATTACGAGTTAGGCGTCTTTGTACATGTGCTATTTTATTGTATTTGAGTGTTTGTTTAACGACAAAATATGTGAAATATAGCCAAATTTTAATATTTGTCAACCGTATAGTTTTATGAATAGGTTTTTTTAATCAATAACAAAATAAGGTTTATATTTGATTGCTTAGAAAGAGACCGAGCGATTCGTATTTACGGTGGATGTTTCATTGGCGTTGCGGATAAATAATAATAGGCATTTTATAAATATAAAAGACGGTGAGAACTTAAAATGGAAATAAAACCCATTCATTTACGTTTAAATGCAATAGTGTTTTTTCCATAATACTAAACTCTTACGTGATTTTAAAATTTGATCGCTGAATTAATTTAAATTAAAGCTCTTTAGTTTTATAATACTTCTAGAAACTCGAAAATAGGTCTCGATTTACCAGAGTAAATATAAATAAATATAAATATACAACTATTATTTGTATAAACACCGTTTTGGGAAATTAATTGCAACAAAATATACATTTTTAATTTTCTTCCTTTTTTTAACTTAAAACTAACTTGTGAACAATCAGTATTCGAAAATCATATGTAAATAAAGGCAATAATATTTTTAGAATTCGGAGAAAATTGATTATCAAACAATTTAAATAATGAAACAAGTATAATGGCACACAAAATATGTTTAAAAAATATCCTCAGAAGACAAGAGAGGGTTGATATTTCTATCTGATGATGTAGTTAATATATTATGTAAAAACATGGAAATTATCATAAAAGAAACATTGATTAAAGAAGGAAAATTTAAATGCACACAAATATTAAAAAACAAGTAAATTCAATTATTATAATAGCCCTATTATAATAGGATTATTTATGTTAATAAATTATTATTTTTTTTTGTAAATTTGACGTGTTCTGTTTTTGTAATAAACATTATTTTGTTTCACCCTTACACGAAGTACCTATATTGATTAAAAATGAATAACATTCTCATTGCATGATTTTATCGATAAATGCGATGTCACATCCCTAAGGAGTTTACCGACGCTGTTTTTTTTACGTGTACGAGTGTATTCGTACAATTGTTTTTCGTAGTGTTAGTTCCAATTAGAGGATTAGAACGCTAGTGTGCCGGTAATGAAAACGCACACATCTTCAAAAGTGGCGACAGCGGTATCGGACTTATTTCGTGTTTAGGGCATATCTCCTTATTTCAAATATCTTTGGTCACTGCAAACTGCGCCAACGGGTCAGTCATTACTACAATGTAACAACGTGCTATTAACAATTTATTTACAATATATATGTGTGATTGTTAAGATTCTCCAATCTGCGTTATTGTTTTTCATTCAAAAGCCGAATGCTTAGGCCGATCGTGCCTGTTTATTGCTTGTTCCACGCTCTCGCTCGCGGAACATGACAATGAGTCATGCTTCTTCGTACGGTGTAGCCGGCATCCATCGATTTACAAGACGTTATCATATCAAAAATACATTTCCACAAATACAACCTAAATAACTAAAACTACAATCTTATAATCAAAAAGCAAAAAAAAAATACAATCGAATACAATTGAAATTAAAACAAAAAGTAGTCTAAATTTCTACTTAAAATATATTGTATACTAACTAGAAATAGTAATTATGCCTACTGTACTAAGTAATAAATCGTCTCGAGAATCGAATCAGCTATAAGAAAGAAATCAAAATGAACACACCCGTCAATGTCGTCTGCCCGCGTTCGGGTCGCGCACTCGGCGATGGCGCGTCTTTACTTGGCCCGCCCCTCCCTCCACCCACGCTTTTTACAAAATTTTATAAATTGTAGCCTATGACTCACATATTTATAATACTAGCTACCACCCGCGGCTTCGCTCGCGTGGTTGTAGTGACAAAAAGTAGCCTATTTCCTCCTCCAGGCATCAGACTATCCGTATCAAATTCTAACAACAGCTCGGTAACAAAGACTCATACAAAAAACGTTCCTCCACGCTCACAGAGTGCACAGTAATAAATGCTCCCAGTCGACACTTTAGTGAATTCTCGCAAAAAGAAGCGTCTTTGCGTGATAATTTTTAAAATATGTTATATTATGGCCAAGTTGCACAAAATCCTTATAAATTGTAGCCTATGTGTTATTCTGATGTAGGTATAAGCTATATTACTGTAAATTTTCATCTAAATCCATTCAGTAGTTTTTGCGTAAAAGTGTAACAAACATCCATCCCAAAAAAATCGCATTTATAATATTAAATACCATTAGTATGATTAAAAAAAAGTATTATGAGAAATCTTAACTTAATGTTTAGTAACTACAGAAGTATTTAATTCTATTGTAATAATATTACATAAATAAAAAGACCTAATTGATTCAACATTACTGATATATTTTATGCTGATAATCTGTTTGACCAGTCTGACTGGATTTTATCTAATTATGACTTAAAATAAAATAAAGAGTTAATATTAAGTACATATTATAAACGTAGCTCATTCATTCTTCATTTAAGCACAACAATAATGTGTCTTTTTACCCTCCTGACTATAGGTAATATACGAAGTGTTTTGATTTTCGAGTGTGTTTGAATGTATTTGTAAAATCTATATGTGCATGGTGTGTGTGTGTATGCCCGTGCACAATTATGTAATATTCTCAAAGGAAAAATTATATATCTCTTAATTATATAATAATGAGT
The DNA here is from genome assembly GCA_036937285.1 of Euphydryas editha. NCBI lineage: Eukaryota > Metazoa > Arthropoda > Insecta > Lepidoptera > Nymphalidae > Euphydryas > Euphydryas editha. The sequence continues at coordinate 12,303,439 of JAUPFZ010000011.1, read as the reverse complement.
TTAATTTTTAATTTTTGTTTTATTAATATAGGTATTTAACAAAAGCCTGAACCAATTTTATTAAGACTACAAAGAAAATTTTATAATTATATAAAAAGAAGAAAACTGGACTACTTTAAAAATGTTAACTTAATTTTTTTTACGGATTTAAAGACAAAAAAAGGATTATTTTATGTAGAAAACTAATTAATAAAATGTGAAATCGCTATATTGTATTACAAAATAACAAAATTAATCTTTAAATAAATTTTCTTTTATAATTACATAAATTGAAGTCAAGGCTTTCTATAGAAGCCGGGGCTCTGAGCCATCGAAAACCCGGATCCTCTATACATGTTCGTGAGGCCGAAAAAATTAAGATAATATTTTCATCATATATTACTCCTAATAATCAATCATATTTATTACTAGCGGCCCGCCCCGGCTTCGCACGGGTCTTTAACTAAAATTTTAAAAATTATACATTTATATTTTTTATCACCTACACTACGATACTGGAAAATATTTTATAATAGACGGATTGAGTGACAGATTTATTATATCTATATACATAAATACATACATACATACATATATATTATGTATATAGATAGTACGGATGAAACATTTGAACTGTTTTTTATATTAATTATTTTCTCATTGATGAATACCATATTTTAATAAGTATTATTCCCGACGAAGACAAATCCAAAAACACAAAAATCATAAAAATCGTTCCACTCGTTCTCGAGTTATAAACGGTGTAACTAACACGACTTTATATATATAGATTACAACTTAAATAGCTATAACCATCCAACTTTGTACAATCAACAAACAAATAACGACCAAATATTTTAAATTTTAACAACGAACAAACAATCAAGACCGTAGTACCCTAAAGTATTTAATTATATACAAAAAAGAAAAACAGATCCTTAAATACGGGCGAGTGTCATTCTTTTGGCCGAAGTTTTGGTCAGCGCGATTCAGAAAATTAACTGCGCCATCTATCGTATAATTGTAGAATATCGTTTTTATATTTAGTGACATTTAACATAATTAATATTTAACATAATAGTATATTAATTGAAAATGATGTTTATCTAAAATATTAAAACGATTTCTATTCCTATCCGACATATTTAGTAAACTTTTAAGTTTAACAAAATAGTAACTCAAATATAAGTTTTGTGAGTTTTAAAGATTCCTTAGACCAGATGGCGTTGGCGGCGTAGGTACCTATTTCTATTTTCTTAAATATTTATTTTTAAATTTAATTACAATGAAACAAAAACTAAATTATACTGTGAGCTATTTCTAATTTTTATGTATTAAAGTTATTAACATTGGTTTTGTACTTTTTACGTGATACGTGATCAGAGAAAAACACGATAAGAGATGGCGCTGATACAAAAAAATACGCGCTATTGAAATTCATTCTTGATGATATATAGTGTCTTAATAAAACGGAGGTTTTAACAGATTTATTAATTGTATAGATATAGATAATAATCCATACCTCAATAAATCACAATACTGTATGAATATACGTTTATGTTAAAGGTAATAAATAGTTTTACACCAGTATATTCAATAAAATTATATAATTCGACATTTTATATATAATTAAATTTTAAACTTTAAACAATTTAAGTATTTAGCTTGTTCTTAGAATCATATTTTTTTCTTTATTTTTTATTTTTTTCAAATATATACTTATAAAAATAGACAGTCCAAGTGATTCATATATTTGATATACACTAATGGTAAATCCTTGGGATGTCAAAAATTTTTACTTTATACTTTTATAATTAATAATGATGCATATAGACGAATTGAGAACCTCCTCCTTTTTTGAAGTCGGTTAAAAAGAACATAAAAAACTTTATAGGATGGTTTGGAAGAGCATTCCGTGTTCCCTTTCTACTTTGGTGATGTTCTGATGAAGATCTTCGGAGACATGCAACGGAACTCTTCAATAAATGACAGAAAATCTATCGTGGTTGCTGCAATCAACAATGCATATAATTATAATAGGCATTGTTTACACAATAACACAATATAACATCACGCTTGTTTGAGTCGGTTTTTTTTTTTTTTTTTTTTTTTTTAATCTTTATTCTTGTTAACATAGTAATTTGTTTCAAATATGACCCAAACCAATATGATGCTAATAACTAACAAGCTTAAGGGCCTGTTTCACCCGTTACTGATAAAGTTTATCTTGCACATAAGTTACTGATAGGACTAATCAGCAGGAGATAAAACTAGCCCTTAGGGTCTAATTCACCTCAAGTGATAAACTACAACTTTTGGATTCAAATTTTGCGAATAGATATATCTGACAGATAAAGTAGAATTTTTTTGGTAAAAAAGAAAAATATATCAAAAACTATATGTTGGTAACCGTTATCCGTCAGATAACTTTATTACCAACCGGTGAAACGGGCCCCTAATTGTAAATTAAATTAATATAGAAGCTAACCCTCTGTATCCATACACTAAACAGACCGTGTAAGTTTGTCAGTTAAAAACAATTTCAACAATAAAACCGGTGTGAGGGCACTTTTATGGTGACCTCCGTATGTGGAACGTATCCAAACCGCAAAACATTAAGGCTGCAATAGCTAGTGCGCCAGCGATCATTCTGTACCGTTCCAAATGAAACAGACAAATTAAAACAATTTGCCCAATTTAAATTGTAATGCAGAAATTACTATAAAATAACAATAATAACGGGAAAAATGCTTTACTATAATGGGTTACTGCGGGAATTAATTTTAAACCAAATATTTTTATGGCAATCACTTATGGTTTTATTCGTAGTTATTGAAAATTCAAATAACTTTATAGTAAACTATATAACCATAGTTAAAACGTTATGAACGTAAAGTTACAAAATAACAACGTCGGTACCGCATAGTTGTGCGTTTTTTTTTTTTTTTAAAATATAGGTATGGTTTCTTTCTATTCTTTCTATAAATTTTAATTTCAGTTCCTTAAGATGAAAAATTAACGTTACTGCTTCCGGTCCTTGTCATAATGTAATACGGTGGTTTTCAATTAAACAACTCGAAGGTAAAAGTTAATAGGAAGCATCATACAGTAGTTGTAAATAAAATACGGTAGTTCAAATTTTTTTTTTTTTTTTGTAAGTTAACTTGTGTTGTTTAAAAAACATATTTAATCTCACACCTATTTATAATGAAATAAAATTCATGCTTACCTTTTAAGTTTGCAAATAGTTATCTTTAAATATTATTATGAAATTTTATTCTTACAAACAATCATATAATCATACTTAAAGTAATATTGTACGTCGAACAAAATCAGGTGTTATAGCTTGTTGAAATTATGAATGCTAGGCGATAATTCTATGATTTTATGTATGAAAAAAAAAAAAAACTAATTACTAAGGAATTATTTAGTTTACTCAATTATATTAAAATTTGTAGACATTTCTTTAAAACGCTTCGTTAGCACATCCTCTGAATTTTAAACATTACTAGCACAGCAATTAAAACAGCTCGTTATGGCGCCTGTCCGAAGAATAAGTAGGAATACCCCTCATTTCCCGTGCCAAGAAGGCGCTAACCCTGTACAGTTACCTGTTATATTTCTGAATACAACTCCACGATGAAAAGAAGGGGAGTATTTTTCTCATTAAAAATAAGGTAATATATTTTTCCAACAAATAGGTCAGAATAAGTAGATTATACGCCTATAGAAATTTAAATAAAAGTAAATAATGTTTTTAATTAAAACTATAAACGATAAATAAATTTAAAACATAATTCACATTATTATTAGTACCCGGATGACCGAGCTTTGCTCGGTTAAATTATATTTAGATACATTACATATTGATGAAACATAAATAATATTTTCGATCTTACCGACATAAAAGTAAAATAATAGGAACTGGTTATTAAAATAAAAAATAAAAAGAGCAAAATAAAAAGCAATAATTCAAAAAAAAAAAAAAATGAAAAAAAGATTGGTCTGAAGAATCCTGGATTCGAACTCAGGTTTTCTGGTTTCGAATCCGCCTGATTCCTATCCGAGCTAATAGAAACTTGTCAATGACAGCGAAATTTACCTTCGTATTCTAATGGTATTTTTTAATTGCGTAAAAAAAGGGATAAAACAACATTTTCTGAAAATAAATCCTAGCTAGATCGATTTATCGCCCCCGAAACCCCCTGCATACTAAATTTCATGAAAATCGTTGGAGCCGTTTCCGAGATTCCGATTATATATATATATACAAGAATTGCTCGTTTAAAGATATAAGATAAAGAAAAAATCTTGAAAAATTGGAAACCCACTTAGAAAAAACTATTTGTTGAAGATGGTGAACATTTGTGTAAGCTTAAAACAATTAAATCTAATTTTATTTTATTTTTATAGACAATTTTAAAAAACTAACTAATTAATGAACCTTTTAAATTTAAAACTTATTCGGCGCTCGGTAATTTGAAACTCTTTAACTGTATTTAAAATACGATCACTGTCTTCGAAATAGACGAGCGCTATGGGAACCAAATGGTCTACGTGCTTCCCAAAGTAAGATACCTTTAAAATTATATTAAAGCGAGAAAATCTGCCTCGCTCGGTTTCACAACGCCCGCCGCCACGCCGCCCGTGACATGTTAGAGCAAAACTTCCGCACGGCGAATTTTTATGAGTGTCGCCTCTAGACGACACACGAGGGAGTCAGTGGCTTTTGAAACGACTGGTAGTCAAAGAGAAATGGAGATTTCGTAGTTACAAATGTGGAATCAGTAGGTAACGTCCGTATTTCTTCGCGGATTACTTTCCAGACGGCGTACAGCAGCGTGTGTGCCGGAATTTTTTATTACATATATGAATCCCTCGGGCATGCTTTCACGACATAGATGACATAAATATGTGTACAATAGCCTCAATTTTTTTACCTATAAATAGGTACCGCATATTTACTTAAATTTAACGAAACTATATAACGTAGTAAAACATTAATTCGAAAGCTTTATATATTTTTAAATATTTATTATTTATGTATATTGAGGCAACTTTTTGAGTTAAAAAGTTTTAATAGCACTAATTTTAGCATGAAGGTTATTAAAGCGGCCAGGAAACAGCAATTCTCTTCAAAGGCATTCTATGAGATTAGTCTGAGCATCAATTTTCATAACAAGTAGGTGCACAGCTTGATAGGTGGGCAGGCACGCCACCCGCCACCACGTTTATTACGGCTTGATGAAAACTTTACATCATCATATTTTCTAGACCGTTCACCTAAATTAAAGGTAATTTATAACCCAGTGTAAACATGAAAGCCTTTTCTTGCTTATCTAATCGAAAAAAGAAATCGTAATAAGATACTTAGCGAACTTTCTAAGCAGTAGGTATGCAGCGTTTAATAACGCTAATATAGATTATGTTAAATAATTGATACGTAGGTACGAAATTTAAATTGCTAGAGAAGAATCTAAAACAACCTTATGTAGATTAATTAATTTATATAACGTAAACAAAGAAGAATGTACAGAACCAACTTTTGTGTCTTTTTTTTTAATATTAGTAATTTCATATATACGAATTTGCTATATACCTACACTAACTAAAAAAACAGATCGACCTAAATTAAAACGTTGTGTAAAATATCTCGCGAAAAACAGAGTACCAGATTTAAACATAGCGATTTTTAAAGTGAAAACCTATGATACTTTCAAAATCCAGTCTTAACATAAATTTTAAAAACAATACAGTATGGTCTGAACAAAAAAAATGTACTAAAATTACCTTCTATTCAGACTAGCGTGAAATTAAAAATATGAATGTCACGGAACGCAACAGCTGCGCTGCGGTAGATTATAACAAAAAAATTCACATACTCCATTTCATAGTAATCACAATCTCCTGCGCTTCACAATTCGAGCTCCGTTTTCTCAAATAATGTAAGCAAATCGCTCTTTCTCCTGAATCATTTTCTTTATAAAACATTACGCACTTTCTTTCCTTGAGTATCTTGATTAGACAACAAATTTTTGGTACTATACCGACGAATACAAATTATTATTGACAAGTGTGGTCCGTGTGATGGTTGGTATGATTAATGTTTTATGTAAATCAAGGGCTACAGTTATTACATACTTCTACACATTTTATTACATAGGTACATTTTAGTCGTAGGTATTTAACGTAATAGAATAACAAACATACATTCATCAGTCCATCTAATAATCCATTCATCCATTCATTCATCCATCTATACACCCATCCCCACCACCTTTTAGTTCAAAAGGAACTGAACTAAATCAAGCTGTGAACATCCTGGGCAAAGGCTGCTACCATTAGGACATACACCCAGACCTGAAACAAATATTTGCACAAGTACAAATATCTGCCCAGAGCGGAATCGAACCCGCGACCGCTGTCGTTGAGGCGACTACTCGCACCACTACACCAGAACGATCATTGTCACAATATTTTGCCTTTATAATATTTATATGAGTTGGTATATACCACTGAAAATTTAATTAAAATTACCTCCCGCTCCCTATCGTGTATATCTCCCTTTCCCTTTATTTCTAAAAGGATGACAATTATGGTGTGATATTCGTAATACACAACCACTGGAATTAGTTTGCTGCGATAACATAATCGATCGACCATGCGATCAATTAACATACTAAAAAGTATTTACTATTCAAAAGTATTGAACAAAAATATGCTATTATTACTTAATTTATTATTTATAAAAAAATAATATTATGTTGAAAATATAGTTAATTCCGCGGAAACCGAAACCGGATCAGTAAGATGCCGACTCTCGATATGCCGATTTGGTTCAGATATTCATTTTCTTATTGAATAAAAAAATAAAGCTTCAGTCAAAATTAACGTAACTGACAGTTCGACGCGTGAAACCTACATCAAACATCAAATTACTGCCCGACCGCAGTACCCAACGTTTCTGTTTGCGACACCGTCGACTCAGCATGATGCTGTCACGAATATTCGCGGGGAAGCATCACGTACGAGCCAAATCAGTTTATCACTATGTGAATATTTGAACTACGTTTGACTTTTCAAACGAAAATATCTATTTTTAGTTGTAAATTGTAATTATTACAAGTTGTTAGTACAAATGTCAATCATGATCATCGTCATCTGTAATTGGATATCCACTGTTGAACGTAGGCCTCCCACATCGACGTCCACAGCGACTGGTTCAAAGCGGCCTCCATCCAAGGGCTTCCGGCTACTCTCCTCAAGTCGTCTGTCCATCTCGTGGACTCTCCAAGTTTCAAATGAATCCAAAGCTTTCTCATAGTCCACAAACACCAAGCACAATAGTCGATTATACTCCTCTACTGTCTTTTGTATAATCTACCGCAGCGTATAATTATCCACAGAAGATTATAAGAAGAAGAATTTTGATTAATTAAAGTGAATGTAAATTATAATCATATTTTACACTGATCTACATGCAATTATCATTAGTAATTACAGATAACTTAGCTTTACAAAATGTATCCAATTAAATTGTATAATTTTAATTTCACAGCGATCATTGCACTATATATTTTTTTTTTTTACGATAACAATAAATTACATTACGAATGCGGAAATATAAACACGGAATTATTTTTCCGGTGAAACGAAAATTATAGTCCATTTGAAGCTTTATAATCATCAAAAACCAAGATTAGAATCAGCTATGTGTTACAGTTCGATCGTAAAACTCTATGTTATTGCAATTAAGCTCTCTTCGGTAGGAGAATTGGCCTTTGCCCATATTGGTATATGTGATTCATAGAATATTAAAGGTCGATGGAGTTGAAGCTTAGACGATTTTATGTTATCACTGGACGTCTTTCCCAATTTCACTTGACATTTATGACTACCGTTCCACAACTATGAGCTGTATTTATTAGTTAAGGCTTACTTTGGCCTATATTGCTTCTGCATTGTACATTATATAGAATAGAAAATTACATTAGCTTATAATAAGGTTCAAGAATTTTTTAGATCAAATTATGGTTTATCGATTACGAACAAACAAAATATTCCTTCTTTGTAATATTTTGAGTATTAATTTAAGAAACAATCAAAAAACAATTTCTCTTTTAGTATAAATTATAATATAATTTATATATATATATATATATATATATATATATATATATATATATATATATATATATATATATATATATATATTGATTTTTGTATACTTTCATTTTTTTATTTTATATCTTCTAAAAAAAAATAGAGTCCCGGTGTTATAGTTAGAATTTTATTCTAATATATATTTATAACAAAAATATGAGATAAATTAATTGTTTATTTTAATAGTACGTCAAGGAGTTAATATTAAGAAAAATGTTAGTGGTCGTACAGTTTAGAAGTACAGTATATATATGAACTCTTGACATTTTTTTTAAAATGTCATCCGGTGATCTTACGTCTTGTCTGCGACTGTTTTCGTAATTTTCAATTTTTGAAGTGAAACTTCTTTCGAATCGTTGTGTTTTGAAACTCGGTGTAAGAAAAATGTGTCACCATAAAGAAAAAAATACATAAATGTATTGGAGAGAATGAGATAGTAAATATATTGTAGATTATCGCGTATATCCTAGCAACGCATATCTAAGAAATAGAATGTTTAAATATTTAAGTGTAAAAATCACAATGACTTCAGTTGAATCTGCCATTGAGCTTACCAAAGACTAGATTAGAAGAAGTAATTTTGATGATGAAGCCAAATCAATAACGGACAATTTATTGCCTCAAAAATCTAAAGGACGCTATGTTTTCGTGTAAAAACTGTAAAATAGGCGATGTATGTTATTCTTTGTTACTTAAAAATTATATTTGTGCCAATTTAGAGAATTGTTCTTAAGGAGTAAACTCAAGTAGCACGTCGGAGCTTACACACACAGTTTGTTTTTTTACTTAAGCCTATAAGCATCAATGTAGTAGTTGATATCATTTTAATATACTCTTTAGTCTCTGACATCTATTAACTATTAATTAATAATTTTTAAATTGAGTTTGCCAAAGATATTTTACTTCTGAAATGTGTACACACGAAATTTTTTATTTATTTATTAATCTTAGTATTTTTTAGCCATTTAATTTTTCTTAACGAATGTTCTAGTTTTTAAATAACGTTTTAAATTTGACTCGATTTTTGTCTCTTATCATTCTGAATTATTCCTAATATTTTTCACAATGGTTTACTTTTATATGAGATTGCTTAAGATTAAGACGGAACAAAGTAAAAATCTTATATTAAACATAAACATAAAGCACTTTGTATTATCGTGAGCTCGGCTTTTAGTCTTTCATCCACAGAGAATACATATATATACGTATGACTGTTATTTAGGTGAGTAAAAAGGAAGATTTTTTTCCTAAAACTGTTCAGGTAAATTTTTAATCGCTAGGAAAAATAATTTTAATGAAGTTATTAAAGGACTTTATGTATTACCTTCTTGGTATTTAAATTAAGCCTAATACTTCGATTCCATATGAAGGTATTTAAGAAAAATTATATTATTATACCCTTCTATATAAACGTCATCGAAAGGATTTTCACGAAACAGAATATTGTTATTTTGTTTGGGTAGGTACAGAAGGTAAGTTACTCGTATATTTTCATACTTATCAGATCTGTTGATATGTGTGATTATCAGTTCATTTCTTTAAGCCTTACCATAACATAGACCTTAAATACAGATGAGTTTATCTTAGGTTAACGCGTTTAAACAAAAAAGTTATTATGTTTTATAATATTTATATGTTTACATAGTGACTTCCTTATTCATAGGAAAAGAAGCTTTTGCCCAGCTGTGGGATATTTAAAGACTGACACAGTAAAGTATATAATAAAAGTATATATAGCATACTAAGCATTTTTTTTAATGTAGGTTAAAGCATATATTGACATATCAACACCCATGTTTCGTGTACTCGGATACACTAGCTTTTAAAAACATCAATTTGTGTGAGAAAAAATCACCTACGATTTTGTCCATCAAGTTGTGTTGGATTCGTTGTGACAACGACATCAGGCAACAGAAAAATATTACATTCAATTTGTTTTTGAAGCTAAAATATGTTCACAAAAATGTATTATTTATTAGGTATATATATTTTCATGAAGCTAAATGTCATAATGTGTATAAAAATTAGGCATACCAAAGTAATTTTATTCTAAGTTTTTCAGAATTTCCTGATGATTTTTTTTTAGGTATCTAGAAACACTAATTGTATACATCTATAAGTTTTAGAAGTGTATTTGTCTGTCTATTTGTATGTTTGTTTGAACACGTATCATAGCTAATGTACTAAGTGTATGTAAAAAAATCGGCACAATTTAAAAAATCGCTTCCTTCTATCAAAACATTGTAATTTAAATTTTGTACTTTGAATGACAACGTAAGACAAAAGTAGGTGAATTATAACATGATATGTAAAATAATGTTTTATACGTATATCAATTCATTAATAATATTCAGTATTCATATTGAAAATTCAGTAAGCGAAAAAAATGTCAAAATATTAGATTTCGATTTATTATTACGCAAAAAACAACACATCAACACTAAATGGTGTTAAAGATCCTACTTTATTTTATTTTATTTTTTATTGATGACGCTGATGGCGCTTCCTAGATCGTGGTAAGTATTTTCAGTCACAAAAGTACAAAGTAAAGTTTTTACTTATGTGCGGGTAACGCCATGGGCACAGCTAGTTCAAATTAAATAATTATTTAACAAAAAGTCACAAAAGAAATATAAAGTTATTTAGAAAAAAACTTACAAATTGTGTGGCCATTAAAACATATATAATTATTATTTTTATAAATACACAATACCGATCAACAGGAAAAAAATGTTACCAGTATTCTAACTTGATAATGAAGTAAAGTGATGTATTGTGCCAAAGATTGTGTCAGCTTCAAAAATTATAACAAACATTTTCTCAATAAAAGTTTATTTTATTAGTAAACTATTTTTATGATATTCAATATTACAACTCAATTTTAGTATTAATTAGTTAGTTAGTTATTAAATTATGATGATGACTGCACCGTTGATGCTGTTGGCAGTGATTTTCTGTTTCAGGGTCGTGGGTTCGATTTCCACCCCAGGCCTGAGTATATATATATATATATATATATATATATATATATATATATATATATATATATATATATATATATATATATACAGGCCTTTTTTGACCCTGGGAAACGCATTTACGCATTCCGCCGCAAAAGCGGCGGATATGTGGGACTCGCTAGCTGCAGAGCGTGCCAGAATACCCAAACTAAAACCCAGCGATGCCTTCATCGTCATAGTGGGGCGCCACGGGATCGCTTTCGCATGCAACCGTGATCAGGCCTACCCTTAACCCTAAAACCTAAAACGCTGGCATTAATTTGCCAACCTTAGGAACAGACGACTGTGTTAATTATATTTTTATTTTTATTTATTAAACACTAAGTATCTCTCCTGGTTTCACTTGATATTTATGGCTTCTGTTCCGCTATTATGAGTCGTAAAGTAAGGTTTTATAGTCTATGATCCTTTTGCCTAATACATTATGTAACTTGCTACATTTACTAATAACGATAGGAGATAGAATTATAACAATTGGTTTCAAAATAAACAAAAAAATTGTTAACTATTAGTATATAAAATAATTAGAAATGATAAAATACTTTTATATTATTCAAAAACAATTTATTTAAAATTTTAACAAAACGAATAGTATATAAATAAGTATAATTGTTATCACTTTTATCAGGAGCACAGTCAATTAAAGTTTTTAATGAGATCGTAGTAGCAAATATTAAATAAAGTAAGAACAATAATAGCATAATTGCCGTTTTGAATAGAAAAACGCGAATGTATCCTGAAAACTCATAACATAGAGCTCCCGTGGGAAATCTATTCTATCCCCGTTTATTTTGTTCATCTGACTGCTTCGGTCACACGGTGTCACTCATAACGTTAATACTCCCGAATGTATTGTAAAATTATTAAAAAAAAATTTTTATTAAAAATACTATATTTCAAATTACTATATTTCATCCGATATTAATGGGAGTTTCATATTAAAATCATATTAGTTTTTACTAAAAATAGCGAAATATGTCAGAGCCGAAAAGGTTCAGTTTTGAAAAGATCGACGGTAACAGAAACCTTGCGGTTACAAATCCGGGCTAGCGCTAATAAAATTGTATGTATAAAAATATATAATCGTGAGCATTTTGGTGAAAATAAAAATATGCCCAATATGGCATATATTGAGTAAAAAGACAAGAACTTTTCTCAGTAGGAGGAGAATCAATATAAAACATTTTTATTCAATCCATTAGTCATGTTGAAACTCTTAGGGAAAACAAAGTTAGAAATATATTTATATATATTTTAGTGTAAAGTGCTCTACACGGGAACAGAACTGGAACAAGGTGAGACCTACTTTAAAAGCACTTGAAAGTCTGTTAATACTTTGCTTACATTATTATTGTATTCTGCAGATTTTTATTTTCAGTGATTTTGATGAATGATGTTTTTAATGGGATTTTTATTTTAATTGAGTGAGTTAAAAACTAATGATGTTGTTTCTTTATGTGACTATAAATTGAATAAGAAAAAAAAATATAATTTATTTTTACTGTACAATGTGTGTATAAACTTGTGACTAAGAATGTCACGAAAATTGTGACGAAGCGATATAATGATTTTTGCAAAACCTATTTATCCGATGGTACGAAACCTTCCGAGTGCGAATTCGACTTACACTTCTTAATAAATAATTTTTAAATATAGGTAGCATTTTTGAACACAAAACAGAGGTATTAATTTATAAACCAAGTTGTAAAAAGGGAATTTAAATTTATCGACTGCAATAACAGTGAATCCCTCGTTTACACCTTTATATAACGTTTCCAACAAAAAGATGCAGGTGGGAGTTACTGCACCTTCATTTTCTCAAATGGAAGCTTTAAATCCTATTTATATTTGGATCCTGAACTCAAGTAAATATTACCTTACTAAACTGTCTCAGTTTCTACAAAGTTTGATATACAATAATAAAATGGTAAGAATATTAAAGTTACTATTAATGTACTAAATAAAATTATGTAAATATAAATGTAATAAACAAAATTATACGATCCTTAAAAAAGTAATTTTAGCAAAATTTATTTGATTTTATGACAAATATATCTACCAAATATTTGTTTTATCTTAGTAATAAACCAGTTAACAGATAACATACAATGACTTGTAAAATTTTAAAAAACAAATACTGTTATTATTTAAATATCATTAAACAATTAAAAAAAGTAAATAAAAATAAATGAAAATTGAAAGATAACTGAATCATAAATACATTTTAAGACATCGAAAAGGCTGTTTTCTAAGTTCAATGGTTACGACAAGTAGAAAAGTGGCAGCATTAATCTGATCTCGGACAGCAAATAGCTCTCGAATGCGGTAGACGAGCCTAATGTTCCGTGTGAGGAATAGTTCCGAGGAGAACGAGGCGCCCGCTGTACTGGCTTTGTGATTTATTTGTAAGATTTATTTAGTTTTTTTACATGTCATTTCTATTACAAAATAATATAATAATAAATAATTTATTTATTCGTGCAAATATTTTTTTATTGTCTAAGATACTATTAAAAAGAAGTTTGGATTTTTATTCGTTACGCTCTTCCACTGCAAGTTCAAGCACACAGGTTTCAAAAACAAAATAAAAAAAATCTTTATTCAAGTACTTAGGTTTCAAATGTACTTTTGAATAGTCATTTTACAGAAGAATTATATTATTTAATTAAGTATAGTTAATGTGAAGCAACCAACGATTCGGAATTTAGGCTCTGTTGAAAAATAGGATCAGCACGAAACTCAATAGCTAACCAACTCTTTAAAAAAAACGTCTATACAAAACTCAAACATTATAAATATAGTTATATGTCCAACATGGAAGACAGTGTCACTAAACCCACCACATATATAAACATCGAGAATGGTTTTCTTGATGAAAATTTTAATTGATTACTCGTAAAAGTGTGTGCTCTAATTCAAAGACAATACTTTCGGTAAAGATCAACATCGTCTACTCAATAGCCCATCTCGTTTTCATCATGAAATCTAATATTATTCTAAAATTTTATGTACAACCTAATTCAATTATTGTTACCTTAGAAAAGTATAGTACATCTTATAAAAATACTGTTTATAAAATACTTTATAAAAGTTGTTACATAATATTTTCATTAATTGAAAACCGATGTCAGTGGTTTGTTATTTAATAAGATCACTTATAAATTTTATCGAGACCCAATGGAAAACGTCGGAGCTTGAGAACGGAACTCTGCAACGGACGACAGACAGTAAATCGCTTGCGATTAATACGATAATGTTATCACAGACTACTCATTTCAACAAGGAACGATAACATAACGGTTTAGTTAGCAATACTTATTTATTTTCCGAGTAACTTCTTTTTTTTTAAATATTGAGCATGTGATATATTCATTTATTGTATACAATAGATAGGAATTATCTCTACCATTATATTAAGAGTATATAATTATATAACAAGTGTCATAACCTATAATTATTTGACACATGTAGAAGACTACTCAAAAGAAGTATTCATAGCTGTAACTTTGTCAAGCAACCTAGACCTCCGAGATCATTAACTTTACAATTTTTAAATAATGATTTGTAGTTATCCTAATTAGCTTGCGCCAGTCACTTTATTATTTTGATTTATCGAAGAAAATTAAATTATTTCCCGACGTTTGGGACCCTTTACAGCGTCCATGATCTCGGGGGACTGAGGTGGTGGGTGTCCGAATAATGATCCGATTTATCGAAGAAAAGTTATAGCTCTATATACGAGTATCCATATATTAATACTTGAAGCAAAAACTTTGTACCCCTTTATACAAATTTTGAAATGATAAGTGGAAATCTGAAGTTTTACAGTAGTTTTACAGTTTTTATGGTACTTCTGGGTTATTTACCTTGATAATTAGAAAATATTTATTAAAATTAGTTCAATGGTTTCTGCTCCAAAAATCATCAATTAGAAAACTAGAGATCGAAATCGAAACTTTATTAATCATAAACAAACCAATCTTCCGTCTTTTGTATCAATATATATTAAAATAAAATTATCCTCTCCTATCAATGAAACTAAGAATATATATATCTGATGAAATTACCACTGAATATAAACGACTCATACATTATTATTTAGTAAAATATTTATGTATAATTATTTCATAAATGGTTATTTTTTTATTTTTAAATGAATTGCTTTTATTAACGAAAGAACTTAGTCATAACTCTCTCACTTGTAACGATAAAATAAATTTAAATATATAAGCTTAGAAATTATTCATAGTATTCAAACTAATTGCTATCATGACATTTTTAAAAGCTTAAAATGTTTCACACTTTTCAATGTAGACTATCGGCGTGCGATGCATATTTAAACGCTGATATTTCGAAACTGCGAGTCAGTACGAAATATAGATAGATTGATAGTTCCCTGGACACCGTCGAATATTTGCAACTATCCGGGCAGTTAAATCGTTCAGTGAATATTACGTTTTGTTGTATCTATCATTTATTAATTTAATGTACGAGTATATGTAGGTAATTGTGAATGTTCAAAGAGTGATGTATTTATATTACAATCATCTCTTCTGGTGTCGTCGTTTTGTGTGTCCTAACATTCACTAATTTTGATAGTTTCTCTTTCAACCTAAGAAAAGCAAACATGTGAAGGTAAATAATTTATTACGTAATGTATTAATTTTAAATTTTAAGTTTATTCGTAATTTACTTGATATAAGAGTAGTAGAACCTACTTGTACTAATGTAATCTTTAAACTAAAATTCATTTATATAATAACCATACTACTTTAACAACAATTATGGTTACTTTTCCGCTCTCATGAGTTGTGGCGCAATATTTTATAACCTACAATTTTCCTCAATAAATAAGCTTCCAAACACAAAAATATTTTTTGAAATCAAACTAACAGATCCTGAAATTAGAATGAATAAATAGGTACCCTATATGTGGAAACTTGTTATTGGCCTTACGTCATATAATTTGTTTCCTATTACTTTTGTAATTATCTGTAAGTTCTTTAATAAATAAACAAATGTCTAAATAATGATTTTGACAAAAGCAAAAACAATCAGAAACAAAACAATGATTAGGAAACAGCTAAGTCTCTTGTTTTTATCCTGGTCAGTGCTAAATTAATGTAAATAGATTCAGAGAGATGGATCCCTTGGCTACTTAACGCGTTGGCAACTACACAGACCGTTAAATTGTTTCCTAAATACTGTTTAATTATTTGTTTATCCAATAACAATTTATAGCCACATTAACTTAGTGAGCTTATTGATTCTTTCTAATATAATTTTTAACTTTTTTAGGCATTGTAAAGTTGTTGTGATTAGACCCGTAAGATATAGATACGATTTGTGAAATCGAAAAAAATTTACTGCAAATAAATTTTACATTAATTTTTATTTTTTATTTTTATGATAATGACTCTTTGTTGTAAACCAAGAATAAGTAACAGTACAAAAAAATAAATACATACATACATATAAATCACGCCTCTTTCCCGTAGGGGTAGGCAGAGACCACTTCTTTCCACTTGCTACGATCCTTACATACTTGTTTCGCTTCGTCCACTTTCATTATTCCCTTCATACATGCTCTTCGGTTTAGGGTACTCTTGACCTGGCCTTTTTTCAAGATGTCCCTGATTTGGTCTTGAAACGTTCGCCTAGGTCTACCCCTTCCCGCACTTTCATTCACACTCGCCTTATAAACTTTTTTCGTCAACCGTTCTTCATTCATTCTCTCGACATGGCCAAACTATCTCAGCATACCTTTCTCAATTTTCGTCACTACATCTTCTTTCAGACCACAACGTTTCCGTATCTCACTATTTCTTATCCTGTCACTCAGTTTAACTCCTATCATACTTCTTAATGCTCTCATCTCAACTGCATTTATTCTGCTTTCATGTTTCTTCTGCCATACCCAACTTTCACTTCCGTACATAAGTGTCGGCACCAGCACCCTCTCATGAACAGCCAAACGAGCCTTGTTAGACACCTTCCGACTCCTCATAAAGGAGTGCAAAGCTCCATTCACCATGTTTCCTGCATTCACTCTTCTTTCAATATCACTCTCACTTTTTCCATCTCTTGTAAACTTTGAACCCAGATACACAAACTCATTCACCTGTTCAATTTGTTCATCTCCAATCACGATATTGCAGTCTGTCATTGCCTCCTCTTTTTCAAAGACCATCACTTTCGTCTTCTTTACATTCATTTTCATTCCCTTTCTGATAAAAGCTCCACTCATAGCAGTTATCATCTCCTGCAACTCCTCGGCGGAAGACGCAAGTAATACTTGGTCATCAGCATAAAGAAAACATTTGACGAGTAACTCATTCATTCTCAACCCCCTTTCATTCTCTTTTAAATCTGTCAAGCAATTGTCCATGAACAGATTAAACAGCCACGGTGACGCTACACATCCCTGTCTAACACCTTTTTCGATATTGAACCATTCAGTGTATGCCCCGTTTATCCTCACACAAGCACTAGAATCCCTATAAAGAGATTGCAATGCTCGTATGAGGACACTGCTCACACCGTACACGGACAATGCTGACCACAATTCATTCCTCACCACTCTATAATAGGCCTTTTCTAGATCCACGAATGCGCAATAGATCTTCTTGTTTTTAGCCAAACTTTCCCTTGCTATTCGTGGGAACGCAATGACTAATGAGTAATTATAATTATAAAAAAAATATATTACATTTTATAAAAATATATAATGTTGATATATTTAAAACACAGATATACGACACACATATGGATGTAATTATTTCAGCCAAGTATGGGTTTAAAACCAAATAACTATTAAGTCACCGAAGAAATAACTTGCGTAGTTCACTATAGTACGAAACCGTACCTTCGTCTCTGTAGTGTACTACAAACTTGCCTAAATTATTTATGCAGTGATTCAAGGAATTTTGATGCTAAAGTAGAAGTTGTAGGTAAGTTCGTGAATACGCGTAGCATAGAGTAAGCCAATGCGTGCTGATTTATTTTTACAAAATTGAAAATTAAAAAATAAGGTATTCATCTTATATAATTATATAATATGTTTATTCACATATATGCGTTTTATATGATAATGAATATCTAAATATATCTGTCATTGATGCATGTATAATTGTATACATATGTATATGGTTAAGTGTAATTGTTTTACTTTTGTTTAAGCTATTTATTATTGATACTTTTGTGTCCATCTATGTATGTTTACTAAACACACGAATCTTATTATCTTTAGATTAACTGATTGTTATAGTCACTACATACATATTATAAAACAAACTCGTCCGCCATGTCTGTCTGTCTGTCAGGATGATTCATGGTGAACGTTTAGGTAGGTATGTATGCAATATAATAGATATTGGGCACGGCCGGGGCGGGCCGCTAGATATATAATAAATTTTATAAATAAATAAATATTTTAGTATTAAACCAAACTTACCTCATAGATATAGTTTTAACTTGCGTTCGATTTCAACACTTTTTATATTACGTTTATGTATAGTTATTCATCGTAACATATTTTTTTTAACCCATTTATATTCTCAATAACGCAAACATACACTTTCAAATCGGATCGATAAATAATCTATTGTACTATAACAAAATCTTCCATTGTTTGACAAAGGCCTCTTATACTTTCCTTTCTATCACATACGATTACCTACATACATCAAATACGATTATTTTTTTTACAAATATACTCTGAAAATACAATTTTGATCTGGTTCATTACTACTCAATCAAAAAAAAAATAATAATTTATTAATTCATTTGATTAGTATAAAACGATATCATGTCAATTATTTTAAGTAAAATATTAATGCTTTAAATGTTAGTATACTCGTAGTATTCTGGAGTACCGGTAGTCATTTATGTGAAAAAAAAAAAATCATTTACAGCTTAAGTAGCACACAGCGACGTTAAAATTTACGTTCCAATAAATTTAAATATTCCATGAAAATTTTTTCAATGCGTAACGCAATTTTTTATTTATTATACACACAAGAGTTAGGCGCAAAACAATCGCTTTGATTATTTTGTACTAAATATTTTTTTGTTAAAAAGCATACCTATATAATAAACATGTATATGAAAAGCATTGTTATTTTCTTACGTTATAAATAAGAGGTGTATTGTCTTCATAAATTTATGTTTGTGTGTCTCTGTTGTCGGAGATCTAAAACAGATGAACCGATCTTGATTTACTTCTTTTTTCTGTGCTCATTTATTACGGATATAACAGTGATAATATTAGCTTTGTACTTTATTTAGTCTTACGCTTTGCTATCATCCTCGCTTCCACCGAATTTTAGGTTGTAAAATTGGTTTGGTTTTCCAGTTTCTTCAACTCCATAAAGTCCTTAAAAAGCATTATTAGATACGTATTATGTAATACGTATCTAAATATAATTTTCGAAAAACAAAAAAAAAAAAAAAAAAAATCCGAGCAAAGCTCGGTCATGCAGGTACATTAAAATAATAATACAACACAGGCCTACTAAAATTGTTTTAGAAATCAATAAAATCGGTAATATGTCAAGTTATCAAAGTTTCAATTTTATTTCTAAAGGTGCGGAATAAGTAACATTTGAAATATTTTTTGACGTGATAACGTCTAGTAAATTGATGATAGGGTGCCCGTTCGAAGAAGATGACGTCATCATTGTCACAATTAGTGAGCGAGAGTGCGGAACAAGCGGTAGAGAGGTACGATCGGCTCAGCCTAAGCGTTCGGCTCACGATCGGCGGTCGGCCTAACTTACGACGCATCCGAATAGAAATGACACCGGCAAATGGCGGGAAACTGTTTTGTCAATATATTATTAATATGAAGTAACGTCAATTTATTATTTTTAAAGTTATAATAGTGACAACAATTGCAGCAAAAAAGGTAATTAATTCTTGCATTTTAAGAATTTGATTAGCGATATAATTTCATATATTTGTTATTTGATTATTAAAAAAGTAACATCGGTCGGCGAGTGCAGCAGGTAATATAAGGTTATATTACAATTTTGATTAACAACTTATTAGGACTCATATAATTACAATCGTATAAAAAATTTAGCTGCTTTTATTTAGTATATTTTTACTATTTTAAGTTAATTAAACTTAACTTCTTTATTAAACTTGATTATTTCTTGTATTACATATTTTCAAAGTATTTAACTTTATTTCGCTTTTATATTAAATACAATTAATTACCTGTAGCTTATATACATAGATATATATAAATATATGTTATACAAAATAATGATACTTCAGTAATAATAATTCAATTCCATTCATGTTTTCTTATGACGTTATCACGTAAAAATTATCGTCCGTAAACCGACTTTACAGACAACCAATTTTTTAAATAGTTTTGAAGTGATAAGCGAATATTAGTGGTACGGATTTCTTTACTTATCTTGATTTTTATATTCGATTTCTTATCCATAAGTTACTAAGCATTTTTAGTGAGTAAATTCAGGAAAGGATTTGTCTATATAAAAAAAATGTTACAATCCTGTGACAGTCACATAAAGCGGCGTTTTATGAGACTTCAAAGGTAATGAACCACTATATTATATTTTACGCTGTCATGTTACTTTGTGTTTGATAAAGATATTATTATTATTAAATTCATTTTACATTGTGAAATTTAATTCAAGCAATATTTTGCTTTTTGTCATTTTATCATCGATATCATCAACTGATTATTTAGGTTAAACTAAAGAGTTTATTTGTTTGAACGCAATTATGTTGTCGGATATTTAAAAAATAAAATCAAACAAGTGCGAGTCGGAGTCACCCATGAAGGGCTCCAGCAGTAACATCATATAAAAGTTCTTGTAGTTCGTTGTAACTTTGATCGATGTTTTAATAATAGTGTTTTTTTTTTAAAATAAATAAAAAAAATAAAAAAAATAATACTACTTACTAGATCTCATTCAAAACAATTTTCGGTGGAAGTTTGTATGGCAATGTACATCATACATTTTTTTTTTAAGTTTTGTCGTTCTCTTATTTTAGAAGTTACGGGGGGACACACACATTTTACCACTTTGGAAGCGTCCGCAAACTATTCAGTTTAGAAAAAATGATATTACTTAGAAAGCTTAATATCATTTTTGAAGACCTATCTATAGATACCCACACGTATGGGCTTGATGAAAATTTTTTTTTGAATTTCAGTTCTAAGTATGGGGAACCCCCAAAATTTATTGTTTTTTTTTTTCTATTTTTGTGTGAAAATCTTGATCCGGTTCACAGAATACATCTACTTACCAAGTTTCAGCAGTATAGTTCTTATAGTTTCGGAAAAAAAGTGGCTGTGACATACGGACGGACAGACAGACAGACATAACGAATCCATATAAAGGGTTCCGTTTTTTTGCCATTTGGCTACGGAACCCTAACAACTCTTCATATCTTTTTACATCTACCCGAGTAAAAACGTAAAATGCCCCAACAGCGCTGCAACAGCGCCGCACGGACTCTAAATGCCCACAACACCGATGCAACAGCACCGTCTAGAGAATATCTAGAGAATAAAGATTTTATGTTAATTGATGATTTTGTCTTCCAAACAGCTACGGTGCAGCGGTGTTGCGGCAGTGGTTAACCGTACGGCGCTGTTCCAGCGCTGTTGCGGGCATTAAAATTCCGTGCGGCGCTGTTACAGCGCTGTTGCGGCTATTTTACGTATTTACTCGGGTAAGTATATGACTCGATAAGATCAACATACTGTAAGTTACCATAACTTTCTAGGATTATTTTCCACAAGATTTAAGTTTATGTTACTTTTTTGTTTTTAATACATATTTATTAACTATCTACTCTTTTTTGTAAACGGAATTTGTGAAATAATATTGTTTGCTAATTATTTTTTGATTTTCTATAGGAATTAAATTAAAGATGAAGATGTTTGCAATACACTTTCGCTGGTACAGAAGTGGGTTACTACAAGGAATTTAATTAAAATGACAAAATATGTAGATAAGCCTGTAATCAAAGCTTATTTTGCTTAAGCTAACAATTACCCATTTTAAAGTATGTCTTAAATAAACGTTAATGGACAAAGCAAAATAAAAGGGTACATGATTGTTATAATATGAATAATATGTTGATAATATCAATATTCAATAAAAAGCGTGGAAATAATGTGCGTAAATTTTCTAGCAGGATAACTAAATTCAATGTTATTAACGGAGAAAAAAAAAATCTTTTTCTGCCCATCTCATCTCGGTAGCTTTATTCCAAGCCAGTGGTACCTCATTAAAACTTTAACTAAAATTTATAATCTATAAATTAACGATTTAAAAGTGCTTAACAATGACCACTTAAAAAAGTTAATTATAGTTTTAAATATCATGTTTACGGCTAATAGGAACGGAGTATAAACCATAAATTTTCACCAATCTAAGTAAAATCGAAAGTCAAAGCGGGCAATAGCGAGATGTTTATTTTGTTTTATATTTTTTATACGAAAAAAGATTTATCAAAAAGTTTTTGTTAGTTAGTTACACTTTATTAAAATCAATATTATGATGAGAGATGTTAAGAGTTAATTGCTAATGTGATTGTTTTTAGAGTGGATAGTAACACATATATATTTTAAATATATTAGTAGATAATATAATTTGAATCAACGTAATGATACTACTTACTTTATAAACTATAATTCAAAAATGTACGAAAATATATCAATTCTGTTATGTCTTAAAGCATTTAATGAGTGAGTCCGTATATAAAAAATAAAACATATTTTACAAAACCACATGGCAATAAAGAAAAATTTGAATAAAACACTTTAAATGCTATTAAATAATACGTGCAATATACATGTATATGCAAACATATGGGTTTTATAGCATGAAATAAAGTTGTATGTAAATTCATGCTCCGTAACTTTTCTATAGCTGTATACCAAGAACAACAGAATTCGTGGTACGCACCATACATATAATTCAATAAGTAAGTATTCATAGGTATATTTTTTATATATTTATGAAAACTATGTTCATATTATATATAATTTGATTTTTCTTGATTGAGTTTTTAAGTATTATAAATTTGTCTTTATTTTTACACGTGTGAAGTGTCAGTGTCTACATATTGAATATAAAATAATATTAAATATAACATTGAAAATAAAATATATTGAATATAAATAATAAAATATAAAATAATAATATTTATCACTTTATTTAAAAATTATGATTTATCAAAACTTATATTTTTGAACAGAATAAGTGTCACAATTTTTTTAATAATGATAATTAGGACGGTTTTATAAAAGCTAGTTACAAAATTAACTATCACCACCACCACTATTCTTTGACACTTGTCGTGCATAGTTAAGTTTAACATACGAGTACGTTTACATATTTTTTAGATTATTAAGATAATTATTTCAGTTTTTTTTTTAAATTATTAAAAGCAAGTATCTTTTTAAGTTTGTTTCACCATTGAACATTCATTACGACTGTAGAATTTAAAATCACTTCATTATCGACAACAAAATACAGTCAATAAAAATATTAATATGACCTATTTAAATATCACAAACATTAAATTGGGTATTTTTTTACATTTAAGAAGATTCTGAGTTATTTATTTAATGAAAAAGAAAAAATAGCAAATTCAATAATCTAATGTTGCTGTTTTAAATTAATGTCAAAATTTTTAATACAAAAGTACTGAAAGTACAAGATACTCGGTTTAAATTAAAGTACTTTCATTGTCAAAGAACAAAGGAGCCGGCGTTCTGAAAATGTATTTTGTGTAAAATGACTAACAAGCTACAACAGTTGAAAAGAGTTGTCTTTTTGATGATTTCTTGAAAAAGTTATAAATTGTTGTTATTTATTCAACTTTTTATTAACTTTGGGATGTTATCTCGATGTTAATTTCATTTTAACAAATAAATTTTAAGCTTATTATTTATTAAAAAGTTTTCGCTTTTAAGCTAAAGTTATAATCAATTCCATAAATTATTTAGAATTTTCAAAACGTCCTCAAAATAGTTTCTATACATATATATGTGCAATGCGGTCACACTGGAGGTCGATGGGTGAGGACTACGTTCAACAGTGGACATTCAATGGCTCATATGATGATGAATATGATTTATTTAAATTGCCAATGTATTAGTTATAGTCGTTTTGGACATAACTACGTCAAATATGTGTAAAAAAAATATCTTTGAAATAGAAAGCACTTTTTTTAAAATTAAGTATACTTTATAATGTTCTTTTGAAAGAAATCTACTAATTCTATAACAAACACATTATATAATGTGTAAAAAAGTGTTTTTAAATAGTCAAATGAGGAGACGTTTTACTGAGTAGCACATATTATCACAAGTTCGAAGCAAGGTGAATAGCAAATCATTTTTCTAATTTTAGTATTTCAGTAATTATTGTTCACCTCATAAGGAAACAATCCACAACTTTATTGTTCTCTGAACATAAATATTTTAAGGATTGATATGCTAAAATAATAGCAGTTTCGTAAATTTTGATGAAATAATAGTTTAAAAGAGAATCAAATAACAATCATATAATCTGTTATTGTATATCATAAATTGATATAAACTGAGAATATTTGTTAATATTGTTAGGAGGTTTATTTCGTTCCAAAATTTTATAAGAATAACATTTAGAGAATGAAAGTACGAGTAATACATCATTCAGAAGAATTTTGCGACTTACTCCGTGTGATGGATTCACTGATGTAAAGTTAAAATGTAACGTTAGAATGTTATTTGTTCTGACACTGAAATATGATAGCAATTTCGAAACGATCGGTACTCAAATTTGCAGTCAATCCTTCTGTTTGTCGATCAACTCGAGCCGGAACTATGGAAATTGTTTCTGCTATTTTTGTATCGCTGTTGACTAAAATCGCGTATAACGAAACAAAAAAAAAATTTTTTTTATAACATAACATAGTGCTATAAATTGTGATTTAAACCTGCGACCTCTTGATATTACAGTCAGCTTTCGAGTTGGGCAAGATTAAAAATAGTTTGGAAAATCCAAAAGTGCACGCCTCATAATCTTGTTTTTCGCAATAAAATTGATTATTTGTAAAAGTTATAAGGACGTAGATGCACTCGTTCTTATGTGCCAATTATTTAAAAACAATTAAATCACATCGAATTAGACGGTGAAGTTAAACAGGATTCTATTCCTATAGCTCCTGAAGCGTAAGAAGGAAAAAAAGAACTTGATTAGTGAAATCTTTCGGTCGTTATCGTGACCACATACAGGATCCGCACATACAGACACACGACAAGACAAAACTATTTAAACAGTTTTTTAATTAGCTTAAATAGCAAAAATGGTATTAAAAGTATCTTGATTGTTATAGATTGTTTTTTTTTAATATGTGTGTGTATACATTATTTTTAAAGCGCAATATACGATAAATAGCGAAACTTTAGGTTAAAAAAAATCACCCGTTTTGCGTGAATTGAGAGTAGAACCCACCTCAATTCTTCGCTTATGAGGCGTGCAAAAATTATTTTGAATCTTATAGGAGTGATATTTTAGTGTGTTAAGAAGTTTATCTAGTACTAGGTGATAAATCTCAACGGCCCCCAGTAGGATGTGAATCCTGTGTCGGGGGTCCGGAAACACACACAATACACAAGTACAAACGCCCAGACAGTCAGTTGCTGTGACCACTGCGCCAACGCGTCGTCAATATAAATATAAATCGACAAGTCAATACAAATATAAATATTCAAGATGAATGGAAATATTGAGAATAAATTGCACATTTCGGAAGAAAGTATAAATATAAAGCATGTAAAATGGAAAATCTGAAGTAGAGCAGCGAGGTGGAATGAGCGGATCCTTCTCTATCGCTCTCTATAAGGAGATAAGGCTTTTGTCTATAAGACGAGCATTTACAGGCTGATACAGCATAGATGATTGATGTTAGATGACCTGTCAAGAGTGATAGAATAAAAATTACAAAAAGCTATAGGTATACTCGTATGTTACACAAGATTTTCTAAACATCTAATTAAATTTTTTTTCATGTTCTGGTAAAGCTGTGATAAATGATATATTAATGCTACCTGTCGTGGATTCAATTACCGTTTGGACTGAATATTTGTATTTTGTACCAACATTTATTACTGGTCCGACTGTTTGTCCTTATAGGTTATTATCGCAAACACCAATTCTTGGTAGGGAAAATTATACCCCAACACGCACATAAGTAACTTGGCGAATTCAGTCAGTCTACTAATTAAACTGTTTAATCAATTGAATCAAAAGTGACATGTATTTCATTCAAATATTAAATCATCTAATCTCAGATCGTTTGACAGTCTCATGATCAATGGATAAACTTCATTTAATATTTATGGCTTAGTCAATCTCTTCAACCACCGCATGTTTAATCCATTATTAAATACAGGTAATTTTGTGAAACAAAGCAATATTCTGTATCATAATTATTAAATTGGCTGTAATTATTATTAAAAATGCGTACTATTAAACATATCCTTAATTCCTGAGTATGGTATTACTTAAAATAACTCACATAACTTTTGCTAACAAATTGAAATTATTTTATTAAAATAATAGATTTTGACATCGGATTCAAAATACATATTTGTGTCTTTAAAATTGCATTTTTTTAATCAATTCAATAATCTTAATTAACATTTAAACCAATACTACATTAAGATTTTTATTTAGGTAAATAATATTATATCGTATTTATTCTTCTTGAGTTTTTTCTTAAAATATAACTTTCATTTACACATTCATTATAATGTTTTATAGTAAGTTATATCAATTGAATTCATCGTAATAAGTAAAAAAATAACCCAAAAAGGAAAACGTCGGTAAAGACTTTAACCAGCCATAACAAGAGTATTTTACTGTGCTCCAGAATCAATTCTGCAAAATGATAATTTTATTCATAGAGTTCCCGCTAGAATAGTATCGCTTACTTCGTCCCTGATTTCATACAAAAATATTGAAACGGCCCGTACGTATGTAAGCTTAACTAATATAAGAATATCCTATTTTAGTACGGAAACATTTTTATGAATATTTAATAAATACTAAATTGACCATACTGCCATTTAAAGATATTTTTAGTTGCTGGTATGACCCTACCGAAATCTTAGAAAAGCTTAATTAATATTGATTCATCTACATTCTATTAAAATAAAAACTGTAAATTATTATTTAGTTAAGATATGTATTTAAAGTATTTTAATTTTTACATGAACAAAATTTTATACACATATTTATAGAAATACATAAAAATTATTGAAACCAACAAATAATTATTTAATGAATTAAAATGCGATAATTCTATAGCTTAACATAAGCTCAGTTATATAGAAAAAAAAAAAAAAAAAAAAAACACGAGAACCATGTAACTAAAACTTTTTTGCGCACCACAAGAACTCTATGGTTTTGATAAAGAAATGAGTGTCTTTGAATTACAGCTCTGTTCCTTATATTTTGTATTTACAGACAGATTTGTCTGATAAAAAGAATTCCAGAACGGCAGTGACAGATGTCCTATTATCTTAACAAACAACAACTGCCATCTGTAAAAACCTGACCTCGTAGCGAATGTAAAATAGATATACTACATAAAGTATATAAGTAAAAGAAGTAAAGTACGTGCTTCAGGCACACGTCATGAGTAATGATGCTCGTTTCTCTTTCAGCTTCTTATGAACTCTAGTATATCCATGTCGAACAAAATTCACTTGTTCGCATTTTGGTAATGAAAAGTAGACGAATATCTTTTCCACTTTATTTATATTTTATAATTCTGTGTTTTATACTTAAGCTAATGAGAATTTTATTTGAATGTTTAAGTGTAGTCATTTTAAAAAAATGTCTTTTTTATAATACTAACGACCTACACGTGTTTGTGTTTCTAGCTAATAAAAATATTAGTTTATTAGAAAGAAAATGAAATTAATTGAAAAAAAATAAACAATTTATAAATATATAATAAAACTTTAAACACTTCTTAAAACGCTTTCATTGCAAATTTCAAGTAGATAATGACTAAAAGACCCAGTCAAGTGTTTTCTTATTATAGTAAATACTTTTATTTTGCTTTAAAACAGGAACACTACAACATTATATGTATTTACGCATATATAATCTTGTATTTAATATTCCCATACATATCATAATTCTGTTTAATAATAAGAAAAAAATTTCAAAAATATATAATAATAATTTAATGTAAGTAATACTGAATAGTACCAAGAAATACGTTTTTCAATATATTTTCTTTTTATACACGCTTATATTAAATATCATACAAAATTAGATGATGGATTTTCGTTACTTTAGTTCTATACCAAAACTCATAATATATTTCTTGTAGAGACGTAAAAGTCTTAATAATAAGTTTATCTAATTTCAAAACATGAAAGACAAGATGAGACATATTAAAAACAATAGTGTAGGTATGTATGTATGTATAAATGTATGAGTGTATGTATATAAGTATGTATTTAGGTATTTATAAAATTCATAAATCGAAACTCTCGAAAGATAGACTTTATGCACCGTTTCTAACTGTGCCTAACTGGGGCCTACCACAATCTTATTATATTTTCATTTAATACATTCATAAGGTTGCCTGTAAGAGACCAATTTTAGTGATAAGGCCACCCATGCACCATTTTTTTATTACTGTATTTTTTTTTGTTTGTATACTTTGATGTGAGTGCAATAATGTGTTTATCTATCTATCTATCTATCTATAATATTTAATCTTCAATGTCTGTACTGTATCAGCCTGTAAACAAACTACTGCTGAGCGAAGGCCTCTTCTCCATATATAAGAAAGGTTTGAGCTTAATGCACCACACTGTTCCACTGCGGGTTGACGGATAATATCCCTACTATGAGTAACGATCGTTATCAAGTGCTTATGATAACAACTGGGACCTATGGCTTAACGTGCTCTTCGAGGCACGGTGGGGAAACCCACAAGGACATACACCCAGACCGGAAACAAATATTTGTACGAATACAATAAGCTGAGGCGACTTCTCACACCACTACATCAGAACGGTCGTCAAATTTTCTATAACACTCAATACATATAAAGAGCGTAGTAAGAAAGTATGTTCGCTTACTTTTTGTTATTTAATATTGACGAAATTTATTTTGCTTTTAAAAACTTAAAAAAGAATGTGCTTAAGATTATCATTTCATACATTTTGATTAATTTTTATAACAGCAATTTAAAGAAATTACAAGGTTGTTACTTAATACGTTTGGATTCAATTGTAGAATTCATACGACAGTTCCAAATTTTCATTGAAATATATTGGATAACTTTTCGTACGTATAAGCATTAGATTATCTAATATTGCTCGTGGATTATTATAAGACGAGGTAAAACGATACCTTTATGAAACTTGCTTAAAATGTATATTAAATTATAATTAGTTTATGATAAAAATGCTTTTAAAATTATTAGTGACTTCGTATCATTGACTCTTTTATACATTTTAATTATATTTATTTAGTTATTTTGGAAATATACAGTTTACTTTTACATTCAAAAGTTATTTAAAATTTAGTATTAAAAATTTATTAAAATTAATAATTAAGTTTACACATTTTACTTAACATACATTTACATTTTTAATGTAAATGTAATTAACATTAGAAAATTTTAAATATTTTTCTATATTTCTGTTCAAATGAATACGTAATTTTTCTTATTATAAAAGTATTAAAGGTTTATAAATATTTAATTTTATGACGTCGTTCTTAAATATATTTTTGTTAAATATATAAAACATTCAAAGCCAATGTCAAAAAAGGGTGATATTAAAATAGTCCAGATACGTATGTATAAATTGGTTATATATTTTGTAATAAAATTTATTATACTGATATTATTTAGACGATTGGAAATTATCTCAACGTTTTAATAACAATATAAGATATTTGAATATCGGTCGCTATTTAAAATTAACGAAAATCCACTATATATACCAAATTTTACCTCTATCAGTTATTAGTTTACCTGAGAATCTTTCGTAGGCAACCGGAGCGTGTCTGAGTACCCACTCATTTGCTTAACCGCCTAGAGTGTCGGATGTGCAAGTTGCATGCACTAGCATCAAAGACGTAATTATGCTGATTTGCTAGAGCACTCGCTTGTAAGACGCGAAATTAGTACCAGCAGACTTGTCTCATTACGTTGCATTTATAAATACACTATTTGAAAAAAAACGCTTATAAACTTAATTTGGAAATTAGTTGGGATAAAATAAATAAGAAAAAACTGTATATTTCGAGTCTACGAATATACAGGTTGCAACTTACAGCTTACTAATTGAAATAGTGTTCCGGTTCGATGAATAAGCTTTTAATTGAATTACAATCTTTTAATTTCATGCTTAGTTTTTTTTTTTTTATTGAGACCCACAAAATATTCATAATAACGCTTCACTTAAAACTAGTAGGTCTCTTCCATACTACGGTTCTATTTTCATTTCGTTATTTACAAAAAGGCATCATTATCATTTTAATGTTTTTATTTGAGTGAAATATAATTATGAAAAATAAATATCCTTTCTAAAGTGTAGATTTCAATTCGGGCACTTCTTAAAACGTTTAAAAATAATCTAAGGTAACAAAACATTTTTTTTTAATTGAAATGAAACTTCTCTAGAATGAAACTTCTTTGAACCTCGATGTAACGAAAAATGCGTCACGATAAAGAAACTAACACATAAATGTATAGGAGAGAATGAGATAGTAAATATATATTTGATATTCTTGATGATGTCGCGTAGTTTTGTTGTTATAACACCATCCATTGTAAGCATATGAATTTAATTCATTAAGTGCAATAAGTATTTAATAGTATATATATATATATATATATATATATATATATATATATATATATATATATATATATATATATATATATATATATATATATATATATATATATATATATAATATAACTTACCGAAGACGAGATTATTCGTAATTTTGATGATGAAGCCAAATTAATAACGGACAATTTATTGCCTCAGAAATCTAAAGGGCGCTATATTTTTGCGTACTGTACTACTGTATATTATACATGGCGATAAGTTTTATTCTGTGTCACATACAAATTATTTGTGCCTATTTAGAGAATCGTTCTTAAGGATTAATTTCAGTCGTGCGTCGCGGCTGACACACAGTTTTTTTTTTACTTTATTTCTAAAAGCTACATAATATACCTATATAATATACTCTTTAGTCTCTGACATCTATTAACTATTAATTCGTAAATTTTAAATTGAGTTTGCCAAAGATGTTTCACTTCTGACACACGAGATTTTTTCGACAAAAATAATATCTTATAAAATATGCATATTGGTCATCATCAGATAAACAATTATTCGGTATTTAATTTATTTAAAGGTAACGTGATTCAAAATTTATATTCACTCTACCAGTTGTATTGTAGACAGTGGTTTTCATCCAACTGTTTATTTAACGTTGATGAGTTTGATCGAAAATGGTTGTTTAAGGAAAGGGCTAACAGTCCAATTGAATAATTATTTCAACCGACATACAAAATAGATATAGTAAACTATCAAAAAAAGTATAGAGAAATGTTGTATGATCCTATTAATATAGACAGCAATTTATAATTCCAACAAAATTATATTATAAACACGAAATTTAAGATGAAGTGCTTACAATCTATAACATAATTTAAACACCATTATAGTTCGTGACGTCAGTATGAGGGGAGACAGGGCCGCAGCTCCTCGAGGCCGAACATTTTGACCGTAATCACACTAATGGAGAAACGCTGCCGATCCACACAAGGGTTCAATTCAACTGGCACCTTACATACGTGGGTTTTATTTACGCGTTAACCCTGCGGATAACCACACTACCTAATTATTTTGCTTATAATAAAATTATACTGGCCATATTTCAAAAAGAAAACCTTCACATAATTTAATGATATTTTAATTTATAATGTTGTTAGATTATAATATAAAATTAATTATTATAATATGACTTGATTTAATCGCAGAGGAAATACAAATTGCTGAAAAGACAATTCATAAATACATTTTCAGTATTTTATTTTATTTTGATCGTGGTAAAGTTAATCATAAGTCGTCAGATAGGTATAATACACTGTAGGGTCGGCATAGGTTAGGTAATATAGATACAAACGAGCTGGTTGACAAGATAAGAGTCAACGTAAGTGCCATTGTTATTTCGAACAATATTCAAGCCGCCAGCATTATCTGTAATGCTTGAAACAAGCAAATAGGGGTTTTCTCATTGGTAGAAATCATTTTATTTCTTACTTTAAGCTCAAAAGTACGTAAGCTTCACACAGAATTTTAGTAATTATTTATGCATATAAAATAATGATGGCTTATTAGGTAAGTAATATTTAAGAATTATTTTTAGGCATATCAAAAAATCTCTCTAAAATAAACAGTAATTATTGAAGCTTTTTTTAACTTAATATCGTCTATGTTTCTAACGATAAATTAACAATAAACCTTTCAGATCCTTGATGATACTTTAAAAGGATTCTTCTTTAAACAAGTTCTAATTAACCCTTTAAAAGCATTTAAGTGGACCGTCGTTTCCACTCGGGTATCACGATTTCATTTACCTCCTATAAGCTGAGAGGGACAGCCATGTCCGGCCCAGTTCCTCTCTAGACTGCTTATCTTTGTGTCCACAGGTTGAAAATGTGAAATAGATACTTGAACAGTATTAAGTAGAAAATTTTATACCTACCTTATTAGTATATTTATGCGTACATTTTATGAACGTTTATATACATATTTTTTCTTAGGAGTCGAATTACTTATTAAAATTTACTATATTGTACTGTGCCGACTAATTTGTAAATGTTTCACTGCAATGTAAGGGCTGCTCTCTTATTAAGGTATTACAAACTTTAGCTTAGAATTCAACACGCGGTTTTTCGGTTAAGACTCACGTGATCTGGCCACTAAACCAACTCTCTACAACATGTTGTATGCGTATATATTAAACAACTTCATATCCATAACATATATATTACTCGTAGTTGATCCAATTCATTCTAAAATAGTAATGATATATTGGTGTAAAATGAATATAATCGGCGCCCCAAATTAACGTGATTTGATACTTTATTTTAATTGATGATATGGGTGGGGCTCAAAAAAATTGTACTTTTTAAAAATAAATTGCGGTCATCCGTTTATACTTGAATTCTAGTATTATTTTTAAGCTTTTTTCATGAAATTTTATTTGTTGGTGAATAATGAAAACATAAATAATAGTTAGGAGCCAAAAATAATCATCTAACTACCTAAATACACATTATTTTGGTACACGAAACATTAAGGCAATTTTGTTCTCCATACAAAACTAAAATGTCCCAGTGCAGTCTGAGGACAATGATTAATTTTTTACAAAAAAAATATGCTATTGATGTACTTTTTATTTACTAGCGTTGTTAGTATGGGAGCTAATTTAAAGCATTTCAAATGAATTTTAGAGAAATAGTACAATTTCTAACTAAATAACTTAATTTGAAAAAATGTCCCTTTTAATCTTCTCGTGTGTTACAATGAATGTGTTACACGGTAACTTTTCTGTTTCTGTAATAGTTCCACTATGATTCATATTATAATTAGGCTAAACTTTAACCTAACATCTATGAAGTGTCAGTTTTAATGTCAGCGTTTTAGTTTCGCGGCAAACGACGCGTGATGTGCGGCGTTCGTTTTTGTCATAGAAAAAATTGGATATAAAAAGGTGAATTTTGAAGGTACGTGTTTCTCTTTCGTTATATAAAATTATGAGATTAAATAATTCCTTGTTTAAGTCGTATGTTATGGCTTTATTTCTGAAATATCTTTGAATTTGAGGTCGTTTTAATCAAGTAAAGCCAAGAATCTTCTCGTGTGTTCAGTATAGTGTGTTATGTTGTGTTACGTGTGTGTTACGAAACACACTGGATAATATTAAGCATGGTTCACAACATCTTTACCATGGAAATTTTTTCTTTAGTGTATAACTAATTTTAATTAAAATATTTTAATAAATCATGTTGCATTTTATTTAATTTGAGGTATGGATGAACTTAAAATTGAAATAAACAAAAAAGCCCAGAGATAAGGTAAAATATTTATTAAATTATTAAAAAAAAAATACCTAACATTTTTAATAAATTATGATAGGTATAGTGTAATCAAGGCCTTACTAATTTCTAGTGTGTTACAATTTTTCCAGTGTGTTGCGTGCGTCTCTGTGTGTTATATTTTCTAGTGTGTTATGGTACAATTTTTTTGAGCCCCACCCATATAACATTAATTTGAATACATAACAAATGATTGGTCCAATAGTCAAAAGAACTGGCAATTTATTGTTTATGCTCGTTGAATTCATAAGTCATGTTTTATTTTAGTGTACTTTGTGTATATTGTGTCTATATAATTTATACTGTTTATTATACATAGTTACATAAATGTGTAATCACGATAATGTAGTAGGTATATATTTGTGATTTACGGCGTTAATAATATTTACTATAGTTAATTTTATTAATTATTTATTTAACAAACGTTTGGTGTAGTCGCGTGTTCGATTCCTGCTCGTGGCAGATATTTGTATTTGTATAATTATTTGTTTCTAGTCTGGGTGTATATCCTTGTGGATCCCCCACCGTGGCTCAGAGAGCACATAAAGCCATCGGTCCCGGTTGTTATCATAGACATCTCATAGCGACCGTTACTCATGGTAGGGAAATTATCTACCAATCTGCAGTAGAGCAGCGTTGTGGATTAAGCTCCAACCTTTATTCTATATGGAGAAAATTCCAGCAGTGAGTTTTGTACAGGCTGATTCAATTCAATTCAGTTTAATTTATTAAAGAAAGATATAAAACGTTACATAATGTATTGACTTCCTATAAAATAAAATTAAACAAAAAATATAAAGTTACAGTTCTAGTGTAGCGGTGCGATAGAGGTTTGTTTGTACAATTAAATGCTCTTGATCTGACTGGTTTTTATTAATTGTCATTTGTCACGTTAATAAAACTGGACAGTAGTTAAAAATGACTACTGAGAATATATTATTTCTTAAGTTAGAGCTGAATAATAAAAAAAATATTGGCTTGTGACCTTGTAGTGAAATAGCCAACTGCTAGTTACGGACTGATTACCGTTTAAATTTTATGTTAATTTCACCATCTTACATGCTATACATTATAATAATAGTGACCATCTAATTCGAGAAGGTATTCAAAAGACAGATTTTTATAATATTATAACGACTTGTATCGATTTTATTTAAATATTATGCTAAAAATTATTCTTAGATATTCATTATCAGCCAATGTACACTGCTAAGCGTAGGCCTCCCTTGTCGACCTTAAGAGCGATTGGTTCAAAGCAGCTTCCATCCAAAGGCTTCCAACAACTTTTCTCAAGTCGTCTGTCAATCTCGTGGATGGCCGTCCGACGCTGTGCTTGCCGGTATGCGAACTCCACTCGAGAACTTTTCTACTCCATCGGCCGTCAGTTCTACGAGCTATGTGCCCCGCCCACTGCCATTTCAGCTTGTAAATTCGCTGAGCTATGTCAGCAACCTTTGTTTGTCGCCGGATCTCATCATTTTTGATTCGATCGTGCAGAGCAATACCAAGTATAGTCCGCTCCGTTGCTAGTTGTTTGACTTGGAGCTTGTTTAAAGGGCCATAGTTAGATCCGTAAGTGATCACTGCTAACACACATTGGTTGAAAAGTTTTACTTAAGGCACTGAGTTATGATGGATAAAAAGATGTTTTTTTATCTTTTCGAACGCTGCCATCGTAACTGGATTCGATGATTGACTTTTCTCTCAAAGTTGGAACTACCCAGTTAGACCTGTCATCCTAGGTAGATTTACTCGTCAACAACTTCGAGAGTGGAATTCCCAACTAATATCGAGGGGAGCACGACATGGATAGTCAAATAGATTTTTGTCTTGTCCAAGTTCATTTTTAAAACCCACCTGTTGGAAATGGTCTTCCAGATTTTTGCCAGAATAAGATAGAGTGCTTTTTGATAATTTTCAGTCATTTAAAAGATAAAATAGTGAAACTGAAGCGTTAATATGACGTTTAAAATATTCTTAAAAAGTCGATTAGAAAAAGTATAATCTTAGTTCCCGATAATTAAATATTGGTAGGTAATTGGTTTCCGTTTAATTAAACGTTGTTATTTGAAAGTTTAGCCGTTTGAATTTCAAGTCAATGTAAATACACCTTTATCGTTAAAATACACGCAGCACTTGTTACTTTTTAGGGTTCCGTAGCCAAATGGCAAAAACGGAACCCTTATGGATTCGTCATGTCTATCTGTCTGTCCGTCCGTATGTCACAGCCACTTTTATCCGAAACTATAAGAGCTATACTGATGAAATTTGGGTAAGTAGATGTATTCTGTGAACCGCATCAAGATTTTCACACAAAAATAGAAAAAACAACAATAAATTTTGGGGGTTCCCCATCTTAGAACTGAAACTCAAAATTTTTTTTTTATCAAACCCATTCGTGTGGGGTATCTATAGATAGGTCTTCAAAAATGATTTCATTTTTTTCTAAACTGAATATTTTGCGCGAAAGACACTTCCAAAGTAGTAAAATGTGTAGTAATTTCAAAAATAAGAGAATGATAAAACTAAAAAAAATATATGATGTATATTACCATGCAAACTTCGAACTTCGTTGAAACTTCGTTTGAACGAGGTCTAGTAGTTTTTTATTTATTTATTTTCATTTATAACAACTTTTTCGTTGAGAATTATTAAATATTGATCGTTTTATGAACAGCTTTTCTGTGTTCTGGTAGGTACATCTAGAAAATATTATTTCTTAAAATATAAAATCTAATTTAGTATTTTTCCTAAAAACGGTTCCACAAAATTTGCTCCAAGTATCCTACAGTTGAGCAAAGGTCTTTTATCCTCATGAGGAGTAGGTTTGCGTTCGCAATACTGATCCACTGCGAATCAAAGCTGTGTTGGCGGCGTTGCAGATTAGACAATTTTTTGGTTCCCGTCTGTGTTTGAATAAAAGATACAGTGGTGATAGTCCGGATTTAAGCTCACAAACATCGATTTGGGGTAATGTATATCCTTAGGCCATCAGGACTCACCTATTGAAATATTTAAAGAAAAATATTTTTTTTTCGTAATTTAACATTGAAGATTTTATATATGTATTTCTGTATAGTTCAAAGCAAATTATTTATTACAAGTGGTCAGTAATATTTTATCCGCATAAGTCGAGAACAATAGAAATCGACAGACTCGTTTACTTTTGGCGTCTTGCCAGTGATAATAATTAATGAAACTAGATGTTGCAGACATGATTTTTCAAGTACCTGGTTTTCTGAATAAAGACGATGCCTAAAGATATTATTTAATTAAATGGTCATTATGTAGGTAGATATTATTAAAATTTATATAAATCATATTTTCATACTTTAATACTTATTTTATTCTTTTAGGACACTTTTTTTATGTAAGAGGGGGCAAACTGATAGTCGATTCACCTGGTGGCAAGTGTAAGCGACATCCATAGACACCCGCTAAATCAGAGGATAGCAGGTGCGTTGCCGACCTTTCAATTGGGCGTATGCTCTTTTCTCGAAGGTCCCTAAATCGTATCGGTTCGGAAATACCGTAGATGGCAGATGGTTCCATACACTGGTCGTGCGAGGCAGGAAATGTCGTAAAAATCGGGTTGTTGTAAAGTTTAGTGATTTTTAAAATTTTTGTAATTTTAGTGTCAATTACCAATTTAACAGACGTTTTGGTGTATTGGTTCGAAAGTTCCATGAACAACGATAATAGCAAGTTCGTTTCCCGCTCGGAGTGAATAATTGTATTTATGCAAATATTTGTCTCTAGCCTGGGTGCCTCTATTTATTGCAGTCTTCCCACAGTGCCTCAAAGACGGCGTAATATCGTCATTCCTGCTTTGGTATCAAAAAACCTGATAACAATCGTTACTCTTATAGCTAAGTTATTCACCAAATACTATTAAGTAACATGGAGGATAAGGTTTCAACCTTCCTCTTATTTAATAGCATCTGAGTTGCTTAGCCTTAGTACATTTACAGACTAATTCAACTAATCATTTAACACACTGACTTTAACGATCAGTTAAAGTCTGTATGTTACATTCTTCTTAAGTTTTATAATTTTACTATAAGACTGGAAAAAAATCAACAAAATAATGTCCACAAATGGATCATTAGCAAACACATTGAAAAAAAAGGGTTTCTGTCAAAAATAGAACTTTATACTTTATGGCGTAGTGATTAAAGTACATATTATATTATTTTAAAGTAATAACACAAATAATAAAAAATCAAAAATTGCATGGCAGCGTATGTCGATAAGTAATAACTGAAAACTTGCAATCTTTGGACTTTTCGAGGGATTATTATGATC
Organism: Euphydryas editha; assembly: GCA_036937285.1. Lineage (NCBI taxonomy): Eukaryota > Metazoa > Arthropoda > Insecta > Lepidoptera > Nymphalidae > Euphydryas > Euphydryas editha. Next base: position 12,264,773 of record JAUPFZ010000011.1, on the reverse strand, counting down.
GATTAAAACATTTATGTGACTAAAAGAAATAATTCCGTAAAATATTTTTAACAATATGAAATGACAACTAGACGATTTTAAGCTTCGCCATTGTTTGTTTATACGACGACAAACAGACTTTGTTATTTTGAGACCCTTTATAAGAAAAGAACTATGTGTAAATAGAAGTTAAAAACTTCTAGGTGCACAACAAAATACATGTATGTAATAAATATAATAGGATACATTTTTAATAAAATGTCTTTTAGCCCTTTACTTTTATAAATAATAGTCGTAGTATAGTCATTAAAAAAAAATACCTTGAATTACTCGCTAATATATCCTTGCTGAACATAAACTGTTAAAGTTAGACCTATCGAATTTGACCTTTAGGACCTTTTATGTACATAAAATAAAAAAGAGTTTTTGGAAATTATATATAATATTGATACATCAATAAGAAGTGATAAAAGATTGTATGATGTCTCTCATTTTTAAAACTAGACACATTATTATTAGGCTTTCGATTAGAAATAAATAAGCACTTGTTTCAGACATTTTTTTTTAAATGTGTATTCTTATTGGAGAGAGATGAAATTTATATGGTAGTTAAAAATTTTTTTTTTTTTTTTTTATTTATTGGAATCACAAACAAGTTTACAATGGACATTAAATATAAATTAAATAGTACACTTTTAGTTATTGTAAATTCAACACTGATGGTCACATTAGATATCAGAAAATTACAAATGGTGAACCTGTGTTACAATTCATTTTTTTTTCTATAATTAAATTGTATGAGCTTAAGTATTTATTGGTCTACCCATTATGTATATACATATATTATTATACCGTGATTAGAAAAATATATTAAGATAGTATTTTTAAATATACTTTTATATATATTGTTTAATATAATATATGCCTATTACTTGTAAGTTGTGTATGCGTGTTTAAAGGTTGAAGAGGAAGCGTGCAATCGAAATGTGTATGAACATTTGTTTGTGTTTGAATTAATATAATACTATACTTGTGATTTACAGTTTTCCATTTAATATATCAATAACTTGCCTCTTATAAGCATAATTACAGTCAGCGAAAATGTCCAATCTATTAAGTTTCCTATTATACGTATTAAACAATCTATTTAATGGGGAACGGATACTTGCATTAGTACGAGGTCGTGTTATTTCAAAAAATTGATAGCGGCGGGATGGTCGCATATGAGCGCGGGAAGGCACAGAATATCTAATTTTGTTTATATTATTAATGCAATCATACTTATTGTTACAAAGATCGTAAAGCAACATAGCTTCTAGTTGTAGTCGTCTAGATTTCAGGTCAAGCAGTTTGTAGTTCCTTAAAAGCGACTTATAAGGCATACGTTTACGATAACATTTGTAATTTGTGTGATACAAGAACTTTTTCTGTACCTTTTCCAAGCTTTTCTCATATTTAATATATAATGGATTCCATATAGCAACGGCGTATTCAAGTTGTGGCCTTATTAAGGATTTAAATAGATATATAAGAGTGGATGGATCTCTAAATTCAGTAGAGGACCGCATGACAAAACTGTACATTTGAAAGGCTTTACTAATAATGTTACATATGTGAGTGTCAAAGTGTAGCTTATTGTCTAATGTTATGAAGCACAAAACATTATTTTGACTTTTGATTATAAAACAGTAAGTAAGCAAAAGTTTTAAGATTTAGTCATGTTATATCTAATCTCTTTCTGCGTGAGCAAAATGTTCAGGGCTAAAATTAAATTATATAAACAGTATTACCGGCCATTATAATTAATTTCTAATCTAATACAGAAGCACTTTGAGTAAATTGGTCAACTTAAATGCTCTTACCTGCATGTACACTAAAATTTAACGAGCCCTTGTAGACTTCATTTAATCCAATTTGCAGACCATAATGAAAATGAAAGGAACCCAGTACAAGTCAACGCGATAAATGATGCATCACATTAATTAATTGATTCTAGTAAACTGGAAACGTGACAAGATATTTACCTGAGTTTAACAATTTAAGCTTCAAACGTAATTTAAAATTGGAATTTTAAAAATTTTATCGTTTGGGCCGTTTGACCGAACTGCTAAGGTTACTCGTAGAGTACGATTATTTCCACTCGGGATGTCTTGGTTTAAGTCTTAAAGGTTCGTGTTTTCACATAGAGTATATAAAATCCTAGAATTTACTCACATAAATTATTTAAATCTATGTAATATAATATTTTATTTGTAGTTTGCGTTTCTGCATTTTGTAATAAAATACCTTACATTAATTTAATAAAGGTAATTAGTACTAACATCTCAACCTACGTATATAAACTTTGTGAACCTTTGCGATAATCACGAACGACCCCTCCGATCGAATGATAATCTAATTTTAAAGATTCCCTCTCATTCTACATCCTTTTATTCTAAATCCTTTACTGTTGAAGCCTGTCGTCTTTGGAACTCATTGCCACTGACTATAAAACATGCTCAATCAATAATGAAATTTAATAAACTTGTCAAAGAAATGTATTTATCATCTTGAATCTCGATGATCAAATTTATTGTATTAATATTACTCATATTTAATTATGTTGGTATGTCATTTGTTTTATCAAATTGTTTATTATGCATAGGTTATATGTAGGTATGTATGTATGTGTATATGTATGTATGTATTTATGTATCAATATAACTACATTTCTTTTTTTTTTTAATCTTTATATTAATATTTATTCATATATATAGTCTTGCGCCCCTATCCACATCTATGCTAGTCCTCTGCCCAAAATTTGCCTGGAAGAGATAGTTGTGTTAGCGATAAGGCTGCCTGATGCAACTAACGCAATGTGATTGATTTGATTTCCATGTGTTATTTCTATATTGTATTGGGGTGCAAAAATTATAAAAAAAAAAAATAGAAACTTGGTTAATATTTTAAATATTCCGATGAACACTAACCAACTTTTTATGACATATATGACGGGTTAGATTCTAAAATTAAAGGAATTTGATGATTTACTTTAAATGAAATTATATGTAATTTATATAGTTTTATGTTGAAAATAAATCTGAAGATGGCCGCGACAACGTCTAATCTGGCTTTGTATATCAAACAAGGTAAAAAGTTTGATAGTCAATCCCGCGAAATTGTAAATAAATAATATATAAATAATATATATAGATATTTTTGTAACGAAGCCAACAAATTAAAAAAATCTGAAAACAATTATTTCCAAAGGGTACTTCAGAGAGTAAGCGATGCAACAGGAATTTGTAAACCGTAAGGAATGTATTGAGGCGATAAAAAAAAAATACACCAAGGCTCAAGAAAAACCAAACATGAAATACCGATGGCTGGATGATTTCGATTACTGTGCAATACAGCGAATTTTTTACGATTTCCATGACAGGTTTAAAGAACTACCTACTCTCAAGTCATTATACAAAATATTAAGAGACGACGATCGACTTAATTAAGACTGTATGGTTTCATTGTGAATTATACAATTAGTACTTATTGTGAACAATGCTTTTAGACAGCTAATTCCTTTGTAAGAATTTCATATTTGTGTTTTTAGTAATGCGATGTAATATAATTAAATCAAACCACGTCTGTGTCATTCATAGGTCTACTGTTATGAAATTTTGCCAGATGATTTACATAATTGTTTTAGAAGGTTTTAGAGTATAATATCCTAGTAGGATGTTATGAATATGCAGCAATGTATCTCGTGTCATTTGTAGTTCCGATCTCTCCCGATAATTGTTGAGAATTGCTGAATGTCAAAATGAAAATAATTGTTCTACAGACTAACTTTTATTCTTAAGGAAGTATAGGGCAATGGTAAAATTGGAGTCCTTATGTCGAATTTTGCAATTGATAAGGTCTTACTTAGCCTAGACTATTACTATTTTCGCCTATTTCACTTAATGGACTATATTGCAACGGTCGGTCAGAACTAACAGCTGTTTATAGGGAGTGCGGGGCCACTTACTTTTTCTATTCATATTTTAAAAATGTATTAAATATAATGTAGTGCTTGCTTTAACTAGTCTTACAATTCAATAAAAGAAATCATATCGATATCTTATTACTAAAATTATGTATAACATAAACAATTCTAGGAGTGAGTGTGCTATTGTTCCTAAGAATCTTCTGCAGATATTGAAGAATTATTGATGAATCGAATACCCTTTTAATATAGAAACTTCTTCTACCCAGGACTTATAATTTCTACGTCGTGTTGGGTTTATCTTCCACAATTTTTTGGACACAACTTCGGTATAGATGAAATTGTATATAAGTAACCTACCTATGTTACTAGAAAACACCAGTGTTTAAACACAAATTACTGAAATCTATTCGCAAAAAGTGAATATAATTACATCGCACTCCTTGATGAAATTAACTTCATCAATAGCATAGTACGGGGTAAACGTTGCAGTTCAGATGCAAGAAAGTCACCATGTAAGTACTCGTACGTAGACAGGATCATACTACGAGACCAATATGACTGCAAAAAGGAGAATAGAGAAAAGTATTGTCTTCGAAGAAGTTTTACTACTTCGTTTAAAAAACTTGGAGCTTCTAGATTAGGATGAATTTGGCTTTAATATTAATTATGTCTTACTAAACTACTTATATTATGTTTACTGAAGATCTGGTTACGTTAAAAGATAATTCTACCAGATAATTGTTGAGAACGCTGGTGTGAATCACGGTCTGACAAGTCAGGTTTAATGTGTAATTATTCTCAAAATTCAATTTTCACTTCACCAAGTTAATAAATGTTACTGGTGAGTTACTGGTTTCTATCAGCAGAAGATTGCAAGAGTTTATATACGTATGTGAGAGACATATATCCAGTAGCAGAGGCTGCCATCAGCTGACGAAAACGATGAGGACGGCCCTCTGGTCTGGAATTTTAAAAGGTCAGTGTTCATAATATATCTGATATTATGAACACTGACCTTTTAAAATAATCTTCGATCTTACTAAAACCTTGCAAAAATACCTTAACTAATTAAACGATACCACGATACAAATCAGTATAAATTTAGATATTATTTTACGTTTATATATGATAAGAAGAATTCAGTAGCAATATTAATTTTGGAACGCAAAACGAATTAAGAGGTTTTCAAATAATCCGAAAGTTCGAATCTTGATTCAAATATATAATTGATATAACCTATTAATTATTATAAATTTAACACGATAAACAATACGAGAAAATTCATTATTTTTTTTTTTCAATAAAATGTGATTATCTCTTTATCTAATTACTCTATTACAACCGACTTTTATTTCATTTTCCCTTCTATTAAACTACACCCAACTAGAGTCGATTTCACCCATTTTCAATTGTCAATGATATAAGGCGGATTTTGCAATTATCGTTATAATTTACTGAACAATGTTCAGATTTTCGAGAATTCATACCGTGCTTGTATGAAATGAAGAAAGTTTTTAATTGCCCAAACTTTGTTTTAGATTTCAATGGAAAAATCCATTATGACTAAAATCAAATTGCCATTAATAGTAATATGTGTATGTATTTTTTATTATAAGTTTTATAAAAAAACATACATTTTCTGAAAAACTTTAACTTAACTTGAAAAAAAAATATTTGTCTTATTTCAATTCTTAACTTTTGACAAATTCAATTTATACCCACAGTAATATGTCGAGACAGACAGATACTAGAGTGCAAAAAAAGCAAGCTATTGAATCAGTTTATTAGTGCTGCATTCGATGTTCAGTGAACCGTGCAATGTAATAATGGAACGCTTTCACTCATTTGGCTAAAAGCACTTGATGTCATAAAGAAAACGTCGCTCGTTCTATATTACGTTTATTCACTTAATTCGTCCCTACTAACAAGATATTGGTTTTTTCTTTTGTCTCGAGATCGCCCCTATTCACATGTTTCTTTATTTAACTTCGAAGGGTCCGAGTATATTATCGAATTCACTTGAATTACAGTTGTTTGTGTTCCATGGAACTTTTTTACGTGCTCTCACTCAATATATTTATTTTAATTCTGAATGTACTTTCCTTTTAATTCTTTATTCACTTATAGAGCACTTATTCATATAGGCTCTCTAAGCCGTGTTTAGTTTTTACGTTGAAACTTAGACCTCTACAATAAACGCGTTTTCACAAATGTGGAAAATTATATATTACAATGTATATAATATAATTTATATTATATATTTTAAATGTTTTAAATTTGTATCATTTGTTATTAGTTAAATATATTCAATACCTACATATACATTATTTATTATATTGACTAGTATTGATGTCATGGTGGGGTATATATAGCTTTTATACAGTGGAAAATAAATAATAAAACCAAAAATATAAATGTTTTCATAAATAAATTTATAATATGTACATAATACTACTATTACTAACTAAAAGTTTCACAATTTGAAACATTTTACTATTTTTTTTTCACTATTTTCTAATGAGGAATTATAATTGTAATCATAACGAAATTTGCACATTAACTGTTCCATGTCAAAGTTTTAATCCGATCTAGCGTCGGTGTAGCTGCGGTCCAGTGCCGGACCGGCGGGCGCGGCATTGTGGTCGATGCGGTTGCGATCCGGTTTTTATTCGCGTCGAATCCGATTTAATTTCAGTGTGGCTACTACGGCGTCATTTTCTCATACCCTTAGACGTACTTCGATAATTTATACAAAACTAGGCACTAGGCAATATTAAATTGTTATAAATAATACGAATATATAATTATTTACTATTAAAACGTTTGTTTTTTTTTTTTTTTTGGATTTTGTATAGAAGTTTATTGTATATATTTTATTAATAAGATAATAAATCTGATTTGTGAAAGCATAACTGTTGTGGAGGAAGATACTGTAGCCTGTAACACAGGTTTCTATAAGCCAGCACAGGCTGCAGGGATTCTAATAAATCTTCTAATAAATTCTATTTTAAGAACAATAAATTATTATTATTCAATACCATATACCGACTTTCGTAGTACGTTAAAAAGAATATTTTTCAAATTAGTAGTTTGAAAGGCTAACTTTATACAAAGCATTTGAAAGAATTTAAAAACTTCTATTTCAATAAAAGACGTTTAAATTAATTTCTTATATTTTCCCCTAACAAAGTAATTATAGTTAAACAATCTGTCATAATCTGAATAAATATTTGAGTGTTTGTACTTAATTTCGTGTCTAATGTTACTGTAAAGTTTTTTAAAAATGTATTTATTTATTTGATACGCATTGATATATAAACATACATACACTTAAACGGAATTCGATATAATATACACACACAATAAAAAATAACATCAATTAGAAACTGTTGTAACACACGTGTAGTAGATAGAACTATGAATACAGAGCTTTAAGCGAATGTTCGCGGAAATGGTTGTTTCATTAAGAATAAATGTTTAATTGGCTAATACATAAAGGAGAAATATTCTAACTTCACTTAAGTTTTAAGGAATTTATGTTGATACACGTGTACGAAAAGTTTATGTACGTATAATCTATACATATAAAATGGTTTGTCCTGAATGACTGACTGACTGACTGACTGACTAAATTACTGACGGATCAACGCACAGTCTAAACCGCTAATCGTAGAGACTTGAAACTTGGAGATTGTATTTTTTGTATGACGTAGGCATCTACTAAACACGAATTTACCGAAAGTCTACTCCAAAGGGGGTGAAAAGGTGAGGCAAGGTTTGTATAAGACAACGTGATTCCTTGGTCCAATCTATTTCAAATTTTCCATAAACATTCTTTAACAGAATTGATTAAAGATGTGTTTCGTATTTTATTGTAATTCATCCCCTAACGAGGTTAAAAAGGGATAGAAAGTCATTTTGGGGGTGATTTGCTTCGAAGTTGATATCAGTACTCCTTAGTGCTTTTGATTTAAATTACATTTTATTTTGACACATGTTTGACGACTCAATCCGTCTGTTATAAAATATTTTCCAGTATCGACGTAGGTGATAACTTTTTGGATGCTCCTGGTGGAACAGGCAAGGCTTTACTATTAAAGTTAGTGTTGGCCAAAGTGAGAAGCAATCGCCTTTTCGGTCGCATTGTCCGGAATTGCTGCCACGCTGCTGGAAGGAGGTAAAACTGCACACTCTGCGTTTAAACTTCCTTTTAATTTGATAGAAACCGAAACCCCTATCTACAATATACCCAAATAAACGCAAAACGAATGGAGTGAGAGTACTATGGTTCATAAAGAGGGTTTCGAAACCCATATTTAGGGTATCTTTACAAAATACTAGGAATAATAATTGTTAAATGGGAGGAGCTATTGTATTGAAAGCAGGCGATTTCCGGCAGACTTTTCTGTAGTGCCCAGAGAAATGCAAGCAGATGAAGTTAAAGTGTATAGTGAAGCATTGACGACCATTCTGGTGTAGTGGTGCGAGTAGTCGCCTCAACGCCTCGCCTCAATGCCGGTGGTCGCTGGTTCAATTCCCGCTCGGGGCAGATATTTGTATTTGTGCAAATATTTGTTTCCGGTCTGGGTGTATGTTCTTGTTGGTTTCTTCACCGTGCCTCGGAGAGTTCGTAAATCCGTCGATACCAGTTGTTATCATGGATACCTGGTAATGATCGTTACTCATGGTAGAGATATTATCCGCTAACCCGCAGTGGAGTAGCGTGGTGGATTAAGCTCCAAGCCTTTTTCTATATGGAGAAGAGGCCCTCGCTCAGCAGTGGGTTATTTACAGGCTGATATAGTACAGTACAATACAGAAGCATTTGTGGCCTTAAGTGACAAAACTGAGCCTTACCATAAATATGAGAGTCCATCTGAGGGGAGATGTTACTGCTGGACAGTTCTCAGACCTGTTGTTTAAAATAGGAAATGGTGATTTCCAGGAACTGGATAAATGTATAATGTATAAGTGTATATGAGTGTGTATTTACCACAAACAAAGCTTAAGGTCAAACTCTTAAGGTGGCGGGAGTATACTTGAGGGAAAGCTGCTCGTCCCACAGCCAGTTGTATGTGGCATGTTCCAGAGTAGGGGAGACCGGGGATAGTTGCCTATAGGGGTAGGTAGACTAATCGAAAAAAACTCGTCACTGGTACAAGTTTTGCGTCTTCCTCTCACAGTCATGTATTACGCTCCGTACCCCGCTCATTTGTCCAAAACACCACATCGCGGATACACTTCGTTTTGGAGCAGTGACATGTTTTTTGTTTTCTTACACTGAACACACTGAACACTGTTTGTGTTTTTTTCTGTATCAGGTCCTTGACGCAGGATTTCATATTGTTGCAGATTTTGTAATGAAAGTTTCGGTAAATGAAATTTGAAAAAAGGTGAAAGAAGAAAAAAGTTGGCCTAATTGCTGCTACAGCGATCTCTTTCATCTCAAATTTTTCATCAAAAACTTTCTTCGATCTCAAATCTGTTTCTGTATATAATATCACATATGCACACACCCCATTGTCCCAATTACGAGTACAAATTGTTATTTCCTGTAAATTCGTACTCATGAATAAGCTTCTTCATTTTTATGAATATAATTCTTTTTTGTAAGTTGATTTAAACGTTTTCAATATATTTGACAATTTCTCTCTTGGTAAAGTCTGCTATTACTAAGGAGAGGATTGTTGCCAGAGGACTTATTTTAATTAAATCGTGAAATATTAAGCCTGTAATCGTAACGTATTTCATTTTGTAGGTTCTCAATAATATAGATAGATAGATAAACACTTTATTGCACTCACATAAAAGTATACACAAAATAAAAATCTACAGAAATAAAAAAAAATGTTGCAAAGGCGGGGTGGCCTTGTCACTTAGACTGATCTCTTACAGGTAACCTTATAGATGGATTTAAGTGATAATTGGACAGGTGTAAACGCTGCACAAAGTCTGTTTTTTCGAGGATTTCGATCAGTAAATTTTCAAATTATTAAAATATTTTTTTGTACCTCAATATCATCTATAATAATTAATATAAAAAACTTGTATGATTTATTTCATTGTCTGCTTCTTTGTTAGCTTTTACGTTTAAACATGCAACGAAAACAGAAATATATAATATTTAAAAAAATATCGCCAGTTAGACAACCAATATTCACGTCATTGGCTAATATGCAAGTCAAATAACCAGTTCCTTTCCAAGAAAGTTTAAACATGTCTTACTAAAGTGACATCGTAATGTCAAAACTTCTAGAAGTCACTTACGTGACTTTGTAGGTTTAGTCCTGCACTACAACAGTCCAAGTCCTAATAAAGGACTTGTGTATCTAAATTTTTGTTTCACACTTACCTACCTTGTATTTTGATGTATACGGAATGGATAAATTGACATTAGAACTGTTTAGTGTTCAATCGTGCATTCACATCCTACGTGACAAATACATATGTATATGCTGGAAGAATTTATTGACGTTTAGTTGCAGTTTGTTATATAACTGGGTATATGAAAGCGATGCATATATTTTTTCTAATTTACTAAAATTCATCTCTTTAAATTTACTACTTTTTTTGTAATAAAAAAATGTATTATAAATAATATAACCAAAGACGCGGTTACACCCGAGTTAAATGTCCTGTAATTTTGATAATTACAGGAGGGTATTGATTCATCCCATGTATATAATTTTTTTATGTAGGACGCAGAATTTTCTACACAGAAGTCCGGTTTGGTTGATTTTTTGTTTTATTTTGGAAAATTGTAAGTGTATCAACATTAGTACCACATGAATTTGAAAAAAAAGTCAAATCTTAAGGGTAAGAATATAGGGGTTGATTGTTTTTTTTTTCACTCACTATGTAAGTGTAAAGTATGTAATATATGTACTATGTTTTAAAGAATTTAGTATTATTAATCGTATATTTACATAATGAGTGTATACTAATGTATATGCAAGCACTCGTCTATATATGAGTAGATGTGTATGTATAGATATGTATGTGTATGTGTATCTGTGTATGTGTGTTTGTGTATGTATATACATAATTAATATCTAATTGTTTCATTATAATTATGTTATTATTGTTATAGTTTTATTTACTTATTTAGAAACGACTTTATATTGAACGATGTATCTATTAATATTAAATCATTATTATTTAAACTATACTATTACACTATTCGGAACGATTAATTCTTAATAATCAATATTTAATCATTATTATTTAAACAGTACCCCAACTACTTCAGTATTGACTTTTTTTTTGTTCACATACATAAAATTTTAGCGCTTGTCGCAGCCCGTCAAGAGCAAAGAGGGTATCACTGAAAATCAGCGTTGGGTTCTCAAACCCAATTCTCAGCTGAGTGATACACCGTTTTGGGGCACAAGACATAACTGCAGACATTAATAACACTTTTTTTTAGTTTATGTTTTTTTTTATTTAATTTATGGCGAATTTTTTTTTGTTTTTTTATTACTTTTAATTTTTTTAATTTTACTACTTTTCTTTATAATTTGATATTGTTTTTTATTGTTTTTTTTACTTTGTTGATTTAATTGTGTTTGTTTTATTTTCTTTCTTTTTTTTTTGTATAATTTTTTTTTTATCAATAAGTGTCTGCAATGTTTGTTTGTGTTTGTCCCCAAATAAATATATTTTTAACTTTTTTTTTTTTTTTAAATCATCAATACCTGCTAACTGACTAACATTACTGATTATTCAATTTAGTTGATTCTTTTTTATTGAATAGAGTGTAATCTCTCGTTTATTTCTATTAAATGAAAAAAAAAAAAAAAACTTTTCTAGAACTACAAAAACAGGCAATAAATTGTTTAAAGATTTTTCAAAGTTTATGTTTGCTTCATGACTGTGATATATGTATCGTAATATACATAACAGTATGCCTATGTTATATACATTACTATATGATGTATGTGATAATATACCTAACTCATGTGCTTTTTAACGTGAGAACAATTTCAAAAATCAGTTTAATAATTTCTGATACTTGTAACAAACATATAAACACTTTATCTTTATCTGTCAATATCAATATTATACTACTCGTACATGGAGTATAGATTTACTAGATTATATTATCGTACATGTCCTATCTTGCATGAAAAAAAGCGTAATATGCAAAACTATCCGAAATCCGATGTGGGCTCCATCGATCATTTCATGCGACAGGGCCCGGAGGCTTGTCGACCCTAATCGAACAAAGAATATATACAATGTATATCGAAAATATGCATGAGAACAATGCTGTATATATCTGCAGTTTATTATACGCTATATTTAGATTTTATCTTATATAAAAATATACATACAAGTTTTTATTTTCAGTACTCTCCTTCTCTTCATCCTGCCTTGATACAATCTACTTGTATTAAATATTTCTAGACATGTTTCACTGATAAATAGAACGTCAAACGTCGTTGACCCGTTGGCGCAGTTTGCAGTGACCCTGTTTTCTGCTCCAAGGGTTGTGGGTTCGATTCCCGCACCAAGTCTGGCTGTAATATTTTTTATTTATATATGTATGTATTATTTCTATGTATATTTATTTGAAAAAATGTATATCAGTCAACTGTTACCTAAAACACAGGCATTAAGTTCCCTACCTTAGGAACAGACGACCATGATTGTGTGTATGTTAAACATATTTATTTATTTTAAAAACTAAAAAGTAAACTAAAAACTAAATAGGTATCTAAATACATAATCATAATTAATATTATTTTTCTGACCTCAAATACCAAAAAAAAAAAAATGTTCGAGAAATGCATATATAAATTTAAATGGTAGTGTAACCTCACATGATTAATATTTATACTGATACAATAAAATATATTTGTAAGAGTCTGTTTGTTCGAACGCGACAACTTTGGAAAATACAAGCATATCTGTTTACTAAGGAAGGTTTTATGGTACGAGTATTCATACTTTAATGTTATTCAATGGTACATCTCATCTATTAGGACGGTTGATCACAACACATCAGCCTATCGCAATCCACTACTGGACATAGACCTCCTTTAAGTTAGCGAAAATATCCCGGATCACCGCAATCCTCTTCCGCCAACGATTTTGCTTGCGTATCGTTGTTCCAGCGGACAGGAGGACTCTCTATACTGCGTTTGTCGCGATGCGGAATTTACCCCAGGACACGTCTGCCGCTGGTGGCCATCGGTCCTGCGACATATATGACCAGGCAAGACTGACACTTTAACTTGTTGATTCTACGAGCTATGTTGGTTACTTTTCTCGCAAGGATAATCTCATTCCTGATCTTATCCTTGAGAGAGACTCCAAGCATATCTCGTTTCATAACACGTTGAGTGACTTTAAATTTGTGATTTAGTCCCATCGTCAGTGTCCACATCATATTAGAAAGGTTACCAATATACGATGCAAATGAAGCTGTGGGAGATGTCTAATATGAAGATAAAGAAAGATTTAAAAAAAAACTAAAATAGTTCAAAAGAATCTCGTCATTCTTTAAAATTACCATTACATAAAATAAAAATGTATAAGATTTTGCGTTTATAGGAACATGAATTATTTTTTTTTAAATATGTTTAACATACATACACGGTAGTCTGTTCCTAAGGTAGGCAACTTAATACGTGTGTTTTAGGTAACAGTTGACTGATATACATTTTTTTTAAATAAATATACATATAAATAATATATGTATATAAATAAATACATAATACACCCAGGCTCGGAGCGGGAATCGAACCCACAACCCTGGAGCAGAAAACAGGGCCACTGCCAACTGCGCCACGGGCCAGTCAAATTGTAAAATTGAATGCATTTTACGATAAACGTTGAAAAGGTGCTTACTTTTTTAATATCCTAAAAAATGTAGAATTCAAGTCAAACTCATACAGAATAATCATGTGAATAACTCTACGTCACTGGCCCATTCATTCCAGTCAGAAAAGGATGAATTGCAGGAAGCATAGTGGTGTCAGTTTTCTATGTCGGATTACGAAACGAGTTTTAATATCACGAGATATGTAGCAACAGAAAGTCGGAAAAAATTGCATGTTCGCGGTATCGCTTTTTATTAACTTCCAAATGAAAGTTTGTATTTTTAGCTCAGAAGTGGAATAAAAAAATATTAATTATATAGATTACAAAATTTGTTACATCTACAGTTTAAGCTATTTTTATTATTAATAATAGTTATTTGAATTCTGAATAAGATAATTCTTTATTTTTATTGTCACCCAATATAATAAATACCCATTACATATTAATATAACTTAATGTTAAAATGAAATGAAGCTCAAATATTCTAGGACTATATTGTATTAGCATTTATTTATAACACCGTCATATTATGAACAACGTTAGATAATAATGTTAATAATATATCTATTGAAATGAATAAGCAATGCTTACAATAATACGAAGATATGTTTTAGATGCAATAACACAAATCTCTATAAATTTATTACATCGATACATATTATAAAAAAGTTCTCCACCGCGTCTTACTCTCTGTTCACTATAAACTCAAAAACTACTGCACAGATTTTCGTGCGGTTTTTATCAATCAATAGAGTGATTCATGAGGAAGGCTTAGGTAAATGAACATTGCCCCGGGCGCAGCCGGGGTGGGCCGCTAGTTATGCATAAATTAAGAAAAAAATATCCGTCATATTATCAGATGTATCGTATAATTATATTGAATGTAGTTTACGTTGTTTACAAAAATAATCAACAAAAATATGATTAATATCTCTTTTTATATTTAAATCATAATGGTTTACATTCACTTTGTACGATTAAATACAAAAGTCACATTTCATTACACCAATTTCATTGTAAGTCATAAATATTAAAATATATATATATATATATATAACGCAAAAATACGCATTTAATTACAAAACTTCAGAGTGGTCCACTTTGCTCATGGTACTCGAATATTAAAACATGGAACACTACCCGCCAAATTACTTCGAAAACTGCCGAGGACGCTTGTAAAGTTTTACTCCAAATTAGTTTTTCTTTCATTAATAAAATTTTACTTTTCACTTTGTTGTTATATTTATATTTGTAAAAACATTTCATCTGTGTGACGACGGGACGTAGTAGACACAGCATTGGCTGTCGCGCTAGCGGTCGCAGGTTCAACCCTTACTCATGACAAATGTTGGTTTAAGGATACTTTTTTATAAATTCTTTTCTGCAAGTCAATAGGAAAATATACATATACCGTAATAAGAAAATTGTATTATCGTTGAAACACCGATATCTTCCAGACAACCTTTAGACAGAGAATCTGGGAAGGAGTGTAGAATTTAAATAAAAGTGATTAAATGTATACACTTCAATATTATGTTTGTATAGGCCATACAGATGTTTGTCTTGGGTTGGGCGTTTGTATTTGTGATGTGTGTTTTTTCGGACACAGTATTTCATTCTACCGGGAGTCATTGAGAGCTCATTTTTTATTTTATTTATCTAGGTACAAAATCCACAGGCTAATAAAATAATATCAAACAAAATTTAAAAATTACTTTAATTGCTAAATTTAATAGCTTCAGTCCCTTCAGAAGCTACGGAATAATAAACTATAAGTTATCATAAGTAGAGGATAGAAAAAATAGTATAAAAACCTTTAACTTAACCTTTACATCATGACTTCATCATGACTACCAATCTCTATGAATGTCGCAATATTAAGAGTGAATTTACAAAGAATAAGTTTCATTATTATTATAAATAAAAACTATTTTTTATCGTTTTAAATACATGGAAGCTATGGAGTAATAAACTGTCAGTTATTATAAGTAGAGGATAGAAAAAATAGTATCAAAACCTTTAAGTCTTCATTATATCAAGACTTGGCCATATTACCAATCTCTATGAATGTCACAAATAAGAGTGAATTTACAAAGAATAAGTTTAATTATTATTAAAAATAAAAACTATTATTTTATCGTTTTAAATATATGGTTTAGAAAATTTAAGAGTTTTTAATACATAGTGTTATATTACCGCTACGAACACTTTGCTGTTATAATTATGTAATTATAAAACATTAAAGCAGCATTTAGGCAAGTTGCAACACAAAATTTCTCACCGCTGTCGTTTTACTATTAAAATGCAAAATAGCAAAATTTTCTTGTAAAGTTATTTATATATATATTTAAATGTTTCGCTTGTTTCAGAGAGAACTCAACAATTTATGAATATAAATTAATACTTTAAAACTAATGACTAAGTAATTATAAAATATATTTACATTATGTTTATGTATGGACTGGATCTACAATTTCTCAGAAAATAATGTGTATGTTTAAAAGTGTGTGTTACGTATAAGTCCATATTGTAAGAATAATATCTTTCAGTTTCTTTAATCTACTGAAACTTCGAAAGTCTATAATTTCTAATTTAATATGTTTTCGTTTATTTTACTATACGAAGTAATTATCATGAAAATAAATTATTTCTTAAAATAATTTCACACGTTACATCTTCTAATTGAACCACCATAATGGAATTATTTGCTTGATTGAGAGACAAAGATCAAAGACGAACCATTAATAGCCCTTAATTAGAACTACAATTACTTACGACTTAAATATTTTGGCTAATTTAATAATACACGCCATTTTAATGACCGATAATATTAATCTATTGGTAGTAAAAGCTGCATTTCGAAAATTCATACTTAAAATTTTACAGAAGTTAAGTATTAAATTGTATAGAAAAAAATAAATAAAAAATAAATGAAATTTAAATCGATTGCGATGACGCTGATAGGGTGGTGAATACTAATGTCTAAGATTTATTTTGATATCATAGCATTGATCATAATAATTAGATATCACTAATAAATAATTAGGAATAGAAAATATAATATAAATAAATTTTTACTATGGTTCTGATATTCTGAACAATAATATAACAATAAATAATAATCATTAAAACGCTTAAACAACGCTAAATAAAGTATCTTCGTTACGTCAACAAATTTAGACTATTGCCTAATAAATGAGAAATAAAAATAAAATAATATAATACATAATAATTATACATTATTTCTTTTAATTCTAATATTATTATTTTCGTGCAGAAATCTCATTCCAATTAAAAAAATAGATTTCGTTAATTAGATGGGCGAAGATAAATCGTTTACCACCAAATCGTCAGCTTGTTGCGTGACTAGGCCGCGATTTATGACTTAATAGCGAAGCCCAAGTTAAGCAGGTCTTAGATAAGGTGCCTCTAAGTGATTGTCGGCGCTCACAACAATCGTAATTACTCCAAACTGCTATCTTTGTGAGACGCACGCGATCTCTCATCGACCGAGTCGAATGGAACTAATAGCTTGTTAAAAGTTATACAACATTGATTTGCTGTTGATAGATTTTCTTGAATATTTATTTCTGTAACGTCGTAACTATGTAATAGAAAATTTTCTACATCATTATAAAGAAGTCATAGTTACAATGAGACTATCCAGCCGATAATAAATCGATAAGAATATATCATATACGTCTCTTTATCAAAAAATAGAAAATACTCTGGTTTTAAACTTTATAGTAAAAAAATGTGTGATTTATTAATGTAAATAAAAATTATTCGTCAGTCATTTCTTGAAATTATTTGAAAATAAAATAGTTTATGTTACTCGTTGCTAGTTATGAAACTCAAATTACGAGTATTTTGGAGTAACGGAAATGATCACAAGACAGACAGCATTCAATACATGACACTTATACCAACAGTGTAGAACTCATGCCGATTCAGTATCTAATTATTATCTATATGAAATTGGTCTTAGTTCTAGTTTCGCAGGGGTGCCGCGCCAACGCATCGGAAAATAATAAAACGATGGTTAATCAAAACTGATTTTGTCAATATAAGTCTGACTGATTTTGTCATGTTAAGTAAAATTCAAATTTAAATGACGTTTTTAATAAAACATAATGTAATGAAGTTAAAGCGCCGCCGAGATCAGTCAATAACAAGTTGCAATTCTCGGTGATATTATTCACAATTTTAATTGAAGGAAAATTAATGCAGTATCAATATTGTCGCTGTTGTTGAGAAATTATTAATACTCTAATTATTAATAATTTGTCAACAAGTCAAATTCCACATGGTATTCATGCATTAAAATAAAAACGAAAATAATGTATCAGTCTGTAAACGTCCCACTGCTGGACAAAGGCCACTTTTTCATATAGAAGAAGGATTGGAGTTTAATCCACCACGCTGCTCCACTGATGGTTGGCGGATAATTTTCCTACCATAAGTAACGATCGTTAACAGATGTCTGTGTAAACAACCGGGACCGAGGTCTTTACGTGCTCTCCGAGGCACTATGGGAAGACCCACGAGGACATACACCCAGACCGGAAACAAATATTAATACAAATATTTGCTCCGAGCGGAAACCGAAGCCGCGAACGCCAGCGTTGAGGTGACTATTCGCACCACTACACCAGAACGGTCGTCGAAAATAATAAATTATATTAATGTAAACGTTACTGCCAATAGATAAATCATACATCAGACAATAACTGTAAATTAAAATACCGATAAAAATAGCTTAAACAAATAAATTGTTTTTTTTTTTTTTTTTTTTTGTTATTGTGCGCATTATATTGATTACTATTATTAAGTAAAAATTTGCTTTTTAAATATTTTCAATATCAAACTATGATCTACACATATAAGGCCTTTATTCTTTCATTCAACTATTACTTCCTTCTTTTGTCTGTCCGTTTTTTCGTTCGGCTATTCGCTTATTCGGTCATTCATTATTTCTAATAAATTGGAAGAGATTGCTTCGCAAACAACTTATCAACTATCGGAGGATATCCTGGATATCGATGTCGGTGAGATTAGTGTGGCGCTTGAACAGCTTAAAAACGGGAGGGCCCCAGGGGATGCCGGAATTATAACTGAGCTCCTTAAACGATGACGGCCGCTGGATGACCTCTCCTAAAAACCTTAGCAGAGCTTTTTAATGTCGTGATCCAGTGGGGTACCGCCCCGGAGGCCCAGGAGTGTGATTTTGTTGTTTTTCAAGGTATGTCAAAAATCTCTCTTGAGGAATTATAGACCGATCTCACTTCTAATTAATCATCAGTCAGTCAACCAATCAATCAAATCTGAGACAAACGAGTCAACGGAAGGAAGAACCGCGAATTCGTAGTAATAGTGTCATATTGGCACATTTTGGATGTGGAAACGTAAACATATACGCCGATATCATAATCCGATATATGTGTATCTTCATGTTAATAAAGCGAGTGAGTAAATTTACTTTTCAATTTTTTTTTCCAATGTGATATTATTACATATGTGAACTATTTGTACCTATCATTTAATTGTTTTTACGGATATTTAATTTGTGTGTTGACAGTATATTCCTAAGATTTCTTACATGGTAATTTTAAAAATAAATCATGGCTTTTATTTATTATAGTGTAAGGAAAGCTTTAAAAAACTAATTTAAAAAACAACGAAAATAAAATAAGATGGATTTCTTAATCTATGGTTACGGGTCAAGTTTTCGCGTTTAAGTTTCTTTCCATCAATATTTTATGTTTTCTACAGTGTATATTTTAGACGTTGCTTTTTATTGTTAGAATAAAAAGAGGAAGATAAAAGAATCGCGGTTTGAAAGATGTTCCTCAAAGAGTAAAGTTTGACCAAAAGGTTGAAAAAGATTATATTCAAGAAATTCTAGTCTTTTTTTAATATCAAAAAATCTCTATTTTTTTACTTGAAATATTATACTTTACGTTTATTATTTACTAGCGGCCCGCCCGGCTGCGTCCGGGGTATGTTTATGTACCTAAACCTTCCTCAAGAAACACTCTATCTGTTGGTGAAAACCGCATGAAAACCCGTGCAGCAGTGTTTGAGTTTATCGCGAACAGACAGAAAGACAGACAGATAGACGGAGCGGAGGACTTTGTTTTATAATATGTAGTGATAAGTTGCAAGTTATTATGTATACATGCCGAACATTTGCGCAGTAAGTAACAAAGTTATTTGTGATGTGGCTAATTAAGAAATTCGTATGGGTACATTATGATAAATTTCCGTACAACTGTCATTTAAAATAATTTAAATTAGTTTGGAAAATCTAAAAGTGCCCGCCTCATACTCTCATTTTTCATAATAAAATTGTTTAAAACCACATCAAATTAGACTGTGAAATTAAATAATTTCTATTCCTAATTATACTGAAGGATAAGAAAAAAAATTGATTGTCTGTAAAGTCGGTTTACGGACAATAATTTTATGTGATAACGTCATAAGAAAACATTGATAAAAAATTGCATACTTTTATGAATTGAATTATTATCACTGAATTATCATTATTTTGTATAATACAAAGAAGGGGTTAATTAAATTAATTAAAAAATTTTCGTTATATTAACATTTATTTGCACTCGTTTATTCAATTTTTTTTTAATTTAAATTATACAGTTTAATTACAAGTAACAGTTAATAGCACATTAACAATTTATTTACAACTTATATACATTAGTAATATTTAAGATCCTCCAATCTGCGTTATTCTTTTTCATTCATAAGTCGAACACTTAAGCCGATGTATAGGCTCTCTATAGCTTGTTGCGCTCCCGCTCGCGGAACGTGACAAGGAGTCATGCTTTTTCGTGCGTGCAGCCGGCATTCATCGATTTACAAGACGTTATCACGTAAAAAAAAAGAACTCGATTAGTGAAGTTTCGGTCGTTATCGTGACCACATACAGGATCCACACATACTGTCTGTATGTGACACACGGACGTCCAAGACAGAACTTTTTTAAACAGTTTTTTAATTAGCTTGAATAACAAAAATTGCATTAAAAGTAACATGAGTGTTAAAAGTAGTGTTTTTTATTAATATGTGTGTGTATACATTATTTTACAAGTGCAATATACGATAAATAGAAACATTTTAAGTTCGAAAAATCACTTGTTTTGCGTCAAGTGAGAGTAGAAGCCACCTCAACGCTTCGCTTATGAGGCGTGCAAAATGTATCTCATTTATTTAAAGAACTTATCATTTAGCAAAATATTTCGATATTATATATTTATTCATCCTGAATGTATTCGAATTAAACCAAAATTATACCGTAACAATTTAACAAAATAATAGACAAATTTAAGAAATGATTTCTTAGTAGTGTGAAAGTATTAAAGCAAAAAGCACTTACGAATGTAGTGTAATAACTTTTTTTTTTAATAAATAATAAATAAATAATAAATATTAACCAACAATCACACCACGTTGACGTAGCCCCGTGAGAAGTTCGTAAGAACTTGTGTTACAAGTACTAGGAACGAAAATAAATTTAAGATATAAATACATATATAAAATACATATCCATGACCCGGTGCAGACATCTATATTTGTCATACAAATTATCTGCACCTGGCGGGATTCGAACCCGCGACCGCTGCATAAAGTGTCCAGTTGCCTGACCACTCAACCAGCCGGCCGTCAAAAGATATACGTCGATATATACGTAGATATAAGTCGATAGATATACTGGTTATGGTATTTTTTTTTTCTTGTCAGTATTATGTAATCATTAAAATCTAAAGAGCTAGATAATTTTAGATTATTTAATTTAATATTACTACTCTTTTATATTCTACTGCTACTTAGGAATATTTGCAAACCTTTAATATTTCATATAATATAAAGAAACTGCATTATTTACACCCACCATTAATAAGTATCGGATCGTTTTAGACAAGTTAAAGTCAGTTAAATACATTTTCTTTGTTCTGTTGTCTGACGTGAAAGTTTGGCTACTCACATAGTGGAATTCGTTGCAAAAGGAAATATACGTATACTGATGAATATTAAAAACATTATGGAAAGATAAATTTTGTTATGATAAAGTTTTATAGCGCAGCGGTAAAAAAGTCGAAGAAATTAAGAAAACAAAAAAGAAAAACCGAGAATATTTAATTCATATACCGTGTCACATAAAATATAATATAGGTACCCTTACAGTTTAATTAGTGTATTAACTCTTACAGAACATCTCAGCTCGAAAATCAAACGTGGTACAATATCTCAACCAACCGGTATTGGTTTAAGAGGTGTTGGTCCAATTTTTAGGACACTAAACAATCTCCTTTCTTGGCCAGAAGATACATACCATTCAAAGAAGAAAATTACGAATATAAGTAATTATTTTTTACTTTTCTGATTAAAAAAAAAAAGAAATTGATTTTTTTTCGCTTATTTCTGATAATCTTTATTCAATTATTATATAAACGAAGCAATATTTCCAAAAAGTTAAATTGATCCTATCGTACTCGAGTCTTCATATATTAAACAACAAAGTGATGAATATAATTATATCAATAAGTTTTTTTTTTAACTTTTTTTACAAATATAGATAAAATAATATAAATATCGAGATAAAGAAAGAGAAATTCACAGGTTCAGTCACACCATGAAGCTCTTCGAACGTGTGATCAACCTCAGGCTCTGCCAGGCTTGTACTATCTCTGGAGTGGGCACCATGTATGCCATTTTTTTCCTCGAAACTTTATGAATACTTACAGGGACAAAAGGAGAGCTCTGCATTTAGAATTATTCGATCTGCAGAAGGCTTTTCACTATATGCTTCGTCAATGTATCTGGTGGGCGTTGCGACTCAAAGGCGTAACTGAAATCTATGTATATTGACATTGTCAAAGACATGTACCGCTATTTCGCTTCAGTGGTAAGTACCGCTGTTGGCAATACCAATCACTTCCTACTCACTGTTGAAAATTAAAGGAAAATGCAATGGATTAACAATCGTTGATGGTAAAGATCGTGCAAAGTGTAGAAGACTCAATTGAAAAGCAGACCCTGACAACAGCCAGTATTAATACTTACAGACAAAATAAGAAGTATATAAATATAATAAAGAGGAAATTCTTCTGTTTTTTTTATTTTTTAACATGCTCTTTATCAGGGAATAATATATAATAGCTATATATAATGAAATAGATAGATACGTTAAATAATTCGAGTGAAACAAACGTTGAATTACTTTTAACCACAAACGACACAGTCGATTACGTGTTGACGAAATTAATTGAACACCAAAAACCGTTCAATTCAACCCCTTGACGTTATGTACGTAACATTTTACATACGCTTAACAATTATACCAGCGATTTTCATTAGTCAGTACACCCTTAGCTTCAATGTAAATAACTACAAATTATGTGAATTAATTTTTATTATAAGATAAAAACTTCGAAGTTGTTTAAAAACTGTTTGTCTCTCAAATTTTAAGGCATGGATATATCAATATAATATGTTAAAAATAATTATAAATATGATACAAATAATAGTTAATTTCTAGCTTAAATTTTATCATTTTATTTAAATATTAACATATATAAATATAAAATGATAATTAACAAATTTTACGTTCTTCTTCGAATTAAGGCATTAGTAAAAACATTCAGATTTCAATGGATCAGGGCAGGAATGGAGATGACAGAATCCATTATAATTAGCTTGAGCGTTACGTCTGCATATATGAATCTATTTTTGTATTTGGCATAAAACACATTATAGTAGAAACTTGAAATTATTTTATTATTGTTAATATTTTGACAACGCCTTGGCGCAGTGGTCACAGCAACTGGCTGATGTGCTAGCGGTCGCGGGTTCGATACCCGCACATGACAAATATTTGTATAGACCAAGCAGATGTTTGTCGTGGTCTGGGCGTTTGTGCTTATGTGTTGTATGTGTATCCGTATCTCCGACACAGGATCCACAACCTACTGGGGGCCGTTAAGTGTGAAACGTTTATTAAAAAAAAAAAAATCATTAGCAGTAAATAAAATACAACATCAAAAACAAATTTCAACGTGTATTATCCAAAACAAGTTTCATAGAATAGTTAAAACCCATTTAAATCCACTATCAACTTGCTCTTATTGTAACAAGTTAGTCACGATATTCATTCCTCTAAATCGAAAACTATCGTAAAACTATTACAGTCTATCAGTTTCCCAAACCTATTACCCTATTTCTGTGTGTCAAATGATTTAAAGCCCGTTTCGCTTCCACTGGGTATTAATATTGACACTTTTATTGTGAATATACCCTATATTTAATTTTAGCATCATCATTAAATCATATTTTGACTTTGTTATTAGTTTTATATGTGTTGTTTATTTTATAAAACTATAACTTAAACGTTACCTTGCAAAAACTTTGATTAAAACTTAAATACTTTAAACTTAAATAAGATGTAATATTAAAATAGATATTTATTAGACGAGTATAAATTAAATTTATGTACTTATGTGTTTTATTTAAAACGCAGATTTTATTTCTTTTGAAAAAGGTAATCGCTATCATCACGAAAATATATATTTAATTTATATAAATTTTAAAATATATAAACGCGACCTCAACCGTGCAGATTTCGAATTATTACGCCACGTTTTTTTTTTAAATGTTTCGTTACTACGAATTCTTCTAAATTTGAAGTTAATAGGATTACCTAATTAACTTTTATCCATTAAAACTTTTGACTTTCATTTTACCCAGATTGAGAGGTTAAGTGACAAAAACACAAAATCAAAAATTGTCAAAAATCATATTATGTAAGAATATATTGTTAGAAACTTATCAATTATAAGTAATACGTTATATGTAAATTATAATTAGTATTTAGCTTATATATATATATATGAATTGTAGCTTTTAGCCCGTGACTTCGTCCGCGTAGAAGTCTAAAATAGTTCTAATATGATTTTTAATTGTTTTTTACGTTATTAATTTTGTTATAACATATAAATTATTATATTAAAATATTTGTGATAATTATAACATATAATCTTTATTATAGAGTTGGGATTTAAAGTTGAAATAAACATTAAAATAAAATAAAATTTTGTTATATTTTATGAACACGAAACTCGGCCTTTCATCTGGAGAAAGTTACACGGGAATTTTATCTTTTTACAACGAAATCGAAATACTACACATTCCGCAGTATTTCTTTATAAACAATTTTTTTTATTTTTCCTTCGGGTGCTAGAATCACCAGGCTACTCTGAAACATGCCACATACAACTGGCTGTGGGAGCAGCAGCTGTCCCTCAAGTATACTCCCGCTACCTTAAGAGTTTGACCTTATGCTTTTTTATGATACAGTATAAACACTCATATAAACTCATACATTATATTATTATCCAGTTCTGGGAAATCAATATTTCCTATTTTAAGCAACAGGTCTGAGAACTGTCCGGCAGTAATATCTCCCCTCAGATGGACTCTTATATTTATGGCAAGGCTCAGTTTTGTCACTGAAGGCCACAATTTCTGCCGTACTGTACTGTACTGTATCAGCCTGTAAACAACCCACTGCTGAGCGAAGGCATCTTCTCCATATAGAAGAGTGATTTTGGAGCTTAATCCACCACGCTGCTCCACTGCGGGTTGGCGGATAGTATCCCTACCATGAGTCATTACTCCATCCTTACATTGTGAGTCATAATTACACCAGGTATTCATGATAATAACTGGGACCGACGGCTGTACGTGCTCTCCGAGGCACGGTGGGGAAACCCACAAGGAGACACTTAGACCGGAAACAAATATTTGCACAAATACAAAAATCTGCCCCAAGTGGAAACCGAACCCGCGACCACCAGCATTGAGGCGAAGCGTTGAGGCGACTACTCGCATCTCTACATCAGAACGTCGTCAATGCTTCACTATACGCTTTAACTTCGTCCGCTCGCGTTCCTCTGGGCACTACTTGTAAAGTCTGCCGAAAATCGCCTGCTAACAATACAATAACTCCTCCCATTTGACAATTATTATTACTAATATCTTGTAAAGATCTATTTAGAGTTTCGAAATCCTCTATATGAGCTATATTACTCTCACTCCATTCGTTTTGCGTTTGTTTGGGTATATTGCAGACAGGGGTTTCACTTTGGCCAACACTAAATTTAATAACCTTGCCTGTTCCACCAGTAGTATCAATAAAAAGATATCACATACACCTGTATCGATACTGGAAAGTATTTTATAATATATGTTTAATATAATATAATATATTTTATATATATTTAACAGACGGAATGAGTTGTCAAACATGTGTCAAAATAAAATGTATTTTAAATCAAAAGCACTGCAAGCAAATCACCTCCAAAATAACTTTCTATCCCTTTTAAACCCAGTTAGAGGATGAATTTCAATAAAATACGAAACACGTCTTCAATCAATTCTGTTAAAGAATATTTATGGAAAATTTGAAGTAGAGTGGACCAAGGAATCACATTGTCTCATACAAACTTTGCCCCCTTTTTTCAACCTCTTAGGGTAAAATTTCGGAAAATCCGTTTTTAGTGGATGCCTGCGTCATACAAAGAACACACCCTCCAAGTTTCAAGTCTCTATGATTAGCGGTTAAGGCTGTGCGTTGATCCGTCACTCAGTCAGTCAGTCATTCAGGACAAAGCATTTTATATGTATAGATATCTTAATCTTAACAAGATAATAATATTGAGTATTTTTTGCATTATTTAGGTTATTGTTTTCTGAATATATATTATTATATATATTCTGAATATATATAATATATAGGTATATATTAATAACACCGCTCACTTAGTTTTTACTAACGCAATTTTTAAAAGCAAGAAAATATTAGCATGACTTGTTGCTAATATCTGGAGGCACGGCAGTGCCTCCGCCAAGTCGAGCAAAAAAAAAAAGTGGTACGGCCGTACTATCCTTTTCTCGAAGCAATTCAGGCCATTTTCGACCCCCTATAACTTCGTTGCGGATAAAACTAGAAGTCTGAATTTTCAATACCAAAGCAGGCATTGTATAAACACGGTATATTTCAAATTTCATCCAATTTGAACCAGTAGTTTAAGAATTATAATTAGTCAAAGTTAACGATTTTGTCACTCACTGACTGACCGATCATCAAAACTCTAAGGCACTTCTAGCAGACATAGAAGCTTCAAATTTAGAATACCATTAGTGTTTAGTATATAAACCGAGGAAAAATTCAAATATTGTGCAATTTCGGTCCAGTTTTCTAGATACACCAACTGCATAAATAACTTTGTAATCTCATATAAATATATAGGATTACAAAGTTACATATGCAGTGGATAAATCAATGTAAATAAAAGTAAATAACTTTTAAAATGGTCAACGGAATGAAAAAGCAAGAATGGAACATGTCTTATGAAATTGTACCAAAATCTCGAAAAGAATTAAAGTAGACAAAATTAAAAAAAAAAAAAAGAAATAATAAGTACTACCTACTCAAAATAACTTTTGTATTTTGAAGTTATACTTCTTGATGAGACTAATTTTTACGATACGCGCGTACACTGTGACAAAAATAATAAAACCGACAACATGAAGTTAACTAGTAGGCGCCGCGCAATTACACTAACTTACTTCATTGCGCTGATGTGTCAGCTCAACAAGATTTTATTTAGTTTCACCTGTCCCGATGTTTGTCATCAAATCTTGCAAATTAAATTTGATTCAAAATAATAATAATAATAACCGTGTGATATTGCAATATTATGATGACATGTTGCTAATCTGATGGAGGAGCTAAAAGGTGGCCATAAGAACTTCGCAATGCAACGACCCAAACTCATCGAGTGGGCTCGTCTGAATCTTCTTGAAGAGTAGTTTGTCTTTCAATGGTAACCAAGGTCTGATGATGGAGCTGGAAGGTGGTCATAGGAACTTTGTAATAAAACAACGCAACCTCAACGAGTTTCGGCTCGTTTGATTCGTCTTGACAACTACTTTATTTTTAAATGGTTACTGGGGTCTGATCGGATGATGGAGCTGGAAGGTGGCCATAGGAACTTCGCAATGAAACGACACAACCTCATCGAGTTCGGGTTCGTTTGAATCATCTTGACGAGTAGTTTGTTTTTCAATGTTAACTAGGGTCTGGTGATGGAGCTGGAATGTGGTCATAGGATCTCTGTAATGAAACGACGCAACCCCATCTAGTTTCGGCTCGTTTGAATCGTCTTGACGAGTAGTTTGTCATTCAATGTAAACTAGGGTCTGGTGATGTAGCTGGAATATGGTCATAGGAACTCCGTAATGAAACGACGCAACCCCATCGAGTTTCAGCTCGTTTGATTTGTCTTGACGAGTAGTTTGTTTTTAGATGGTTACCAGGGTCTGACCTGATAATGGAGCTAGGAGGTGGCAATAGAAACTTCGCAATGAAACGACTCAACCTCATCGAGTTCAGGTTCGTTTGAATCATCTTGACGAGTAGTTTGTCTTTCAATGTTAACTAGGGTCTGGTGATGGAGCTGGAATGTGGTCATAGGAGCTCTGTAATGAAACGACGCAACCCCATCTAGTTTCGGCTCGTTTGATTCGTCTTGACGAGTACTTTGTTCTTAAATGGTTACCAGGGTCTGACCTGATAATGGAGCTGGAAAGTGACCATAAGAACTTCGCAATGAAACCACACAACCACATCGAGTTCGGGCTCGTATGAATCGTCTTGACGAGTAGTTTGTCATTCAATGTAAACTAGGGTCTGGTGATGTAGCTAGAATATGGTCATAGGAACTCCGTAATGAAATGACGCAACCCCATCGAGTTTCAGCTCGTTTGATTTGTCTTGACGAGTAGTTTGTTTTTAGATGGTTACCAGGGTCTGACCCGATAATGGAGCTGGGAGGTGGCAATAGAAACTTCGCAATGAAACGACACAACCTCATCGAGTTCGGGTTCGTTTGAATCATCTTGACGAGCAATTTATCTTTTAATGATAACCAGGGTCTGATGATGGAGCTGGAAGGTGGCTATAGATACTTCACAATGAAACGACAAAACCTCACCGAGTTTGGGCTCGTTTGAATCGTCTTGAAGAGTAGTTTGCCTTTCAATGGAAACCAGGGTCCAATGATGGAGCTGGAAGATGGCCATAGGAACTCAGTAACTAAACGATATAATCACATCGAATATAGGCTCGTTTGATTCGTCTTGACGAGTACTTTGGTGCTATATGGTAACCAGGGTGTAATGATGGAGCTGGAAGATGGCCATAGAAACTCATTAATTAAATGACATAAACCCATCCAGTATGGGCTCGTTTGATTCGTCTTGACGAGTACTTCAATGCAAGATGGTAGCCAGGGTCTGATGATGGAGCTGGAAGGTGGCCATAGGAACTTCGCAATGAAACGACACGACCACATCGAGTTCAGGCTCTTTTGAATCGTCTTGACGAGGAGTTTATCTTTCAATGTTAACCAGGGTCTGGTGATGGAGCTGGAATGTGGTCATAGGGACTTTGTAATGAAACGACACAACCACATCGAGTTCGGGCTCGTTTGAATCGTCTTGACGAGAAATTTATTTTTAGATGGTTACCAGGGTCTGATCTGATGATGGAGCTGCAAGATGGCCATAAGAACTTCGCAATGAAATGAAACAACTTCATCGAAATCGGGCTCGTTTGAATCGCCTTGACGAGTAGTTTGTCTTTCTATGGTAACTAGGATCTGATGATGGAGCTGGAAGGTGGTCATAGGAACTCTGTAATGAAACGACGCAACCCCATCGAGCTTCAGCTCGTTTGCTTCGTCTTGACGATTACTTTGTTTTTAGTGGGTTATCAGGGTCTTATTTATACATGGCGTGCACTAACCGTTAACTCGGAGCATCAATTTATTGTAAGTATAACTCCTTACGTGTGTATATAAGTACACATACACTTTTTTAAATATTTTTTAAAGTTTATTTTCGTGGAGAATTAGGTGTAAAAAATCGACAGAAACCTGACAATATTGTTTCCGGCTAAACATACTTAATTTATCTCTCTTGTCAAGTATCTTAAGTTGTCAACTTGACATCACAATATGTATGACATGACGATCAAATAAAAGATTTTTTATTTTTAAATTTTACTAATCGTATTTATATCTGTTAATCGTATTCCTGTAAGAAACAAAAAACTTTTGCGTACCAGTACTATCTATACCAGTAATAGCTGAAACTCAAGAAGTAGTAACGGAAAAGAAAAAGAGGAAGATTATATACAAAAATAAAAAAAGATCATAAGACAGAGCGTAGGTTAGTTTAAGAAAATGCATTTAAGAAGTAGAAGACACTGGAAAGGAAAACAAGTAGGAATATCTACAAAAAGAAATGAGATACCATCAAAAACATAACTTGTAAAAAATCCAAGTCTCGCAACTCAGTTCTTCTACTCTACCGTAAAAAGTTGTGAGATACATGTATTACCAAGTCGGCTAATTTATTCAATCCCTACTTAAGGGTCCTTCTGTCTTAAGCTATTACGTAATTAGCTAACCTAACAACATATTATAGTGACCATATAAATATTAAATTTTTTTAATGTCTTAAATAGATAGATTGACTTGGCAATCGCACTAAACAATCTAATTTAATACAATACTCGTATGCATTACTTGTGAGATACATTATGTTTTCATGCGATTGCCAAGTCAATCTATCTATTGTAAACATTAAAAAAATTTAATATTGATATGGTCACTATAATATGTTGTTAGGTTAGCTAATTACGTAATAGCTTAAGACAGAAGGACCCTTAAGTAGGGATTGAATAAATTAGCCGACTTGGTAATACATGTATCTCACAACTTTTTACGGTAGAGTAGAAGAACTGAGTTGCGAGACTTGGATTTTTTACAAGTTATGTTTTTGATGGTATTAACATTTACCATTAAATGTGTTCATATGGTATAAATTTTTTCGATTATAATAAGAAGATGAATCATCTAAGTATTTAAAATATTATCAAATTAAGAATCATAAGGATAGAAGAAAACAAGTACCTAGTAATATAGAAAATAACACTTTGTACCAAATCGTACGAGCACCATTTCTGGCGAAATTAGTCTAACTAAAAGCCCTTTCTGAGTAGGTACGCTTACCCATATAACTACTCGTATAATACCGTTTCGAAAGTTACCTCATTTAGTGGTCGGCTTAACGAAAGTTGTTGGATACACATCATATACTACCAATTTTCGCAAGTCAAAGTTATAAAAGCTTTTCAATAGATACATATTACTCCCTGTGGATCCTTGCGTGATAATACTGTCGAGGTTCGAAATGAAATATTTTTATATTTAAATAATTATATATATTTTTCTTTTATGGAAACAGCTACTAAAAGAACACACGTGCTGGTTGACAGATGTTAAGTTGTCAAAGCCGTCTATTAATGCTTGATGTACCAAGTGTTGTAAGTAGTGCCAATTGTGATGCTGGCTACAAGTATGAGAGAAGTAAACTATAGTATATTTTTGATAAAAATTAAGACTTATTTCAGATGTTTAAATAATAAAAATTAATAATTAAGTCATTATTCTAACATTTATTGATTATACTGTTCTCTTATATTTGCGCGAATTTTACTCATTTAATTAAAAGTCTATATCGGATTTTATCGCGTTTATTTAAAACTTTACAGTTTGACAATATTTTAAATTATTTCCCGACGTTTCAGACCCTTTACAGCGTCCATGATCTCGGGGGATTGAGGGCAACTAAGGGAAACTACTACTATAGGGCAAACTAAGCGGAGTATAGAGACACGCGTCAAAGAACACATAGCTGACATGAAACACCAACGGTCGACAAAGTCTGCTGTGTATCAACATACCTACTCAACAAGGTACCAACCACTATATCAGATTTGATAAGCCACAAATTCTCGCTAAAGAACACCGATTCCTACCAAGGATGATTCGCGAGGCTATTGAAATCAAAAACATCCTAATTTCAATAGAGAGGATGGTTGGAACGTACCACCAGCTTGGGAGCCAGTACTGAAATTAATTGAACCCAAGGAAAATAAGAACACAGCACGACTTCCAGACACAATAAGCTCATTCTGCGTGAATAGGAACGGTTAATAGTAATAATTTAAAACTGTAGAAAAGGCGGGGTATGTAACAATTAATTCATTATTCGGACACCCACCAACTTAGTCCCCCGAGATCATGGACGCTGTAAAGGGTCCGAAACGTCGGGAAATAATTTAAAATATTGTTAAACTGTAAAGTTTTAAATAAACGCGATAAAATCCGATATAGACTTTTAATTAAATGAATTATTGATTGTGCTGATACTTGCTTTCTTGATCGTAAAGAGGAGCAATTAGATAAGCTTTAGCGCATCCAAATTCTTTGTTCATATTTGGTTTTTGCAAATATCACAATGTGTCTTATTATCGCAACGAACTCAAGTGGCTCTCAATTCTCTTTCGCAGGAATACTCACAACCTCTCCCTACTACATTTTATACTTTTCCATCCTGATACATCCTGAAAGAACGCTTCGGGTTTATTTGTGAGACTCATGTACGTTACTCATGTACGTTCCCTTAGATCTAACCCTAATTTATTTTTTAAAACTTCTCACACTACCTCTTTTTATTCTATTTCTCTGCTAAAGTTGTCGGTTCGACTTTAGAACGAAATTTGTCTTATAGGAAGGGGAAGACGCTACTATAAGACAAGCTCAATCTTATAGCGAGCTTAATCACCGTAATCACCTTTATTTTAATTTATGTATGTGTGTCTATATAAATTTCATATTATAGTAAATATTCATGATGATTGACCCGTTGGCGCAGTTTGCAGTGACCCTGTTTTCTGCTCCAAGGGTAGTGGGTTCGATTTCCGCCACGAGTCTGGGTGTAATATATGTTTATTTATATATGTTTATTTATATATGTATTATTTATATGTATATTTATTTAAAAAAAATGTATATCAGTCGGCTGTTACCTAAAACACAGGCATTAAGTTGCCTACCTTAGGAACAGAAGACCTTGTGGGTGTGTTAAATATATTTATTATTATTTATTTATTTGTTCATGTATATATATCCACTACACTTATTTTTACTACTTATTTAGTTTTATTTTATTATGCATTATATAGTACAAGTAAATATATCGTCATGTTATTTTTTTACGTTTATCATTATAACTTCAAACTCTTTGTACACTTCATAATACGCTTTTACTATACCGTGTCCTACCGTGTCCCAAAGGTTGTCTGGAAGACATCGCTCTACTAGCGATAAGACCGCCTTTGTAGCTCCATCTATTTAGCGGCACAAATGGCGAAATTCGGCCTCTTCAAAAGTGATTTTTTTATACGTCTCTGAAATTTCATTCGTCTTGTACTTATTCGTATTTTGTTGACCAATTATCTAGAAATATTGACCAGTGTCATCTATTCCTAGCGTCATGTGATTTTCTTTTTTCAAATTTTTTTAATTCTATAAATATTTGAGGTGCTAATGAATATTTGTGACCTTGAAAATAACAATCACACCAATTCCTATTAAATCAATGCTGACCGATTTCCGGAATACCCTGACCTTATGCGGAGTTACCGCAACGATGTGTTTTCCTGTTGAAAACAGATCATCCGTTGGAATTAAGATGCTACGATGATACAGACGTCGACAATATGATTAGTTTTATACTGCTGACCAATTATTGTAAGCTTATGACCAATCGTATGTATTTCGCTACTTTCAAGAATCTTGGTTTGATAATGTAAAATTCGTATTTTGAGGTGTTAATCTAAAAAAGTCAACTTATTATTATTATTTTAATGTTTATATCAAAAACGTTGACCAATTATTAAAATCGATTGAGTAATTGTGAATATTTTGAGATGAATTTAAATTATTTTAGAACCAATCTGTAGGATTTCTTTGAGCCGCCAAAATTTTACGACTCTGTAATTAGTGTCAAAGTATTGACCAATTACTAAAAATCACTGACCAATTACTAAAAATCACTGATCAATTATGACCATTTCGAGACCAAGTTGGACCACTTTTTAAGATTCCAAATTTCACCATTTGGGCCGTTAAATAAATGGAACTCGCCTTAATACATCTATCTTTATTTGTTACGACTATTAACAATTAAATAAATATTTTGATTTATTATTATTATTAATTCTTATATCCAAAATTCAGTTGACAAATATATATATATATACATACAAAAATAAAATGTCAAATTGTTGGATGGTAATTTATTTTTACAATAGTTTTACGATACCTACTATAGAAACAGATAGCACTGATAGTACTTTCTGAATCGCGGTTAGTTAGTATATTAGTACCTTCAATCACACAACTATATAATTATGTGGATGAAACCGTAAACATCGGATAATGTAAATTGAATAAATAAGATAATAAAATATTTTATCTAAGGGGTTCGACATATATTTTTCTTAATCGACATTTTAGTATATTTGCTGTTAATAATAATAATTAGAGAGAGCGGTTCGATAAATATTATTTTCTCAATATACTAAGCGAATATATTTAGCTCCTTCATCTTTAACAGAAAAGCCAACAATATTTCTGTCATGTTGAACTAAGACCTACTTCAGGCTTTGAACAACACATTGTTCAAAGCCTGAAAACTGAAAAGAGCATTGTTCATCATTTCTAGTGGCCTGTAATGTTTTAAGTCGCAATTGTATGTTAAGACGTGGTTTTTGTTTTCACTTATATTATTTATTTATATGATATTATGAACCTAAGAGCAGTAATCTGAAGATCTGTCGGTACTTTTAAATTAAATATTTTTGCATTAGAAATACTATACAATATCACACTAAGAATTAAAGGGTCTGTGACCCTTTGTAATTGCTTCGTGCTGTGACCATACGCGACAATACATATACATTATTGAAACTTAACGCGAGATAGATGGTGGGAATTATCTAGTATACTTGTAATTTATTTAAATGTGCAGTTAGTAACATATATAATTAGGTTCTATTCATTTAAAAAATTTGGAAATAAATAAATTCTTTATTATCGAAAACACATTATTTTGTACAAGATAATATGTGTAAATGACATATATACTCGTATGTAGGTTAAATAATGTATGACATTTTAAAGAGGGTAACTGTTGAGTTTTTTGCCGGTTCTTAGCAGAACCTACATTCCCAATCGACATTAGATTTGAAATTGACTAAAATTAAATAAATAATTACTCTGTAAATGACGATTCAAAATGTTTTTAAAGTATACTTTAATTGAAAAAAAATCGATTAAATGTTCGTATCTTTGATAGTTATTTTTTACATACTTTTTAGCCGTAAACCCGTAAATTTATAGTAATAGTATAAAACAATATAACCCATACTATTAATCAGAACACTTGGTTTATGTGCAGTCAAAGATATACATGCGGTACTGTATCAGCCTGTAAACAACCCACTGCTGAGCGAAGACCTCTTCTCCATATAGAATAAATGTTGAACTACCATGAGTAACAGCTGACAACCGACGGATTTAAGTGCTCTCCGAGGTACGGTGGGGAGACCCAAAAGGACATACACCCAGACCAGAAACAAATATTTGTACAAATACAATAAAAATGTTTGTCCCTAGCGGGAATTGAACCCGCGACAGCCAGCGCGCGGTATTGAGGCGACTACTCGCACCACTAAACCATAACGGTCGTCAAAGATATACATAATCATGTCCAAAGAATTCAAGTCCATGTGAGGATAAACACGGAGTTACTTATGTGGAAATTATACGTACATTAATAATAGGCGTAAATCCGCTAATCTGAATCAGAATAGCGTTGTGAATTAAGTTCGTATATCGTTCTTCTTAAGAGAGCCCTTTGACCAGCCGTAGAAGATTTGCGAAAATTAGTTACTAAGGACTATTATTAATTAGTCCAAATAAGTACTCGAACCATTTATTATACAGTCATTAGTCTTACAATTTTATTAAAGCAGTTTAATTTATTACGAGAGTCTTAATTCATTCAATCGAAATAAAACAGGTTCTACAGAAAAATAAATCAACGAATACTTAAAGGTTTGGCCATCATAAATTTATATTAGTATATACAAAAGTCAGTTTTAACGAAGCTCTTGTGGACTTAGCCGCTGAAATACAAAATCACGAGCCCAATTAGTGAGTTACATAGACTTCCGGCTACATTTTGCTTCTTATTTCTTTTCTTTTTCTCTTTGATGAACAATTGTGTGCAAATTAGCAGTGACGACCCGCGGCATGGGACCGCATCAACGTTTGTGACACACGGCCGTACTAATTACGAAATGCACTTTTTCTTTTCAACAAAATTGTTTTTTATTTACATATTTTATAATTTTTTCGTTTTAAAGTTGTACTAAAACTAAATGTTACAATAGAATGGACGGTTGAATAATATTACTCCTGAAATATATTATTTTAAACTATAATTTTTTCTATATATTTATGTATTTAGTGAGTATTTAATAAGCATTGTGTGTTAGACATAAAAAACCTAGTAACGATTAATTGTATCAATGGACGAGTAGATGTAATTAACGAGCGTTTATCCCAGGGCTATGCGGGAGTTATAATATTTGCTTTAGAGAGTTCGCTTTGATAGACCCAAAATAAACCGAGCGGAAACACGAAAGGGTCGGTAGGCTGTATAAATTAAAACTAAAACTGTTTGATTTAATAATTTAATAACCATTTCCTAATTTATTCCTTAACGTATGATCAATAAATAACAAATAGTTATATGTTCGATTTATTCAGTTTCTCTTCGTTTTTGAACATCTTAATAAATTCGTCGGAGGGGACTTGTCGCTCCCGAGCGTCATCACCGCGATGCTCGGCGACGACGAGTCCTGGAAGGCGATGGTCTCCTTCTGCGAGACAGTAATGTCCCAGAAGGAGGCCGACGAGCGGATGAGAGAGGAGGCCGCCGACGTGGCCTCCATCCGCGGGCGACGAATGGGGGTGCGTAGGAGGCGCTACTTAATGAGCCTCCTGTAACGCCCTTGTGCCCGTGTCGGGCCGGGATGGGAACCCGGTCCTGCTAGACACGGCGTCGTCGGGACTGTTCAGAGGTTAGCCGGACAGTCCCCATGGAGGAGAAGTCTGGCCTTTTCGCCGAGGCCAGCCTGTCGCTCGAAGGATCCTGTTGCCTGCAGATCCGGGACCCTCCAATTAAAGCGGCTGAAGGCTCCCGCAGGGGTTTAGTACGGTATTGCACTTCCAAAGTGCCGAGTCCGACATAGGTCTAGGACTGCCGACCCGGGCGTCCTGGATATCATCCGTAAATGGATTCCCCTGCGTAAAAAAAAAAGCTCTTAATGAACAAATTATTGCTTAATATGGATTTCTCATTGTTAAAAAATTTAATAGTGATAATATTTAATATCATTTTTAATTATTTGACATTTATGTGAAGTAAAACACTTGCCATAAGAGTGACGAGTGATTCAATATTACTATTTACAGCTATTATTATTAAAATATTACGTTTTCAGAGCCGTATGTAAGATAGAATAATTATTAATCGACCTCGCAAATAGTTGAGACCTTTGTTATGGACTTCTATTTTACTAGCACTACTGGTCCAATATAATTCTCTTTAATAATAAGCTTTTTATGTATATTTTTAAATAAAAAAATAATAATAACGGCATGGCATTATTAACGTTTGTTTTTTATCTATATTTTTGTTATTAAGGTGCTCCCTACCCAATTTACGTAGCTTTTGATTGTAAAAATAAATCTTTTTTTTTTTTCGCATAACTTGGGAACCCTTTTATTTTTCAATTTAAAACCATTTTAACTACACACACTGGCATATTTAGCGGAACATAAAAAAAGGTTTGATATCAGTATCATATAAGATTGCTGGCTGGTTTATACGTCATTTAATTTAAAAAGAAATTATTTCAAATTAAGAAAACAACTGAACATCACATTTTATCTAATTGTTTTAATTTTATTCAAATACACCTTATCTGGAGCGAACTTCGAGCATTTCTTCCTTCTGAGTTTGATTTAACATTTCATTGAAATACTGTTTTTTTTTTTTTTTGTTAGTTTTTTATTTTAATCGCGTATCTTTTTGGAGTTTTTTTGGAGAGAGAGGACTAAATTATACCTGACTTAGCCCCAACGGAGATTGCCAGGGCACTCGAAATGCGAAGAAATGGTCAAACCTACAGAGTAATATCCAGAGATCTTCGTCGACCAGTTTCAACGATCCATCGCAGTATCCAACGGTTCAGAGAGACCGGTACTTATGTGAGAAGAGCAGGACAAGGCAGAAAAAGACGCACTTCGAGTAGGGATGATCGTTTCATTCGGCTTCGTGTACGTAGGAACCCCCGTTTGACGGCCGTCTCGGAGTCTGACTGCAGACCGCTATATCAGAGAAGTTTTAGAAGAAAAGTCGTACCGTTTGCCCCATATATCGGTGACGATTTTGTTTTTATGCAGGATAATGCTCGGCCGCATACCGCTCGGGTAACTCAAGCTTATCTTAATGATATGGATATCACTGTTATGGAGTGGCCGGCGAGATCACCGGATATGAACCCAATAGAGAACGTTTGGGATTTGCTGAAAAGAAAAGTTAAGTCCAGAATTCCAGCTCCTGCCAACGTGGGTGAACTGCGAATCGCCGTAGTTGAGGAATGGCGGAGACTATCCCAGGAGACCATCGATAACATCATTCTCAGTATGCCTAGACGGGTAGAAACTTCAATAAGAGCACGTGGAGGAAATGCGCGATATTAATCACCATTTTTCTAACTTAATTAATTATTATTTTAATATTAATTTTCACTTTTCCTGGTTACATGAAAAGTTCAAAAATGTACCATTTTTCACAAATAGCCTTTACTCACAAAATCTGTTCTTAATGTGATCTCATTTTAAGTAAAACAAATGAAACTTTAAATAACAAAAGAAGATTTTAAAATAAAACCATATTTTTTTAATTATGGACCTTTTTTTGTGTTCCGCTAAATATGCCGGTGTGTTTATTTTAACAACATCTGTTTAAGTTATTTTTGTTATTTAAGTGAAAAACATTGAACTGTTTGTTGCTTTAAATTAATATTCTAGTTAATTTTGCAAACACTTTATATTATAGAAGAATAATGTTAAGTTGGTTACTAGAATATTCAAAGTTAATTACAAAATAACATATCACATTCATTTTAGAAAATATTTTATTCCATTTTCTCATTGACTGTGTTCAATGACAAGACTTCATAAAAGAAACGTAATACATACTATTATTTATTATTACATTAAGATTTTTATGAGCAGATTGAAAGATGCGAGTTAGCAAACAAGTGTGTTAAGCGAAGTTTTTCGCAAAAATATTATATTCGGCTGCATTTTTATGTAGGGATTAATTAATGTAAAACGTAAATGGCATTTGACGATCAGGATTTTAAGTTAAGGCTAATAGGTACTGCTAAGTTTGTTTGTGATTTTTTTTTTCTTTATATCTTGATCAGGGTTGGTTCTCGAGTGGAGACCACGTACCGGCAAGCGCAACGGCCATCCGCGAGATGGATAGACGACTTGAGGAGAGTCGCCGGAAGCCGTTGGATGGAGGCTGCTTCGAATCGGTCACTCGGTCACTCTGGAGATCGATGGGATTAGCAGTGGACCTCCACTAGCTTATATGATGATGATTATGATCAGGGTTGAAGAAAAACATCGTGAAGACGCTTGCATGATGAATCCTACTCGTAAAACGTGTGCATCCGATACTATCTGCAGGAACGTGGCGGTTTAGCACTGAATCCTTCCTTCCATTAAGAATATAATTCTTTCTCTTACAGGTCATATAATGTTACAGTTTAGTATATTTATTTTAGAGTGCTGGAGTCAAATATGGGCTGATGAAGTGTTTGAATTTATTTTGAATTGCCTTTATGAATTGAATGAAAACATCGTAAGAACGCCCGCATGTGTCGGAATAAATTCTGAGATATGTACATCAACAAACCATTGTGGTTATTTGTTGTCAATAAATCCATTCCTTCTTCATAATAGTAGAAAAGGCTATTTTCAAGCTGTGGAACTTTTGCACGTTACACTTATAGTTTTTTTTATAACCCTCTTTCGTTCGTACGTTTTGCAGCACTATCGCAATAAAGTTTATAAATGTCTTCAAATTCTCAATAGCCTTCAATACATTTTATAAACGGTTATACATATTAATGTGTTTTTTTTTGTTTTTTTTTTTTAATTAAATATAATTTAAATTATGTGAACAAAATAAATCTTTCAAATAACCATTTTAATTTGTTTATAGAACTTTAACCATCGTTTGTAATTTAAAATTTCATTCTAACAGATGAAAATCTAAAAGGAACGATGTAAAACTTTTCTACTACTTCTGTAATTGCTTCAGAAGTTAGGAAATGAAAAGACCCTCGGCTATAAGAACAAAAATAAAGGATTCGTTATAGATGGAACAGAATTTTGTATCGTATGTATAATTACTCCCATTATACATTCTATTAAATTATTATGTACTAGCTGAGTCACCCATATATAAATTTTACTTTACTCACGCATTTACTGCTACTACTACTACTATTACTACGGTACGGTAGTAACTAACCGTGATTCAGGAAGCACCATTAACTCCATCTATTATGATAGTTTCGTACTTAAAAATGTTGTGAAAATAAATTATAATCCGATATTTCAACTTTTTTTTGTCTTTTTTATTTACTGAGTTTTGAATAAGGTATTAATTTGAATTGAAATACTGTAAAACATTCAAAATCAAAATCTAAATCAAAAACAACTTTATTCAAATAGGCCCCACGAGCACTTTAGTGATTATTATTATTTTTTGTAAAAGTAAAGTTACCACCGATTCGGAATGTAGATTCTGCAGAGAAGAATCGGCAAGAAACTCCGCAGTTACTCTTTTAAAAATAATATATAAAATGTGTTTTAATATAAAATTAGTAATATCTTGCATGAAATACAGCGCCACTAAGTCCACACAACTTTATCGACTAACAATAAGTAATCCTGCACCAAATAATAAACTTTATCTATTAATTTTTTTTTAATAAATTCTTCAAATTTTTTATCAGACAATTCCAAAATTGTTTGTGGGATTTTATTATACATACGAATACCATAACCCAGAAAGGAGGCGTTTATTTTGCGCAGTCGGAAGCTTGGAGTTACAATTTTGTTATTCTTTCTAGTGCTTACAGCGCGATTAATACTATTTATTTCAAAACAATGAATATTCTCGTGAATATATATAATATTGTTATAAATATACTGCGACGCAATTGTTAATATGTCTATTTTTGGAAAAACATCCCGTAGGGAGACTCTAGCTCCAAGATCGTAAATGCCACGAATAGCTCTTTTGTGCAAAATTAATACAGTTTCAATATCTGTAGCATTACCCCACAGTAACAGACCGTAAGACATAATACTATAGAAATAGCAAAAATATATTAAACGCGCAGTAGCAACGTCGGTCAGTTGTCGCACTTTTCTAACTGCTAATGCTGCGGAGCTGAGTCTACCATTCAAGGATGACAAATGGGAATTCCACTGAAGTTTTGAGTCCAAATTTATCCCTAAGAATACTGTAGTATCATTAACAATAAGCCTCTCGTTATTTATTTCTAAATTATAATTTGGATGTAACATTAGGCAACGAAAATACAACGCACTTGGTTTTTTTTTGGCGTTCAAAACGAGGTTGTTTGTTTTAAACCAATCCTGAATTCGTTTTTCACCATCATTTTACATTCATACATACAGTGACTATTTGACAAAACATTGTTACCATTGTTTGGAACACGTTTAAATTTATTAACTTACCTACTCTTCTCTAACTCGAAAAATTACAATCACTTTTAACAGGGTCCATCGATTTTAATGAAATAAATACTAACGGCCTTATTCATAAACGTACTGTAAGCCCGATTTCATTAAAATATGTTTTGACTCGATATATTGAATATAAAAAGACCACAGAACGAAAGATACAAAACATATTTTAACTATATCGGGCTTATAGTACGTTTATGAATAAGGCCGTAAGTGTTACCTCAGGATATGTTTCATTACTTTCATGGTAATTTTTAACGTATACTTAGTAATTTAACGGTGATGCGTGTTCAAACAAATAGACCGACAGACAATCATATCTAAAAAGGAAAGCATTGTGTATTATTGAACTTTTTTTTGGTATGT
Source organism: Euphydryas editha (assembly GCA_036937285.1). Lineage (NCBI taxonomy): Eukaryota > Metazoa > Arthropoda > Insecta > Lepidoptera > Nymphalidae > Euphydryas > Euphydryas editha. Next base: position 12,222,716 of record JAUPFZ010000011.1, on the reverse strand, counting down.
TTTAAAAACAGACGTAAAATGTACAATTATATTATAATATGTATAAATCTTTCTAATTAATGTTATAAATTTCGATTCAAAGGCTTTACGTCACTAGAATTTTGTAATTTATGAGTATTAATCGAAGACAATACAATGAAATTGTATAATTTTCTGCAGTCGTTAGCTTAAAAAAGGTTCATTGGAATAAATTATAGATTTTTGCAATCAGTTCATATTATTTCCTTTTTCATCGGCGACGAATATATAAAACTATATCACTGATTACAGAATATATTACGATACAAGAATCTTCAATGAATGTAATAACTGATAAATAAATTTTATATTAAGGCTTAGTCTCAAACGCTGACTACAATTATTTCCACAAGCAACGCAATATGTTTTTAGTGAGTGTCATGGAAAAGTTTCTATAATTTAATAATGAAAATTTCAAGACATAAATTTGTTATTAATAAGATTACAGAAACAACTATGCTGCATCCACACAACGAGTACAATAGTCTTATCTTATATCTTTAAACGAGCAATTCTTGTATATATTATATAATCTGATTCTCGGAAATGGCTCCAACGATTTTCATGAAATTTAGTATGCAGGGGGTTTCGGTGGCGATAAATCGATCTAGCTAGGATTTATTTTTAGAAAATGTCATTTTATCCCTTTTTTCACGCAATTAAAAAATATCGTTAGAATACGAAGGTAAATTTCGCTGTCGTTGTGAAGTTTGTAATAGCTCGAATGGGAATCTGGCGAATACGAAATCAGAACACCCGAGTTCGAATCCAGGCGTCTACGAACTATTTTTTTCCCTTTTATGTCAAGTTTCTTCTTTTGTGAGAAAAACTATTATTGAGAGCTCTTTTTTTATTTAAATAACAAGTTCCTATTATTTTATGTCGGTAAGATCGAAAATATTATTTATGTTTCATCAGTATGTAAATATAATTTAACCGAGCAAAGCTCGGTCATCCAGGTACTGTTATTATTACAGCATTAGGCAATAAATAATATTAAGTGCAGTACTACAAAGTTAGTGAACATTTATTGAATATTTCTTATCGTGCCCATTCCATAAATAATATTATTTAAAAGAAAGTTACTTTCAGCAACAAGTTCCTGCTTCCTGCGTTAATAAGTATTAATTATAGTGCCATGTTAAGATCACTCTTGAAAACATACTGCAGCAAATGGTTGTTCTAACATGTCGACTATTTTCAAAAGTTAGACAACATTACTTACCACGTTAACATTTGAACAGCTGAACTGAATCAGTGTGTAAAAATCCCACTGCTGAGCTAAGACCTATTCTCCATTTAGAAGAAGTGTTGGAGCTTAATCTACTACGCTGCTCTACTGCAGGTTGGCGGATAATATCCCTACCATGAGTAACGATCGTTACCAGGTGTCTATGTTAGCAACCAGGACCGATGGCTTTACGTGCTCTCCGAGGTATGGTGGGGAAACCCACAAGGACATACACCCAGACCGGAAACAAATATTTGTATAAATGCAAATATCTGTCCCGAGTGGGAATCGAACCCGCGACCACCGTTGAGCGACTACTCGCACCACTACACCAGAACGGAACGATAACATTTAATTACAAGAAATAACTTTTTGTTGCCATAAAAAACCCATTAAATAGTATTTAGAATCGTCGTTCCATAAAAATAACAATAGTGTAGGTGCAACATAAAATTATTTATTATAAATAATATGTATCTAACGAGTATGAGTTCGAAAATCGAACCGCAAACTTAACGAAAACCTATTCAATCGCTCATTATAATTAGGAAAGCGCTTTCATTAGCTTTCTACTATATCGAGTTACGATTTCTCCGCGCATTGAAACAGTAGCGAATTCACAATTAATTTTGAGGCGCGGATAGAATAACGATGGTTATTGAAATGAATGATGTTTTAGTAAAATTAGATTATATATAATCTTTATCACTGTAAAAACGAGTATTTTTTGTACATCTTTAAATAAACACGGAACAAACGTGAGGATCTCACCCTTTTTAAACAAGTAAAAGTGAAGACACAAAAAACCGACTTCAATAAAAAAAGTAAAAATGAAAGAAAAAAAATAATATTTTGTTCATGTTATAGTCAATGCATTATAAAGCCGTGGGTAGAGTTTTCGTATACTTTTATATCTACGAAATCGATGATGATACCTAAATTAATGACAACGCTAAACATATTTTAATTTTCAGTTTCTCATAGCGTAGTTTTAGTTTTTCTACTTCCATTTTTTTTTCTTTTTTTTTTTTAGAATATAATAAAAATTTTCCCATTATTACATTCGTTTATTTATGCGATATATTAGATTGATATTAATTGTTACAGACCAGGGAAGAATTGATTGCAAGACGACGATCGCAATCGACATACAGAAGCATTGGTGTGAAGAAAAAACTCCGAAGAATTCACGATAACAGCTATTGTAACGGAATATATTATAAATTTTGACAATCTTATTTACAAACACAGAAAATCGTCCTTTAGTTAACCTGAAATAAACCCGTGTCTCATTTACAAAAAATAATATCAATTAAAAATCATTGGGCGCTGTTTAAGGCTACAAGATTCAATTATTTATCACCACTGTACAAATACAAATGATGTTCATTTCACGTTGTCAAAAAGTTTGTATGTTGGTGATAAATTTTTGACTTGCGGGGTGTTTTTCTCGACTAGTATTTAATATTACTACTGTATATAGATATACTGATAAAGGTGTCTCAGTGAGAATGCACTTTATCATTTTAAAATAAAATCACTTATCTTTTGAGGTAGTTGTAATTTTTTTATCGGATTGTAAAGAAGACATGTTCCGATTAAGTATGGAATAAAATATCTATCAAATGGCCCCCACGACTCTGATGATAGGCTATTACTTTTTCATGAAATTTTCCATTACTTTTTCACAGAAATGTGGCTGTCTGATCTGCTGTCGGCTGTCTAAACTGATCTCATGCGATGATGCGTTGGATCTTGGATTCGAGCTCAGGAACTATTTCTGGTTTATCCGCATAAACCCAGATTTCACAAAAAGAAAAAAATTGCAGAGCATTAATTCGTATAATCTTGGTGGCTAGTTGACATCGGAATTTCTTGAGATAATTTGTTTTGGAAATCGTTGCTGCAATAAATCGATTGTTTAATGCGCTGTGTGGCAGGTGGCGCTATTTTGCAGACACCACATGTCGTCCAGATCCATGCAATCCAGTTGCGGCCACAAAAACTCCGTTATTATGTTCCTGTAACGAATGCTGTTCACAGTCACTGCAATATCGGCCTCATCTTCAAAAATGTAAGGCCCAGTCACGCCGCCTGACCACGATCCGCACCAGACAACTGCTCGTTGTGGGTGCATTTGTTTCACATGGATTGCATGAGGAGTTTCTGAGCCTCAAATTCGTTAATTTTGTGAATTCAAGTAGCCATTCAGATGGAAATGCGCTTCATCGAAGAAAATGACTTTTTTTGGAAAATTGGCATTGACTTCACTTTGCTCCATTAACTACCACTGAACGAATTACCGGCGCTTTCCATGGTCTGCTAGTTTGAGTTCCTAAGTAAGCTGAATTTTGTACGCATGAAGGTATTTTGTAAAATTTCGTAGCATAGTGCTTCGTGAAATTTAAAAATGTTAAAAACGGTGCTGAATTGATGTTTTCAGTGACACTCGATTACAGCAGCAATGTTTTCAATAGACTGCCGGTATGTTGACGCACAAGAGACTTAGTGTCCATAACCAATCCAATTTCTTAAAATTTATTGACCACTTTCGAATGGTTGACACATTAGGTGTCCTTTCTCGACTGAAAATTCTTCGAAGTTTGCTAGCGATCTCAGCATATGTTTCCAAAATTTTGTAATAAGTTTTCACAATTATGACGCGTTTTTCTTTCGCTAAGCGCCCCATTTTTAGTAATCGGAATAATCATAATTGTGACAGCTGCCAAATAAAAGAATTGCCACTTGCACAAAAAATTATACTTAATTTAAAAAAAATCGTACTGAGACAGCCAATATAATATGATGAAATTAAATCATATTTTATATTCTTTTATAATGATTTTGATAAAAAGATTCATAAGCGCGATGTAATTTAAAATAATTTGACCAACCAAACGCAGTAACGCTATTATAACGCCAATAGAAAGTCATTTAGTATGGGATATAATATGCAATAAAAATATATTTATTACTTAGTTTGAATTGAATGGAATCAGCCTCTTAACGTCTCACTACTGGAAAAAGGCCACTTATTCATAGAAGACGACGATACTTAAAACTTTTATTGATCATTAAGTTATTATTATTATTGATCATTAATTTAAAAATTAATGATATATCATGTTATCTCTTCTATTAACGTAACAAGAAGTGTATCACGTGCACGCATGTTAGCTACTGTAGACATAGAGAGATAATACGAGAAATGGAGTAGACAACATTTAGTCGTGCGAGCATGCTAGGCCGGCGGGCATTATTAGAAACAATACAAAAAAATATTGTGCATTGTTCTCATAAATATTCTAATATTCGTTTTTCTTAAATGTTTATGATCTTAGACATCCGCCAATTACATTTTTATTATAATATGCTAGCCATACCTGTGACTGTACCCATTCCTTTAATTAAGGCTATAAGATAAAGTATGAAGGCCAGCTTAACATGACCCATACGGTTCAAATGTTTCTGTACATTCCGAGTTTAAATTTGCTTGGACTAATTACTCAGGGTTATAATGTCTCTTATTTCTGAATGAACAAAACAAAGATCTTAAATTATTGACGTGGCTATCTATAAAATATTTTAGTTTGTATAAAAAAATATTGAATGTAATCGGACAATGCGATAATGAATTACAACAAAGTATACATTTTGACTTTCTACCCTCTACCAAGAGTACCGTACTGAATTTCTAGATAAAAAGTATCCAGTATCTTAACTCGTAGTAGTAAGTAAGTCTCAAATCATGCCCCTGTTACATTTGAATTTATTTAGTAATTGTGGCGTGATGTGCGGCCCAGATACAGACAGACAGAGCTAAAATTATAAAAAAAAAATTGGCTTCGTTATCAATTATAGAGTAAACTGCAACAATTTTATTATAAGTATCTTTGTATTAAAATAAAAATATATCGAAATATAATCAGTAAGATTAAATTAAGAGTAAGTAAACCGAATATTTTTTGAAATACTATTTTCTTTTCCATTTAATAATAAATCTAGTGCTCGTGGGTTCAACTCTCAAGAGATGGCGCACGAGACAACTTTTTTGAGTCAGCATTTAATGAGCTTTGGGCCTTTGTGTTTTGCGCAGTCAGAAAGTATAAATTAAGCTTATTATAAACATCATTAATTGCTTTCATTAAGTGCTATGAAACTTTTGTACCTGTACTAAATAAACTAAAATTCGGAACGTTTTCAATTAATTGGTTTCCAATTTTCCAGTTATGAATTCTATCTAAAGTTACATACTCATATAATCCCATTATACAACATTTGCTTAAATTATTATTAATAAGTTATTAATGTTCTTCCAAAGCAATCAATGAAATTGTGTCAATATATTTCAAAAGATGTTAATGTAATGGTGTTTAATTTAATTTAATTAATTGATTCCATGACATTAACATGTTGTTTGAAGTAACAGATAAATTAGAATTACTCATATTAATTAATTAATTTTGATGTAAGTCGAAGAACTTCGAGATACATAAAATGATATTATATATAATAAAAATCTTATTTTCAAATCTTATTTGCGTAATTTATTATAGATATTGATTTTGGTAGTCCTAATAAAGTATTATTTTTTTTTATTAAATTATATAAACTATCATTAAATAAACTAACGAAGATTTGTAAAATTAACTTTGTTTATTTCATTTATTTATTTATTTTTATTACAAATAAGTACATTTTTGCTATGAAACTAAAAACTACGTTTTATCAATTTCAAAAGTTCTTATGTCAACAGTTCGGCTTATTGTATTTAATCGTTGCATATATTTGCGGTGTATAGCGAGACGGCCTTGTTTTTTCCAAGTTATGATGTTAAATAAGTTCAGCAATTAAAAATTTCAGAATACGAGGAAATGAAATTATGCATGAAGTGAACGCAGTGGTCGCTCGGTTTTGCCGCGACGATTAATATTAATGAACTAGTGACACGCCGTTCTACCGAGCAGTGTCAAGCTTCTATGTTTCTTTTCAATGTAAATCGTGACTCTTTCGATGTACCTACTTGTAGCTTTCAACACAGGCCATCTGATTTAATTTATTTTATATTATGTATGTGAATTAGAGACGATCGTTCTGGTGTGACAATCGTTCTGTTGTATTCGCCTCAAACCGCGCGCCGGCAGTCGCGGGTTCGATTCCCGCTTGGGACAGATATTTGTATTTGTAGAAATATTTGTTTCCGATCTTGGTGGATATCCTTGTGGGTCTCCCCACCGTCTCTTGGAGAGCACGTTAAGCCGTCGGTCCCGGTTGTCATAGACATCTGATAACGATCATTACTCATGGTAGGAAAATTATCCGCCAACCCGCAGTGGAGCAGCATGGTGGATTAAGCTCCAACCCTTTTTCTATATGGAGAAGGGGTCTTCGCTCAGCAGTGGGTTTTTTATAGGCTGAAGACGAATTTCGACGAATATTATTTCGCATTGTAACTTTTGAAATTTAATATTTTTTTGAATTGATCCGGTTTTAATATGAAAATAAGGCACACAAATTAGAAAACAGTTTTAAATTTCAACCAAAGTATCGATCGCTTTAAAAATTAGTTGGCTAACTTCTGCATTAAAGCGTTGGCTACTTGCCTATTTTAGGTTGCAGGTGGATTAACCCAAGTAACTCCTACCACAAATAATTTAGATGCAAATTAAATTATATTTATATATTTAAAAAAAAACTATATTTGGTATCACTTAGTTAATCCTGAAGGTCATCTGTTAAATAAACCATTAATGGCTAAGATTTGCTCATTTTAATAACTACGAGTACATGATTCGATGATCAACTGATTTAAAATTAGTGGTTTGGTAACTTATAGGAATCATTTTTTTTATACAAGTTCTACTTAATTGTATTCTGGGTTTCTAATCCTTGGTTTTGAATAGTTCTTTACACCGACCTGATTATTCTAACTAATAAAATTAAACAAGTGCGAGTCGGACTTGCCCATGAAGGGTTCCGTAGCAGCAAGTAACATCATATAAAATTTCTTGTAGTTTGTTGTAACTTTGATCGATGTTTTAATAATAGTGTATTTTTTTTTTCTTTTTAATAAAAAAAAAAACTACTTACTAGATCTCGTTCAAACCAATTTTCGGTGGAAGTGTGCATGGTGATGTACATCATATATTTTTTCAGTTTTATCATTCTCTTATTTTAGAAGTTACAAAGGGGGGGGACATTTTACCACTTTGGAAGTGTCTCTCGCGCAAACTATTCAGTTTAGAAAAAAATGACATTCGAAACCTCAATATCATTTTTGAAGACCTATTCATGGATACCCACACGTATGGGTTTGATGAAAAAAAATTTTTAGTTTCAATTCTAAGTATGGGGAACCCCCAAAATTTATTGGTTTTTTTTTCTATTTTTGTGTGAAAATCTTAATGCGGTTTACAGAATGCATCTTCTTACCAAGTTTCAACAGTATAGTTCTTATAGTTTCGAAAAAAAGCGGCTGTGACATACGGACGGACAGACAGACAGACATGACGAATCCATAAGGGTTCCGTTTTTGCCATTTGGCTATGGAACCCCAAAAATGTTTCATTTTTGGGGTCATTTTGATATTATTTCATGATCGGTATACTTATTACTCTAGTCTATTAACGTCAGGCTACGCTAACATTAATATTATAGTTAAAACATGTTAGTTTGTATGTTTTAGTTAATTTCGTATCAAATATCACGGCAATTATATTTGTTGCTTAATTTGGCTTGAGTAGACGAATTTGTATAGCATTAGTCTATGTAGTGTTTGTCGGCTTTTAGATTACTATCGAACTTATAATTACTCTATGTTTGAATATTATTTCATTCATTTATTTACTAGCATAAAGAAAATGACATCTGTATATATATATTATTAAAAAATGCAAACAAAAACAGTCCTACGGTCGTCAGTCGTATTCTGTTATTTTGATATAGGAACAACCGGTCAAACCGGTATTCAAATATTTAAAAATATTAATATCTACTAGTGGTCGCCCAGTGGTCAAAATTCGACCTGATCTATAATTAACAGCATTGTCAACATCATAAAAATATGATTGCTCATAACATGGTGAGCATATGCAGCAGTCATTGAACCTGATCTGTGATAAAAAAAAATCCGTTGCTAGACCTGTATTAAAAAACTGTGTCGACAACAGACTTTGAAAATAAACAAAATTTGTGTATATATGTACATTGTACATATGTGTGTGTGCCGTAGTGTGTGTAGTGTTTTTTTTAAATTAATTTTATGTATTTTTTAGCATTATTATAAAAAAATATTCTAATTCTGCACTTGTTCTCCATATAAGCTTTAACAGTGCCAAATTACATAAATACTTCTACGTCCGCGTAATTTGCGTAAAAAGGGGTACAAAGCTTTTGCTTCACGTATTAATATAATATAGATTACGTTACAGTAACTTACTAATGAGCTAGCGATCGTGAGTACGATCTCCACACATGACTTGACATGACTAATATTTATATAGACCATATATAATTATGATTGTTGTGGTCTGGGCGTTTGTGCTTGTAGAGTGTGTGCTTCGTGTATTATAATATAATTATATGTCCGTCATTTACCACTTAAATATTATTATCCTATATATAATCATAATCGTATATAGGATAATTACTCTATATGGAGGCCGTTAAGTACGAAACGTTTATTTTATTCCGTTACACTATCCTAAAGTGAACAATGGCATTAGGTGGTACAAGAGTTTGTTTTTCTACTTTGCGTTTTTATTTCAGACTATAGTATCGATTTATTTAAATAAATAAATAAATAAATAAATAAATAAATAAATAAATAAATAAATAAATAAATAAATAAATATTAACCAACAATCACTCCACGTTAACCTAGCCCCGTGCTAAATTCGTAAGAACTTGTGTTACAGGTACTAGGAACGGAAATAAATTTAAGAAATATATATAAATACATATATACATAAATACACACCCATAACCCGGTGCAGACATCTATATTCGTCATACAAATTATCTGCACCTGGCGGGATTCGAACCCGCGACCGCTGCGTAAAGTGTCCAGTTGCCTGACCACTCGACCAGCCGGCCGTCAAATAATCATCAATAAATGCCTTGATTAATTTATGTGTATATTTATTTATATCATTGAAACAATTTTAATTCATCAAAAACAAGGCATTCGAGCGATCTAGAACCTCTGAGTCAGAACATTCCCTCGAGACGTTTTTTAACAAATAAGCATACTGAGGGCTGTCACAATACATTTACTAAAAAAGACTAGATAAAATAAAACATTTTAAAATGGAGTTTTTGAGAAATCGACTTCAGAAAATCGACAAAGCACAATAATATTATTTTGTACTTACAAGGAGACGGCAAGGGTGTGGGGTCCTCAAATCAAATGGAGGTTCTGCGTGTAGTTAGCACTTAGTGAGTGTATTCATATACTCAAACCCTAGAGCGCACTACTTAGCCATTGCCGAGAAAAAAAATCTTAAAGTTAAAAAAAAAATGTACCTATTATTAAAGTCTAATAAATCATTATAAACCGTTTCTTTTGAACTTTTATACATTATTGAATCGCGAATTTAATAATTTTTAACTTTTTAACGAATAAAACTTATAAAAGACTGAGGAATGTAAATAGAATAAATACAAAAGCCACTCTCCATTCTTTTAAACATTTTTCATACAGTAATATATTATTAAATACAATGAATATTTATGATAAAATGTTTATAGCATTAGCAACTTTTCAATCATTCATCTTTAGGAATACACAAACCTGGATGATATTTATCATAAAAACAAGAAAAACACAAATTTTGTCGACAACTTGCACAACAAATAAATGCAGCTTTTTTACAGGAGCACAGTGTTTTTACAAAAAGAACTGTGGCTTTTGTATTTATTCTATTTACATTCCTCCGTCTTTTATAAGTTTTAATCGTTAAAAAGTTAAAAAACATTAAATTTGCGATTCAATAATGTATAAAAGTTCAAAAGAAACGGTTTAAAATGATTTTTTTTGTTTTTTTTATTTTTTTTTTTTTTTTGTTTAATACTAGACCTCCCTAGTTAGGGGAGACTGTTTTTACAATTTTTTCACTAATTATCTTGTATTTAATTTCCATCAAAACTCAGTCATACAACTCTATCTTGTGCTCTGATCATCACTCATGCTTCATCCCATTTTCATCTATCATTCATCATCATTCACTCATATGCTTAAGGCGTGTGTGTACTTAAGGCTAGTTCTAACACTGGGGCAGTAAGGGGGGAGACAGGTTATTACTTTTTATTAATTTTACAAAAAACCTTAGTTACTAAATTTTACAATCTTATTACTAACCATTTCTATTTACTACAATTTTTTTTTTTTTATATTACAGATTATCTCTAAGAGGCAAGTAGGCTTGATTATTATATAACGTTATAAACTTATCTAATTTTTGTTTATATAGAACATTACATTTTATATAAACAATTTACACACTAATACTTAACAGCTACGTTCCTATTTTATAACATTTTTTCTTATGCTAGTCTAATTATAACATATTATAAGTATCTAACATAATTTTTATATTCTATTGCGCTTATTTACTATTGTACAAATTTTAATACAGAATTGTAGGAACAGGTCTCTGTTTTCACTAAAAAGGATTTCTGACAGCGATTTCAATTCCAGTTTGACGTCTATTTGACTTTCCAATTTGTGCCTCTCGTAATCATGGGCCGGGCAGTCCAGAAGTATGTGGAGGACAGACTCCGAACACGCAGGGTCGCAGATGCACGATGGATTATCCTTGCACTTGAATCGATGCAAGTACTCGGAGAACCCACCGTGCCCCGTTAACACCTGGGTGACAAATCTGTCCACCTTTATTTTACCGATGATTTTGTATGCGGCTATCGCGTCAGGGAAAAACACCCTGATGACTCCGGCCGTCTCACCACTACGATACCGCCGGTTCGATTCATCAAGCGATTGCATACGGATGCTTCGCTTGATGAACGAAACCGGGCAGCTGTCGCAGTCAAAAGCGCGTTTCGACTTCAGCGCAGCTTCCTTGGCCAGATGGTCGGCACGCTCGTTCCCCTCTAGTCCTGCATAGGCTTTAATCCAGAACAAACTTATACGTTTGTCCCGGAGCAAAGCCCTCTGCAGATGTCCCCGCGCCTCTACGGCCAGGGGATGGAGGGCTTTAGGGTTTTTAACGGTGAGCAGTGCCGATGACGAGTCGGAGTAAATCCCGACCGATCCGGCCAAGCGGTCCGCGGCCATCCGCGCCGCCCGGCATATCGCCAAGAGTTCCGCCTGGTATACCGTGCAGTAGGACGGCAAAGCAAGCTTGAGGGTTTTGGTTTCGGCGGCTTCGGTCCATACGGACAACGCCGCCCCCACCTTGCCCTCAATCTTGCTGCCGTCCGTGAAGATGTTGTAGTCGTTATCGCTGTTAGCTAGAAATTGTTCCTGGTCAGCCAGGCACTGGAACTCCAGGTCGATATGGCAGGCGGGGTGCGGAGACCGCAGAGCCGAGGACATCCGCTCCACCTCCCGGTCCCTAATCACGTCCTGGGGCATACCCCTCCTCGCCTCATATAAGGTCGCGGCTTCGCGGACACGGAGGTCGAGAGGGAGTATCCCAGCGAGCAATAGTGCCGAGTTCGAAAGGTAGTCCGGTATGCCCTACAAAGCTTCTGTGCGAAGCCTCGCTGGACCACGTTCAGCCGCTTACGTATCCCGAGTTTGTCCACGGCCGGTGCCCAAACGGCAGTCGCATACAAGATCACAGGCTCAGCCACCGCTCTGTAAATAGTGCGGATGACTTCAGGATGGAGACCCCAGCTGGCCTTAGCCGCTCGGGCCAGCTGGTGGTAAAAGGCGACCGCGCGCTTGCAGACATTCGCGACGTGGGTGTTGAAGGTGAGTTTTCGGTCTATGACGACCCCCAGCAGCTTCATCTCGTTCGTCAAGACAATGTCGACCCCGCCCATGCGAAGACGTGGGGCGTCATATTTCAGCTTGCGCGTCACAACCATCGCGTTGGTCTTGTGAGGCGCAAACCGAAGTTTATTAGATGCTCCCCATGCCCTCACACGTTTGAGGGCGGCATTGGCCCGCCGTTCGATCTCGAGGGCCGTCTCACCCTCAAACACCAACACCACATCGTCGGCGAACGCCTGCGTATAATGATTTATTAGACTTTAATAGGTACAATTTTTTTTTTAAACTTTAAGAATTTTTTTTCTCGGCAATGGCTAAGTAGTGCGCTCTAGGGTTTGAGTATATGAATACACTCACTGAGTGCTAACTACATGCAGAACCTCCATTTGATTTGAGGACCCCACACCCTTGCCGTCTCCTTGTTAGTAAAGTTTAAAAAAAAAACTAGACTTAAATTATTTAATACAATAGTATTTTTAATGCTATTTTTTTAAATAATTTTATTCTAAATATTATTTTTATAAAGTAATAACTACCAGAATCAATAATCACTTTTGATTAACTAACAACCACTAAGGAGTTCTGTCAAATATCTGTAGAGTTCATAAACATCGTCATAGGATCACCTAAGTATTATAATTTTTTACGCACTAAACACTTCAAATAAAACAATTATAACACAAATCGGCCCAGAAACCTCAAAGAAACCGATGTACTTACATACAAAAATGCAAAAACGGGTCATTTTTGCGGAGTATCTTCGATTACCCTGCAATTAAACATTATAATTTTCTGATTAAATGAATATAGAAGACTAAGCTTGAGAAAAAGAATTATCAAAATCGATATGAAATTATCGAAGACAATGATGAACATTTACAAAATTATGTGTTTTTAATTTTAATATAATATATAATAATTCTTAAACGACAGACGATGCATTGACACAGTAGTAACAGCAACTGGCTGAGCTAACAGTCGCGGGTTCAATTCCGTACATGACAGCTGATGTACAGATAATGTTATGTGCTTGCGGACCCGCAACACAGGTTTCACGTCTTACCGTTACCGGGAGCCGTTGAGTATAAGATGTGTGAAGTGTTATAAAATATGAATAAAGTATTCATACAACTTTTAAATTTAATTTTAATACAACTTAAAACTTTAAATTTTGCGTTTGAAAACTTTACATTCTTTTTATGGGCCAAGGTGTTCGCATCTATAATAAAATCTAGCAAGCCACACACACATTGCCACGTTGTATATTTGTAGCCTACATTATAAATTCTTTGATAGAAAAAAAAAACATATTATTCTGCCCGGGATGTACAGAATGATAAATAAGTTCTTTGTCGTCTCTTTATAAGTCGTTTGTTTACCTGGAAAATCTGCTTACGCTGAGGTTTTAGGTGCGACATAGCCATTTACGCACCTTGGTTGCTAACGATATGCTTTTTAATTGGTTTATAGTAAGCGACCATATTTGTAAACATGGATCAATTAGTAACTGTTCAAAGACTAGAGTACAGTCACTGAGAAATTTTAGATGAGTATGTCTATAGTATCGAAATATTGCACCTCACCTTTGCTGAGTTCGACTTCGTGATTTTCCCATTACTTGAAATTCGACCGAGTTGGACTATGTCTGTAAGCATACACTTAATTTTCACCAACTACCGTGAAGAATGTACTAAAGAGTAGCAGAACATTAATACCTGACATAATTTTCGTTTTGTTAATGTAATCTCTATTATTGTCAATGCGCATTAAGTTAGGATACCCTATCCTAACACTACAAATACTGCCAGGTTTAGCCTAGATGTTATTATTGTTAGTGGTAATCCAAGTCTGTAACAATTAAAAAAATGCTAGAAACCTCTTCTAAATAAGTAATATTAAAGTGCCTTGAAGATAACGACTTGTTGCACTCTTTTCTGTTGTAGTTTTCTTTTCTCTTGTATTAGTCTTTTAGTCTCTCGGTCTACTTATATAATTGACATACCGACTGACATAGAGCCGCAGGCCCATTCTGTATGAATTTTAACATATGCTTTTAATGATAATTGATATTATGATATAATATTATAATGGCTAGAAAGCCACTAAGATATTTTATGCACCGGTATTGCATACTAATGTCGGTAAAACAGTCTAATTATTAGGATGTATCGCGAATATCATTATAATCGTATTTACAGTGTTTATTGCAATGTTTCAGATACATAATTTTGTACCTCTTTAACTGTAACATAAATCTGACACATTTGTAAAAGCTATATATGTATAAAATATGTGTGATGTTGATGTACCTTAATAATATATATATATATATATATATATATATATATATATATATATATATATATATATATATATATATATATATATATATATATATATATATATATATATATAAATATATGTATAATATATATATTGATTTTACATCTACCTTAACACACACCCTTTTTTTCATTAATAATAACATACCTATAGTAAAAAATAAAAAATAGTAAGAAATAAAAATTAATTTCAGTAATACTTTTTTTTTTTATGTGTTAGTTGAATAGGCAAACTGGCAGACGTGCCACCTGATGGTAAGTGGTCGACGTCACCCATGAACATAAACTAGTTTACCTGGAACTAGCCCAGCCAACTCATTTATGTGTTGCCTATCCTGAGACATATGATGTTAAGTCTCGGTGCCAGTAATTACACTGCCTGTCTTGCCCTTCTTTCCGAAACACAGCAAAGCTGTTTCACGGAAGAAATAAGCATGATGGTGGTACCCATGCAGCCGAGAGCGCGGCACAGCGCATCCCTCCCACCGGTGTCAAAAAAGTCAAAAAAATATGTCAAAAAAGAACAACAAAACTCAGTTGACAACAACTTTTATAAAATTTGATATCGGAGATAAAAATAATACAAGCGTTTAACCTGAATGTCAGAAAAATAACATAGGTATTATTAAACATTTAGATACCAATGATATAAAGAAAAATTATAGGGAATGTAAGAAATGGCTAAAGCAAATGGCATTGGGGTGAGCGCTAAGCGTGGAAAATAATGTATTTGAGGAAAATTATTATAGAGCATCGGGGACGCGTCTACAAAGAAAATCGAGAATGTGTAGACTAAGTGCCTTTTTCAACTTATTACACGCCTCTTTTATGGTTACGCATCCGACATGTTCACGCAAAAAAATACCAAAAAACGTGGACATAGCAGCTTTAATGCTCCTATGTAATCGCATAAGAAATCTCGGAAGTTGTGATGTTATCCGGGATCATGTTTGTAGAAAAAAACCATAAGTGACAGTTATATTTAAGCATGAAATAAAGGTTTAAAATTTGTAAAAAACCTATTATTTATATACACGTATATATAAATATACAAATTTAATACGGAAATGAAACACTTTAAAAATTAAGAGGTCTCTTAAAGTAATTTGAACCTCATTTATGATCTGCATTTATTATACCCGAACTCACCTCAGCGTAAATATGTTATTATCAAAATCTGTTATAATCAACGTGCAACATAAAACATTATAAAATAAATTAGGATAATTTATTTGAAAAATAAATATTAATTAAATATATAAAAAAAGTTGACAACAAAAAAATAAGCCCCTATGCAAACTACAAATTTTTTGTTAGTGTTGTAGTAATATAATGTATATATTGTGTATTGTTATACCACTAGGTACATACGAAAAATAAGTTATAGTTACTTTTGGAAGTCATTTTATTTTTTATATTTTAAATATTTTTGAAATTGAAATTATCAAAGTAATAACTACTAGCATTAAAAATCTGCAGTCCCTTTTAATTAACTAACTACATATATTCCTTATCTTCCCATTAAATATATATAATAGAAACACAGATCACATATGTATATATATAATAGGAAGATAAGGAAGATAGGGTTCTTTTGACGCACCATCATCTCAAAACTACTGAACATATCGGGATGGGACTGCTACCGTTCGAATTTTAAAAAGATAAAGATTATTAAATTATTTAATCACTTATTTGTTAATTTAATAATTTATTAAACATTAATTAATTAATTAATTACTATTTTAATGTTAAAACATTAAACTATTTTTTTAATAAACTAATATTTTATTAATGAATTATTATTTAATAACTAAATTAATTATAATTTAGTAAACTAATAAATTTGGGAGTTCATCTATTATTTATTCTTACAGAATCAAAAAAAATCAATAGAAAATAAGAAAAACATGTAAAAATAATAAAAATAGAAAATAATATATAAAGGAGTAAAAATTAAAAGTAAAATAAATAAATTATTTTCTGTGAATAACAGCAAAGCTCAGCTAGCCCAGCAAAGCAGGTGGGAACGGCTAGTATACATATATAAATATTACACCTAGACTTGGGGTGGAAATTGAATCCACGACCCTGGATCGGAAAGCAGGTAATTGCCAACTGCGCCAACGGGCCATTCAAATTGTTTTAATAGCCAAGTTCCTTTTCAGTTGCGATCTTCATAACCAGACCGAAATCGAACCGAAAACAGATGCTTATCATATATTGATGGACACGATATTATCTTTTTTAAGACCTAAGTGCCGTAATAACGAAATATCCATTTACGCTGATGGTTGAGGGTTCTATTCCGGATCAGAGTTGAATATTGTAATTATACAAAAAAAGTTTTTGGTCTAAATGTTTGCCATTCTAAGTGTCCCCGTTGTACCTCAGAGGGCATGTAAGACCGTCGATCTCGCTTTTTATCACAAACATCTGATAAGTATCCTCATTCTTATAGGGAATTTTTGGGCTTAAGTTTAGCTAGCCAGTGGACTAACGTTATAGATAAAATCCCAGTCCTTCTCCTATATAGAAGAGCAGGCGTTTGCCTGTTTAGTATTTATAAACTGCTTCAGTTTAAAATTCAAAATTTCAAAAGTGTGTATAACTATTGTCTTCATTGAACTAATTTCGATCGACATTGTAGTATAAATCAAATTTTTACCAGATAATGATGAAATTGAGAGACTATCAACATCGAATTGTAAACGGTCGTTTCGTTGAAATGAATTGCATATGGTGTCAATCAGGCCTTAAACTTAAGAATATTTTCACAAACCGAAGTGTAATTATTTAGTAAAAGACATGTACATTCGATCTTTTGCCAATATAGCCTATACTTATAGCCAACTTTTTACCATTGTATAATTTTATTTAGTATAATTATATTTGTTAGTTTAATAAATGTCAATTTTTTTCTTTGAAATTTCTTTAGTACGTGATTGATACATATAATAAACGAACTTCGACACGAATATTCAAACGTTATTTAGTCTCAGATATAGTTTGGTTCTGACGACCGTTCTGGTGTATGTTGCGAGTAGTTGCTTCAACGTCTCGGGTTGGATTCTCGCTCGGGACAAATATTTGTACATATGTATATGTGTTTAAAGTCCTTGTAGGTCTTCCTACCGGGCCTCGGAGAGTACGAAAAGCCGTCGGTTCCGGTTGCTTTCATAGACACCTAATAAAGATCGTGACTCGTCGTAGGGAAATTATCCACCAACCCCCAGTGGAACAGCATGGTAGATTAAGCTCCAATCCTTCTTCTATATGGAGAAGAGTCCTTCGCTCAGCAGTGGGTGGTTTACATACTGATTGAGTTCAGTTCATGTTTACGAATCCAAGTTAATAATGTTGATACAGTAGGTACGTAGTATGATTCCATTAAATAAATACAAGATGTAAAATATTGAAGCTTTTATTTACAAAATTACCAACATATAATATCACTTTGGGAATCGCAGTTTCACTTGCATAACACCATGAATATACATAACTAGTATAATATAAAAACAATGATGATTACAATTCCTCGATAAACTGTATACATGTAAAACTACATACATGATAGATATACAAAATAGTAACTGACTGATTGTAGATTTAATTTAGTACATATCGTTGTGTCAACTGTAAAGTATCGAATGTGAGAAACGCATTTTTCATATTCGTCAGATTACAGTTGCTAGAGGGACGATACACAATGACTGAATTTCGAAAGTGTGGACCGCTTCGGAAGGCATAAAATGATTTTAAATATGTTAAATTAAATATGTTTTTAGAGCCTCCTGGAAAGTAAGGGTTTTCACATTCGATATTTTACAGTTGACACGACGATATATATATAGCAACTAAGTTATTAATAAAAATAATATTGAAAAAAATATATAAATTTTATATGTATTTTTATAGATATGCGCTGAAACAATCAGTAAACCTTTAAATTACAAATTACGTAAGAAATTAAGACATTCGATTTTTTTACATTTATATTTTCAAAACGAATCAACTGAACTTATTAATTTATTCATATTATTGTCTATTTAATTTCTTTGATATTTCATTGAATAAGTTATTCATGAAGCAATATAATTAGCTTCAATTTATTTTTATTTTTTTCCAAAATAATAATAGCTCCTAAATAAAATAATAAATACTCATACAGACAAACCAATGTTTTATACATAAAATTTCAACGATTTATATTTTTATCCACATCTTTTTTTTTGACATATTTCATATTAAACAGTAACACGACGCATGCAAAACAAACTTACTTAATTTCCAAGTTTAGTTGTTTTGACGATAACCATACGAAAGAAGATGGTGGCTAAGATTGTTAAACTAAAACAATATTTATTTGAGTTTGCCATATAGACAATCGTTTTATATTTTTAAACAGTTTTTGTAAGTAAAATAATATTCAAGGCATTATATTCATAATTTCTTTAAAAAAAAGTTAATATTTAATTAGAAAAGCCTTACTTTTTTTCTGTTCATGATCGAGCTTACATTTCAAAGGAAAGTCATTAGGTACTTGATAATAAAATAAATATAATATATATGTTTATAATGTATATTTTTTCAAGTTAATATCGCGGTAATATCTGAACATAATAAAAATTATGATATTGTATAGCTTTTATAAAACATAAATCCCAAGAAATAAAAAAAAAGTTATTTGGCGTTCGTCTATTACTAAAAAGCGTAATTTATATTTATTGTCACAGGTGTGAGAAGAAAATGACAAAAAATAGAATTATCAGAGATTAATAGTCAAACTTTATCCGCTATATATGACAATAACTTTAACACATTTTATTTACAACAATTTTTATTTTACAATTACAATACGAATTAACAATCTTGTGTCAATTACCTAAGTAAACTTGGAATAGATATGTTTCAGACTTTATGTAAAGTAATGAAGTTATAAAGAAGTTTTTTCTTATTATTACAGTTTTAATCAGAGTTCAATTAAAAGTAGAAAGTAAATGACATAATTACTTTTAATATAGAGTATAATGTATAAAAGAAATAAAAAGCAAATAATTAACTTTTCGACGATTCTAGTTACTACTACAATATTTTAAAATATTTTTTCGATGACTTTTCCGCAACCTATATGTTATTGCGCAAAAAAAAATTGTATTTATTGATTTTTACATTAAATTAAGTATACACTAGCCTTTTAAATAAGCTCTTTAATCACCTGATCAAAGATTTAACAAAGAAATAGTACTGGAAGACGAAACAAATCCTTAACGAGATAAAAATTATCATAATTAGGAAACAATGGGAATAACGAATCCCCCATTAAAATAATTTATTTCTGTCGTATAAAATTGTCACATTATGTATCTATTTACAGTTATAACTAGGTACGTTCTATAGCGTTGTTTGAAGACCCGTTTTGGGGTTTTGAAGGACCATAAGATAAAATGTATAAGTAAAGATAAAATTATGCATATTAATAAAATGTAAATCCCTTTGTGCATTTTTATTTATTTATAAAAAAAATTTAACAGAGATTATTGAATAATTGAATATTATATCTAATTGTTATTCTTTTGATATACAGCTTCTTAACACTTATGGTATATGTGTAGATACTTAATTTTATTTTATTTTTACTTAGGGATTCAATTCTATTTCAATTGTGCTTTTATAGTAGGTATAATAAAAGGTACAAGGTATTTGGCATTTATTTTGCAATATTATATTCGTAGATACCTATTTACCATAGACGTTGTAGATTAAAGAAAAATGTAACGCTTTAAAAATTACAATAAATGTTGTTCAAAGTTCGATAAATAAGCGATAAAAATACCTATATTGATACATATTACTGTTAATGTTTTATGCAGATTATACCATTTTATTCAGGTTTGATTAAAATATACATAAAATTATTAATATAATTTACACAATAACACAATATATAGAAGCATACTTATTAATATAACAATAGATAAATTATCACAGAGGAAGATCAATGTTTTAGTACAGTTTTAATATAAAGAAACAAAAATATGAGATAAGAATAAAATTGTTTCCAGTTCAATCAAAATTGTAAATAAACGGCTACTAAGATTGTTTTTACATTTTAACCCTTTGATTATTTAGTTTTTAAATATATTTTTTTTTTAATTTATTTTAACAATAACATAAAAAAGTAATAGAAATAGAATACATTAAATTATAATATGGTATTGTATGTATTTAATAAAAATTTACTTCCAAGAGAATAAATTTTATAATCTACGTTTTGGCAATTGACATTCTATATACTTCACGTTGTATGCGTTGTATGTGGAGAGGGCATGTAACATTTTATAATGACTTTTTTCGTTGATTGCTCATTAGTGTTCGTACTCGCTTCAGATTCGTTATTGTGATTTCATCATTAGGTTTCAACTGCAAAGCCCGACGATATGAAGCAGCAGCTGCCACATATTTTCCATTAAGATGCAAAATTGCGCCGAGATTAGAGTGATATTCTGCATTCTATAACCATAAACACACATATTAATTATAATAATTACCTAACATTTACTATTATTTTTTTATTTATTTTGATAAATATTTATAAATACTGTATATTTATAAATATTTTAAATTTTTATATATAATATTTTATATTTATAAATATTTATTAATATGCTTTTAATAATGTTAAATATACATTAAATTCATTTAAGTAATAAAATTAATTTAATATTACTCAAAACTAGACATTTAATAAGGTTTTTATGGCTTGAGCCCATTGGCAACACGGCACGGCAACATATTGTCTTGTGATGAATAAATACATGAATATATTGTTGATTATCGCAGATACAAGATCAGAATCGACAGGGTTCTAAATGCCTATGCATCCTTGGAAACCTTCGATAATACCAATGCAATGTATGGGAGGCTGTTGTTGCCTTACTTATAAGCTGTAGCTATACACAAACAGAAGTCACAATCAGGGATATCAGACGTACCAGCTTCTTGGTACACATACCAGTTATTAAGGTCATGTACCATGTACCAAGACTACTTAGTCCTGGTACGCAAAAATACCAAGATTTGGTCGTTGACTTGACGTTGTAGATGTATCTACAACATAGAATAAGCGACAAATTTTAGACTACATGTTAAAAAAAAGTCATCGCTGTTACATATCGATATATTATATCAATGTTGGCAACACAGCTTAGGGGTACCAGTTTTTCGTCATCAATACAAACTTTTCAGCCAGCTCGTCATCAGGAATTTTGAGTGGCCGTCTGACATCCCTGTTCACAAACTCACGATAGTACGCTTTGACATTTTTTTTTTTACTAACTTGCAACTTGAAAAATTATTATTGTATATAAATATACTATATGTGTTTGTTTATTATTAATAGACATATATGAACAGTTATAATAAATCTTATCGTACTTTTCCCTAACTAATGGGTCTTCAGATGCTAAAGAGACTGCTTTTTTAAACTAAAGTTCTGCCTCCATACTTCTACTTGCCTATTACCTGATCGTCGAGGCATGCTTCAAATTACTGTCAGTAACTGTTTGTTTATAAGAATTCCTAAAGATTCCTTGCTATGAGTATACCATTCCGTCAGTGGCTGCAGGTCCCCTCCCCTAACTTACCTCGGGACTTAATTCTACAGCACGCGCGTACCAGCGTTCTGCGGAGCGGCAACGTCGCGCATCCCTTAGGGCCCGCGCGGCTGACGCAGCACGTACGCTGTCCGTAGGTGTCAGTCGCGCTGCTTCTACTAACTGCTCTGCGGACTCGCGCAGCCTCCGTTGTGATCTCAAAAACATGCCTGATTAAACATTAAACTGTGTCATACTTAAAGCAAATACATCGTTTAAATTGTTTTGTTTATGTATTCAGTTAAATTAAATTAATTACATATTATAATAATAGTTAAAGTAATAAAGTAACTTGCAACTTGAAAAATTATTATTTTATGTATATAAATATACTGTATGTACTGTATACTGTGTTTGTTAATTATTAATAGACATATATGAATAGTTATGATAAATCTTACCGTACTTGTCCCTAACTAATGGGTCTTCAGATGCTAAAGAGACTGCTTTTTTAAACCAAAGTTCTGCCTCCATAATTCTACTTGCCTGTTGAATATTAAATCCATATAATTATTTATTACTAATTTTTTTTAACAAAATAATAAATTCAATTCATTCACTTTTTTCTTTTTTTTCTTATTATTTTTATTATTTTTCCATACACGGTTCATGTATTCATATAATATAACAGCGCTTACATTTCTAGCGAGTATTTGTGCGAGAGTGATGTGTGTTGCCACATGATTCGGAGCCAGAGCCAATGCGGATAGAATGCTATGTTCAGCCTGCGGCCATTGATGCAGTTGCATGTATATTTCACTCGCCATCGACAGCACGTTCTAGTTACAAAAATCCAATGATGTAACAAAAATAACAAAACGAAAAAATCTATATATCTCAAAGATATAAAAAAGTCAATTAAGGCATATTATAATTTTTTTTTTTACAATACGTTTTCGATAATAAGAAACTTTTGTTGAATTACAATAGACTTAAATTCTTTTGGATTGAAGCCAGAACAAAAATTTCAATGGTACATACGTGTCGCGTCCAGCCGACGATTGGCGCATTCGTATCGGGTAATATTTGCAACGCGTCCTTGTAGGCTGAGAGCGCTTTGTGCCAGTGCCCTCTCTGTGTATGTAGGGATGCTAGTTGTACTAGCGCAGATACGCGTGCAGCCTCATGCTCGCGTCTGTCTCGAACACGCACACCCTCAGCTCGGGCACCAGCACGCAGCGCGCTTGCCGCTTCCGCCAGCCGTCCGTCCGCCATTAATGACGTTCCAAGATTTACATATGCCACTAAAAGTTATGTTATAATTATCTACGTAGCAAATTATTAACAACGAGTACGGTAAAACTGTAATGAGCTCATGTATTACACAATACTAGTAGTATTAGTTACAATAAATAAAATTAAAAATAAGCAAAAACAGATCTTAAATGAAATAATAAAGTAAAATTGAGTATAAGAAAAAGTATTTGGGTTAATACTTCGTACTCGTATATTGTTTTCAAAAAGTATACTTACAAGCCATGGAAGGTCGAAAATAAATTGCCCTTTCAAAACTTTTGATAGCTTCTCCGAACCGCCTTTGGTTTTGATGTAAAATTCCCCTAAAACAACGGAACGAATAAATTGAGGCGTTTGTATGTACATGATTTGCTAATTAAATAAGTATGTAAATCCTCATTCGTTTAGTGGCAAAGCACTACAAATTCATTTGCATCAATTTGTGTATTCAAAAGTTTTTAAAATAATCAAACGCAATAGGGCAAGAATTCGTGTTATATTCATTTCATAAAATAAATTACGCTTTACATATATTTTATACGTAACTAGATGACGGGCGGGGTTTCTTCCGCGTTTATGTTATTGCTGTTATTGTGCATCATAGAATTAATAATGAAATATTCTGTGTCCTTCCTAATTAGGTTAATGGATACAAACAAACTAACAAAAGACCTGTTACGCTTTGTAAGGCGTATTAGAATAAACATTTATTTAAAAGCTAGTTCCTTAACTAATAAAATGAACAACACCATAAGATACTCTATATACGATAATATATAATTGATAGGGTTGTGGTAATCGCTTTATAATTTTAAGTTAAAAAAAACTTCTTTTTTTTTAATGAATAAAAAAACGTCAATGCATGTATGTTGTCTTTTTAAAAGAAAACGATTAACCAAAAAGAATGTGCCTTCGTTCTGAAAAATTAACATTCATCGATTTCTCGAGATTATTGGGGGAAAATGGAATATTGATAAAAATGTACATTAAAATAAAATCTTGGCACTTTGAAATAATAATAAGATAAAGTTATGAAAGTTACATTACAATATATTTTTTTAAAAAGTTACATATTGGTATATAAGGATGTAAATTTTGTGATAACAGAGTGATTTTGAACTATAATACGAGTATAAGAACGAGAAATAAAAACGGAAATCATGACAAATAAATTTTTGACTTTGCACGTCAGTATTTCTTTATTAACCTTGGCCTCTTGTACCTTGTAGAAATATAGTTTTTTTTTTATTTAATTAAAGCTTGTATAAAAAAAAATACTATAATATTTTTATACAAGATTTCGTAGATAATTGCGTTACGTTGATTCATTAATTGTAGATTAGCAAAACACAGAGGTGTTTGTAATTCATTA
Organism: Euphydryas editha; assembly: GCA_036937285.1. Taxonomy (NCBI): domain Eukaryota; kingdom Metazoa; phylum Arthropoda; class Insecta; order Lepidoptera; family Nymphalidae; genus Euphydryas; species Euphydryas editha. The sequence continues at coordinate 12,197,905 of JAUPFZ010000011.1, read as the reverse complement.
ATTTATACATTTATCGAAGAGATATAAAAGTATATACGTTTTTTCTTTGTTGGTCCGGCTTTCACGAGATTCTCTTCATGCAGGACGGTTATGTCCACTAAAACACGCTCAACCGTTTCCTATCCATCACCACGATATCAAGCTTGTTCGCTAGTATCGTTTTGTCCGTGGCGATAGGCAGGTCCCAGTAGAGCGGGATTCCGTTCGAATACTGGCACCGGTGTATAATACGGCATCCTATGTTCCAGTAGACCGTACATTAGAGCAAGCTCTTGATTAAGAATCTTGACCGCTTGGTTATGTCTGTGCAAGTACTCAGTGTTGACAAGCGCTGAACACCCCGAAAGCACATGACGATGTGAATCGAGGGATGACGACAGGCTCGGTAGAAGCCGGGAGTGCCATCCTTCAGAATGTGCTTTAGGTAGTTGTTCGTCTTAACCACCTGATCCTGTATTGCACAGAAAAAACCTTCTGATTCCCTAAATAGATCCCCAAATCGGAGCCACTGCACGAGGCCTTAACATCCACATGAGGTGGGTGGATCGCCTTATAAAAGCGTCCATGCAGCTCCTTCTCCATCCATACAGTCTCCCGGTCAGAGGTGCTAAGTACAACCGGTCTTCGCCATTCTTCTTCAGCCATGGATAAAGGAGTGAGAACTTTGTCACTTACTATAGCATCATCATGCATTGCGCTCTCCCTCCTCATTTCAAAGTAGGCCCTGAGGCTGCACACCTCTTGGTTATGCCTGGACTTGGCGCTTAATAGGCCTCGGCCACCACACTTCCGTGGGATATAGAGTCTCATGGCCGACGATTTCGAGTGATGCATGCGATGGTGAGTGATAGTCGTACTGACTCCTCTGTACAGGGCTTCGAGTTCGGTCTGAGTCCATCTGAGCACGCCAAATGTGTAAAAGAGAATGGGGCATGACCCAGCCGTTATAAGCTCGGACCTTGTTGGAGCCCGACAAGTAGTTTCGAAGAACTTTTGTCAGCCGGCCAAAAAAGACCTCGCAAACCGTCTGTTTCATATCCGCCTCCTGCACCCCTATGCATTGTGACATGCCCAGATACAAGTAAGATTCAGCTTCGGAAATAGTCTTAAAATTAGCGTCACCTGTCCCCTGTCTACATGCACGACCGCACATTTATCTACTCCAAGCTGCATCCTGATGGTGCCACTGAACTCAGTAGTGATTTTCAGCTACTCCATAAGGCGTGCAGCATTAGGTGCCAGCAGCTTGAGGTCATCCATGTAGAAAAGGTCGGAGACTTTAGTACCTCCTCTTCGAAACTGAAAGCCTGTCCCCGAAAGCTCTAACAGAGTGCTTAAGGGTTCAAGGACAAGCAAAACCAAAGTGGGCTCAGACAAACACCCTAGGAAATACCCCTCCGTATCCTGATTAGGTCATCGGAACCCGCCGTCAGTCGCTCCGCCTGGAGACAAAGGATCGTACCCCATTGCTCTCTGCATACTTCGAGGAAGTCTAAAACTGCACCGTCGATCTTGTACAGCTCAAGGACCCTCAGAAGCCATGAATGAGAGGCACCGAGTGGAATGCCATTTTGTAGTCAATCCAGGCAGCAGAGAAGTTCCGATTGTTGCGTTTGACAAGCAGGCCCGCAACAAAGTCAATAAGAAGGAGCTCCTGTGTACCGCGACTGCCTCCACGGCATCCGTTCTGAGCTGCAAATAAGATGTTAAATTCGTCGATAATATGACGAGAGATCTTGTAGCTCATAACGGATGTCAGTGTCTTATAGATGGAAGTTAGACACGTTATGGGGCGGTAGTTGGTAGGATCCGCGGTGTATCGTGGACTTAGGAGCTAAGTGAGTGATTCCAGTAGTGAAGATGTTCGGAAGCATCCTCCGCTCTATTGCCACATGGTACTGTCGAGCCAAGATCGCATGGCATACCTTGAACCCTTTCAGCCAATAGTGATGCAGACCGTTAGCCCTCTTACTTTTCCAGTTCGGTACCCGCCGGACCACATCGGCTACGTTCTCCACAGAGATGATGATCGGGTTCATCGGTTTGATCTTAGCACATGCTTCCTGAACGGCCGCAATCCAAGAGTCCTCCTCATGTTCTACCTCTCGTGACGATATATTTCGCCAAAAGGCGACGAGGTCAGCCGTATTCGATTTTTGGAAGCACGGCGTCGGGTTATCCAACTTCCTGTAGAACCTCTTCTGATCACTCACAAAGAGGCGATTTTGTCGGAAGAATGCGCTTCCCCCATGCCACGATTCTTTGCTTCAGGCCGTTGATGCGCTCCGTCAGTTTTTCAGCTACATCAGGCTGGTCACCTAATCCTGACGCCTAATCCATTAAAAGCTATTCTGACGGAACGCACAATCCTGCCATAAGGGCCCTGGCCAGGCTGGTACGGCGTTCTATTCTCTTTTTCCAGGCTGGTGCGTCGCTATAGTGTAGTAGAGTCATGGCCTCTGTTCCAGAGGAGTGCTCCGAATCTCGGAAATCACCTCTTGCAAAATTTTCTTCATTTGCTCTACTTTATGGGAGACCGCTTCTTCGGCGATCGCATCCACAGGCACTACGCTACGAACGCTCTCCTGTTGCCTTACAACTGCGTTATGCTCTATAGACACGGGTTCGACTTCAGGAGCAGCCTCACATCGAAATCTTTGAATACACCCTTTCATCGGATGTACCGAGCTCGATCTGCCAAGTTCTGTTTCGTGACAGTTAAATTCGGCTAAAGTAGCAGAAACTCACGTGCATCACTGCTCGGTAGCCAGTCTACCCGGTTATATTATGGCCCTAAAATACGCCCGCATGACATTTTCGTGCATTTTTTGTGTCCACCTCATGCGGCGCACTCCACCAGCGAAGGGCGCCGAATGCTGAGTCCCTTGAGACTCTGTCGTCGCCAAGCCAACCGGTGGGGATGGTGTTGACACCGACCTGCTAGGCGGTGGTACCGGTCGACAGTGGTCGCTGGCAGCCCGCATGCTACCACGTCCAGCGCCAGCTCCAGACGTGCCCTGGCGCCCCCCAGGCAGCGGCTCTATGCGCTTTCTCTCCATACATAAAGTTTTTGAGTGCTAAATTATTTACTCGGAGAGGCACTCATGCTCATGGTGTTATCTAGCTTTATTTGCCTTTAGTCGCCTTTTACGACACCCTAGGCTGAAGATGGGTTCTATTCTTCTCTGCCGGGAACCACACAGCTTCTATTATTATTATTGAGTTAATTTATTCAAGGTAGATAATTGTATCAAGCATATAACATTTACTACTGAGTACATAGATATTTATTTAAAAAATATATTACACAAGTACCTACTCTTGTTAAATACATTTTCTTCTTGAATTAGTGCATGAGACTATGTTCAATATTTATAACTCTATATATAAAATCATATTTATAATTTTTTATTTTTGAATGAAGTGTTTTGTTAGATTTTTTTTCTTGTCTATGAAGTATGAACCTCACTGCTAAGCTAATTGTCCTTTGTAAATGTTTACCCATACAAGTATAAAAATACGTTCACTTAATTAGGAGCGGTGTAAGCCGTATTACCATAGACTAGTAAAGTTGCTGACAGAGAATACAAATTATACTCTATATGTACACGTACGTTCCCAGAAATTGTGATAACTTTATAAATTATCAATAAGCTTAATAAATTTGCAAACATCATTTATAGTTATGAATATTTAATCAATTTATAATTATGACTTATAAACATTTAATATATATATGGAATCATCTCATTCGATCAACAGTGTTTATTAAAAAAATCTTTTTAAATTGGTAATATTTTATAATAACCTGGTTTTGTTTTTATAAGTCTTTATAATAATTGGTAACGAGGAAAAAGATACCAGATTCTGTATGTAAGCAGTTGAAACACGACAGCATGTCATTTGTTTGGTACGATAAAAAACTGTACTTTAATAATACATAGATGCGACGGTGCAATATGTCCGCATGAATAATGCAAGTCTACCGGGTCGAGGCAACGTGGGCCAAGCGTACACTAATGAGAGGCGGCCCGGCCCTCCCTAGCTATTTTACCCCACCGACGTCAGCAATAATTTGTTACTAATTCCCCTCTAATTATAGTGATGTGCTTTGAATGATATTGCATTCAACGCCGTGCTTTAATTTAAATACTACTGATGTATTTGTACTTATCAAATACAGAGGATGTCAGAGTCATGTTATAGTAGAGATTGTTTCAAAGACCCAGCCTTTGTCCAATAAAATATCGTTGGGTAAATAAACAAACTGAAATTACTCAGACCTAGAAGCGTTTTCATGTTCATGCATTATGCGATTAAAGTTATTAAGCTAATAACAGGTCGCAAAGTGCTGTATTCATTTGTTATTTTAGCAAAATATACTTTATTATTAGAAATTTTGTCATTGAAAATTGTTATCTAATTAACTTAATTTATTTTAATTTTAACCATTGTCAAAGGATTGCAGATTATTCAATAATTGCTACTACATTAATTGGAGAAAATTTAGTGAAAAGAAACAAAATCAATTTTGTGTTCATAAAGTATTTTTTTTTAAATTTACAAAATCGGGACGTGTATCTCAAAACGAACCGTCCTTTAGGAAAATTGTTACAAGACACGATATAATGACGCATAACAATCGCCTTCATTACTGAAACTGTAGCGATTTCATAATGTTAACGTTGCATTAATATTAATGGCGCTGACAAATTATTTGTTTGATGAGGAACATTTGAACACAAACGCGGTGGATGACTTAAAAGTAATTTATGCACCGAAAGCTCACGAATGAGCTCGGATGCTTCCGTCAGGCGCCAGTCACATAGTCACGCAATAACGACATTCCGTTATTCAAAAGGTGACAAATGGAAAATTTAATTTATATTTAGCTGTTAAATTACAACAAACACATTAGAGCAACGCTAATTTGTAACATTTCGTTAAAATTAAGGCAAATAATTGATGGAATTAAACTCAGTTAAAAAGATGTATACCTGTGTTGATTTAATTTCATAAAGTGTTTGCGTGTACACTTTATACGTTATTAGTTTATGCATGTATCATGGCTCATTTGTATACATTACTTTAAAAAAAAAAAAAAACATGATGAAGGGTTACGTTTCTGATAATCGGGACCTTCTTTCTTCCTCGATAAATGGACTATCCAAGGCAAAAATAATTTTTCAATTCGAACCAGTAGTTCCTGACATGAGCTCGTTTAAATAAATAAAAAATCTTTAGCTTTATAATATTAAGTATGAATTATATTAATTGATATTAAAACCAGCCCGATACAAATTTTTCTTCAATTTTATACAGACAAAATACGAAAAGACTTTTTCCCAACTTATTATGTACAAATATTTTTTAATGTCTGGCAGGCATATATATATATATATATATATATATATATATATATATATATATATATATATATATATATATATATATATATATATATATATATATACTTTGGACACGCTTATGTTCGTTTAAATACTGTAAACTATCACTAGCAAATGTTGAACTTTGATAGGTGAACTTTGTGATGGCTCGCAAAGCTTGAATATTACATTGTTGTCGGATAAATTTCGTAATTAAATGAAATACATTTATAACACATCTAGACAATAGTTCGGTTAGATTACACTGAAATTAAACTTAAACAGCTTGTAAATATTTCACTATGGGCGAAGGCTTACTCTTCATATAGGAGATGGGTTGGAGGTTAATCTACCATTCTGTACAAATGCTTATTAGCAGATTTCCCTATCAATAGGTACAATCGATGTTTAGTGTTTACGATAGCAAACGAACTGACGACTTTATGTGCTCCTTGCTTCTATCTTTTCCTGTTTTAAGAAAGTGTCAGATTTCAAGTGTATGAAATATAAAAAAAGGTTTTATGAATTATTTTATGTTTATTACCATTTATTAGAAAATCGGAATTAGGAAGTCGGAATCGGAGTTAGGAAGAAGGCTTGAGAGTTTGCGAACAAATAAAAATTATTGGCGCAATCAAAGTTTTGCCTCAAAGAAGGCTGCTACTCTCACGAATTTTTAGAAAGAAAAAAAAGTAATTCAAAAGGCAAAAGAAAAATAAAGTAAAAAAGCGAAACAAGAGAAAGGGTGGGTGAATTTTACTCAAACAAGATAAATTAATTTTTCTTCCCTAAGAACAAAATTCATCTAACAATGTGAAGCATGATAAACAAAGTCTTCCTATAGCTTCGCTCTTTAAAGACAGAAAAAAAAAGTGTTCTCTTGTGGAAAGTAAAAAGACACTTGAAATTTGACACCAAATATAAAAGTATTAAAGTAATGATCGTTCTTCTTTTAAATTATATTGCACAATTAAGAATATAATAGTGTCTCTAAAAGGTCTGCTACCACAAAAAATAAATCTTATGAAAATACTATTAGTTCTCGTAGCTATTAAATCACAACTGTACTAAGTAAGAGGACTAGAGAAGTAAAAAAAAAATACTGCGGTTCGCTTCGCTTCAGCCTATCGCAGTCCACTGCTGGACACATGCCTCCCCAAGTTCGCGCCAAATATACCAGTTTTCCGCAATCCTCATCTAGCTTCCACCGGCAACCTTGCGTAAATCATCGGTCCATCAGGCCGGAAGACGGCCACGAACCGCGGTCTCTACTTCCGATGACGTCTGCTCCTGGTCACTTTCGTCATCTCGCGGATAATCTCATGCCTGATTTTATCCTTGAGAGCGACTCCAAGCATAGTCCGTTCCACAGCGCGTTGAATAGCTTTAACTTTTTTTTAAGTCGATTAAAACGGGTACACACAAACGTAGTGACATAGGCGTCACTTACGCGCCTTCGCATGATAATTTTTATACTATGTTACATTATGGCCAAATTAAACAAAAATCTTTATAAATTATTGTAGTCTATGTTATACCTACTGGTGTATTAAGCTATATTATTGTAAAGATTCATCTAAATCCGTTCAGTAGTTTTTGCATGAAAGAATAACAAACATTCATCCAAACCAACTTTCGCATTTATAACATTATTAGCATAAATACGATTTATTACTATTTTTTTTAATCTGTAACAATTTATTATACGTAGAATATAAAATAATTAATCATTAATAATATAAAATGTATTTTAATATGATCATTATTTTTAATTCATATTAATTAATTCTGATTCAGATACTCATAATAAAACTGTGACGTTTTTCATTTTTGTCTGTCTATCTGTTTGTATCCGGCATCGTGCCAAAACAACTGAATCAATTTAAACAAAACTGGTGACTTCATACTACGAGCTAGGACACGGGGTAGTTTTTATCTTGAAATTCAGCACAGTGCCCTTTGGAGAAATCAAAATATCTACTTATTTATAACTCATTAACTCGGACTTTTGGTTTTATTAATCAAAAATTACAGACATCATACCCAACTACTATACTCAACATTGATTGTGGTCATTGACTCATGAGGTCTAAATAACTCAAAACTCGGAATGTATACAATTCTTTAAACGTATGGCTCATTTTAAGCTGGCTTTCATTATATTTTCTTAGATGAATGAAAGGAAAAGTAATCGTAAACGAAGTCGGTACAGCTAGTTAATTAATAAAATCACATATTGTTTCTTATTTAAGTAATATATTTGAAATATGAATAAAGCTAATATAACATATTATCCAATATAAATGAAATTGTCTATACCGACAAAAATACCGTTGCCTTCTAATATTAGACGCTGTAATATAACTTTCCTGAATGTTTACGTTGACGGAAATATAAGAAATAAAATAATAAAAGATTCTCACAAACAAAAGATAACGAGATTCTTCAAATAAGGACAACAAAATCATTCTTTACGTAACATTGTAAATGCATATTTCAGAATTGTAGTAATTAATTAATGATTTGACCAAATCATCTGCTAAATAAAGTCTTATATTCTATTATATGTACAGTATCAACTGTTACAGCATGGCTTTTTCGGTAATAATAAACATTTTATTTGGCAATGTTATTCTTTTGCCATTAAGAATAAGAAAATGTTGTTTAAGGTGCCACGATGCTCTACCTTAAAATTGCGAATAAATCAGTCTACGAATTTTAAATTAATGAAATTTGTTTCACATTTTTTTTCTTACATGCTATTAATAAAAACTCAACTCTCTCAGATATTAACCCGGATTTGAATTGGTCATCATTGTTAAAAAAAATATACGTATTCCGTCTACTCGGCTAAACGACAAAAATTTTCTTTCATTTAAAAAGAATTCTTCGATAAAATATTTTGAAGATATATTATTTAATAAACTATTGAATACATACTTACTTCAAACACAATATTTTTATGGGAATCAAAAATAATGAAGCAAAGTAGGACTTTGAATTTATATTTTTTTCGGATTCACTATCTAAATTGTTTCCTATTTCAGTCTGCAATTCTATAAGTGCCAACTGTTTTAGACGCAGAAGTTTCGACAAGTTTGGTAGTATTATTTGAACATCTGTAGCCACATTAAGGACAAGCACTTCTACTTGGACTCAAATATAAATTTAATTCCTTATATTCTGCACAGACGTCAAATGATTTACCTTACAAATCTTAGATGGAAATCATATTTTACGTTTTGATGAAACATTACTTATATAAAAAAAAAAATGTGCTGAATTTAATAATACTTATTTTGTTACTTTGTATGAATTGTGTTATTAGATATTTTTTTTTCCTTTTGAACATGGGTCGATCGACCTTCATACCTTGAACTAATCTAGGTACATTAAAAAGCTAAAAAAATCACAAGTCAAAACTTAATGTAATTAGCATAACCACAGTAAAGATTTTTTTTAAAACTAAACATTCTATTAACTGTGCACGTAGCGTCGCACACGCATAAATTCATTTTAATAGTCCCGTAGTTGTGTTAAATTTTACTCAACTGAGTTTTGAGGCGTTGTTATTTCATCATTTATAAATTTAATCTAATGAATTACCAATAGCGCCCAAAGATATGAATCTTTCCACACCCCGATTTTGTTGAAAACTTCGCTCTACACCGTGTAGTTGTGTCACGAGATACTCTTTGATATGCACTGCCCCCCGTGAGTTTTAGTGCAACTTTTTTTGGAATTTGACTATTATTTTTATTTTTTATTTTTTATGTGCAATAAAGATAAAAAATATTGTATTTTTTAAGCTCAATTACATATTTTTTGTAGGCTAGAACTCACAATCGGAAGTAAATAGCTCTTTGCACAATATTACTTAATGTTTTTAGGAAGAGGAGGAAGAAATCGTTATAGGAATATACGATATCTATCGGATACATAAAGATGAAAATATGGCTGAAGTAATTCAAAGTGACAATATTCATAATATTAAAACAAGTCCAATGACTTGAACAACGGACTCAAAAATATTTTGAAAAAATTGTGTGTGTATATTAATGTACACACGTATGAAGTGAAACTTTTTATTATATATTGAACATTAATCGGTCAAGTGAGGTTTACGAAAAAAAGGGGTGTGTGTCTACTTATGTACGCACGTAAAAAAATATACTTATAATCAAACGATGCGCCGAGTTAATGGGTAGTACGGCCATCTGTAATCAGACCCTGTTAACCATCTGAAAACAAAGTACTCGTCAAGACGAATCAAACGAACCGACACTCAATGGGGTTGCGTCGTTTCATTACAGAGTTCCTATAACTACCTTCCAGCTCCATCATCAGATCTTGGTTACCACTGAAAGACAAACAACTCATCAAGACGATTCAATCGAGCCCAAGCTTGATGAGGTTGGGTCGTTTCAAAACAGAGTTTTTATGACTACCTTTCAGCTCCATCATCAGAGCCTGGTTACCATTGAAAGACAAACTACTCGTCAAGACGATTCTATCGAGCCCGAACTCGATGGGGTTGTATCGTTTCATTACAGAGTTCCTATGACCACTTTACAGCTCCATCATTAGACCCTGGTTACCATTGGAATACAAACTACTCATCAAGACGATTCAATCGAGTCCGAACTCGATGAGGTTGTGACGTTTCATTGCGAAGTTCCTATGGCCACCTTCCAGCTCCATCATCAGGTCAGACCCTGGTAATCATCTAAAAACAAATTACTCATCAAGACGAATCAAATGAATTGAAACTCGATGGGGTTGCGTTGTTTCATTACATATATTGTACGGAGTCCCGAAATACAGTACTATACCATAAATGGTCCGAAAACGTGACGATTGTAGCGTGACGATTTTTGATTTTACCATCTATAACATTTCTCCCATACGTCGATATAAAAGTTTCACTTCAAAAGTATTAACACACTGCGCTCGCCAACACGCATGCCAAGCGCAGCGAGTATTGATAAATCCCCCCAAATGAGAGTTGGAAATGAGCTCAGGCCCCGAGTCCTCGGTGGCCTGGGTAATAGTAGGGCAGAGGATTCGAAGAATCTCCGGGTGAGATTCCACTGCCACCCACAACGACATCTGGCCCTGGTGATGCACAACATTCGCACTTTGAGATCTGATGAAACGATTGTTGAGCTGGAAGAGAGCTAAAGAACAGGTTACATTGAGATATACTGGGTCTATCTGAAGTCCGAAGAGAGGGGGAGGACACGATAACCCTGAAATCCAATGCAGCGAGGTCTGAGACAGGGAGATGTCATCTCTCCGAAACCCTTTTCTGAAGCATTGGAAGACGCTTTCAAGCTTCTGGAATGGAAAGGATTCAGCATCAACATAAACGACAAGTACATCACTCTCGGAGTTTCCCGACGAGTGGGCCTTAAAATTAATATGAACAAGACAAAGATCATGTCGAATGTCCATGTCGTGCCCACCCCGATACCGGTTGGAAATTCTTCTCTCGAAGTTGTTGACGAGTACATCTACCTGAGTCAAAATGTCCAATTTGATAGGTCCAACTTTGAGAGAGAAGTCAATCGTCGAATCCAGCTAGGAGCTAGCGTTTAGAAAGCTAAAAAACATATTTTCATCCATCATACCTCAGTGCCTGAAGTCGAAATTCTTCGACCAATGTGTGTTACCAATGATGACATTCGAATCTGAGACGTGGTCTCTGACTATGGGCCTTTTAAACAAGCTCCAAGTCGCACAGCGTGCAATAGAGAGGGCTATGCTTGGTATTTCTCTGCGAGATCGAATCAGAAATGATGGGATCCACAGATGAACGAAGGTTGCCAACATAGCCCAACGGATTTGCAAGCTGAAGTCAAAGGGCAGAGCACATAGCTCAAAGAACTGACGGTCGATGAAAAAGAAAGGTTCTTGAGTGGTGACCACGTACCGGCAAGCGCAGCGTCGGACGGCCGTCCACAAGATGGACAGACGACTTAAGAGTCACCGAAAGCTGTTGGTTGAAGGCTGCTTTAAACCGGTCGTTCTGGAGACCGATGAGGGAGGCCTACGTTCAGCAGTGGACATCCAATGGCTGATATAATGATGATGATCGTTTATCTATAAGTTACAGAAAGTTATATTTGATTGTGTATACTAAATACCTACAGAACTTTCCTCATTACCACTATAACGTATTGATTGCACCAATTTGTAATAGCAGGTTTCTAAATACATTAATGGCTATATTTAATAGGTCAAAAAACATTTTGAGGGCGGCCCGGGTAGGCGAGCCAACCGTCGGGGCGTCACGGTGGCATGCAACCGTGATCCCGTGGCGTCCTTGTACGACGAAGAGGGCACCGCTGGGTTTTAGTGGGTATTCTGACTTCGCAGTCAGCGAGTCCCACATACCCGTCACCTTCGGGCGGCGGGATACGTAAACGTATTTCCCAGCGTCAAAAAAAAAAAAAAAAAAAAAAAAGGTCAAAAAACATTTTGATTAGGAATATTTTTAATCTTTAATACAAAATTTCTATCTGTGTCTGTAAAAAATATAGTAAAGATATTATACGTGTTTTTATTTACCTTTAAAATAGCTCGCATAAGAAGCCTACTTTTATTGGTACGAATAAGTAAGAATTAATATATCAGAAAATTAAAGTTTAAATACGATATATAGAAGTGAGCATTTGGACGACAGAATAACTCATAATAACCCTATTGTAAATAATATATTTTGTTGAATGCATTATACAATTTTATACACCTGAACATTCTCGATGAATCGAAACTCGAAGCACCATCTCATTCTGTATTAATAAATCTTGCCACCGCTATTAGGAAAATGAAAGTCATATGTTCAGCGCCATCTATTATTATTAGAGTTTCAGCTTCAGTTCTCTTCTAACACAGCACCATTCATTAATATAAAAGTATTTTATCTACTTCCACGCTTTAAATCCTCTATAAAAGATTTTGAAACAGCTTATTGTCAACATTAAAAAATCCAATGTCATAATAACCATTATATCATCCAAACGGATGATATAATGTTGTACTGGATTTTTTTTTTTTCGAACCATTCTACGCAAAGGGTTAACAACAGACAACCACATTCTTACTGCTCGATGCATGGTATCTGTATGAATTTCAAAAAAAGAACATCTATGAATTAAAAAAAAAGGACATCCCCGACATTCCCGCGCGTTTCACTACCAGAAGAAAGTCGGGTGCTGAAAAAAAAAGGAAATTAAGACTAGGCTGTATGAACTATATTCCTTTGCCTTACCATATTGTGAATAAAAATTTAAAACAACAACAACAATGTAAAAACAAAGTAGGTTATTCGAATGCCAGCCATTTTTCTTCGATATTTTTTATTGTTTTGTTTGGATTTTAAATCATGGAAGTAGATAAAGGTGATAAAGGAGGGTAGGTGTGAAGTTAAAAGTCTTAAAATAATAATAAAAATATTTAACCGATTTTTATTAAATTGAGACTATATGCTATTTCAAGACCATTCAAGACACACCTATATCTATAAAGTATTTTTAGTTGATAATCCTAAAATTAATTTATTTACTGAACTAGCGGCCCACCCCGGCTGCGCCCGGCGTACATATGTATATATACTTAAATGTATATACTTAAACCTTCCTCATGAATCACTCTATCTATTGGTATAAACCGAATGATTTTTTGAGTTTATCGCAAACAGGCAGACAGACACGGCGGAGGACTTTGTTTTATAATATGTAATGATTATAAAAATGATATATTTGTGAAATTTATATTTTTATTATGTGTATTGATTTAAAAAAAAAAAAAGTTGAATTAGCATCAAATAACACCGACAAATATTTAAACCACGATATCAACCCCTAGAACAAGCAAATACGTTCAAACCAAATTGTTAGGTAAACAAACGATATGCAAAATACCTCGCAAGTGTTGTCGCGAGTCTAGCTGGCGAGAATGTTAAATATGTGTGTGTGTGAGCAAACATGAGTTTAATCTACGCCTTATCGCCATCGGGACACGCTACTGCTGTCCCGACTACGCTCGCCTAACTTCGTGTCTATTTTACCTACGATTTACACATGTGCGCTGTTCAGTTATATACATACAACTATATTCACTAGACACATATGCGCGACTGTATTGAAATCGGTATGAGTATACGAATTTCCATTTTCTCGTAATGGAAACGATGTCAAGTGAATCTGGATTTGCACAGCTAGTAATGGAATTTATCCATTGAGTACATACATTATACAGAACTTCAACAATCGAATTAATATGTCATTTCAGTTGTCGTTTTTAATTTTCTGGGACAATTTATAGTAGTGATTCGTGTATTTATTTCTTCTCTAAGCTTCATACGTCACAAATTTTTGTAATATTAATTTTTTATCGGAGTAATTAACACCTTTAAGGAAGCAAATAATAGTTTTGTTATATTAGAATAAATTTGATACTAATATTTCACAATTATAGCGTAATGTAGTGTAAAGTCCTGTTAATCTTCACAGACGAGAAGGACATGGATTTCAAAGACAAATTTAGCATTTGAGAAACTCAGAGATGCCTTGATTTAATACTGGACATTCTCATCTCGATTACTATAAACAAAACACTGAAATTCATGTAAATAATTGAGACAAAAGACTATCATAGTTTAGATCGATAATAAGATCATTCACTCTAACTCTGAATCAGGTCGATCAAGAAAACCTAGCATTTTTTATTTAAAAATAATCAAAAACACACACGTACGTACTCGTAGTAGTCGTCGTAGTGTGCTCACTGACCTAATTAATAAGATTGCACATAAAAATTAATTGCCGTTTTGTTTTTAAATTAAAAAAAAAATTCTAACACAATTGTTACAAATTTGATAAACAGATTCAACTTTTGACGGATATCAAAATAGCTTACACGGAAATTCGATTGAAAATTTCGGGTTAGATTTGAAACGAATCAAATCTTATTTTGTTTGAAATTTAAAAACAATATGAAATATACTTTTTACCAATTTTGTTTCCAGTCTATCAAAGTTAATAACTACTATTAATAAATATATTTTCTGTCAAGCTCAGTAACAGTGTGCCCCGGCCTTCCGTGCATAAATCTGACGACACGTACGTGCTCAAGTGATTTCTTACCGCCTGAATTGGAATAATCTAATCTTTGTATGAAATCACAGTTTCATCATCTACCATCTGATTTACCTAAGAGTTCGTGTTACGGAATGCATTAATTTGATTGTATTTATTGAACTGATTTTTATGTTATTATTAGAATCAATAGATTGCTATAATAAACTGTATCATTTTATAAAAACAATCGTCTTTAACACTAAACCTACCAAAACGGTCAAATGATCATTTTTGAGACTTTAAAATAATTAAATTTTATTACACATTACCCTTGAACTTACTGAACACTTTTTTTATAATATACTAGCGGCCCGCCCCGGCTTCGCACGGGTATTTAACTAAAATTTTAAAAATTATAAAAATAAATTTAATTTATACTTTAGCCTCAACAACACGTGGTAATTATGCTGTTAAAATGTAGCTTATATGACACGTTCGTAGATTTACCATAGCAGCGCCATCTATTGATTACTTACTCAACCCAGTCGAAAGGTATCGACATCTGTTAGAATCATTTGGAGTTAACAGATAATTGTGACTGTCAAATAATAACAGACAAATAATTAGCAATAAATTAAAATTGCGACTATGATTTGAGATTTAAACTATCCTATCTCTCAAGTTGGATCGAACTGCACATGGTGTGCGAATTTTATTATAATCGGTTAAGTGGTTTAGGAGTCCATTGAGGACAAACATTGTGACACGAGATTTATATATTATAAATATATAGCTTAAGAAACCTGTAAACCTAAAAAAGAAAAATGTAAACCTAGAATTTAAGAATTTTAATTAAAGTCTCAAAAGCGGTTATTTGAGCGTTCTGGTAGGTTTAGTGTTAATGCTTTTAAAGAATAGTAAAAATCAACCATATAAGTGTTTAGTGTGTGTTAAGTGTGTCAAACCACTTTTTTTTTAACTCGTTATGGATTCAGATTTAAGTAAGAATAAAAGAAAAATATTGGAACAGTAGAAATTGATCTGCCAGCTATCAGGTGAAGGCCAATGATCTGCCTTTTTTACAAAAATATTATATTATAATCGGCCCCCAGCAAAATTACGCGAGCTTAAATCATCTGAAATAAATTTTCAGATACAAATTGAATAAAAAATATATCATTGATTAGATTTCAGTTCAGTTCAAGTTCTATATTTATAAAAGAAAGTCTGTTTTTCTTGACTGACCCGTTGGCGCAGTTTGCAGTGACCCTGTTTTCTGCTCCAAGGGTTGTGTGTTCGATTCCCACCCCGAGTCTCGGTGTAATATATGTTTATTTATATATGTATTATGTAGGTATATTTATAAAAAAAAAATGTATATTAGTCGGCTGTTACCTAAAACACAGGCGTTAAGTTGCCTACCTTAGGAACAGACGACCTTGTGTGTGTGTTAAACATATTTATGTATTTACTTATTATTTATTAATTTGTTTTTCTTTTATGCAGACCGACTAAATTTCATGCAAGGACAAATTATATTTGATGAGAGTAAAATTCGTCTAAACCAATATTTATTTAATTAATATTTTAGTACCTGGATGACCGAGCTTTGCTCGGTTAAACTATATTTAGACACAAATTACATACTGATAAAATATGAATAATATTTTCAATCTTACCGATATAATAATAAAACAATAGTCACTGGTTATTTAAATAAAAAAAAAAATAAAAAGAGATCCTAGTAATAGGAGAAAAAATTTCTCACCAAAAAAGGAACTTGAAAAAAAGGAAAAATCTTCCGTTTTCGAGACCGCCCGATTTCCCACCTGAGCTATTATAAATTTATTTTAGATGGTGGCGAAACTTACTTTCTTATTCTAATGATATTCTAGTAGTTTTTAATTGCTCTCGAGATTTTTATTTAAATAACCAGTTTATATTTTTTTTTCCTACCTCTGCCGAAAGTTCGATTTTCGTCCCTGTGAAGCGGGACAAAAGTGACATTTTCTGTCCCCGCTTCACAGGGACAAAACCTGAACTTTCGTCCTAGGGAGGGAAAAAAAGTATGTGTAACATGGGACGAAAGCACTACATCCATTCCCGTATGTTTGCTATCCTCGCCTTCGGCTCGGGCGGCAATTTCACATGAGGGTCAAAAAAATAGTACGTTCATCCCCTTGTGACACAAAATACTATATTATTATATAGATAAGATCGAAAAATATTATTCATATTTCATCAGTTCTATCGTATCTAAATATAATTCCCAAAAAAAGAACGATTAACAAAAAAAAAAAAAACCGAATAAAACTCGGACATCCAGGTAGTACAGGGGCTCCATCTAGTTAGCACCCCAAATAGTGAAATTCGACCTCTTAAAAATTGTACAAATTGGTCACGAAATGGTCATTATAGGTCAGTTATTTTTAGTAATTGGTCGATACTTTGACAATAGTTACAGAGGGGTAAAAATTTCAAGGACATCGAAAAATTTTTGGCACTCCAAATTAATCCTACGAATTGGTTCTAAAATTATTTCAATTCATCTCAAAATAGTCATAATTGGTCGATTGATTTTAATAATTGGTCAACGTTTTTTTATATAAAAATTAAAAAAATAATAAAAAATTAAATTAGCTTCATCTA
Organism: Euphydryas editha; assembly: GCA_036937285.1. NCBI lineage: Eukaryota > Metazoa > Arthropoda > Insecta > Lepidoptera > Nymphalidae > Euphydryas > Euphydryas editha. Next base: position 12,180,786 of record JAUPFZ010000011.1, on the reverse strand, counting down.
TTTAGCGGCCCCAATGATGAAATTTGACCTGTTAATAAGTAGTCCAAATTGGTCACGAAATGGTCACAATTGGTCAGTGATTTTTAGTAATTGGTCAATATTTTGAAAATAGTTACAGAGGGGTAAAAATTTCAAGGACATTGAAAAAATTTTGGCACCCCAAATTATTCCTACAATTTGGTTCTAACATTATTTCAATACATCTCAAAATAGTCATAATTGGTCAATTAATTTTAATAATTGGTCAACGTTATTTAACTAATTATTAATAAATAATAAAAAATTATACAACTTTTATAAATCGCGGGGTGAATAGGAATAAAACTGGAAGTTTCACTAATTTGTCTATTTTATCAATTATTTTTAGGTTTAACCAAAAGGCAATTAAAATCGACGTAAATGCAAATTTTTAATCGTTTATTAGATTTTTAGAAACGTTTTGGTTAAAGAGATACGATTATTTAAAGTTGGAATGACATTTAAATTATTTATTTATTTATTGTGAGAAAAAGAGGGCAAACTCAAAATCGTAGGTAGAATTAAAGGGCAGTTAATGTCTATAGTTTAGTATTTTTAATTAACAAATTATTAATAAATAATATAAAATAACAAAACTTTCATAAATAACGGGGTGAATAGGAACAAAACTGGAAGAAACTACTAGCTTCATCTATTTAGCGGCCCAAATGATGAAATTTGACCTCTTAATAAGTGGTCCAAATTGGTCACGAAATGGTTACAATTGGTCAGTGATTTTTAGTAATTGGTCAATACTTTAATAAGTTGATACCTTCGTATTCTAACTTTATTTTTTAATTGCGTTGGGATAAAACGACATTTCCTAAAAATAAATCCTAGCTAGATCGATTTATCGCCCCCGAAACCCCCTGCATACTAAATTTCATGAAAATCGTTGGAGCCGTTTCCGAGATTCAGATTATATATATATATATATACAAGAATTGCTCGTTTAAAGATATAAGATTATTATTATTTCCATATGATGAGAAGAAAACACTCAACCTACGCCTTCTTATCAAATTAAGACACTAAGACTAAGACTGACAAAGTTGCTTAGAAAACAACTAAAATAAGTAGAATCAAACAACCACAGTACAAGCAAGAAGGTATTAGTCGATCTAGTAAAGGACCACTTGTCTTGTAAAGTAACAATAAGTACAATTAGAAACAAAGAAATCGATGCGCAATTGGATACAGTTTAAAAGTTTTATACGTGATTTCCCCTATTTTAGTAATGCTGTATTGTACTATACTGGATTTTATCAGCCTGTAAACTACCCACTGCTGAGCGAAGGCCTCTTCTCCATATAGAAGAAGGGTTGAAACTTAATCAACCACGCTACTCCACTGTTGGTTAGCGGATAATATCCCTACCATGGGTAACGATCATTATCAGGTGTCTTTGATAACAACCGGTACCGACGGCACATACGTGAACATGGAGGGGAAGCCAACAAGGACATACACCCAGACCGGAAAAAATTTTTTGGACAAATACATATCCCGCGTAGAGGGGAAATCGAACCCCCTACCGCCGGTGTTGAGGCGACTACTCGCACCACTACACCAGAACTGTCGTTAGTAATGCATATCTTATTATATCGGTTTGTTGTTAAGATATTATTAATTGATTGTTATTATTTATTAATTGTTAAGAGAAAGTTAATTTTTAATTTAATAAGTTCTAAGGTAAGTAAGGCAATTAGACTAGACTCTAATAAACATTTTAAATATGCGTACATTATGATATTATTATTACAGAATAAAAAAAAATATTAAGCATAAGAATATGACGACTGCAGTGGTGATGGTAGATCATTCCATCACTTAGTGATTGCGAATTTAAACTAACCTTAAATACTGTTTTATGCTATGATATAAAAATTATAATAAATAGTGATTTCTGGAATCATATATTTTGAATTCCGTTTTTAAGTACATAAGAGACAAGGTATGAGTATAACTTCCAAGGGCTACCATTTGCATCTTTTGTTTATGTAAGGTTTGACGTGCTAGCGAGATAGAACTCTGAAGCAGAATTTGCCACAGGCGCTTTGAACTCGCTAATAATTTTTGTATGATACGCACAACCAGAGTTACAAAGCAAGGTACGATTTAAAGCCACTCTTTTGGTATACTCAGCACATCCGTGTAGTTTTCTTTCAATGCTTAAAGACGTACATACGCTAATTGAATAAAGTTTTCTGTGAACTGTCATTCGCCCAGAATGTTGGAAGTTATTGTAACGTTATATAGCTTATGAAATGAATGAATATGCGAAATGTGTATTCAAATTTTTATTTCTACATTTTTCAGCTACCTAAGTCATTAGTATGCTTTCATATTTTATTTTATGTGAGTACTAGTAGAGCGCTCCTGACTTTATTATATTTAATGTTAAAATAATTTTTAGCGTAAAATGTATTCGAACCACAAAAGATTTTCTTAATATTAAATTTATATTTAGCCTTTGTTTCCAAACACGGGCATTAATTAATTATCTACGTATTTTACATTCGCAGCCATTGTTACAAGTTTTTCTTTTTTATTTTTTTTATTATTATTTTTTTATTATAATTGGGAATTAAACCAAACCTTTTAACATTTGTAGCGGTAGGCTGCGTAATAACGTTAGAAATATTTAATAAGCACTTAGGATAGCATTTATTTATATTACTTACGCATTTTTATATTATGGGTTCAACAAGTCCCAAGCTGAGGCCGGTAATTTTTTTTTTTTTTTTTTTTTTGTTAAATTTAGTAAAATTTTAGAGTTAAATTTGTTTAAAATTCCATCATGTTTATCGGTGAAGGTGAAGATTATTAGTAAATCTTCATGTCAAAGAAGAAAATATGAAATAGGTATGTATTTTCGCGATCCACAAAAAATTACCTTTAATATTAAAAAAGGCTTTTATCCCCCAGTGGTATATTTACGAGCTGCACCACAGTACAATACTACTATATACTTTCACAATTTTATAAGAATCCGTAAGAGCAAGTTATTGTTTTATTAAAGTAAAACTTTAATATAAAGCGTAATGTACGCTAATATTAACTATTTAATATTTAACTATACAAATGCAAAGGTAAATACTTCGATGACCATTTTATCTGCCAGGGTATGTATGGTGACACGAAGTAATAAAATTACCACTTTGACCCATATTTGATAAATGATTTTCAATGATTTTAGTACGAAATTTTACTAGCTAAGTTTTTTTTTTCCTAACGACCTAACATAATTATAATTTTAAATACTTAAACTTTAAAGTAATTAGAAGAATTAAGCTGGAAGAGGTCTCTTATATAAGTACTTACTTTAATTGAAATCGGAATGCGTAGTTTGACAAGATACGTAATAAATAAGTTACAAAGGTATGAGCGTTTAAAATTGATGTGTGTAAGAGAGAATTTATGCCGATTTTTTTTTTTATTAATAGGAGCAAAAAATGTCTCGCATTATCTACTAAATTCCAAGCACAGATATTTATACATACCCATGTAAACTACATTTTTACATATAATTAATTTTCCTACCCACATTTTATATTCAATAACTAAACGAATAATAGCTTCTTCTCCTATGTAATTGGGAATAAACGTTAAGTGTACTCGTACAAATAAAATAAAATAAAAAGAATTTTCCCTATATGTTTATAAATGACGGAGTTTAGGTAATAATTGTAGAGTTCTGGCAGAGAAGAATAGTCCCGACCTTTCTTGCCAAGGTGTCGTAAAAAGCGACTAGACCATAGCGGTGTGATCAACTGTACACCAACCTGATGGCAATGGGTAGCAGCGTCACCACATTCTTTTTTTTTTTTGGTGGGAAAAAATGTACCTGAACGCACACCCCGTCGTCCGGGGAGAGAACGGGGTAGTGTAGGGCCCTCACCCACTAAAATAACCTGCCATGTGCCCTCACCCTCCCTTACAAGGCGGACCACGGGTACCGCGTACATTGCTCCGTGTCCCGCAGGCGGCAGGCCCATCGGGCACTCTCCTCTGTGCAACGCCCCGCGCAATTGGGCATCGAATCTTTGCGGTAGACTGTTCAGCGGACGGTGAGCAATCCCCGACCCTACCGTCCGCAGCCTCGGCTAAGGGGGCATCAGGCGCATGTGAGCGCGCCTGCACCGCCCCGCGCGCCGGCGACGAATTGGATCCGAGAGGAGTGAGTTCTCCCGGGCCCTTTCCACCGCCTCCTTCTGCGAGATGACGTCCTCGCAGAAGGTGGCGACAACGGTCAAGGCCCTATCACCGCTGAGCATCGCTCGCGCAACGGCCGGCAGTGATAGGTCCTCTCCAATGACTGCAGCGAGATCCCGGCGCTGCTTAGCTCAAGCCGGGCACTACTAGCGTCACCATATCCTACTACAACACACTGCACTCCCCAACCCACCTGCAAAGTGTGGCGAGTATTGGCTAACCCCACCAAAGCAGTTTACATTGAACGGCCAATGCGTTGTGGTGGTTGGTGCTGTTAGGAAAGATCGAGTCTACAAACATAACAGGTCTTGACATATTTATATATACTATAGTTCTAATTCGCAATTTATTTGCTAATAATACGAACTCTATAATTCAGAGCGAATGTTATTTAAAATAATATTAGAACAAGCTAAGAATAATAAAATTAATATTCTCACTTAATAGAATACACTCTGCCTTTGAATTACCCTGCAAACTTAATATTGTAATTTTTTTTCAGTGTTTTTAAAAATATATAATTATAACTATTATCAAGAGGTTAAATGGGATATTTATAATGTTTGTCATGAATAATTCTGAATCATTGATAGTTCTACATTGTTGCATTCGCTGTGGTCACTTAAAAATATAAAAGCTTAGTTATTATATAAATATTGGTACTAAAAACCTCTTATGTAAGTAATGAATGTCCTATTTCTCTTTTGTTGACCTTTACGTATTCAGTTTTGTTACTGTATGGCTTAGCTTTATATTTCTAACGTAAATTACATAATCTTGTTAGATTTGATTGATATAGGTATAACAAAATCCATTGAGAAAATTTCCAATTTTCTGTTAATGAGTCACTTTTTGCTGGATTGCATTTATGTTGTAATATAACAAGAATATAAAACAAAGTCAATTGTTATCGAGCTCAGTTTTATTCAATATTATTTTTTGTAAATGCAATATTCGTAAAAAATTATTTTGGTTTATTTTATTTTGCATTCTTTTACAATTAATAAAAACAACGAATAACGGGATGTTTTTACTTATTTGTTTATTGGGTTATGTAACTGAAACACGCAGAGTTAAATCAGAATTTTTATCTGTTTCAAGTTTTTATAGGGGGTTATGCAAGTTACTGAGTTTTAGATAGATTATAAAATAAAATACAAACAACATATACCAAAAGAGACTGCTTATCATAGTGTGTAAAATATTGTATTTTTATATCAATAATGCAATATTTAACTAAGATCCTTAAGTCAAACGGGGTAAAATGTGAAAACTTTATATCTGTTTTCACACATTCCAAAGTACTTGTAAAATTGTAGTTTTTCACTATGAAAAAAAAATCCTTATTAATTCTCAGGAATGGTTTTAATATTATTTTTTTAAATCTCTTGCATGCACAAATTACGTTATATAAAATTACTTTTAGGTGGTCACATTGTCTTTGTACTTGATTTTATGATTTTGTGCAATTGAAGGACGAGAATAAGATAGCTGACAATGATAACTTATTTTATGATATTATTTAAAATTTTATTTAGGAGCGGCAATTGTTTCGCATTTTATATAACTTATATTTATATAAAAGCGCCTAAAAGAGATAAAAGATATAAACTTTTATTTAGACGACTGAATAATACGTGAAAACGGTTCAACTCTTTCAAGTATTATTGTGCTTACACACATTTTATGTATTTGAATATGATCAATATGGTAAAAACAAAATTTATACGTAAGTTGTAATTTCTAAAAAAAAGAGCAAATATTAAAATAGTCGGTCAAATAAAACGATGTCCGAAACGATCCGTAGGGAACGCTAGCAAATTATTAATCAGACAGAATACAGCTCCAGAATCGACTGAATGAAATAAATTTAATCAACGAATTATTTCCATTTAATCGATCGACTGTTGGCTGTAACGAAGATATTCTATATTCACTATCTACGAACAAATTATATTCAACTGAAAATTCGCGCTTGAGTATTTCTATTTTATAACGTCTGCTTTTATCTCGGACGGGATTTTAAAGCCATAATATTATATGAACATTAGACGACAAAGAAATGAGTCATGTCTTGGATTGTATTTACACGTTAACTTAAAGTAAACTTAAAAACAAAAGTGCAGTAAAATGGGTACCCAAGTAGTGGAATAAATCGAAAGCAATAGGAAAAAGAATACAAATTATTGTGGAAAAAAACTTTAATCGTGTAGATACTGTCGCTGCCGTGCCAGTAATTACATTGTGTGATCGTATGGCTTGACGTTAATTTGTGAAACTGCACGGAAACCCAACGCTTAGGTGGCAGAAGAGCGTACCCGATTAATTCAAGAACTCGAAGCCTCGTGAATTAATGGGACAGCCGGCGTTGTCTGCCTATTGATTGTGTTGCTTTATACAAATTCAATATACATATAAATACCATACCGACAGCGAGGATCTCAAACATTTCATTGAATAGAATAAATTTATATTTATCACAATGTGTTTGTGTACTTTATAAATGACGAGACTACGAGAAATAAAAAAAAATTCCAATATTAAAATCCTAAGTTGTCGTTAATGAAAATCGTAAGTTTTCTGTTTCATTGCTCTTATTTTGAAAATATTTTTTAATAAAACAAGAATATTATTATCAATCATAATAATACCTTATAAGCAATCTAAATATATGAACAAACGCAGTTTACGTACACAACCTACATAATATGCATAGATATAGTTCAAACAAGCATATGATTACTCTCTAATTCGTAACTGTTATAAATTAACATCTATTAGTAAACCTAAGAAATAGAAAAGTTATTATTACATTAGTAATAGTCAACCGAAGGGCTCAATCGAAGTTATTCAAATATCACTACCTTCTCTTACCAACGAAAATTGCAACTCTCTTAAATATGTATAGATTACATTAAACTTTATTTTTTATTATGTAAATATCCATAAAAAAAGTTGAAATTAGTTTGCAAACTAGAAAAATTGTGTAGCTCTAAGTGTTTTGATAATTCAATACCAAAATTTTTTTCTTCTTTTAAAACATTATTTGACTATTGGTCTCACTTTGTAAACAAACATTGAAACACGTACCCAGTTAAACCGTTCTTGATTACAACCCTTTTCTCATTTATTCCATTATGTTCCGAAACGAACAAAAATTCTAAAGAGCTTTCTTCTTTTTTTACTATGAAAAAATATTACCGTCATATACATAGATTGTATAAACGAAATACGACGTACCTATAAATAGGAATACAAAATTAATTTTGACTACTAGCCTAACATCCTAAAACCTAACCTAAAACAATGTATTGATTTATAAAATATTACTATAAATAAAATAATAATTAAAAAATTGTCTCATATATTTTTTTATTGTTTCGGTAATCGGACGTATTTTCCGCCAATTATCGTAACGCGCTATGCCCATAACTCGCGCATACGTAGCGTGAAATCGAAATTTATGCGATGAATATAAATACACGCGAAAAGCACACGTCGGCTTTCTCGTATTTTCGTGTAATAAATGTTATGTTATTTATTATAATGTACTTACAGATTGTAGTGTACATCAGCCATGTTCGGTCGATATTTTAGCGCTTTCTCAAATGCTGCTTCTGCTTCGACGAGTCTTCCTTGTGTTGTCAAAACACTACCCAAGTTTCCATATGCTGAAAATAAACATAAATAATATTATAATAATGATTTTTCATATCAATGGTTCGATGATTACTTAATAATTTTTATTTGTCATTATAAAAGTATAATATATTAGAAAAAATATATATAAATTATTTATAACCACCATTGCTTCGTGTTTATATAACCACTTAAAGACAAATAATAACTCCTGACATGATTTTCGATAGCTGAATAGATTTTTATATAGTAATATAAAATACCAATTACTATAACAAAAAAATATTGATATTATTTGATATGATTTTATGAACCAACAGTAGTTTTCGTGAATCAATAATCTATATATTAATACGTGAAGCAAAAACTTTGTACCCCTTTGTACGAAAATTACGCAGATGGAGAAGTATGAAATTTGGCACAGTTATCTATAAGAAGTGCAGAATGTTAATTTTTTTTATAATATAAAAATAAAAATACATTCATTTAATGGAAAACAAACACACAACGGGGCACAGCTAGTAACTAATATATACAAAACACAAACAAATATTTGTGTTTTGTTTATATTAATTACTAGCTGTGCCCCGCCGTTTTACCCGCGTTAATTTGAAGGAAAAACGTACTTAAATATTGCTAAACAATTACTCTAAAAGTAGGTACCCGCCTTGTTGGTAGAGTGGTCGCAAACGTTACTGCCGCGCAAGGGGGCTCAGGTTTGATTCCTGGGTCGTTCAAGGTATTATTGAGTTTTTTTATTTTTTATATTTCAAAAATTCTCAGTAAAAGGGTGATGTTATATTTACTTTAAAAGTGGAACTATAGTTAAAAAAATGTCCCGAGAAGAGAAATAATAAAGGACGCAAAGGAAGCTCTCAAAAAAGATTATTTTTTTCCGTTTTTGTAACATTTCTTATTATTTGTCAGCCCCTAATGGTCGTAGTGTGATGTTATATAGCTTATAGCCTTCCTCGGTAAATGGGCTATCCAACGCAAAAAGAATTTTTCGATTCGAACCAGTACTTCCAGAGATTAGCGGGTTCAAACAAACAAACAAACTCTTCAGCTTTATAATATTAAGTATAGATTAGTAAAACACAACTTGCTCAATCAAGAAAATTGTGTAGCAGTGATCTGAACTGACTTACATCATATAGGTAAAAAATATATTACTAATTCAATCATCTTTTTGTATACCTATAATAATAATATCATCGTATATCAGTAATTTTATAAGTATTTTTCTATTTTCATTATGCCTCGACATAAAACGTTGACGGGTCGTAATGAGAGACAGAGAAGGAGAAATTTATATTCGCATAAACAAAATAATAGACCAGATGCAAATTTAAATTGTGTTATTATTATACAAAATTAAGAAGTAAGTTTTGAGAGATATGTATATTCAAATGTGATTTAATTGTGATTCCAAGACTTTTTATAGTTATGACTGGCTGTGGCCCGCGGTCTTACCCGCATTAATTTGAGGGAAAAATGTACTTAAATATTTTTAAACAAATACTCTAAGAGTAGGTACCCGCCTCGTTGCTCGAGTGGTCGCAAGCGTTACTGCCGAGCAAGGGGTCTCAGGTTTGATTCCTGAAACGTATTGTTGAGCTTTTTTATTTTTCGAAAATTTTCAGTAAAAGAGTGATATCATTTTTACTTTAAAAGTGGAACTATAGTAAAAAATGTCTCGAGAAGAGAAATAATAAAGGACGCAACGGAAGCACTCAAAAAAGATTATTTTTTCCCGTTTTTGTAACATTTATTATTACTTATCAACCCCTATCGGTCGTAACATGATGTTATATAGCCTATAGTTTTCCTCGGTAAATGAGCTATCTAATACAAAAATAATTTTTCAATTCGAACCAGTAGTTCCTGAGATTAGCGCGTTCAAACAAACAAATGAACAAACAAACAAACAAACTCTTCAGCTTTATAATATTAATATAGATTATGATTGTGGATTAATGTATTTACAATGCAGGTTTTGAAATGCGAAACATTTTGAACCTAAAGTCACTTTAGGTGACAGGACTGCATCCACTTTATGTTGTCGGAAAGGCATGCAGCATGCAGTATAGATACTAAGGAGTACCATCATCTGTTACGAAAAGTTTCGTCGAAATTTATCAAATTAGGGTGGCGCTACATTAACATGAGGGTAAATCTTAAGCGACAAATAACAAAGCAGTCATAACACGGACTGAACACGTAATAAACAATATAAATTAACAACAATAAAAGACATTATGTAATATAAACATTATCAATAATAAATTAAATATTAAAAATTAAAAAAAAAATGACAAGTATTGAGTCGACTATTTCCTAACTACACAAGTCAAAAGAAATACTAAATTTTTCAACCTACTTGTAGATCATTTCCATTTACTACACTAGTGCTTTTTCGGTGCGTTCAAACAATAATCTGCTAAAAAAAATGCACACTTTTTCAACGAATCCTCCATAGAAAGTGTTCTTTAATTATATACTTCACGCAAAAAGATAAAGCAATATTTTATTTTATTTTATTATTTTATTTATTTTATTTTATTTGGAACACCAACAGCACATAAGACATTATATAAGTACAAATTGAACATTTCGACTAAGCCATTTACAGGTATTCGCATATGGTTATTTAAATGATGAGACCATCAAACAATGACAATAAATCGACAAAACAAAAACGAAAACAAAAATCCCTGAAGATGAGGAATATTTTAGTATTTAATAATTTGTTGCACCCCCGACGCGGGGCCAAAAAACTCCAAAGCAAATAATCGATTTATATTCTGAGGTTTAGTACGGAACAATTCTAATTCTCTATTATTTATTGACAGTTTGTTAAAAAAGTCACTCACTCGAATAATGAATGAATTGCGACGGTAATTAGTATTGACTTTAGGAATTGCTAGCGGTTGGGTACGTCTAGCTGGTAATCTGCGTGGAACCCTGATGCTAACTTTTTCCAACAAATCAGGGCAATCAATGATATTACCGCCCTTAAGTCAAAATGAATATTTTAAATCATTGTATGATGATGGACTTTTTTCAAATGAGCCTTCAATAAAAAATAAGTCAAAAAAATTATTTTCAAAACATTCGCAAATACGATTCACCATTTGCTATGGTTAGTTCAGAAGATAAAGTTTGAGAGGCAGTTACAAGTGGAGTGTATCATTTCAAAATACATTGTTTTTATCATACGAGTAGGTCAGGGTCCAATGACTGTTGCATATATGTCACTATCCATTTTGTGCGCAATCATATTTTTACGATGTTGACACTGCTGTCAATTATAAATTAGATCGAATTTCGACCACTGGGCCACAGTATAGTAATATATACAGTATTGTAACTCGGCCGTATATTTGAAATAAATGCCAACAGTGACAGCCGCGCACTACGTAAACGTGCGATAGGGCTGCCCGCCTCCAGCATTTTAATTACATTTGCCTACTTTGTGTTTCCATTTAGTTTTGTTATTGTAAATATACTCTTTTTATATAAACAAATAAAATACTTTGTGAATTGAATAGGAAGTGTTAAAAAAAATGCGTGTTTTTTTTATTGTTAGATTTAATTAAAAAACCATGTTTATGTTTGAATAACGAATCGGTCTTATAAATTTGCACCCGAAAAATATTTGCTCCTCAACTGAGACGTACCAAATGCTTTATTATTAAAGTTTAAAGTATTAAAAATTCGTATTCTAATATAATGTTTCATTAAAAATACTTATCCATTAACAAGTATGCTTAATTAAATAAAATCAAAAAACCCGACTGCGTAAAATACTCTTATTATAAACTAAAAAGAATAAAACAATTTACTAGCTTTCATTTGATACCCATATTGCTACAATAAGAAAAAAAAATTCAACTCCCCCCCTCATTCCGCCATTTGCGGGCGCCATTTTGAATATTTATATAGCCTATGTCACTACTACAATTTAGACAAATCTAACGACATCTCATATGTCAAAAACCGTCCAGCCGTTTGGGCGTGCCAAAGAAATGGACATACATACATACATACATACTTACATACATACATACATACATACATACATACATACATACATACATACATACATACATACATATTATATACAATACATACATAAGTACGTACGTACATACATACATACATACATACATACATACATACATACATACATACATACATACATACGTACATACATACATACATACATACATACGTACATACGTACATACATACATACATACATACATACATACGTACATACATACATACATACATACGTACATACATACATACATACATACATACACTCGAAAAACATAACCCTCCTTCTGTCGCAGTCGGGTAAAAAGACACACATTATGTACCTACCTATTAGTACGTACAATTATTTTATAGTCTTACATTTCAGAGTTTCTAGGTAATCTAAAAAAAGTTATCTCTGGATGCGTTATTGGCGAATTCATGCAACCAAAACAGCACAAATAAATCCTACTCGTCATATTAAATTCGAATTGGAATTATTTTCAGTGAAAAAATCGTGTGGTTATTGTTAAAAAAAATAACACACGGTCCGTTTGTCACTGCGGCACAGTCGCGACTGTTTGCGTTCCGAGTGCATCCCGAGATCGAGGCCGTTTGTATGAAGTTGGAGTACTGTATATATTACTATACTGTGACTGGGCGACCACTAGTAGGTATAAAATAATGAATAAAAAAAAATAAAAAAAACGTTTTTTTTTTGTTGAAAAATTTAATTATGTCTGCAATTCCAAACAACAAATTATTATAAAAATAATAATTTACGTACATATAAAAATGTATTATCCATATATTGTTAAATTGTTTGTATATATATAAACAAAAGGGAAAAATAATATACGTATTCAATATAGTCATATTTTTGCAATAAAATGTAAGCTTTAATATCGTAATGAGAAATTTCGCCCTATGGGATTACGGTTTTCAATTTCATTTACGTTTTTCATCGTAATTCGTATTGAGCTCATTATTTACGATAAAAGCTTACTGTACTTCTATATATTTATAAATCAAAAAAGTAATAAAAAATTACTATAGAATAGCAGATAGCGTTTGTTTGTCTGAAGTTGTTAACATTAACCTGTTTGTAGTTCGGCTGAAAATCCAAGAGCCGAGCTAATCCAACATTACTCCGAAAATATCCCACACATCAGCTTGCACGATATTAGTACGGTTCTGGAACAGCTTAAAAATAATAAGGCACCGGGTGAGGACGGCATTATATCAGAGCTTCTGAAATCGGGTGGAACACCGGTACTTAAAGTCATTCAGAGGCTCTTTAGTGCCGTCTTGCTCGAGGGCGTAACGCCGGTAGCCTGAAACAGGAGCGTTGTGGTTCTCTTCTTCAGAAAGGGCAATAACACCTTGTTGAAGAATTACAATCCCATTTTGCTTCTAAGCCAAGTTTATAAGCTGTTCTCTAGGGTAATTAGAATAGAATAGCATAGAATAGAATAGAATTTATTAAGGAATGTTTATACACTGTTACACAAAAATTAAGTAGTCAAATACACACATAGGTACACAGCACATAAAATCTATAGGTAATTACAAAAAGAAATACTTAAAATTACAAATGCTTAAATGTAGTTTTAAAAAAAAATATATATATATACATATATATATATATATATATATATATATATATATATATATATATATATATATATATATATATATATATATATATATATATATATATATATATATATATATATATATATATATATATATATAATTGACAATGTAAGTAGATATAAATATGCGCCTAAGAATGCACAACAGTGTAATAAAACTCCTCAAAAGGTAACCACTCAGTTGTGTGATAGCGGAATCCGGAGAAGCCACAATCCTGATTTTATGTGGTCCATAATAAATCCAATTCTGTTAAGACAGTTGAACAGACAACAATACATATCATTTCAACACAGAGTTAATAAAAAATATCTCAATGTATGTAAACCGGTGTGAAATTGAAGTGGAACGAATTTTTTCTGTCTACGTATCAATACTATTATATATTTTCTATATTAATTGTTACCATGGACTTATAACATTTGTATATACATATATTATATATTTACATTACGAATCGTCTAACGGACAAGTTTGATGACTTCCAGCCTACTGAAAAAGCCGGTTTCCAAAAAGGCTATAGTACCACAGACCAAATATATGTATCAGTGTTGGGCAAAATTAAATTGTAAAAACAATTAACAATTAACAATTAATTAATTGTTAATCACAACTGTTGCAATTAACAATTATTTAATTGTAATTGTTAGAACTCGCAATTAACAATTAATTAATTGTAATTGTTAGAACTCGCAATTAACAATTAATTAATTGTAATTTTGAAAACTCGCAATTGACAATTAATTAATTGTTAATCGTGAACGAGTTTTACAATTAACGATTAATTTGTTATTAATAATTATAACATATTTGATTAAAGACTAATAATAAAAACTAATTATTATATGAAAAGTTATGAATAAAATAAGTAGGTATGTAACAGATATATGTAATTTTTTTCTGTATATTAAATATAATGGCAGAATATGAGATCATAATAAGTCTGATTATGTCAATAACTGTACAGTACTGTATCAGCCTGTAAACAACCCACTGTTGAGCGAAGGCCTCTTCTTCATATAGAAGAAGCTGCGGGTTATCGGATAATTACCATACCATGAGTAGCGATCGTTATGAGGTGTTTATGATAACAACCGGGACCGAGGCTTTACGTGCTTTCCGAAGCAAGGTGGGGAGACCCACAAGGACCCAGACCGGAAAAAAATATTTGTACAAATACAAATATGTATCTGTCCCGAGCGGGAATCGAACCCGTGACGGTTTACGGTTTGAGGCGACTACTCGCACTACTCCACAAGAATGTTCGCCAATAACATAATTAATCGCCTAATTTAAGTTTAGTTTTTTCAATAATTTGTAAATTTAAGTTATTTTTATGAATCAGATATTAATTAAATTTAAAATTGACAATCATATTTTAGTAATCTATTCTTATTATAGTTAAGATTAAATTTTATCACCACTCTCTGCTGAAACATAAACTACTAATAAATTTTTTTTACTAATATACTCTTAAAATAAAATAACTGATTATTTATCGAGGGACTCCCCGTAAAACATAAACGAACTGGAACTGGAACATTATCTAGTATTAGGTGTTGATTCAATTACTATTTAACTACAATATTAAAATCATCAACGCAATAACGAGTGTTATTTACGCAAACAAGTGACGATTAGTCCACAAGCGGGGAGTTCCCGGGAGGCACAGTGCGGGCGGCGCGGGTCCGTTGCTATGGAAATGACAATTGTTTACCTATACGCATCCGAGCGAACCTCGGCACTCGCGCAGTTGCTCGCGCTTTTTCAAAGTATAATTTTAACTTTGCGCATGATTGTGATCTTACGTAAGAACTATCGAGGATCCCTCCCACCAAGGGGGTGGTAAGAAAAGTACGAAAAAATAAGACATGGTCGCCCCCCCCCCCTCTAAATCGTCTTACGTAATAAATGAATGACCCCTTAATACTGACGACTTAAAAGTAAAAATCGGTTGCGCAAAAAAAAGGCACGCGATCGACGATTTTTACTCCTCATATTCTTTATATATTCTATTATATATTCTCATACCGGGGGCAATGATATGAATATGAAATCGATTATTTAGGAGTAAACTCCAAAAAATGGTTCCTATGTTACTTATAATACCTCCAAGAATGTGTGTACAAAGTTTCACGATGATCGGTTTCGCGTGAAAGCATAACAAACAAACTTACTTTCGCATTTATAATATTAGTATGAAGTATGATTATTTATCGATACGCGATTAAAACAATAACAAAAAATTAATAAATGTTTTAAGGGGGTTTCATTTATTTATTCACTTATTTTTTGTTTTAAACGGGATGTTTTGTTCTTTAAAAAAAAAAACAGTTTTTTTCCAACCCTGGTACTATTACAGGCTAGGTATTCATACAAATATCTGTTCACAGTGTCACCTATATCAAAGCAAGATAATTGTTAATTTTAATTGTTTTTTTAAGCAATTAAAAAAGTTAATTGCGATTGATTTAATTGCAAGATACAATTAATATAGATTAATTCAAATAAATTAATTGCAGCGTACAACTAACAGTTAATTGCAATTAATTTTAATTGCAATTAATTTAATCACAATTAATTTTTTAATCAATTTATTAATCAATTGAAATTTTAATTGATTAATGCCCAACACTGATATGTATTTGCGCGCAGCAGCAGTATAATCTACTGCAGCGCATACGCTGCGGTAGATTATACAAAAGACCGAGGAGTATAATCGGTCAATGTGTTTGGCGTTTGTGGACTATGAGAAAGCCTCCGATTCGATCGAAACTTGGGCAGTGCTGCAGTCTCTTCAGTGGTGCCACATTGACTACCGCTATATCAAAGTGTTGCAGTGCTTGTACAACAACGCTACTATGTCGATTCGAGTACAGGAGTAAAGCACAAGAGCAATTCCAATTCATCGAGGTGTGAGACAGGGAGATGTCATCTCTCCGAAACTTTTTACCGCAGCATTGAAAGACGCTGTCAAGCTTCTGGAATATAAAGGACTTAATATCAACATAAACGGTGAGTACATCACTCGCCTTCGATTTGTCGACGATATCGTGCTTATGGCATAATCCCTGGAAGATCTCAGCATTATGCTCAGTGACCTCGATGGAGTTTCCCGACGAATAGGCTTTAAAATGAATACGGACAAGATAAAAATCACGTCGAATGTCCATGTCGTGCCCACCCCGATATCGATTGAAAATTCTACTCTCGATGTTTTTGATAAGGACATCTACCTAGGACAAAATGTCCAACTTGGTAGGTCCAACTTCGAGAGCGAGGTCGATCGTTGAATCTAGCTAGGATGGGCAGCGTTCGGGAAGTTAAAAAACGTCTTTTCATTTGTCATACCTCAGTGCCTGAAGTCGAAAGTCTTTGACCAATATGTGTTACCAGTGATTACATATGTATCTGAGACGTAGTCTCTGGACTTTTAAAGAAGCTCCTAGTCGTACAGCATGAAATGGAAGGAGCTATACTAGGTGTTTCTCTGCGAGATCGAATCAGAAATGATGAGATCCGTAGACGAACGAAGGTTACCGACATAGCCCAACGGATTTGCAAGCTAAAGTGGCAGTGAGCAGGATACATAGCTCGTAGAATGTTAATTCTACGAGCAATATATTATTCTTTCGGCCAATGGAGCAGAAAGGTTCTCGAGTGGAGATCACGTACCACCAAGTGCAGCGTCGAACGGCCATCCACGAGATGTACAGACGACTTGAGAAGAGTCGCCGGAAGCCGTTCGATGGAGGCTGCTTTGAACCGGTCGCTCTGGAGGTTGATGGGGGAAGCCTACGTTCAGCACTGGACATCCAATGGCAGATATGATTATGATGATGAATAGAGTAATAATACATAAAAAACTAATTAAGTTAATTAAACTGTAATAATGTAAAAAAATATAATTATAATATATTATAATAGAGAGTTAATATGTGTACGTACTGTTCAACGCGACTTGTATGTGTGCATATTAATGTTTGTCTCCAGAAAATATAGCATAAAAAAATAACCTTAAGCCGTACTTAAGCTTATCTTATTGAGTGTTGAGTTTAAGATGCTTATCTAATGGAGTAGATAAGAATTCATATAGAGCGACTTTCTTATTTATTTTTATGTCGAATACTTGGAGATCACCTACTTTAACGGGAACCTATTTTAGTATACTTGTATTCATATATTTTTATTTTGTACATTTTGTGTAATACGCAATATAATGTAAAACGTAAGCGTTCAAATAATACTTGTAAATAGATGCCTGCCCCGGCTGCTCCTGGGGTATGTACATGTACCTAAACAATTATATATATTGGTTTAAGCCGCATGAAAATCCGTGCAGTAGTTTTTAGTTTATCACGAACAACAAGACAGACGCGGCGGGGGCCTTTTTTATAATATGTAGTGATAGTGATGATAATCACCTAAACACTTGTGTGTCTCGTCTGGGCATGCTAGTGAGTATATCTTTTATGGTTTCTTGGGGAATACGTTCCCACTCCGTGGTAAACACATTCTTTAGCTCTCTGATGGTCTGCGGAGCCGGCTGCACTGATCTCACTCGTCGCTTCAGAACGTCCCAGACATGCTCTATGGGATCGAGGTCCGGACTTCTAGCTGGCCAGTCCAAACGACGAATTCAGACTTCTAGCATATACGCATCCACACCGCCAGACCGGTGGGCGCAAGCGTTGTCGTCCATAAAAAAAGAATTTTCGCCAAGAGCGGTTAAAGCGGGTTGTGCATAAGGAATTAGAACTTCCGTTATGTATCGGTGTCCAGACAGTGTACCGTTTTCGATGAAGACTAACTCCGTACGATCCATAGAATTTATTCCTGCCCAAAACATAACAGAGCCCCCTCCATAAGGTGTGATTTCTTCAAAACATGCCTCTGCAAAGCGTTCTCCTCGTCTACGTAGCACTCGCCGACGTCGGTCTTCACCATGCAGAGATATCCTGGCTTCATCGGAGAACAATACCCTATCCCAGTCTTCATGAGTCCATGACACACAATTTCGAGCGAAGCTAAGCCTGGCAACTCGATGTCCACGGAGTAATTTAGGGCCGCGTGCCGGGCGATGACTGTGTATATTAGCAGCGAGAAGCCTCCTCCTGACCGTCCATAGACTAATTTGCACATTTCTTACTTCTTCGAGGGTGTTCTTGAGGTCCACATAAGAAGATTTGCGATTTCTCAACGCTTGACTAACTAGAAAACGATCATCCCGTGGTTCGGTACATGTCTTTCTGCTAGAACCAGGCCTTCTCTTGACGGAACCGGTCTCTTGATAGCGCTGCCAGGTCCTTTGAACTGTCAACCGACTCACATTTAGCCTCTGAGCCACGAAGCATTGACTGCAACCTTCTTCAAGCAGCGCAATAATTTTGCTCGCTTTTATCACTTTATCTACCATTTTCGAGATTGCTAAACAGCAATAACAATGCTTTTAAATGTCAAGGACACCAGATAATTTAATAAAAATTGACAAAAAGTTAATTAGAGTCGATATTAACTTTATATATATAACTCTACCACCTGTATGCAGACGATCTTCAAATATACACACACTCTAAGCTGGCTGATCTATCTGCAAGTATAAATCTACTGAATAATGACTTGAACAATATTTTTAAATGGAGCAGCTCATTCGGGTTAAAAGTGAATCCTTCAAAGTCTCAAGTTATTATTGTGGGTAGTCCAAAACTGGTGAGTTGTATAGATTGGTCACTAGTTCCACCTGTAGTTTTCAATGATACTGTATTGAACTTTAGTGACAGTGTGAAAAATTTAGGTGTAATATTTGATAGGTATCTCTCTTGGTCAACTCAGTTAACTGAGCTTAGCCGGAGATTGTTTGCAGCTGCAAGTTCACTCCGACGACTTCAACACTTTCTTCCTATGCCTACTAAGATTGCGTTAGCACAATCGCTACTTTTACCAATCCTTGACTATGCAGATACATGTTTTCTGGATCTCAAAGAGGAGCAACTAAATAAGCTTGAGCGCCTTCAGAATCTTTGTATAAGGTTTATATTTGGTTTGCGCAAATATGACCATGTCTCCGACTTTCGCAAAAAACTCAAGTGGCTCCCAATTCGCCTTCGCAGGAATACGCATGTGCTTTCACTTCTCTACTACATACTTTTTAATCCTGATGCTCCTAAATACCTTAAAGAACGTTTCACCTTTCTTTGTAATTCCCACGAACGTTCCCTACGGTCAGATTTAAATTTACTTTTAAAAACTCCTTCCCACTCAACTTCCTTCTACTCTAATTCCTTCACCGTCAAAGCTGTCCGCCTGTGGAACTCTCTTCCGATTCCAATAAGACAAGCTCAATCGCTTACTTGTTTTAAGAGCTGTCTTAAGCAGCACTATTTGTCGCTAAATACACCATGAATTTCTTAGTCATTATGTATGTATGTATATGTATGTATATTCGTATGTATATATATACATATATATATATATATATATATATATATATATATATATATATATATATATATATATATATGTATGTATGTATGTATGTATGTATTTATTTATGTATGTTTATATTTATGTATATTTAAGTGTTTGTGTATACATGTATATTTTGATATTTGCTTTATTTCGTATGTTTACTTATGTTATATTGTTTTGTCTAATTTCTCTTATCTTTGTGCACTTCCTAACCGCTGCTATTATATCGTGTCCTATGCCCAAAGGTTGTCTGGAAGAGATTGCTCTTTTAGCGATAAGACCGCCTTTGTACATCTTTTACTTCATAAATACTGTATTTGTTTTTATTATGGTGTACAATAAAGATTATTATTATTATTGCTACACTCCACCCGTTTAATATATACATATACACATATAAATAAATATAATATAATACAATACTACTTATATAAGGAATATAATAAATTTACATAAATTTACATAGATAAATATAAGCGGGCGGAGGATTACGCCCCGGCAGGGAGATCAAACGGCCGGGGGTTAGGGTTGTAGGCTGAGAAATCGGCGGACAATTCTAGCCGAGTCGAGTAATACCGCCTTCTGCATCCTGGCTGCGAGCGAACCGTCACGGATACCCAGCTGCCTCAGGTGGTGAGCGAGGCTAAACGGGATCAAACCGTTGGCAGATATAACGATAGGAATGATTTCAGTGGAATCAACACCCCACATGTCGACAATCTCGTGCGCCAGATCCAGATATTTACGTTTTTTCTCTGTTTCGGCTTTCACGAGGTTCTCGTCATGCGGGATGGTAATGACCACTAAAAACACCCTCGACTGTGCCCTATCCATCACCACGATATCAGGCTTGTTCGCCAGTATCGTCCTGTCCGTGGCGATAGGCCGGTCCCAGTAGAGCCGGACTCCGTCGCGTTCGAGTACTGGCGCCGGTGTGTACTGGTAGTACGGCACCCTCTGTTCCAGAAGACAATACATTAGAGCAAGCTCTTGATGAAGAATCTTGGCCGCTTGGTTATGTCTGTGCAAGTACTCAGTGTTGGCAAGCGCTGAACACCCCGAAAGCACATGTCTGAGTGACTCGCCGGGATGACGACAAGCTCGACAGAAGGCGGGAGTGCCATCCTTCAGAATGTGCTTCCGGTAGTTGTTCGTCTTAACCACCTGATCCTGTATTGCACAGACAAAACCTTCGGTTTCCCCAAAGAGGTCCCCGAATCGCAGCCATTATTATTATTATTATTATTTTTTTTTTGATTTTTCTTTTTCTCTTCTCTTGTTAAGAGAAGGTAATAATCTGCCATACGGGCCTTAACCAAGTATGGCAGATGGTTCTGCGTTGGAGGTGATTGTCGAGGATGTCAGAAATTTTCGAGTGATACGGCAGGTGTTGAGAACTGTTGCTTTTTGTAAGGTGTATGTTATATTGGTGGATATGTTTAGAATTTTTAAGCTGTTAGTTAAAGTTTTAGGTATGATTCCAGTTGCGGAGAGTACAATGGGAACAATATGAACAGTATCTGCATTCCACTGCGTTTTAATTTCTATTGCGAGGTCCTGGTACTTTGTTAGTTTTTCCGATGTGGTTGTTTGAATATTATGGGTGTTAGGGATAGCAACGTCTATCAGGTAAACTGTTTTGTTTCGTTTGTCGTGGAGAGTAATATCTGGTCTGTTGTAATGCACTGTTCTGTCCGTTAATATAGTCCTGTCCCAGTAAATTTTGTAGTTTCTGTCTTCTAAAATTACTTCTGGTTTGTATTTGTAGTATGGTTGTTTTTTGGCTGTGAATTTGTATTTATGTGCGAGTTCCTGGTGAATGATTGATGCTACTTGGTCATGTCTGTGTTTGTAGTCTGTCTGTACTATGCTTCTGCAGGAGCTAGTTATATGTTGTATGGTTTCGGGGGCACTATTGCAATGTCTACATGAGTCATTAGTCTGATTGGGGTCTTTTAGAATATGTTTCCTGTAATTACGTGTGGCTATTACTTCGTCTTGTATTGCTAACATGAAGCCTTCGGTCTCAGGGAACAGTTCACCCTTCCTTAGCCATTCGTTCGATTTATCTTTGTCGACATATGTTTGGCAAAGGTGGGATCGGTGTCTCCCGTGGAGGGACTTTCCAGCCCAGGTAGCGATTTTCTGTTTCGGGTCCGTTAGTTTTTCGTTAGTCTGTGGTTGTCTGTCATGTAAGTTTAGTGGTGTAAGCTTAGTATCTTTTTCGCTTGCATGCCTGTGTAGTGCTGAGTGTTCTGATTTAGTGTGAAAGTATTGCCGGAGTGTAGTTATTTGTTTGTTGTGTAGGTTATGAATGTCTATCAGTCCTCTTCCTCCTTCTTGGCGTGGTAGTGTGAGTCGTTGAATGCAAGATTTCGGGTGGTGTTTCCTAAATTTTGTGAGTTTAGTGTGTATGGTGCGTTGTAACTTTTGTAAATCTGTTTGTGACCAGTTAATTATTCCAAAGGAATACGTCAGTACAGGGATCGCGAACGTGTTTATGGCTTTTACAATGTTCCTAGAGTTTAGTTCAGATTTCAAGATGAGGTTGAGACGGTGTTTAAATTTTGTGGTGAGATCAGTTTTCGTCTGTTTCTGTTGAATCTGTCTAGATTGATTGAAGCCTAAATATTTGTATGTACTAACTTCGTTCATCGGTTCAATAGTTTCGCCAGTATTAAGTGCATATGAATTGTGTACAAGTTTTCCTTTTTTTATAGATAGAATTTTGCATTTATCAACACCGAATTGCATGTTGATATCTGTGGAGAATTGTTGTGTGATGTCAGCCAGATTAAAAAGATCACTTGCATTACTTGCGAATAATTTGATATCGTCCATGTACATGAGGTGCGATATTGTGCTACTTTGTTCATTATTTAGCTTGAACCCGAGTTTGCTGTGGTTTATAAGGTCTGACAATGGGTTCAGAGCCAGGCAAAACCATAAAGGACTGAGGGCATCGCCTTGGAATATTCCACGCTTTATATGAATCGGTTCAGTAGTTAAAGATTGATTTATTTTAAGTTTAGTTTGCCAATTTTGCATGGAGACTTGAAGAAATGATATTATAATAGGGTTTATTTTATATATTTGTAAGACTTTTAGCAGCCAAGTGTGAGGTATGGAATCGAAAGCTTTGCGATAATCAATAAACATAGAATGTATATCTTTCTTTTTCTTATACGCGTGATTTAAGACAATTGCGTCCAGGGTTAGCTGCTCCTTGCATCCCTGACTGAATTTTCTGCAGCCTTTTTGCTGTTCTGAGAGGATGTTATGCTCAGCAACGTGTTGATATATGAGCTCGCTTATACAGCCGGTTAAAATTTTGTAGAATATCTGAAGACAGGTAATGGGTCTGTACTTGGCTGGGTTTTGTGTGTCGTGGTTGTCTTTTGGTAACATGTATGTTATTCCCTGAGTTATGAATGTAGGCATTGTGTCTGGTGACTGGATGAAAGTGTTTAAGTGGTTATGAATGTGTGGGTGAGTTCGTGTGAATTTTTTATACCAGTAGGCGTGTAAATTATCTAACCCAGGTGCTTTCCAGTTATGCATGCGTTTTAAGATATTTTTGAATGTTTCTACCGGGATATGTTCGAACCTCATTTCAGGTGCGTTTTCAACTGTTCTACTGACTTCATCTATCCATTCAGCGTTTTCTTTATGTTCGGCCGGTTGTTCCCAGATCTGACTCCAAAATTCTTTTAGTGTTTCAGGTGTTGGTGCTTCTGCTCGTGTATTGTGGCGTTCCTGTGATAGAGTGGAGATGTTCCTGTAAAATGCTTTTTCATTGTTTATGAATTTACGGTTCTGTGATTTGCGGGCTGTACAGGCTAAATACCTTTTAAGTCGGTTGGAAACTATGTTTAACTTTTGTTTTAAGGTGTCTAAAAAGTGGCTTAATTCGGTATTTGGGTTTTCGTATTGGGCGTGGGTTCGATATTTGCTTTTTATTTGTTCTATTGAATCAACTACTTTGTAACTTCTGTTTCCATTACTATATTGGGTTAAGTGGGCTATCTCAGTTCTCAGTGTTTGAATTTTATTTTCTAATCTTTTTCGCCACGATGGTTTTGTTTTTCTGTAGCTATTAAAACTCTGTCTGTCTATATTAATTTTAGCACCATTACAGGTCGCTGCTGTGTACGCTGCTATGTAGATTATTGTGTGTAGTGTGTGGAAATTTTGCTCATTATTCAAATAGTCAGGAAGAATTTTTGAATCTATGTATTCTACTATCATTGCTAGTTTTTTCGAAGTTTTCTGTTTTGGTATAAAAGGTCGAGATATTGGGTCGGTATTGATAAATTTTTCTGTCGTTGATACGAATTGGTCTTTTATTTTCTGTGCTAAGTCTTCCTGTATTTTATTTGCATCATTATTAGAATTTTGATTAGGGAGAATATCTTCTTCACTGTGTGTTTGGGTGTCAAATAGGGCTTGTACGTTTGTTGAGAAATCTGGTTCATCTGTTTCAGTTAGTGGTGTGGTCATTATTTGTGTCCTTTGGTAATCTGTCAGATTTTTAGTTTGGGCCTGTCGTTGTCGAGATCGTGATAGTTGTGCTTCTACTTCATACCTAATTTGTTCTATTCTTTCTTCTGTTATCATTTTATTGTTAACTATTGCTCTGCGTTGGTCTGATAACCTTTGTTCTGAAATGTGACTAAGGTGAGGGTGTTGTTCAATAAATTTGGTGTGTAGTTTTTTTCTATTTGCTGTCATGTCAGTTTCTATGTGCGTTACTTCAAAATAGGTTCGTAATATAGATTCGTTTAGCTCGTTGGACCACCGCATTCGTGTGCCTGTGCTTTGCGTAAGGTTGGTTTGACTGGTTTCTATATTTCCGGTTTGTATTAGGGTTGAGATTTCATTTCTAATTCCGTCAAGTGTCGATTGTGGGAGTAGTTTGTTATTAATTATAGCTCTACGTTGATCACCAATTCTCTGTCTGGAAACATCCATTTCCGGGAACGCTGCTATGAATTTTTGATGTAGAGTGTCTAAGTATGAGCGTGTGTTTGTTTCATTTTTTGTCAAAATTAGGTAGTTGCGCCATATAAATTCATTCATTTCTGAGTTCCATCTTTTTCTTGCGCTAGTGATGCCAGGAGTGGGTGCAGGTTGAGCGGCGTATGCCTCCTGCACAACATCTTCTGACATGGGTGACGAGGTAGGAGATCGAGATGGCATCTCGGTGCGGTATGGGGGTGAAGTTGGTGTGGAATAAAGACTGGGGAAGTTTGGGCAACGGATTGGATCGGCTGTCGTAGATTGTTCGGGGGGAACCCGCCTGTTCAGTCCCCCACCGCCAGTGGTTCGCATGCTGTGACACCCAGCACCGGCTCCAGGTGTGCCCCGGCGACCCCCGGGAAGCGGCCGCAGATTATATCTTTTATTACTTTCTTCCATAGTGCATCTAATTGAGGGGTTGGGATCGTTGGTTGGGAAGGGTAGTCTGGATGAGCGACAATCTTAACCTGTACCTTCTAGATGGGATTTGCTCCAGTTAGTCTGAGCTTAACTACATAGTGCCTTGCTTCCCGTAAGCCCCCCCACCACGGCAAGGTGATCCCATGGGGGGGGTTATTATTATTATTATTATATTAACTATAGGGAATTCGCGCCACATAATGTAGTTAAAAGTTATTTTCTTTGAAAACCAGGCTCAGTCAAAAATTTGAATTTGGAATGTACTCTTATAAACATTATGGCACTTTTATAACTGGCCAGTAACATGTTCAAATGATTAAAACCTTTTTGGTATTTTATTTTTTTCAGCCAGGAAGAAAATCGAAACCGCCCGTTTTTTTTGCAAATGAGTGTATATATATATATATATATATATATATATATATATATATATATATTTATATATATATGTATGTATATGTATGCATTATTTATATATGTATTTGCAGTATGTAGTGTATTTACTTTTATATTTATCATATATATTGTAAATTTAATGCTAACCTTTTATCAACTCTTGTACACTTCCCTACCACTTCTCATTCTCTATGCCCTGTCTTATGCCCAAAGGTTGTCTGGAAGAAATCGCTCTTAGCGATAAGACCGCCTTTGTACATCTTTCTTTGTATGTATCAATTGTTTTGTGTGTTTCTTTATGGTGTACAATAAAGAGTATTTATTATTATTATTAAAATTTAATTTTATTTTAATGTTTATTTAAATTTTCAATCCCTACTCTATAATAAATATTGTTATATTTTATAAGTATTCAAACATTTTAACATAATAATTTATATGTTATAACAAAATTCATAACGTAAAAAACCAATTAAAAACCCTATTAGAACCATTTTCGACTTCTACGCGGACAAAGTCGCGGGCTAAAAGCTAGTTTCTCATAAAAGGACATGTACACGTATCGTGTCTATACATGTTGTGTGTACGTTTTTGAACAAACACTATTTCCCTCTCGAGGTTGTAATGGAAACGTCATGGGAGTAATTAACTAGTCGGCCGAGGCGCTTTGCTAATAATCAACATCAATAAGAGGTGACTCGAAGTTAATCGTTTGTAGCGAAGAATGAATTTGAACATTTATTTCGATTATATTATAGACTACACTTTTAACGCTGCTTTATTCAAAAAAAAAAAAAAATAAAAAAAAATCGTTAAAACATATTAAAAAAATTTCGTATATTTCTATCAACTAAAGCTGGTAACCTACACAAGTACTTATACAAATTTATAACAGGTTCTTATAAAAAAATTAAGACATAAAAGAAACCAATCTTTAAATTACATGAAAAAATTATATAAATTTCGTTCGTAACAACGTTCAAAAAAATATAAGTATAAAGATATAACGAGTAAGAGAGACATTGATTTTTCGTGATGCGTATGCAGAGCGGCGGTCGCTTGTTAACAGACACTACACAACATAACATGGGAATACGTGAAACGTGCAAATTATAGTTAATTTACCTTATAAAATGTGGGTATGAGAATAATACCAATTCATTTTATAAAAAATAACAATTAGCCTTTAAGGTATTAAAGCTTTTATTATTTTGCGTTGTTTAACGACTGTAAACATTGGGCAGAAAAAATGGAACTCAATCGAAGATATATACACTTTCTCGTGCAAGTTTTATCTTTATAGCCGAACACGAGATGGTTAAAAATTGAGTTATATTTTAAAATTCGCGATAGTAATTTTTAACCTTCCTGTTAAGATTATGTCGTATATTTAAGTTTTTATTTTGTACATACACACATGATCGTCTGTTCCTAAGGTAGGCAACTTAATACCTGCTGTGTTTTAGGTAACAGCCAAATGATATTTCATATATATATATATATATATATATATATATATATATATATATATATATATATTACTATTAATAATACCTACATGAAGAAATAAATATCGGGTATAAATAGCGGGCGGAGCGAAAAGCAGGGTACCAACCTACCAACTGCGAACTTCAAGCGGAAAGCAGGGTACCAACCTACCAACTGCGCCAACGGGCCAGTCAATTATTATTTTTAAGATATAAAAATTAATTTTATGTGATAATATATATTATATATGTACTATGTACCCATTTAGTTTTTTTTTAAGTTTCAATTTCTGGCGAATATTTCAAATTCTATATGCAAAATACATGGCAACGGTGCCAAATAGAGGATATCAATATAAAAGCCGATAGAAATTCATAACACTGTCGGATAGAGGAAACCGAAGTTAATCTAATAATAATGGCGGTTGCGATGTATAAGAGTATAACTAAATATTGATAAGTTTTACAACTTGTATTTATATTAATAGTAAAATTTTTATAATGTGATTGTGAAATAAAATATATAGAGGTTTTCCTCAAACGATACTCGTGTTTCCATTTATGGCAAAATGGAACTTGTACAGTAAAGGAAAAGTATGTCACTTCAATTAAGGTAACGAAACTCGAGTAACAATTTTCAGATAATCACATATTTTCTTATAATAAAATCACATATTCTTAAAAAGAAAATATTAAATTTGATCTTATTCATGGCATCCATTTTATTTGAAAGAGTATTAGATAAGATAATAATAACAGTTAAGGTTGTGCCCCATCAAATAACATGAACATACTCGTATAGGTAATTAGATTTCTATATAACATGTTATTTTGATATATTCTTATAAAGTTAAAGTAAATTTGATTTATTTTTCAAATGGAATTTTTTATTCGAATATATGTTATAATATTGAATATATAACACAATAAAATAATTTTGGCTTATTACAAGGTTTTTTTTTCAATTAATTAATATTATTACATATTATCTTAATAACGATATCTTTTAATATTTATATTATTATTTTTTGATATATTTTTTGCTGTATCAACTATGGTATAAAGTGCTATAGTAATTTTAAGCGTTCTACTTATAAAACAGAGGTGTCTCTAATGTTCTGTTTACGCCCTTTGGGTAAGAAACCCTTGAAGTTATGTTAATCAATTTGTCTGAATTGTTCAAAGATTTAGATTCAAATTAGGGCCGGTTTTAGTGGTTTGAAGACTCAAGGGTCAAAAATCTGACTGCATATCTCGTAAGAAATTGTAAGACAAGTATATCCATTTGCAACAGAACGGCGCGGGCGTGGATATTTAAGCCTCAATCCTCAATAACAAACGTGCTCTTGTCCCATAGTACCACATTCACAGATGATACGATACAGATTACACTACATACCTACAGATACAGATTACACACGTACAAGCACAACTGTGTCGTCGAATTCACCTTTTTTATTTTTTATCATTCGTCTAATCATTATTTATTAATTATTATTTATCATTAAATAAATAAATAAATATTAACCAACAATCACACCACGTTAACCTAGCCCCGTGCTAAGTTCGTAAGAACTTGTGTTACAGGTACTAGGAACGGAAATAAAGGAGATGGGGACTTTTGGGCCAAAATGTAATAAGTAGAGATATGGTTAAAAAAATTGGTCATATTTTTTTATCTTACAATATAAAAAATCAACTTAATTCTGAATCTGGAAGCGGAGAAAAATGAAAAAGATTGTTTTCATCAAATTAATCGGGTATCGATTCAACTAAAATCGATTACAGAATTGAAAAAGAAAAGTTTCTACTAGTTAATTAACTCAAAGTATTTAGATACACCATATTGAAGTTGTAAACGATAAAGATCATTAAAATAAAGTTACATTAATAGCGAAAATATTATTTAATATTTGAAAATAATATCGATTTCGTATCGATTTAAAATAAATCATATCTTTTGTGACAGCTAACAATTGACTGACATTGATACTAGCCGTTTATTTGTTACCTACATTTCCTAGATGACATTTAAATAATAATAGAAGAAGAATTAAGTATGAAATACAGCTACACAAAGTTAGCACCCCATGGAAGGATTTTTGAAATCAAAATGACTTTAATCGATAGGTCTACGTTAGGTCTGTATAGGTCCACCAAAATTTTTGTTAGGTCGCCTATTTTTTTTAATAAATATTTTTAATAAATAGGTCTATTTTTTCAACAAAAAAAAAAAAAGACCTAACAACCTATCAATAATAGGTTATTAGGTCTTTTTTTAGGTTGTTAGGTTTTTTTTTTTTTTTTTTGTTGAAAAAATAGACCTATTTATTAAAAATATTTATTAAAAAAAATAGGCGACCTAACAAAAATTTTGGTGGACCTATACAGACCTAACGTAGACCTATCGATTAAAGTCATTTTGATTTCAAAAATCCTTTCATGGGGTGCTAACTTTGCGTAGCCTATGAAATACATTTAAAGGTTTTTTTTTTAATTCTGAACGATATTTATTAGTGTTTCAAGTTACTGATATTTGTAATGAGTTTTTAAACATTCTTCACTAAATATAAGAAACATTAGTGCTTTAAGAAGTTAGTAATCGGGTTTTTTAATAGACATTGTAACATAACCTCATTTTTACAAAACGTTTAATAACTCCGCTCTCAGATAGCCAAAATATAGAGAATTTTCAGCGAGGGATCCATAAGCCTGAATGCATTAATTGATACCATTTTCATTTCATTACATTTTGGCCCAAGAATGTATGGAATCGTATCCATCTCCTTTAAGATATAAATACATATATAAATAAATACACATCCATGACCCGGTGCAGACATCTATAGTCGTCATACAAATTATCTGCACCTGGCGGGATTCGAACCCGCGACCACTGCGTAAAGTGTCCAGTTGCCTGACCACTCGACCAGCCGGCCGTCATATCGTCATTATTCATCTAATCACATTGTTAGTAGTTTTCATAACCCTAAACTACACCTAAGTAAGTATTAGATACCGCGAAAACGCACCTAACACTATTCGACGCGATATTTATACAATAACAAAAAAAAAAACTTTTTTAAAGTACGAAGGGAAAGTTGAAAATTATAACTAAAAGATGAAAACGATGTTTATTGGCAGTTAAGACGGTATTTTATTTTTATTTTTTAACTGATACAATAATATATTGTAGGTATTCGTCGTAGTTCCATCATCTATACAAATAATAAATCTGTTAAAACCTCCGTTTTATTAATACACTATATAATATCATCAAGAATAAATTTAAATTGCGCGTTTTTTTTCGTATCAGCGCCATCTCTTATCGTGTTTTTCTTTGTTCACGTATCACGTAAAAAGTACAAAACCAATGTAAATAACTTTAATACATAAAAATTAGACATAACTCACAGTATAATTTAGTTTTTGTTTCATTGTTATTAAATTTAAAAATAAATATTTAAGAAAATAGAAATAGGTGTACCTACGCCGCCAACGCCATCTGGTCTAAGGAATCTTAAAAACTCACAAAACTTATTTTTGAGTTATTATTTTGTTTTTTGAGCTATTTTTGAGCTATTATTTAACTTAAAAGTTTACTAAATATGTCGGATAGGAACAGAAATCGTTTTAATATTTTAGATAAACATCATTTTCAATTAATATAGGTACTATTATGTTAAATGTCACTAAATATAAAAACGATATTCTACTATTATACGATAGATGGCGCATGTAGGTGATAAAAAATATAAATTTATAATTTTTAAAATTTTAGTTAAATACCCGTGCGAAGCCGGGGCGGGCCGCTAGTTGATAATAAAAGCTGTTAAGGAGTGCGTCATCTTCGTCCGAATTGCCACTTATCAGAGCTAAGCGTCGATCTATAGAGTTAAAGTACGTAACACGGAGTGTCAGATACCTAGCCTAGATACATATTTGAAAAACCTTTATCTTATGACTTACGACTTCATTTTTGGATACACATTGTATAACATTCTTAATAAAATATATAATTTCTAAATAACTTATATCCAAATCTGAATATTCCTGATATTTGTTGAACATATATCTAAAGTGGTATTTAAGGTCGGAGGCGGAGGAGGCAAAGGAGAAATAGTATTTATCTGTCGTTACTTTTGTTACGTCTAGAAAAGGAGGCTGCTCATACCACAGAGCCATTTTACCTTAAAAATAAATTATGTCCATTAAAGATATTTGTTGTATGTATAGCATTATTTATATCTGATTAAAACATTTGTATCGGACTACCAGTCGAGTCTAGCCCGTTGTTTTAATCTTGTCATTTAATATTTGAAAGTATTAACAATGCGGAATTTCCTTCGAAATAATATCCGTAAAGAATGATGTGGCCGTGTATATAATTATTTAAAAAAGACTTAAAATTTGTTTATATCCGAACTCAGCTATAGATCGATGATCCAATAAATTTTAAGTAATGGAACTTGGTACCAGGTACCAGGGATACCATTTTGAGTAGGACTTGTACCACAAGTCTTACTCAAAATATCCCTATCCCTAGAACACAGATCACCTCCAATAGGTACCGCATGAAAGGCACTCTGCACGCAAAACATTAGCACAAACACGCCTATATAACTCGGATTACAGTTTTAAATTTAAAAAAAAATTAATAATAAATATTTTTTTAATATTATTTTAAAAAAGGCTTACAAGTTATAAAACTAAATTTTCGACATAAATAATGTATTTTTATGCTTAAAGTGTTTCGGAAAATCAACTATTAATTTTAGTTAAAATAAAAAATCATTCAATTATATCGGTATATAAAATAAAAATTCGAATTTATATAACGGAGTTCAAATTATAGTGGATAGTTTCTTATCACTCGTGACGCAATGTTGAAAAGTCTCTCCCAGTTATTAGTAATTACTCTGTAGTTGTCCTTATAATTAAAATCAGTAGTGCTGAAAAATACCTACGCTTAAACTTATCGAAAAGTATCGATGTTTTTTCAATAAGTTAAAACAAAATATGTCATTATAATTAAATTTTTTCAAAATAGTGTTAACTAATTGTTTCGTTAAGTGATTGTTTTAGATAGTATTTTATAGTGCTTATACTCGTATGTACATGTATTTAATTATGTATGAAAATTTAGCACATTGGTGTCAAATAAAATGTTTATTATACAATAAACATGTAATCTATAATATTTTTATATTATAATATTCTTTATTTATTTTAAAATTATACAAAAATCGTTTGATGTGATTTACGATACGCTTAGTAAAACATAAAAAATCTGATCTGATCCACCTTAATGACCCAAGTAATCGAAATTTATTTACGTGAATCGAAGTAATCATTATCTCAGTCGATTTTAGGTGAATTGGCTGTGACAGATGGACACAGTCAGAAAGACATATTGACTTATTCTAAAAATATTCTTATTTACATTTGTGGTTCGTAACCCTAACAATAATCGGATATAATGTATTCAAATGGTAATCAAATGTCGTTAAACTATACATTATGATAACGAATATTCTTCAATATTACAAATAATGCTGTAATTTGTGTAATAGGCTAAATAAGAGCGGATTAGTATTTAATTTAGCGTACGGATGTCACCAGTCTTTACGATTCAATAGATGACATAATGCCTCCGGCGCTTATAGCCTTGCGTCGGATTCCCCCTAATCGAACATAACATTTGACCTGCTAAGGAACTAACTATTATTATAAAACGTGGCATATATTACGCTTTAAGATTTGCTGAACATTATACTTTGTACAAAAATATTATTGTGTCTTAAAGCATATATTTAAATGAATTTCAAAACTAATATGTCATCGATATACGCAGTTTCAAAATATTTTTTTACATTTAAATACCATGGGAATCCGACGCATTCTTAGTGAAATTTTTACAAAGAAAGAATGTGGAATTTAATTTGAATAGTAAGAGGTAAATTTTGTTTTTATTCAAAAATATTATACACAATCACAATCCAGTTTATTTTCATGCAGTAGTGCGACGATATATTGCAAAAAGTTATCTACCGAGTGTACCGATTTAGAAATACGATCAAGCGTCAGAATTTATCAAACAGTTTGTGCCGAATATGAATATAGTCCAAAGCTTTCTTAACTATCTACCTCGTTCTCGTCTACGTGTAGCTAATATTTTTTCTTTTTTATTATTTTTATTTAATTTAGGGTCTTTGCCCTGCACAGGCATATATATATATATATATACATATATATATATATATATATAGTGTAAAATTTATATGCGTATATGTGTAATATTAACTCTAAAAATCTTAAGTAAATAATTATATAATTAATTGTGACCTACTATTAATTAAACACAGAATACTGTGTCTGTAACACAATACAATAGTTTTCGCTTGACGTCACCATCACACCATCCATTTGATGTAAGTTGACGAATATATGCCACCCTCATCATCTCTAGGGGTGTTTGCCAATACTCGCCACGCTTAGCAGGCGTTTTGGCGAGCGCAGTGTGTTGTGACAGGATATGGTGACGCTGCTGCCCATCACCATCCTGGTCGGTTTATAGTTGTTCGCATCACTATGGTATTAGTCGCCTTTTATTATCATAAAGGTATTCTTCTTCTTAATACTATTCTTCTGTACCAGTCACCGCAAGACATTGGCGTCATGAAGGTAAACAATGAATTATAATTAAAAGGTAGTAATTATCGATAAATGTAATTTTATTTGACATTTTTGAATTAAAAAATTTCTTCCCATTAGGTAGACAGGAATGGCCCTTTAAATATCACCTGATTAAAAGTTGTATAATCATGAACACCGCATGAAGTACTCTGAAATGTTACAATCTAGTCAAGTGAAAATTCATTGTTCTATTGTTATTGTGTTATAGTAAATGCATATGCATG
This sequence comes from Euphydryas editha, assembly GCA_036937285.1. Lineage (NCBI taxonomy): Eukaryota > Metazoa > Arthropoda > Insecta > Lepidoptera > Nymphalidae > Euphydryas > Euphydryas editha. Next base: position 12,146,510 of record JAUPFZ010000011.1, on the reverse strand, counting down.
GTTACACATAACTTGCAATAAATTAAACAGACACATCCTACATCTGTAATATTCGCAATGCTTCGCTTTGTGGACGTAATATTGTTAAAACAGTGGATATATGTTATGTAAAAGATACTAATTATTAATCAATTTGTTTTTAACTTCGAGACATATTCTTAATTTTTAGTTTAGATACTCTCACCGCTGTCGAGTTAATGACCTTGCTATTGGCTTCTCAGATATCAACAAAATAGAAATTGTGCAATTTTGAACATAGCACAAAGGTGATCTGAGCTATTATAAACTAGTCACGTGCTAATACATTGTTTTGTGATTATTATGTTAGCTTTATTATCAAGAGTATATAAGCGTGCTTATATAGCCTATAATTTTCTGTGTGTAAATGTGGCAGTGAAAAGAAGAAACCTCGGTTAAAAGGGATTTTGGAAGTCAATCTTATAGATTTTGAGATTATTGCATTCAAGAAAATGGACAAATAAACTCTTTAACATAATCATTTACTAAGTACTAGTATTTGAATAACAGTATGTATTCTATAATAATAATAATAATAAAAATATCGCAAAATCTAGGTTCTAGAATTTGTCAAAAAAATGATCAAATATATGTACAATATGCATGTTACATTTTACTCCTTAAGTAAATAGGGAAAAGGAAGGAAAGATAAAAAATAATATTATGAACTAACAATTTTCACTACAAATCAGCGCTGTTTATCAGCAAATTACTTGTTCAACAGTAGAGTTATCACTGCAAAAGGTGTATTCGATAAAGCTTGAAGCTTAACTGATTAGATCGCCAGTTCTGTTCTAGCGAATCGTAATAGGGGACCGCCAGTGATTGGCTTGTTTCGAATACACGCCGAGGCAAATTGGATTGAGTCAGCCTTTAGTGGATGGTAAAAGAATTTTACGCCAGGTTGTTTAGGCAATAAAGAGTTTTGAACGAATAATTGAATTTCAAATTTAATTTTCACATCAAGTACGTTTTTGCGGACGTTTACGAAATAATTGTACGTATATGACGGAGATCTAAAATATCCATTAATATAAAAACTAAGTTTCATAAAAAATACGAATATTTTAAAAATATACATTCCATGTAATCTTTTGCACGACCTCAATATTATAGTACGAACGCATATAAAAATATTATTTTGTATTTTATAGAATACAAATTGTTATATTTTTGTTTAAACTAATTTTTAAACTTTTTTAGGTATATATAAAGAGTTTGTAAATTATTAACTGTAACTATTCGCACAATAGGCGACCTAACAAAAATTTTGGTGGACCTATACAGACCTAACGTAGACCTATCGATTAAAGTCATTTTGATTTCAAAAATCCTTTCATGGGGTGCTAACTTTGCGTAGCCTATGAAATACATTTAAAGGTTTTTTTTTTAATTCTGAACGATATTTATTAGTGTTTCAAGTTACTGATATTTGTAATGAGTTTTTAAACATTCTTCACTAAATATAAGAAACATTAGTGCTTTAAGAAGTTAGTAATCGGGTTTTTTAATAGACATTGTAACATAACCTCATTTTTACAAAACGTTTAATAACTCCGCTCTCAGATAGCCAAAATATAGAGAATTTTCAGCGAGGGATCCATAAGCCTGAATGCATTAATTGATACCATTTTCATTTCATTACATTTTGGCCCAAGAATGTATGGAATCGTATCCATCTCCTTTAAGATATAAATACATATATAAATAAATACACATCCATGACCCGGTGCAGACATCTATAGTCGTCATACAAATTATCTGCACCTGGCGGGATTCGAACCCGCGACCACTGCGTAAAGTGTCCAGTTGCCTGACCACTCGACCAGCCGGCCGTCATATCGTCATTATTCATCTAATCACATTGTTAGTAGTTTTCATAACCCTAAACTACACCTAAGTAAGTATTAGATACCGCGAAAACGCACCTAACACTATTCGACGCGATATTTATACAATAACAAAAAAAAAAACTTTTTTAAAGTACGAAGGGAAAGTTGAAAATTATAACTAAAAGATGAAAACGATGTTTATTGGCAGTTAAGACGGTATTTTATTTTTATTTTTTAACTGATACAATAATATATTGTAGGTATTCGTCGTAGTTCCATCATCTATACAAATAATAAATCTGTTAAAACCTCCGTTTTATTAATACACTATATAATATCATCAAGAATAAATTTAAATTGCGCGTTTTTTTTCGTATCAGCGCCATCTCTTATCGTGTTTTTCTTTGTTCACGTATCACGTAAAAAGTACAAAACCAATGTAAATAACTTTAATACATAAAAATTAGACATAACTCACAGTATAATTTAGTTTTTGTTTCATTGTTATTAAATTTAAAAATAAATATTTAAGAAAATAGAAATAGGTGTACCTACGCCGCCAACGCCATCTGGTCTAAGGAATCTTAAAAACTCACAAAACTTATTTTTGAGTTATTATTTTGTTTTTTGAGCTATTTTTGAGCTATTATTTAACTTAAAAGTTTACTAAATATGTCGGATAGGAACAGAAATCGTTTTAATATTTTAGATAAACATCATTTTCAATTAATATAGGTACTATTATGTTAAATGTCACTAAATATAAAAACGATATTCTACTATTATACGATAGATGGCGCATGTAGGTGATAAAAAATATAAATTTATAATTTTTAAAATTTTAGTTAAATACCCGTGCGAAGCCGGGGCGGGCCGCTAGTTGATAATAAAAGCTGTTAAGGAGTGCGTCATCTTCGTCCGAATTGCCACTTATCAGAGCTAAGCGTCGATCTATAGAGTTAAAGTACGTAACACGGAGTGTCAGATACCTAGCCTAGATACATATTTGAAAAACCTTTATCTTATGACTTACGACTTCATTTTTGGATACACATTGTATAACATTCTTAATAAAATATATAATTTCTAAATAACTTATATCCAAATCTGAATATTCCTGATATTTGTTGAACATATATCTAAAGTGGTATTTAAGGTCGGAGGCGGAGGAGGCAAAGGAGAAATAGTATTTATCTGTCGTTACTTTTGTTACGTCTAGAAAAGGAGGCTGCTCATACCACAGAGCCATTTTACCTTAAAAATAAATTATGTCCATTAAAGATATTTGTTGTATGTATAGCATTATTTATATCTGATTAAAACATTTGTATCGGACTACCAGTCGAGTCTAGCCCGTTGTTTTAATCTTGTCATTTAATATTTGAAAGTATTAACAATGCGGAATTTCCTTCGAAATAATATCCGTAAAGAATGATGTGGCCGTGTATATAATTATTTAAAAAAGACTTAAAATTTGTTTATATCCGAACTCAGCTATAGATCGATGATCCAATAAATTTTAAGTAATGGAACTTGGTACCAGGTACCAGGGATACCATTTTGAGTAGGACTTGTACCACAAGTCTTACTCAAAATATCCCTATCCCTAGAACACAGATCACCTCCAATAGGTACCGCATGAAAGGCACTCTGCACGCAAAACATTAGCACAAACACGCCTATATAACTCGGATTACAGTTTTAAATTTAAAAAAAAATTAATAATAAATATTTTTTTAATATTATTTTAAAAAAGGCTTACAAGTTATAAAACTAAATTTTCGACATAAATAATGTATTTTTATGCTTAAAGTGTTTCGGAAAATCAACTATTAATTTTAGTTAAAATAAAAAATCATTCAATTATATCGGTATATAAAATAAAAATTCGAATTTATATAACGGAGTTCAAATTATAGTGGATAGTTTCTTATCACTCGTGACGCAATGTTGAAAAGTCTCTCCCAGTTATTAGTAATTACTCTGTAGTTGTCCTTATAATTAAAATCAGTAGTGCTGAAAAATACCTACGCTTAAACTTATCGAAAAGTATCGATGTTTTTTCAATAAGTTAAAACAAAATATGTCATTATAATTAAATTTTTTCAAAATAGTGTTAACTAATTGTTTCGTTAAGTGATTGTTTTAGATAGTATTTTATAGTGCTTATACTCGTATGTACATGTATTTAATTATGTATGAAAATTTAGCACATTGGTGTCAAATAAAATGTTTATTATACAATAAACATGTAATCTATAATATTTTTATATTATAATATTCTTTATTTATTTTAAAATTATACAAAAATCGTTTGATGTGATTTACGATACGCTTAGTAAAACATAAAAAATCTGATCTGATCCACCTTAATGACCCAAGTAATCGAAATTTATTTACGTGAATCGAAGTAATCATTATCTCAGTCGATTTTAGGTGAATTGGCTGTGACAGATGGACACAGTCAGAAAGACATATTGACTTATTCTAAAAATATTCTTATTTACATTTGTGGTTCGTAACCCTAACAATAATCGGATATAATGTATTCAAATGGTAATCAAATGTCGTTAAACTATACATTATGATAACGAATATTCTTCAATATTACAAATAATGCTGTAATTTGTGTAATAGGCTAAATAAGAGCGGATTAGTATTTAATTTAGCGTACGGATGTCACCAGTCTTTACGATTCAATAGATGACATAATGCCTCCGGCGCTTATAGCCTTGCGTCGGATTCCCCCTAATCGAACATAACATTTGACCTGCTAAGGAACTAACTATTATTATAAAACGTGGCATATATTACGCTTTAAGATTTGCTGAACATTATACTTTGTACAAAAATATTATTGTGTCTTAAAGCATATATTTAAATGAATTTCAAAACTAATATGTCATCGATATACGCAGTTTCAAAATATTTTTTTACATTTAAATACCATGGGAATCCGACGCATTCTTAGTGAAATTTTTACAAAGAAAGAATGTGGAATTTAATTTGAATAGTAAGAGGTAAATTTTGTTTTTATTCAAAAATATTATACACAATCACAATCCAGTTTATTTTCATGCAGTAGTGCGACGATATATTGCAAAAAGTTATCTACCGAGTGTACCGATTTAGAAATACGATCAAGCGTCAGAATTTATCAAACAGTTTGTGCCGAATATGAATATAGTCCAAAGCTTTCTTAACTATCTACCTCGTTCTCGTCTACGTGTAGCTAATATTTTTTCTTTTTTATTATTTTTATTTAATTTAGGGTCTTTGCCCTGCACAGGCATATATATATATATATATATACATATATATATATATATATATATATATATATAGTGTAAAATTTATATGCGTATATGTGTAATATTAACTCTAAAAATCTTAAGTAAATAATTATATAATTAATTGTGACCTACTATTAATTAAACACAGAATACTGTGTCTGTAACACAATACAATAGTTTTCGCTTGACGTCACCATCACACCATCCATTTGATGTAAGTTGACGAATATATGCCACCCTCATCATCTCTAGGGGTGTTTGCCAATACTCGCCACGCTTAGCAGGCGTTTTGGCGAGCGCAGTGTGTTGTGACAGGATATGGTGACGCTGCTGCCCATCACCATCCTGGTCGGTTTATAGTTGTTCGCATCACTATGGTATTAGTCGCCTTTTATTATCATAAAGGTATTCTTCTTCTTAATACTATTCTTCTGTACCAGTCACCGCAAGACATTGGCGTCATGAAGGTAAACAATGAATTATAATTAAAAGGTAGTAATTATCGATAAATGTAATTTTATTTGACATTTTTGAATTAAAAAATTTCTTCCCATTAGGTAGACAGGAATGGCCCTTTAAATATCACCTGATTAAAAGTTGTATAATCATGAACACCGCATGAAGTACTCTGAAATGTTACAATCTAGTCAAGTGAAAATTCATTGTTCTATTGTTATTGTGTTATAGTAAATGCATATGCATGGTTACACATAACTTGCAATAAATTAAACAGACACATCCTACATCTGTAATATTCGCAATGCTTCGCTTTGTGGACGTAATATTGTTAAAACAGTGGATATATGTTATGTAAAAGATACTAATTATTAATCAATTTGTTTTTAACTTCGAGACATATTTTTAATTTTTAGTTTAGATACTCTCACCGCTGTCGAGTTAATGACCTTGCTATTGGCTTCTCAGATATCAACAAAATAGAAATTGTGCAATTTTGAACATAGCACAAAGGTGATCTGAGCTATTATAAACTAGTCACGTGCTAATACATTGTTTTGTGATTATTATGTTAGCTTTATTATCAAGAGTATATAAGCGTGCTTATATAGCCTATAATTTTCTGTGTGTAAATGTGGCAGTGAAAAGAAGAAACCTCGGTTAAAAGGGATTTTGGAAGTCAATCTTATAGATTTTGAGATTATTGCATTCAAGAAAATGGACAAATAAACTCTTTAACATAATCATTTACTAAGTACTAGTATTTGAATAACAGTATGTATTCTATAATAATAATAATAATAAAAATATCGCAAAATCTAGGTTCTAGAATTTGTCAAAAAAATGATCAAATATATGTACAATATGCATGTTACATTTTACTCCTTAAGTAAATAGGGAAAAGGAAGGAAAGATAAAAAATAATATTATGAACTAACAATTTTCACTACAAATCAGCGCTGTTTATCAGCAAATTACTTGTTCAACAGTAGAGTTATCACTGCAAAAGGTGTATTCGATAAAGCTTGAAGCTTAACTGATTAGATCGCCAGTTCTGTTCTAGCGAATCGTAATAGGGGACCGCCAGTGATTGGCTTGTTTCGAATACACGCCGAGGCAAATTGGATTGAGTCAGCCTTTAGTGGATGGTAAAAGAATTTTACGCCAGGTTGTTTAGGCAATAAAGAGTTTTGAACGAATAATTGAATTTCAAATTTAATTTTCACATCAAGTACGTTTTTGCGGACGTTTACGAAATAATTGTACGTATATGACGGAGATCTAAAATATCCATTAATATAAAAACTAAGTTTCATAAAAAATACGAATATTTTAAAAATATACATTCCATGTAATCTTTTGCACGACCTCAATATTATAGTACGAACGCATATAAAAATATTATTTTGTATTTTATAGAATACAAATTGTTATATTTTTGTTTAAACTAATTTTTAAACTTTTTTAGGTATATATAAAGAGTTTGTAAATTATTAACTACCAGTAGCAACAATCTTAAATAACTTTTAATTTCTTAACAACCTTTAAGAAGTTTCATCGTTTGGCTTTAGAATTCATAATCATATCAAGACCATATTTCTATGGGAGAGCCTCGGGATTTTTTTCAAACAATGACGGAATTAATATATATGTTCATATTTACGTACCAAAACGCACTATAAGTGGCACTTTTTAAGATGTGACTTCGATTTTCTTTAGACTCCATCACTATATCCTGATTTTATTAAAATGAATTCTTTTCTGGAGTATTTAAAACAAAAAAGATTTTTATTAATTAGCTCACAATTGACGAAGATCGACCAAGACACAAAAACAAATACAGACAAATATAGGACCGCCTCTTTATCGTCTATCTATAAATCATCTTAATCGGTCCAGCCTTCTTTTAGTAGTCGGTAAATTTACATAATTTTTCCTCTTTTACGTCAACATACGAGCAGTATAGTCAAGATTAACTGCAAAGTAAGTCGACAAATATATATTATATAATTAATTTTTTATAACTAACTTGGTTACAAACCTAGTACTCGTATAAATCTTAATTTTATTTATAGCTTAGAAACACGGTTGGTGTCATTCATTTGCATTGTTTGGTATATTTTGTAGTCTCTGCCAATATGACTATATAGTCGGTAAACAGCAGTTGATGAACTCTCAAAGAAGTCTTCTTACGCAAAGTAACAGCTACGAGGCGATGAAATATCCATATCACAATTCTCGCTTCAGTTGGGGTGATCTTCCAGTCTGACCTTGTATTCGAACTGAAATAGTGACGCTTTTTTAGAATCACTTAAACACTTATAAATATATATGTACATTTTTGTACCGGTAGACACTTTGGTATTTCATGTTTTCTTATAGCATTTTTTATCTTATATACAAACGCTAAATAAAATGAAAAAATTGATAATTTACTCATTAATAACCAGTAAGCGGTCTCTTATAACATATATATAGTTTTAGTGCCACACATCTGGCGACAAGTACCTACACATGTATAATGAAATTTAACCATTACTAAAATAATTACAAGATTAGTTGCTCGACCGAGATCAGAAGCTCTGCTGTTTGTGTACAGAAACAATATGTAAGCTACTAAAAGGCAGATAGTAAAACCTCTTTTCTTTAAATTTTATTTTTTAATTTGAGTCTAACTATGGCACGACAAAATTAAAACAATATCACGCGAAGATAGGCCATAAAAATTACACACTTAGAGTGAAAAATTAATGTAAAACATACGTAATTCTTTTACTTCAACAACATATTTTAAAAATCGGAGACTATATGTTTTTTTAAACATTCAACATAAGTCTAATTGCACTTGATTCGTAATTTTATTATGTGCATACTTTTAAAACAATTAATATTATTTTATCATTAAATATATGTATTATTCTCTTATTAGATTATTTTCAATCTACTAGATACGCTCTTATATGCTCAGTTATATTTTAAGATTTACCATAGCCTTTTAATCGTACAATATATTAATTGTAGCTTTTTTTTCACATACGATAAGTACTATTGTGGACAAAAGTATATAATTGTAGTGTTAGCATTTAAAATTGTTCTTCTAATATTAATATTAAATTGTTGATTTTATAACTCATTGGTATTATTTATTTATTTATTATTGTTATTCGGTTTATATAAAAAAGGTACCGAAAGTGTGCAAATATGGCGACACTGTCTTCCGAATGATTAATACTGATTTCTGATTGGTCAGTTGCCATATTTGTGATCTAGCGGGATTGCTGCTCTATAAAAGTGATATGTTGTAAGTGAATAGCTGCCAGTTATTGTTGCCTATTGTAAGAATTAAATAATTATTGACTATCGATAAGTAGTGTATAAAAGTTGTAACTAGTGGCGGTAATTTGTTTAGATGTAATTTATTAGTGTAATTTTTATTATGAATAAGCAATCTACCTGCTCTCTAAAAAATTAGTGTTTTATTTGAATGTTCTTACAAATATAATAATCCGTTCTTTACAGTTGTTAGTTTGAATAAAAAATAAATTAATAATATACATAAATATTACAAAACACTACACGATTTTTTTTAAATCACACTAGTTTCAACCGATATCTTGCTAATTGCTTGTATAGGTATATAAATAAATAAAGTTAATTGGCAACTCTACCTGGTTTTTCTTAGTTTTTTTTTTCTTTTTTTCTTCAAATATTGTTATTCAAAACTACATTTTACCGTTATAATATTAAAATTTGTATACATTATTAGCTATAACAGCTGTTGGTTGTATTAGTAGTGGAAGTTTTCTGTTCTTATACACATCTAAATTATTTTTTTTAAAACGCCGCACCACTTATTTGTTTAATTCTGAACAAAAGTCTAAAACAATTTTTATTTCTTATTTTATTAATAAGTACACGTTCATAAAAACCTTTATCTTAATATTTTACTCAGTTAATAAGTATGAGAATTAATATTAATAATAATTGTAGATATGTGTTGTTGTAGATATGTGTTGTATACCCCTTCCGTTCTATTTATTTCCTATACCTAAGGTTGCCTGGAAGAGATTGCTGCTTTAGCAATAAGGCCGCCTCTTGTACATTTCTCTTATAAAAATTTTACTCCATATTTGTAATTTTTTATTTTTTTTGGTTTGCAGTAAAGAATACTTGTACTTGTACAATTAATATAAAATTTCCAAAAATCTTTTCGCGAGTGTTTAGATTATGAATTAACCGAGCCTCAATAGTTTTACCTTGCTGATGATGAATCCCTTAGCCAGGGTAAGTTATTTTAGACAATTATAAAAAAATAGGTAAATTAACTATGAGAATGCTATCTGTACTTTCAGATTAGTGTCTGAGACCTTTGTTTACTAATTTAATCTCTATCGTACACACAAAAATGAAATATACAATTCACTCACATAGTGATAGAACTGTGTACAACAGCAGCCTAGTCACTAAACAGCGATCTCTTCAAAACAATCAAGTTTAAGAGTGCTATGAAAAATTAAAAATGTGTGGTAAAAATTTAAAGCAAAGTAACATTATTACACAAATTGAATACGTATAAAATTAAAACACATATAATTAAATATTAAAGTTACTATAGATGACAATAATACTATGTGTATTATTTGTATTTATTTTTTGCCGGGGTGTCGTAAAAAACGACTAAGGGCATAGTGGTGCGAACAACCGTACAGCAATCGGGCTGGTGATGGGCAGCAGTGTCACCATATCGTGCTACAACACACTGCGCTAAGCGGGCCCAAGCGTAGCGAGTATTGGCCACCAAAGAGATGACGGGGGAGGCCTACGTACGTTCAGCAGTGAACGTCCAACGGCTGATGTGGGTATTATTTGTAAAAGAAAATAACATACAATTATCGCCTTTTTCTGGTATTTTTTGTGCTATTAAAACTACTTTTTGTCAGCAAACAAAAAGTTTCCAAAAATATAATATTAATATGACTCCACAGGTGGCATAAAATGTTTGATAGGTATTTGTAAAAAAACATTTTGAATATAAAATATTTTCTTGGATTTACCGAACAATGATTTACCAAACTTTCCAAGATTCAGAGCAAATATATATTGAACCAAGAAATATACAATCAGTTCTGAGAAAACTTTTATAAAGTGACTTACGGGCCCTCTTTATCTCACAATCTGAAACTTGGTTAGGTAGTTTCTAAGTGAGCGCCCTTCGATAGAGAGTCATAATTTACTTAAAATTATTTATTAAAAGAATTAAGTATTTTATATTTAATATTATTAAAACTCAAAGATCCCCACAGAAAAGAAATCACGCGGCATAGACATACAAAAACGACGTATCAGTTGGTATATTTGATATAATGAGTTTTGAAAAAACATTTTAAAAAAAACTTGTTATTATTTTACAGCTATAAAAAACTATATTACCTTAAATTAAGTACATTTTAATGTAATTATTTAATTTTCCCATAAAGTTATATTCTCATCTAAAATTCGATTCGATCATAAAATCATACAATCCGCGTTATTAAGCGGCAAAACAACGAAGGAATAAGCCAAAGGGGTAATCAAAATGTATATTCAACGAAATGAGCTACCTTCCAATTTTCTTATGAAACATTTCAATAGACAGGTAATTCAATACTCGGGTTAAGGGTAACATTTTGTGAATAAAGTGAATTCAAATGAGAACCATCTGGGCAAACTTTTCTCTTTGCATGAAAGTTAGGATACAAACAGAAGGCCGGGTTTTCCCTAGGGACAGTGTACATGCATGTTTAATGATGTCCTAGAAAGGTCAAGAGCCCGACTACGAGAAAAGGCAGTGAATACATTACAAGCTCTCAAGTAATACTCAGAAGATGGCCCGTGACAGCTCCTTTTCCAACTTTGAAGAACTTACGTGCTGTTGACAACTACTTTGTAGTTTTCTGTTATCCGTAAATAAATAAATTATCACAATATTCTAATTATATTTAAATATTACAGGTCCCATCGCGGTAACATTAGGTTTATGCTTTTTATTTTAGCTGATTTTCGACAAAGTTGCATTACGACATACATAAATAACGAAAAATTGCGTGAAATAAAAGTGAAACTTATATACCTATCATTTGATATTAATAAGGTTATTTTAAAAAAAACTACAGAATTTAACACATATGGAATCTAACGGTTTGTCTAGTATTTTATAATGGTAAATACGGCGAATAAAGATCGGCATAAATAGACAATTAATAATATCCACTGTAAATAAATTCGTTAATAATTTTAACTGTTTTTCATTCAATTTAGATTCCTACCCCTTAGGTAATATTTAGTAAGATTTTTTTGGATCCTCCCTCCCGCTTCCATCTATACATTATATTTTTTATTTTTAAAATAGTATAATGTTCAGATATACTTTAATAAATATATTTAAATTTAATAAAATTAATTGCACAAATAGCGGGTAATTAAAAAAAAACATATAATCGGGCAAAATGTTCATGATTATTATTGTTATCTGTAAATAATTTATATTTTTTTAGAGTTGACTTGAGCTTTTCGATTATGTTCGAACCCAGCTCAAATGAGATTTGATAAGATTTTATTGGACCCATTTTGAGCTTATGTAATTAATGGAAAAATACAGAGAAAAAAAAATTGATGAAACGAGAATTATGAAAAGTAGGTCGAAACGTGATAGGGATTTTTTAATCGTTTAGCTGTCATGCAATTTTCAATTTCTATCACTAATCAATATGAAACTTTTTCATTTTATTTATGCGGATGAAATTATGCTTAAACTTTATATTCATTATAATTAAACGATATCGGAAATTAGACCCGACTAACCGCCTGCTTTATGCGCGTTTTTGGTTACTAGTCAGCTCCCATAAATTGTAGTGGGATCGATATGATTTTACCCACATTAGGTGCCACTTGAATTATTTTTTTTTGCATTTTACCGCTTGGCCCTTTCAATTTTTGATAAAATTCATCTTAAATAAATCACTTTATATTGAAAAATTCAGAAGATCGAAAATTTTACATAAAAGTAAAGTAAAAAATATTATCTTTCAAACCTTACCTTTCGGAGGGTTTATGTGTAGAGCACTTCTGAAAAGGCTTTCTTCGTCACGCCAATCTAAATTTCTTCGTAAGGTTGCACCGCTCATAACAAGTAATGTTATCAATAACGCTATCATAAATATACGGCTGCGCCTCTTATAACGGCGCCAATTCCTCGTCAATGTTCCCGCTCCCAATCCGAGCAAAAAGCAAAAACCGACACTGGGTATATACAACACTCGCTCTGCCACTACGAAGCCGACGTAAAAGAGAATATTACTGGCTGGCACGAACGGTAGCACCATAAACGCTGTGAATAATAACAGCGCAACTTGAGGACTACTGTACACGTACTTTGTCGTATTATGCGGTTTATATTTCCCATGAGCTAATGGACAAATGCAGGTCGAGTGATGCATCATCGTATTATTATTGTTGACAGCACGACACACATTTGTGTGATCTTCTGTTAATGTGTGCTTACATCCGTTGCACGGACATATAAATCTCTTAGACGATGCGTTTTCTTTATGTGGTATAATACTCTTTCTTTCACTGCAGTCCTGTCTCCTATTATAGGGCTTACAGTTGTAGCTCCATTTTTGTTTAATTTTATTATTTTGTTTCTTATAATATTTTTCTTTTATTTCTTTTTGTATTCTTAACTCGTGCGATAATGCTTTCCAGGTTACTTTTGATATAATTGCATAAAAAACTAATGAGTAGAGATTTCTTATGTCGAATATAGTCGTTATTCGAGGAATGGAATCCATGGACCAATCGAAGCTTAATTGGAAGGGATATATTAGAAGGAAGAAGTTAAAAACTGGGAGGTAGGTAAATGTATAAAATCTGGTGAGTATTGATGGGTCCCTAGACGTAGGATTATCGGCTGAGGCAAAAGCGGAAGGGGCGCCTGTGAGTCGCAAACGCCAGTAGAGAAGTGCTAATCCACCAGTGCTCAACGTGAAGATACTTCTCCATCGATGCTGTAACAAAAGAAATGTTTACTTTACATATTTGTGAAATTATTCTCTATATAAATTTATTTAATTTAACTAAGAACATTTTTTTTATTTGAATATTTTCAACAAAAAAACATTAAGAGTCGAACTCGCACTCTAAAGGTTCTATACCAGTGTACGATAGCTAATGTATGAGCCGATAACGGTAAAAACCAATTATATGATGATATACTTTCATTTTAATAGTTTTGTGACAGAGAAAAGACTGATTTAATATACATATATAATACACATCCTTTGGTTTAGGGTAACCTAAAATTACCATATTTTTATTACAAATATATTATTGATATAATTATTAAAAGTCGCTCAGCAACCAATGTATTTATATTATATTATTTTATTTAATGTACATTTTATCAGTAACTACAGTAGTTTTTAAAGTATCTGAGTGTGGATTGAATGAATAATAGCTCGATCAGTGTTTCCGAAGAGCCCGTCTAACCTCAATAACCCTCGTCTATCTACTATATTTCGATTTTCATCAGAAGGGTTATAAAAATGTCTTTAACTACAAATAGGTTTTCTACGGTGTAAAGTTTGAAAATAACTACCTGATGTGCTTTAAAAAACGCAAATATATATTTAGATCTTTTGTTTGGTTGCTATGGAGGTTATTGATATGTAGGGTGAGATGTCAAATAAAATCATTCCTTCTGCAGTTTCTGATAAATGTTCGCTCGGAATCAGGGTCCAAAAAGCGGTATTGTTAGCCCACCGGTTTTCGAAACTAGTCTAGATCTCCACCCGATACATCACCCATGAATGAACTGCACTAAATATTTATTTTTATTACACATATTATGTGTATTTTATTATGTAATTGTGTATATATTAATCGGTGAGTAAGTAAAAAATACAAGATAACAATAAAAATAAAACTTATTAAACTTCAATTTTTAAATATCCAAGCTTAATGCGTAAAGTTTTTTAACTTTGATTGATCACCACTTGGAAAGAATTCGTTAATATCTGCCAAAAATTTACCGCATCTTTTAAAGTAATATTAATATTTAACGGTGTCTTATAAATAATCAAAATACTTACTTACATAATATGTTTATTGGAAATAATTAGAATACTACAATAGTACAGTAAAATATGAAGAATATATGTATATGTATATAATAACGATTATTTATCACATTCTCTTCAAACCGAAATACTCGTAGTTGTATTTCAGGCACACCACAAACGCTATACGATTTAAATAGTTCTCGAAAAAGTAAATAATGATTAAACATTTAATCAACAATGGTGTGGATGCTCTAATCGCATTGATTACAATTATAGAAATACCCAGTATTTGTAAATTAATTGCTAAGACTATGAGTCAACTAATTGAATACTTTGAAAATATGAAGCATATAAAACAGTAAGGGGAAAGTTCTTGCCATTATTTACTGACATAAGGTTCGACAAGAGGCGCTGCTAGGTTTCCGTTAGCTTGTTAGTTGTGGAGAGCCGGAAGAAAAGATTTATGAAGGTAAGCACCTCTCCCCTCCCCGGCCTGACTCATGGGAAACCTCTGTAGAACAAACGACGCCGTGTAAGATTTCCAACTCAATTTACAAGAGGTGAGGCGACGTATGAACAAATGAGAGGAAATCTGTGCTAATTAATGTGTGGTATAAATTAATTTTGAGGGTAAATTTACCTTTAATTTAGGCTAACTTTTTTTTGTTTACTAAAAAAAACACTTCTTTCTAATCATTGCAGTGTAATTGTCGGAAGCATAATAGCAATAGGTAAATTAATATTATGAACTGACGTCAATAGATCCTGTACTAATAGTAAAAGTAAATAATCATACATTAAGAGGTAATTTTATATAATAAGAGAGATTATGCTTTCACTATAAAATATTTTTGACACTAGTCTCTATATTTTTCGAATAACCAATTTTATTACTCTAACCCAATAGGTTATTAAATAGTTTATATTTCGTTGTTGTTAAAAGTGATATAGGGTAAAAGGCATAGTTATTGACGCTGTTGCATTTTCTGACACTTTTAGGTTTATTTTGAATTAAAAAAAGAATGATTAGGTGGGTTAATAAACTTTTTTGAATTATAATAAACTCATTATGTACCTAATTAATGACTCTAACAATAACAATAAAACAAAAAACTTAATAAAAAAAATCTTTAACTCTGGAGTGTCTGTGGAAGCCAATTTTTATTTATAAATAGTCTAAGCAAATCACGTAAGTGCGCTCGAATATTCAATCAGTGAAAAATCATTATGTAAGTATAAAAATATAATAAAATATATACAAATTGGTTAACAGTTAACTTAATTAGTTTAAAAAATCAATACATCACATTAAATAAAGTTTTATTAATAGAATGTAAGTGTCAATAACTAGGCTCAATTTGATAGGTATGTCTCAGTTATTGACACTCATATTCTAACCTCTAAAGAAGTTTTTTTGTTATAAAATCTTTCAATATTTATATTTATTATAATTTTTATAATTCGATATACTATTTAGAACCGCATTCATCTTAAAAAAAGAGAACTTTATGGGAATTCGTTTGTTTATATAGGTTACTGTTTTTAAAATATTTTATTACATATTTAATACATATTTAATGCAATTAAATGCAAACATGCAATTAAATGAATACTTAATTATTTTATTTAAACCTGATAATACATAATCTAAACGAGAAAGAATCACTACGAAATATGAGTGTCAGAAACTACAGCACAAGAAAGGAGATGGATACGATTCCATACATTCTTGGGACAGAATGTAATGAAATGAAAATGATATCAATTAATGCATTCAGGCTTATAGATCCCTCTCTGAAAATTCTCTATATTTTGGCTATCTGAGAGCGGAGTTATTAAACGTTTTGTAAAAATGAGGTTATGTTACAATGTCTATTAAAAAACCCGATCACTAAGTTCTTAAAGCACTAATGTTTCTTACATTTAGTGAAGAATGTTTGAAAACTCATTACAAATATCAATAACTTCAAACACTAATAAATATTGTTCAGAATAAAAAAAAAACCTTTGAATGTATTTCATACTTAATTCTTCTTCTTACTTCTATTATTATTAAAATGTCATCTAGGAAATGTAGGTAAAAAATAAACGGCTATTATCAATGTCAGTCAGTTGTTAGCTGTCATTAAAAATATGATTTATTTTAAATCAATACGAAATCGATATTATTTTCAATGTAACTTTATTTAATTAACTTTATCGTTCACAACTTCAATATTGTGCATCTAAATACTTTGAGTTAATTAACTAGTAGAAACCTTTCTTTTTTTAATTCTGTAATCGATTTTAGTTGAATCGATACCCGATTAATTTGATGAAAACAATCTTTTTCATTTTTCTCCGCTCCCAGATTCAGAATTAAGTTGATTTTTTATATTGTAAGATAAAAAAATATAACCAATTTTTTAAACCATATCTCTACTTATTACATTTTGGCCCAAAAGTCCCCATCTCCTTTTAAGTGTCAGAAACTCGGTCTTCAACCATCACTTATTAAATCATTAATTAAAATTATTAATTTGCTTCAAATAATTATATCGCGTACCTGTATGAAATTTTCTCTGAAACTCTGAACTTTTTTTAAAATAATTAATAGATTCAAATTTTGGATACTTGCGTTAGTCTAAGAGCTTAATTTTTGAGATAAAAAAAGATTTATTATGAAATGAAAATGTTTTTTTTTTTTAATGAAAAAGTTTTTATTTTGTAAAATATTTTGTAATATTTCTAAATATAGTTTATTATTGCAAAAGTTATCTAAATCTCCTATGAATTATGATAAAAGTAATGAAAAATGTAATAATAAACAAACAATGAGTGAAAATATTTAGTGTTCTATCTACTGGAACAAATTTCCTTCAATAACATATATGATTACGTATAAACTAAGGAAGTAAGCCCGCTGTCTATTCAATAAAGTTTTGAGTTGGAAGTCAAAGCAAACAATTAATGCAATAAGCGAGTGCGCCCGGCCTAGACGTCGGGGGGTGCTTATCTGGAAAATTTACTAGCTTGCTGACATTACCATCCTCGCCTCGTAAATGCCAGCTCATTTGCCAGTCTCCTTGAAAAACCAACATTTAAGCATTAAGTAGTAATGAAACTACGTTTAAAATTTTCGTAATCTATGAATTTATTACTCCACGCGTAGATTAGATTATAAAATAGGGGATCGGACAAATTTTCAAAAAGTGTTTTAAATTAATCTTTATGGATACTTATTCCCATAAAAAATTAAACTTTATTTTTTATAGCCGTTTAGGTACTTAAAATCATGTTTTAATATTGTCTGTTTAAAAATCCCGCCAAAACGCCACGCTATATCATCTGAGAGCGCGTGACGTCATCTGCGGTTATAACAAAACAGCTGCATGAGCATAAGTTCACGAGAAGTTTCGTTTCGTGGAGTAGATTTTTTATTTGTTCTTATGGAACGCAAAAAATATCGTTGGTGTGCAGTACCTTAACGTACGAACACATCAAAAAGTACTCCAAATAAAATATTCATTTCATATGCCAAGAAAAGCAGATAAACGAAAAAAAAAATTTTTAGACTTAGCGAGTAGAAAATGCAACGAAATTAATTTCACCAATTTACTTTTGTGAAGATCATTTTGACGTAAATATACATTAATTACTACAAATAAATAGAATGAAATTTGCTTAAATTAATTTTTAGTAAATATATTATATTGTTTTCTCTCTACGGTCAACTACTATTATAGATGTTTTCTTTTTGTATTTTTTTTTGTAACACTAAAGAATGTGATATAGTGTTGACAGTATTCTACTTGCGACGACCGTTCTGGTGTAGTGGTGCGAGTAGTCGCCTCAACATCCCGCGTCGGCGGTCGCGGATTCGATTCCCGCTCGGGACAGATAATTGTATTTGTACAAATATTTGTTTCCGGTCTGGGTGTATGTCCTTGTGGTTCTCCCCACCGTGTCTCGGAGAGCACGTAAAGCCGTTGGTCCCGGTTGTTATCATATACACCTGATAGCGATCGTTACTCATAGTAGTATATTATTCGCCAACCTACAATGGAGCGGCGTGGTGAATTAAGCTCCAACCCTTTGTCTATATGGAGAAGAGGCCTTCGCTCAGCAGTGGGTGGTTTACAGGCTAGTACAGTACAATAGGTACAATACATATATTGTGTAATATTAGAGGTTATTTTTCAAGGAGGTATTTTTTCAAGTGCCTAGGTATTTATGGCAAATAATAAAAAATTATATATTTATACAATAATTAAAAATTATATATTTATAATAGTAATACAGAAGTTTTCACATTTTAAAACACAAGTTTTGTCACAAAAGTCTGAATTACTTGCAAAGAAATTGCAAATCAGAAACGTATTCACTCTGGGAAGATTTCGATTGTCGGCTGTCGTAAATCCTGTTTTCATTATAATAAACTGGTTAAACACCACGTGACAGCTTTTAAATCGATTACCGTATCCTAATTTATCAATAATCTTTTAGCAACCTTTATAATTTCAACAAAATTATGGAAATAACTGAGTAAACTAAGTAGATAGTACCCACGCAGTCAATGATTGTCCACAGATGACGTCACGCACTGTGATTGGTGTTTCAGTACAGTTTGAAAATATTGAAAATAACAACATTTTATTTCTTCATTTAAAAATATTTAAATGAATTATATTAAATTATTATTAGGTAAATAATCGTAAAACAGTATATTTATTTTATCTAAGCACATTTTAGATTTTAATCTGATTACTGTCCGATCCCCTATTATAAGATGATTGTCGTATTAGTTTTGAAATTACGACACATTTTCGAAACAGGAAATTAACGATAATAGAAAATGGACTACAGCTGGTTTACGCTTGACTCGACCATCATCGACCATCTTCAGTAGCACCATGTTCTTACAGAAAATATACCATAATAAATAAATATATCAAATCGGTGTGAGTGACTCCAATAATCGCGTTTCGTATGGAGAATGAGAGAGTTTCCTATTAACTCCAAGTAAATCCCCGGTCTTCCCCTTCTTTGGAATCCTAGTGCTAATATTTTTTTTATATTTCTGTTTGAGCTCACGCTTCTGTACCTACTACCTTGTTTGGTACTATAGTTATTCGTGGGCAGGCCATTAATATCAGGTGATCGTTTGATCATTTTATAGTAATTATTACCGTAAAATAACATTTTATATTAAAACAATAAACCATACAGATGTACGCATCATCATATTGACAAATAAAGAAATAGCAGATGTTGTTAAGATCATATGAAATTATTACAAGGAATAATTTTCAATTAAAATCAGTTTTTGAAACAAAGTCGCATAGAAGAATGTTTAGTGCTCGCCATTGTATGTCCACCGCTGAACGTAAGCCTCCCCATAACGTCAGAAATGTGTACTTATATTTTTTTTATGTGAAAAAGTCTTGCAATCGACTTCACTCTTCACTTGAAGACAGTAGCAAGAAACACAGATATTGGACATGTTTTAAATTCATTAGCAGTTTGTATTAGAAATATGGCTTAAAAACATACGAGGACTAAGGTTGTTACGTTCCTGAATACTCTCTTCAATATATATTCTATAAAAAATCGATAAGCGGACAACATGGCCGTGCGGTAACCGGCAGATAAGACCGATCTCCCTACCTCTTTTTTGCCAAGGTATCTTGAAAGACAACTAAGGTCATAGTGGTGTGAAAAACTATACACCAACCAGAACGGTTATGGGCAGCATTTTCACTATATCTTACCACAACACACTGTACTCGCCAACCCACCTGCCTAATAGGGTAGGCCTATGTTTAGCAGTAGACACACAATGGCTGATATCGCGGTGGTAGTAAGCAACATTACATTGGTTTTTAAGCTGAACTTTAAAATTAGTAAAGTTTTTCTATACCATAGAAAAATTAACCAAATAAAAAAACATTAATGTTTTCAAATTATTTTAATTATATTAATTAGAACCTAAGTATTTGAAAATTAGAAATTTTATTTTCAGGTGCTAAATCGGTGAGTTTCTTTCGCGTCATGTCACTGACCGACAATCAATAAGTCGCTGAGGTTATATATGAAAATTATTAGAAATATTTTTAAAGATAAAAAAGGTTTTCCTTTATATCGTTGTTATACAAGTAAACAAAGCTATAAAATTAAATAAAGTAAATTATTTTTTATAAAATGACCTGCTAAGTAAAATTCATCGAACTGAAGACACAAAAATTCGCATCTTATAATATTTAATAAAATATTTACATTGTTAAAAATACATAATATTTTGCTTAGCTTGATAAATAGAGACGTACACATAATACGCGTTTCTTCTATAAGACTGAGATGTCACATAATCCAGGGTAGGCTCGTGTGATTACAATCCTGTCAAATTACGGACGTTTGTCATATTCAGAGGATTTCATATCTGAATAATTTGGATTTAAGTAGATTATATTATTAAATTAATGTATACTCATAAATGCAATTTATATTTATTTAAATACTAACAACACATATAAAAAAAACAAACACCAACATAAACAAGAGTATCATCTCCTATTCAACCACTGTAAAGTTTTGCCAATATATGTTCAAATAAAATATCATGTACTTATTAATACAAAAATATCTTAATACAAAAACACAGATAAAAGTTGATTATTGCAACAGATTGAGACTTCTTTAGAATCCCAAATTACAAATCCTCACAGTCTTTAATAACTATGGTAAACATTTACTTAAATATATAATTTTTGGTTTAATAAATTCCTCTCAGAAAACCCTAGAATATGAAATAAACGAAAAAAATTACAAACATAAACTCAAAAACTACTTTTTAGATCAACCTATATAGCTGTCGGTTCTGCTGGCGGCGATTTGCGATGGACTTTGATTAAATAGGTTAGACTTTTGTCGATTGGATTTTTGTCTTTAAGTTTAGACTACCTTCTGATATATATATATATTTTTTATTGTCTACGTATAACTTAAGAACAGTGCACAGTAAAACTACTAATTTATTGTGTAAAAAAATAAATAAATAAGAAACCAGTATTATCTTAAGAGATATTTTTCCTTATACAGTTTTATATATATATATATATATATATATATATATATATATATATATATATATATATATATATATATATTTCTCTTTATTGAGGTAAACAAACAGCATTACAATATGAACAACATAAATGTGATATAAACAAAAAGTACTTAATGTAACACCAACACCGTTTTTTTTTTTTTTTTTTTTTTTTTTTTTTATACCACGACGGTGGCAATCAAGCATACGGCCCGCCTGATGGTAAGCGGTTACCGTAGCCTATGGACGCCTGCAACACCAGGGGCATCACATGCGCGTTGCCGACCCTTTAAAAACCTATTTACTCCCCTCTTGAAGGACCCCATACTGTAGTCCTGCGGGAAAACCTCGGCAGGGAGTTCATTCCACAACCGAATGGTCCGTGGGAGGAAATTCCTCTGATACCGAACTGTACGGGACCATTGGGGCTGCAATGTGTGAGCATGAATTCCCTGTCGATGGCGAGCGGTGCGATGATAAAAAGTGGCCGTTGGCACCATTTCGAACAATTCTTCGGAACACAACCCATTATACAAGCGATAGAGCACGCATAGGGATGCAACATCTCTTCTTAGACTTAAGGGCTCGATATCGCTCGTCAGTATTGGATCGTCGACAATTCTCACAGCTCTTCTTTGAACCGAGTCAAGAGGGCCAAGTTGGTATGCCGGTGCTCCCGCCCAGAGATGAGAGCAGTACTCCATATGGGGGCGGACTTGCGATTTATACAGACGCAGTCTTTGCCCCGGCGTGAAGTACCGCTTCGCTCTGTTAAGCACACCGAGTTTTTTGGATGCCATCTTGACCTTGTCTTCCAGGTGACATCGGAACTGGACGTCGCTGGATATGTCGACACCAAGGATACCAATACTGTTAGAGATGGTAAGGGTTGTGTCCTGGAATTGAGTGGCCACAGTGAATGGGGTTTTCTTAGCGGTGAACGCACAAACTTGTGTCTTGGAGGGGTTGAATTGGACTAAATTGTCTCGACCCCAATCGGAGACTTTGGAAAGACTACTCTCGATTTCAGACACAAGTTGTTCGCGACTTTCTACCACAGCGGAACGAGGGATGTTTGCACGGCCTGTGTAGAAAGCGTCTCCAGTGCTATCGTCCGCATAGCAATGAATGCCATCAATAGACAGTAAGTCATTGATATGCAGGAGAAACAGTGTTGGAGACAGCACAGAACCTTGCGGGACGCCAGCGTTTATGTCTAGTTTTGCGGAGCAGCAGCCATCTACAACGGCTCGTATGCATCGACCAGACAAAAAACTGGCAACCCATTTGCACAAACCCTCGGGTAGTCCGTACGATGGCAACTTCGAGAGAAGACCCCGGTGCCAGACCCGATCGAACGCCTTCGCCATATCTAGGCTAACTGCCAATGCCTCACCTTGACTCTCGATGGCTGAAGCCCATCGGTGTGTCAGATACACTAGCAAGTCACCAGTCGAGCGACCGTGGCGAAAGCCGTATTGCCGGTCGCTGATCAAATCGTGTTCCTCTAGGTACCTGAGGAGCTTGGTGTTAATAACACGCTCCGTAACCTTGGAGAGAAGGGAGGTAATAGCGATAGGCCCGTAATTCGATGGATCTGATCTATCGCCCTTTTTGGGTACCGGGTGCACATGGGCGGTCTTCCATGAAGACGGTACTTGCCTAGTGTGGTAAGAAAGTGCGAAAAGTCGCGTTAATACAGGGCACAACTCTGGAGCACACTGTTTCAGCACCATCGCTGGAATGCCGTCGGGCCCACTCGACTTATGAACATCGAGAGTAAGCAGCTCCCGCCGGACATCTCTTTGTGAGAAGTTTATTTCCGGCATGGAGTGTCCACACCGTGGGATGGTTGGCGGTACGGCGCTCTCATCGACATTCAAAGTCGAGTTTGAGGCAAAGAGTGTACCTAGAAGATCGACTTTCTCCTTGGCGCTATGGGCCAGGTTGCCGTCGGCATTTTGCAATGGTGGTAAGGACGACAGCCAAAAATTTCCCTCGGCAGCTTTGGCGAGCGACCAGAAGGCTCGACTCCCGGAAGGGTAGTTGGCAAGCCTTTCGCCAATTCTCCCGATGAAATCGAATTTAGCTCTGGCAATTGCTCTTTTACAGGCCCTTGAGACAGCATTTAGCTTGCGTTTCACGTCAGATACGTTTGGATCGCTGTTACTCCGAGCCGTGGTCCAAGCCCTGAACGTGGCTTGCTTAATCCGTTTCGCTTCCTTACAAGGCCGATTAAACCACGGTCGTTTCCTTGTCCCGGCAGCAACTAGCGAGTTCGGAATAAAATATTCCATACCCGCCAGTATCGTCTCAGAGACAGCAGCTGCGCAGGTGTCGGGATCTTCTGATGTGAAGCAAAGCTGCCGTTTACCACAGATTAACAATACAAACAATACTTTATAAAAAAGTGACTGACGATATATATACTCGTAATTATATAGTTTTCGTGTTTTTAGCAACTACTTACGATCTTACGATATAGTATCAAATGCATTATAAAATAGTCTTCTAAAGTTATTTTCAAAAAAATATAAAGGCACACACAATTAAATGCAGGTTTTTTAATTAAAATAAAAAAATAATCTTTATTACATGCCTAATATTATAAATGTGAAATGTAAGTTTGTTTGTTACGTTTTCACGCGAAAACTACTAAACCGATCATCATGAAACTTTGTACACATATTCTTGGAGGTATAAAAAGGTAACATAGGATACTTTTTTTGGTCACGATTACCGACATTAACGCGGGCACACCCGCGGGCAGAAGTTAGTTCTAATATAAATCCATTTAATATCGTGATTTAAGTTAATATTGGTAATAATAAATTAAAATACATGACCTCGCGTCCGTAGTAAGTAATCAAACATTTAACTGACACTGAATTTAAAATTTATTAATATATTTAAGTTTTTTTTTTTTTTTAAGATGTAAAGTAGTTTCGAATTAAAAAGTTCAAAATATCGAACATAATGTAAATCAAATCATGTTAATCCAGATTAACACCGTTAAAGTATCAGTAGTCTAAATTTGTTTATAATTACATGTGCTCGGTAACCTAAAACAGCACGGGGAAACCTGTATGTTCCGAGAAAAAATATATGACATAGTATATCCAATTGCAGTACAATATCATTTTTTTTTAAAGAAAAAAACACCTATGATAGGCAGTGGGACAAAGTTACATTATTAATAGTGCCAAAGGTGGTTTATTACTATGTATTGCTCTCTTCCAAACAACTTACGACAATAAAAGGGCAATGTGTTGTGTATAAAATTAAAATGGAGCAAAAAAAGAAATAGTAGGTAGCATTTTGAGAGTGAAGATTCAACTGAAGAGATAAATTTCTGAAAAAAGATTTTTTTTTTTTATAAAACAGAGTACAAGAATAGAAAAAAGTAATGTTTTTTATTTGTAACTTTCTTTATCAGTTCACCTGATAAGTCTGAATAGCAAGCGTCTACATATTCCAACATTGGGAGAAATTATACTATTAAAAAGTGCACTATTTATCTTGTAAGGTAAAAGCAGTTCTGCCTTTTAAAGAAATGGATAGAAATAAAAATCCAATGACTACTCTCAGCAAAACATAAATATTTTTTTCCACGATAGTATCAACATTTTAATAAAACACAGGGATATCCAAAAGAGACAACAAATGAAAGTTAGACAGAAATGAATATTAGAAAATTATATGGCAACACCTTTGCCATAATTAAATTTATTTTAGATAACAGACAATTCAAAAGACTGAGTCAGTTGGTTACAATGTTAAAGTTCCTTTTTACCATTTTAGGCCTCAGTGATATTTTTAGCTGATCATCCACGTGAAGATAAAAGGAATGAAGAAAAAGTTCAGAGACAGAGTTGATAAGAAAGTAAAACAAAAGCACAGAGAAGTCAAGTCAAAATGATGCCTACGTCACTTCGAGATAAGATGGGTTTCTGATTGTAAAAAATAATTAAAATGGTAAGAACGACTTAAATCGTTTCATTTATTTTATATCATCATTGATTACTAGCAAAAAATTCTTTTCTCCGCATAGTATAAGTATATAAAACGAATTTAAAACAGTATTTTTTATCCAAAACAGTAATCAATAACGCATATTAGTTGTTACTGATTATTTACATTTTGTGTCACGAGTTTTTAATTCGATTAATAAAAATAAAAATTTTAACGATTCGACTGTGAGTATAATTAAAAGTTACTTTAATTATATCATAGCGACATTTTTTTCGTTTATTTCATTCGAGATGTTGCTAATTGCTCATTGAAAATTGAACACAAGCACCATATAAAATAATAATTCAAAAATAATGAACACTTCACTACTTCTTCTACTTCATTGTATTTTCACAGTCTTTTTTAATTCTCTATTTATTAATTTACGCACAGCATTCACTCAATCCATATTATTTTTATTATTACATATTTTGAGTTACTCGATATTTTGTTATTATTACTATTTACTGTACATTATAATATATTTGTCCTTATATGTATCGAAGAGTTAAAGTTTGAACACATTAATCTCTAGAACTAATAGTTGTTGTCTAGTGTTGTTTAATCTTATATCTTTAAACGAGCAATTCTTGTATATATATAATTTGAATCTCGGAAACGGCTCCAACGATTTTCATGAAATTTAGTATACAGGAGGTTTCGGGGGCGATAAATCGATCTAGCTAGGATTTATTTTTAGAAAATGTCGTTTTATCCCTTTTTTTACGCAATTAAAAAGTATCATTAGAATACGAAGGTAAATTTCGCTGTCATTGACAAGCTTATAATAGCTCGGATGGGAATCGGGCGGATTCGATATCAGAAAACTCGGGTTCGAATCCAGGTGCCTACAGACCAGTATATTTTTCCTTTTTTTTTCAAGTTTTTTCTTTTGTGAGAAAAACTATTATTGAGAGCTCTTTTTATTTTTTATTTAAATAACCAGTTCTTATTATTTTATTGTTATGTCGGTAAGATCGAAAATATTATTTATGTTTCATCAGTATATAACGTATCTAAATATAATTTAACCGAGCAAAGCTCGGTCATCCAGGTACTATAGTTTTAACATTACAATTTTTTATCATATAGGATAGCTAAACACTTTCGTCCTCAAATTATTACTTAATGGCAGATAACAAGAATGTTATAATAATAATTTCAATTCCGAACAAATAACGAACAATAGTATTGTTTCATTTGAAAGAACATTGAGTTAATACAAAAGTTTCTATAAGTAGCACGGGATTAGTATGATGATTAAAAAAAACAAAGGTTAAAGTATAATACGTCAAGTAATACGTAATAAGAATAGAATTTTATTTTCTTTATACAGATTAGGTACAATACAACACGGATGGTTTTGCACGTGCTGACGTGATCTTCTTTGATAAAGAGGTTATCGAAAACAAAAAGATATGGCCCAGTAGATCTTAAGATTAGTGTGTTCAAAAAATAAATAAATAATTAGATGATATTTATATATTTTTAATGTCGTATATTAAAAATATTATTTAAGATTTTTACTAATTATTGTTAAATCTTAAAGTCATATTAAAAAATACTGTAGAGTTTGTTATATGAATTGGATATCTATATATGAACGATCTTTGACTTGAAATTTGTGCGACTCTATCAGTAATACAATTTACATTATTTCACGATCAGCCCAACCCTTTTCAGCTCTCAATATCCTCCGAGAATATCTCGTGACTGGGAGGATTACCTTTGTTTGTTTTCCAACTGTACAAAGCGTACGCTCTATTGACATTGTCTGTCACAGTAAATACTCGGTGTACCTGTATTACATTAGCATATGAGAGATATATGAATGTATATAAATAAAATACTTTGAAAACATCTTAATTACTTTTTGCTTTTTCTTCTTTGATATTTGTTTTACAAATAGAAATATTTTTAATAATAAAAAGTAATTAATACATTTTAATATGTTAAAGCTTCCATCGAAATCTATTTTTATTCATTTTTATCATTGAATTGTGACATTGAAGACTTTATTATCAAACATCTATGTAAGTGGTAGTGCCCTTCTACTTTGCAGCCGTAATAGGCCGGCACGATCGGGGTGGTACCTCTCGCTCACATGATACCGGCGTAAAGTGACAGCTATGCTTTCGCGTTTCGTGCGGTTTGTGAGTATCCGGTGGCCTATTGGGGGAGGTATGGAGAAAAAGAGGCCAACGCATTTGCATCCTCTTGTGCGGATGTTTATGGGCATCGGTAGTCACCCAAAGGCTCCGACCACTCGTTTGCCCCTTATACTATAATATTTAAAAAAGTTGATTTTTTTAATTTTAATTGAGGATTAAAATTAATAATCAATTTTATATAGTCTTCTTTCAAAACACATTACAAAATGTCGACAAATAATGAGTTGTAAATTTAACCTTTGAATATTATAATGTTTAAAAACTTAATAACATCATAAGACAGCCTTCCCAGTACTAACAAAAATATTGGTTATGCTGTTTGTTTCATTTTAGATAGTATTTATTGTTCACACTAAAATCTAATACCACAATATCTGAAAATTAAATTTTCAATAATTTGTCCAATTTTTGTTTTAATAATTTGTCCAATAAATCCAAAAGATAAAAATGAAAAGATGAAGTCTCGGAAACACATATATTTTCTCTTTAATAAAGACAGTTTTCGGAATTTTATATTATAAGCACAGGTTCTTAGGACCCACAGAA
The DNA here is from genome assembly GCA_036937285.1 of Euphydryas editha. Classification (NCBI taxonomy): domain Eukaryota; kingdom Metazoa; phylum Arthropoda; class Insecta; order Lepidoptera; family Nymphalidae; genus Euphydryas; species Euphydryas editha. The sequence goes on along the minus strand of JAUPFZ010000011.1, from coordinate 12,118,001 downwards.
AATTGATCAAAAAAAATAAAGCATATAAATATATATACATATATATATATATATATATATATATATATATATATATATATATATATATATATATATATATATATATATATATATATATATATATATATATATAAATCCAATGACAAGCTTTCTTACAAAAAAACAATCTATGTTTTATTTAAATAATTATGATCTACGTTTTCTTTACAAAATTATGAACAATAAAATAAAGTGTAAATCCAAATTATGTTTGCATTACTTGTAGTCAATGCTCTATGTACACATTGTTATTCATATCAATGAAAGCAAAACTTTTTGTATTTAATAAATGTGTTATTATACGAGTATGCATATTGTTAGTGTGATAAAAAAATTAAACTATTTTGTAGCGTATAACGAAAGACAAATTATCCAATAAATTTTACAAATAAACTAAAGCAAAATCTGTTTAGTTCCACTCTTGTTCTCTAAAAATTCTTTTTTTTTTTTCAATTGAGATCAGTTTATAGTTTATAGATGTTGTAGTTAGTTTATATATATAGTTTATAAATGAGCTTAAGGTACCTGTATATATTTTATTTTATTGAACAGAATTGTTCGAATATAATTGCATCTAAGCAGCCCGTATACGTTCACTGCTGCTAAGGGCCTCTTCTCCCATAAACGAAAAGGGTCAGAACTTAAGCAGCAATGTTGCTGCCTGATGGGTTGACTAATAATATCCTTAAAAAGAATAACGATCGAGAGGACCGACAGCGACGTCTTTCCGAAGCATGATAGAAGGAAACGTTATAAATACCAATAAATGATTCCAGAGCTAATCGAACCTACGGCCGTCAACATTAATAAAACTTTCGTCACTATTATAACGTTACATACAGCGATTGACTTTAAAACACATAAATATACAATATGATAAAACTAATAATATTCTGTCATGTAGGCTCTTCAATGCACTATTGCGTTCCTTAAAGCCCATTACACGTGTCGTATACGTACTTTTAATATCCATATCATTAAATGGTGATAATAGCCAACATTATTAATCAGTATTACAATCGCATGAGGCATATTAACGGATTATCTCGTTATAGCGTAATTGACTTTCCGGTTCACGGCATTGACGAGCTCAGCCTCCATTGCCTTGTTACGCTATTTCAAAGATGTATATGGTTATATACTGTCACATTATTGGTATGACAGTAGAATTAGTGAATCTACTATCATCATTCGTAAATCTGTTCTATCTTTATTCAAAATATGGTTTCGATAATTATCGAAATAAGCTATATGCTATTGTAAACAAAATTTTGAATTTATATCTTAAAATGAAACTGATTCTTAACCTTGGAAGCCTTGAAGTATGTTCTAATTATTTTTTTAATGATTTTATTTTAGAACTTGAAATTGTTGTCCTAGAAAGCCTACAAGGTAAAAATTATGAATAATTTATTATGTTTTAAGCGCGTACACGCTAGTTATAAAATATTTTAAATAAATATAATTTAAATGTAATTCGTACTTTATAATTTAGCCGTTATGAAAAACACTTAATAATAACGAACTGTTAGTTCTCTAATGTATACAAATGTTATATTTTAAGCATAATGGCAGTATGATGGTATTTTAATTGATACATTCAAGATATTTTACTGCATTGATTAAACTGTTAAATATTAGAACTCTAGGAGAATGTTAAGAAACGAACAGACTGATATGTTTTTTAAATCGAAGAAAGATATTATCAACGACACAAATTACTATAGTGAAAAATCTGAGCATATTACGTGTATTAGAGTATAAAGTTATATGTATAATTTGTGATAATGTACAAAACCGATTTTTCGAGTCCGTGTCGCATTTGCAAAATAATCACAATGTCGTGCTTAAAAAGTGTTAATATTTACGTTTATTTCTATCTAAAATTACTGACATTTTATTTTTTTTATCAACCTAGCTTTAATTATTAGGCTATATGTAAACAAAAATGCTAATTTTTCTTATAAAAATATTTTTCGTCAGGGGCGGCTCGTGGATGTTTTCACGTAGAGTCCACGTTATTGCTCGGCGCGTTACTATTAACGTGGCGTATGCGGGTCGTGTCGGAATTTGCCCGAAAGTAAATTACACACTTTATTTATTTACTGTCAACATTTAAAGTAATTTATTGTTCTTTTTAAATTTTATTTAGTGAATAAATAATATCTTAATCATTTTGTTATCGGGTTAGTTAATCTGTTAACTTAATTTCTATTTTTTTTTACAATAATTAATTACGTGTACATTAAAAAACTAGACATCAATCGAGATTTCACTAGCATTTACATTTATGGCTATAATAACCATGCCACTATAAATTGTATGCTTTCGAGTTTACGTTACTCCTAATAATTTACCTTTCTAATAGAGAAATGGTTAAATAAAATATGGCAGTAAAATTAGAGTTATCGATTACAAGCAAATAAGCCCTTAACATTATGTTAATGCAGTAAAATACTTCAAAAAAAGTTTATTGAAGTTAGAATTGAGAGCAACCGTGTGGAAGTAAATTTTTAGACTATATTCTCATTTACATAGAGTGTCCTCTTCTGCAAGATTTGCAAAAAGTGATACTTACAGAGAGAATAAATATTAATAGTTTAATCCTTCATTAATTCACTTTCGATTTATTACTTGTATTATGTGTATAATTAAATTTAATGCGTGCTAGATTCTCTACACTGATATTATGTAGCGGAAAATTGTATTTCTTTATTGGTAATCAAAATACTCTAATGTTACATAAACCGATTTTAATAAGTCTTTCACCATTATAAAAATACATCATCCGGATATATAGAGCTAAATAAACACACTACAACTCATTGCAATGGAACAGTAGCCATAAATGTCAACGTAGGTGAAATCACGAGAGACGTCTACTATAAAATACATATTATAGTCGTCGTGACGTTATTGATAACACAATATAAATATTACGAAATTAAATAATTTAATTTTAAGTATAAATTATTTAATCTTTATGGACTTAAAACATTTTAAGATAATCTTGACAAGCCCTTGTTTAAAGTAAATTTAAAATTTCCAATTCATTTATTTCATTTCTGCGTCGTATTCTAAAAAATGTGACTTGAAAGAAAAATTATTATTTAGACAAAATAATAAATTGAAATTGAAAAACAAATTAAATACGAGCTATGCTAGCAAACAAATATATTGGGGTTCCGTAAAGGTTGCCAACATATTGTTCAGTATATGAGTCTCTTTGAAACAGGAATAGTTAGACATTTTCTTGTAATTAATATTAGAATGGCCGTGCCAGTGAAAATTTAAAAATAACGCTAAAATTTAAAAGCTTACATGTAAAAGTTCCATAGAAGAATCTTATATTTTTTTATCCCAGTCAGGACGCACTTAGCTTAGCTTTATATTTAAAATAATAGATACGAAAAAAAAAGGTATAAAAATTAAGCTTTTAATATTGCAACTGAAATATGAAATGCACGTTTGCATACGAGTAGAAAGTGTACATGCATATACTTATGATCCAACTTCAGCTTACAAACATAGCTCAAAGCTTCGTAGAATAAAATGAAAAAATATCTTGATAATGAGGTTATTTTGTTATATATATAGTGTACTCTGTGATTTTGTTTTTCTGCGCAAATAACAATATTGTTTACTTGAGATCTACTGAAGTAGATGAATGTTCTTGACATTGTTATTTACTAGTATATTATAATACTGTAATATCATATTTATTGTTTAATACATGTCCAACGTAATTTCAACGTTTAATTATGACACTTGTTAGATTAATTGACATTTGTGGCTACTGTTCCGTTTCTAGAAGTCGTAGCAGAACTTTTTATATATTTATATGGAATTTAGTTTAGTATTATGTTAAAATAAAATCGTCATCAAACATCTTATAAAATAATTTTTTATTCATAATCTAAACAACGAGCAAAAAAAAATCATATTGCATTATTTATATGAACCGATATAGGTTCAACTTTCGTGTAAAATGCTCATAAAATTACCACGTTTTTAGCTCAAACATGTTACATTTTAATGTAGGTATACCGAGTACAAGTCAAATCGTTTAAATATGAAACATTATATTTTAAAATAGAAGGGAATTTAACTCGGCTTAGTCTTTATGGCAGTAGCTAGGCGTTCCGCGTGGATTGGATAACGTTAGTTTTTGTTTACAGATTCTGCCCTATTTCCCCCTGAGTCATAGTAAGATATTTGTAGCCTATAATTTATTTCCATAAGCAGGTTTATATTTGGATAATGCTAATTTTTTTGACGTGATAACGGCTGCATGCACGAAAATCCATGACCTTTATGTCACATTCAGCGAGCGAGAGCGCGAAAAAAGCGATGGAGAGGCACGGTCGGCCTAAGCGTTCGGCTTTTGACGCATTTATATAGCCATCTCCTTTATTTCCGTTCCTAGTACCTGTAACACAAGTTCTTACGAACTTACCACGGGGCTAGGTTAACGTGGTGTGATTGTTGGTTAATATTTATTTATTATTTATTTATTTATCTATCTCCCTTCCACTCCATCAGCAGATGCGTCCGAGTAGAAGAGAAAAAATACTTAAATTAACGAGTGCAAATAATTGTTATATTGTCGAAAAAATTATAATTTTGAATTAACTTCTTCTTTGTATTATACAAAATAATAATAATTCAGTGATAATAATTCAATTCATAAAAGTATGCAATCTTTCATCAATGTTTTTTTATGACATTATTACGTAAAATGATCATCCGTAAACCGACTTTACAGACATTTTTTTTCTATTCAGACTGGTATAAATCACAAAATTGGTTCATTCCAATACGATAATCTAGATAAAAACAAAATAAAAACGTAAAATGTAAAGATATATAAGAAAAGAAAAACAGATTGTTATTAAAGGACAATATCTAATCGAGGGAAAATTGTCAGTCAGTCAGTACCCTGTGATTACAAAATAATCAATCGTTCGTCCACTTAGCAATCATAAAAATTGATGTCTCTATCTCTTGAACTAAGTTATTTGGTACAATATTAAATCGGCCTAGTGAAGCTAACCACATAGAGTGCTAATCAGTGACTTCCCAAAATCAAAATAAAAAAAAAATCTAAAAAAAATTATTCGTTATAAGGTGATTACACACACTTAACGAACGTCAAAAAGGCCACAACAATTAGTCAATACTAAATAATAATAACTCAGTAGACATCTACTATTTCATCATCGGCTTTACTAAATATTACAACAATATAATAATGTCCCTAGTGTAGGCCGAGAGAAAAAAAGCCGGAGGAAAAAAACTCTCGGTAGATACTCTTTTTAACACTAAAGTCATCATATTTTGTACATTAAAAAAAAATACTTACAAAGAACGAGCCAATGGACAGCTTATACTGATATATATGAATAGATTCTTTTATCCATCCATCCATCATCACGTACCCTAGATTCTTTAAAATTTCCAGTTTTAGTATTCCAACAATTCGCGACAACAAGGCGACCTAAGCATAATCAATCACTCGCCACATTATCGGTATACTTTTTCTAAAAAATAATTTTTTAATCATGGATGGAGTTATTTGGATATTTTAAAACTAGTTTTTCGTTCAACGAGATTTTCGTTCATTAGAAAAAATATGTTATTATGTATGGAAAATAAAAATGTGTATTTGTGCAAATAATTGTTTCCGCTCTGGATGTATGTTTTTATGGGTCTCCCCGACGTGCCTCGGAGAGCACGTAAAGCCGTCGTCCCGGTTGTTATCATAGACACTTGATAACGATCGTTACTCATGGTAGGGAAATTATCCGCCAACCCCCAGTTGAGCTGCGTGGTGGATTAAGCTCCAACCCTTCTTCTTTATGGAGAAGAGGACTTACCTTAGCAGTGGGTTGCTTACGGGCTGATACAATTACAGTATGTGGATAATATTACTGAGATCTTTAAGGACTTGTTTATAAGTAATGTGAGAGAGTTAAGTAGATTTAAAGATAAAAGAGATTAGTTTGTTTATTCTGAAATGAAATGTTTATTCAAAGTTGTTTTAAGTTCTTTGTGATAAGTAAAAATAATAATTTTACTCTTCGTTTCTACAAATATGAAATATGTACATCCTCAAAGTTTCCTTTCATATTTATAATATCATTTACATAATCAATTGACCTCGTTATATAGAACACATTTTCAATAGCATTCGATAATCATTATTTAATCGAAACCGATCGGAAAGAGGGGAGAGAGTGATTTATAAGAACAAGGGGAAGGTTTTTCGATGAGTTTGAAAGTAGGAGACAAGTACGTATAGGTTTATTTGGTTTCTGTGCGAAAACGGACGATATATTTTTTACAATTAATCATGTGTCTGAAATGGCAAATCAAATTGGAAAATAAATGTGTAATAAATAAATTAACTCTATAAATAATATTTGACGACCATTCTTCTTTATGAGTTTTTTTTTTTTTTTTTTGCCAAGACATTTACCGGTTGTTATATAATAAACACGACTGACGACCGTTCTGGTGTGATGACCGTTCTGGTGTAGTGGTGCGAGTAGTTGCCTCTACGGCGCGCGCCGGGGAGATCGCGGTTTCGATTACCGCTCGGGACAGATATTTGTATTTGCACAAATAATAGTTTCCAGTTTGGGTGTATGTCCTTGTGGGTCTCCTCACCGTGCCTCGGAGAGCACGTAAAGCCGTCGGTCCCTTAGAAGAGGCCTTCGTTCAGCAGTAGGTGGTTTACAGGTTGATACAGTACAGTACATATAAAAAACAAATTAACTGATTATTAGGACTGTTATATTTGGTTTATTTACAGGCACCATTTCAGTTATGATGTACTCAAACTTTACGATATTTACACCATAGCATATTGGTAGCTATACCTATATGTTTTTTCTATATAAAATATATAGGTATATAATATGTACTCTACAGCGTCTTCAAATGATTAATATATATATATATATATATAGTACTAGCAAACCCGGCGAACTCCGTTTCGCCACCAACTTATTTTCGTAAGGGATACTCACACCACGTACTGGCACCGTCGGCTCCACCACCATGCAAAACCATATTGGTTTGTAGTACATGCTATGTATCAGAGATGGCGCTGTATGTGAAAAATGATTTTCCCTGTTTTCCTGCTTTTCTGTTGAAACTTTTCCTAAATTTTGTTTGCTATAAACCTCACGGAGCCCGAGACCTTTCCAACGAATGCAAAACCGTGGAAATCGGTTCGTGCGTTCTGGAATTATAGCGTCAGGAAGGAAAACCCGACTTATTTTTATATTATAGGGGTTGATCGTAGAAGGGTGAAAATTGAGAGTAATGTGAATTTTTTTTTATTTTAAGTCGACAGAATAAAAAAAATTTTGCCAAAAAATGAGTTTATAATTCACAAAAAAAAATAGGGGTTGATCGTAGTGGGGTGAAAATTGAGAGTAATATGAGATTTTTTATTCTAAATAATGGCAGAATAAAAAAAATTTTGCCAAAAAATTAAAGTTAATAATTAACAAATAAAAAATAGGGGTTGATCGTAGAGAGGTGAAAAATTCAGAGTAATATGAGATTTTTTATTCTAAGTCACACAAAATAAAAAATAAATTTTTCTGAAAAAAATAATTTTTTTTAATTACCAAATAAAAAATAAGGGTTGATCGTAGAGGGGTGAAAATTTAGGGTTGCATGTATTTTTGTATGATGTATCATAAAAAAAAAAAAAATTTTGTCTGAAAAAAAAAATTAGGGGTGGGACCACCCTTAACATGTAGGGGGATGAAAAATAGATGTTGTTCGATTCTCTCTCCTGGCTAGTATCCTCGCTAAGGATCACGAAAATCGGTCGAGCCGTTTCGGATGAGTTCAATTACTAACCCCGTGACACAAGAATTTTATATATTAGATATCAGTTGTACTCAAGTGATACGTACAGTGAGTACTATTTTTTTTTTGTATTCTAAAGTGTTGGTTTATATTGGAGTTTTTGATATAAATATCGATAATTAATATTATTATTTTGAAGTAAAAATTGCAAAAAGTGGTGAAAATAATATTAATAGTCATTAGTCCCCGAGCCGAAGGCAAGGGAAATAAAAATCCGAGATTGCGATGTCTCAATTCCCTCCCGTGTAACATATACAATTTTTAATAACGCTTGGATTAAAAGTTCGGTTGTAATTAAAATAGATAATATAAATTGTAATTATTAGGTTTTTAAATTAATTTACTCATACATTTGCTATTTTCGACGATGTTGCGTATCCTAGGAACGCGTAACTAAGCAATAGAATGTGTATTTAGTTGTTATAACACCAGTATAGGCATATGAAATTAATTCATTATACCTTGTCCAACCGCTTATTATCTTTTTGACAGTTCAAGAAAGTTCGACATTCGTGACACACTCACACGTTACCGATTCGATTTTATTTTAGAAGAACTTTCAATAGATTAAATGAAATATTTTTAGTTTAAATATAAATTATTCGTTACTTTTTTTATTTTTAACACGTGCATAGTCACATTATATGGCAGTCGTCAAAAAAAAAACGAATGAACAGAGTTATTGTTCTTTACTCTTGGTTTGAACTTAAACTCCAAGATTTCAACTTAATTTCTTGCAAATAATTAATCTTGGAGTCATAGCTACTATTTTTATTTCCTTTTTTTTTATTAGTTTTACCAAAGACATTAATGTCTTTGAGTTTTACCTACAGAAACAATACTTACATGAAGTCAAATTATTTTTATCATATGATCGATTTATCGATCGATATGTTTCAAGAAATATTTTATAGTCTGTAGTTGTTTGTTATGCACATGGCACTTCACTGCCCGTCTATAAAGTATGACATTACTGTAGTAAGTGCATTATTCCAAAAAAAAAAAACTGTAATTTATAGACGTAAGCTGACAAAAAGATAAACGGTTAAATAAAGTATAAGTGCAATAAGTATATATCTTTTTAATTTGTTTAATAATAAATGTAAAAATCACAATGAGTTCAGATGAATCTGACATTAAACTTACTGAAGACAAGATTATTTGTAATTTTGATGATGAAGCCAAATTAATACGGGCAATTTATTGCCTCAGAAATCCAAAGAGCGCTATATTTTCGCGTAAAAACTGTAAAATACGCGATAAGTGTTATTCTCTATCACTTCGGAATTATTTGTGCCTATTTAGAGAATCGTTCTTAAGTCGTCAGTCGTGCGTCGGAGCTGACATACAAGTTCTTTTTTTAAATTATAGTTATATTATATTGTATTACCAAAATACTTGATGAATCATAAGAAAGTTTCTACAAATGGATCAATGCACCATAGAAAAGACTACTTAAATTGTAAAGATGTACATTTCACTTCGGACTGGTTATCGCCACATTACTCGGTAATAATGTCGAGGGTGTAAAACTTATCAAGATTGTAATAATAAAATTGACAACCGTTCTGGTATCGTGGTGCGAGTAATCGCCTTAACGTCAGCGGTCGAGGGCTCGATTCTCATTCAGGGCAAATATTTGGATTTGTACAAATATGTGTTTCCAGTCTGAGCGTATAATATACTTGTAGGTCGTCCCATCGTGCCTCGCAGAGCACGTTAAACCCTCGGTCCCGATTGTTATCATGGACACATGATAGCGATCGTTACTCATGTTGCAGAAATTATCCGCCAATCCACAGTGATTCAGCGTGATGGATTAAGCTCCAACCCTTCTCCTATATGGAGAAGAGGCCTTTGCGTGTGTGTGTGACGAGTGGGACGTTTACAGGATGATTCAATTCAATAATAAAAACGATACTAAAATAAAATCTGGAAGAGGCGAGGAATATTACCTGTAATTAATTTAATGTTATTTTTTCGCAGAAATATTAATTCTTAAATACTCTTAGTTAATCCTTAGCTTTGTAAGTTTGTAAGTAGCTTAATTTATCAATGAAGAAAAATCCTGTTTTTTCAACAAAATTAGATAAGTAATATTAAAAAGTATTAACTGATATGAATAGAGTATTAATTTTAATTAATGATTTAAATGTTGTCCAGCAATCAATTCAAAATGTATAGAAAACAGAGTAAGAACTTTGTTTCTCTTATTTTAACGATTATACTTATTTAATATAAAAGTTTTGATTGTTTTTTTTTTTAAATAATAATCGATCCTTCGTAAATGGAATATGAAAATCTAACGTCTTTACTTGAAAATTATTCGGGCAAGTAATAACGCAGCCATTAGCAAACTTTTGCTGTTGCTACGAAATCAGTAAATTAACTGATTCTTTGTTATTTCTTATTATTTTCGAAATAAGAGCGTTCGCGCCGGCACGTAATAAAAGTAAATGGCGTATTTATGTTAATCCCGCTCGAAACGGCCGTTAATGGAAACTAATATCAATAAAAGCAAAACATCTATTCCGATGAAAGAGTAAGTAATTTACAATATTCTATTATGATAGTGATTTCTTCAGATTTTTTCTTTTTAATTAAAGATTTATTTGAAATCTAGCTTTTGTCCGTAACTTTTGGATGTGAAGTAATTATATAAGCATAGGTAATTAATTAATTCAACCCATTTTTGTATACTACGTTTTTTTGGTTTTACCGATCATAACAAAAAGATATTGTGGCAGTGATTCTCAACCTTTTTTGTTGCGACACATTTTTAACGATTTCAAAATTTGGCGGCACACAAAGATAAAAATTATTTACTTACTACAACACACTGCAATAATTAACATTATTATATATTTGCAAAATTTGGCGGCACACTTTTGAAATTTGGCGGCACACAAAAGTGCCGCGGCACAGTGGTTGAGAATCACTGTATTGTGGGCTCTAGACTCGTGAACACACCACATATGTATAAAACAATTTTTTTTAAACGTGTATCTGCTATTTGTAGTGTTTGTCATATTGTCACGAATGCAGTTTTCACCAAAACCAACTTTCATCCTTAACTTATGGGGAAAGCACCCCCGACGATTCCAAAGAGTTGAGAAACTCTGTAGGGTAAGATGTCACTTGCTCCATGTCCACAATATTGCCTACGGAGAGATACCCAACAACATGTATATAATTATTATTGCTGTGATAAAAACCCCCAAAATTAGTTTTTCTCTCTTTTTCTCTCTCGTGTATGATGTCTACCAGCTGCTAAAATTTTATTTTATTTATGGATAACTATTTATATATTGGAGTATATTAAATGTTGTTAATATTATAATTAGTTTTTCTGATATAGACACATTCGTTTTGATGCGATTTTCGATCTGAAATTTTATATAATATATACATATATATTTTTTTGAATAAATATCCAAACCTTTTCTTCGATGTAGCGATTATATTATATATTAGTCAGGTTATATAGGTCAGGTATTACTAATAATTATATCCAATTTTCGCTTTATTTGCTCACATTGCTTTTATTATATTAATATTATCATATATATATATATATATATATGGTCAAATGTTTTCCTCGTATGAGTTATATGAGATCCAATCAAAAGATTGTTTAAAAAGTAGTAAGATAATATTCGATTCCAATAAAGAGCAGATTCAGGCATAGTGCCAAATATACTAAAATTTTCCCGAAAGACAGAATGGGAAAAAGATAACAAACTTTTGAGAACAAAAATATGAAATGCGTTATTTGTAGATACTAGTATTAAAAATATATAAAAAAATATACCTATCTATGCTAATAATATAAAATAAAATCAGGATGTGAAAGAACATTTTGAATTTAGTCTTGTGTTAATCTGTTTATTGAAAAACGTTTCAAACACGCTAAGGTTTGTCCTATTAATATTATAAATGCGAAAGTTTGTTTCGACGGATGTTTGTTACCCTTCCACGCAAAACTAGTGGACGTATTTAGATGAAACTTTACAGTAATGTACCTTATACGTCACAATAACATATAGGCTACAATTTATAATAATTTTGTATAATTTGGCCATATAATATAACATAGTTTAAAAATTATTACGCGAAAACGCATAAGTAACGACTAAACCACGGCGCTTACGACCTTTTTTTCGCGAGAATTAACAAAAGTATCGACTAGGAGCATTTATTAATGTGTACTCTGCTAGCATGGATGAACATTTTTGCATGAACCTTTGTTACTGAGCTGTTGTAAGAATTTGATATGCATAATCTGAAGCCTGAGGAAGGACATAGGCTACTTTTTGTCAATAAAATCACGCGGGCGAAGCCGCGGGTGAAAGCTAGTTGAGAATAAATGCGAGTGAAACCGCGGGTCGTCTAGTATAAAATATACCTTTGTAACGGTAGGTTAGAATATATTTTCTCTTTTTTACAAACTGCAATTTCAATTCGTAAATATAGTTTTAAAGAATAATACGTAGTATTCCCTTTTTTTAATTTTAGTTAATTTTTACTGTCTATCGTTTTCGGGACGTCAGTAGACGCATTTCGTACGCATACAATTTCAAAAAAAAAAAGAAGTTTAAAATTTTAATGACTTTCAACTATTTCATTTACTGGAACTAATGCTATACTTGTCGCAAAAAGGTGCAATTTTACTAAGGAGAAACTAAATTACAACTATTTTTTTTTAATATTCATTACTATAGATTTTGTTTTAGTTTTAACGAATTAATTGAAGAGCTATTATTATTACATTTTAAAATAAAAGTAGTTTTTAAGTTATACACTTGCATATTTTAAGTGATGAGTGAAGCATGAAATTTAATATTTCCATAGATTATAGATGTTATGAAATTTAATATTTCCATAGATTAGGTATAGGTTTTATAATGTCAACGTAGTCTAGGTTAAAAATAGTTTGATAGAATAATAGATTTGATAAGAATCTTTCTAAGCATTCATTCACAAAAATTTATACAAAAAAGTCTTCGAAAAGAAACCTTTCGAGATAAGTCGTCGTAACCTAGGTAGTAGATCTTACTAAAACCTCCCTAACCTAATCTATTTATAAGGCGGTTTTTATACAATATTCATAAAAACTAACATTGTACCTTATACAAAATGTTTTGCTACATTTTCTTTTCGTTTATTTCGTGGTTCGCTTTTATCCATGTTAGTTTCAAGCTACTTTGCCAAAGATCGCTGGATCTTTTTATTCGCTATATTTTAGTACCTTTCAATGCAACTTTGTCAATAAACGTTTCCAGGTCAAGTTTTGGCAAACGCTAATACTATTCTGTCGTTGGAATGCACTGAGTTAGCTACTCAGGTATGTCAAAGGCAAATATTGTCTCCTTGACTAAAAAGGTCAATGTCCTATCGAAATGCCTATAATTTTTTTCATGGAAAAAAATAAAAATAAATATAATTTAATATTTTAAGTCGTTTATCCCTATAATGTTGGTAAATAACAATTAATTTAATTGTTATTTACTAATATTATAGCTAGCTTTTAAACGTCAGTGGATCATACAAACAAAAACAATCATAGTTTTCAGAGTTCAAATAACAGAGCATGTTGAGGTGTACCCCATGTCGTACGTACATAATAAAAGACCTTAGCTATTTCACGTTTTCTCTGTTCCGTGTTTGAGCAATTCCGTCTGAAATACGAGGTCATTGTTGGTGGCATCGACGTTGGAAGCTGTGGGGTGGGGATAGGGGCGGGACCATTATAAGCAAAGCCAAGAGGAGCGAGAGAAACGCAAAACCTATTACTGTAGTAAGAGAGAAATAGGACGCTCATGTCAAACACTGTTTAAGTAATTGTGTTCCGTTTATTATTTTCTATTTCGAGTTTAAATTACAGTAATTGGTAAAAATGTGTTATTATTACGTTTTATTTCTATTTATTTTCCAAATGTATAAAATTATAATTAAAACAATGACTATGGCAATAAGCAGATTTTCAATCGGTCTGTAGTTAAGTTTGTTATTGAAAATGTCTATTAAAGAACAGGTTATATTATGATTTTATATGCCTCATTTGTCTAGCTAATCGTATCATCACTAATTTATTACAGAAAATTCATTATCAAAACATTTGTTGATACTAATTATTTAGCTTTAATCCAAATAATCCAACTCGATCACGTTTTAAATTTTAAACTCTTAAGGAACACCTTATGATTTTATCAATTCATTTTTATTTTACCCTTAATAAATTTTAAATAATTATGACATATTTACTTGGTTTGACGAGAACTTTGTTCGCGTGGAATTTTACTTTTCTATCCTGTTCATATTTGTATTATTTAGAATTTATCCATACCACACGATTTAACATTTCGCGCGCTTAATAATAAACCGAAATAATTCAAGATTTGTTGATTTCTACTTTTTCTAATAAAATTAACGCACTCAACTCCAAGAATAGGTACAATTTGGTTGCCACGCGAAACAGAGCAAAATGACCGATTTAATGAATCACAGAGACGACAGAATGCCTCCAACAAGGTAGAGGTTCAAAACTTTCACAGCGTTTTTCCACAAAAGTGTTTTTTTTTACTTATTTCGGTTTATTATTAAGCGAGCGATTTGTTTCCAGCACCTCGATGTAAATTATCTTTCGTATAGAAAATGAGTTATAAATCTGATGACAATTTAAATTAAACTTTTTGGCATCTGATGAAAATGGAAAGTATGTATCATAAACTGATTATAAAATAATGTAATCTTGTCAAATTACTCTCTTGGCACGTCTAAAGTTGTATTTTTTTCTATAGAGAACGTAAATCGCAGGTAATTTATTTATAAATGTGGAAAATAAAAATCAAAATACTTTGTAAGAATAGTTATTGCTTCATTTGCTTTATCAATTATTATAAAAACGAAGATCAAAAATCAGTTTCCTTTTTTTTAATGTGATAAAATACGTAAAAAGCACTCCAAGTTTTGTGTATTTATTAAAATAGAATTTATATTAAAAATTAATATGTAAATAACGATACTTTTTTTTCATCACAGTGCAATCTTCGGTAAATTAATATATTGAAGTTATGGTAAATTTATAAATTAATACGTGAATCAAAAACTTTTTAGCCCTTTTTACGAAAATTACGCGGACGAAGAAGTATGAAATTTGGCACAGTTAAAGTTTATATGAAGAAGTAGTGTAGAATGTTAATATTTTTTTAAAATAATGCTCAAAAATACATTAAATTCATTTAAAAAAAACACTACACACACTACGGCACACACACATATGTACAATGACAAATTATATAAACACATTTTATTTATTGTCAGTCTGTTGTCAACACGTTCATAAAGTCTTGCAAAGAATTTTAATCAATCACAAATCAGATGCAATGACTGCTGCATATGCTCACCATGTTATGTGTAATCATATTTTTATGCTGTTGATTATGCTGTCAATTATAGATTAGATCGGATTTCGACCACTGGGCGACATTGAGTAGGTGAGACTAACGTAATAAGTACTGTTTATTCCACATCATAATTCTTCCTTCTATGCTAACTCCTTCTCTGTTAAATCCGTTAAGCTCTGGAATTCTCTGCCTCTCTGTATAAGACAAGCCCAATCACTCTTCTGCTTCAAAAAGTATCTTAAGGCTCATTATTTGTCGTTAAATCTGCCGTGATTGTCGTTATCATCTTTGGATGATATAAATGAGTATGGTTTGTATGTATGCATATTATGTTACTTTGTATAATCTCGTACATATATGTTACACGTATGTGTGTATGTGTGGTTGTGTGTGTGTGTGTGTGTATGTATGTGAATGTGTATGTATATTCTATTATATTATTATATTTACTTATATATTATATTATACTTATATTTACTATTATTTATTACATTATTATATTATACTTATATTTACTTCACAACTACTTGTACACTTCTTAACCGCTTTTCTCTGCCTTGTCCTATACCCAAAGGTTGTCTGGAAGAGATCGCTCTTTTAGCGATAAGACCGCCTTTGTACATCTTCTCTAATTGTACTACTTTTGTTCTATCTTTTATTGGTGTACAATAAAGAATATTATTATTATTGTTTACGCCAAATTATGATGTCATTAATAATTTGCAATTATAAACAGAATTAAAATAATGTCAAAAATGAATTGAATGAATCGAATATGGGTTACTACCGAGTAAAGGTCTCTTCTAACAGAAGAGGAGAATTGGAGCTTAATTCGCCATTACGTTACCCCGCAGCTCGAGTCATTATCCTAACAAGGAAACGATCATTAGCAGATTTTTAACACTAAGGAGCGACGGTTACGTACTCTCCAACAAAATAATAAAATATACGTTCCGAGCTGGAATTGAACCCGCGACAGTCGACGTTAATTAAGCTTTTGTAATCATCACGCCAGCAGAATGATCGTGACAATATTCAATAACGTAGTAACTGAATATACTATTTAAGTAATCATAACGATATTGATCTATGTGTTTAACTCTATTATATTATTAACATATGTATAAATGGTTTTTTTATTAACAGTCTGGTACATGAAATGTAAGCATAAAAACACATAATTACAAAGCTCACGATTTGTATAAAGAAATGCAATGATAAATCATTTTCATAAAAACTGCATCCTATAGAAACTATCCCGTTAATTTTTTTTTTTTTTCAAATTGAAGCTGATGGTAGCACACGTCGGTTACATTTTAGCTCATCTTTTTAAAATTGAACATCGAAAATGGCGGAGCTCTACACGTTATATCAATCTATTTGTGCTCGTTTTACAGGGGAAACAATGGGACGGATTTTAATTAAACGGGGCATGGACTCAGATTTTTTTTTCTTTTGAATAGGATACTTTATTCACTGGGTAAAGAAGTAGTTTTCCGGAAATAATAGAAAGTACATTAATAGTATTATATACCAAATATTATTTTCTATAAAATTATAACTCTAAATCCAATACACACGTATGTACGCACCTGTTAATTAATTAAAAATCAAAATGAATTTAAAATTACAGTATTGTAAATAGTTTTAGTTGAATTTTACAAATAAAAATGATAGTAAATGTTAGTACATACCTACATATTTTTATATTCGTATCATAAGCAACACCAGAGGACCTGAGGCAGAGACCAAGTTTTCTTCGCTTACCGTCACAATAGTATCATATATCGTCATTATAATGCACACTACGCTAGCACACTTCGAACCACTTTACTTTTATTAAATTTATCCCTTACTAAGTACCTCGTTCATATTTCAAAATCATCGTCCCGATAAAATTAAACATAAATACATCACAATAAAATAACGGTTGCGGTTCAATCTCTGTCTTTAGAGAAGTTTAATAAAACTATTAAGCGAACTTTGTGTCATAAAGCTTATTATGACATCAATGAATTTCTAAATGATGAAAAGGCATGGGTTTGAATTAATCCGGCTAGGCTATCAATATATACCTATTACCTTGTCATTAGATATAGTTCTACAATATTGTGAGCAGGTGTCATTTGGTGATTTTCGCATACACGATTGACTTTCTTCTGTTTTTCCTAATCATTTCATGGTCGTACATTATTTATTTATTTTGTATAATGACGTTAATTTTTTTTAAAGAGTACCGAGGTTTTTTTTTTCTCCGGCTTTTTTTCCCTCTCGCCCAACACTAGGGACATTAGATTAAGTTATTTATTGTAATATTTAATAAAGCCAATGATATAATAGTAATATGATGTCTACCGAGACATTAACTTGTAATAATTTGACGTATTTATTTTAAATGTTTTTTTTTTGACATTCGTTAAGTGTGTAAAATCACCTCATGTCGAATTAAATATTTTAATTTCATTTCTTTAAACGATTTACACTCAACAGCATCCTGTAGAATGTGATTCTGTGTCGGATATCAGGAAATACACAACACGATCATAAACGCCCAGACCATGACGAACATATTTTATATGGCCTATACAAATATTTGCACCATTTTCTTCCTTTTTTTTTAAGTATAGTTTTATGTGAGTGCAATAAAGTGTTTATCTATCTATCTATTTGTCATGTAGGAGGATCCAAAATTCAACCGCTAACGCATTTTTCAATTATTGTGACCACTCAACGCGTCGTTATTGAAAGTTTGGTATTGTTTATTTTAATTTTTATCGTTTCTAACTGTATGTCTGTCTTTATTTATATTTTTATTTATATCTATTTTTTTTGTATGTGTGTCTTTACTAATCAGTAGTAGTAATTTTTAGCAATTGAGATAATCTTCTAGTCCTATACAATGGTTTGTTGCTGAATCAATCAATTAATAAGGGTGATTGACTACTGCAGATTTACTTATAGTCTATATATTTTTGAGTGTCGCTATATGTTTTTTTAACACTATTTGCTACCTAATAATTGGTTTAAACCATATAGGAACTGCTACAGTGGCAGATCTTATTATGTATATCCATTATTTGGAAATTAATAAAATCTTTAGGATACATAACTATCTAAAGTATTTTATTTAATAAATAAACATAGACTATGTTTACATATTATAGATCGAGTAGTTTCTCAGTATTTTTCTGTCATTGGCCGGTATTTTATTGCACGCCTCATAAGCAAAGCGTTGAGGTAGGTTCTACTGAGTAGAACTCACTTCACGCAAAACGAGTGATTTTTCGAACTTAAAATATCTATATTTATCGTATATTGCATTTTTAAAATAATGTTTACACACGTATACTCATAAAAACACTATTTTTAACATTCATGATACATTTAATGCAATTTTTGTTATTTAAACAAATTAAAAAACTTTTTAAAAAAGTTCTGTCTTGGACTTCCGTGTCAATATGTGCGGATGCTGTATGTGGTCACGATAACGACCGAAATACTTCACTAATCGAGTTCTTTTTTTTATTACGCTTCAGTATAGTTAGGAATAGAACCCTTCCTTCTAGGAATTCAACAGTATTTTTTTGTCTTTCATACATACATAATTACGTATAGAATTTATTTTACACCATACTTAAAGGCTAACTCAACATGCAATATACGAGTAAGCACTTATTCCGAAAGACGTACTAAATATCTATCTTATGAAAAATTGACTTCTTAATAAATGTAAATAATGTGATTACGTATTTACATTTCCTGATATTTTAAATATTGGTTCTGTAAAAATGATGTATAGTTATCATGTACCTAATATATTTCTGCATTTTTGCATTTAAACTAAAAGTAACAAAGTAAGTAGCAAAGGAAACTGACACTTACAACGCCAATATTTTAAAAGTGATTATTTTGGAATTAATTATTAATATACACAAAAATATGCATGTGCAAGCAGCCAGAATGTCTTACACAATTTTTTTTCTATAAAAGGGAACGATGTAAGTTTAATCCAATCTGCTCGTTTCCTTACCATTTCCTCGCAAGACCGACAAACCAAATACAAACCCATGACCTTTTGAATTTCCACGTATTTTTACCAAAGGATTATTTGGGCGTCTTTATAATAAGACACACAAATAAAAAGATCAACTTCAAAGAAGATTACAAAAAAAATCTATCTTAGCTAAAAAAAACATTTAAAACCCTTTGAAAACTTATCGTTTCTTATTCAACCCTTAAAGCTTGCAATATGATGAATTTGTGTTTATGATGAATGTTGTGAATGAATTTTAGCTCTTTTGTATTACAAAATTAAAAAATATAAACTTCAAAACACTTAAATAGAAAAAGTCCTTATAAAAGATTACCGATAACAATAATCTGCATACATACAATATATTGTGGTTTCGTCACTGTAGGTAGGTACTTGCTTTTATTATAAAAAATAATAATTAAAATATCGTAATTAAATATTGTAATTAATTCAGCCATAATAAAAACGAACTTATGGTTACCCAAATATTAATTTCCTGTTTTAATATAAGAAAGTTTACATATAATTTTGTAAACTAAATAAAGCTGTCATCAAAACAGGCAAATAGACAACCCATTAGGACTTCATCCAAAATACTCTTATGAGCCATTACGAGATATTTTATGGTGTTTATTAACAAAGGATCTGATGCAAAAAAAAAAACATTAAATCGGTTGATCCCGAGATCAGAGACCTTTTAAATAAATAAACAAACTATATGTCTACGTTTATATAATACATTTTAACTAAAATTATATAATTATTGCATAATTAATACAATGTATTATGACTTTACCTTTAGAAATTTCTTCGAATCTTCTTCACTTTTATTTTTGTACACACACACACACACACACACACACACACACACACGGACATACACGCACAGACACGATTTCATGTATATATTGTTACACGATTTGTTATACCTAAATATATTTAGCTAGTAGTAACTGAAATCAATTAAGGTTTAGATTACGAGTATTGATCCTATTATAATAAAACTGAATTTTATTCAGTTTTATGTGTATTTGTTTTAACATACTAATCTCAGAATTTACTACTTCACTAGTCCCATTTGAAACGGAACTGAATTCAAAGGAAGTTTATCGACGGGGATTATAGGCCTTAAAAGCTCACAACTGTAGAGCATGAACCATCGAATCAATCAATTAGAAGCGGGTATCTATTTACAAATACGTATGTGAAAATAGAAAATTATCAAATCAACTTTTAAAATAATATCAACACACACATCCAAACAACAATCTGAATAGCTTTATTAAATAAAATAAACAAATGGAGAAAACCAGCTATGATAATATCACTGTTAGAAACTGTTTGACTGACCCGTTGGCGCAGTTTGCAGTGACCCTGTTTTCTGCTCCAATGGTAGTGGGTTCGATTCCCGACCCGAGTCTTGGTGTAATATATGTTTATTTATATATAATATATGTATTATTTATATGTAGGTATCTTTATTTTAAAAAAACGTATGTCAGTCGGCTGTCACCTAAAACACAGGCATTAAGTTGCCTACCTTAGGAACAGACGACCTTGTGGGTGTGTTAAACATATTTATTATTTAAACATATTTATTTATTTATTTATTAAAACCGGTAAAAATAATTGATAGAATTTAAACCAGCTATTAAATATAGCTATATTATCCCGTCATTATTAGAAAGCCACATTATTCTAATAGACCAGGGTCGGAGAGAAAAAGCTCACCGACTTTTTTAAAATAGCAGATATGCTATGATGCTTTTTCAAATTTTAATTCAAAATTAGGTGAAAAAAAATAAATATTTAAATCAAAAAAATTACAGTGTATTTGGGGACATAAAAAGGTTAGTTTTCAACTTGGTTATTTGAATTTTTCACACAAATTTTAGGTTATGTGAAAAAAGTGTAAATACTAAAATTGTAGATATTTTTATTACCTACAACTTTGCCATTTAACTTTTTTCTATAAGAATTGTAGTTTTCGAGATAAACGGTTTTTGCCCACTTCCACTTCCCTACCTCAGATCGCCAGTACTTTATTTTTCCTTTCATTTTTGTTATATTCTCTTCCTTTTTTAATGGGTTTCATCCTACTATTATTATTTTTTATGCACGTGCATAAAACCTATATAGTAATATAGATTTTAGGTGGGTTAGGTAGGTTTAGGGTAGTATAGTAACCATACAATATACATAGATACGGACGTGGATGAAACCTCAAGGAACGTTTAGTCATTACATAAAATCTTTAGTAAATTATTCATTGCTTTTGTTAAGTTCGTTCTACAACATTATAAAGAGATAAAAAAGGAGAGACAAAGAAGTTGTCATTAAAGTTTATTTTTATTCAGTACATCAGTAGCGGGGTGTCACCGTCTATTGAATTACCGGGTTTCACGGAGTAACGTGTACCACAGAGAGAAATAAAAGGCGAAAGAAGAGCCTTTGATATCAACACTTTTACAAAATGCATTGCATGTGCATTTAGAAATGTACATTTTAAGAGCTGAGCAATTAATGTCTTTTATTTTAAAAATGATTTTCTAAAGAAGTTATGTAAATTAATTGATTTAAAAGGATAGTTAGAATACTCTAATAACTACTAATCTACTAATATATCTCTAAGGCCTGGTTGAATGTAGTCTAATAAGTAATAAGCTAATGTAACAAATTGTTACTGAACCGAATGAGCGTGTAAATGTGTTTCTGCTGGGCAAAGGGCTCTTCTCCTGTAAAGGAGAGAGGTTAGAACTTAATCTCGCAAGCTGATCCACTCACTTCTGCGAGTTGCTGGATAAATATTATAGATAATTAGTCATATATACATATATAAACAGAAACCCTACAAGCACAATATATTATTGTTAGTGTTAGATATAAGATTTTATGTGTAGGTATAGTTAGTGTTCACCCGTGACTTTGCGAGGGTGCAATTTTACAATCCCATGTTTTACAGTGCAAGTCTTTTGAAGATTCAAATTATCTCTACATGAAATTTTAGCACAGTTCGCCAGCTGTTTTAGCGTGAAGGAATAACAGACAGTCAAACAGACAACCGTTTTTACATCAATGATATTATTCTATTAATATGAATAAATTATTGAAACCGTTCCTTACAAAATGTATATTTCATAAACAAACAATTGTACAATAAAAATACAAATGTCAAATAATTATATCGGTTAAATGTTTCTCAATTATTTAGTAGGCAAATACGATTACTTAATGTTATAAATATAGATTATTATTATAACGATATATTTCCGTTTATAATCGACATAGCAATGTGTTTTAAAGGGGAATAATTAACTTAACCTTATTAAAAGTTAAAGTGGGTCAGTTTATTTTTATGTAATAAAATTATATTTATAGGTTTAGAACGTTAACTGTTCAATTATTTATTAAACAAACTGTGATAAAATACAAGATAAATTACATTATAATTATGAAAAAATCTACAGTAAAAGCCGAATTCAATAAGCCCCGTTTTTTCTCTTAAGAGCGGATTAATAAAAATACGGTGAGCCCTTGAGAGGGTATTTCAAGGGTGACCCCATAGAGACGTGAATTCATAAAAAAAGAAAACTGAAATCGATTCGTAATTGACGAATATCATATATACATTTAAATTGAGAACTTCCTCAGTAATATAAAAAAATAGCAAGATTTACATCAACGACACGTTGCGAATGACAAATTAAACGAACATATGAATGCTCTGTCGAAATTACTTTAATATCTATAATATATTATATTTCAAGGAATAGTGGCAACAAAACAACTGTTTTTTTTTTCTTTTTCTTTCGACCCGATTTACAAATACAAATATATGTCGACAACCTGAAAATTTATTTTTAAAAAAGTAAAACAAAAAATGTTATGACAGGCTTTCTTTTTTTATAATATGCTACATACTTGCAAAATGATCTATATTATTATATGTGTTAACCACGAAAAAAAAATGTTTAAACTTAATTGAATCTAATTTAATATACTATTTAAGATATATAAAGTATCATAATAAACATTTACTTTAGAATTATCAAGCGTTAAAGATTAAGCTCGGTGTGATTTCGCATTGAGAAACGTAAAGTACAAACATAATAGCGATCTTTTAAATCATCTATTTAATGATACTTAATGGATAGTCTTTCCAAACAACATTCCCAAAGCTTTTACCCACGCTAATATTATAAATTCTGTGCATTTCTAACTTTGTGCTCAAAATCCACGGATTTAGATTATATTATAATCTTAATAACCGAAAAAGTAATGTAACTCTTCTTGTAATGTATTATCAGAGTAATCAAATATACCTAATTAAATTTAAAAATAATGAATCCATTTTATTAAAAAAAAAGGTTTTAACCAAAAAAAATTGAGATAAAAAGTTCAAAAAAAATGTGTTTGAAATCGAAAAGTGAAAAGGGTTGATTCATATATTGATATAAAAGGACAATAAATCTTTGTTTCACACAAAAGCAATGGATGGTAGAGTATTCAAAAAGGGTGTTATTTGTTCTCTGATAATATAAATGGAAAACAGAAATTCTATAGAATTTATTGAAATGAGAATGTTTAATTGAAAAATTATATAAAAGTAATAACTATTACATAATCATATATTGAATATAGTTAAGAATCACATCTATTGATTATAATTATTTAACACAAAACGGAGAGGTTCTTAATTTCATAAAAAAGGGTTTTTTTTTTGTTGATAATACCAACTTTTTTGTCAGTACAAATAAATAAAATTCACAATATCAACATCATATCTATCATTGGTAGCCTACTCAATGTTGCAGATCTCGTATCAAAAAAAAAAATGATGACCACTAATTTATTTCGTATCTACATTTTATTAGTTAATGTAACCTTTATTAAATATTACATTAAATATTAATATTTTAAATTTGTAATACTTTAATTATTAAACAACTTTATTTTATCAAGAAAATTTATAACACAAATAAAGTCTCACCGGCTTAAATTACGAAATCACACCTGTGTCCTTTAAAAGATTCTTACATTGTTTTTATAACCTAAATGGTAATAAATATTACATTTGACCTAATGCCTCTATCCTAAGTAAATAAGCCAGGTAAAATTCCTCAACTTTAAATTATTTTTTATAAAATTTTAAGGGATTTACGGCGAGTTGCACGAAACCGTCGCTAACTTTCCGTTAGTTAAGTTGCAATTAATCTTAAAATTAGTTGATCTTATGATTAATTTAAAGCTGTTGGAATTAATCATCCGTTAGATAGGTCTTTAATTAAACTAAATTTTTTTGTTAACTTAATCAGATGTAGGTTTCGTGCAACAGATAATCACGATTCTTGTGATTAAATTAGTTTAATAAACACTTAAATTTAAAATTTGTTTCGTGCAACTCGGCGTTAAACTTTTTATTTTTTAAAGTTGGTTATTAAAAATTGTTACAAAACCAAATTTTATTAATACGTTCTAAATCATATTTAAAGTATAAGAAATGTTAAAAAGGTATTAGTTTTTTATAGCCTTAAATAATTTGAAACATATTTTATTATTAAACATGATTAAATATGTAAAAAAGAAGTGGCGAATTATCACAGCGATTAAAATGGATTATTGAATTTATGTGAGACTATGAAATAAGATATAACATCAATCGACACAAATAGATACATTTCAACTGAGCCTTTTAACTTTTTATCAAAAACTTTCAAACAGTGCACCATAAATTGCCGAGAAAACGTTAGGTTTTATCTTATTTGATATTGGAGAACTACCAGTATTATCAACCGACCGTATCATTACACAGGTGTTGAGAAAAAGAACCGACTTTCTTCAATTCTCGACTTAAGGTACTATTCACAACTTAGTTCGACGTCGTTTCTATCGATTTTAGATTAAGGAAGTTCGAAAGCCTGTAAAAACATTCCATAATAAATTTACTCGCCTTCGTTTATATAGGATACGAATATTAAAACTCGAAATACGGTTGCGAAATAAATCCACTCGGTTTTAACTGTATCAATTATTTAGTTATACCCTTAAAATTAAAATTTAAATGAATTTTTATGTTTTTCTATATTAAATATTCGCATTGTGCGATACGAAAACATTTTAAAATATACTCGGAAGCAATGTCGAAATTTCAACTTACCTATTCATTTTTTATTTCGGAGCAGTTGGCTTCGACACAACAATTGTTCAGACTTTTCGATGAAGCATACGAGGTTCACTTGTGCATATTTGATGGTGCTCACAACGCGTATATCCAATTACTATATACCACTAAAACAACAGTGTACGGTAAATCAAAATCTAATACGAGCATATGTTTGCGTATAAAATATGGAAATCTACAAAACAATTTCTTTAAAGGGCGTTTTTATAAAAAAAAAAATTAATTGCAATTTTGTGCAAATAGTGTTTTCAAGTATTGATTTTAACGAAAACTTTACACATCATTTAATTAATTTTCTGTAAAATAATCAAAGTTTTGTAGTTTCGTCATATTTTCAGCAATAGAAGAAGTTAATTTTGTAGAAATACAGTGCACATAAGTTATTAAATTAAAAAGAAAAAAACACAGGTAAAATATTCAAAAGCTCCTCTCAATATGGCTTATCAAGGTAAGAGTTATAAAAAAAAACTCTACCGAGAAATTAAAAAAAAAACTTTTAAAGGCTCTACAAAACCTAATACTAACGGTAACCCTTACTATCATAATATCTTATAAATATCGATGTAAAATCCTAGAATACTTTTATCCTTTCTTCGCTTATTAAAACAAACAGAATCCTTAAGTAATTTAAAATACGACGTTATTGGTCCTCCTAAAACGAAAAAACTTAAAAATTCAATTAAAGAATAGGTACCTAAACTTCATTTTTACAACAAAAGAGTGACATTGGGATTAAATAAACTAGGTTTTATAATCAAAATACCTTTAAAAATTATAGAAAGTAGAAAGACACACATGTTGGGTGTGAGACGTTTATATACATGGAAAGTTTTATAGGTTTATCAACAAAATAAGAGAGAGAGAGAGAGAGAGGAAAGAGAGTATTTAATAAACATCAAAAATGTACACTAAGTCTTAGCTTGTACTGAGAATTCAAGTGACGAAGGACTATAAGTTTTATATGATAGCGTCGACAAAGTTATGTAACTGTCAGAAACTATATATTTTAAAACAAAAGTTGTCCTAACAAAGTCCGATGAAAGAGAAATGAAAAAAAATCATGGCCACTGAAATAGAAACAGTAGACGTGATAGACTCATTGATTTTGCATACTAGAATAATTCAGCATTGCGAAAAGCTTTTTTCCAAACCGAAAAGGAAATACAGATGTTCTTAAAACTCCAGATGGCACAACAAAAAATGAACTGAGTTAGTAAAACGAAATAATGGTATACATCGACTCATACACGTATCTTGAAAAAAGATTTTTGATCGGAAGTCAAAATAAAGAGTTAGTTGTTGATAATAAATGTTTGAGTCTAAAGTAAATATTTATAAGCAGTATAAGAACTGATGCGATTGATACCTGCCTTCTCTCATCTCTAACGAATGCTTATCGAAGTGCATATGTAAATTATTGTAGCAGTTGAAAACCAAAATAAGAGCATGGCCAAGAAGTATAGAAACCTATATTAATAAATAATAAAAGCTTAAAAAAATGATTTGAACATGTTTCTAAAACTAACGACTTAAATGACCAATGAACCAAAATTTTAACATTATTGCCGTCTTTCAGGCCAAAGAAGAAGATAACACCTGTACCACACTGGGCGGACAGTAAAATAAAACTAGCTGACACTTAGTAAATGCGATAAGCGGAAGTTGGGAGCGTTGATCGGAGGACTTCCCTTCTATTAAAAGGGGTTCTTGCAATAGTTTGCATACGTTTTTTAGGTCAATACTTGAAATGTTATAACTTTATTTCAATTATTATCTTTTTTTTTTTTGTTACTGGTAAAGCAAGAAATAAAAAATATTTTTATAATTATTAAATGTTCATATCCCAAACATAAAATCAAGTTACAGACACTTTTTTTTCTGGTTTTGTTTTATAGCAACGAACTTGCACTTTAGGTAAGTGAAAATTTTAAAACAAAAAATCCTAAATATTAGACCTGTATTCATAATTATTGTGTATCCAATTTTAATGGACTAATACGAATACGACGTACTACGCCGCATAATAACTTTTCCATTTGATCAGATACATTTCTTAGAGTGTATCATTTTTCTAAAACTACTAATCCTGTGCCAATGATAATTGTTTATCACTTTTAAGTCAACATTATGGCTTAGCTGTTTAAATTCAAAAACTTTGTATAGCAGTAAATACCTAAAAGCCAATCAAGTTAGACTTGGGGACCGAGAACTGTACAATTCCGTACTACTATCAACTAGAAATTCGGCGTTGTTACACAACTCGGTTGCAAACTGCAAACTTTAAGACTTCATCGTAAAATACGTAGTGTTTCTTTAACATTAATGATTCTTCTAATAGTTTAATTTTCGTATAATGGAATAAGAGAACAAAAAAAAATGCTTTATTTTACTGCAAAATAATGCAATATATTCATTAAAAGCGCGTCGACTGTTATGTTTACTAAGAGATGAGAAATCTGTTTTCTGAAAGAACTAGACGATCCGTGTGGTCCCAGATTTATGGTTACCACACTTCTATATAAAGGTGTAGCAATATGTTTAATAGTATAACTTTCCCGAAAAACACAAATTTTAACTCAAAAATAATTTTTGAAGTCGTACACAAATGATACATTATGATAGATAGAACTGCATAACGCAAACAAAAAATAACTAAGTGATAAAATATTTAAAATTTTTGCACTTAATAATTTTTAAATTAATTTTATTTTTATTATTTTTAACACACTATACTAATGTAAGTAACTGATTTCATAATATTCAAAAATTTTGTTATAAACAATAATTATTATTCAATGTAACACACTTTTGTATTTATTAAATCGAAACGATTTCCATAAATTTCGAACAATAAATTAACTTGTTTACATTAGCGTTAATAATAAAGAAATTATAAAGCGAGACTTTGCAATGTGCATAACATGGTACAAGGAAAGTTTATACTGTTCAGTAACTGCCATAAATTCATACGGCTTCTTGTATTGACAAGTTTGGAGCGAGCAACATTCACCTGTCGTCTTGCTTGTGAATTCACTGTGGACTCTTTCACTCCTCGCTTTTAAGAGTTTGTTTGGAATACCGCTAACTTATCGATCGATACACACAGCTGTTTCTTAATACAGTGTCATATTATAATATGAACATTCATCATGAAATTACATCGGATTTTGAAGATTCATTTGTAGTAGAAACTTTAAAAGAAATTACATAAATACTTTAATTTTGAAAAAAAAAAATGTGTGTGTGTATTAATGTACACACGTATGAAGTGAAACTTTTTATTATATATTTAACATTGTGCGTAAACTTATTTACGCAAGTAAGAAGTTATACTTATAATAAAATGATGCGCCGAGTTGATGGGTAGTGCGCGGCACCTGTAATCAGACCCTGGTTACCATTGAAAGACAAACTATTCGTCAAGATGATTCAATCGAGCGCGTACTCGATGGGGTTGTGTCGTTTCATTACAGAGTTCCTATGACTACCTTCCAGCTCCATCATCAGACCCTGGTTACCATTGAAAGACAAAGTATTCGTCAAGACGAATCAAACGAGCCGAAACTCGATAGAGTTGCGTCGTTTTGTTACATATATAGTACAGAGTCACGATATACAGTACCTACCTACAATACATAGGTATATGGTCCGAAAATGTGACGATCGTAGTGTAATGATTTTTTATTTTAACATCTATAAGATTTCTCCCATATGTCGATATAAAATTTTTACTTTAAAAAAATATAGTAAATATTTGTTTAACGCTTAAACTCTTATGCCTAAACCATTTTTTTTTAAATTAGGAAGCTAATGTACATAAATTCTTGAATCTGTACAAAATGCTAAATTAAAAACAACAATATAAAAAATTTCGAAAGCCACAAAAAGAAACGAAACTGTGTCACACAACTGAAATAAAGCTTGATATTTGAATGAAACGAAAATGTCTCTAAAAACTTGATGGCGTACGACATCAGGAAAGGACGTTTATTAACGGCTGTCTTTAAGCGCTGTTCGTTTCCTCTCTTTTGTGACTGCTCACGCCAGTTACCCAGCCTGGTGAATAGGCGCATACGTGAGTGAACAACTTTACAAAGTATTAAGGCGTTTTTGTGGCACTCGTATATCGCACAAGTCGGTTTAATTTGCTTTAAAAACTTCCTTATCAAAACAACGATTTCAGAGTTAATACGATTATTTATTGAGATTCAGGGTTAATTTATCTCATTTAATTTGCTCACTCATAACAGGATGCTATTGGAAAACAATAATAATAATAACAATAATAATAATAATCTTAGATGCACGTAGAGATAAGAATATAGAATATGACATGAAAGTCAATAAATTTGCTCAATAGCCATTAAACGACATTGTGGGGTGCGAAAATATGGAAGAGAGGGGATGATTTTCTGATTTAGGGCGTCTTATAAGAAAATGGAAGAGACTACAAACTATGTAAACTGCTCGTAATATTAACGTTTTAAAGTAAAATTTTGTAAATTGTCTATTTTAGAAATTAAATTAGCATAGACTGAGCCTTTAAATAATTAACATACTTACAAAGTATTTTATACTAACTTTTATTTAAAAGCTATATATTATATTACAATTTATGAAACATTGTTTTATTAAAAAACATGCACGTTTTAAAGTAACATACACGTTATCGTCGTTATTGCCTGTATAATATCATGTCATAAAATTCTAAATTTCACTTTCTTTTTTTTTAAGTACGAAGTTCAGGATATTTTTTCTAATGTAATTCATAAAACATATCCAGAAGTAATACTTACTCTTTATTTCATCAAATCGCTTCACTCTCTCAAAAGTTATTGTAATTTGATATTTTTATATTAAATGACGGCGCGAGAGAAAGAAGAGTTACTAAAGTAAAACTAACATAAACATACAAAATATATATTACACCATCAATTTAATAGAATACAACAATTTACTGAGTTAAATTTTACTAAGCCACTTCATCTATTAATATAATGTATAATGTGTATTATATAAAATATGTTTGCTGTAAATATTTTTCTTTCTCCACCAAGCGGATACTAAACTCTTTCCTGTGTCTGAACACAGGAAAGAGAATGGCACTCGAAACGTGACAAGATGTGTGAAGGGGGCATAAATTGTCGACGTTTCTAGCGACACTTAACTTTAGATCTTGGCCCGTCCGGCCAACGTCGCAGCTGGCAGCCATCCGAGCGGACGTAACTAAACATAGCCGGTCTAACGAAATAGAAAATACCATTATTCTTTTGCTCGAGACAAGGAGGCGTTCAAGTACTATTATTTACAACCAGATTTGTTTGTCTGAACGATGTTATAAAATTGTGTGAATTACGACTGTCGTTTGACTCTACATCGAAAACAATAAGTCTTATCAATATAAAAGGACATTAAGACATTGAGAAAAATATGAATTTAATAAAATCTATTAAATTAGTCGAATAAATAAAATCTATTAAATAAATAACTGTACAGGTACAACATGATTTTTTAACTATTGTAACATAATATGTAAACCACATTAAATTATAAACCTATTAAAAATGAGTACCAAAATAAAATAAATTTAATACCAAGTCGATACTAATAAAAACGAATTCATAATAAATAAAATCAAGAATTAAACCCCAAAAATAAAAATAGTGAGTAAAAAAAACGTTAAAAAATCATAATTGAAATATTATTGATCCAGCCTTCCGTTCTGGTCCATGACGATCTAGGGACATTCAAATTGATGGTAAGGGTACGTTTCACCATTATAGGGAGTCTTATTAATTCCCCTTTCGACAGGCCGACCGAGAAGGCCATAAATTCACCTCAACCAAAGGGATGACCAATTTCAGAACATTTACGAGCCACAAATTACGCGACCGCTGAAATATACTGGGCCAGGGATGGTATAGAATGGAGGGCAAGCGATAGCTGAAAAAGCCCAAATGTTAATTTAATGTTGAGAGCTACACGAAATTGCTTTAGTCCTCAAGATAGGAGAAATATTGACCACCATTCGCGAAAAGGTCCAAACACTAATTTTATGCAGGGTAAATGAGCCGAGGACAAGGCGACAGCAAATCGATATTCATTTGACTAAGCGTACATTTACTTAGGGTGGAAACAATAATATGTAAATCAAAGTCAACAAAAATTAGTTTAATCTTTGTTTTATTACTCTTGTGCATTTCTTTCAATATTTATATAGGCTCTAATTATGACGATGAAAATAACTTTTATATTGAATGAGTTTGTCCATTCGTAAAACAAAAATAGCAATATTTTGTACATTTCTGCGCGATATGGAAAAGAGAAAACAAAACATGGACAAGTTTGTGCTTTTAATGGCTGTTTTATTTGTTCGCGTCAATATATCTAATGCGAGTTCGTAACGTTGTGCGAGCTAACTGTTTTATCACTTTATTGCATGAGATCGCATAAACTTGCGAAGGCAATGGTAATAAAATGTTACATTAAGTGCGTTTTTCATTGACCGATACAGATAACGTTATATCGTCACTGACACGGTAACGGTATTACCTTAAAGCTTTTTGATTCAACGACATGGTACTAATGTGACACGATGAAAAAAAAATATTCATTTAAACTCATTTCAAGTGTGAGATGCCTTATTTATTGTAGGCCTGGCCTTTATTGAATTCAATTTTTTTTCGTTGTTCACTAGATTTGTCATTTCTTGTGTATAGAAAAAAAAAAAAAAAATCAATGAAAATTTTAATAGATTAATTAATATATTTATGACTAAAATAACTAGTGACAGGAGAGCTGGTTCCTGCCACTATTCCTCAATATAAATGTTATAATTAAAATTTTGCGAAGAAAACATAAGAAAAGTTATACGGCAAGGAAGAAGGTAATGTCGCGCAAGTCGGTCACATGTTAGCGTGTTATAACGTCGCTCACATAAATTTAATAAGAGCAATTCAATGAAAAGCGAACGTTGCATCGATATATCGTTTCTCACAACAATACATCGTCGCCTATACACTGGATAACAAAAAACACTGAGTGTTAGTGAAAAAAAATGACCCGATTTCGGTGAATTTGACTCAACAACTATGAGTAAATTAAATGTAAAAACACTCTACGAATAATTCTTTATATCGCCGATTTTCTGAGGTCAAAAGAAAAAACGAATTTACTACTTTCTGAATGAAATGGTATAAGTGGCATTAAAGAAAATGGCGATGGTAATTGCCACTTGTACCTTGGATAAAATTATTAACCCAAAAACTCTATCTACATAATATTTAAGTTTACCTTTAATTTTTTCTAGTATGACATCGTATTTTAGTTTAAAAAATATCTATGTAGACAATTTTTGGAATCTTTATTTTTGATAAACACCGATTGGTTGTTTAATATTTATATTCATTAATATCAAAAGCTATAAAATAGCTGTAAATAGTTCTTAATCAAGTAGTAATTTTAAGAAATATTTTTAAATTACAAATTGAACGTATGTGTACCTAATATAGCTAAAAGTTTTCCAAAACTAATAATAACATCGCATTTTCGAAATTTAACTCAAGTAAATAACGAGCTATTTAGTTAGCTGTTTAAAACCATAGTATTGTAAAAGGTTCTGTATATGACTCAAGACACGGTAACTGTATAGGTTACCTACGAACAGTAACAGCATTGTTTTATCACCCAATATCTATATCTCATTAAGGTCTACATAACCTGTTACCCACGCTGTACAATAACCATAAAATAAATGTCAGTATATCGCGATACAAAGAACCTTTAAGTAAGAAAATATGAAAGATCTTTTTAACAGCTTTTATCCTACCACTACGCAGCTTAACTGAACATATTTTACTCCTGGACAGCTTCGAGACTTAAAAATCTTAAATACAATATAAAACTTTTAAGTTCTGTTCGTTGAATATGGAAAAAAACTGATACATATTAGTTACATGTATAATTCCTTGATGATTGAAACTAAGTTTTAAATAATAACGCTAATTTTGTCATCAGTTACAGAAGAATCAAAATCTATAAGTTACCTATTGATATCTTATTGACCTAGTATTAAAAAAAATACCGAAAATCACAGCTAAGACGGTTACAGCATAAGTAAGACGGTTCTCATTTAACGGTAAATTTTCTCTCACAAAGATTTACCGATATTGTTGGACATTTAAATGTATGGATTCACCAACAGAGTTTTTTATCTATGCTTCACGATGTCAGGATAACGAATCGGTGGCGATAGGTTATCATCGACAAAATTTCAATACCTACATAATCAAACGATAAAATGAAGAATATAAATATAAGATACATATGAATTATGTATGTGTGTGGGTGGTCGTACAAAATCGTCCTTCGAAAATGAGCGCGGAGCTCATTTTATTCGTTCTTATTCATTCTATAAAGTTATCATTATGAAAAGAAGGAAAAGGTCAATCCAAACACAAAATATGTAAATATAGTTGTTCCTTAATACAAATTATTAAAAGTATTAAAAAAATTAGAAAAATATTGTAAATAAAATAAAATCAACGGAGTAAAAATACTTTGCTTTGTATTCAACGTACTTTATAAATAGATTTCTCATGATTGACTTAAGATTGACTGCTTCAAATATCAATCGTCGGCTCCTTAATCAGTAAAATAAATATTTATTTTATTATGAATTCATATTCATAATAAAATAAATATAATATATCTCACAGCTAGAGTAAGAATCTGGGACTGTCCTTGTAAACATTATAGTAGTATTATTACTATCAGTAGTAGTTAAACATGACCTTGGTCAAATCTTTTTAGATTTTGATTACCAACATAGCCCAACAGATTTGATGAAGTGGCAATAGGCAAGTCAGATAACTTGTAGAACTGACGGACGATGGAGCAAAAAGGCTCTCGAGTGCGACCACGTACCGGCAAGCGTAGCGTCGGATTGCCATCCGCAAGAACGACAGACGTCTTGAGGAGAGTCGTTGGAAGCCGTTGAATGGAGGCTGCTTCGAACCAGTTGCTCTGAAGGTCTATGGGATTATGACGATGATGATGATCAAATCTATTTATATTTAAAGAAATTACCGTGTATAAAACTACTAAAGATGCTGTATCTTGAGTAGATTTTTTCGGACATTTTTTTTTTTTTTTTTTAATTATATAAGCTGTACGATACATTTTAGTTTATTCGATTTTTTACTATACTACATATTTATACATAGATTTTTTATTGTATACGTCGATTTTTTAACCCCCAACGCAAAAAGAGACGGGTGTTATAAGTTTAACGTGTCTGCCTGTGTATGTCTGTGGTATCGTGGCTCCCAAACGGATGAACCTATTTTTGTTTAGTTTTTTTTTTTATGTCATAGATAATTTTATCTCGAATGTTCTCCATGCCATGCCAGCCATGTTTCAAGAAAATCTGTTCAGCCGTTTGATGATCATCAGCTCTTTTCAAGTTGATGAGGGGAGCTGACTAACTTCCTTATGTCTGATCGATTCGAAATTTGGTACCGTGTTACTTCAATGATATTGGAAGAACATGGTGAGGTAACCATGACTTTAAATATGATATGTTAGGGTAAGATTTAGATTTTGAAGGTGGGTAATTAAATGAAATCAATTAAGCTCAATTACCACTGTGGCAGAGTCGAAGCGACGCGAAGCGTCAATTTATTAAACTCTTTAGTATATTCAACTCAATTTCCATTGAGTAACTTTCAAATTCGTATGACGAAGAATATCATGCAAAGATTAGTAAGAATTTTATAAGAAATTTCTATGATTGTTTTTGTAATTTTTATTATTCAGTATAAATTGACCTAAATAAATCTTATCTCATATTGAAATAAAATTTTCTGGTATATGCATGAATTTCATGTTAAAACTGTTAAAACTCAATGCATGTCGCAATTAGGCTCCGCCCCTATCCGATATTATGCGAAACTTTTATTTCGGATTCGGTTACGATTATGGATATTATTTTATATCGGATATCCGATAATTTCGGTTACGGTTACGGAGCTCTACTAAACTAGCTTCTGCTCGCGGCTTTGCCCGCATGTATGTCGGTTATCGCGACCAAAAAAAGTATCCTATGTTACTTCTATTATCTCCAAGAATATGTGTACAAAGTTTCATGATGATCGGTTAAGTAGTTTATGCGTGAAAGCGTAACAAACAAACTTTCGCATTTATAATATTAGTATGATTAGTATGAATATATCAGACACACACAAACACAGGCATTAAGTTGCCTACCTTAGGAACAGACGACCGTTAAAAAAAACAAAAAAAAAAACTTTAGCCGACATGCGTGCACAAACCTAACTTACTCAACATTAGCTCTGAGAGGATTTTCGATAAAAATACCGTCACTTTCATAAGAACGCAAATAATATGAAAAAGTATAG
Source organism: Euphydryas editha (assembly GCA_036937285.1). Lineage (NCBI taxonomy): Eukaryota > Metazoa > Arthropoda > Insecta > Lepidoptera > Nymphalidae > Euphydryas > Euphydryas editha. The sequence continues at coordinate 12,082,037 of JAUPFZ010000011.1, read as the reverse complement.
TAGATGGGAATGACTCCATAAAATTTTTCTTAGCAATAAGACGTAATTTTTCACACTAATCGAGTAAGAATTTAAACGAAAATTGTCAAAATACGAGTAAATGCTTCGTTCGAATAATCTGTGAAATCATGGTAAAATTAATATTATTTAAGGTAGTTCCAGCGTGGTGAAGTGTAGGCCTACCTTAATACCTTCTGCCTTATATCGTTAGTTATAGTAATCTGGCAACGTTGCTCTGAATGTTTTATATATTTTTGTTTATATGGTCTTAGTATATACAAATAGTATTGCGCTTTCTAATATGTAATAGTTTTATTTAATTAAAAAGATGAGACCGTTGTGCACAGTGTTGCCAGATCACTATAAATTTACAATTAAAATTAATTTTTATAATTTTAATATCTCAATAACAAAACCGTGAAGTGCTACTTTTATTTTTTTAGCTTATTCTAAAAACATTTTTCAACACTCTCCTAGTTTTTTTTTTTTTTTCAATTCTGTCGAGAGAATTTTTTAATATAATAAAAAATTGGACATTTTACATACATAAATGGGACATTACTCTCAAAATCGCGAACTTTGTCTATAAATATCTCGCGATCTAAACCGTCAAAAATCATAAAATTTTAGGAATTCATAAATAGGTAAAGCTATTATAGCTGAACCCGTGAAAAAAAATTTTAGCCGAATCTGTCGAAAAGTGGTTTCATGCTGGATCTACCTTAGATGTAAGTATATGGTCTGTCCATTATTGTACCGACTAAATGAAAATATATATATATTAAGGTTTCAGTGTAAATATAAAGTGATAGGTACTAAATTACAACAGAACGAACAAGAAACTAAACACTGGAAATTGTCACATGACTTGTAAAGCTTGTGGACTTGAGATTCACTATTGATAAGGATAATCTGTGATCACCCATTTATTCTCACATACGCCTTTCTATAAGGTATTTTATTTTATTTTATTTTCAAATTTCGAAAACTTACAGCTAGTTATAATTATGAAATTAAAATCAATGATTAAGTTACGGCCAATAACAAGTTTTCACAAGTAGTATGAATAAATAACAGTTACATTTACGGCAAGACAACAATTCCAAAATAAGTAAGTAGTATAATATGTAAATGATATATAAATTTTACACACAACTAAAGAATACACCAAATTTAAATCACTAGCTTTGAGGTGCAAAAAAATCGTTACACATCACCCTTTTCAGCCCTGTTACACTCGTGTTGAAGAGATCAATATCGACCCTCCGGCACGCTGTGTTGAACGAATGACAAGCTCTGATCATATATGAGTTCCGTCTATAGATGCTACGGGTTGTAGGAGTGTAAAGAAGGTCATGTCTTCGTAACAGAGCAGATGGAACGCACAGCCCAATTTTGTTCACCAGCTCGGCGACATCCGTTAACCCATTCGCAATTTTAAATAAAAAGGCAATATCCGCTATTATTCTTCTCTGTTCCAAAGGGAGCAAATGGAACTTACGACATCGGCTGAAATAATCCGGTAGATAAATGTTGGAACGATACTGTATATATCTTAAAAACTTCTTTTGAATGTTTTCTAAACGTGATATATAGATATCATAATTGGGATTCCACACCTGAGAAGCATATTCGAGGTGACTACGGACAAATGCACAATACAACAATTTGATGGTTTTAATGTTTTTAAAATATTTTGATGTCCTAATGATGAATCCTAATGCCTTATTAGCCTTACTAACTACAAGAGGACAAGAGCCATTATTGCATACAAACTAATTTGATTTTTAAGTACATGTAGATAGCGTTTATAATTACATTTATAAGTCGATGTCGATCGGTTGAAACCGAGCAATATGTGAACAAAAGGCCGGCGAGTAGTAAACATGTACAAAAAACACGTACCAGTGGTTCTTAATGTTTGTAATTTAATTTGATTAAATTCGTTGCCGTAGGGTCGATGTGAACTAATTATAAAAAAAACTTCTTTAAGTCCTGTTCCATTTTTATCCAACATATCCTATTGTCTTGAAAATATCTCAAGCGAAAATACGAAGTCAAGGTTCTTTTAGCAGTCAGGAGTTCCGAAACAAAAAAAATTAAGTACTCGGATGGGCTAATAAATGACGTAAAATTAATTTGCCTCCACATATTTCTAGCAATAACGACAATTTAAATATATTTACTTAATGGTAGTTTCTGTAAATTTCTAAGACTAACGCCTTCAAATAAATAAGCAAACTGTAGCTTAAATGACTATTTGTGAATAACATAGAGCGAAAACTTACAATGTACAAACATTAACACTGTTGTAAAACAATTACATAGTCAAAATCTGCTTCTCAAAACTGTGGTCCTACTTAGATTTTTCTAAGTAGGACCAGAGATTTTGTGAAGTCACGATGACTTAAAAGAATAAGCAACATCAAAGCAACTTATAATATATGTATAACATACATAATATGTTACTTCTTCTAAATAATGTAAATTTTTAATGGGGAAAGAATTATTAAGGCGGTAGCTTCAGAGTTTATCGATAACAAAAAAAAAAAAACAAGTAGTACTAGAAGGATTTTTTTTTTTTTTTTTTTGATAAATCAACTATTTTCCACAATATATAGTGAGATAAATCTGCCTCAACATCTGTTATTTGAAATTACCCAAGCTCATCCGGCATATCTATTAATAATTTGGTTTTAGAATAATTCCTAATTACATGCTGCTACATTCGGAAAATAATAATATATTGTTTTAGAGCGTAACTTATGATATATTAAAATTTTGCATAACCTCTATATTCACAGATTTACGTCGAACAATTTCATATTTATTCATATTCACAACTCAAATAGAAATACGTACTTATTCAAATAAAATTTATACTCAAAAATGTTCGTTATAAATATATACCCGCATTTCGTATTGAATAAATATTAGGATAATAAAACCGGCCAAATGCAAGTCGGACTCGCGCACGAAGGGTTCCGTACCATTATCTATAATTATTTTATTTTAATTTAATTATTTGTTCTTTTAAGTAAATATATAACTAGATATTCTGTGAATATTTCAAGCATCTACCTGTTGCCGTTATCAACACTTATCGAACAAAAACGAACCAAAAAAAAAATCACGTTTTTTGTATGGGAGCCCCCTTAAATATTTTTAATTCTGTAAAATCTCTATGTCTGTGAAAATTCTAACTGTCTAACTATCATGGTTCATAAGAAACAGACTGGTGATACGGACAGACAGACAGCCGGATAGACTGCGAAGTCTTAGTAATAGGGTCCGGTTTTACCCTTTGGGTACGGAACCCTAAAAAACAGTAAACTTATATTATATAATATACAAAGATTATAAATTTTTACTCTCTGAAATCAATGGCTGAAATAATAATTAATACTTATTATGGAAGCCAGCATTTTTTTTTATCGCTGGGGAAATGCGTTTACGCATCCAGCCGCGGAGATGCGGCGGGTATGTGGGACTCGCTGGCACGCATAACATGTCAGAATACCCGCTAAAACTCAGCGGTGACCCTCATCGTCAGGGGTGCCACGGGATCGTTCGCACATACGAGTACAAGCCAGCAACTTAACTAGACTAGCTTTGTCAACCATATTGATTGATTGATTCAGCCTGCTGATGTAAATTAATTCAAACCTTTGAGGGTAGAATGAAAAAATCTACCACCACATTAGCTATTGGATGTCAGTTGCTGAACGTAGGCCTCCCCCATCATATCTGTGGGGCTTGCCAACACTCGCCACGCTGCATGTGGATTAGCGAACACAGTGTGTTTTGGCAGGATATAGTGTCGCTGCTGCCCATCACCATCTTGTTTGGGGCAGTTTTTCGCACCATTATGGATTTAGTCGTTTTTACGACGACTCAGCAAGAACGAGGTCGTGATTATTCATATTTATATTGACGGTAAACACATTGCCCTATAAATTTCTTATTCGTCTTTCAACAAATTTGAAATATATTTGAAATTACTGTTCTAAACAATAATGCTTAAATGACTTATTGTCAAGTTTTCTTTTATTTTTTAAATTAAATCACGTAAAAAAAAATATTTTTACTACAACAAGTATTATTAATTACTTTTTCATAAAGTAAATTAATTTTCCAAATTGAAAGTGGTAGCGGTTTTCAATGTGTCATCTACAAGTATTATACTTGTACAATGTGTCAGTGTATTTGTATAATTCTGCTTATATTTATAGTTACAGTATAGTGACATTTTCTTTCATCCAAGTTTATATAGCTAAAAATATACATACGTAAAAAATACTTATACTTATATCATTATATTTATTTATCGTATAATAATGACACTAAGTCGGCGTAAGTATGAATAAAATTTATCTTATTACAACAATATTATGGAGAGGTGAGTGGGTTTGTAATTTATACAATTTTATTTCGAGATCACCGAAGTCCCGAAGTCTCAATAAAATTGCTTTTGACAAATTCAAAAAGCCTCTAAATTAGAAAAGTAAATTATTTCATTTAGGAATCGAGAAATCAATATCACCCTGGATTCACGAGCAGTCTTATATAATAATTATTACTGAGACACTATTTGACTCCAGCAGGGTTATAATTATATTCAAAGGCTATTAGCCTAAGGCCAACGAAAATTTTAATTATTTTTTTTTATTTTTTTATTGAGGCATTGGTGATTTGAAAAAACAAACGGTCCGGATAAAAAGAATTTATTTTAAGAATTCCGTTTTCATTATCAGGTTAACTGACATCTTGTTCAAATATTGTGATAAAATCTAAACTTTGTAAAAAAAAATTGAATTTCTAGATAAAACGAAGAATCTTTTTCCCCGACCTAATAATTGTATAAGATGTTTCTAATTATCACTTTACTATAAAAAATATATATTGTTTTCTTATTATTCCACATAAATACACGGTATATATTTATTTAAACCGTACATAAAACATTTCGAGAAATTCAGCCCATAAAATAACTGTTAAGATGCTCACTCAGACCGAACTCTGAACTGAAGCAATGTAAAAATAAGTATTGAGGCTGTAACACGACCTTCTCATAAAAATCCACCTAACCGTAAGATATTTTTTCACTCTATAAACAGAGAATTTATAGAGCTATTAGAACCACAATCTTATTTCAAAGCTTATGTACATTTTAATGGACGACTAATACCTTTCCCATATTTCTTACCACATAAGTAATGATTTGTTTATACAAACTTATATGTATGTTGCAGTAAAGCAGCATTGCTAATAAAACACCTATATGACTAAGGAGCATTTAATCAACTGTGGGACATTGACAGGCTTTTTAGTTTGATAAGAATACACTATACTCGTGTATATAAATCTCCAGTAAGAAATATAATGCTCCCAGGTTCATCTTTTATGCTAGTATTGTCATTCCGTTAATCAAAGTGTTACATATATGTTAAGTTGTTAAATAGATAAATACGTTTCTTTAAGCTTTGCTCATAATTTAAATGCTCCGTTTTATTCTAGAGATTTCTCAATGATTTCATACTTTGTAAGTTTACTTCTTATAAAGTCATATATTTTAATATTATTGTAGCGAAGAAAAGTGTTAAACTTTAAATTATTAATTTCCTTAAATAAAATAAAAAATCAATGAAATACAAACGAGTTGGTAACATCGATTAAGGATCGATCAATTAATTATCTGAATAACATAGATAGATAATAAATGTATAAATAGTTAATATTACAAACGATAAATAAATTGTTATCGCTAATGAGAATTAAATAGATTGTATAACGGATATATATAATTTGTGCTATTAACGCACTATTTTGTATTTTAAAAAAAACATATTAATTGAAAAATTCTCACACAATATAAATAAATGCGCTTATAAATCAAAACAAGGTCGAATATAAGTAATCTTATAAAAACAGACACTGATCTACAACTAATTTAAGGACAGGCCTGTTACGTCAGTAAGCAACTCATTATTTTCATAATCACATTATTAATTTAATTTTTCTTTTCAACGCAAATATATGCATCTTGAATTGACAATTTGGATATGAAAATTACGAATATTCAGTGATTGCATATTTATTATGCAATGACTAAATTTCCGATTAAGATTAGGCAAAATTTCAATAACCTTCTCGAAAAACGTCCGTATATATTTCATCGTAATTTTTACCATTAATCTTTCGTGATCTCCTACTAGACAATTTTTATTTATAGAATGGTACAAAAATATATTTACTTGCGAATAAAAACAACATCCCTTATTAGGAAGTTCAAAACAAAATGCATAAGGTCAGAAATAAATTCAAAATATTACGTATCGCGGGGGTAACATACGAATAAAAATGAAGCAATATCTATTTCATAAGACCGCTCTCGTAGCTCCGAGCAAAAACCCTTCAATCTCGAACTCTTCGAAACGATCTCTTATAACTTTACGACGTTCAACATTCTTTTTGTATTTAGTGTGTTATATTATTTTCAACCTAGATACATAACAATAGAATATGTAATAAAGCTTACCTTTGAATAAGAATCCTCTTGTCGAACGTCTTTCAAATAGTCATATAATATGCAGAGTGGGACTATCATGATAGCGGGCTCCTTACACAGAGTAGCCGCAGTAGCAAATACAAGCGTCCCTGCTAATGTACACCATTGTAATAGTTCACCTGAATCTTCACTAACACTACCGTTGCACTGGCACTTATTAATTTTCACTGACCCAGTTCCTACTTCACAAGCGTTCAGCATTCTCAAAGGTCCCGCTTTACCAGCCTTTAGTAGTCTTCGAACATTTATCATGATTTGTTGCACTAGCCCGTGACAGCTCAGCCGAAAATTTTGATTATTGTTTGTCAATTGGTGACGCATTATGTTGTTCTTAATATTATGTCGGTATTGTCTTTTCTGACTTTCGATTCGAAGACGTACGTGTTCAGTATAGAGTAAAAAACTGAGAAGAAATAAATTGCAAGCGGCCAAATCAGCTCTTCCGACCACACCGGCCACAGCTTCTGTATGAATGGGATGAGCTGCGAAGCTCAAACCGGCAACCGCAGTCCCGACTCTTATACAATGCGGCGGTAATAATCGCCGCACAGTTATTACTACCAGCACTGTAGCTATCGAATGAAGTAGGATATTAAAAAAATGATAACTCCACGGCTTGAATCCACTCAAGATGTAGTTTAGGCGATATGTAGCGACGCACAGAGGTCTATAGGAGCCATGTGAACCAGGATCGCTGATAGGTGTTCCCCAAAAATCATTTTCAAATAATGATTTTATCGGTGTGTGCCCTATGACGTCTGGATTGGAGAGTATCGCCCGCCTGTGAAACAAAATATCAAATATTAAAAATAGTTTCTCATATTAATAAAATATTTTATATTCCTAATCGTCTCTATCTCCTGTCACTTCAGACATAAGTAGGTACTGCGAATATTAGGCACAGTAGTGTAATGTTTATTCTAACAGTATACTAAATAATTTATAACAAAACACATAGTTTGTTTTATCTATCTATATGTCGAAAAATACCTGAACATAATAACCCACATATATTTTTATTAGATACGTAAATATACAAATTATCCTTAACCCCGTGTACCTACAAAATAGTTAATATACTAGTATTTTAAATGACAATTTGAGTTGCATACAAACACTATAGGGATTCTGGCAAAATTAGAACTACAAGTGTTGTGGTAGACTTTCACGATATACTCGTATGCTGAGTCAGATCCATACACAGTATGTCTGTCTTGTTGTTTTTTTTTTTTTTTTTTTGTTAATAATAAACTTTAATATTTGTGTGTGAATAAATTATCTGTCTATCTATCTATCTAATGCTGGTTATATATTCCAATATAAGAAGCATTGATATTCTTATGTGTTATATATTTCTTTTTTCTAGGTTTTGTTTTAAGAAAAAAAAAGTAATGTTTAGGCAAATAAATAAATATTTCTAATCTTAATAAAACAGAAAGTTAAAAATGAACATATATTAATCTAAATAATGTATACAATTATTACAGTTGATTGAACTTATAATAAGAATATCACTGAGCAAAAAACGAAATTACTTTCATTATAATACGAGCTCACCAGAAAATATTATGCGAATGGCGACATTAGGGTAACTTCATTTGGTAATCAGGCTCAGATGTATCAAAATGTTTTCCTTCGACCGCTCGATTTCTGCCCTCAACAAGCGCTTCAACACCGAGTACAATACCATCTAAATAATGGAAAACGTTTACCATCGTTCTTCGAGATTGATTTCCTGAAGCGTATATTTGACGCTTATTGGATTTTGTATTCTGCCCTCGCCATTCTTCAGATCGTCTTTATTATACTGAACTAGGACTTGCAATTTTTATTAATGTTTCCCGGAAAATTCCTCGTATTCTGATACAATGACATAAAATAAAACAAGGACACATTGTTTCAAATGTAATCGAGCGGAAAATAAAACAGTACAATTTTAATGAGATTGTTATTTTATATTATGGATGGATTATTTTACGGACGAAAATAATAACGGATTTAAAATGTGTATTATTTATAGAACAAACATATGAATATTTATTTGATAATAGGCTGTAATGTTAATTATTAATTTAATTTCTACTCTTATAACTACTACTACTGGTAAAGAATTAACTTAGTTTCATTCTGATGTTCATTAGATGTCTAAAGTTTTCAAACCCCTTGACGCAGTACTAACTTTCTTTATTGCGATAAGTTTGACTAAGTTTCGTTTATTATTACCATTGTAATACTCGTGGGTTTGTCGTAAAAACCTGTTCTTATTAAATTTTTAAAACAATGTACCAACTTATATTAAATTTTTCAATTAGTTACGTATTTAAAAAACTTACATATAGGTAATACCTATCTTATTTATCTTTTTACTCTTTTTACCCTCACTTTGAATTTGAAATAAGAAGTCAGTAAAATAAGCGATTGAATAATATATTTTTATTGGACCAAAGCCGTGCTTACTATGCGAAGAAGGAAAAATCATCTCTAACATTCGACCATTGTATTGCAAATTGTGAATAAGACGCCTTTCCCTTTACTTATTTACATAAAAACTTTTTGGAGTATTTTGTTCGCAAATGACTTTTATTTCTTTCGAGGGACGTATAATAACGACCAAATAGATTCGATGTTGCGGTTTCGCTAAAACAGTTTCTTCATTAAAAGCGTTTAAGTCGTATTTGCGGAAAATAGCGGCATTAGTAAAACATTTAGTAAAAAGAAAAATAGGGTGGCCTTAAATGATATAGAATTATAGATAATAGTAACTCTGCCATTAATTTTAAATAAACCAAATAAAACAACTTTTAACTAAATGTTCGTGTTTTTTAAATTTTGTCAATGAAACTATATATAACAATATCACGCCTTAATTTTTTTTATTTACTTTTTTTGAAAATTTGTATGCCTTATTTAGATTAAGCACGTACTAATAACACGTACTGATAACGCTCTTATACGTGGTGTCGTATACTATATGGTACAATCTTGTATACTCTAGAACACGGGTATATATGTTTTTAACCATAAACACAAATCAAACATTTCTACTCTAGTTCTAGTTTCAAGATATATATGTACATCATCGTTACTGTTATTAACAAAAAACTGCTTTAATAATTTTTTTTATAAAATTCATAATTTTATCTACTCATGATTGTGATAAAAATACGAGTGATTATTTTTAATCGAAGTATTCTTCTGCGAACGAAATATATGAAGAAACTGTTTTTGTAATTACAACATGGAAAATGATGACATATCAGCAGCGCTGACGTCATTCTTTTTAAAAACTTTACCGGCCCCGGTCATTTGTTACATATAATATAAGAATGCTCTTGCAAAATATATTTAATATATTAACATACGGGGCTTCAAAATTATAAGCAGAGAAATTAAAATTAATGTGGTTTTATCTCAATTACAGAAAGGCTACTGGTAGGTAGATGAATATAACCGTAGCGTAGCTCCTCCCTTGTGGAATTCTCTGCGTTCTTATTGTGTGTGTACAAGGAATTTTCAAATACTATTTTCCAAGATTTATCTTGGTAGATATTTTTTTATAGTAATATTGACAAGAGAGTGTGGTGTCCTAGACCTCGCAACTACGTCTTTAAAAGTAGGTAAGATAAAGAATTATGTGAAGGTTAAAGTAACATGTAAATTACTAATTTTACTTTTTATTGTCCCCACAAAGTTATGACTCCTAAAATAATACGCAGCAACTTTAGCTCCTCGGCAATAACGAGAGATACAAAAAGAAATATCAAAACATGTCTGATTGTGGAAAAGTTTCAATAAAAACTATTTCCATTTCTATCCGTGCCAAAACTTAGATTGAGATAAAGCTGAGGATACGGAACTCTTTGCAGCGAAAGTTAGGGGCAGCTGCGGCGTGGAACCGTCACGTAAGCCCTCAATTACGAAACACTGAAGTGGTTTGCAGCAATCCCGAACAAAGCTCATCGATTCTATCATCATTATAGTTGGTAGTGTTCACGAGGGAACGATGATTAAATAAGACTTTATTTCAAGATATCTAATTAGAGAACAGGCGATTTTTAAATATAAAAGATCTTAAGAAATAATGAACATAATAGTTTAACCTATCCAGGAAAATATATTTTCATGAAACATTATAATTTTTTAATTAACTTTAATTAATATTGAACAAAAATATTGAATTAAACGTAATTATGATTAATTCATACATATGATGCAATCATACGTTAGTTGCTTTTTTTTGTGGCATCAAGCAACCTGATAACAATACGTTATATTCTAAAACATGTGTGACCAGTTATTGCTATTTTAATATATATCTCATTGCATACCTGGTGCTAATAATAATAATTACTAACACAAAAAAAGATAACTACCACAAAAATTTGATTTATAATGTTTAATAAAAAATTTATCGACAAAAGACGAATAAAGTTACTGATATTATAAAATTTAAAAACAACAAATAACTTTTTGTTATTGGATGTTTCTTAATACCAGGAGAACATCAATCAACAAAATGTAACTGCAGCGTGTGCCTTTACACCCGAAAAATAGCTGTCTGTTTTATATTTTAACGAAATATAATATCACTCTGAAATACGACAAAATATTAATTCTATTTCAAACTATTATAGTTAGACTGACTTTAAATTATTAACAATAAAAAACAATCAATAACGTATTTTCTTAAAGGCATAGCGGGTAATCGCAGGAGTGTATTATTTATTTGTAATTTTATTTTAAATAAAATCATTCATTATTTGAATATGTAAAAAATAAATGGATGTAACGGTTCAAATCTGAGCTAACAACGATAAATTTTCGAGTGTTTAATTTGCTTAAAAATTTATCTTATGGTCGGTGTAATAGAAAATCGCTAGTAATCCTGCTTGTCTCGCAAGAAATTCTGATAAATATTTACCAACCAATCCACATTAAATAATATAGTAGCATGATGTATTTACGGATACACAATTTTTATTCTGTATCAGCCTGTAAACCACCCACTGCTGAGCGAAGGCCTCTTCTCCATGTAAAAGAAGCGTTGGAGCTTAATACACCACGCTGCTCCACTGCGGGTTGGCGTATAATTTCCTTATAATAGGAAACGATCGTTATCAGGTGTCTATGATAACAACCGGGACCGACGGGTTTACGTGCTCTCCGAGGGATGGTGGGGAGACCCACAAGAACATACACCCAGACCGGAAACAAATATTTGTAAAAATACAAATATCTGTCCCGAGCGGGAATCGAACCCGCAACCGCCCCGGCGGCTTTGACGCAACTACTCGCACCACTACACATATTTTTTACCTGTTTACATCAGTTTGATATTAAAATAACTGGTTATATTCGCTAAAAATGCTAAATTTAACAACACGTAGAGCGTAGACTATGCATGAAACTTAAGGTCGCACATGTATAAATGTAATTCTTAATAATTAATTAGCTGTTGTTGGAAAAATACTTTATAAACTTTAGCGGTCCCCCGACGCGACGACGCTTGGAAAATAAAAATATTTGAAGTTACATAATATATGTGACGATAATAATTATAATAGCTCTGAAATATTATTTGTTATTTTAGAGAGTTTATTTTTTGTGTCGGGGGGTTGGGGTGTATTTTTTTTTAATTTTACTTTTATTTTGTCCTTTTTAAAGTAGGTATAAATATTAGGAAGGTATTTATAGTAATTAGTTAGTTAAGTTAGTAACTTCGGCAGAGTCGAAGCGACGCGATGCACCATTTCGCACATTGGAATTGGAGTAGACGCGCTTCGACGCGCGTTTTCTTATTTTCATCATACGAATTTGAACGTTACTCAAAAGAAATTGAGTTGAATACACCAAGGAGTTTAAAAAATCGACGCGTCGCGTTGTTTCTACTTGACCGTAATTATAATTGAGCCTAATTGATCCCATTTAATTACCCACCGAAATCTAAACTTTACCCTAACATGTCATATTTAAGGTTAAGGTCATGGACGTATGGAAGGTAGTCAGATCCTCTTAACAACTATTAAGGAGCTGATGATCTTCAAACGGCTGATCAGGTCATGGTTACCTTACCATATACTTTAAATATCATTGAAGTAACACGGTACCAAATTTCGAATCGATAAGACATAAAGAAGTTAATCAGATCCCCTCGTCAACTTGAAAAGAGCCGATGATCTTCAAACGGCTGAACAAATTTTCATGAAACGTGGCTAAGAACACTCGGGATAAAATTATCTATGACACAAAAAAACCTAACGAAAATCGGTTCATCCGTTTGGGGGCCACGATACCACAGACAAATACACACATACACAGACGGACACGTTAAACTCATAACAACCCTTCTTTTTGCGTCGGGGGTTAAAAATAAAAAATTTAACTACAATTTTATAAAAATTAAGCAAAAATTCGGCTTAATTCGAAATAAAATATAAAATAAACGTATACAAATATAGTATCTATAAAGAAGTCTGCCCTATAGCTATTCTAAACAGTGACTATGCTATGAAGGAATTAGGCATGATAAAAAAAGCGACGAGCAATATTATGCCCACTAGAACGAATCAATATAGTATCATAAGCGGATGATACCCGTATTATTATATTTCCGTTCCATTCGCGTTTGATACCAGTTCTATACGCTTAATATGCCCGTTCTATCAATTTTAGTTATTAACGTTTATATATTTTGAGTTTTTTTCAATTACTGACACATATCAACTCTTATATTTACCAATAAATTCTTTTGTGAGTTGTGCAGTTCGTCTTTTCGAACCCGCGCAAAAGAAACACAATGGTTTTAGAACATTTAGTATATGCGGATAAGTCGCATTATATCTGCAATGTAACCACCATTGTATAGACGCATACGCATTTACTCCATCACCGTATCAACTGTGATTCTTATCCGTAACATGTCAATCACGAAGTGTGTTGGGAAGTGTGGGACCTGCCAAATAATCTCATCGTGACTTCGTTGTCATTCAATGAAACGACGATCTATCAGGCATTATTTCATATTAATTTATAAAAACAAAAGTATTTTGTATGTGCTCGCACGATTAGGTTCATAACACTGTCAACGTATAGGACGATGTAGTGTACCTAGTGATAGAGACCCTAACTAACACCTGTGAAATATCACGAGTTAGTAATTATGACTGTTGTTTTCATTTTAAATATAACGTTCATAGCTGAAACTTAGAAATATTGATTATTCTAATTAAAGGTTTATTTTTATATAGTAGTTTTATATATTAGTAACATAAATATACTTAAAATCTTTCCTTATCATCAATGATATTCATTTAATCATGCCCTTTTATATAAATTTTATACACAAATCCATAATAATATTTTTTTAATATAACTTGTTGAGATATAAACTAAATACTCGAAAAATATGAAACACGATTAACATTTACCTATTTCAAATGAAATATTTAACTTACTGCATAAAATGAACTATTCATATGAGCGTGGATGGCTAAATCCGAACACACGAAATAACGAAAAAAGTTAAACTTAATATTTTTTTTTATGTTTTCATCTTTAATGAATCATTTTATCATCGGTAAAAATTATTTAATTAATTTATAATTTAATAAGAAAAAGTACACAACAGGGATAATGCACCACCGAATAGTTTGGCTTGTAAGGAAGAAATTCTAGGTAGTAAAGTCGTGTACTAAAGTTAATGATTTATTATCACCTGTATATAAACATACATTATTGTTTATGACAATTTTTATAGAGATGGAAACAGAGAAGCTTTCGGCGATGTAGAATTAAACACTAATTCCGGTACAAGGAAAGAGGATTATAAAGCAGCGACGCAGCGGTAAACCAGTGAGCTGGGTATCAACGTGGCAGATACGTATAGCATTCTACGAATAAACTTAACACTATGTTTAATATCTTTTACGTCTACCCCAGGCTTTACTTGCGTATTTTTTTCTGCTATTTTATACCAAACAGACTCCATTCGATAAAAGAGCATAGGAATAAAATTTTTAACATAAATAATTTTTATCAAATTAACGATAGTAATTTCAATGGAAAATCCTAAATATAAAATTATTCTCATAATAATAGAAGACTAGAACTATTTTTAACCGACTTCAAAAAAAGGAGGAGGTTCTCAATTCGTCTGTATTTTTTTTTTATGTTTGTTACCTCATAACTTTTTACTGGGTGTACCGATTTTAATGATTCTTTTTATAGTCAAAAGCTAGTGCTCGTCATGTGGTTCCATTTAAGTTTGAGCGAGATGTGACTAGTAGTTTTTGAGTAATCCTTAAATAATGCGTATTTTTTTCCTGATACCGCGCGTCGCTGCGCGGGTCGCGTTGCATACAATCGTTCCTTGTGACTTAATTTGTTTCGGAAGACTATCACATTTTATGTTTTTTATGTTTACTACGAGTTAAACTATACAATATTATATTTTGTTTCTCAGATTACGACTCAGGTGTAGAGTTATGTTGCGCTGAACTTTAAGATTTCAAGCGCGTCCTGTATTTAAAAGATCATATCTCGAAAATAGTTATACAGCAAAGTGTAAAGGAATAACTTTTCATCGGTGATTAACTAGACTAACCGTTTACTAACTGTTACTAATTGTTTTAAAATTTTTAATTTGTTAAAATATTTATCGGACACCATTTTGCGTCATTTGTCATAGACTAAAATCTTAAATGTGACATTGTGTGTGCAACAATAGTGTACCTAAGTATTAGTCTATTAGCAGCGGAATCTTTTATGATGTAATCTCAGGAAAGTAATGACAGTTAGAATCTTGGGTGTCATTGAAATGAAATAAATAAACAACTTAAATTAATTAATAATTTAACTTAAATGTTTATAACATAATATATAATAAGTAATACCTAATGAAAGGCAGAAAGGAAGGCACGTTATGACTTATGCCGTTGTGTCGTTACGTTTCCATAATGCAATTCGATAGGCAGAATATAAACAATATATCCCATCTGTAATAGATTTCAAATAATCTGACGTCTTTCCACTTGAACGTAAACAATAGGGTTAATAAACCAAACACTCACTGTACAAACGTAAACTTAATTTAGTTTTAAGATTTCTTGATAGATGGCATTACAAGTCATTTAAATCGCGCTTACGTTGTACTAATACAATATGTTATAATGATTGGTGAATTTTAAATTTTATATCGGAAATATGGGAAATATACCGCTGGTACAAAAGTGATTCTTGGTATTATTTACAACCCTTGGTACAATCATCCGACCTGTCAACACCGGGAAGTTATACATGGTCCTTCGAGCCGGATACGTGGGAATCCTCAGCCCCGTTCTGGAAGTCGTCCTAGCGGTGACGCAATTTTGGAGGATTAAGGTGAAGGTAATAAGAAGGTCCTGGAAGAGGAGCAGTTCAGTTTCAGGAGTTGAAGCTACTGCAGCAGGGGTCCGAGTTTGGTGGTGAATCCGGCTTTGGACTTCAAGACAGCGCTGAGGAAGTGACTGTCAGGAACCAGGATCATTCTGATGGTTGATGTCACAAGTGAGTGAGCGAGATAGCAACAGTGAGTGTTTGAACAGTTTTTATTTATAATAAAGTTAAAGGAAATTGAACTTTATATGTTAAAGAAAATTAACTTTGAAGTTTGATAATAGTGCAGTGACTAAGAAAATATTAAAGATATTTGGACTTAGAATAATTTTGTAATATTTAGTTTTAACTTAGTCAGATTTTAAATTAAATTGTATGGTACGGGAAACCTATGCCCAATTTTTTGTTAGTTTTTAAAAGTTTAAGCACTTAGAAAAATTTCTTATTGTAGATTTATTTCAAAGTTTCATTATGGAATCTGAAATAAATTTACAAGTTGATTGTTATGAAAAAATGGTAAAAGCCAGACATAATTTTAAAAAATCCCCAAAAGAGCGAATAACACAAGCTTATTGCCAAACTAGATTAGAGTCATTAGAGGTGTTATGGTCAGATTTCTCTACAAATCACAAATCGTTGGTAAAAACTTATGGTTCTAAATTAAGGGAGCTAGACTATTATAAAAAAGATTTTTATGAACAAACAGAAGAATTATTTATTGAATACAAAACAGAAATTAAACTAAAACTTAATTCATTGTCTAGTAATTCGGGTCAGATTTGTAATGTAAATAAATCAGAAATGTCGAATACAGAATCATTTAAATTGCCAAAGATTGTGATTCCTAACTTTTCGGGAAAATATACGGAGTGGATCACATTTAGAGACTTATTCTTATCATTGATTCATAGTAATTCTAGGTTAGACAAAGTACAAAAAATGCATTATTTAAAAAGTTCCTTAACTGGTGAAGCAGAGCAATTACTTCGGCAAATACCAATATCTGAGGCTAATTATGATAGGTGTTGGGAACAATTAAAATCGCGTTATGATAATAAGAGATATCTTTCGCATTTTATTATAAAAAGATTGTTGAGTCAAAGAAATTTAACTGTAGAGTCATCAAGTAGTTTAAAGGAATTAATTGATACAACAAATGATTGTTTAAGTGGTTTGCAAAATTTGGGAATAAACGTTAGTAACTGGGATATTATTGTTATACATATTATTTGCTTAAAACTTGACCCCGAATCTAGAAAACAGTGGGAATTTAATATTACTAGTAGCACTCAATCTGAGGAGTTACCGACCTTAGATCAGTTTAGGGAGTTCTTAACTAATAGATATCGGGCACTTGAATTTTTGGATACAAAGATTGTATCAAATAAATATCAGCCAAGCAACAATAAAAATAATAATATTGCTCAATTTAAGAGTCTTCATGTAACTAAGTATCAATGTGTATTTTGTTCCGATAACAATCACAAAGTGAGTTCTTGTAAAAAATTTGTAAATCAAACTGTTGACCAACGTCGTGATTTCGTAAAAAATAATAATTTATGCTATAATTGTTTAGGAGCAAGTCATGGGGTAAAAACATGTAAATCGAGTAAATGTAACTTATGTCATCGTCGTCATCATTCACTTCTTCATCCTAAGGGTGAAAACGGGATTACTAGTGTTGCGCAGGTTGGATCTGAGGTAGTGGAAGATTCATACAAGGGATCAGGGCCAAATAAAGAAACGGGTAATGCTGAAAATTCTTCGGCTTTTGTGGCTTGTAATTTTTCGACAGGGAAAAATAAACAAGTATTGTTAGCAACGGCGCTAGTCAATGCTGTGTCGAGAAATGGACAAAATCATGTATTGAGAGTTTTATTGGATCAGGGCTCTCAGGGTAATTTTGTGACTGAAGCTACAGTCAATGATTTAAAATTAAAAAGGACACCTATTTGTGGTCATATTACAGGAGTAGGGGGAGATAAAGGGATAATGTCCAAAGCGATTGTTACTCTGAATATTAAATCTAGGTTTGATTCTAATTCAGTATTCACAGTGCAGGCTTACGTTCTGAAATCCATTACTTCTTTTCTTCCGGGGAGGAAAGTGGAGAAATTGGAGTTTCCAGAATTTGAAGGAATCGAATTAGCGGATCCTGAGTATAATCGGCCTAATAGAATTGATTTGTTGTTAGGTGCAGAATTGTATAGTCAGATTATCCAAGAAGGTATACGCAAGGAACCCAGTGGATCAATAGTGGCTCAATCTACAAGCTTAGGTTGGATATTGTCAGGGGCTTTACAGTCATCAGATATTTATGCGGGTGTAGTGGCATTACATTGTCAACTACAAGAAGGAGATGAAATTTTGAAGAGGTTTTGGGAAATAGAAAATGGAATAGGGCTTCCAAAAGAACAAAGTTATACAGAGGATGAAAAAAAATGTGAAGAATATTTTGTAGAAACTACGAGTAGGGATGAAACTGGAAGATATGTAGTAAGATTACCTTTTAAAACCAATAACCCAATGTGTATTAAGGGAGAATCTAGATCAATAGCAGAGAAAAAACTGAAAGGCTTAATGAAGAGATTTGAGAAGGATAAACAACTACTAGCTAATTATAAAGCAGTGATGGATGAGTATTTACAAATGAACCATATGATTAAAATTGAAAAAACGGACAGTAAAAAGGAAAATTCGCTCTATTTAGCTCACCATCCAGTTATTCGAGAAGACAAGAAAACAACCAAGCTGAGAATTGTATTCAATGCTTCTCAAGTGGGTACCAATGGAGTGTCACTAAATGATGAACTTCTTGTTGGACCTTCAATACAACCGGATTTGCGACATTTAGTTATGCAATGGAGAATGTCTAGAATTTGTTTGACTGCGGATATTATTAAAATGTATCGACAAATTAAAGTTCATGAAGAAGATACTGATTTTCAACGGCTTTTATGGATTGATGCTGATAGCAAAGAAGTCAAAGACTATAAACTTCTTCGAGTTACATTTGGTACGGCATCAGCTCCATTTTTAGCTGTACGGACTCTTCAGCAAATAGCAATAGATGAAGGTCATAAGTATTCATTGGCTGCTGAAAAGGTTCGGTCAAATTTTTATATGGACGATTTGATGTGTGGCTGTGAAACACTAAATGAAGGAATAGAAATTTATAAACAGATGAAAGGATTGTTAAACGAAGGGGGATTTGAATTGCAGAAGTGGGCAACTAACAATGAAGATCTGATGGAAATTATACGGAAAGGTGAGAAAGATAATGATGAAATAAGTCAAAAAACGAAAGAAGATAGAAATATTAAAATGGATGAAGTAATAAAAATTCTTGGACTAACATGGGAAAGAAGTACTGATAATTTTCGATACAAAGTAAATCTTTTAGAAAATGGGTCACATATCACTAAAAGAAAAATTATCGCTGATATATCACGCTTGTTCGACCCTCTTGGTTGGATAACACCGTGTATCATTGTTGCAAAGATTATGATACAGAAGCTCTGGATTGCAGGTATTGCTTGGGATGATGAAGCACCTGAAGAATTAATGAAAGAATGGTGTCAGTTTCGAGAAGAACTTCACAAACTCCAAGATTTCCGGATACCAAGATGGCTAGGAACTACTGTAGGTGATGTCCAAACGGAATTACATGGATTTTGTGATGCCTCAAAAATGGCATACGCAGCAGTTGTCTATATAAGAAGGATTGATTCTGATGGCAACGTGCATGTGGCTTTAGTTACGGCGAAATCTAAAGTAGCGCCCATAAAACAAGTTTCAATTCCGAGATTAGAACTTTGCGGTGCGGTTGAATTGACACGGTTGATGCTAGATGTGGCTAAAGTAATGAAGATAGAAGTAAGTAAGTTGCATGCCTGGACTGACTCTACTATCGTGTTGGCATGGTTGAATAGTTTACCTAATCGATGGAAAGTATTTGTTGCCAATAGGGTTTCAGAAATATTAACTTCGCTGAATCCGAGTCAATGGTCACATGTCACTACTAATAACAACCCTGCGGATTGTGCGTCTCGGGGAGTAACCCCTTCAGAATTAATTGATAATGTTTTGTGGTTAAATGGGCCAAGTTTTCTTTTAGATAAAAACATTAAATATGAGAAACCTGTAGGAATAAGGACGAATTTAGAAGCAATAAAGGTTCATTATACAAAGGAAATGGAAGAGGAAGAAATTTGGGACAGATTCTCGTCTTTAAAAAGATTGATAAGGGTAGTGGCATACTGTAGACGGTTCTTACAGATGAAAAAACCTAAAACAGAAAGGTACAGAGGTTATTTGAAAACGGAAGAGTTAAAAAAAGCACTAGAAGTATGTATTCACAGAGATCAAAGGAAATATTTCGGGATAGAGATAAAAAATATAAACAGGGGAGAAATTATTGGAAAAAACAGTGTATTAAAATTTTTAAATCCAATACTAGATGAAATGAAAATATTGAGAGTTGGAGGAAGGTTAGAAAACTCTGATTTGGAACAGAATAGAAAACATCCTATAGTTATGGCTAATAAATCAAAATTGACTCAATTAATTATTGCTGATGCGCATAAACAAACCTTGCATGGAGGTCCACAACTGACCATAAACTACATTCGAAACAAATATTTCATAATAGGAGTTAAACAGCTGGTAAGGGCTTATGTAAGAAAATGTGTGATATGTGTCAAGAATATTGGACAAACTCAAAATCAACTGATGGGCCAGTTGCCTTCGGTAAGAGTTACTCCAGCACGTCCATTTTTACGCAGCGGAGTGGATTTTGCAGGTCCCATACAAATGCGCACTTCACGAGGTCGTGGACACAAGTCACACAAAGGGTACATTTGTTTGTTCATTTGCATGTGTACAAAAGCTGTACATTTAGAGGCAGTAAGTGATCTTACAGCACAAGGGTTTCTTCAAGCTTTTAAACGATTCGTGGCTAGAAGAGGACGTTGTGAAGACATTTGGAGCGATAATGGCACTAATTTTGTTGGGGCTTCAGTGGAGATCAAGAAGTTATTTTTTCACGAAAAGGCAGGTATACTACCGGATATAGCAGAAATGTTGGCAACCAATAATACTTCTTGGCATTTTATACCGCCACATGCTCCCAATTTTGGTGGTTTATGGGAAGCTGGTATCAAATCAGCTAAAATGCATCTGAAGCGCATTATCGGCACCTCAACTTTAACCTATGAGGAAATGTCAACTGTTTTGGCTCAAATAGAAGCATGTCTCAATTCGAGACCGCTATCGAGATTGGCTTCTGATGAAGAGAATGTGGATGTTTTAACACCGGGACATTTTTTAATAGGGGAACCTTTAATTAATGCTCCAGATAATAATTATGAAACGTCAAATATAAGCTCTCTTAGGCGATGGCAATATACACAACGTATGAGTCAACAATTTTGGCGTAAATGGTCTAAGGAATATTTAAATCAATTTTTTCAAAGGTACCGATGGTCAACCCAAACAACACAGCCTAAAATCGGGGATATTGTTTTGATTAAGGAAGATAATCTTCCCCCATGTCGCTGGCTCTATGGTCAAATTATTAAAGAGCATCCAGGTCATGACGGAATCTCGAGAGTGGTCACAGTTAGATGCAAAAATTCATTGATTAAGCGTCCTGTTAATAAGTTGTGTATTTTACCTATAACTAACTAAAATGTAATAATTTCTTTTATTTTCAATTAAAATACTTGTTATTTCTCTTTTTTTTGGTGGTTGTTTTCTCAACTTAAACTAACTTAAACTTTGTTTAAAGTTACTGTGATAAAGTTATTTTTTTATAAGATATTGTTAAATATTTTCATTACATTAGAGTTGTTAGTGCTTTACTTTTATTTTAAGGACAAAATGCAGGTTGTCCTTGGCGGGCGGTGAATGTACAAACGTAAACTTAATTTAGTTTTAAGATTTCTTGATAGATGGCATTACAAGTCATTTAAATCGCGCTTACGTTGTACTAATACAATATGTTATAATGATTGGTGAATTTTAAATTTTATATCGGAAATATGGGAAATATACCGCTGGTACAAAAGTGATTCTTGGTATTATTTACAACCCTTGGTACAATCATCCGACCTGTCAACACCGGGAAGTTATACACTCACAGAGCCCATTCATTTTATCTATTCATTCATTTCTATTTGGAAAGAATAAATAATTAAATTTGTTAAAGTATTTTATTTGAATATGTATTCAAAAGTATCGACATTGGTTAGTTTGTAAGACGCACATGGTGAACAGATCTTGTTCGGGTAAATAGACGCTAGTAAAAAATGGCATGGTGCATCTTATGCATCTGCGACGGCTCGACACAATACGCAAGCGGTCAACTGTCAATTGTTTTTTTTTTTAACCAACCTTTTTTTGTTTTGACTTTTCGGTTTGGATAATTGAATATAATTAATCAGGTAGAAAATTTTACTTAGAAGGGAGATAAATAATACAAATCGACCTCAACTATAGTTGACATGAACGGTTGAGCGGATATTGATTAAGGGATTTAAAGATCATTAAATACGTATTTAAAAATATGTCATGAATGAAAAATAATAACCTTTGTTTTCAATAAAAAAAATTATATCGATGCTAAATTGACAAAAAAAAGAAACTCTATAGGTGATTTGTAAGATCATCGTAGTATTTCGAGTTGGTGTGGATTTTTTGCAAAAAAAAATTCCTTAGGTCGATTGCGGCTTTTTCGAGGGTGGTAAAATACCTGTAGCTTGTGGACTGTAACCGCCCAGCTTTGTATAAATAAATCAGTTATCGAACTACAGATTCACTAAAAATCAAGAAATAAAACAAAATTTTAAGAAAAAAAAATAACCGACTTCAAAGCAAATAAAAAACGGTAAAACAAAAATGCACTAAGAAGTAAAAAAATAATTACGTATTCTTTTGTCTGTAATCAAATTATTATGATAATATAATGTACAATTATTGTTGGTTTTGGAGTCGGTGTCAGCCAAGGAAATACGTAGGTACGTAGGAATATGTAGCAATAACAATAGTGACTGTCACCGCCCAGCTTAGTATCTTCTAGGTAAAATCTTATAGGTAAATAAGATTAGTTATCGCACTACAGATTCACTCATTCACAGATCAAGAAAAAAAATTAAATAAATAAATAAACGACCTCAAAACAAATATATATATTTATATATATAACAAAAACTGGTATATTATCATCATATTTCCTGGGCTGACACCGACTCCAAAACCAACAATAATTGTACATTATATTATCATAATAATTTGATTACAGACAAAAGAATACGTAATTATTTTTTTACTTTTTAGTGCATTTTTGTTTTACCGTTTTTTATTTGCTTTGAAGTCGGTTATTTTTTTTTCTTAAAATTTTGTTTTATAATAAACATAATTCATTCAAAGTTTATTATAACGCAAAGCATACGAAAAAGTAAATTATCGAATATTAGATTATGTTTTTGTGTTAAAATTATTTTGCGAATAATCAAATTATGAAAAATAGCTATTTTATACGATAAACACGTATACATTACTAGACGTAGTCTGCGTTGATTTACGCAATACTTATCGCTGGGCCAATTGTTGCTACTCTGCTCTTATGACGCGAAACTATATGTTCTCCTTCCATTCCTTTTTTTTGTGACGCAGGGGAATCCATTTACGGATGATATCCAGGACGCCCGAGTAGGCAGTCCTAGACCTATGTTGGACTCGGCAATTTGAGAGTGCCATACCGTACTAAACCCCTGCGGGAGCCTTTAGCCGCTTCAATTGGAGGGTCCCGGATCTGCAGGCAACAAGATCTCTCCAGCGACAGGCTGGCCTCGGCGAAAAGACCAAACTTCTCCTCCATGGGGACTGTCCAGCTAACCTCTGAACAGTCCCGACCACGCCGTGTCTACCAGGACCGGATGGGTTCCCATCCCGGCCCGACACAGGCACAGGGGCGTTACTGCAGGCGCATTAAGTAGCGCCTCCTACGCACTCCAATTCGTCGCCCGAGGATGGAAGTTCTCCTACCATTCCTCATTTCGGATAATCTAATTTATGAAAACATTTTTTTTTTCAATTACTTTGTAACAACCTAAGGCTAAGTGTGCTAGTGTCAACACAAATAAAAAAAAAACTCTTTAGATAAATTAATCAATACAAGGAATCGTTCGCCTTATGGCGTTAAGGAGATAGCTGTCTGTCAAACTACGTTGAGATGGGTTAAATAAATATTTTCAAGCGCAAGCAATATATAACAAAATTATGTTATGTTAAAGTACTAACTATGTGATTTGTTTTTTAATATTTTTACATATTTCATTAAACAACTTTTATTTCTTTTATATTTTATTTGTAATCATATTAATAATTCTACTTTTAAAAGAGATACTCATGTAAATCGTATACAAATATTGTGTTGTAAAACTTTAGGGTTTCGTGCCCAAGATCCCGTTGACCACGCTAATACTAAAACTCCGCTATCCGTCCATAAATCCGTTCGCCGACTTATACCATTGCTTTGAAACTAATCGGTTAACATTTGAAATGTAAAATGTATCATGTGTTATAGTATAATAAATTATATTACAAAATGTGATGTGCGGTAACCGGCAGAGAAGAATAGGCCCAAAGACAACAATAGACCATAGTTGTGCGAACAAGTGTGGTGTACACCATGATGGTGATGGACAACAGCGTCACCATATCCTGCCACACAACTCTGCGATCACGACACAATCCCCTCCATAGATGAGTGAGTCGAAATTTTCTGTTTTTCAGTCGGTTTTTATTGCTTATATATATATATATATATATATTTTTTTTTTTTTATCCCATCATACATTCAACAACAACAGTTGCTATAATATGAAGTCTCTTTCATTTTAACGAGTACATAAAACGAACTAATGTTTACGTACAAAAAGCATAAAAATCCTTTTTATCGGAATAGAAGTTGTAGCACTGTTTATTGTATTGAATTAAACACTAATACCTGAATCAAGGAAAGCGGATTACGAAACGACAGTGAGGTAAGGTGAAAGTCCCAATTATGAGACATATTTCAAGGTAGGTTAAACATTCTTACTATTTAAAAATGTATTTGAGAGAAAAATACAATTTGAATAGTGTTATACGATTGTTCTATGATTATCAGACTGATATTTAATATTTAAACTCAATTTTAACTAAAAAATAAATTAAAATAAACAATTTTTGCAAGCAACCTCTATGACCCCTTTTATGAGACAGTTTTAAGACATATGGCCCTGTTGTCTCATGATAGAGATCCCTATTTATGAGACAGCTGAAAAATAAATAAAACGATTAAATTATAATATTTAAATTATATTTTTATTAATATGAGATCATTTTTTTATATAAAATCAGTAATTTAAATGATTTTAAAACAGCGAATTAAAATTTTGCACAGATTAAACGAATAATTAACACAAGATATAAAGTAGTTTATTTCTCCTCTTTGATTCTTTTTTGGAGTTCCTTTTCTTTTTCCATTAACTTTCCAGTAATTGTTTTTTTTCTGTTTCTTCTTCTCCTGCTGCTTTTTAAAATTTTCTTTTTCCAATTGAAGAGTATAACAATCAACCGAAGTCTTAACCGAAGGTAATTTTGATTTACCAGATTTTTCAACTCGGCTCCTTTTCTTTTTAGGCAAATATTCGACAGGTAGAGTAAAAATTCTTTCAATGGTGTTTTAGGCGAATTATCTAAGATTGAAGATTATAAAATTGTTATTAAGTAACTTTTTAATTAAAAATCATTCGTTAAAAAAATTATATTACCTTGTCTTACAGCTTTTGGTGAAATTTTTTTCTTGCTTGAACTCTGTTTATCGATTGCTTCACAATCATTTTGTTTCAGTAAATGTAAATTCATGTTATCCGGAGGAACTATCGTATTTGTAATGGTTAATTAAGACAATTGCTTACAGTCTCCGGCGTGTGAGTAGTATCAATCAGTGGCTCTTCATTAATTATCTGAACCGGCAGATCGTATACAACTTCATAACTAACATTATTCCCAACAAAATCATTTTGGTCGCAACTCATCACGTCAAGATGCTCCTCAAAATAAGAGGCTGCAATCTTTCACCATTATTCTCTACATCAGCGTGTACTTCAAATTTTATTGAGTCTTCTTTATCACTCGTACATGTACTATTTATTAAAGGATTAATCTCTGAAACAATACCTTCTTGTTGATTAATACGCAACCTATTTTTCAAATTTTCGAGAATACTGGGGTCATTTAAAACTTAATTCTTCGTGATTATTGGCGTCTGTTTCGGAATTCCATCTATTAATAAAATATTGTATATGTGTATGATCAAAAGAATTTATATCAAATTATTCAATCTAATTTTCTACCAAAAAAAAGTAAATTTATATTTTCAACTAAAAAAAGTAATTAATATTAATAGTAACACATTTATAATAGATTAAATCCATCTTAGCTTGAAAATTGATTTCAAAAATAAAAAATTGTAAACATAAAATTAAAAAAAATAATTGTAAATAAAATAAAATAAAAAATTGAAGTATATACTTAATAATTGTAAATATAAAGTTTGAAAGAATTAATTGTAAATAAAAAAAAAATCAAGTATATAATTAATAATTGTAAATATAAAATTTGAAAAATTTAATTGTAAATTAAAAAAAAAAATCTTCAATAATTTTTCTGTTTTATAATCAGAAATATAAAAAAAAAATATATTTATATAAATGTTGGAAATATTATATGAATAAACAATTGTCATAATTGTATAGGTTAGGTTTATAATTTCACTCCAATAAATGTGTTATACTTACTTAAATATAATAATTAAAAGTTATATCCATCATTAACGTTTTAAATTATATGTTCACACTGTTTTTTTATCAATTATTGTTTAATACTAATAATTATTGCGATAAACATACACTGTTTCATGAAACTGGGACTACGAGTAGAAACATGTCCGTGTTATGCGATACACCTGATAAAGTGTCTCATAAAACCGTACATACAGGTGAAAAACTGTAGGTATTATGAGACACTGGAAAATAAAATATTTTCGTCATAAATAACATAAAAATGCTCGTACGGACTAAATTTACTATTCATTAGCATTTAATTAATATATAACATACGTATAACAATGGCAAAAACAATGTTTATTGACCAGAATGAAAATCTAGATAGTTGTCATTTTGTCACTCGCTTTATGTGCCAATTTCCGTGCAGATTATGAATCTAGCAATTAGGATTTTTTTTAAACAATATCTAACAAATAAATAATAAAATTAATAAATCGCCTTACGAACTTAGTGGTATATGTATTTGGTTTAATTTTTATATTTAAGTTTACCTGGTCTTTTTTATTTATTTATCGTATATTTCAGTTGTGTATCAAAAATGGGGACATTGTCTCATAAAAGGGACTTTCACCTTAAACCTGGAGCTGCGCATATCAACGAGCCAGATGCAGCCTTACAGAGGACCTACCAGTATTGCATTGAGAATGTGCTTAAATTTTTCGCTGTGTTACACAATGAAATAATTTCGTTATGTTATTCAAGTATCAACTTTATACAACCTACTACTCTGCTTTATTTGTACAATAAAAAAATTTAACCGAGAAAAAAATAGTTTCAAAAAGACGGTTATAGATTTCTTTTTTGTCTTAGCTCTTTCTTGAAATAAAGAAACTCGTAGCAAGCATTAAGCCTGATGTGATTAAAGTGCAAGAAATACATGCATATAGAACATAGAATTATGCTTTAAAAACACATTAAAAATATTTAAAACAAAAAAAAATAATTAAAAAGCAATAAAGTGTGAGTATATCCATTGATAGTGAACGCGACATTTATGCTAAAACACAGTTCATTAAAATGTCTTTGTGTTTTATAATTTTTGCTTGTTTTATTAGTTGTTAAGACTTATATCCACCGTAATAGTACACAATTATTCTATATAAATTAAAACCAGCTGCCTATTCAGATATTCAATATATACAGGACTTTGAATTTAGGACAAATGCATAAACAACTTAAGGGATGACATATACCAATCAATTTATTCTACTTTTATCGGGTTTATTTGAGTTATATTCAGAAATTTTAGACTCATAAAAACTCATGTAGAATTCACTGAACTTAAATTTTATTATCTGTCAATTAAACGTCTACGTACATTTCTTCTATGAATTTAACAACAATGCTATATGAATTTAATTATTTCATTAAATTAAATTCATTACATTCATCACACATTACATTTATCATTCATTCATATGCTACTGCACTACTACATTCAGGTATGTCAATAAACAAAATACGAAAATAATAAGAATTTCTAAGACTCGACTAATTCGACCGATAGATTCCAAGATTAAGGCATTCACCGAACCAACAAATAATTTATCTTTATTAGATTTCACAGTACGTAACATAGATTTAAATGTATCCTAAAGCTATATAATTATATGTCACCGTAAAATTGTAAATACCAAAAACTACCGAAAAATAATGCGTTAAATAATTAAATTGTAATCAGTATGTTACGGTTTACAATATTTCGACAGTTCACAATCTCGCGAGATAGATTATAATCTAACGGTATTTACAATATTACGGTGATATATACAAAAATAAATCTTTATTCATCAATTTCTCGATACTCTTTCTTCACAATTCAAAGTACTTCAAAAATAGTTCTTATACGAGTATTGCCATTTACTTTGACGTCAACTTTCATTTATGTAACAATCTTTCTAATTACGTAAATTTTGTAAAAAATTGTTGCTTTTTTTTTCTTTGTCCTGATCTTATAATAAATTCTAATTTATGACGAGAAGCTATCAATATATTTTAAATATTAAGCGAGTAGTATTAGATCATAAGATATACTTATTATATGTATTCTTATTATTTATATTTAGAAATCAAAAAAATATTTGTCTTAACAGGCTGATTTAACAATTAACGACTTTAGATGTTGATGGTTAAAAATTAATTTTATAATAAATTAAAAAAATTAAATATCGAGTTATCGAGAAAGTCAAAAAGTTGACGCTACATCCGCATCATTCCATGAGTCGTAATTACTCGTATATGCTTTATTACGACTCATAATCGACAATCCTAGAATCTTCCTCAATAAACAGACTTACTAACGCAATATTAATTTTTCTAAAACAAAACGTTTCAGTTTTATCTTATCTTTAGACAGTGTCTTGCACGTTTTCATCCGCGTTTACGTTTATGATGCTTTACGGCTTATAATCCTCAATAAACAAGCTTTCTTACGTAAAAAGATTTTTCTGTAATCGGACTAGAAATTCCAAAATGTGAGCGTTAACAAACTAATTATTTTATTATATTAACATGGATATTAATTAAGGTCTTATTTGCTTACCTGTCGTCATAAACAAAACCAGCGTCCAGCGTGTTGTAGTACAGCAGGATCGCCAGAAGCGAACTCGCTGCCGTCACCCAGCGATCCATTATGATACTTGCTACATCAGCGTAGTTTAAACACCGCCCTGTAACAAAAACATTTTGAACTAGACATCATTCGCAGTTTCCCTCACATCAATATTTATACGAATAATCTTCCACAACGATAAGCTGGTATGATGCTCAATACTTTGTTCATATAAATTTCCATTTCTTGTACAATCAAATAATAAATTTCTAATTTTGAATTGTTAAAATCATTTTTATACAACAAACAAAGCTTTCCTCTTTGTAATATTAGTAAATAATTTATATTTACAAAACGACGAACGAAAAAAAAAAATACATATTAGTAGGTTTCAAATTTTATTGGTAACAATATATTCCTATTACGTGTATAAAATAACTTGCAATGCGCGACTTTATTGCTGTGTGAATTGCCATTATATTTTGACTATTCTCTGGATATCGTAGTTTTCGCCAAAAAAAAAATTGTATCCTACACATTGTGTTTAAAATATTGTATTTTTATAAGTGAAATTTGCTCTTCGCTTACGCATACACTAACAAAGAGAGAAACTAATAATGTTTAAAAATTATCTCTCCTTCCTTTTTTTCAATTTCTTTGTGTCTACATGGATAATCTTAAAATAATACAGATACTGTTCTATTATAGATTCGCATATAAATTACTTTTTCTTTCTATAAACTATTACCAAAGGTCATATAAAAACAGTATCTTTATATACAACTTCAAAGCAAACATATATACCTACATATATATATAACTATAATATTGTGTAAAGAATAATTCACAATCTATTAACTCACATAAATGGGGCTTATTTTTATATATAAAAAATATATAAAATAAACTTAAGAGCATTATAGGCTTCATTCTATTTTTTCGGGTCACATTATATAGTTAATAGGACGACCGTTTTAGATA
Source organism: Euphydryas editha (assembly GCA_036937285.1). Taxonomy (NCBI): domain Eukaryota; kingdom Metazoa; phylum Arthropoda; class Insecta; order Lepidoptera; family Nymphalidae; genus Euphydryas; species Euphydryas editha. Next base: position 12,051,670 of record JAUPFZ010000011.1, on the reverse strand, counting down.
ATCTTTTTTTATGCTACGAATATTTTTATTCCAAATAAAATATTTATATATGTCTGTTATAATTATGAAGTCCATTTTACTCTCAAGATTTTTGTTTTCAGATCATCAAGAAGGGTGGAATAGTGTCAACCAGGGGACAGCTTTTTTTGCGTTTCTATTTTGCGGGGATGTACTATTTTTGAATTGGGACCTTTAAAGATAAATAAACAACCGATCAAAAACCGATGGTAAAAATCTTTACCGTTTTTTATTTACAGCATTTTAAAAATCGCCTAAAATTTGGCCCTCTAAACTAGATTACCCCCTTAATATTATAAATGTGAAAGTTTGTTTGGATGGATGCTTGTTACTTTTTCACGCAAAAACTACTGAACGGATTCAGATGAAATTTTACAATAATATAGCTTATACATCATAATAACACATAGACTACAATTTATAAAGATTTTGTGTAATTTGGCCATAATATAACATAGTTTAAAAACTATCACGCAAAAACGATTAAGTGACGCTTATACCATGGCGCTTACGACCTTCTTTTCGCCAGAATTTACTAAATTGTCGACTGGGAGCATTTGTTAACGTTTTTAGTTAAAGAGCATTTGTTACCGAGCTGTTCTAAGAATTTGATACATACAGAAATTGAATATGCTTATTTTTGTCAATAAAACCACGCAGTCGAAGCAGCGGGCGGTAGATAGTTATTATATAATGTTACAAAATGTATTAATTCTGTTTTTAATTATATTATTTTATATTTTTTTTATAATTAAATTTATTGATTCATGATTCACATATTAAAACTAAATAATTAAGACAATTAAACTTTCAATTTACCACTATATTCAGCGTATTTTAAATATTCTATGCGACAAAAAACTCGGGAAAAATATCTAAAAATTACTTTCAATCTTCTAAAGTACGCATTCAAAGCATTTTTCAAGTCGTCACATTAAGCAGATTTACGTTCCGACTTGACTTCATTACTTTAAAGGTTTTTTCAATTTTCAAATTGTATGAAATAACAAATGTGGTTTTAAGTACGAGCCGGGTCTTATTCGAACATTTTTCACGGCATCGTGTCTGTCTCGCGTCTCCGGTCGCTCCGTACTGGAACAAAAGTTATCACGTTAACAAGATTTATGTTCCGACTGTATCCTGTACGGGTCCGCGTCGATCACTGTGAACTCTAATGCATTTTATTCTGGAGGTCACTATCACAAACAATTTTAAGCCATAAAACTATTTATTTATTTATATACACTTTATTGTACACCACTATATACATACATAACTTAAATAATTATAAACAGTATTTAAAATATGTAGGTAGGTACAAAGGCGGTCTTATCGCTAAGTAGCGATTTCTTCCAGACAACCCGGACTATACAGAATATGCATGGAAAAGGTAGTATAGCTATATATAATAGTATAACTATATATAAATTCAAAGTGAAGGAGTATCAAATATGCAAAATATCGAAATTTAGATGTGCATATTTTATATAACATTAATTATACTATTATACAAATTTATTTTTTAAACAAAATATTTTTTTCACTCAGACGCATACACATAAATAAATACATTACTAGATATAGAATAATATAATATATAAACAATTTAAACTGATTTTACACTTATATATCTTATAAAACTAATTTGAAGCTATGTATAGTACTGACGAAACTGTTAAAATCTATCAAATGAACTTGCATCAAATAAATCACCAATAAAATTTTATCACGCTGAAGTCAACCTGGACGAAACGAGTAGATCTCAGCTTTATTTGTTATGGAAAAATGAATCCATCGTATAAAGAAAATGAAGCGAAGTTTGTTGAGAGAAAATAGACAAAGAATCTGATACAGGTAAATACTCGAGTTGGGCCGAAAAAGCGTTTCGTCGTATCTCAAGGTTGACTCCAAGCGAACGACCCGAGCAAAAAAAGCAATGTTTACTCTAACCAAGCTAGCGGCCGTGTAGGGCTTAATAACATTAAAAGGAGAATACTGTTCCAGATGAGAGACTATAAACTATAAACCTCATATTCTTACTCAGGTACCTATAGTAAATATTGTGTCGTAACTATTGCGAAGTTAGTACTCTACGAAGCATTTCATTGTGGGAAAAGAAGAGATTTGACTTACACAGATGGTGTGTTTTGCGACTCGCAAATACATCAATTTTATTAATCGAGTAAAACAAATAAACCTACACATATAAAATATATCACGAAAAATGAAAATAGAATTTCAGCCCTTGATAATGGTCTTTCGCCGAGTCTCTAAATCGCTAAATCAAGTATCAAAATCACAAATATATAGGTTTGTCGTTGCGACTCTTTCACACAAGATTAGCGCCCAATTCTTAGATAAACGGTATTTCAAAGGCTATAAATTTCGATGGCTCGTTACTTTCGCGAGGAGGCAGAAATTTATCGAAAATTAGTTTGAGAAACTCCAACGAATTTGAAAATAGAGGTTAGTAGCGACCAAGCTCATAGATTAAATTAGTTTACTTTGTGTCCCGACGTAGACTTAGCAAAGCCTACCAATGTAAATCTTTTCAAACAAGAATAGGAATATAATGGAACTGATATATGTAGGGATAGTTTTATAATATTTCATATACATACAAACACATACGAAAAGGCTGAAAATGTTTTTTTAAACACACCAGTCTCAAGATTTACTGCTTTTTTTCTTTTTTCAAACCTCATATTATTTTATTTTGTGATAAATATAAAATACAATAAATATTACAAGTGCTTCCCTTTCTATGATCTAGTATACATTTACTAGTATACCTGCCGTTTTAAGTATTACAAAAAGACGTTGGTACTGGAAGTTATCAAAATATCTTTCTAAATCATTTCTATACCAACGCGTAATTAAAATTAGATTTTTGATTACATTGCATTTTTTTTACAATCACGCTTTTACGAATATGATAAAATTTAATATCTTGGTGGTTAATTTGAAATCTGGGTTAACAGAGAGTATAAAAAAATACTGGTTTTTTTTTTTTTTTTTTTTTTTTATTGGAAATTTGAGTGCGTTTGACCTCAATCTTGTCTGATGGTAAACAATGATGAGGTCTAAGGTGAAGCACGCAAACTCAAATAATGCCTGTTCACTCTTGCCTTAAAAATCCCTAGGTTGTACGCATCGGGAAACAGTGACGCAGGAAGAGAATTCCATTCCTTTGCAGTTCTAATAATGAAAGATGATGCGAACCGCGAGGTACGAACCGGAGGAATGTCGACCACGTATGGATGGAACCCCTGCCCTCGTCGAGTTGTCCGATGGTGGAATGGTGCTGGGGGAATTAATTGATGCAATTCCTGTGCACACTCACCGAAATGTAACCTGTAAAAGACACACAGACTAGCAACCAGTCGGCGATGTTCGAGGCTCTGGAGCTGTCTTGAAGTAAGCATCTCATCACCAATGAGTTTTCTGGCACGCCTGTCGATAGCTTCCAGGGCTTCGAGCTGATACCGGGCGGAACCGTCCCACAGATGGCAACAGTACTCCATGCAGGAGCGGACTTGAGCTGTATAAAGTCTTAGCAGCTGGTCCGGTGTGAAATAGTGACGGACCTTGGAGAGGATGCCCAGTTTTTTTGAAGCAGCCTTAGCCCTGGATTCGATATAGCTTCCAAAATTGAGTTTGGACGATAAGTCTATACCGAGTAGTTCAAGGTGGTTCGTGACTGGAACAGGCACATTTCGGAAAGTGGGAGCCAAGTTAAACGGGCTCTTTTTAGCGGAGAAGAGACACGCCTGGGTTTTTGAAGCATTGAATCTTACTAGATTGGCATCACCCCAGTCGGAGACAGCCTGAAGAGTAAGACTGGTACGAATAACGGGACCTACTAGTAACCTGTACATTCAAATTGTAATACTTTTCATCTCTAACAAAACATAACTAATATAATAAAATTATTTACTTTACCAGCTGATGTATTTAGTAATCAAATTAAAGTAGAAATGTATACCTTTTCGGTCATCATGTTATAAAATGTTTTAAATGTTGAATGACATTGATGGATGTTTTCATCAGTCAGTGTGGCATTTTTTACAAAAAAAAATCGCTGATCAATTACGTTAAATTTAATTGCATTCTTTATATGTAATACTATCGAGATTCTGCGGTATTATACGCGTAAGCTATTTGTTATTTTAACTAGTAATCTCATCATAAGATTAGTACTTCCTTGTTTGTTGTATTATAATAAAGTTTATTCAGTGATAATATCAGTGGTACTCTGACAATTCAATCAGTTTCAAATAATGAGCATGTTTACAAATAAATACAGAGTTGAATTTCAACAAATTCAATTTTATTAAATCTATACTAATACTATAAAGCTGATGAGTTTGTTTGTTTGGACGTACTCAGGAATTACTGGTTCGAATTGAAAAACTCTTTTTGTGTTTGATAGAGTATTTACCGAGGAAGGCTAAAAGCTGTATAGCACTACGCTAGGCCAATAGGGGCAGAACAATAATAAGGAACGTTACAAAAACGGGAAAAAATTATCTTTTTTTGAGAGCTTCCGTTGCGTCCTTTATCATTACTCTTCCCTAGATATTTTTCACTATAATTCCACTTTTAAAGTTAACATAACATCACGCTTTTTATTCCCCAAAGAGGTAGGCAGAGATGCATATATTAAATATAACACCCACTTTTCGCCAGTTATGAGTCCCATGTAATAGGGGGCGAGCCTATTGCCATACACCGGGTACCACTCCAAACCCAGACCAAAACAGACAGACAGACGGACCGACCCAGGAATTGAACCTGAGATGCTTGCTCGGTAGTAGCGCTGGAGGCCACTCGACTAACGAGGCGGGCACTCTTAGAGTAATGGTTTAATAATATTAAAGTATTTTTTTCCTGAAATTAATGCAAAAGAAACCGCAGGGCACAGCTAGTTTATACATATAAAAACATTGAGATTTAGGATAAAATTAAATGAAATTTTTGTTTCCTTTTAGTTTGTTAAAAGGAATTGTTTCCGTGAAAGGAAGACCATAATTGAAGATTAGGGTGTATTGTTTAATTATAAACCAAGATTCAATTTTGATTACAATATAAATAAAAATACATTTTTCGTTTTCTCAATTAGAACTCAACTATTTACTTTCCTTTTTGTTTTATTAAAACCGATAAGATCGACCTATACAAAAAACATTTCTTTATGTCTAATACCATAAATTAGATATCCCAAATAAATTAAGTATATGTCGAAAAAAGCAGTTTTTTTTTCATATTCTCACTTTACAAAAATAACTCTTTGTTTTTCAGAAAATAATTAGTCTAAAATAGATTCTCTCACGTCATCGTTATTTATTTTCATATCAGATGATCTCGTCATCTACAAAAGCTTTATCCTCAATATTCACATTAATTATAAATGTACACAGGCTATATTATATTTAATCGCAATTTTTTATTATAAATGTATTTTAAAACGTATTATGTCTAGGATTAATTGACTGCATCTACGTATAATATATTCATGTAATAATTATTCTATATTTTGACATTAGTTAATTAATAATTTAAAATAATATTATTTTCATGATTCTAATTATTAATTATTAAAACATTTATTTAGTTTTAGTATATTAATTTTGAAAATTTATGTAAAAGTAACAGTAAACTATATTTACTGCATTTATAATTATAATACCGTGTACATACTTTAAGGAACATAATCTGAATGAAAATTATAGATAATTATATTATAACTGTAATTATATATAAAATGTTGCTTCTGGTATAATATGATGCTTATGCCCGACAAAATAAATTTACTGTTTATAATTTATTATTAATTTTATTCAATTTATGTATAATTAGATCGAAAAACTCGTATATCATTTCAAACAAGCAGCAAATACGAAGTTGCGAATCTAATCGTATTATCGACAAACGCCAATCTACAAATGAAGGCATATTGCGAAGCGAACACTGTTTCAATTACAAATACTGCCAACACGTTCCAACGATACTATCAAGTCATCAAAAAAAAACTTAATTGAATATAATTTTAAACGTTAAATTTATTAATTTATTGTACCCAAAGAAATTAATAAATATTTATATACGTCATAAATTTTCTATCAACCGTAGTGATAATGAAAATTTTATTTTTGAACGTTCTTTAATAAAAATTACTTTAGAAATTCATATAAAATACTAACATATGAGTAAATACCAAAAACAAATTTGTCAGTGATAAAAATGTGGTCAATAACATCATTAGTATGCTATCTTTTTACACAAGATACCACGTGTCGGTCGTTAAATAAAATGTTCAATATCATTGAGACCGTAAAAGAAGGTTTGAGATAGCAATTGGGTGACAAGTGTGCCCTAAAATTTCTTCGACCTTCCAACTTGGCAGATCCTATTAAAATAAATATAAAAAATCGGCCTATTACGTTGCTTTTATGTTATTATCTGCTACGAGCTCTACGTATGCTACGAAATCGCTACATGAATGTAATCGAATGTTACATTCATGTATTTGTTTACGATGTCTCGAGGATATGTTATATCAAAGTTTTATAACATATTAATTTTTAAATAATAAGAATAAAATTTATATAAAATAAATAATTAATCAATTAAATTCATAAAAGTAAACAACATATAGTTCCCATTATTATCATTCTTTTTTATTTATTTAAATAATGTAGAAAATATTTCTACTTGCTATAAATTAAGGAAAATTAAAAGAAAGGCGATAAATAAACTTAATTAAATAAATGCTAAATAATTTAAAAATAATATATTAATGTCACAACAACTTTTTAATCATTTTGTCATTACCTTCCAGTTCTACAATCCCTCCTTTGTTCACTTATTAATTCATTTTATCTTAACACTTAACAACTGTCTTGATGACAAACGTATTTTAAACAGATTTTTTTATTTTAAAAGTCAGTGCCTACGTTAAATAATTGTTTTCAATTTAGTAGTGTCAGATTATTAATAACGTACGCCCGTGTATCGCTTAGACAGGTTTAACTGTACGATCATTACAAAGGATAACACGAATAAGGCGACATTGACTCTGTAAAGCCATAGTCGTATGGTCGAGGTGATTTCTGTACACCGACTGACGTTGGTGTACACGACACATCTGCATTTAAGAAGCCGCTATCGTTATGCGACTAATCGATTGGTCGGAGCGAGTACAACTGTCCCCTATCCCACTCTTCGCCGTCTCACTCTAGCCTCGCGCAAGCGCATTACTCTGTCATTCTTTTTTAAAAGTGGCAAAACGTAAATAAACTTGTACGATCTGTTTGTCAAGGAAAAATGTGGTATGAATATCAAAAATTGAATTACGGTACAAAAGCAAACATTGATATATGCTTTATAAATTTAATAAGTTAGAAATAAGCTCGACGACAAAAAAACAAACATACGGAAAAAAAGGAAAATCTTAAACCGTACTTAGTGAAGGCTGTTGAAACATAACTTGTTGCGCGGCGACTTTGTTCCGGCGATGAAAAGCCACGCACGCCGTAGCACGCTATTTCCATTTGTTATTTAGCCGGTAATTATTATAAGTGTTAACACAAAGCTGCAAACATGATAACTAACATGGAAAAAACAATTGGAATTTTTTTATCGATCGATATTTTCTTGGAATTATGTCAATACATTGGCAACGCTTTATTATTTCCTAATCCTATATTTATACTAACACCACATAAAATGCAACATGTAATTAATTCTTTATTTTACTAATAGTAATCACAATTATAATATGTATTATAAAACATTAAAATAGTTTAAAAATGTAGTCAACAAATTACAAAATAATACAAAATTAACAAGCACACACTTGTAGTATACATAATATACAAAGCCTATAACACATATAATAATAACATGATCAAACTGATATCTGAATAGTTTCTCAGCTTATAGTAAATTTATTCGATTTTGAATTGATATTCAAGTTCGCCACAAAAAGGCACACCGAGGATGAACGTCGCCTGAAAGATGCTAGAATATTTTCAGTCGAGTTCCTGCAAATATTCTTACTACTTGGATGCCAATGTAAAACTTACTATCTAACTGACCTGTAAATAATCTTTTTTTACAAAAAAAAATGCTGCGTTATTTCTCAGTAAGATTTTTTTTGTATACATGATAAATATGTTAGCGTTAATCTCCAATATAATTATATGTTAAGAAATAACAGAGCAGGTTATGGCGTTGATAATTACTAATTTTAATAGTGGAAGTCCTAAATTATTTCATAAATATTACTTCCATTGCATAGTAGTAACTATTCGTAATATTTACGAAGCTATGGGCCTTTACGCCTTTAATTAAAAATCGAATGCATCCATTCTCGTCTGTTCAATTAGGCATACACTTTCTACGAAAAGCTTAAAGTCTAAAAGATATAAAATACATGTAGGAGGTGACGTCTATTTTTCTTCAAAATCCAAATTAACCATTCATTACTAATTAAACTATGAGCGCAGACACACGAGGTCACCGCACCGTGAAGTGAAAGTGCGAAGAGATTTAAATAATAATAATATTAGCCAAAAAACTTGACTATTTTTAAAAAATACGACAACTTACATCAAACTGAAAATTGACGTTCCTGGAAAAAAATAAAATATATAAAAAGTAACTATTAACAAAAGCAATCATTATTCTTTTAGCACACAAATTGAATAAAAATTTGTTATTGATTTTAGAATATAAAAAAAAGGAAACTAAATGTATGAAAGAAATAAAACGATCAAAAACCTTTTTTTTTTGTACACGAAATAAGCCAAAATAATAAGAAAAACGAACAATGTGGAACCAGTTAACCCAAACGAGCCACGATTTTTATTGAAAATATAATAAAAATACCATAACAAGGGCTCTTTCAATGCCTTTTACATTTTACTAGATGACCCCCGGTTTCATCCGCGTTAATATATATGATAACTGTTTTGCACCTATTATTTATAGTGTGAATTTTTTACGTATATACTTTATAACGTTAAAACGATTTTCATATTACAACCTAAGTATAAATCCTGCGATTAGTACATTCAAAAAAACAAACCCTTTAGATTTTTAATTTTATATAAGTGGATAATATATAATATGTTAATATTGTTACATTAAATATTATTTTCATTATTATTCTTTATTTATATTTCAACTCGTATATGAGACATTAGACATTATTATTATTAATTAGCGAATCTACAGATTCGCTAATCGGCACTGGAGTCGCGTGGCGGATATAGTTTCTTAATATCTCCTTTATAGGAGAAGATACTTTGTTGCTATTTAAATTTGGTAAATATTCATTAAGCTAATTAAAAAAGAAAAGTTTAACTTCAAATAGGGTTGTAAAATTTATATGATAAATATTGTGACTTTACTAACTCTCTCCAATCTCTTTGATTTTATATATTATGTATATCACCTATACGAATTATCAAATACCTTTATTTGTTCATATTATAATATATTTTTAGCTATTGTTTAACTTATAGTTAATGGCTAGCAATAATATTATAACATTATTAAATAAATAAATATCTATGAACATCATCTACTAAATATTGAGATTTATCGTATGGAATAAACGCTAACAACTCATATTACGAACACTGGATATGATTAAATATAAATCGAATTATCGAAATTTTACACTGAATCTGGAATCTAATAGGACTATCGTTTATGTTAAAATATTAACTAACGACAACCTTTTGTTTAAGCAAAATAAAATATATGTATTTTTTGGATAGTTGGTATTATTTAAATAATTAAAAAAAAAATTAAAGTTTAATCACTTTAATTTTTTTTATAATTGAGAAGTTTTAATTCTTTTTTTTTTATTCTATAAAATTACACGTTCACCAAGCAGTTTATTATTAAAATATTGATTAATATAAATCGTTCAAATCATCTTACTGCGCAGATCTTTATTCGTGTACTACGCAATTTTGATTTGTGTGACAATGATGCAGCAATCGTCATCTGAGTGACGTGTGTTCTTATCGATTTGTGTACATTCAATGAAAAAAATACTTGACTATTTCACGCAAAAATGTTTAAAATAAATTATTATATTTATAAAATTTTGTATCCAACATGCACTTTTTTTTTAAACGCACAAGCAGTTAGGACACTGTATCTCTACATGTTTGACGCAAACGTAGACCCAGTTGCCGATATAACTATATACATATATCCGTAATGTAAAATGTATAAAATAAACGGAAAAATTAGTTGAAAGTGTCGCTATCGTAAAAGATCAATCGTTAACATAACATGTCATAAATAGTTAATAGAATACCAATTGTTGTAAATAATGACAATTAGTGTAGCCCACGTTCAAGTTATTTCCTTATAAATGTTTATGTAGTCAATATTTAGGTTTTAATGTCTAGTAACACGTAATAATATTAAATATATTTATTATAACTACAAAGAACAAATAATAAATGTCAAAAAAATTATTTTGCGATACAGGCAAATCTTATTTTAGTCATAACGATAGCTTTGAACGGTTATTTTTATGATTGTAAGTGAAATAAAACTAAACAAAGCGAACTTGACAAAGACGATAATGTATTTATTTAATTCAAAATATTCATATTCAGTGTACACGGTCGTTGGAGATTTCATAATGATATTCAGGGGGAATCTAAAAACTATCTTCACCGTCTGGATTCAACAATACAGAAGCATTTAATTAGTAGAAACGGAACTATCGCTCCATGTTATTTACTTGAGACACACACGCTTTAAAACTTACATCAGTATATTAAAAATTTTATATAATTCTTTTTAATTTTATACATAATTTAAAAAAAAAACATATTATTAGGATGAAAATGCCACAAATTATCATAATACCTATTTTTCGATGACATGAACAAAGTTTTGAAAACAAAAAATATCACTCCTATTGATTAACTTAATATTTAAAACTCGTAGATTTGTTTAAAAAAAATAATTTATAATTTAGAAATTTTTGTTTCATATTTTATGTCACTTATTACATTATAAATAATTCATAGTTTTATAGAGGTATGTATATATTCCAAAAATACTCCTACAAATAATAGATGAAGCTTTTTAATTGCCCGCACAGGCGCAGACCTCTTTCAGTTAGGTATTAGAATGAAACTTGAAACGCTATGAGTAACTTCAAATGCGCTCGAATCGTTGGTTTTTCATCTAAGCCGTGTGTCCCGCAGTGGGCTCGGTACTTCTGGTGGGCTCTTAACATTTAGCTGGGAGCTGTATCAAACGACGCGGAAATTCCCACTTACTCTCTGATTGCCACACTAGGGGGGTTAATGACACTGTTGATACGGTGGGCCGAATACATTTTATTTTGCGCACTAATGGCTTACCACTTACTCGCAGATATTATGGTTTTTTTTCATATGAGGACGGAGTTACATAATCTTATTATTAATTTAATTTAAAAAAAATCACTATGGCATTTTAAATTATATATATTAAATATTTAATGGAAATGATGCAACCATTTATAAATCTACTTTACCTAGTAGGTAGTGTTGAAATTTCCTGATGTAAGATGTAATATCTCGTATAATTTAAAATGTATAATACAAACTTAAGATAAATTTGAGTTTTTTTTTATTTTATAAACGACTTTTAAAAATATTAATTGATTTAGATTGACGGATATCAGTGTGCAGAGAGTTCCAAAGCTTTAACCGTGTATGGATAACTATAAACTTGTAAGTATATGCATAGGATTATCTTATTGGTATTGAAAACAAGTTAATGCTATAAGAGCGCAAACTACGTAAGCTTTTTTAAAATTTATATTTCTATAAATAACATCAAATTAATTTTACTTACTAATATTACAACTTCTTTTCCACTCTAATTAGATTTAACTTCTAAAAACAATGTAATTACCATATGATATTATTCTTAGAAGGCTCTCTAGATGAATATGTTTAGTCCCGGGCTACAGAAATGAACAATTTTTATTATTAAATTGATATATTAAAAACTTAATTCATGATAATGTTATTAAAAAAATAAGATATTTAAATATAAAGAAAATTATTAATAGCATATCTAAAATATTCTAATGTAATATTTAATAAATGTTTATTAATGTAACGAATATAAATATTAATAGCTTATTATTGTACAAATAACGAAATATTCAAGAATAATTTATATATAAATATACCTACTTCAACTTTCTACTCTAGAAATTTAATATAAACTTCTTGAAACTACCAAACTAACCAAATAAACAATTAAACAATGAAGATATTCAAACACGGCCAGTCATCCGCAAACGATTGTATACAAAACGAACCTCCGTACACAATCACTATTTTCTATGAAAGGATTATCTTAAAATTTCAAATTTTAAACAATAAATTGATTATAAGTTAATGACTACCCATATTTAATAAAACAAGCATCACCTTGGACTAGTAGGTATTCCATCAATCGGCAGAGACAACTTAGTATACAATTTTACGTGATAAGCATTATGTGATTCATAAAATCCGAGGTGTTCCTCGCGATTTCACCCACGTTAACTTTGTTTGACATTTATGGTGACTGCTTCGCTGCTTGTATGAGCGTAGTTATTATCATGACTATTTTTGTCAATAAAATGTATATATAAAACAAAAACAACTTCAAATCGGACTAATAACTGCTACTACGGCTTTCAAACAATTCCTCTCCAGCTATTTAATAAACACAGTTGGATGGAGGCTGCGTTGAACCGGTCGCTGTGGAGGTCGATGGGGGAGGCCTACGTACAGCAGTGGACATCCAATGGCTGATATTATGATGATGATGATAATGATGATGATGATGATGAATATTAAAGCCATAGCCGTACAACACCTTCACAGAGTGCCTACGCTAAATATTCCTGTTATTTTTTTTATTGTTTTATGTTCTTGTATTTTTGATACCATTGTTATTCGATAAAATTAAAAACTTATTTTTAATAGAAAAGAAACAAATCACGAAAATTTTTTTTTTACAAATTGTCTCACACGTACGCACTCTCTAGTTATAAAGTCGTAAACTAAACACTACTTTAGTAGACAGTCGGTTGTCAACCAGATGATTTAACTTGATTAATAGGCGATTTAGAAGGCCTCATTAATACACAAGCCGATTTAAGCCCCATAATGCCTTCATCATAATCAAACAAAGAGTTTTGCCGACGTGATTGATTTCGATATTGAAAATTGTTTGTGCCGCGTTTAATGGACTAACGGTTTAGTTATCGGGTTGCTCGACAAATATTGTTTTAATTTTGTTATTTAAAGTCAAAGATTGAATACATTTTATATCGCAACTTTATAACTACTCTGTAAATGCACACACTTATGTATGCTTAAATACATTTCGATATACTTTGAACCGAATTTTTATTTATTTGTTGTAGAGAACTCCAACAGAAGCACATGAGTATTTAAAATACAAGTTATAGCATTTTGACGCATCAAAGGTATCGAAATACATGGTAATTGTTGGTATTGTATTAAATTATATATTATGTAACCTATTTGTGATTATTTTTTTATCATTCTGGTCTTATTGTAGTAAATAAGAGGGGCATTTGAAATGTTCATAGTCTAACCAGAAAAATTAAAAAATAAGAACTTATTTATTATTTATTTATCAACATATTCTTCCCCAAGTTCTATATACTTCTTCCATTGGCCTGACAGGACTTCTATAACAGGTTTAAAAAATATTCGTTCATACCTTTAAAATGTGCTAGTCTATAATTATATATATAGGAGACTTTCTATAGATATAGTCACTCATTACGAATATTCTTTTTGCCGAGTAGAGGTCAGCTAAGAACGGATTTTACGAAATTCTACCTCTAAGAGGTAGAATTTCCCGATTCCCGCTTCAAGTCTGGATGTTATATGTATTTATTTCTATAGTATGTATTATTTATATGTATATTTATAAAAATGTATATCAGTCGGCTGTTACCTAAAACACAGGCATTAATTTGCTTACCTTAGGAACAGACGATCGTGTGTGTATGTCAAACATATATTTATATTCAATAATAGTCCTAGACAGCTTTTATCTCCTCTTTCTTAGTTTTAGTGTAAGATAAAGTTAAATGGGTACATACCTAATTTGTAACGTTTTCTGATCTTTTTCCAACATTAGTGCGTGGTGCCAATCTGTACTAATTGGGGTGTTAATGTCGTATAGTTCAAAAATGTTTCCAAGTTCACTTCGGTGTCTTCTATTTCATTGTGAACTACAGATGCCTTGCTGATGAGTCATTTAGTTTAAGACCCTTGACTTAAAACAACACCAACATTGAAGTAAAAAATATTATATAAAACACTATTTTACAATAAAGCGATCACACCGTATATTTACAACTTAATTTTGTTACGTTTAATATAAAGTCTTGTCTGTTCCATCAGGAGCACCCAAAAAAAGATATCACCTACCCCTGCGTCAATACTGGAAAATATAATAGACGGATTGAGTTGTCAAACATGTGTCAAAATAAAATGTAATTTAAATCAAAAGCACTAAGGAGTATTTATATCAAAATAACTTTCTACCCCCTTTTAACCCCGTTAGTCAATGAATTTCGATAAAATACGAAACACATCTTCAATCAATTCTGTTAAAGAATATTTATGCAAAATTTGAAGTAGATTGGACCAAGGAACTACGTTGTCCCATACAAACTTTGCCTCCCTTTTTCATCCCTTTAGAGGTAGAATTTTGTAAAATCCGTTCTCAGCTGACCTCTACTTGGCAAAAAGAATATTCCTACCAAATTTCAAGTTTTTAGGTCTCATAGTTCCAGAGATATCGTGATGAGTGACTATAAATATAGAAAGTCTCCTATATATATATATATATATATATATATATATATATATATATATATATATATATATAGATTTTCGAGTATCGACGCAGGTGTAGCTTATAAAAAGTATAAATTTCTAATTTTTTAAATTTTAGTTAAAGACCCGTGCGAAGCCGGGGCAGGCCGCTAGTAATAATATAATGCTAATGATAAATATGCTTAACCTACTCATTTGTAGAAAAAGGAGAGAATACGGGGCATGGAGTATCAATTCAAAGCCACTTTAGATACTAGATTTCTGCCATAGTCTCGACTAACGTGTAAACTTGTGCATCATCCTAGTGAAATAAAACTTTTCTTCGTATCAATCCATGAAGTTTTTCTTTAATTAACTTACATAGACTCGCAGGAGATTATAATTATAGGCCGAGTTAATTGTTTAATCCTTCGCATCCCAAAAAACTGACGCCATCACTTTACCGGCCAAAAACTACTTCAGCTTTTTCGAAGCTGGAGATTCTGGTCTTTTCCATTGTTTAGATTGATTTTTTGTATCTTGAGAATGGTGATGCATTCAGATTTCATTCATAGACACAAATCTCTCAACAAATTCCGTTCAGTCAGCCTCAAACAGTCTCGAGAATCGTTAGTCGAACGCGTTTTTGTTCAACTGAACAGCCGAGATACCCACCGCGCATCCACCTCTGAAAAGAGCAGCTCAGTGGTAATTATTTAGTGCGTTTGTTCAGATGAGATGTCAATGGTGCTAGCTATCTCCACAACAGTCAATCCTGTTCAGATAAAATCATGTTTGTAAATATTTTCATCTGTGGTAGACATTGATAGCCGACCGTTAACTTGGGTCATCTTCGACACTATTTCGACCACGTTTTAACTCTGCTACCCACTTTTTTACAGTAGTATACGAAGGTACAAATTAAAAGAAAGAAGAAAAGAAGGCACAAAGTTGCTAACATGTATTTATAAATTTGTTTTGGTGTTAAACGTTTCTTATTCGTGTACTTAATCACAGCATGATGTTCGGTTTTATCCATTTTTTAAAATTATCACTACTCGTTCGGTGTTATAGTGTGTGTGTGTAACGAAGGCAAATAAGGAAATTAAATTAGACACAATTGCTTCAAAAACAATGTAGCTTCAAAAATGTATATATATGTAATATATAAATAACGCAACTCCCGTCTGGTCAAAGGGTCCTTCCTTTTCAATGGCAGCCTCTCCCTACGCCAAACTGGTGACCCCGACGTGATCGTCACTTTCTCGCACCCTAAAGTATCAACAAGTAGTAGTAGTTTTTATTAAGATAATTAGTATCAAGTGGCAAGAAACTCCGCAGTTACTCTTTTGAAAATAATATATAAACTGTATTTTAGTACAAATTAGTAATACCTTGCATGAAATA
Source organism: Euphydryas editha (assembly GCA_036937285.1). NCBI lineage: Eukaryota > Metazoa > Arthropoda > Insecta > Lepidoptera > Nymphalidae > Euphydryas > Euphydryas editha. The sequence goes on along the minus strand of JAUPFZ010000011.1, from coordinate 12,035,357 downwards.
CAGCGCCACTACGTCCACACATCTTTATCAACTAAATAATCCTGCACTGAATAATACGCTTTATCTATTTTTTTTTCTTTTTAATAAATTCTTTAAATTCATGTTGAAACAATTCCAAAATTGTGGGATTTTATTATACATCATATATACATCATACATAATACCATAACCCACCATAATGCGAAAACCATTGTTGACAAGTTCGGTATTGACCAGATTTTAAATATTTAAACTTCTTCTTCTCTCCACTTTTTCTTATCTAATGATAATCATAGAAACTTAAGAATATACAAATAAGACCAGATACAAATAATATAAGACCTGAAACAAATATTGGCACAAATACAAATATCTGCCCCGATCGGGAATCGAACCCACGACCACCGCCATTGAGACGAGACGTTAAGGCGACTACTTGCACCACTACACCAGAACGGTAATAAATACTTCGTTCGTTGTATCGTAGGTAATACACCACAAGTCAATACGATTTTATCTCTTATATTTGAATAAACCCGCAAGTAATTATTTTTTAAATTTTAATTGACTCGGCACAGTTGGTAGTGACCCTGCTTTCTGCTCCAGGATCGTGGATTCGATTCCCGCCTCTAGTCTGGGTGTAATATGTATTTATTTATATATGTATTATTTATATGTATATTTATAAAAAATGTATACCAGTCGGCTGTTACCTAAAACACAGACAATAAGTTGCCTACCTTAGGAACAGACGATCGTGTATGTATGTCAAACATTTATTTATATTTAATAATAGTCCAAGACAGCTTTTATCTCCTCCTGTATAGTTTTAGTGTAAGATAAAGTTAAATGGGTACATGATTTATAATGTTTTCTGATCTTGTTCCAACATTAGTCCGTGGTGCCAATTTGTACTAATTGGGGTGTTAATGCCGTATAATTCAAAAATGTTACCAAGTTCACTTCGGTGTCTTCTATATCTTTGATGCTTGCTAATGAATCATTTAGTTTAAAACCCGTAACTTAAAACAACACCAAAATTGAAGTAAAAAATATTATATAAAACACTATTTTACTATAAAGCATCCACACCGTATATTTACAACTTAATGTTGTTACGTTTAATATAAAGTCTTGTCTGTTCCATCAGGAGCACCCAAAAAAAGATATCACCTACCCCTGCGTCAATACTGGAAAATATATTATAATAGACGGATTGAGTTGTCAAACATGTGTCAAAATAAAATGTAATTTAAAAAAAAGCACTTAGGAGTACTGATATCAAAATAACTTTCTACCCCATTTTAACCCGATTAGAGGATGAATTTCGATAAAATACGAAACACGTCTTCAATCAATCCTGTTAAATAATATTTATGCAAAATTTGAAGTAGATTGGACCAAGGAATCACGTTGTCCCATACAAAGTTTGCCTCCCTGTTCCATCCCCTTAGAGGTAGAATTTCCTAAAATCCGTTCTTAGCTGACCTCTACTCGGCAAAAAGAAAATTCCTACCAAATTTCAAGTTTGTAAGTCTCATAGTTCCAGAGATATCGTGATGAGTGAGTATATCTATAGAAAGTCTCCTATATATATATACCTATATATATATATATATATATATATATATATATATATATATAAGATTACAAAAATAAAATTATATACATACGCTTTTTGATAATAACGTTATACATTGATAAAATAGATTAAAGTATTGTTGGCGCGTCATTAAATCTATTTTATATTCCATCGTGTATTTTTTTTTTCTTTCTGTTATCTAAAGTTGAATCATAATAAAAACGTCGATAACATAAATTAATTAAAGTACGTAGAGGCAATAAACAACAGAACAATATTGGAGAGAGAGGAGGGTACTAATGAAATGTAGCGAGCGGGCTTCTCTCGCTAAATGTAGCGAAACAAACGCACACAGGCACACTCACTCACGACATCAACAACAAAAACAAAGATTCCAGAATAAGATGTGTAACCGAGAATGAAGGTTTCTGTCGTTTCTTTTGTTTAATAAAATATTTAGACAACAAAATACATACCGCGACTTTGACATCGGCTTTCTTTTTGATGTTTCCCTCGCGGCGAATTACTGAAATAAAATTTGAACAATGCAAAGATTTTCTTTAAATCAGGGTTAAGAATTTTGAATAATTCTTTAGCTTTATATTTAAGATAACGCAAATTTCGTCTCAAATTTAACGTTACATAAAAGTCGCTTGATGGCTTGGACGTATTTTGCCAAAAAGGAATTGTGCACACTCGGTGCTACACTCGAAGTTTTCATTGTTACATCTTAACTTATGCAATATAGCGTCTGCTTCTTTAATACTTTCCACAACGCTCGATTACGTTTAACGGCGCGATTCAGATGAATTTTCTTATTTACTGTAAGCCGGCAGAAAATCGGCTCGAGGGAAATTCTTAGTCGCAGCGATTTCACACAAGACACGCTTGATTGAACGCATTTGGGCCTTTATTAGATTTGTTATTAGATTGCTTTTATTTTATTACATGAGACAAGTTTACTAGTTCATTGTTTTCCTTGGAATTTATACTTAGAATTCACACAGAAAGTAAAAAAAAAACTAATAAAGTGTTTAATCAAGAAATAATATTCTACCCTTGCTTATAATATTTATGATTGTTAAATAAATATATGTTTTTCTCCTTAAATAAATCATCGTTATCATCCAGAAGTCACCATTACAGCTATTGCTATATGGAACTGTAGCGACCATTGATGCAGATTCGAGATGAGTTGGGCTACTCGTGTAACAGTTAGTCTACTTCTTCTGCAGATCCCCTCACTGATGATACGATTTCATGGAAATACACTGAACGTCACCACGCTCAACTGCATTTTTTAAAGAGCTTTAGTTTTCAGGCACTGAGGCATCTTAGACAAGAATATATCATAAAGTTTCCGAATCGTTGCCCAGCTAGATGCGGTGACTTACGTTTTCCCCGAAATTGAACCTATTTTGTATCCCAGATAAATAATTTAAACATACACATAGATTCATAGTTTTGAGAACAGAATTATTAATAAATATTGAATGAAGCTGAACAAGTGTATTTGACAGAATCTAAGCTTTGCTTATTTTGTTTTGATCTCCTCAACGGTGCTTTTTAAACCTATATAGTAGCACGGTTGTTGTCTTGGAGAATTTTGTTAAGACTTCCCAGGATCAATGTCGTAATGACGTCATGTGATTTCTGACAGCCTGGTCATTTCGTAAAGTGGTATTTTTTTAAGGTTAGGGGACGTGCTGCTCTGTCTATAAACGAAATTTCAAAAAAGGCCACGCTCTAATGGAAAGTACATAAAAAATACTAAATTTTTCATATTTTTAAATATTTTTAGGTCAAAAGGAATTTTGGGTATAGAGGTGTTCCGGTTGATAAAAAACGTCCCATATATAAATTATGTTTATAGATTATTCTTGTTATTTACTATTTTACTTAATAGCTGTCCCAAAATATTACTACTAGTAATAATTACTAATAGAAATAGTAATTTATTTATGTTTCTTTTTGTTAAATCAATTATTTTTTGGCATAATTGCTCAGCTCTACCTTATAATATCTGATTTTTTGAATATAATCGAAAACACTAATTCTTATTCATAGTATTTTGAATCTTAATTATTCAATAATTAGCCCCTAAGTCTATTAAAAGTATTAAGAATAAATGATACAATTTAATACTCGTATAAACAAACACTTTGAATATTATCGTACATAATATTTTATTTTGACTAACAAGTTTCAAAGTTTATCGATTTCAAATAAAGAAATAATCCTTTCCCATCTAGATTTAAAATATAGTAAAAGCAATGTATATAATTATCATGAGCCTGATTTAAACATAATCAGTTATCATTTATGGAAAAAAAAGTTTTCAGATATATACCTGATGGTCATTTTTCGATCTGCCATAAAAACATCTTCAATTTTTTTCACGTTATCTTCAGTGAGAAAGAAAAAATAACACTCGTGGTGAAGGATCTTGCCGAGACCTACTCATACGTCTCGAGTAGGAGGGCTCTTGGTGAGAACCCCACGTTGGACGGGATCATACGGGATAGGACAGGAAGCGATAATGCGGAGGTGGGGGAAGGACCTGGTGGGGCAGTCGTATAGCACACGCGTAACGGCTGCTCTGCGCCCGGTCCTTGAGTGGTGAATGCATCGAAAACGCAAGCCCCTCACCTTCCGTCTGACGCATATTCTCACCTGGCACGGTTACTTTGGTGACTACCTGTGTCGAACGGCCCACAGGGAGCTGACGACTGAATGTCACGATTGTGGCGCGGCGGTGGACTCTGCCCAGCACACCCTCGAGGTGTGCCCGAGATAAGCGGTGCTACGTCAAGGTCTGACGTCGGTCCTCGGACGGGACTTGTCGCTTCCGAGCGTCATCACCGCGATGCTCGGCGACGACGAGTCTTGGAAGGCGATGAGTTCAATCTGTGAAACAGTGATGTCCCAAAAGGAGGCCGACGAGCGGATGAGAGAGGAGGCCGCCGACGTGGCTTCCATCCGCAGGCGACGAACGGGGGTGCGTAGGAGGCGCTACTTAATGCGCCTCCAGTAACGCCCCTGTGCCCGTGTCGGGCTGGGATGGGAACCCAATCCTGCAATACATGGCGTCGTCGGGACTGTTCAGAGGTAAGCCGGAGAGTGCCCATGGAGAAGAAATCTGGCCTTTTCGCCGAGGCCAGCCTGTCGCTGGAGGGATCCCGTTGCCTGCAGATCCGGGACCCTCCAATTAAAGTGGCTGAAGGCTCCCACAGGGGTTTAGTATGGTATTGCACCCCCAAGTGCTGAGTCCGACATACGGTCTAGTACTGCCTACCCCGGCGTCCTAGATATAACCCGAAAATGGGTTTCCACGCGAAGCAAAAAAAAATTGTGGTGCTATGTCGGTAAACTCCTCATGGTGCAAGGTTAGGCAACGTAGTCAGCAATAACTTTAGCACCAGTTAATGCTAGCTTTGGCTAACGACCGACCGGTGGGAGCAAAAGCGCAACGGGGCGCCGAGGCTCTAGTCTTGTGCTGTGGTCACCCCAGTCATGGTGAATTCTAAGTGGACCATGTCTACTCCGGGCATGGCTAGCGATGATTCTGTAGCTGCCGCTGGCTATGGCGATCCGGACCGCATGGCAACAGATCCACTTTTTGCCACCGGTCAGGCATGTGTTGTGTCGCTGGGGTTTTGTTGGGTCTGTGGGTTGGATCACTCAATGCTTGCACTTTGCAGAGCAGGGCTAGTGGCGAATGGCGAATGGCCCGTACTCGGGAGTTGGGTCAGTTCTGATACTTTTCTGCCTAGCGCAGAGAGATTGGTCGAGCGGCTCCTCGGAGGGGTCCTAAGGCTAAGCGTCGAAGTTGTATGCGTAAGCGATTTCATGGCGCCCCACTACGGTGCCGACGATGTCGATGGGTTTTAGTAGGTATTCAGCCTGTCAGATTAACGTATAGTCCTGGCGTCTGGCCGAGAATCCCACATACCCGCTGCCTCACAGGGGGATGCGTAAATGCATTTCCCATCGTAAAAAAAAAAAGGTTAGATACCATTAGGTACGTAAAAAAATTGTTTAAAGTTATACTTGCGCTATCAAGACAAGTCTAGGCACTCACACTAGTGTTGATTATTTCTACTATTTTCGAATAATAAGTATCATCAATCGTCAAAATTGTATGTATTTTTTATTATTATTATTATTTTAGTGCCCAATTTGTCTATACTCTACTTTCTACAAATTTAAACATAGCTCATACTGCTCATAATGTATTTGGCAATTCTTTTCACAATTTTTCACAATTCTTTCTCATTAATATAATAAATTGAATGTCAATATTTATGAATTTCAGCAATCTTGCCATTTTAATCGATTAAAAGTAATGATTATTTTGTTCAGACTGGAAAATATTAAAATGTAACATGTACATGCAAATATTTATTTATTTTTATAAATTTTCATATTTTTTATAAAATAAAGCAATGAAAGGTAGTGGTGAAATTACATTTAGAGTTGTTTTTCATAAGTACTAGGGCTAGACTTATGCAAAAAAAAAAACAAGGAAAACATTACGGTAAAAAAAATTGTTTTACATTTTTAAGTGTCAAATTATTTGAATTTACTTCTTCTTTGTTTAAATTCTAAGACTTTTTTATGTATTAAATTGTAAGACAAATGCTTTGGTCTATTTTTTGAGTATTTTTCTACCGAGCAACGTCTAATTTATCATTTTTTTTTTCATTTGTTCGTAAGTTATTTGGAAACAGAAAATATGCATACATATTTACATACAGGACAATTACATAACGCTCCTCTTAGGCTTTGTCCCAGTCGGGTAAAAACTGCTTTTAGAGGTTGCCCGTCGCGTAGACACTTGAATCTTTTAGAATTTTATAAAGCACAATACTAAACTTAGTTTAGTTGAACTTAAATTCTGTTTTATTACCCATTAAATATTGTGAAGGCGTGTAGAAGAGTAATATAGTTATCGTCCAATATACGTATTATTATATAACGATCGTTTTTAAATAAAACACGAACAATATTCGAATTCCGAAAGAATTATAGCTTAAATTTTAAATTCCGGCCATATTCGAACATTATAAAACGAATCCGTTCTTGACGCATAAACCCTTTGTTCCGCGCTGCCTGACATGTAATAATACAATATTGATGACGCAGTAGCGACACTCCCATATCAATAACCTATCGACAAAAAAACTATGCTATCATAATATAATTTAATTTCAGCGTAAACGGGGAGTGGTCATTACGGATAGTATGAACGACGTATAGGATAACTGTAGCTGTTCTAATATAATTAAAACATTCGCTGATACTAAACACTAGTATTAATGATTAATTATATTTTTTAACGTTCTTAAACATTATCTTTGACCTACCATTACCCTTTTTCTTCCAGAATTTTAACTAAAGTCTGCTTCAATATTCTGATCTAGATTTGACAGGTCACTGAATTTTATTCGAGAACATTAACCTTTGTAACTATTTCCTGGTCAATTTATCAGGTAGGTACTTATGATTACAAACTGAAAAAACACACAAAATTAGAAAAATATGTTTTTTCAAACATAAATATTTAGGATATTATAAGCAACACCTACAAACATTTAAAATATAACCTTATTAAAAAATTAAACAAGTATGTAAGAATAAAGCTCTGTAAATAATCTATTTCCTTCTACTTCTATTCAGTGATCTGGCTTTTTGTCCATACATTTGCCGTGTCTGCTGTTCGTCTCTGAAACATGGTACCTGAATCTATCCGTAAGGCTCCTTCACATGACTCATTTAAGAGACAAGTTAAGGAATTCTTTTTAACCAAAATTTAACCTAATTCGATAAACCCAATAAACACAATGAATAATATGCTTGTATATATGTATCTGTTTATGTATATGTATTTATACACTTATATTATGTATATATTGCTCATGTATTTAATATAATAATTGTTACGAATTTTTTTTTTGCTTTTCAAACTAAATATATTTTCTCAATTTCCAATTTTTGCACACCTACAAACTTTCACTCTTATACGTCCTAAAGTTGGCTGGTAGAGAATGCTTTTAGCATTAAGCCCGCCTTTTGTACAATTCAATTTTGTGTTGTGCAATAAAGTATAAATAAATAAATTCATTAATATTTTTTTTTAAGTCGTGTATGTCTTTTAAATTATTTACCTGCGAGTATTCTTATGCGAAAAAGTGACATTACAGAATTTTCAAGTAAATAATATATTAATCTAGACTAATATTTGTAAAATGAAGCTGGAAAGTTTAACTATATGTTTGAAAAGTTTAAAAAATATTTTTCTATTAGAGTGTCAGTGGGTAACCGTGGTACGGGTACCGTGTACCGTTGTACAAAAAAAAAAAAATTCATATGTATATATATGTATGTACGTGTGTGTGTATGTACGTATATGTATATGTATGTATGTGTGTATATATGTATGTATGTATGTGTTTGTATGTGTATATATATATGTGTGTGTATGTATGTATGTATGTGTGTATATTTTTATATGTAAATTATATTTGTAAAGAAAGATAGTAATAATAAATAAATAATGGTCAGTATACGGACTCGCGTCATAGAGATCCTAAGTCTAGTTAGGTCTAAAATAGTACGCATGAAACTATATTAACAATCATATACATTTAATTAAAAAAAGGCACGGGCAAATATAAGCCCGTGGATATTTTTGTTACTTATAAAAAAAAAAAACCGTGGTACAGGGTAACCATAAGAGTGGTCTAGTTTGTTGATAACTTTATTGATAGTTTCATTTCTTGATACATTTTTTCTAATAAAACATAACTAATTTCAATGAAACACTGCGTGGATCTTTGCTGATGCTCCTTACTAATTGTAAGTTTGTCATCAGGTCATCTGTACCTCCACTTTACAATTCAGCTAGTCTCCATCGAGTCTTGATCAAATATAAATAAATGGTATTACTTTCGAGAAAAAACTATCCGTTACAATATATCTTAGCCTTTAACTGATCTTTAATTTTAGAATAAGTGAATTCTTGTTTCAGATTTTTTTTTTTTGTATATAAAATATCGTTAGCAGTTAGCAAACTTACGCCTCATAAAAAGCTCGCGATCGTTCAGCAAGCATAAAGGGGAACTATGTTCCACGTATCTGATGTATATCTGAAAAGAGTTGTTGAAAGCTGTTGGTTTTCAAGCGAAGGGCCTCTGTCCAGTGGTGGACATCAACCGTCGGTAGATAAAGATACGATGACGATATTCTTATTATTGAAAAGATCATTGTTTTTTTTATGGTTCTTTGATATTACTGGATATTGCAAGTAATATTTGTTTCTGTGTAATATATGAACTGTCGCGGAATCGTATTTCCGTACAGTTTTTATTTAAAAAGAAATGAAAGTGTAGCACATGCGCAAATGTAAAATACTACGTAAAATTTAAGAATTTATGGACTTGTTTGATTTTTTGACATAATATTTTTTCGCTAGCGGTAGCAAATATTTTGATAGTTTCAGCATGTAGAAGTTCTCTTTAGTGATGTTTCACATTCACGGTGCCAATTATTATTATTTTCATTTAATAAAAAAAGATTGCAGCGTCTTTTCAAAAATTATACAAACCACTTTTAACCAGTTCCTGTCTAAATACTCATAAAATTAATATATTTAATTTCTTTTTCAGATCTTTGTAAACTACTTAAGTTTATACTTACTTACATAAAGAGGCAGAAATTTATCGGTAAAATCTACAATTGAAAAGCCTTAATAATACCAGGATTTATATAATCCTAACGTACTCATTACAATACTTAGGAATCGGTTGGTAATCTTCTTCAAAGCAAGTACTCCAAATCTTCTAAATTAAACTTAAAATTATACCGGGATTGGCGAATAATCGGATTAAGGGTATTCCTATAATATCTCAACATGAAATTAGTGGTATATAAAATGATTAAAAGAGTAATTTATTTTCTTAATTTCGATATGTTATATCCGATTTATAAAAAGTCTAAGCCCTAAGCTGTACTGACTATTGACAAAATATGAAATTAACAAAATTATAATAATATATTATTTATATATATATATATATATATATATATATATATAAATAATATATTATTATAATTTATATATATATATATATATATATATATTTTGACTTATAATAGAACAAGTTACCGAAAACGGCAATCTTTCGTCCGCCTAGAATTAATTTTAAAAAAAAAATCTTTGAAAGTCTCTTTAAAAAACGATTTTTTTTTAATTATTTCGGATATTATCTGACATAAGCTCATACACATTAATAAACGGTGTTGTTTTTCTTTAAAATTATTTAAATATATATATTTATATTTGATGATCTTTGTATCATTGCTTACTTTATGATTATGCGGTAAAAGGCCGTATGAAGAACCAAAGGAAATGCAATTATAAAACTAACTATCACACAATATTTTTCCTCGATTTGTATTTTTATTGGCGCGGCTTGCGAATATTCGTTGCACTAACCCCTGAAAAAGATATGAGCAGTTTGGTGTAAATTCAACTTCCGGGCTTTCTGCCAACTCTATTCGCACTGCAGAAAGATGAGGGATCTATAAAATTGTATTACATCGTTTCCAGTAAGAGGTGCAAGCTCTAGTGTAATTTTAAATTTATCATCTACTTTTTTTTACTCGATGCTTAAACTATATATATAACATAAACTAAAAACATAACTACTTATGCTAACCTACTGTTTAGGGTTTAGGGTTTTTTTTTTTTTTTTCTACTTTTAAGTAGGGGTTTTATTCCGTAGAATATGCCAACCCCATTGTACCTCTAACTTTTACTCTCTCAAAGAGAGAGAGATTCACTGCGGGGAATCATTGATCATCCGGCATAAGTGTATAGCTGCCTCTGTTGTTGGTTGAGCTAATATACTGTGGACGATTCCTACATCATATGTGTTTAGTTTTAATTTCCTCACAAGTGTTTCCCTCTCTCCTCGCGTGCGGGCACATTCCATCAGAACATGTTGAGGTTTAGGGTTTCTAAGTTATGTTTATGTATGGGATTCTTTCTTTGTTTGTAAAAAATATAAACACACACATACATATTCACACACACACACAGACACACACATATATATATATATACCACCAGTTCCTATTTTTTTACTATTATGTCGGTAAGATCGAAAATATTATTCATATTTCATCAGTATATAATTCGTATCTAAATATAATATAACCGAGCAAAGCTCGGGCAGCCAGGTACTATATTATGATAAAATACATTGCCATATCATGGTATACCTACTTAGCTTACTTTCATATATTCAAAACTGTTTCTTCCTAAATTTATACAATTAATTTTTTATGTCTCAAATTCTTATATGCGTAAAAGCGTTTTTTTTTTTTAATTTTTGATACGGAACTATACATTATAATTGTATATACTCGTATAATTGGATGATGTTAATATAATCTTGTCATATTTACATGCAACCAATTATAATTTAAATTAACAATGATTATCTGAAAATAGAAAAGCACTGTAAATTTGTGAGAATATAAACTTGCAAATAATGCATAAGATCTCGCAACTGAGAGTAATGTTTATATTATTCTACTTCATTTTTTTTTCTATTCAACTTTTTAACTAATCAGATTTTTTAATTCATAACAGAACTATTATTTATGTGTTTTACTTTGTCTGACATCGTACGTTATGTTGTTGCTAATACTTGCTATTTACTTTATAATAAATTTACTAATTATTAATTATATACTTTATCTTTTTATTCCATCTTTGTCTTTTGACTACGTATGGGCCAATTATTATTAATAAACATACGCTAATGTGTGCTCTTCTTCTAAGCCTTATTGCTCATTTGATCGCATCTCTGAGTTTAACTTAATACGTTCCGTAACGTAAAATTATTAATAATTTATCATCATCATAGAACAATATCAATATCTTACTTCACGTCACGTTAGCTGCCTTAATTTTATAGACAGAAATGTAAGAGCCTAATCACACGGCGTATTTTAAACACACAGACGCCGCGCAGATGACGTTTTGATGAAATAATTTGTTCTACCACGTCCGACGTTTCGACACGTCACGAAAATTAATTGTACTACAATGCAATGCAGACGCGCGGGCGGTCACCGCTTGACTCGAGTACATCAGTGCACCGGTCGTTGCCCGCTCCCGCGCCGTTGCCCGCGCCGCTGGTTTTGAGGATCGGTCCATTTGATTATACGCATAAGATCTTGCCGCTCCCGCCCCGCTGCCGATTTCGGTCTGCTGCCTGCAAGATTCGAGGCAGAGGCCTTACAGCCATACAGACATGCTGTAGTCGCTCGTAGCATCCGTGCAATTGGTGAGCTCGCGCCTCTCCTCTGCCCCTTCTTCGCCCCTTTGTACGCACGTTTGAAATAATGCAAACGCAACAATCAGCATCTACGGCGCCGAAAACACGCGTACCTAAAACGCGCGTCGCCTGCGCGTTTCAAAAACGCTGTGTACTATGCCTCTTACAAACAGCACATATATTACAATTTATGAGAACAATTCAAACCTATACATTAAACAGAATATTAATTGAAAGTTTTATATGAAAGTATCTTTAAAATCGTTTTATGAAATAAAAAGTCTTAAATTTCAGACACAAGACTCTAATCTTTATGTAAAGCAAGATTACAGTGCATTAAATAAATATGATAAAATAAGAATTTTAATTTTAATGCAACTTTAAAGTTGTACTTGTTAGTTAATACATAAATGCATAGCAATAGATCATCTACAAGTTCTTGAAGCAGACGAAATGTCTGTATTCTGTATCTCGCAGCGAGTTTTAACTCAAATAACTGTATTTCCCCACAAAAGTTCTTCAACGCCTCGATGTGAACATAACATGATTTATGAATTTAAAATTTTACTTCGAAGCTGTCTAACTATGTAACAATAAAATAGTTCGTAACAGTTGTGTTCACGAAGATCGCAAATACTTTCTTATTGAACTATTTCACATACATTTTCGAATGACCTAAAGACTTTAATAAGTATTAACACACCAACATGTACGTTTTTTACTCGTTTTATATTATTTTTGTATTTACTTTTTTAATTTTGTTATTGGTTGCTAATCAAAGAGTTTTACTTGTCAAATTGTACGTTTCTAGACTGTAAGTCAGTCAATAAGTCAGTCAGTATAGGATATTTTATAAGTAAAGATATACTAATGTTAAGCCAAACCTTTTTTTTTTAAATTGTCGTGTTGTTGTGTCGTGGTATGATACATTTGCATTATTTCTTGTATAGTTCGAAGATAATATACTATAGTATAAAAACTTGTCTTATACAAAAAAAAAAGTAATAACTTAAAACTAGGATTGCAGAAATAGTTCGACGACATTATGCAGAAGTTTTATATTTGCGGTGGAACTTATAACCACAACTTGAAATTGTTAAATGATAAGAAAATTGCAATTCCTTTTTCAGTCAATTTATAGCAAGCGATGTATATTAAGATCTCTAATAAAGTAAATTATGTAATTTTTTAAAGTAAGTTTAAATTAATATTAGAGACAGGTGCGCCGGCTCGTTATGAGAGTATTTCATAATTACGGCAGTCGCTGGGGGATACCTAAAGCGATGGGTATTACAAAGAACAATTTGCACGTCTAGCGAAGTCTTTTTAAATAAAAGATGACGATTTTTCTCGACTTGTCAGATAAAACTCTACTTTATTGTATTATTGCATTATGATTACAGATGTTCTGGGATTTGTAATTTGCTCTTTTAATAAATATAATCCAATTAGCTTTGAAACAAACGTATACTAAATAGCTTTAACGTAATTATAATACTTCTTTCTAAGCCGTCGTAAATCAATAGATTTTTCGCCTTCCACACACAATGAGTATTTAGTATCAACACATAATTTATTTAAAAACCACTTCAAAGATAAAATAGCTATTTATACATGTGGGGTGCTATGTCGGAGACCTCGTGGTGCACCCTGGGCAACGGATTCAGCAGTAACTTCCGACTAAGTTACTGCGGCTAACGACCGACAGGCGGGCGGGACAGCTCAGGAAGGGGATGACTCGCTCACCCCCTCCACTCGGGGGCGCGAAAGTGTACAAGCCACTGAACCCCTGGATAAACTGATCAGTGAGCTCCACTTGGTTCCTGTGGCTCGCAATCTGGGGTGCGCGGTGGGGTGTGTAAGTAGAGAAGGCGTGGAGAAATGAGGGAAATTTTTCTCCCCATTCGGTGGTAGGAGCGGGCAGGTTCGCTCATTCGCTCTGTGCGCGGATCGCCTGGGGCAAGCCTGGCTCCCTGCAGTTCTTGCGAGGCTGTCTATAATGCAATCTGGCAGCGGGAGTGGGGTCACTCAATGCTGGAACTCTTCTGCTTTGCGGAGGAGAGTCGGCGACGAGTAACCTGACCTCAGGAATTTTACCGTTCCCTATACCCCTCTGCCCCGCGCAGAGGAAACCGGTCGAGTGGATCTTCGGACGGACCACAAGACCAAACGCCGGGGCGTCATGGTTGTATGCGAAAGCGATCCCATGGCGCTCCACTACGGCACCGACGGTGTCGATAGGTTGTAGTGGGTATTCGGACTGCCAGACTGACGTGCAATCCTAGCGTCCGGCCGCGAGTCCCACATACCCGCCGCCTCCGGGCGGGATGCATAAATATATTTCCCATTGTTAAATAAGCAAAACAAAATTATATCCATACATACTAGTGGTCGCCCAGTGGTCGAAATTCGACTTAATCTATATCTGACAGCAGTGTCAACATCATAAAATATGATTGAGCATAACATGGATAGCGACATATGCAGCAGTCATTGGACCTGATCTGTGATAAAAACATAAAGTATTTGGAAATGACACACTCCACTTGTAACTGCCTCGGAAACTTTATATCTTCTAGCATCACGAAAAATCTTCTGCACGAGATCGGATGTAGTATTCACAGTTGTAATCTTTGAAGTTCAACTTAAAAACTAGTGTAGGTTTTATCTTGATAAACCGTCTTAGACTTGTAAACAATTGTACTGAAATCATAACGGAGTGGTACTATACACACGCTTTTTTTATAATATCGACTGCTGTGTCTTTACTATGAATAAATGTACCAAATCCTCATTTAAAAAAATGCTTCTGTCTGTTTGTCGCTATACATGCACATTACTAAAAACCCGCTACATGATGTTCAATGAAATTATATGATGATTGAAAGATTTCCGTCGAATAGTCAAAAAACTAAAACCAGTAAAGTAGTATTTTATTCACGCGTACGAAGTCACCGATAAAAATAAGAACATATAAAAATTTTCATTTAGCTTTATTGAAAATGCTTCTAAAAATGATGCTCAAACTAAGAATTAATCTATAAACATCATAAACACAGTAATTTCAACGCTTAAATAAATTTATTGATAAAAAATTCATTTTATAAGACTAATAACTCTCCACTGTATTCCGGAAAAAAGATACTTGATATCAAAGTTTAATATATGAAAAAAATGAGAATGAGGAGCTTATCTTCAATCTATATTTCATTTCATTATTATCTACTTACATGCTGTCTTGTACTTATCAAACATAATTATGAGTTCTTATCGAGTAATTTAAGCGGGAATTATATGAAAATTGATAGAATGAAGTGATTGAATTTATTTTCATTTTAAAGCACCATTTACAGTTCCAAATTTTTGGCATTGGCCAAAAAATTCTTTACATGTCTTCAAAATACTATATTGTGAGCTTATGCTAGCTCTCGCTTGCGTGAGGTATGAATATAGTACTTCTTTTTTTTTCATATTTTAACTTATATACGGTTTCATATTTTATATAATATACGTTTTCTGAAAAGAGAAAATGACGTTCGTCTTTAGTTGAAAAAGTTTAGCTCCACATCTTTTTTAGAAATTAAATTTTTAATAATCAAAGTTGATCCAAATACCTCGATCGATTACAATATAATTGGTTACTCATAAAAAAGAGAAAAAAGACTGTTTTGTAAAAAAAAAGCAAACCGACCGCGGAAAGCCGCTTTATGAATAATCACAAAGTAGCATAAGGAAATCGGTTTGACTTTCTAATATCGATTCGTTCAAGTTTAATAAAAATCAAAAAGGAAGTTGTTACGAGTCTCGAGTGTTTGGCAACAACACAAAGTGGAAACTTGCACAATAACCTAGTTTGATGGATAGGTAACTTGATTCTCAATCGACCTTTTCATCATAAAAGAGGAAATTTAAATGCAAAATGTTTATTGAACATAAATTTAAAGTGGTTTTCAGTTTAGTAATCGGATTAATTCATGCATAACTAGATATGTATGATAAATTACGTGTAACGAAAAATTTACAAATAATTGTGACAGAATGTTATTTAGAATATTTTAATAAAATATTTGAAGCTCTTCGGCATCAATAGAAATGTTCAAAACATTGAAAAAAAATCTAATTTGAATTGAGTCACTTTGAACATTCATTTTGATCTGACTACCTATATCGTTTTCGCCATTGAACGAATCTACCAGATTGCTCTGCATCCAATCTTACAATACGACATATTTTAATCTAATAATTTTAGAAGTCCCTACAAAAATATTATAAAATAAATAAATTATGTATTAATTTAATTGAAAATTCTAAATCATTTTAAATGTAAAATATAATATTTTTAAACATTTTCTCGATATTTAACATATTAAAAAAGTAGGTAATTTGGTATATATGTGCTTTACGAACTTGATTATTTCGATTGAATTATTTTAAGTAAATCTTATTACTAATTGTGAAAGTAATACATTTAGTATTACTTTCACAAGTTGTTATGCCTGTTTATAATTTTGGTAAATTACTCTTTAAATATATAATTTTACAAAACATTATGTAAAAGTCAAAATCGCAAAAATCACAAGCCACACTTACACTTAGCTTTGAAAATTTTAACAAACTTTAAAAGTAATAATTTATGAAATATAATGGTTTATAAATAATTGGATCAATCTTAATTTGGCCTGTTATAAAACCCTCCGTGGGGAAATCCCCTCTCGTAACTCCATTACCCACCGCGACGTCCACCGCACACGTCTAATTTGTAAGTTGTTGAATATACACGGAACATAATCAAGGAAGTTTTTTTGTAACTAACTACTAGTATGCTTCGATTTTCAATTAACAGGAAAATCAAGGCTTGACCACTTTTTTACTTTTATTAAAATGATATTGAATTTAAATTAAACCATAGCTTATTATATACATTTTATAACTACTTAAATTTTTAAAAAATTATGACAACCCCGTCTATCTGTAGCAAAATATTCTAAAAACTAAAGCAAATTACAACCGTTCAGTTAAGTAATATTTACTCTTTATTCTCGAATAACAACAACGATTGTTTTATTAAAACATAAAATTTCCATAAATTGTATTATAATTGTATTAATTTATTATAATAAATGATTTAATTTTTTGTAAAATAAAATAAAGCCGAAAGTTTTATTTGGTTTGTATACATACGCTATACTCGAGGCCTAGACCTAGTTTATTTATAAAAAATGAAAAAAGGCTATAAAATATCACTCTAAGACAAATATTACGAAAGCAGTAGATAATCCTAAATGTCAACAAAAATGACGGGTACAGAAACTCAAAGCTGATGAAATTACGCGAGACTTCCGCTTCCATATATTTACGTCGCGCTTAGGAAAACAAGGGTAATTGAAAACATCCTACGAAATTAACAAATTAGGCGGTTAATAAACATACATCTCGCTTAAAATTGACAAAACTTAAAATTTATTCATTCATTACGTCACTCGCTTTAAAGCGCTTAATTGGAAACAGAATACGAAATGAACAGTGCGATATTAGGCGGGTATACAATCAACAGGGCGTTATGCCTAACTAGATGACACTAGCCGCGTAGTACCATATTAACCACAGTTGATTGCACAACTAAATTGGTTTGAGGCCCACATACTAACTACTCGTATACACGACCAATTTGTAAGTAACAAATGCTATACATACATATATAAGTATAATATATTGTGCCTTAGTCTGAAATAAAGTCAAAAATTTTGATTGTAGTCCTAAATCATACTAACGTCGATTTATTTTATCTTTTTGTATATTAAATTGGGAAATAATTCTTTCTTTTAAACAAACGATAATATTCTGCGTTTTGAATTAAAAAACATGTGATTTGATAAATATTGTGTGTTAACACGTATGTATATAAGACTTAAAACGTACATGACATTTGTATAAATTATCTATGTTTCTAATGCTTTTTTTGTATTTTCATAAATAAATAATTAGATGCTCTTCGTAGATTTACCAAGTTTCAGTTACACCAATTATATGTTGTTTAACATATTGTCCGACGCAAAAAGAGTAATCACAATTGGACTAATGACTCAGATTAGTTCACCCAAACAATGAAAATAAAATTTGTAGCTTTAATACATATGTATAAATATGTATAAAATGTATCAGTTATTAATATAGTTTTAGTAATATCTTAAGTAATTTAAACAGACAATAACTTTAACTAACGAAACAAATAGGTAAATTGTAAGCTAATCATTATAAATCCGGTACAGTAAAATCATAAAACCTATCATAAAATGTGACTGACGCGTATTCGTTTTGTAGAGACGGTGAACATCGACAACAATTTACGAGTCGTGAAGTTCTATTGACCTAAATTTATTTGTTTTAAATGGAACGACGAAAGATAAAAATAAAAGAATAGATTTAATATATCTTAGTCAACAGTAAGATGAAATATCTTAGTTACGATTGTTATTTAATTTTCATTGATATGTTTAGGAATTTCTGTAACATTAAATTAAATGTTTTGTATATTAAATATTACCATTTTATTAAAATATCTTATTACAATTTACATAAATCAATCTCGTTAACAATCATCAATATAGAACGTAGTGATTAAAGATTTTTAAACTAAATAAACATTTCCTATCATTGGAATACTCAAATTCGACGAAATTACCATAAAATAACACGTACGTGACAAATCGTCGAAGCAGAAATTAGCGATCGTTCCATGCATTACAATGTTTCATTCCATGTTTAGTGGCTTATTTCAACAATGTTAACAAAGGGTTGAAGTCAATTAACCATCGAAAACACCATGCGGCGATATTTAGACACAGGGCGGACACTATTTGTCATTAATTTGAAAAGGTGACAGGAACAAAGGAGCGGTTCGAAGCCAATTAAAAAGACACAAGACATCTATTACCTGTAATATATGTAATATTTTCGACAGCTACATATTATTTTTGGACACGTGTCACGACCTTTATCTTTATTGTAGTTTTGTATTATTGCTGTGTATAATATTTGTTTTCTGTATATGTAATTATACAATGAATAGAAAGTAAAATAAAAAATAAGTCAAAGTACGAGTATATTTACATTACATAAAAGTGTTATGTTTTTACATTTCAAAGGTATTTGTAAATTTATATTTCTAAAGCGTTAATTAAATAGGTCTAAGCGCGGATCTTGTTAAATCTGTATTGTCAATTGGTATATATTTTTATTGTAATCCATAAAATAAGAATATTAATCACAAATGTCAATACTGGTAAAACGGCGAGGGATATCTAGTTATTAATCATTCAACATAGAGATATAATAAGTGTTCACATTATAACGGTATACTAGAAAAAAAATGACGTAATTTAAGTCCACAAATAACTTAGCAAAAAGAACAGTTGCACACTGATATAATTATAATATATAACTAAAAACAGAAAAATACTCTTAATATATTACTAAACTAATCAAAAGAATATATAATGATTTTAAATTATTATTTTGTTTCAAATATTTCATAAAGTCTGACCTATTAATTAAAACGTCTTGTTCATTAACAAGCTCGAAGATTACTTCTGAAACTCTCATTTTAAATTTTAATTAAATTAATAATATTATAAGAGATCAATTGCCGTCGAAATTCAAATAACATATTTTATAATGACGACTAAGACTATTTTTTTTTTACTAACGAGGCATATAATTAAATCTAGATTAAAAGTAACATTAAAATGTTAAAAAACCAGCCTTTGTAATAAAAATACAATTATTTCAACATTTTTAATTTAGCAAAAGGCCAAAAGCTATAATTAATGAGAACAGAGTAACGAGGGACACATTATAAACATTATTTAAATGACGAAATTAAAAACGAGCTCTCATTTCTATTTCATCCATTTGCCTAATGGACTTACATGCCTCATGGGACTTCGTGCATAAACTTTCATCACATTGAAAGCAACAGCAAATGCCTTTAGATTAATAAACTTCATACATAATATGTTTATACAGAATTCGTAAACTTCTCCGTTGTTTTTATGTACTCATATATTTTTAATTATTTATTTATGAGTAAATGATGAGTGGATACAACACGACCTTAACCGAAAGAAGAGATTCGAATCTGGGCTAACACCACTTATGATTTTAAATGCTTATTTATATGTATCTTGTGTTTGGTGGTAATGACAATCGTTGTGAGGAAGCCTGCTAGCCTGATTAGAAATTCTGAGAAATGTATATCGATCAATCCAATTTGACTGACCCGTTGGCGCAGTTTGCAGTGACCCTGTTTTCTGCTCCAAGGGTTGTGGGTTCGATTCCCGCCCCGAGTCTGGGTGTAATATATGTTTACTAATATATGTATTATTTATAAGTATATTTATTTTAAAAAAAATGTATATCAGTCGGCTGTTACCTAAAACACAGGCATTAAGTTGCCTACCTTAGGAACAGACGGCCTTGTGTGTGTGTTAAAACATATTTATTTATATTTATATTTATTTATAATCCTCAGTAGTGCTGCATGATAGATTAAGTTACAATCTTTCCCCTTCGTAAGGGAAGAAGGGTTTGCCTAGAAATACAATATATACAACAAATATTACATTATTATATATATCATTATTCAAGTCTAGTGATAAGGTCGCATTTTCACCATTTTCTATTTTTATTTTTATTTTATTTTGTGTATACTTTTATGTGAGTACAATAAAGTGTTTAGGTATCTCTATCTATCTATGTAAAGTCTAATATGAATTATATCAGTTTATTATAAAACCAACTATAACGAACACATTTTAACATTTTAAGAAAATCTCAATTTTAGCGAGCTATATGCAAAATATTAAAATAATTAATGACCTATTTGGCTCAGTTGCACCAGTGTTTGCATGCCAAGCCATGTTGTGAATCGCCTCCGTGGTAAGATGCGTTATTTGAACTGATTTTTTATATGTTGACTGTGTCGCATATAATTATTAATACTCTTAATACTTTAAAATTTTAAATTCGATGTAGACATTATATAACATCCTTGTGAGCGATTTATTTATTTATTAATACTTTATTACACAACACAAAAATTGAGTTGTACAAAAGGCGGGCTTAATGCGAAAATCATTCACAAGAGTGGACGTTTGTAAGTGTGCAAAATCGTAAATTGATAAAATTCATTAAATTCAAAAGCCATTCAAATAGATACTATGCTTACTATTAATAGTGAATATATGGTAATATTACTGTGCTGAGGCATGGATACTTCATTGCAAACATATAACCTGTGTTTGCATAAATACAAACACATACAAATTCAAGTGTAATGTGAATGCACATACATCCTATGTCACTCGCACTTTGATGTCGAAATTAATGGCATCTTTTATTTTTTAAGACTGTCAAAGCGCTTAATCAATACAATGTGCCAAGACTAATATGGATCCATACATATATACACAAGCTTCATAACTATATTTCAGCAGTCAGGTAAAAATAGTTTATATATATCAATGTTGAATACATTTAAACTTTAACTTAAAATAATTTTACTTCGAAGATTTACTTAATAGATTTATTCCATGACATTAAATGTTTTATTAAAAAAAGTACTGTCTATTATAATTTACATCTATAACGCCTGAAATTGACACTAAATCTAAGTTTCAATAAGTCTTTTCAAATGAAGCTTAATCACTGAACCGCGCACACTTTAACCATAACTTTGAATATTAATAGTGTGTTAATTAATTTGAACTGATAAATCAACAAGTTCTCAGAAACAACTAATTTATTTAGCGTCATTGTGTTAATAACATTAAATAGAATGTATCACTTTATCAATTTACCAATTCTGTATACTTACTAAGTCCAATATCATTCATTTCTTAAGATTAATCTTTGTGTTTAAATTGATTTATAAGACTTATTAAAATTCTTTATAAAATTAGGTTACTATGATTGATATATGACAATAAATCTTTAATCTTCTATACATATAATAAAAGTGTAATTTTCTCGCGACCAATTTTTCATTAGTTCTTCATAGTACACATATGCAGTAATGCTCATACCGTTTGTTAAGAAGCTGTGATGAATTACACCGGCGCTAGACCACCAAACAGTTGCCATCACTTTCTTAGGGGTCATTTTTCGTTTAGAGCATTGTTTAGGTACTAAACCAGGATCTAACCAACTAGCTGAGCGCTTGTGATTGTCGAATAGAATCCATTTTTCGTCAAAAGTAACAATGCGATTCAATATGCCTTCGTTTGTGTATTTCTTGACATGTGCAAGACACGTCTCGACGCGTATTTCGCGCTGGCGTTCATTCAATTCATGAGGCACCCATTTGTCGAGCTTATTTACCTTGCCAATTTGACGCAAATGGACCGATATTGTTTTAGTGCTAACTTCGAAAGCTGCAGCTAATTCAGCTGTAGTTTGAGAATCATCACAGCATCAGCCTCCACAATCGCCTTTAATTCGTCATTGTCGATAAACATTTTCGGCTGACCACGTGGTTAATTTCTTAGGTCAAAATTTCGATGTAATGTAATTTCGAAAATAACGGATGGTACGATCGTTAGTAGTGTTCGCACCGTAAACGTCGTTGATGTTGCGCGCCGCTTCTGCCGCTTTGCTACCACGACGGAATTCATAATCCATAATCACTCGATTTTTTAACATATCCATGATGACGAAAAAACATATAAATGCGATGTAAACAGAACGCTTACCATTAAATAAATGACTAATTATAAAATTCTATATTTTTAAAATAAAAATAATTTTAAATTCGAGTTTTTTTTATGTTTTGAAATAGCCAGTACGACGAAACGACAATTCCATAGGTAAAGACCTAATATTTCCTATATTATCGAATTTTTTATTCAATTAGATGTCAATTTAATAAAGAAATACGGTCAAAATAAAAATGTATGAAAATAAAATATAGAAAGCAAAATTTAGAATTTGACATACATACATTCAGTAAATTATAATATATAATTAATTATATAGTAAATTATACACCTGAACTTCTGTAGATCAAAAGAAATTATCATATAACCACTTAATACTTGGTCAGAAATTTCTAGGTCATTCATTTTAGAATTATCAAATCTAAAATAAAACATTAATAATTTTATTCGAAAGCAATTAATCAACGAGTGGTTGAATTCATTACATTACTGAGCCGCGTATAAGCTACGTTGGTTTTAAAATATAATGATCAATCGGTTAATTAGCATGATCAGTGCTTAAAATTAAATCGTTACTGTAAAATGTGAAATGTGAGTGTAATTATGTTAAAACATACTTTACACCCGACGTAAATATATAAACATATAAGTTTTCATAATTCACTATATTATATACTCATAATGCATTATTATTGTCTATTTATTTCTCTCAGATATCACGATAGGGATGATTTCAGCGGATTCTACAGCCCACATGTCGACAATCTCGTGCGCCAGATCCCGATATTTACGTTTTTTGTCAATTTCGGCTTTCACGGGGTTCTCATGACGAGAATGGTGATGGTGATGTCAAATTAAAATACCCTCGATCCATTACCACGATATCAGGCTTATTTGCTACTATCATCAAAGAATAAATAATAGTACAAGTACAGAAGACTTACTTCTAAAAGTCGTTTAAAGAAATAGGGACTTTTATTACCTACGGTTATACTTACATAGAAGTTACCCCTCTTTCTATCTCGTAACTCTTATACTTTATAATGAAATCATTTTTTTGATGAAATGGAAAACAGATAGATACGTCACAAGCCGAACGCTTAGGCCGATTGTGCCTCTCTATCACTTATTTCGCGCTCTCGCTCACGGAACGTGACAATGAGTCGTGCGTTTTCGTGCGTGCAGCCGGCGTTCATTGATTTATAAGACGTTATCACGTTAAGAAAAACAATGTTACACAACGTTTTGTATGAACCCTCCTCTCACCATGATACGCATCATAATGTTTTACAAAATCCCCTCTCCCTAAATTGCGTTACGAAATTCTTGAACACCCCCTTAGTTGAACGTACACATGTATGTATACAAAAGGCGAGCTTAACACTAAGCATTTTTACAAAATTTTTACATTTTAAAAAAAGCACCAATTTCTATTTAATTATGCCAAACACTTGTTGGCATGATCAAATATATATTTTACATAAAATAAGGACATTACTCTTAATTTTTTTTTTTCATGTGCTGGAGTAAATCGGATATTATGGTGCTTTTCTTGTTTTTCATATAAATTTATATTTATTATAAGTACTTCGAAATTTCAAATTTTTCTTCTTTGAATAATCTACCTTTTATACCTATATAATTATAGAATAGATTTATCACATTGCGGTTCGAATCGATTTAAAAATCGATCTTTTTTGAAAAGATACGCCATCCCTACTTTTGTATTATCTATATCGGATTACTATGTGTCATAACAAAATAGTCAAACATAATCATTAAAAATATGCATTTTCAAGCTATACGAGAAAAAATTATTACTTTAAAATTAATATAAAATAATCTCTAAATCGCTAAAACTTTTAATATGCTTGATGTCGGCTTTACGAAAGCAAGTTCTCAAAATTTGCCGAAAGTTGATTTTGATATGTTTTTAAAATATATTTCTGAAAATCCATGCTACAGTATATTCAAAGTGGTGTTAAAATGAGCCGGAAAGTCATGACTTTATTATTATTACTAAACTACATTACATTTATAGCATAGCATAGAATAACCGGAATGACGGCCGGCTGGTCGAGTGGTCAGGCAACTGGACACTTTACGCAGCGGTCGCGGGTTCGAATCCCGCCAGGTGCAGATAATTTGTATGACGAATATAGATGTCTGCACCGGGTCATGGATGTGTATTTATGTATATATGTATTTATATCTTAAATTTATTTCCGTTCCTAGTACCTGTAACACAAGTTCTTACGGACTTAGCACGGGGCTAGGTTAACGTGGTGTGATTGTTGGTTAGTATTTATTTATTTATTTATTTATTTATAATAAAATTTTAGTAAATTAAACAAATATCGTATAACTTGTATCATCATATTAAACAATAACATTTTTTTTTGGATTTGACAACGTAAACATTAGTGTTTTATCATTTCAAATCGATTTAAAAGCGATATAATGACGTCATTGCCATTTGAATTTAGATTTAAAAAGAAACCACTTTTTAACATGAAAAATCAATTGTAATTTTATTTTTATTTTTTTCTTAAAAATTTTCATTAAGCTTAAAAAAAAGTCATGCAATTTCTCTATTCTACTCTCGAAGTTGTTGACGAGTACATCTAACTAGGACAAAAGATCCAACTTGGTAGACCAACTTCGAGAGAGAGGTCAGTCGTCGAAACCAGTTAGGATGGGCAGCGTTCGGGAATTTAAAAAACGTCTTTTGATTCTTCATACCTCAGTATTCGTCATACCTCTGAAGTCGAAAGTCTTCGACCAAGTGACGACATACGGATCCACAGTGGAGCAGCGTGGAGGATTAGCTCCAACCCTCCTTCTATGGAGAAGAGGCCTTCGCTCAGCAGTGAATAGTTTACAAGGTGATACAGAACCGTACAGTACTCTACTTAAATATTCATTAAATAAAAGCTTTTTTATAGAAAACTTTTTTTATACTCTTAAAAAAATTAAAAATATGTGAAAATAGTTTAAGCGATGCAGATATAAAAAAAAATTATATTTAAATAACGATTTAAAAATTTTAGTTCAGTAAAGTAGCATAAAAAACTTCTTTAATTATGTTTTTTCACCTAATCAAACAATTTATAATACGTGTGTGATTATACGTGACAATGTAGCCACGTATAATTACACCCGTACACATATACATATAAACAGATATATAGAGTATATATATGCATACATAGACTGCTAAAAACATTACTTCTCATTTATTTGCCACAGTCGGATAAAAATGAAACCCGCTTATTCCCTTCACGTTTATCGCCACCATGCGTCAATTAACAAAATTACATTTCCTTGTCCAATTCATGAGAAGGTATATCAAAATCTGACACAATGGGAATACGTCATCACTTGCTAACTTTTACCATTAATATTATAATTAAGAAATTCATTGTACGTAGGTAACTCGAAATGTTTCGGGACAAGAAAAGAACTATACAAGATATTAACAATATTTATTTTCAATTTTTTTAGAAATATACACTACTTAATACTCTCCTTCTTTCTTTATGCAAAGTTCCATTCGCCTAAACCAAATATAATATTAAAACACTTTTGCCAGTCTTGATCGGATAGGTCCGAAATTTCGACTTCGTAGGCGGCCACGGCCACGGTACACGAAAAAAAATCTCTCTTTTATTTTTTCCTTGATAACTGGGAACAAAAGAAATCACAGGGAGCTAAATCAGGACTGTATGGTAGATGGGACAAGGTTTCAACACCCTTTCCTCAATAAACGCCTTTGTTCTGAGGGACGTATGTGACGAAGCGTTGTCGTGATGCATCATGATTCCCCGAAGCCCAGTTTTTGGTATCCTCTCTCACAGAGCTTGGAAAATTTTCAACAATGCTACTATTGTATACTATTCCGAGTTAACAGATCTATGATTTTCTAACATTGTTGTCGACATATGCCCGCTGCAAGAAAAAAACTAGCCACCAATTTTTAACAACGTTACGAGGTCTTTGTAATTTTGTCGGCAACTTTCCTTCTCAAAAGACTCATACTGACAACTGTCTCTTATTTTCCGAATCATATTCATAAATCCACGTTTCGTCGCCTGTGATGCTTTCCGAAACACGTCTTGACGTTCCGTTTTCGTTTCGAAATCCACAAAGACCTGTTTTTCAGTTTCTCAGTTTCAATTAGAACAAATGCGGGATCCAAATTAATTTAAACGCTCCCCGAACTAAAGCCAAGAATCTTTTCGATGTCCGAGTAAGTAATTCGTGGGTCTTCTCGCATCATAATTTCAGTAGTCCACACATTTTCTACAGTTACTGGCGTTTGTGGGCAACCACTTCTATGGTCAACTTGGAAGTTTGTTTTACCCCTTTTAAATTCACCATCTAAAAACTATTGCTCGAGATGGGGCAGTTTGTTTGTTCGTTGAAAGCTAAGTTTTTCAGTTAAACCAAATTTAAAAGCATAAAATATCATAGAGCGCAAATGTTCGCGGTTAAGCTCCATCGTTGCAAAGAAAAACGCCGAAACTTACGTTCTATTTTCAAATAAAACTTTTTAAAAATGTATAATAGATATTCGTTCCATTTTTAAATTACGGGCATCTCAAAACTTATCGAGTGACCTGCGTATGTATGTATAGTATGTATATAGCTTTCTTTAGTTATGCTTATCCGACTAAAGGTTACCTTTTATGTACCCACATTTACTTAAAATCCGCATAATAACAGCCAATTTTAGACTACTTAGCAGGTGACCTTTAATATTGGGGTTAGGGCAAGGGGCTCGGCGAGGAACGCATTAGACTAGAATAATTAAATACCTCACCACTTTAACGATAATGTTACCACTTAGGTAAATTATATGTAATGCTATAATTGCTTATACTTATAATAATTAATTACGACATAATATCTGTAAAGTTTTGCGTAAATATTTGTGTGTATTCTCGGGAATATATATTATAATAATTATGTATATTATACGATAATAAGTAAATAATTTTATTAATCTTAATAGTTGGTTGAATTGAACATGTTAACGTCGAAATTTACTAGGTATATATGAAACAACATATCTTTATATTTTTATGAAAGGTTAGGCTTTTTACCATCATGGTAAGACTGCTCGGAGTGGTGTGGTAAAAATGAACTTCAACAGGTACGTTACGACACATATTATGTCAAATACTGAATTTACAGGTAAACCGCTACTGCTTAATTATAATGATATTAATTATATTGTATAATAAAATGACATATGAGTTTGATACGCTTTTCAATTTCACTAACGCATTTAATTAAAAATTTTTGCTCAGTTTAAACTTAAAATTTGTTAATGTTCAAATATTTGTTTTTTCAATATTATTAATACCTATTACAAAATTTTTGGAACCTATCTCGAACTCGCGCCGGAAAGTTTGCTCTCATATCATATATGTCACAACAATAGCTTAATATGTAATTATTTATTCGTTTTTTTTTTATACATTGGTTCTTTATATTTATGAATCAAATATTATTTATACATATAATACAAACTAGAACTATATGTTTAACCGTTTTAGCGTTTTTTATATTATTACTTAATAAAATAATTTTCATCAACATTACAGCCATTGGATGTCTAGTGCTAAACGTAGGGATGTTCATCGGAAAAAATTATCGATAATTTTAATATCGATAATTATCGTATTGTTTTATCGATAGTTATCGGATGAAAACTTATCGATAGCTACCGATAATTATCGAATGATAAATTATCGATAATTATCGGATCACAATTATCGAATAACACTTATCGATAACTATCAATAATTATCAAATGAAAAATTATCGAGTAGTTACGAATTATCGATAATTATCGCACACCCCTAGCTGAACGTAGCCTCCCTCATCGACCTTCAGAGAAATGAAGAAGAGCGAAAGAAATAATAAATTAATATCAATTTCTAATACATTCAGCAAGATGATACTTAGTCTAATTTCTTTAAAAACATAATGTACATTATAATTGAAATAGATCACAACTCTGTCTTATGTAACTGTATAGTATGTTAGATGGAGGTGATATTGGCTTACTGGGAACTTATTCACATTTGAAGAAAATACAATATCGAAACAAATATACATTTAACTCTGCTTGCTTTATTGTTTAAACAAACAGAAATCATGATTAAAAATATCAAAACAACTATATTAACGTTAGTATTGCACACTATTTGTCCATCAGATACTGATTAATGCTAGCTTTTAACTGTGAGCTATGGTTTAGGATTGCTATTCTTCTACAAATGGGGCAATTTAACCTGACCTACGTCTATTTATCTAATTTAAGCCTATCTCCGATAAAATAGTTGGCAAGGTATTTAATTCCAATTGGACTTCTGATTTTCTATTGAGTGAATGAATTTACAAAGGAAATAGGTCATAGTGAAACAGTTTTTTAATTTAAAGATGATTTCAAGAGAACATTATATGAATATAATAGAGCCTATTCTTATACTTCAGTGGATATAAAACGATTTTAATTGTAATGTCAATGTACAAATGACTGGTTCGAGTTAGCATCGCTGAAGTTTCAAGTATACATAGTTTTGTTCAAATATTCATCTCATACTCGTTGGTGAAGGAAAACTTCGGAAATAGAAAATGTATGTTCCAATACAATGGAAATTTGCTTGCTAAATATCAATCGAAAATACGGAGTGAAGAAGCGTGACGGGTAAAATTTCTTGTTAATAGGAAGAAAATCCTTTGCCCAGCACTTATTTACTGATAATTTATTTTAAACTAGCTGTCCCTCGCGGTTTCACCCGCGTTAATTTAAGGGAAAAATTTACTTAAATATTTTTAAACAATTACTCTAAGACTAGGTACCCGCCTCGTTGGTCGAGTGGTCGCAAGCGTTACTACGTCTTCCGAGCGAGGGGTCTCAGGTTTGATTCTTGGATCATTCATCGTATTTTCATCTCATCATATCATTCTCAGTAAAAGAGTGATGTTATATTTACTTTAAAAGTGCAACTATAGTTAAAAATTTCTCGAGAAGAGAAATAATAAAGGACGCAACGGGAGCTCTCAAAAAAGATTTTTTTTTTCCGTTTTTGTAACATTTCTTATTATTGCTCACCCCCTTTTGGTCGTAGCGTGATATTATATAGCCTATATCCTTCCTCGGTAAATGAGCTATCCAACACAAAAAGTATTTTTGTAATTCGAACCAGTAGTTCCTGAGATTAGCGCGTTCAAACAAACAAATAAAACAAACAAACTATTCAGTTTTATAATATTATTAGTATTAGTATAGATTAGTAAATGTTTTAGCTTTTTTAATAATAATCTAGCAATAATATTAAGAACTCTTAGATAAAACTCTTGTTTTAAAAGTTTAATAGCAGTCGTATAATTACTTACAAGAGGTTTTAGCTACTTCACGTGACTTCGTGTGATTTATACGCTTAAAGAAATAAGCAACTAATGTGTATAGTTACTGCCTGATTAACATATTTTAATTACACTGATAGTACCATTTCCTTTGGCAATTTGCTTTGAGGTAGCATGATATTAGTAGTAATATCCTTTGAATTATAGTGTACTCAATGAAGTCATTCAAGTAGTAGACATCTTGAAATTCCAGATATCTTTTAAGATATTTTTTTTTTGTTTTACTTTTCTCGAAGTCTGTCAGTTTGTCTGTAATCATAGTTATCAAAACAATTAATCTACTTTCCTGTTTCCAAACAAGATTAAATTTTAGATGCGTATGTCAGATGGCAATTTATTATTACACCGACAAAATATTAATTTAAAAAAAAAAAACTAAACTAATTACAGATATAGGTATTTATAAATTTTATTTCTGAACATTTGTATTAGTGAACATTGACTTCAACGCTATGATATAATTAAATATAATTTCAAATTTTAATTTGTCGTTTGATTGTTAAATATCTAGGTATATATTAATAATGTTATTTCATTTGTTAATGCGTCCATTCTTTATATATGGACAGTATAAGTAAGTAAATATAAGTGGACATCCTGATGTCCACTTCCCTAATAACTTCAATAATAATGTTATTGTAAATTCAGAAAAAGAAATTTCATTCTAAAGTTTTTTGATAAAATACACGTCGACATAACTTCTGAACATAAGTCATCCTCACTAAATGCTTTTAGGCTTCGTAAATGTATTGTTTAAATTTTATTCTTGCAAATATCTCTATTACTTAAAATAAAATCATTTTTAAAGTTTTGATATTAAAAAAATAAATGAATAATCTCGTGTTTACGGATTACACATATCAGAAGTGAAACTTTTTTGGTAAACTCTATTTAAAATGTATTAACTAATACTTAATCCAGGAATTTATATATATCATAACTGGAACGCTCACTTAATGAAATTGTATATTCAAATATGCACCTTGAAATATTTGACACAAAGTTTACATTGGCTTATAACTTGTAAAGTGAAAAATCGTTCTTAGCATTTCGTTGACTACTGGTATTTTGTCTCTTTCTTACGACAGTTGCCTTGAATCCATGGTAGAAAGAGATGCAATCCCAGCCGTATGAACGTTTTTTGAGTGCACGTGAGCATTCCAGTTTGTATATAAATTTGTATAGAGGCAATAAAAAAGTTTTAAACAAATATAATCCAAAAATATAAATATATGTGTATATATATATATATATATATATATATATATATATATATATATATATATATTAAAGTGATATCAGCTACTAAATTGATGCTTATTAGCCTTTAGAAACAAATAATATTGTTAACATTACAATATATTTTTAATATCTAATGAATAATTTAAAAAATTGTCACATTAGGTTAAAAAAAGAATTAAAATTAAACAAAACGTTAAATAATTAAATTTATTTAAAAAAAGGAATTAAAGTTGTTCTCACGTAAGAATAAAAAAAAATCAAAATTAAAAAAACGTTACATAAATAAATTTATTTAAAAATAATTAATAATTGTTCTCAAGGCGGTGTTCGGCACTTAATTCACACAAGTTAAAATTTAACCCGGTTCAGGTACTCTCCTGCGTATATATAGGTGATCCCGGGAGTCGCTCTCTGGAAACCGCAGGCGACCGGTGGCGGCAGGAGAGGGTAACCAAACCCGGCGGAGAGCACCCTTGTCGTCGTTGTGAATGTTAGGGCTGTGAGAGGTTACCGGTTATTTCGGTAACCCGAGCGTCGAACCTGAGCGTCGAACCTGAGCTTCGAACCTGAGCTTCGAACCTTAGCGTCGAACCTGAGCGTCGTACCTGAGCGTCGTACCTGAGCGTCGTACCTGAGCGTCGTACCCTGGAACGCGCCATCAATAACATTAGAAGCGGTCCAGTACTATTGCGAACATCCACGGGCACTGCATTATAAAAGAAAGCACCTAAACTGCAGTAGCAGTGCCGTGGAATCATCAAAATCAGAAACGGAGATTATAATAAAAAGAAATATATTAATTTATAATAGAATTTACAGTTATTAAAATTTAATAAAAAAATGAGGGTAGAATTGTAAGATGAAGCAATATTTTAATGAAAATAGCTATATAAAATCAATTCTAGGGTGATTCACATTTCTATTAATAACTACGTTTGAACAAAAACATTAGGTTTCACACTGAATTACTGGCACTAGACTACATTAAATGTCTGCGACATTAAAAATTACCACTTACCCAGTTTAGGGGCCGATGAACACTCTCTAATTGTAATTATTTGTTTGAGGAACGCTTAGAGACGACACAGGAATTATTATTTTTACGGTTACGGTCTTTTTAAAGAAATCCCGTATTAGAGACCATAAAAATATATTCCCGTGACGTGCGTCCACTCAACTAACTCGAGGTAAGGTCGATGTTGAAATGACCGGCGCCGGGTAGGTAGTACAGTTTTAATTCAATCGAACAAAAGATTTACTTTGGAACGCTAAAATGTTACATCGCGTGAGTATAAAATACCGCTTGATGAATTCATGTTGCAATTTAAAGACTGTATATATTTTTATTATTGTAAATAGCCAGTTTTCAATATAAATATTATTTAATTATTTTTTAAATTAGTTATAATAAAATTGTGTTTTATATTTAAACGTAGATTTTAATAAAAGATTTAATTTTATAGTAATTTTAATTAGTTTTAAGTATTGTAAATATTAAGTTTAAATGCATTTTAGTGTAGAAATATAAAATATGTACGTATAACGTTACAAAATAAGTTCCTCTTATTAAACTAAAAGTTTAATTTTTATTTTAATCTCCAAGAGTATTTTGTATTGGTTATGAATCAAAATTTTTACTTACAATTTATTACAAAATTTAAAGATAAAAATAATATAAGCAATTAAAAAAACCTTAGTCAACATGTCAAATGTCCTTAAAATGGCGGCTGACGGGATATTTTAGTCTCACTTTTTTTCTCATATGTAAGAAAGACAAAAGTTATAAATTAATTTTACTACACTTTTAATATCTATCATTCTTTCTCTCGGGCTACGTACATCTATCTGTCCTTTATTCTGGCGCTCATATCGTGACGCTCATGTGTGACGCGAAACGCGAATGTGGCGACGACACGAGCTGAGTATAGATGTGTTTAAAACAACCAATACAATTTCGTTATTCACACATCCCGTCTCCACTCAGCTTCAGTGGACACCACTGAGCCGAGTTGTATCATATTTGTATGGCGCGATGGAAACGGAGATGTGAGTTTTGCCTCGCTTAGATTAAGCTGGGTGGCGCGGCGCGGTGAAACTAAGCGGAGATATGAGCTGTGCCACGCAAGCTGGCAACGGCGCGAAGCTATGTGTTCTTTGGTTTAGTTTAAATCAATCAATTCTGCTTCTTCAGAATGTAGTTCTTCTTCTCCAAGTAAAAGAAGATACTATTTTTGTGACAGCGACATAACAGACGTCTAACTTTCGTGTCAGATCGCGCTAAACTGTACGTTCACACCAAACGCTCCAGTTAAACCAGTACGCATCCCCGCACAGTTTCGGTAGATACACCTTAGCTGAAAACTATCTCTTCTCGTCGCCGCTTCAGACATTTCCACACATTTCCGCTTTGGTGGAGTCCGGGCCTTAACCTGCTCATTTGTAGAAATTTTTTGAGTTCTAAGTGGTGTTTTAGCTTTGAGAATTTCTCCTTCAATTATTGTAAAATAAAACTACTTTTAAATGTAAAATACATAAATTAGAAAATAAATTATACTAAATTGTCAAACTCGTACTATACACATATGTACAATAATATATTATTACGCTTACCTATTTTTTCTATATATATTTAGTATCAATTCCTGATATTCCCAATACTCCGTCATGTGACCACATTCATTAATAATCCTAAGTGAAATTTCGACTTAATTTTTATAATGTGTGTAAAAAAAAATAATAGTAAGTAAGTAAATAAAAGTAATTATAGTGTGTGTGTTAAAAAAAAAAAAAAATAATACCATTCCTACTATTAAAAAATCCATTTCATTTTAACGAAATCACTTTCAAGAAAACTCCCTTTTTTAACAACTCTAAAACCTATTCGTACACTCTGTAAACTTAGAAAATATTATTAAATACGAGTACGTTGAGTATAAAAATGTTTAAAAAATTTATATAAACATTCTACTATTCATATGAACTATTAATTTTAAACTAACCCATACCTAACAGGCTAAATCAAAGCATAATGGGTCTTTGAGAAGCCTGCCCAGAGGCTCCTTGCATAATCAACATTGCTCGAGCAATGCTTGCTATAGGCACTTTGAGGACTTAGTTTACATTTAAACAATTCTGCGAAGTAAACATGGTAATTGTTTTGAGCAGAAGATTTTAATGTGCATTAGCTGATTCTTAATTGAATTTTTGCTACATAGGTTCTCATAAATATCTAAAACGTGACATTTACACTCCGCGCCAAAACATTAGCACGCTACACATTTTTCACTACAACTCTTAATAAAAATATTAAGAGTTGTAGTGAGTAATTTTTAGCCTTTTGATTCTACGATTAAAGAGGATTAGTCAAGGCATTCATGTAAACATAAGATCGAGAGAGCTATTGTTTACTTATCCACTGCGTTCCGCAAATCGTGCCGCTTGAACGGCGCGACAAAACTATAGGACAGTTAGGTAAAAAATAAATAAAAATTCTTATGGATATTTTTATTTCTTATTTTAGTAATTAGAACATCCTCCTATATTTTTTACAACTTCAATCAGTCTCTTCGGCAGTGTTTCGTATAGGTTTTTAACATAATCATCGTTCAACACCGTTAAATTTCTAACAATTTGAGTACACAGCACGTGCTAACTTACCCCAACAATTTTCAATAATATTTAGATCAGGAGAGCGTGCTGACCACTTATAATTTTGAATATTCAGTTCTGAAAAATAATCTTCAACGAGTAGTGCAGAATGAACAGCAGCATTGTCTTGCTGAAAAATATAATTCTGATCGCCAATATGTGTTCCATATTTGGATAACTGTTAAATCATCGAGAATGTCAAATGTATAATGAGTAAATTAATTTAATAATTAAAAAAATCAAAAAACCCGACTGCGTAAAATACTCTTATTATTATTATTTTTTTTTTAATTTTACTATGCGGGCAAACGAGCAGACGGGCCATCTGATGTTAAATGGCTACCGTCGCCCATGGACATCCGCAACACAAGGGGAGTTGCGGGTGCGTTGCCGGCCTTTAGGGAAAAGGTGTCTGTACACACGACACTAGAAAGCCCCCAAATTATAGCGTTCAGGGAAAAACCTCAGGAGGAAGGTCATTCCACAGCTTACATGTGCGCGGCAAAAATGCGCGCGAAGCTCGCACATTGGTTGGAAACCAGGCATCCAAGTGGTGTGGATGAAATTTAGTCCTTCGGCGAAGGGTGCGGTGATAAAAACGTGAAGGTGGCACCATGTCAAAGAGTTCCTCAGAACACTCCCCATTATACAGACGGTATAAAACACACAGGGAGCCAACGTCTCTCCTTATACTTAAGGGTTCTAAACCGTCCGTAAGTATGGGATCGTTGACAATGCGAACTGCCCGGCGTTGGATGGAGTCAAATGGTTGGAGTTGATATTGAGGGGCACCTGCCCAAAGATGTGAACAATACTCCACATGAGGACGCACCTGGGCCTTATAAAGCAGAAGCCGATGCCCCGACGTGAAGTACCGGCCCGCCCTGTTCAGAACCCCTAGCTTTTTTGCAGCCAGTTTGGCTTTGCTCTCCAAGTGACCCCGGAATTGGACTTCGTTCGTGATGTCAACGCCAAGGATCCCAATACTTTTTCTGATGTTTAGGGTTATGTTCTGGAAACTCGGCGCTATAGTAAGGGGGGTCTTCTTTGCGGTAAACGCGCAAACTTGTGTCTTCGAGGGGTTAAATTGGACGAGGTTGCGTCTACCCCATTCGGAGACTTGCTCCAAGGAAGTCTCGATTTCATTCACAAGTTGTAATCTCCTCTCCTCCACTTCCGCCCGAGGGATATTAGCTCGTCCAGTGTAAAAGGCATCACCCGTACTGTCATCTGCATAGCAACGAATATTGTTGGTTTGCAACATATCGTTGATATGCAGAATAAACAGTGTGGGTGAGAGCACTGAGCCTTGAGGAACTCCAGCGTTGATAGGCATGGTTTCCGAGCACACTCCGTCGACAACGACCATAATGCTACGCCTATCAAGAAAACTGGTTATCCAATTGCACAACCCCTCGGGGAGGCCGTAAGATGGTAGCTTCGCTAAAAGAGCTTTATGCCAGACCCGATCGAAGGCCTTCGCGATATCAAGGCTGACTGCCATAGCTTCCCCCTTGCTTTCAATGGCAGCTGCCCAGCGGTGTGTTAGGTACGTTAGAAGATCGCCAGCGCTTCGACCACGACGAAATCCGTATTGTCGGTCGCTTATTAGCTGGCAATCTTCCAGGTAACCAAGAAGCTGGGTATTAACTACCCGCTCCATCACCTTAGAAAACAAGGAGGTAATCGCAATTGGCCGGTAATTAGATGGGTCTGTGCTGTCACCCTTCTTAGGGATAGGGTGCACAACTGCTATCTTCCACGAAGACGGCACTGTACCTGTGGTGTAAGAGAGTGAGAATAAACGCGTTAAAGCCGAAGTCAATTCAGGAGCACACGTCTTAAGCACGAGAGCTGGAATACCATCAGGACCACTGGACTTCTTGACGTCAAGGGAAAGCAGTGCACGACGAACAGCACTCTGCTTAAAGCGCACATTACGCATTGTGTGTCCGCACCAAGGGATACTTGGTGGTACTTTTCCCTCATCGTCAAGAGTTGAATTCAACGCAAAAAGAGTGCAAAGAAGTTTCACTTTCTCTCTTGCGGAATGCGCCAGGGTTCCTTCAGGTTCGCGCAATGATGGTAGTGAAGACTGGCAGAAATTACCTTCAGCAGCTTTGGCAAGAGACCAGAAGGCACGGGTTCCAGTTGGAAAGGTCAATAGCTTCTCGCCTATTCTGCGAATGTGTTTGACCTTTGCCCTAGCGATTTCCTTTCTGCAAGACCTGGAGGCGGCGTTGTACCTCTTCTTCAGGTTATGCGCCTGTGGATCCCCCGCATCTGTGGCCGCGGCCCAAGCCCGATAGCACTCTCGCTTGGAGTCACAAACTTTTTTGCAAGGTGCACCAAACCAAGGCCGCGACCTGCCACCGACGCGAACAACCGCACTGGGAATGAAGCATTCCATTCCCTGTAGAATGGTGTCCGTGACGGCATCTGCGCAGATCGAAGGGTCCCCTGAAGAGAAACAAAGTCGCCCCCATGGGTAGGATGCAAAAAATTCACGTAGACCATCCCAATCCGCTGACTTGTAGTGCCACACTCGGCGCTTTCCAGGTGGTCGGGAACGACCGGTACGCACTACAGGTACCTCAGAATGCACCAGGCAATGGTCGGATGAACCTAACGGAGCACCAACGGTCACCCGGTAACCTTCCGGTCGGGTAGTCAGCAGAAGATCCAGCAGGGAAGGAGTATGGTCTTCTCTATCAGGAACTCTGGTAATACCTGACACCAGTTGTGAAAAACCATACGCGTGGGCAAAGTTGTATACGGTTCTCCCTGCGTAGTCTGTGGTACGTGAACCTAGCCAGTCGGCGTGGTGGGCGTTGAAGTCACCTAGGATCACCACCTCCGCGCAGGGGTACCGATGTAGCAGATATTCAGCAGTCTTATCGACGTGCCCGAAGAGACGATTGACTTCAGCATCGCCGCTATGAGACCTGTACAGGCACGCGTAGATACGTGTGACACCACCAAACTCTACGCGCACCCATAAAATGGACAGGTCTCTGACTCCAACGGATGAAGTGTCGAGCCGCTGACAACAGATATCACTCCTGACGTACATACACACGCCGGCTTTGGGTAAAAAGGCGTGCTCAAACCTGTACCCTGGATAACAAAGGTACGAAGTATCGTCAGGAGTAGATATCTGTGTCTCAGCAAGAAAGAGTAAGGCCGGCTTAGCCGTCTCAAGGTGGTAGTGGACGGCATCCAGGTTACTATGAAGACCCCTTATGTTGCAGAAATCCACATCAAATGTGGAATTAAGGGGAGCCGCTGTAGAACTAACCTGTATATTTCCGTCGCGAGTCATGTGTGTGTAAAAGAAAGAAAAAAAGGGGGGAAAAGATAGGATGGTGTGGTAACTCTGGCAGTCTCGTGGGCAATGATTGCACCAGGCACTAGACAATTTCGACGACGGGGGGTAGTATGTCACTGGCATGGGGGACGGAAGGGCCCCCGATCCGACCCGTTAGCCAATCACCGAGTTCCACTCCGGTCTCCTACTCCGGCACGGTGATCAGCTAACGGGCTTTTTTCGGTGGTGGCGAGACAGCCTCCTAAGCTGGGATGGCCTGGGTTCGGGTCCCCTACGAACCACCGGGCGGCCAGCGGTGAACCGTTTCATCGGGTCTCCCTGGACCCCATGACAGCGCCACACGCTTCGCCACACGAAATGCCGCGCTACCGATGCAGGACCAAAGACTGACGGGGATGTCACACGCAAAGGAAAAGGATAGGGTGGGGATAAGGGGAACTGTCTTACATGCCATCGAACCGGAACACATCCGAAGATATTTTGCGGTTCGGTTTTGACATGATTGTGGTCGCGAGCCAGGCGGGGGAATCCATATCCACCCCCTACCACCTTAAGACTATTATAAACTAAAAAGAATAAAACAATTTACTAGCTTTCATTTGATACCCATATTGCTACAGTAAGAAAAAAAAATCAACTCCCCTCCCTTATTCTGCCATTTGCGGGCGCCATTTTGAAAATTTATATAGCCTATGTCACTACTACAATTTAGACAAATTCAACGACACCTCATATGTCAAAAACCGTCCAGCCGTTTGGGCTGTAGGGCGTGCCAAAGAAATGGACATACATACATACATACATACATACATACATACATACGTACATACACTCTAAAAACATAACCCTCCTTCTGTCGCAGTCGGGTAAAAACCTAATAATTACTATTTTATCTATTTTAATTACAACCGAACTTTCAATCCTAGCGTTATATTAAATTTTATACGTTACACGGGAGGGAAGTGATACATCGCAACCTCGAATTTTTATTCAAAGATCCGGATTGCAATGTATCACTTGCCTCCCTAGTAACGTAATATACTATTTACTTGATTTACTAGTGATATAGATGTCAAAACCACTTTTTTATTGTTTTTAGTTATTAGATGTTCACTGTTTTATTTTTATTTTTTATATTAAATGTCCTAGTATAATACCAGTATATATTACAAGGATTTATTCAAGTTACAACAAACTACAGAATAAGTTTAAGTTTATTGTAAAATCAATATAGCACGCTTTAAGTTGTCACGTTGTCACGTTTTTTTGACAATAACAAAATTATTTTGGATTGTATTATATACTTTAGAGTTAGCCTTATTAAATATGTGAGGGTCTTTGAACTTTAGATTGCAGACTAAGTAATCAACTTAATAATGAACATTATCGTTGGCAACGAGATATTTTGTGGCAAAAAATATACTATGAAGACTTAAAATTGTCCAACAGGCAATGATTAATGACACTGTTTGCTTATTTCGTATGGCAAGTATCACTAGCGGAAGCAGTCTGCAATCATAATGTGCATCATAAATTCGAGCGTGAACCTTGCGGTCGTTTGTGTTATTTTTGAGTAAGTTTAAAATTATTTTCATTCTCCATTATATAAAATTTCAAGCCACACTGCATTTATTCACAAAAAGTAACATCTATTCAGGTCATAAACTATAAATATAATAAAATTATAAATTTAGCGTGTCTATTTTTTGTGAACTTTTTTATTATTTTTTTAGAAAATTTTGTCTGTCTCTCTATCTGTTTGTTAGAATTTGCATCACAGCTAACATTATCAATATAAGTTAAAATATCAGTATTGAAATCATAAAGCATATTTTATTGTAATATTTAGTCTTTATTTCATCTATTAAAAAATATTGTAATTTGAATTTTGTATTTTGTATGACGGCGTTAGAAGGCAAAGTGCAGGTCAGTTAATACATTTAAATGTGATCCAAATACTGTAATAACATTATGTAGAATAATATTTTATAGCATTTAATTAATAATAATTAGTATTCGTATTCAAAACTCAGTAAATGAAAAAAAACGAAAAAAGACGACAAAATATGTGATTTCTATTTATTATTACGCAAAGAACGACATTTTGAAGTTCGACACTATAATATTATAATAATAATAGCGCTGATAGCGTTTTCTGGATCGCAGTTAGTTAGTATGTATGTTTAGTTTAACCACACAACTACAAAGTAAAACTTGTATGCGGGTGTCGCCGCGGGCACAGCTAGTTTTCAATGAACATATTTATATGTTTTACACATTTATTAAATATTCCGAATAATTTTTGAAAATTCCTCGGAATTAACTTGTTATTTTACTTGAAAATTGTAATTTGTATATTACTTGATCCGAAACCTACGATGTTTATTAGTCAACGGTACACAAACAGGAAAATCGTAGCGATATAAGGTCTCCCTTTTTTGCAACCAAAACACATTTATTTCAATACGAGAGGAATTTTAACATTTATTGAAATCACTTCACCTGAACAGAGGCCGCAAATGGCTGCCATAAACATCACCCCCAAAATATAATGGGCTAAACAAAAAATAATAATTTTTGGTCCAAACGTAATCCTAGCTAACCCAAGGCAATTTATTAAAACTTCTTATTTAATCTTGCAAGTTATAATTTTTGCGGAAAGTCCATGTAAACTGGAAGATAAAGGAAACAAAACAGCGGAAAGCTTTTTCATACTTTTATCAAAGGCCATTATCTTTTGACCTGTATAGTGGAATTATATTTTGTTTCTACTTATAAGAAATAAATAAGTTAAGCGAAGCTGAAACACAATTTAAAAGTTATCTTCGAGTAGGCTTCAGCCCTAGCACAGTTTACGACATGGCTAACAATGACAAGACCCACTTCTTATTGTTTTAAAGCAATCAATACTACTATTGCATACTCTTAAAAGTAAATAATTTTATTATTGTATACA
The DNA here is from genome assembly GCA_036937285.1 of Euphydryas editha. Taxonomy (NCBI): domain Eukaryota; kingdom Metazoa; phylum Arthropoda; class Insecta; order Lepidoptera; family Nymphalidae; genus Euphydryas; species Euphydryas editha. Next base: position 11,994,121 of record JAUPFZ010000011.1, on the reverse strand, counting down.
ACTGCTTACAACTTTTATTATTGTACTTAACTACACACTCATGTCAAGTCCGCGTACATGAAGACTAACATTAATGGTATTTTTTTTTTCTTCAATTTAGTTAATTTTGAAATCAATAGACATTTGCGTTCATGCCTTTTTACGCATTACTTAAATTTTTAATCCCAGCATTTTATGAGAATACAAGTAAAAATAATAATAAGTCAAATCTTAAATTAAGGTTTCTACGTATTCCAACTCCCACCGTAAGAAGATTTATAAGCTATTATAGGTTTATTTATTTTATCTATTACGCCATATTAGTATCGACGGCTGAAGTTTCACCCTCACCTGCAGAAGTAGCTTCTTGCCATCGCCCTCCCTTTTTGTGCTGATATTGTTATCGCCATCCATGATTTTACTTACTACAGAATTAATTTCGATTTCGAGATTATATGTATTATTTCATATTATCATGGATGTTATACATGCAGGTATTTACTTTTCACCTACATAATAATACCCCAACGAAATAAGTAATGAATGAAAAAAATTGATTTTAAGCAAAATGTATATACGGATATACGTATGTATGTACGTAATGTATACGTATAGCAAAATGTATATATATATATATATATATATATATATATATATATAATGTATATTTAATGTATTTCCATATTTTCCCTTTTACAAACCTACATAATATGTTGTATCTTGTACATCCTAAGGTTGGCTGGATACAATTAGCATTAAGCCCTCCTTTTTTGCAATATGATAATGTATTGCGCAATAATGTTTTAAATAAATAAATAAAGTGCACTTCAATGTGATGGATACCAGGTAACTCGAAATGCAGATTTTGTCTAACTTACGCATCAATCATCAATATAAAATAAGTATAATTATTATTTTAATTAAAATTTCACGATAGTAATATTTAATAAATAAAAAAAATATACGGTAAGGAAATGAAAATTAGACGACATTTAGACAATTATATATATTTGTAGAGTTAACTAATGGCAAACGCTGCGTCTTTAGGTTTCGATATGTGTGGAAAAATATTTAATTCCTATTCATAATATTCAAAAACCAGCAAACAAAAAAGATGAAAAATACACGAAAATGTTGGACTGAAATTTATTTTTACGCAAAGTACAATAATTTGAAGAAAGACACAATCAAAATAGATAGCGCTAATAACTTGCGTTGAATTCAATACACTCATTATTTCATAGCATCAGCAAAAGTAAACACTTATCTGACTGGCTTGTTAGAACTCAGGATAATCGAACGTTTAAAATATTGGGACTAAATAATTGAATATCTAATTATTATATCTCTGTTAAGACATTACTATCATATACCAGAACTCACCATTTTCGATTCCACTTTAACTTAATTATTATTGCTACTAGCTGACGTACAGGATTTTACCAATAGGAGATTCACAAGATGGACAGAAAACTTGAAGAGAGTCGCCGGTAGCCGTTAGATTGGAGTTGCTTCGAACTTATCGCTATGAAAATCGATAGGGGAGACCTAGGTTCAGCAGTGGACATCCAATGCCTGATATGATAATGATGATATAAACTATAATAATTATGTTAAGTTTTATTTTGTTAAAACTATCTACCAATCACTTGATGTTAAAAAAAAAATTACTCAGCGACAATATTGATACGATATATAGATTGAATGTACACTGCGACAATATTACGATAATATCGGAACCTTTTTGAGACTTCGGCCTAAACGAATATTGCAGTTTCGGTTGTTGCAGTTATTGGACTACCATACTACAACTATATAAATTAAGCAAGTGTAGGCATATCACATTTGATAAAGGTTCATCGACGAATAGTCGAAACGTATAGTTTTTGGCGAGTATTTGTTGTACTTTCCTAAACTAGTTACACAGGGAAGACCTACCTTATTCAACAACTCAAATAGGTTATTGTAACAAAAAGAAATGATGTCTTATTATTTAAATTATTTATATTTTAAATATGTTTAAAAAATGTAAAATTATTTTTCGTATTTTATACGTAAATAAATATCTCAACAAAGTCAGTTAAAATAAGAGTATTAAAAAATAAATAAATAAGTATTTTATTTAACTTCTCAATAGACAATTTTACTTATGATCACTGACACTCTAATGGACATGTTTATTGATAAAACTAAATAAAAAAGTAACAAAGTGATATCTCGAGCCAAATCAATATATTTTATAATATGTACGTATAAAATACTTCGACAATCTCTTATGATAGAAGAAATTGACAATACCACTTACCATTTTTTTATGCTTTTTTTCTTTTATATATATATATATATATATATATATATATATATATATATATATATATATATATATATATATATATATATATATATATTTTGTTTATTAGTTGTTTTTACATTATTAAATAACATTTAACCCTATAAAAATATTTAAATTCAAATCAAAGATAACAAAACCTTGTAGAAAATTTACATAGAATTTTATTTACATATATTAGAATAAATTTACATGTATAGAATATAATTGTAATGTTTATCCTTATAACCAAAAAGCTTATTATCACAATATTTAATCTTATACAAATATAAGCTTTACATAACCGTAATACCTTACATTATTTACTGAAGGGACAAAATATGTACTGAATCTACTTATCTAAATCGAATCTCTCTTCTTAATTATACTTAGCATAATAAATTGGGTGATTTTTTAATTATTTCAAATGTGTAATCTTAAGAATATCATACTGGCTCGAAAACTTTTAGATTAAATATTCATAAAAAGCTATACGATATAACGCTATGACTCATGGAGTAAAGAATTGTTCTGTGTTCTTCGGTGACATCTTATAAATAATATAATCCGCCACGCTACTCAACTGGGGAGTGGCGAATATATTTTACATGCCGCAGAATTTATTCCTAGCCATCTCTATTTTATCACATTTTCCCTCACCGCCGAGCAAAAAATCAATTTTTTTATCACTTGAAAAAAATTGCGGTGTTATCCCGGATTTAAACAGAACTGTGTATACTTGTATAGAATTACGTGTTTTATCTATTACGCCATCTTGGCTCTCACGGAGCAGATAATTAATCATATATAATATGTCAACCAGTTTGACGTACTCTCGATACTTCGGTATGTTAACCGATAAACAATAAAAAAAACTCAGATTTTTTTTTTTCGCATTTTTTAATCGTGAACACGATTTGAATCTATCATAGTGATTCTGAAACAAAACAACATTCGACGACTTGGGAGCAAGTCTCCACACCAATGCCGAAGAAATTCAAGTCAAGTTTCGCTGGAAAGATTATGTTGTCGATTTTTGGGGACGCTGAAGGAATAATTGTGGTAAAATACTTGGAAAAGAGAGCCACTGTTATAGGGTCACACTACGCAGACCAAATAAGAAGATTGCGGGAGCCTCTAAAAAAAGACGCGGCTGTTTCACCAATGCAACGCACCCGCTCACAAAACCGCAATTGCGATAGCTCTCATTTAAGAAACGGAATTCGAATTACTTGAATACTCACCATATTCGCCAGATTTAGCACCAGTGACTCTTACTTTCCTAAACTCAAAGAACACCTCAGAGGTAAAAAAATTTGAAGACGATAGCAAAGCGATGGCCGCTGTCGAGGCATTTTGAATCTTAAGAATATCATACTGGCTCGAAAACTTTTAGATTAAATATTCATAAAAAGCTATACGATATAACGCTATGACTCATGGAGTAAAGAATTGTTCTGTGTTCTTCGGTGACATCTTATAAATAATATAATCCGCCACGCTACTCAACTGGGGAGTGGCGAATATATTTTACATGCCGCAGAATTTATTCCTAGCCATCTCTATTTTATCACATTTTCCCTCACCGCCGAGCAAAAAATCAATTTTTTTATCACTTGAAAAAAATTGCGGTGTTATCCCGGATTTAAACAGAACTGTGTATACTTGTATAGAATTACGTGTTTTATCTATTACGCCATCTTGGCTCTCACGGAGCAGATAATTAATCATATATAATATGTCAACCAGTTTGACGTACTCTCGATACTTCGGTATGTTAACCGATAAACAATAAAAAAAACTCAGATTTTTTTTTTCGCATTTTGTAATCGTGAACACGATTTGAATCTATCATAGTGATTCTGAAACAAAACAACATTCGACGACTTGGGAGCAAGTCTCCACACCAATGCCGAAGAAATTCAAGTCAAGTTTCGCTGGAAAGATTATGTTGTCGATTTTTGGGGACGCTGAAGGAATAATTGTGGTAAAATACTTGGAAAAGAGAGCCACTGTTATAGGGTCACACTACGCAGACCAAATAAGAACATTGCGGGAGCCTCTAAAAAAAGACGCGGCTGTTTCACCAATGCAACGCACCCGCTCACAAAACCGCAATTGCGATAGCTCTCATTTAAGAAACGGAATTCGAATTACTTGAATACTCACCATATTCGCCAGATTTAGCACCAGTGACTCTTACTTTCCTAAACTCAAAGAACACCTCAGAGGTAAAAAAATTTGAAGACGATAGCAAAGCGATGGCCGCTGTCGAGGCATTTTGGACAAGAAAAGAAGATAGACAAAGATTTTTTTTTTCTAAGAAAATCCTTGGTTTTGAAAAATGATTCACTAAATATATTGACTTGTTAAGATTATGTAGAAAAATAAATTATATTTGTAACCATAATCACTATTCATATTAATTATCACTACTTTTGGATCACCCCTCGTAGACGGCCATTTTGTTTGTGCCATTAAACTTTTTTTTTTAATATCCACATGGAAAAGTTACGTCAAAAAATTTAATTAATATGCAAACAATATTTAATTAAAATACATTATTCATTTATTGTGACACTATGAACATTAAATATAATATATTTTCTTTAATGTTATTTTAATCCTATCTATCTATATATATATATATATATAGGAGACTTTCTATAGATATAGTCACTCATCACGATATCTCTGGAACTATGAGACCTAAAAACTTGAAATTTGGTAGGAATATTTCTTTTGCCGAGTAGAGGTCAGCTAAGAACGGATTTTACGAAATTCTACCTCTAAGGGGATGAAAAAGCGAGGCAAAGTTTGTATGGGACAGCGTGATTCCTTGGTCCAATCTACTTCAAATTTTCCATAAATATTCTTTAACAGAATTTATTGAAGACATGTTTCGTATTTTATCTAAATTCATCCCCCTAACGGGGTCAAAAGGGGGTAGAAAGTTATTTTGATATAAATACTCCTTAGGATTTTTTTTTAAAATTACATTTTATTTTGACACATGTTTGACAATCCGTCTTTTATATAATATTTATATATTAGTATTGACGTAGGCGTAGGTGATATGTTTTTTTGGGTGCTCCTGGTGGAACAGGCAAGACTTTATATTAAATGTAACAAAATTGAGTTGTAAATATATCGTGTGATCGCTTTATTGTAAAATAGTGTTTTATATAATATTTTTTACTTCAATGTTGATGTTGTTTTAAGTCAAGGGTTTTAAACTGTATAACTCATTAGCAAGGCATGTGTAGTTCACAATGATACAGATTATAGAAGACACCAATGTGAACTTGGAAACATTTTTAAATTATACGGCATTAACATCCCAATTAGTACAGATTGGCACCACGGACTAATGTTGGAACAAGATCAGAAAAAATTATAAATCATATACCTAACTTAATCTTACACTAAAACTAAGAAGGAGGAGATAAAAGCTGCCTTGGACTATTATTAAATATAAATATATGTTTGACATACACACACGATCGTCTGTTCCTAAGGTAGGCAAGTTAATGCCTGTATTTTAGGTAACACCTGACTGATATACATTTTTTTATAAATATACATACAAATAATACATATAGAAATAAATACATATTACACCCAAACTCGAGGCGAGAATCGAACCCATGATCCTGGAGCAGTAAGCAGGGTCACTACCAACTGTGGCGAGTCAATCAAAATTTAAAAAATAATTACTTGCGCGTTTATTCAAATCTAAGAGGCAAAATCGTATTGACTTGTGGTGTAATTATACCAACGATACAACGAACGAAGCATTGATAACCGGTTCGAGATTCTGGTGTAGTGGTGCGAGTGGCTTAACGCCTCGCCTCAATGCCGGTGGTCGCGAGTTCGATTCCTGCTCAGGGCAGATATTTGTATTTATGCCAATATTTGTTTCAGGTCTGGGTGTATAGTGGGTTTCCCCACCGTGGCCCGGAGAGCACGTAAAGCCGTCGGTCCCGTTTGTTATCATGGATGCCTTATAATAATTGTTACTTATGGTAGGGATATTATCGGCCCCCCGCGGACCAAAACCAGCAGCGGTGGGCGCGAAAGCACAGGAGGGAGATGACTCGCTCTCCCCCTCCATTCGGTGGCGCGAAAGCGCGGTAGTTTGGACGCAGAGGTGTACAAGCCACTGGAACCCCTGGACCAGCTGATCTGTGGACCCATCAGCGGGGTTTCGCCGTCTGGGGTAGCTGAAGTCCAGTGGTGAACGGAGCGCGAAAGCGAGGTGAGAGTGTTAGCACGGGAGTTGCGGCTGGTGTGGGAGTGGCGCCGAGAGGGCGCGGAGATTTTAGTGTTGGGGCCGCTCCTGGTACTTCTCTGAATTAGCAGAGTCTACCAGTCGAACGGCCCCAAACACATACGGAGGGGCCGCCGGGCCAAACGTCGGGGCGTCACGGTTGTATGCGCGAGCGATCCCGTGGTTCCCCACTATGGCGCAGACGGTCGATGAGTTTTAGTGGGTATTCTGGCTTCGCAGCCAGCGAGTCCCACATAACCGTCGCCTGCGGGCGGCGGGATGCGTAAATGCATTTCCCATCGTTAAAAAAAGGGATATTATCCGCTAACCCGCAGTGGAGCGGCGTATTGGATTAAGCTCCAACCCTTCTTCTATATGAAAAAAAGGCCTTCGCTCAGCAGTGGGTTGTTTACAGGCTGATACAATACACTACAGTACAGGAGCATTTGTGGCCTGCAGTGACGGAACTGAGCCTCACCATAAATATGAGAATGATGGACTCTAAGGGGAGATGTTACTGCCGGACAGTTCTCAGACCTGTTGCTTAAAATAGGAAATGGTGATATGAGTGTATATGAGTATGTATTTACCATAAACAAAGCTTAAGGTCAAACTCTTACTGTAGCGGGAGTATACTTAAGCGAAAGCTGCTTCTCTCACAGCCAGTTGTATGTGGCATATTCCAGAGTAGCCTGGTGATTCTAGCACCCCGAAAGAAAAACAAAAAATATTGTTTATAAAGAAATACTAAGGAAGGTGTACTAGGTACTTCGATTTCGTTGTAAAAAGATAATACCCCCGTCCCCCGTGTAACTTTCTCCAGACTTTGGTCTTTGGACCGAGCTTCGTTTTCATAAAATATTATAACAAATTTTTTTTAATGTTTATTTAAACTTTAAATCCCTACTCTATAATAAAGATTGTTATATTTTATAAGTATTCAAATATTTTAATATAATAATTTATATGTTATAACAAAATTAATAACGTAAAAAAAAACAAATAAAAATCCTATTAGAACCATTTTCGACTTCTACGCGGACAAAGTCTATTATGAAATATTTTCCAATATCGACGCAGGTGTGGGTGATAAAAAATAAAAATTTATATTTTTTGAAATTTTAGTTAAATACCCGTGCGAAGCCGGGGCGGGCCGCTAGTTATATATAAAGTATCAATAATATTCATGATTCTTAGGTGATTCCATTTTTAGATTCTTTCTTTACAATTAATACTTATAGGGATTGTCATATGTTAATTTTTAAACTTAGTACTACAACTACTATAGACTTAAAAATGCTTACTTTACCTTCTTTCTCATACTGGTTTTCTAATAATGATCTTCTTATTTATGCTTTACCATAATTACTTTCTTTTCAGTCTTTAAACTGGGACTACAACTGTCTGCCTTTATATTTGCTGGGAATAAATATAATAAAAAAATAATAAAAAAAATCCAAAACACTGGGTAAATTAAAATAAAACGAGGAACGATTTGAGTTTATACAAACAAGATTATCCGATTTCATTCATTTTTTTTTCTTTTTGTTAGAAAAGACATATTTAAAAGATTGTCCAGTTAATATTTAAAAATCTTTATCTGTTAGTCCAAAAGTAAAAACTTACCGATATCATAACCTTCAGTATTATACAGACATAACTTGAAACTTAGATTATACAAAAACCTTTCAAGGTTGTTTGTAGTAACAACCTTATAGGCTTCATGAAAGGGATCGCAATCGCGAACGAAGTCGTGGGTACAGGTAGTTGAAAACTAAAATCAGTTTTTTTTAACAAATATTAATATTACAATTACCAATAATCACGTCTCGGGTTAACATCATTGGTTACAATATTGCATCTGCGCAAATATAATTACTCCCGACGTATATTTTGCAAAGGTGTCGTAAAGGCGACTAAAGCTATAGTGGTGCGAAAAACTATGCACTAAACGAGATGGTGATGGTCAGCAGCGTCACCATATCCCGCGGCAACATACTGCGCTCGCCAACCTGCCTGCCAACCGTGGCGAGTATTGGCAAACCCGCCCAAGAAATGATGGGGGAGGCAGACGTTCAGTAGTGGACACCCAACGGTTGACGTGGAGGTGGATTTTTCCATTCTATCCTCAAAGACTTAAATACCTTTACAATAGCAGGCTGAATCAATCAATCAATTAATTAATTAATATTACTATAGAGATCAACACATGGATATTAAATTAATCTCGCATAATTTATACTCATTTTCGTTTTATTTTAATACTCATTTAACAATTTGTCGAACCATAAATTTTGATATTTATAACTAATTATATTAAAATATTTTATGTTAACTTATAAATATTACTGGTTAGGTTTAATATCAAAATATATTTCTACTTTATTATTTTTAGAATATTTAAAATATTCTCACAACAAAATTACTTAAATAGTAAGCTTATACTGTGATGTAGGCGAAACAGTTCCCCGAAGCGGTATATAGAATTTACTTCGTCAAAATTAACAAGTAATTGTGTATGCCTTGAAGCAGTACGCTATACACTGGTATTGTATACTTAATATAATAAATAGTTCATTCAATAATAATAATAAATTAATCTATATACGTTATATATTATATTAATTTATTTATTTTTATAATATTATTAATTTTTAATATTACAAAACCGAAGAGTTTATTTCTTTGAACGCGCTAATCTCAGGAACTACTGGTTAGAATTGAAAAATTATTTTTGTGTGGTATAGTCCATTTATCGAGGAAGGCTATAAGCTATATAACATCACGCTACGACGAATAAAAATGTTACAAAAACGGGAAAAAACACACACACACACACACAAAGTCGTCTGTTCCTTAGGTAAGCAACTTAATGCCTGTGTTTTAGGTAACAGCCGGCTGATACACATATACATTGAAATATACATATACATATAAAATATAGAAAATATTACACGAATACTCGGGGCGGAAATCGAACCTACAACCGTGCAGGAAAGCAGGATCACTGCCAACTGCGCCATTTAAACGGGCGCCAGCCAACCGGCTAGTCATTTAATTAATTTCATTAATTCAATGTTTAAATAACATTACCGAACACCTACTGAAAAGTTATATAACGAAACGGGCGTTATGAATATAAGACAAACATACGTATATAATACATGCATACACATAAACTGAATACTATAAATATCAATATAAATTTAGGAAAAAACAAAGTACAAAAAAACTGAGTAGGTATGTAATCTTTACACGCGGTTGAAGTAAGACTTCTTTAACATTATAATAGATAACGATTAAGTTAAAAATAAATAAGTCATGTTAGAATATAAACAAGTATAATTTGATAATATAAAAACAGCAATATATACATTATATATATATATATATACATTTACTAAAAAAACTGCAAAGTGCAACAGTGTCACCTCAAGTATCTTTTTTTATACATCCATGTTCAAATGTTTTAGAATTACGCTCGTAGTAAAAAACTAGATGTTGGCTGCCTGTTATTGACTTTTACTTTCATTTTATTTGCTCATTTTACCTAATTTTTGTCTTAAGTTTCTCAAGAGGGGGATTATTTGTTTTGTTTTTTTTTTTGTGTCAATCCTTTGAATGCGTTTCTCCTGAAACGAATTCAAAGGATTATTAGAAAAATTAAAAAAAAACATTTTTACAATCTATTCAATGAGTAATTTACAGGCAATAAAATATTACGCTATAGTAATATAAGCGAAATAAGGGCCGAAACACATAACCGTGGCGTCACCGCCGATTTTAGCGGCGCGGCACCGCAAATTCCGGCGTTATGACGTCATACTTGTTGACAATGATTTATTGACATTTTGTGTCTATTTTTATATTTTTATTTTTTTGTGTCTATTAGACATGGGTAACTCAATGAATTTGTATGATCCGCCGATAAGCTCATGAGCCATATGCTTGAACCGGAGCTGTGAACCCGCTCACAGTTCAGCTCAATTATTGTTGTTATATTGTTACTTTTAACCACTTTTAACTATTAGATTTACAGCTAATTTATGACTCGGTTGAAACAAATGACATGTATGATGTACCTAAATTATAAATATGTAATAAAGCAGCGTTTCGAAAAGTTATTATAGTGATATTTTTTCTATCTTATACAATTATAGGGGAATGCTAATTTCATCCATATGATAAACGCTAAAGTGAGTTTCTTTGTTTGTTACGCTTTCACGCCTTAACTATTCACCTGAATCACGATCATCATGCATACCAGTTGTCTGGGGTACAGAAAAGGACATAGAGTACCTACTTTACGTACCGACTACCGTAGGTAGCTGTACCACGCAAGCGGAGCCGCGGGCGAAAGCTATTTATTTATATTTAATCTATAAAACGAATATAAATGTAAGATATTAATTTATGTTTTACTTTATTTAAATCTTATTTAGGCTTTATAAGACAAAATTTGTTTAAAATCCTACCAGTTTAAAAAAAAATGATTTACAAAAATCTTTCCGTTACAAAGGATTATTTTTTATGCATTATACTTAAATAACAACTTCAAATATTGAACAAATTTCACGTGAATATTACTTAAAATAATTAAATTAATAAATTTCATTAGTATTTTTAAGAAACTTTTGAAAACGATCGTCAAAAAGTAAGTAAATGAAATTTTAAAACGCAATATTTGCATAAACTTTCTAAAAATAGTCCCACGGTTAAACAAAGGATTTTTTCTACCATTTTTGAGGATTCCATGTAACTTATGGTCTCAAAAAAGATTTTTATATGTAATTCTCACATTTGTCACTGTACATTAAGGGACATTATTGTTATATTATATTATATTATTATTTTATTACTTAAATAACAACTTCAAATATTAACAAATTTCACGTGAATTATAATATTTAAAATAATTTAGTTAATATCCACAATCAAAAATCACGAAGAACTGGTTACCCTACAAAAACGCTCTTTTTCGCGACGCCGCAACGCCGCAACGCCGCAACGCAAACTGCCGATTTTAGCGTTGCGTCGACGCAACGCGGTTATGTGTTTCGGCCCAAATACCGCAAAACTTTACGTGGACGAAATCACAACCGCACGCCAGCTGCATTTATCTTTATGATAAACCTCTATATACCTCTGCATACTTTAAAATTTCCATCTTTCTCTCTAATTAACGTATAAGGGTATGATTAAGGATAATAATCATTTACATGACACATAAAACTACAAAGTGTCTTTTATTTATTTCGCCGCAGATTTTCTATGCTTAATGAGTAAATTCCTTGGAGATAAGCTTTTAAGTTTAGATTAAGAACACGTTTAAAAAATAACGCATCCTTAATAGAAATCAAAAAGTAGATTAATGCGAATCGGATTGCTTACGCTACACTCCGTAAAAACTTATAAATAAATTATTATAACTTATTAACTTGTAAAGCCTACCTAGCTGTGACAGTTTTTTTTTTTAAATCTCGTTGTATTTAGTGTCATAATTTTTTCAAATATACAAAAGATAACCATTTACCTTGCTACCTGAGTGAACCTAAAAATGGTTTTAACAAACTTGCAATATTTTTGAAGCACCTATCCAGCCATAGCCGTACCAAGACGAGAAAAACAGCTTTTCCTCGTCTTATGAGCAAAAAAAGTATATTTTATTTTTCAAAACTTTTTTTACGATTATGGCGAAGTGATTTATATATAATAATAAAAATTATTATATATATACCTTACACTAACGGCCCCAAATCGAAGTAGTAATCACATCCTACTTGGAAGTACAGAAACGCACACAAATACTCGTACAAACACCCAGGCCACGACAAAGATCTGTATGGCCTATGGAAATATTTGTCATGTGCGGAGTCGAACTCGCGACCGCTAAATAATAATAACCACGAATAGTTTATCACCCATTTTCTGTGACTACTGCTCCAACGCGTCGTCAATATTATATTATACCATACTTATTTGTAGCTTTCATGTACATAAAATATCTTAAGATAGAGTTTGAGGTGTACAGAACAAGAAGTGAAATGGATGGATATACTAACGCGCAAATAAAATAAATACCTTCTTAAAGTATAATCATGCACTTTACAAATAAATTTCTAGTTCCGGAAAATGAAAATAAGGAACAAACTGTTTCGATATTTTTCATATAATTTCAAGTTCCAAAGTTTAATTAAATTCGTAGCAACTAGATACTTTTGCTGCAACTGGCAACCGTTAATGAAAAGTAGTTAAGGGTTTTTTTTTTGTGTCAGTACGTAACGTTGGTACGTATGCGCAGAGCCTTAGAAAACTAGGCTTAGAAATTTAAAGTTTTTGACAAATGAGTATGTAGTACTTACAATATGTGATAAATAAATATTTTAATATGCAATTTGAACCGCAAATATATATTTTTATTTTTATGTGTAATAGTATTTATTGATAAATCAAACAATCTATATATTATATAGTAAAAATGTAAATTTCTTGTGTCTGTTTTTTTTTCAGAATTTTTTGACAAATATTTTTTTTAAGGGGACTGAGAACATTAATTATACAAATTTTGATCTGTATATGGTTTATTTGGACACGCATAACTACTAAAGTGCTACTGTAGCTTAAAATTAGCATAAATCTCGTTAAGATATGAGGTAATTATTTCATTAAAATCCCCTCACTCTATAAAAAGTTATTGTAATTTGAATTTTGTATTTTAAATGATATCTACTTAATGACGGCGGGCCTTAACTTTAATAATCCGTGTTTATTTAGATTTCTTAGTAGTGCAATCATGTAATAAATTTTAAAATATGTAACATTTAATGTATATTTCATTAAAACTGTTTAACTATGTCGAAAGTTATTGTAATTTGAATTACAGTTTGAAAAAAACACAAGAAAAGAGTAGGTAAGTTAATGATTATCATAAAAAAGAGTAATAATATAATTTTAAAAATAGTGAAAGAATAATATTTAGGAAATTACACACACACACGCACACAGATAGTATATTAATATATTGTATTAAAAGATACCCATTCTCCATTATTAAAATAATGTGACATGTGGGGTGTTGATTCCACTGAAATCATCCCTATCGTTATATCTGCCAACGGTTTGATCCCGGTTAGCCTCGCTCACCATCTGAGGCAGCTGGGTATCCGTGACGGTTCGCTTGCAGCCAGGATGCAAAAGGCGGTATTACTCGACTCGGCTAGGATTGTCCGCCGATTTCTCAGCCTACAGCCCTAACCCCCGGCCGTTTGATCTCCCTGCCATGCCGGGGCGTAATCCTCCACCCGCTTATATTTATCTAAGTAAATTTATGTAAATTTATTATATTCCTTATATATTGTATTATATTATATTTATTTATATGTATATATTGAACGGGTGGAGTGTAGCACTAAAAAAAAAATAATAATAAAAAGTAGAATGCGAACTGAAGTCATAAAATTAATAGCATGTAAAAGTAAAATATAATTCAAAATACTATTATATAAATGTGAGAGTCTGTCCATCTAGAGCAAATTTGTTCTATTTTAATTTAAAGATAAATAGAGATATAGAGAGTGAGAGCCTTTGAAAAGTAAACAGATTAACTTCTGTAACGAAATTTAAAATTAAAGGGATTAAAATAAAGTTTGAAAGTTAGTGTATACAATTTTACAGTTCTCAACCACTGATTTAAACAAAGCTTAGAAGAATATAATTATATGTATTTTTATAGTATCTATTATAGAAACAAATATTAAAATTCAATAATAAATGACCGCAGAAGAAAAAAGCAATACTACCTACCCAAACTAATTATTCACCGAAGCCAGAATCATGTGGACCAACTAGTAAAAGAATACTTCTTTTAATATTAAAAGAACATGTTATTGATGTCATTTTTTCATAACAAGTCAGTATAATATAAAGTTTTATCGAGGAATCTTTGACTTTTACGATATTACATTCTAGGGGCAAAAAATATTTTGTTGAATCTCTTTAATCGTAAATAATAAATGGGAGGTGAAACTTCGCGGCGATGTCAACCTGTTTATGCCAGAGCTTTTCGTACCTACATATTACGGTCTACGTAATAACAAGACAAAATAACGGCTATAAACTAGGATGGCAAATGCGAATCATTTATTATATCTAAAGTTTTACTATTTTATTTGCGAATTTTACTATTTCTATTAATTCTTATACTATAATCTGTTAATAATAATAACAAGCAATGCTGTATAAAGCTGTTATACCGTCCGTTTAACCGTCCGTACCTTGGTTCCGTATTAAAATGAGTTTTTCGTAGATAAATATTGTAATACAAGAATCTTAAAGAATATTTAAAGAAGGTGTTACGCAAAAGAGAGCATACGCATAGAAAGCATTTAACTTGAGCGATTGCATTCAAATATTTAAATAGGTCCCGTATTCTACTACTACGAGTTCATTCGAGTAACAAATACAGATTAACGACTAGCGGCCGGGTTTAATTATCCAACTATTTCTGATGTTGCTTACTAGAAATAGAATTTTGACATGAATCCATACAAATAATGTCAGAATAATATTATAAATGCTAAAGTAAGTTTGTTTGTTTCAATTTCACGCGAAAACTACTTAACTGATCATCGTAAAACTTTGTTACCCATATTCTTGGAGGTATTAGAAGTAACAAAGGATACTTTTTTTTGGTCGCGATAACCGACATCCACACAGGCGAAGCCGTGGGCAAAAGCTAGTGTCAGAATATTATTATAGAAACTAACCGTTAATTATTTTTTTAATGTTTTATGTAGTTTTATTGACATTAATGCCGTTATATAAAAACATCAAGACAATGTCTGCTTATTGCAGTTGCTGCTTCAAGTCGTTTTGTAAAATTTACGTCTTTCAATCGTTTGCATATAAATACTGAGTATAGTAAGCCTATGTGATTATTAACATAATTTAATTATTTATTTATACCATCAACTTATCACTAAACATTAATAAAAGATTTAACTATTAATATAAGTATTGTTCGAAGTGAAACGTCGTTTAAGGTTCATATAAGGGAAATTAAGCTAGTAAGAATTTAAAAAGAAAAAAATATATAATTTTTAAATCTCGAAATAGTGCAAAACAATACAATATAATAATAAAGATTTAATTATAAGAAAGAAAGAAATTAATATTATAAGTAAGTGACAATACATTAATAATAGAAATCATTATTCTACGAGTACGGTACAATGAGCTCTTTGCAGTAATTAACAATTTATAAAATAAATGAATAAATATGTTTAACATACACCCATCATCTGTCCCTAAGGTAGACAACTTAATGCCTGTGTTTTAGGTAACAGTTGACTGATATACATTTTTTTAAATAAATATACATATAAATAATACATATATAAATAAATACATATTACACCCAGACTCGGGGCGGGAATTGAACCCACAACCTTGGAGCAGAAAACAGGGCCACTGCCAACTGCGCCACGGGCCAGTCTAATTTGTTTTCTATTATGATAAAAGATCTCAATATCGCTGATTGATTATAACTCGTTAAACGTATTCATCAGTCTATTTATAGGTGCGTATTTACCTTTTGTTTTTGAAATTGGAATCCAAAAAGATTTTTTTTAATAGACTGAAGTCTGGGAATCGATTAAGGAACTGCTCGGTTAATAATCTCCATCACGCTAGCAGAGCAGAGTGATCGAAACTGGATTTCAAAACATTCAAAAGAAGGTGCTTTTTGGGTGTTAATTAGGTACCAAAATCTAAAATTAGGTGCTCAAATTTTTAACTGAAAAAATTTGGTTATTAATGTAAACTGCTACGCTGCTACGAAGAGCTACGTGAAATAATACTTAAATACATAAAAATATATCATTGAAATTAAGAGCTTTTTAGCTATTTTTGAGGTATAAATAGTAAATGCAATAGATCGATGAAATTAAAAATTTACGAGAAAAACGTGAAACTTGATAATACTTCTGACAAAAAAATCAAGCTAGCAGTGTCATCTCTAATAAATGGTATACAAATAAAGGCCAGTTTCACCACTTTCTTTTAAGTTTCAGATAACCTAACTAGCACTTATTTTAACAGATAACCCATACATTATACATTTACCTGTCAAACCATAACCATACAATTACCTATCAAAAAAGTGCCAGTTAGCTTAGCCAAAACTTAATAGCAAGTGGTGAAACTGGGTCTAAATGTCATAAGTTACATTTAAGTGCTTTGTAAGTGCTTTGTAATGAATGCACAGTAGAACAATCAAACTAATATTTCTAATGTTAGGTTTATTAAAACTCCATGATATAAGAAATCACCAGAAAAAATTATGTTGTCGTACAACATTAGAAAATGTATCTAAAACAATGGGAGTGTTTGGCAGAAAAAAGCCCTTGACAGTTTGCTAGCGCTGAGAAATGAACTATACAGTTGTCGGCAAGGACACGTTTGCTAACTTCAATAACATTAACACTTTATTTTATTTGTTTTGAAATCAGTTTATAAGTTGTTTTGGGCACTAAATTTAAAGTATTATTAAAATTATTAAAAATGTCAGTCCAAAAAATAGTGAAATATAATTATGTACGGAAATGTGGAATTTGATATTTCTGCGACAGATAATATACATCATAAGCTTCAAACATATATTTAAGTTAGGTTTGGTTTCCCGGTTACAGCTAACTTAGCGTCCTAGAGGAAAATAGCTATTAGTAGTTGACAGCGCTTATCGCTTAGCAGTAAAATTGCCATTTTGCTTTCATCGATCTATTGTATTTACACCTCGAAAGTACCTAAAAGTACTTATTTTAATGATATATTTTTATTTATTTAATCATTATTTCATGTAACTCTGCCAGCTTGATCTAAAGCTGGCAGTTCACATTAATAAAACCAATTTTTCGGTAAAAAGTTTGAACATCTAATTTTAGATTTTGGGACCTAATAATAATTAACACCCAAAAAGCACCTTCTTTTTAACATTTTGTAATCCGATTTTGATCACTCTGCTCTGCTAGCGTGATGCAGATAAGTTAATATGTTGAAGTAAATCTAATGATAACAATTATTCGTGGATTATTTTGTGTAAGGTCAAGATATCACTGATTTTACGGCGACTTTCAAGCGACTTCATTTTGAAGTGTTTAAGTCTAATTCTAGTTAGCACGATATGGATAACCAATATCTTTACAATCTAAAAAACAAGTAAAATTTCGTTGTATACGTTCTAATCTGTCAACATGAGTTTTGTAAAAAGGGTTCCAAATTGGAGAAGCATATTCAAGAATTGATCGCACAAGATAATAGCATATACAAAGAAATGTAGATAATATATCTAATTAAAATAAAATAATTTAAAATCTTTGGATGCACGTTTAACTAAACCTAATATTTTCCATACTCTTGATATTATGGAGTCGAAATGATTATTAAAGTCCAAATTACTGTTTAATATTACTCCGAATACGAATTATATTAGTCTCAGATAAAAATACGTTACAAATAGAATACTTCGAGCAAATTGGGTTTCTACTTCTTGTGAATTTTATATGAAGATATTTACTTAAATTAAGTTCCATTCTGTGTGCTAAACACCAATTAGAGACGGCGTCTATATCTGATCGAAGAAGGTTAGTATCAGATGGTGATTTAAATGGTTTATAAATTTTTAACGTATTTGGAAATATCGTTTATAAAAGCTAAGAAAAGAATTATTATTATATAATATTAATTATAAATACAAAAATGTAATAACTTACAAACATAAATTTTAAATATATTTTATAAGTAATGTTCAAAAAAATATTATAAAAATTGGTCAATTTTAGTAAGGTTTATTTTGGTATTATAACTTTTGTGATAGGTTCGATAAAAATAATAATTGCAATAAATGAACACTAACACAAAGAAAAAAATTAAAGATACAAGCTATTATAATAATTATAAGCTGTACAACCAGGCGATCTTATTTCTAAAAATTATATTTTTATTAAAAATCTGAGGGTGAAATAAATACTGCTTTACAGATGGACAGCTGGGATAATTGTAAATAAATAAAAATATATTAAATAAATAAATGTAAAAGTATACACAATAAATATATACAACATGGAAAAGAAAGAAAAGCTCCGGTTCGTATTCATTTACCATGTCTAAATGTCCTTATGGATGTGACTACCGTGCCTCGGAAAACACGTATAGCTGACGTATCCTGTTATGAGGAATAATACTACTATCGGTACGGATATTATTTTAGTTAACCGGCATATTTATGAGTGAAGCAAATTAGATGACAATTGTTTTTGTGAAAATTAGTACTCGCTCGATCCAAACTAAAATCACAAAAGGTCTGATAAATAAATAAGTATTGTTAAGCAGATTTTTTGCAAGTACACGTTTTTAATAGTTTCAGTAAATGAATTTATTTTTATCAACATTTCACAGTATAATAGATTAGAAAATAGAAATTTTAAAGTATATAATAGTATGACATATCAAATTGCTAAAGTATCTTTATTTACAATCAATTCTTTGAACTTCGAAACTCCAATTTAATACAAAACGAACAATGCGTCGACCTCAGCCCAGATGTAACAATACCAAAGTTTCCCTTACAAGAACAAGTTTTATATCTTGCACCCTTTTGAAGTGATTGTAAGACTGGAGAATAATATCCATTTCGGTTAGATATCGGAGCTAATTGCAATACTCCAACTATACGAAACAGTCCGAAATGCAAATAAGAGGTAGAGAATATACGAATTGTTTAATAAAAATATCCTATGATTCATTATTTGTTTTAGTATAACGGTATTTAATGAAAATAACTAATTTATTTATTTAGCAAAAATATGAACACACCAGTGAAATTGAACAAAAATAAAATTGCTGTGGCACGAAACAGACACGAAAGCACGCAAACACATACACATTTTCATATTTGGTACATATTCTGCCCAACTTAAACTCACACTATGGAATATAAAAAAGGAGAATCTCCTATATTTTTCATCACAGGATTTTTTTTTCAACAGCCTTTTTATTTTTAAAAATACGAGTACGCATTTCATTTTAAAGCGCATTTAACACATCGACTTCTGTTATTGAGTTATGAGATCCTTTTTATTCAACAGCAGTAACATTCAATTTTAAAATGGGTTAAAAATTTTGTTTCCTATAAAAACTGTAATCCAGGCTCTTGATTTCGATTTCTGTCTATAGGTACGATACACATATTTTTATCATCATTTTATTATTTGATTAAAAGTCTATACCGGATTTTATCGCTTTGATTAAAAGTCTATATGGGATTTTATCGATTGCGATTATATAGGTAGACTTTTAATCAAATGAGTAAAATTCGCGTAAATATAAGAGAACAGTATCATTTTGTTATCATAATTATCAGCCATTGGATGTTCTTTGCTGAACGTAGGCCTACCCCATCGATATATTGCTGATCATTTTAAAGGGGTTGTCAATACTCGTCATGCTTGGCAGGCGGGTTGGCGAGAACAGTGTGTTGCGCCAGGGTATAGTGACGGTATTGCCAACATCATCTTGTTTAATCTACAGTTGTTCGCACCAATATTGACGGCCAGCTGGTCAAGTGGTCAGGCAACTGGACACTTTACGCAGCGGTCGTGGGTTCGAATCCCGCCAGGTGCAGATAATTTGTATGACGAATATAGATGTCTGCACCGGGTCATGGATGTGTATTTATGTATATATGTATTTATATCTTAAATTTATTTCCGTTCCTAGTACCTGTAACACAAGTTCTTACGAACTTAGCACGGGGCTAGGTTAACGTGGTGTGATTGTTGGTTAATATTTATTTATTTATATGGCCTTTAGTCACCTTTTACGACACCTCGAAAAGAAGGAGGTAGGAACTATTCTTAGACCACTTATTTTATATTTGTTATATTGTAATAATCGTACGTATTTATACTTCTATAATAATCGGACTTAATTATTTTACTTTTTATACTGATAGTAGCTACCTTACCTTACCCTTATTTTATACTTCGTTAAACTATATATATGGCGTAACTATATTTAAAGATGAATCTAATAAAAACTTTAAAAAATAGGTTCTAATTTTACTCCTAAAACGCTATAGTAGTTTGAATGCCTACGAAATACAGAATTTATATTTAAAATAAACATTTTTCTAGCTTTTAGAGACTTCAAGAAATAGAACGCCCCACAAAATAAAAAGCTAAACAATGCAAAAAAAAAAACACCTAGTTCACCTGCGAACAAAAATTTATTGAGTAGATATTCGCTTATTGTTTTAAGTAAGAAAACCGAGTTATACTGTACTTCTCGGTAGCATACTGCAATCTGCAGATAACGTCTAGTTTCTATTCAGATTAAAATTAACTACTGTACACTGTAGCTAACAGGTAAGCTCGCTAACTAAGTGAATTAATTAAAGATAAACAATATGGAATATAATAATACAAACGTTTGTAGGAATTTAAATAAAGCAGTTAGAATAAATTAATATTAGTTTATTATGGATTTTAAAAACCTAGTGAAAGATTTTTAAATATTCTAGTGAAAAATAATAGCGACAGATAAGTGAAATGTTGCCTCAATAACTCCGCATAGTAAAATGCCGAATAAAAATTTATTTATTTCATACTGTAACTGAGGTAAATCGTAAGCCTGATCCATTCCCTTTCTTGGGTCCCATTCTGACTTATCTTCATCACGTTAGCCGCAACACATTTATGGATACTCCAATACAGGAACTATTCATGAGCCGCAGAGCACCACTAACATCAGGCAAATAAAAACTAGACCTAATGGAAAACTCGTACACAAATTCGAAAAATCTGTGCGTTCAAAGGTTTCTGTACACACTGGGTTTCAAGTTATTAGATCTAATACTGAGAATTGTGATTTCTTTAATTTCTGAACTAAAAAAAAGTGAAGACCTTGAAATATTTAAGAGACAATCTATCTGTAAAATATCTCCCTTCTAGCAACAAAAAATCGGATTCTGCATGAACGAATAACGTTAACTAAGTACACATTTTGACTTTCACCCCTTCTCCTAAGAGAAATAAAAAGTAAAGAGTGTCCTGGCTCGTAGTAAGTGTGTGAGTGGCTGGCTCAATTCATCAGTTTTGACGTATTGCGTGGCTAAGATACAGAGACAGACAGTCAAAAATAAAAAATATATATTCATTTTTGGCTTCATTATCTATAATAGTGTCCTTTTAAACGAAAAAACAAAAAAAAACACAATATCTTCAATGTACAGAATTGGACCTGTTACGGTTTTATTATATGTATAAATATTTTTAGAATAACTTTTTCATATGAATAGTTCGATCGTATCAACTTATAATCCAAATAAATCATTCGCCATCAATAAAAATTGTTCTATTTGACATCAACATTGATAACATTAATAATAGATGTTTTTTGCGAATATTGGTGTTACAAAACATGTTTGAAAATATATTGACAACTAAAAGGCTCTCACTATAGGTATAGCAACATTTATTTAATGTATAAAACTGTCTGTTCACTATTGGAAATATACAATATAACTACTATTATGCTTATATTTCTGAGCCTCAAAACCTGTAATTTAAAAAAGAAAACATTTATTATATAATTAAATTAACTAGTAGTATCTAATTATAAAAATTTTTAAACGATTCAATAAAGAATAGTAGGGTAATTAAAAATAAATTTACTTAAATATATAACTAGAAAAATAATTTTGTTACAATATTTGAAGAAGTTTAAGAACTTCTAAAAGTCACGTTTAGATGCAAAGTAGATAGATACCTACCTATACTTAGCATTTACTAACAAAGTCTTTACGTAACTGTATTTTTATAAAACTAAAATATCATAGATCAGATGAAGTTTATTTTTCATACATTTAAATTACGTAGATACCAATATATAATAAAATATGTCATTACCGAAATTAATTATCCACCTCGAGTTAAACGGAATATGCTTACATTATTATGCACCAACGCCGAATGTTCATTCAATGCACGAAATTGTTCATGACAATGATAATAAACTCACTCGCTTCACTTATCAAAGTTAAATTAACTTTGAGTATCGCAAAGTAATTAATATTGTCTTGTATATAAGATAAATTGTATTAATAATAATAAATTAAAAACAAATGTATCACCACTGGACTGAATCAGGTAAAGATATTATTAAATCATTATACATTTTTGTTGTTTAAAAATTAATAGTTCACGAAAAATTAAAAATATTAATATCAGCTATTACGTTATTTAACTTATTTTTGTTATTTCCTTTATATTTTAAAATAAATGATAATAACCGATTCTAAGTATTTAGAATAAATGTTTCAATTTTTTTTTAATATTATGTGTAAATACTAATTTACAATTCATTTGAACATAAGTATATTTTCAGTCCTTAATTAATTATTTTCTCCAGAACTTATGTAGAGAGCAAATATTAATTAACACGTATATATACGTAAATTATTTTGAATAAATAATAAAATAAATTATCTGTGTAACTCAGTGAATCCCGTCGATTTACTCTAAATCGTTATTTGTAGCTTGACATAATCTTTGAACAAAAAACGAATTTCTTATTTTCTTTAATACTTCTTTAAAGGGAAAACCGCCCACGATTTTGAAGAGACCCGACTGATGTAATTACATAGCCGAGCCACGAATAGCGACATCGTGTGCAACAAAGTAGGATACATAGATCCAGGTCGGACATGCATAAAAAATGAAATAAAATTGAAACCAGCGTCGAACTAGAATTTTGAGAATTCGTAAAAGTATCATAACACAACCTATCTCTCAGATATTAGTTTAGTATAGCCAAATACAGTATTGCGACGTTTTCCTCAATGTATCTAGTTTTCACCGGACGTAATATACCTTATGCCAGAGCACATCTACCAATATATGACGTATATTGTACGGTACACAAAACAGAATACATTCAATACACTTTTACATAATATAGAACGATTTTAGGGCTGGATTATATTCCTAAGATATATGCACACTTCATGATTATAAACATTATTAATAAAGCAGTATTTTGTGAAGTAATTAAATATTATATAGCATTGTAGAGGTTTATTTATTATTATATGCTATTGAATCAGATATATATTATAAGATATATAATATATTGTACATTACGTACCTTGTTCCTACCAACGTATTGTTTTTTATTCAATATATTGTTCCAACGTCAATCATTTTATTATTATTCAATCATTCAGAATTTTCGCCGTTCATTAAGATTTAAGTACTGAAATAAATTGAAAAAGTTTTTATCAAGTCACACAGGACTCCAGTAAATTAAACAATATTATTTTTGAAAATATCTGGAATATAAAATCATTAGGCATTCAACTTATTAATTATAAAGTGTAAATAATCTCCAAAATGTCCTAAAGATACATAAAAAATTTACTTTGTGATCTTACAAAGAACAGTTTACAAGTGTGGACAAAGGAACATTATTAATTTGTCTTATTATTCCTTCTTTGACAACAGAACTCTAACTCCTAGGTGTGGCTAAATGAATATTTTTATAAAATATCCCTTGGCCTTTGAAGAACGAAATCACTTTTATTTACTAAAACTTTTACATTCACTTTATTCACGCTCATTCTACTTAATACCGAAGATGGATGGTATCTAAACATGCAAATGTTCGCTATTCTTATATTTTGCGAACAATATTCACTCATGCAACTCGTATCAACGAAGAAAATAAATTCGATCAGTAGAAATCATGAAAATTATGAGAAAATATGAGAAGTAATTTCTACTGATCGAATGACCTCGTTACGTTTTATGTGTGCAACCTATTTTCACTTTTCAGTCGTGAATTTTAAGACGTATAGTCCGCACACGAGTTCCGAGGAACAGTGGTTGATGAAGCGGGTGGGTGTGCGCTGTGCCCGACCGTCGTCGCTTCATACCCCACACTCTCCCACTACTAGTACGACCTTGACGTGAGAGCCCATATATCGAGTCTTTTTGATGATGAAGCCAAATTAATAACGGACAAATTGGTCTCAGACAGACGCCTCAGAAATCTAAAGGGCGTTATATTTTTGCGTAAAAACTGTAAAATAGGCGATATGTGCTATTTTGCATCACATACGAATTACTTGTGCCTATTTTTTTATTGAATATTTTGCAGCTTATTTAACACTAGTCATAATTAAAAGAAAACATAAATAATTTACAAACATTAAAAGGAATTAAAAGTAAAAAACATTTTCATATAACATAGAATTTAAAAAAGACTTATTTAGTACGAAGATATAGTTGTGAGACTTATCATATAATTCTCGGTATCAACACGTTGATTTTGCGGCAACCACTGATTAAATCATCATTCGAAACTATTTTAACATTATTTTATTACCATACGTCGAATCTAATCAATAAATTCAAAAAGGCACAAGCGAATATAATGAACCTTAACTATTACACTAATTTTATTTTATCTTTTTCGTTATTAAAACTGATATCTATCTTTTAATTTTACTTTTTGCTATTGCAACAGATATATGTAATAAAAACCTCAGTTTGTCGCGAATGTAAATATATAAGTTTCGTAGTTTTTTTCTTTTCATTAAAACTTCGTTTGTACACGCATCACTGCTACCAGTTTTATGTCGATGTTAATACTTCAAAATTGTTATTTACACTTTGACATGTAGAGCAGTGGAATTGGAAATCTTTAAGATAATTATTGCAAGAATACATAACAAAAAATACGTGGATGATTTTTTATTTATTTATAATATTAATTGTACGTTGATTTGGGACAAAAGTTTTGTTTTAAGTCAGACATGGTCAATACGAAAATCCCTCCAAGAGTTAAAAAAATTAATGAAAAATACTCTTGTTATCACTAAAACATAAAATCACGATAGTGCCATTTAACCTTTTTTTTTTTTTGTCGCAGGGGAATCCATTTATGGATGATATCCAGGATGCCCGGGTCGGCAGTCCTAGACCTATGTCGGACTCAGCACTTTGGGAGTGCAATACCGTACTAAACCCCTGCGGGAGCCTTCAGCCGCTTTAATTGGAGGGTCCCGTATCTGCAGGCAACAGGATCCCTCCAGCGACAGGCTGGCCTCGGCGAAAAGGCCAGACTTCTCCTCCATGGGGACTGTCCGGCTCACCTCTGAACAGTCCCGACGACGCCGTGTCTAGCAGGACCGGGTTCCCATCCCGGCCCGACACGGGCACAGGGGCATAGTGCCATTTAACCTGTCCCAACGTATGGTGCTCTGACTCTGAATCTTTAACTAATATTTAAATACGGTTAAGGTTTTCTAATTATTGTTAGAGCGCAGCATGCTCAGATACAACCTATTTATCACACCCGATGCACTTGAGAACTCAGATAACAAAAATTGGGCTTGACATGTCAGGCACATGCCGGATGACTTTTTGGTAAATATGACTACTAGATAGAGTTCAAATTTGGCACGGCCATTCAGGAGCCTCTGAACGAATTGACTCAATTAACAAGACGCTTTCTATAAAAAACTGGCAAAATTCAAGTAGCAGAATTTGGAAATATCGATTGTTCCCGTCTTTGCTACATTATGACATTTCATACTAACAACAACGTCTACATAATATAATAGTAGATAGTTGATAACAAATTAAAAATCCGCTTAGGACAAATAGAATCTATACTAATATAGAAAAGAAAATGTTTGTAAGCTTAATCTACTAATCTCAAAATTTAACTAAATTGAAAATAAAAATAAAAATTACGATACTTTCACGTATTTTTCTTATTATTAGTATTAACTTTCTAATTGTTTCTACTCTCATCGTTATATTGATAATGTCGAGAACTCTGACGGTTTAGGTGATATTTTATCTCACTTTGCAAAAGTTTCGTCAGCCAACAAGATTAAATGCAAAGTTTAAATTAATTCTAGGTTCCTTGCGGAGATACTGTTTCGGATAAAAGAGGGTAATCAAAACTAGAGTTGGTTGTGATTAATTTTAAAATATTAATAAGTTACACCCAAAAAGCCGGAGTGTTTAATTTTAGTTATGTATAGATGTTATAACAAATTTCCTTATTCAAAATAAACAGGAAAGGAAAAACCTCGGAATCCTTTATCAGTCCGCCGCACGCCAACCCGCTCCGCTGCATTTTCATAAACTTACCAAACTGCTGCATTATTAAACTCGATGGGAACCCCAAAATATGACAAATATTAGGAGATTATGCAAAACGCTAACTTTATTACTTCATTCCATAATTTAATAAATTTAACGTTATGGGATGATTTTAAAAAACTTAAATATCATTATACCAGAAGTAACAAATAGATCAAACGATATCATAACTTTTTTATTTCATTTAAATACTTACTTTTTGTATTTTTACTTGTTTACTGTTTTGTATTTTAGTGCAATAAAGAATATATATATATATAGAAATGTTTATCCGTACGTACATAATTATAAAAAGGTATATATGAGATTCACCAATAAGTTCAATTTTTTTTATTTGATCAGAAACAATTAAATGCTATTATCATTCAATGAAAAATAATCACATATTCACAAATTACATATACATGAGAACATTTTTATTCATTGCTTATAATAACTTAGCGATCCATATTCATGACGGCCTCATATATAATTATCAAGCTGCCCCAGAAACATTTTTTTTCATACTTTCTTTTCATGGCAAAAATCGGGTTTGAATGTAAACCTAATTATTTCATTCTTTAATAAAAAGCCGTAGAGAGCAGAATCTTTTATGTCTGTATTTCAGTGAGAGGAGACTGCACCAACAAAGACAAAATAAAAAGCCCGGAATAGTATGTACTCGGCGCTAATTGAACACAGTAATGGTTGAATAAATTTGTTTGGACAATAAAGACGCTTAAAACTGAACTATGTCCTATTGTTGGGGTCCAAATTGCTAATTTGACCGCGCAGATTTAATTATGCATGCCACCCAGCAGAGTGGGGGGTCATAAAGGAGGGGTGTCACAGGCACGCTTGTTTATAATGTAGCAAGTAACGCGCAATCTAACCCGTCCGTCCCTGTCTGCGCCAAGTATTAACTTTTTATTATACTGAACAAACTTTTAGAGTTTATGGTAACGTTAGCATGTTATGTGTCAAATAATTTTAGGTAAATTGGGTGAATACATTATCAAAAAACATTTGTTAGTTAAAAAAAACTCTAATAAAAATATTTAAAAAACGAATATACTTTTACTTTATAATAAAATTATTATAAAATAATAAAAATTATTTTCCTTCTCTATTTAAAATAAATCTTGCCTTTTGCGTGCAAATAAAAGTCCTATAAAATAGATAGATCCCACCCATCCTCTCATTTAGTTTTCCCCATCGCATCGGCCTCACCTGTCCAATAAAACGTTGACAATTAACGTAATTTATTGTCCGTCTGATGGACACAACCGTTATCCCTCTGAGATATTATAGATTTTATCTGCTCACACTATATATAAACAATTACAAATAACAGTACGTATTCGATAAGTTTTCTCATAAATACGTACTTAATTTCTTATAAATACGTACTTAATTTTTCTTATAAAACTTTTTTTCTAAATAGATAATTTTTCATTTATTTTATATTTAAATCCAGTCGAAACTTAGACAAACATTATTTTATATTTTAAATAAGTGAAACTAATTACTCGTATTTAAATATTAATATACTTTTTTCTATATTATAATGTATTTTATCTACTTCCATGTTTTAAATCATAATAATATATAAAAACATGTAAAAATAAAAATATCGAAGAAAATGGCGAAATTTGAGTCTTGTATGCAACTGTTGATAATTAGGTATTAAAACACTCATGTGATACTATTATCACATGTGATAAGCCCACATTCGTGTTTTAATACCCCTTATTATACAACAGTTGCATAAATAACTATTATTTTGGATATATGGAATAAAATTTTTGAGTTTAAAAAAGAGATTTGATTATTATCATTCACTGCACGGCATCTACCAGTTCTTCAATAACTGCACGCGAAAATTGTAGAGCACACTGAAACGAAATCATGATCATATTTGTCAGTTAAAAACTGGATTTATATAGATATTTTTAGGCAATAAAAATTCCAATTTTATGTACTTAATTTTCAATAGACAAAGAAAATTAAAAAAAAAAAGTTTGATTACTGTGATAAGAATGAATATTTGTATTCCTATAATAATTCTGATATACATGTATATCAGCTCGATCTAAAACTCAAACAACACAGAGAACAGATTTATTTATATAATTTAGTACACATATAACAACTGTGGGAAAAAATTACAAACATTGGTACCAGAGAACAATTTTTTTTAATGATATAGGAGGCAAACGGGCAGTCGGAGCCTTGGGACTACTGACGCCCATGAACATCCGCATATTAGGATGCAGATGCAATGCCCTCTTTATCCCCAAACCCACTCAATCCCAATCCCACTAGGCCACCGGATACTCACAAACCGCACGAAACGCGACAGCATAGCTGTCACTTTATCCCGGTATCATCCCGGTCGTACCGACGCAATACGGCTGCAAACCAGCATGGCACTACCTCTTACAAGCATGCAATTTTATTTTATTCTTTTAAGAAATATCTTTAAGTAGGTCTTTTCAGTAGACTGATATTTTAGTGAAATTACCGCTTTTGTCATATTATATTATTATTTATTGAAGAATGACAACGGAATAAAAATCATATTCAAATGTATTAATTAATATTTTAATAATAAGCATCTTATACTCAACAGCCCCCAGTAGGACGTGAATCCTGACGGGAGTCCGGAAACACACGCAAGAGACGACTACTACGCTAATACGTCATCAAAATGCCGTCATAAAAATTATGGGATAGTAATAATATTTAAAAAAAAAAAAACACTCGCTTGACGTTCATAAAAACTGATATATTTTTCTTAATTATCGTAATAAAATACAATTCTCAGTGTAGAGCAATCACAAATTTATAAAAATCTTAAAACTTTACCTTTATAATATAAAGACATACTGAAAGTGAGAGAAATAAAAAACTGATGATCAAAACGACTACATCCATATTGACATCTACGGCTATAGTTCTGTTTTCTAGTCATAACATGGTGTACTACTGAATACTTCTGGAAAATGTACGAGTAACTAATAGTCTAATAATATATTAGCTATACAATCTTACAATGTGAGATTGTTATATTATGCCAAAAAAAATCTTTGAAAACATTTACAAAGCGCAAAATTGATATTAGAATTAAAGTTTGTTATGAGGAATAATAATCATAAGGTATACCTATAACCTTAATTTTGCTTTTACAAAATTATCAAAAAAGTTAAATATATCTAATGGCTCCACTTAGTGTTACCTACAGATGTCCGGTCAAGTCTGGTAAGTTGCTCAAGTAGTATTTCATAACATTGGCTATTTTTACTAGTAATTTAATTTATCTCTACAACTGGGAACAAATTCTGGGAATAACATTCAAGTCATCAAAAAGAAATTTCCTGTAAACATAAAAAAACTGCATTTGTTACTCGAGCGAGATTAATTATAACTTTTAAAAACTTTGTAGCGAATGCAAATGCCTGTACATTCGACGAGTTTTATTAACAAACAAAACTGATATAAAGTTGTAAAGTGAACAAGTATTTGTACGCGAGGGATTTGCGTATGTTACCCAACCAAAGCAAAATGGCAAAACTGTGTTCAACGAAAGCGTGGTACATGAAAGGAATTTTAATTTTTTGTTCCTTCTGCACAAAGGAATTTATTATTAGGTCCCAAAATCGCAAGCATACGACGAAGACAAGTCCAATTTTCCCTCACCTTACTTTCAAATAAGAATTTTGATGAACCTTTCCGCCTTCAATTTTCTTCTAGCAAAGACGTGATGTTTTTCGCTTGGATTAATAGAAGTATTTTCGTGATATTTAAAACGGAATGTAGAGAACATGTAGTAACACATAAAAGATTCAAATACAAACATAAATTGATCGAAATTTATAACGATATTTTTGCTATAAAATAACTCGACACTCTAATTTAATTAGTATCAGCATAAATATAACATAATAAACGCAACAGTTTATGAGAATGGACGGATGAAAGGATGCTGAAGTGAAACTTGATATATAAATTAGCACGAATGGTAATGAATCCAGCTTATTATTTATTATAGCTATTCAAATATTATAATGTGCATACGTGTGTACATTGTACATGTGTATATATGAATGAATCTACTTTACATTGGAGCAAAAAGCGGTTAAGGTACAAATTATTACACATAAAAAACCCTATTTTTATATACAATATAATAATCTAAATTTGAAATGATATTTATACCTGGATACTGAAGTACGTGCTGACGACGGTTCTGTTATGGTGGTGCGAGTAGTTGCCTCACAGCAGCGCGCTGGCGGTTGCGGGTTCGATTCTCACTCGGAAATATATTTGTATTTGTGCAAATATTTGTTTCCGGGTGTATGTCCTTATGGGTCACCCCACCGTGCCTCGGAGAGCACGTAAAGGCGTTGGTCCCGGTTGTTATCATAGAGACCTGATAACGATCGTTACAAAAGGTAGGGAAATTATCCACCAACCTACAGCAGCAACACGGTGGATTAAGCTCAAACCCTTCTATATGGAGAAGAGGCCTTCGCTCAGCAGTGGGTGGTTTACAGACTGATACAGTAATACAGTACTGAAGTAAAAAAGACTACGTAAATAAACGTCAATATTTTACAGTTAAGGTAACAGTTTCACTTGTATTTTTATAGCTTATACTTTTTTAACTTTCTTGCACACAAATTATACAATGTAAAATGTAACAAAAACCAAAAAAAAACAACGGGTTGCACTCCGGGAGTGCCGGCAGAAGTGAAAACTTGATTATTAACGTTGTGCATTTTTCATATTTTGGAATCGTTAGGGAATAATTTTACACTAATTGCTTTATCAGTATAAAAGTAGATACTATCATTTATGTGGTAAAATACTATGTATATTCAAAACTACGAGCACTATTGATGCGGTCTTTATTTGACATTTAAATAGGTTCGAATCAAAATTGTTCGTTTCTTATTTCAGCTAGCAGTCCCCGAAGTCTCCTGTGGAGTGGGTCAGCATTAGCGTCTGCTTCGTGCTCGGCTCCACGGCCTCCTTCAAAGTCATGATCTCCTTGCAGAAGAAGGCCATGGCTGACGAGCACCAAACATGGCTGACGAGCCAAGCATGCAAATTACAAAACTCAACAATGAGAGGTCTCCGCCTATTACAGCCAGGGCATGGCGGTGGAGTCCCCAAGCGGCGCACTCCCCGAGAGAGTGACACGCCCTGTCTATTGGCGCGCCACACTCGTGCCAGGGAGGGGTGCGAGAGTATAGTAGTGAAAAAGGCTAGTGTATGCGGTGTTTCTGAAAATACGGTTCTGACGATTCTAATCATTTTTTAATTTAATATTTTAAAATACTGTCATAAAAACTTTTCTTTAATATTAATGGTTTAATTTTTACCCCTAGTATGAATACGCCTTTACTTTGATGAGTCACTATTTTCTTAACGCGAACAGACTATAGATTTCAATATAACACTCCTTTGTTTTTTTTTTTTCGATCCCATCTGCGCAAAGGGTCAAAAACAGACAGCCACACTCTTACTGCTCGATGCATGGTATCTGAATGAATTTCAAAAAAAGAACATCTGTATGAAATTTAAAAAAGAACATTGTCATTCACGTGTGTTTAACATAGTAGAAACTCGCGCGATATAAAAAAAAGAAATTTAGACTAGGCTGTATGGACTATATTCCTTTGCCTTTCCATATTGAGGATAAATTTTAAAACAACAACAACAACGTAAAGACAAAGTAGGTTATTCGAATCCCCGCCATTTTTTTCGATATTTTTATTTTGTTTGGATTTAAAGTATCGGAGTAGATAGTCTTGTATGCAACTGTTGATAATTAGGTATTAAAACACTCATGTGATACTATCATCACACTCGGCTTTGCCTCGTGTTATAAACCCACATTCGTGTTTTAATACCTCTCATTATACAACAGTTGCATAAATAACTATTTTATTCCTAAATGTTAGATGATACATCGTTTGTTATACATACTTTGTTATAAAATATTGCCTAATCAGTTTCGGATACTTAAAACAAAAAATCTAATATAAAAAAATTATGATTTTTTTAAATAGGAAAGTAAGGGGATCTGTAAAGGAACTACACGTAGATCTTACTCTTGAGTTACTTTTAAAGTTGTTATCGAGACTTATAACTAATGGCCTCAAAAGAAACTTTCGACCTCCAAAACTGAGTTGTGAAAAGGAACCTATACCATAACTTGATACACTACTAAACTTGGTACAGATTATACGGGAAACGGAAGTGTATAAGCCCTTGCTCTGCCTCGATTTCCAAATTTTTGGTCTATCTGATATACTGAGCTATATACTGAGTGGCTTAGTTAATTGGTACTAAGAAGAGATAAGCTGACTTATTGGTGGTGGGCAGAATCAATTTCTTCAAGGAATTTCGTCTGTCATCGCAGAATAAAAAACAATAATAGATACACCTTAACCTATGCGTAGGTTGTATTACTATATTATTTAAAAAACTAAGTAGGTTCGTTTTTATTAATCCCTTTAAGTTTTAAGACTAAATACAAATAACATAGATAAAAGAAAAATAAATTTAATAATAAATATTATAATAATAATGTTTATGTATAATACATATATACGAGTATACACATACTCAACTTTTACCATCAAGCCACCATACCACACATACTCACCTTTTACCATCAAGCCACCATACCACACATACTCACCTTTTACCATCAAGCCATCATACCACACATACTCACCTTTTACCATCAAGCCACCATACCACACATACTCACCTTTTGCCATCAAGCCACCATACCACACATACTCACCTTTTACCATCAAGCCACCATACCACACATACTCACCTTTTACCATCATACCACCATACGACACATACAGCCAGACTCGTGGCAAATATGGGCATATACCAACAGGCCAGTCTAATAATACGCTTATTTATATAGTAATAGTTCAATATTAATATAGCTTCTACGTTGTGTCTCATCTGTACCACAATGTTAGGACAACGATCGATAATAATTTATAAAGTTACATAGATCCGCAGTTCGGATCAATTTGCGCGTGATCATATTTATTATTTTTGAGAAATTTACGAGCTTCAAAGAATCAGGTCGAATTAGTTCATTCGTAGGTGGTGATAAAATCTGAGAAGTTGTCGATGGTGTTTTGAATAAAACACCAACTTGTTTATAACTTTATAGTTTTATTCTTACAAGGAAACTATCTCCGGTGTCCCCCTCCGATTTTGATGAAACTGAGATATGTTATTCTTCATCGAAATCTAAGAGACACGTATTTTTTTTTATCTGCGGAAAAACATTTCTAGGGGGTGAAACTACCCCTCAAAGTTTAGCCTCCAAAGGGGTGTTTTTCAAGTTTCGCATACTTGCAGTTTAAATAATCGAATGGGACCAATTGCATAATTTTTAGGGTGGAAAATCATGAAAAATGCTTTTGTTAGTCGGTAGTTTTTACTCCGAAATTCTCTTGCGATCAGTACTCAAGAAAAACTATAGCGCCAATAAATACCTCATATTAGGTACATCAATCAAATAAATATAAACATAAAAACAAATAACATTATTTAATATAAATTGACGTTGAATATTAATAAATAAATAATAAAAAAAAATTAAAATTAAAACAACGAAATTCCAAACATAGAATAAAGCGTGGTACTTGTTTCAATCAACTAAGAAAGTTAAGCGTAATTAATTCAAATTTTACTTATAAAGTAATATTAAGCTTCGTAAACCTAAGTCGGATAAGCGTTAGAAGTTTAAATTAACTTGTTAGGAGAGTCTCGCGCGGCCTTCGTCCTATACAATTTACAAACAAGCAGACATAATATATATTTGATGACAGTGCATACAAATTGCTAATCTGAAAATTACTATGCGACGAAACACGATAAGTTTTGTTACATGCTGTATCCAACTAAAGTTTATAAGAAGATTATTTGACATATGAAAATATCTAAAATTCAACTGTAATTTTAAATAGCGATATTTGCCGTTGGCGGTGTTACGTTAGCTACTTAAATAAATTGTATCAATATAAAATACATCTAAATTAAACTTCTTATCAGACATAATATGTACGATATTTTTTAATACTGGGAAATGCATTTACTTAGGGGATGTGAGTCTCGCTGGCACGCAAAACGTTCTAGAATACCCACTAAAACCCAGTGGTGCCCTCATCGTCATAGAGGGGCGCCACAGGATCGCTCGTACATACAACCGTGATGCCCCGATGCGACGGTTGGCCCACCTATGCGGACCGCCTTCGCCTATAGAGCGCTCGCGGGCACTGTAAGCGCTCTATGCCCTGGTAGTGAGTGGGAGGATTATAGGTGCCCCTCATACTCTATTGCGGAAAGTGAAGGAGCGCATTGCGGCGTCTACTTCCCCTCGGTCATCTACTGCGGAGTGGGTCAGCGTCAGCATCTGCTTCACGCTCCCACTCCGCAGCCTCCTTCAAAGTCATGACCTCCTCGCAAAAGAAGACCACGGCCGACCAGCACATCTCGCAGCCGAAAGTAACGGACCGCGTTCGACAACGAGAGTCATCTGCGTAGCAGATAACATTCAGCAGAAATATACTTGATTAAACATTATCATCTTTTTTTTTTCAGTAATAATGACAACACATGTACCACATATGATATCTACTCTTTCTTATCTTCTAATATCTAACCTTTTCGGAGAAAGCTTAAGTAGGTTTAGTCGTCAATTTTATTTCAATACAGTATTTTCATCGCTTTTACCTAGAAATACGATTTAGGTGTAGATTGTATAAATACTACACTATTGAACGAGGCTTAGAGTAGATTTAGGAAACGGCCTATTAGAAAATTCGTAAAAATTATTTTTGTAAGACAATGTTTTTAAATTATGACGCTATAATTTGTCTAGTGGGTGATATTTAATGACACTACTCAGTAACAGATGTTAGCTACTCAATAGTATATAAAATCGAATACCCTATTTGTTCGATTACAACTTTATATGGTCCAAAAAAGTTCGACCTCCATAATATTCTCTATGTGTTTTAAAATAAATATATTCTTTCAAGTTGCTAGTTAGAACAAGTCCAATATTTGTCAAGATTCCAATTATACTTCGATTACATACAGAAACTTACGTTGAAAATCCCCCAAATGAGCAGTTCTAGAGATTCTAATTTATTATTTCGAATTCATACGAGGAGTAAAGACATTCGTAGATGCTATACACAGCAAACTAAACTTCATATCCCTTATTAAAGTTAGCTTTAAATATGTTTTATTTGAATTTGACAACTAAATACTTTTAATCATTAAAAAATAGTAATATGTTCCTTTTTTTTTAAACAGTATTGGTGTAGTGGTACGAGTAGTCGCCTCAAAGCCGGCGGTGACGGGTTTGATCCCGCTTGGGGATAACGATTGTTACTCTTTACTTTTACTCTCGAAATTATCCGCCAACCCGTAGTGAAGCATCGTGGTGGATTAAACTGCAACCCTTCCCCTATATGGAGAAGAGGCCTAACTCAGTTTAGTTTTGTTCAATTTTTTGTTTTTAATAATCTAAAGAAAATTAACATATACCTACAAATTGTTAGAAACGCCACAGAAAACTACTTTTTTTAATGTAGGCAACATCTAACAATAAGACAAGGTAAATGTTTTATATTAATGACAGCCCAGATATAATTTGAGTACCTATCACACATACGAGTATCTTGCTAATTTATATATGAATAATTAGTACAAAACTATGATTATATTAATATAGTTTTTTAATACAGACGTCCTTGATCCATCTCTTAATACCATTATCCTTCATCTATCTTATTTTAGTAATTTTGTCTAAATAGAAACGTATACGACAAATAATCATCCTTTACTATTTGAATAAAAAGTGGTGTAAAAATTATGAATAAGCAAATATATCAAATGACGCAACAAGTTAAAATTTTTAATTAAACATCCAAAATATAAAAAGAAATAATATATTTTATTAAAATTATATATTTAATAATATAAATGATCAATTAAAAACTCTTACAAACATATAATTTTATTTTTATCAGAGATCGGTTATTATTATAGGTATATTAGGTAACGCTTTTATTTTGAACTTAAAATAATATTATTAAAATTCCGAAAAAAAAAAATATATGGAAATATGGCAGATATCGCTTCTTAAAAGTAAGGATTTCAAAATAAAATTAATTTAAGTATTAACTAATCAAAAATTTCTAATGAAAATAGCTAGCTAATGAATAAATTAACTTGAAAATATTTCGGATACAATGTAAAATTATTTATATTTATCCAAGTAATATTTAACATTGAGTTCATAATTATTTCTTGATGAACCTAAATGAAAGCATTCAACATTATTAATATTTAAATAATTTATATACTTCTATATAAATGACGAAAGTATTTATAAACGTATTGAAAATTTAAAAATGTACATTACGAAAGAGAATAAAGTGTTATATTTATTTGTGTGTTTAAAATATTATGGATGTTTTGAGGAACCTTAATTTATTCTTCAAAAAAGTAATATCGGACGCGTTTATTGCAAGAGTCGAAGTATTCGTCGTGAGGGAGATCCAGTGAAGAAATTGCTGATCCAAAATAATGTCTTGTAAAGTGCAGAGCGTCATTCGGACGGAGAAGGAGTAAGGTTTGAAGATAGTCACGAATTATACCGGTCAGTTCACCGTTCTCTGTCATGTATCTTGCGCCTTCAGATGTCCGTGTACTCTGTAAAATTTTGTTTGATGACTATTATGTATTTCTTCTTTCCATTTTATAACTAATTCCTTTTTTAAAGATAATAATTAATTAATTATTCTAACAACTTATCTCTTTAATTTGTATAGGATAACACACACCCTTTTATATTATAATAAGCTTTTATCGAGTTTCGTCCGTGAAAATTTAAGCTTTCATTAAACTTTAGACTACGTATTTAAATTTTCATAGCTATAAATAAGGCTTTAAAATATTAATACACTTACAAATATACTGACATCAATAAAATAGCTTCAAGCTTAAAATTTATTTAGTAAAAAATAGTTTCTAATACACAAGTATTAGAATAAATTCAAAGTATTATTCAATTGCACAGTACGACTTTTCAATGATCAATGATGATCAAAACGACAAAGTGTTGTTGTTTAATTTAAACAGTTTAAATAATTATCACTTCCTTGTCGATCTTCATATAATATTTAATGTTACTATTAAAAAGCGAAGTAATTCAATTTTTTATAAACGTACGCACTAGTCGATTTTATTTCAATAGAAAATTAACAACTACTTATTCCCTGATCTTTCATAATGAAAAACATTTCAATGAACTACTAATATGTTAACACAGTATCATAAGCGTAATAAAATTAATATTACTAAAAATGTTTTAAAACTATTGTAGTAAACTATTGTAGTAAGAAGATACTAATAAGCGACTAATATCGCACAAGTACTCTTATTCGTATTATCTTTACTTCGTAACAAAAGAAAACAAATAATCAAAAATTTCCGAGTCTCTGGGCAAAAAAATAACCAGCTCTGCTATTGCCAGTAAAGTATATGAGTCGCAGGGTCAATTCTTTTAGATTTTTTCACTGATAAGCTCCTAAGGTCATATCGATTTTCATGACGATCGGTCAGACGGCTGAGGCGGAAATGAAATAAAAGTAGAACAAACTCATTTTCAAATTTAAAATAATAATATAGGTAGTAACATTTCAAAGATTCATTTCTTTCTTTTAATTTTGTGATATTAGTTCAGTTCTTTCGATGATTTTCGTTATAATCGTACGATCTTTAAGATTTCAAAAGGAAATTTTAAAAGGTGTAGTGTATCTTTAAATTTTTTTTGAGGTTTTTTGATAATTCTTTCGCTAATCGCAGATTTACGAGTATGTCTTCATTTGTAAAAGTCGACCGACGTTCAATTTCATTGAACTTCAGAAATTTAACACGCCTAAAGGGGACGCAGTGGTGGTAGTGGCCAGATGCACGAGGGTGATGCTAGGCGACCGGATAATTGAGATGGCAAAAACCATCACGAGCGATCCGGAAGTCGGCGATGTCTTCGGGTCTTGGGAACTGCCGGCACTGAAATGGATCAATGGAGTTCCCGGGTGCGGCAAGACAACACATATAGTCGGGAACTTCGACGAGGAAGGTGAAATAGTAGCCACAACCACACTCGAAGCGGCCAAAGACCTGAAAGAAAAGCTAGCGCACCGCTATGGCAAAAAAGCCAAATCAAAGGTGCGCACTATGGCCTCTATCTTAGTGAATGGTTTTCATGAGGGCGTAAAAATAAACCGTTTAACGGTGGACGAAGCCCTCATGAACCACTTCGGGGCCATAGTCATGGCCGCCCGATTGTCGGAGGCTAAGGAAGTGGTCCTCGTCGGAGATATCAATCAGTTGCCATATATCGACAGGGACAACCTGTTCCCAAGGATGTTGCTCTCGCCATCAACGAGGTCTATAAAAACATCTATTCCTCAAACTCCATTGTCCACTCTCTGAGAATGGAGAGGTTCACTGGCGCTCGAATCCCTGAAAGAGAGGACGGGACCCTATACCTGGTTTTTTTTTTTTTTTTTTTTTTTTATACCACGACGGTGGCAATCAAGCATACGGCCCGCCTGATGGTAAGCGGTTACCGTAGCCTATGGAC
Organism: Euphydryas editha; assembly: GCA_036937285.1. Classification (NCBI taxonomy): domain Eukaryota; kingdom Metazoa; phylum Arthropoda; class Insecta; order Lepidoptera; family Nymphalidae; genus Euphydryas; species Euphydryas editha. Next base: position 11,954,624 of record JAUPFZ010000011.1, on the reverse strand, counting down.
GCCTGCAACACCAGGGGCATCACATGCGCGTTGCCGACCCTTTAAAAACCTATTTACTCCCCTCTTGAAGGACCCCATACTGTAGTCCTGCGGGAAAATCTCGGCAGGGAGTTCATTCCACAACCGAATGGTCCGTGGGAGGAAATTCCTCTGATACCGAACTGTACGGGACCATTGGGGCTGCAATGTGTGAGCATGAATTCCCTGTCGATGGCGAGCGGTGCGATGATAAAAAGTGGCCGTTGGCACCATTTCGAACAATTCTTCGGAACACAACCCATTATACAAGCGATAGAGCACGCATAGGGATGCAACATCTCTTCTTAGACTTAAGGGCTCGATATCGCTCGTCAGTATTGGATCGTCGACAATTCTCACAGCTCTTCTTTGAACCGAGTCAAGAGGGCCAAGTTGGTATGCCGGTGCTCCCGCCCAGAGATGAGAGCAGTACTCCATATGGGGGCGGACTTGCGATTTATACAGACGCAGTCTTTGCCCCGGCGTGAAGTACCGCTTCGCTCTGTTAAGCACACCGAGTTTTTTGGATGCCATCTTGACCTTGTCTTCCAGGTGACATCGGAACTGGACGTCGCTGGATATGTCGACACCAAGGATACCAATACTGTTAGAGATGGTAAGGGTTGTGTCCTGGAATTGAGGGGCCACAGTGAATGGGGTTTTCTTAGCGGTGAACGCACAAACTTGTGTCTTGGAGGGGTTGAATTGGACTAAATTGTCTCGACCCCAATCGGAGACTTTGGAAAGACTACTCTCGATTTCAGACACAAGTTGTTCGCGACTTTCTACCACAGCGGAACGAGGGATGTTTGCACGGCCTGTGTAGAAAGCGTCTCCAGTGCTATCGTCCGCATAGCAATGAATGCCATCAATAGACAGTAAGTCATTGATATGCAGGAGAAACAGTGTTGGAGACAGCACAGAACCTTGCGGGACGCCAGCGTTTATGTCTAGTTTTGCGGAGCAGCAGCCATCTACAACGGCTCGTATGCATCGACCAGACAAAAAACTGGCAACCCATTTGCACAAACCCTCGGGTAGTCCGTACGATGGCAACTTCGAGAGAAGACCCCGGTGCCAGACCCGATCGAACGCCTTCGCCATATCTAGGCTAACTGCCAATGCCTCACCTTGACTCTCGATGGCTGAAGCCCATCGGTGTGTCAGATACACTAGCAGGTCACCAGTCGAGCGACCGTGGCGAAAGCCGTATTGCCGGTCGCTGATCAAATCGTGTTCCTCTAGGTACCTGAGGAGCTTGGTGTTAATAACATGCTCCATAACCTTGGAGAGAAGGGAGGTAATAGCGATAGGCCTGTAATTCGATGGATCTGATCTATCGCCCTTTTTGGGTACCGGGTGCACATGAGCGGTCTTCCATGAAGACGGTACTTGCCTAGTGTGGTAAGAAAGTGCGAAAAGTCGCGTTAATACAGGGCACAACTCTGGAGCACACTGTTTCAGCACCATCGCTGGAATGCCGTCGGGCCCACTCGACTTATGAACATCGAGAGTAAGCAGCTCCCGCCGGACATCTCTTTGTGAGAAGTTTATTTCCGGCATGGAGTGTCCACACCGTGGGATGGTTGGCGGTACGGCGCTCTCATCGACATTCAAAGTCGAGTTTGAGGCAAAGAGTGTACCTAGAAGATCGGCTTTCTCCTTGGCGCTATGGGCCAGGTTGCCGTCGGCATTTTGCAATGGTGGTAAGGACGACAGACAAAAATTTCCCTCGGCAGCTTTGGTGAGCGACCAGAAGGCTCGACTCCCGGAAGGGTAGTTGGCAAGCCTTTCGCCAATTCTCCCGATGAACTCGAATTTAGCTCTGGCAATTGCTCTTTTACAGGCCCTTGAGACAGCATTTAGCTTGCGTTTCACGTCAGATACGTTTGGATCGCTGTTACTCCGAGCCGTGGTCCAAGCCCTGAACGTGGCTTGCTTAATACGTTTCGCTTCCTTACAAGGCCGATTAAACCACGGTCGTTTCCTTGTCCCGGCAGCAACTAGCGAGTTCGGAATAAAATATTCCATACCCGCCAGTATCGTCTCAGAGACAGCAGCTGCGCAGGTGTCGGGATCTTCTGATGTGAAGCAAAGCTGCCTCCACGGGTACGATGCATAGTATTCTCGCAATCCATCCCAATCTGCTGACTTGTACTGCCATATGCGCCGCAAACTAGTTGGCCGAGGTGAATCTGTGCGCGTGCATGGTGCAAGAGTCCGGATGAGGCAGTGGTCGGACGAGCCGAGTGGTGCATCCACTGAGATGGAATATCCATCCGGACGTTGAGTCAGCAGAAGGTCCAGTATAGAGCTCGTATGGTCCTCAATATCTGGTATTCTTGTTGGAGAATGTACCAGTTGTGAGTAACCATAGGCCAGAGCGAATTCGTGAGCACACCTCCCCGCGTAGTCAGTGGACCGAGAACTAAGCCATTCAGTGTGGTGGGCATTAAAGTCTCCTAAAATCACCAGGGGTATAGCTCAAGAACTTTGTCCGTCGTCAATTGCAGGTGCTCGAAGAGCCGCTTTGTTTCCCTGTCACCGCTATGAGACCTGTATAGGCATGCAGGTTTTCACACAAGAGGAGAAGAAGACACTGTTAAACCAGGGATATGGTACAGGGCGGGGGTCGAGCGTCATGACTATCCACGAGGCGCAGGGACAGACACGCGAGAGAGTCATCATCGTCCAGACCAAGGCTAGGAGGCTGCGGATTCATGACAGTGTTCCGCATGCTGTGGTCGCGGTGACTAGACACACAAAGACCTGTATCTACTACACCGACGACGGTGGTGACGCAATCGGTCGTTTTGTTCAAAAGGCGGTGGAGGCTACATCAAAGGAAATACTCGAGCACACCCTCAAGATGGCGATACAAAAAAGAGACACCGACGTCATTGAGAATGTGCTCGAACAGCTGAGGAGTCTCTCGGGGAAGACTGGGACGGAGTCGGATAAATGAGAAAAAAAAAAAAAAAAAAAAAAAAAAAACTAAGAAAAAAACTAAAAAAAACTAAGATTGCAAACCAAGACTGGTGGTGAAGATGTGATGGCTGAAAACTAGACAAAATAATCTGGTATGTTGGTTACAAAAATTAGATAAATATAACTCAAAGCATGTAAACGAAAGAAAACAAAGTACCTATATACACAATAGAATTTAAAAAAAAATGTAAATAAATAGATATAAGAAAAAAAAAAAAATATTAAGTTAAGTTTATTTTTTAAGTAAGTTAAGTTTATTTTTATATCTTAAATCAGCGAATTTGTGGTCAGTGCAAGGACTCGCGATAGATAGAGATCCTAAGCTTAGCTTGAGTTTTGTTGTCTAATTAAGTACGCATGAAACATAACAATAACAATATAAAAATGTAAATAAAAAAAGGCATGGGCAAATAAAGCCTGTGGAAGTATAGTAAAAAAAAAAAAAAAAATATTTTGGAGTAAGTACTGTACTGTATTCTTTCATTTATTTTCGTTGAAATCATACGATCTTTGACTATTCATGTACGTAAAAAGTGTGACATTTTTCGGATATCACTAAAGAATGACGCATTTTTCCAGTATATAAGAAATATAGGTACATGGACTACTCCATATATTTTTCGGAGTCCTAGGCTAGATCCGTAACATTTAATGATGATTGGTCAAACGATTGAACTGTGAAAGTGGAACAAACAAATAAACATACTCATTTTCTGGTTAATAATATTAGTAAAGATGTTTGTGTCTTTTTTTATACCACTATGATGGTTAACAAGTTTACGGTCCGCATGATAGCCAATTTACGTGATATACGATTAACGTAGTCTACAGACGCCTGCAACACCAGTAGCATTACAAGCGCAACACCAGTAGCATTACAAGCGCAACACCAGTAGCATTACAAGCGCAACACCAGTAACATTACAAGCGCGTTGTGAGTTGTCGATCAGATTTTATTACCTATGATTAATAGTCAACCTGATACAGAATTAAGTAGAACTTTTTAAATTAATTATGTTTTATTACAAACTTTTTAACCACGAATGTGCTTATAAAGAGCAATAATACAACCTAATTTCGAATCGATATCCACCTTGAGTTGGAAATTGATCAACCTTCTTCTATTATGAAACCAATTTAGTTCATATTTTACTAACCGGATATCATTTTATAATATTAAAAATATATTTATTAAATATTTGCACAGCCTAATTAAAAAGTGAATACTATACGAGTATCACTGCTGATTTTAAGACAAAGACGGGCTCTTATATTAAAAAGTAAGAAAGGTTTTATATTGCTATTTTACATCATTATTAGAAAAGTAGCCTTTTAATATAATATAGCCTTATATATATATAGCCTTCAAGTAAAATTATTTTAATAAGCTAAGAACTTCTAATGAAGTCGTGACGCTAAGGGAACGAAAATCCCTAAATTTTATATAGGTATGTCAGAGAAAGTAAAAAGCTTAATACATTTTGACCGTGTAACAGAAGCCATACGTGTAGTAACAATGTGTTCCGATATTAGACCTACACTATTTCGTCTTTTAATGATTATAATTTATTAAAGCTATTAATAAACTTAATAATTTATTGCTTATGTTTTCGCCTTTTAACATGATTAAAATCAATTTATCTTTCACGTAGGAATACTACTTGAAAGATTAATGTATGTTCATTAAAAAATAGAATAATAAATATGAATATTATATTTAGTGTGTGTGTCTGTGTGTGTGTGTATGTGTGCGCGTGTGCATACCAAGAGGTTACATTATATTAAACTTTACCTTATAATCGAGGTAATCAGACAATAGTTGTAAATCGCTTCGCCATTTCTCACGCAGCGGCTCGTGAGACTCTATCTCATCTTTTTCAGGAACGACTTTCAGCAAAGGGTTAATATGGAAAATATAGCTGCTATCCGCCCACTCATGACTCACCATATAACCTGTGAAAAATATGTAATGCACAGTTTTTTCTCCTCGTCCTATGAGAAAAAAATAATATTATTGGTTTGGTTCGTGATATCATCTACATAGTTCGTTAAGATCCATTTATGATTGCTTTAGTAAGAACCGTTTGCGAGGATCAGCGTTCATAAGTTCAATTGGCTACTAAAAAGTATACTATACTCTTGAAAGCGTACTAGTGGCACCACAACGCCACAAAAATTATGTTATAGCCATTCGTCGTATTAGTTTATGGTTTTATAATTATATTCGTATGCAGTTTTAGGACTCGCAAATTACATAGGTATGCAATATTTTAATACATTTTGTATTAGTCATTCCACTTTGTAATACGTAACAAGTCGTCTCTAAAAGGACAGTAAGAGACTAAGAATTTGGTCATAGTTCTAGTACAGTTGATTTATAAGACACCGATGACGATATAACATAATATACAAGATGAGACTGTACAGCAAAATCGAAAAGACGCGATGTCTGCGTGCTACGCAGCATGCTTTTGCGTCACACATACGAGTTAAGTATGACATAGACACAAAAAACAACAGCCCACCGTCTCATCCCAATATCAAATTATAATTATTTATATATCTTTGTTTAATTCTTAATATTATTAATATTAAGAATTAAACAAAGTATTTTCAGCGCGGTACTCGTATTATTCATTCAGTGGTAATTGACGGAATATCGCAATATTCGCAATGAATATATTTTCGAAGATAGTAAACTATGAGAATATTAATTGTGCATAATACACATTGATAATTTAGAAAATATGTACAATTTAGAAAATAATTGTAAAAAAGTTTATAGTCGCTCATTCGTCGTTGTTCACAGTTATTGTAATATATGGTATATTGCTGGTTTGCATTTTTTTTTTAAATTAATTACAGTTCTAAGTTTTATTGAACATTAAATCTAAAAAAATGTGAGTTTTTAATAACATCTTATATGCAAATTAAAGATTATCGCCATTGGGTTTTATAATTTTATATTTATAATTTATAATTATGAACATTTTATCTAGTGTCTGAGAAAATGAACACTAATTATATAATAAAACGTTTCATTCTTAAATTGTTGCTTACTACACTTGAAATAATATTTTAGAATAAAATATCTTGTTGCAAACTTGATACGTTACGAGATACATTTTTTTTTTTAATTTTAAGTGAATAGGCAAACTGGCAGACGTTCCACCTGATGGTAAGTGGTTAACGTCGCCCATGAACATAAACTAGTTTACCTGGAACTAGCCCAGGCAACTCATTTATGTGTTGCCTATCCAGAGACATAAGGTGTTAAAGTATCGGTGCCAGAGAGAATTATATAATTATTATTAAGGAGTCCCATAGGTACCAGAAGATAGTTTTAAAACATTATATGTAAAAAGATAACACAGTTTAATAAACCGTATCAAATCACTATCATCTTAGCCATTATAATATACATAGAAAAGTAGGTATTGCATAAAAATAAGTAGTAAAAATAAGTTGGGTCACATAAGTAATAACTAGTTCTTTAGCCTGGCTTACCTTTCAGTGTGAGAACTGTCAATGTTTGATGGATAAAACCTGACGGCTCAATAATGTGCCGTTCGACTTTTACGACGAATAATGGCTTTCCATTAACAATGGCTTGACTTACGCCCAAGCATACCTATATAAAAGATTATTCATAATATATGTGTAAATATAGTGTATGTAAATTTATTTTCAAGAAAGATATTATTATCTATATCTATCTATACGTGTCTGTTTTTTTTTTTTTGGGAAATGTTTAACAAAAATTTTTGAGTACATTTTTGTTTATTTGAACACACATCACTGCTAAAATACTAAGCTTGGGTTAGAAATTCAGTGCAAAAATTATAATTATCCTAAGGTAGCATCTAGTTTTTATTTCATCAAAATCGCTTAACTCTTTCAAAAGTTATTGTAATTAGAATTTTATGTTTTGAAATATAACTTTTTGAAATTTCAATAAAATAATGGTGTATAAAAATAAAATTATTGTAAATAATTTTATTCAATATAAGTAGAAAACGTGAATCGAAATTACGGTCGGAGGTTCAAATGCCAGGCAGCATTGCTTAGTTTTTATATACTTATTTAGACCTCATCCTGATACAATACCTATTAATGCTCATGACATAGTTGCTACTTATTATTTTTTATAGCATCATGACTTAAAGTAAAAAGTCGAATCCCAAGAATAGAAAAAAATTAAACAAGTGCGAGTCGGACTCGCCCATGAAGGGTTCCGTAGCAGCAAGTAACATCATATAAAAGTTCTTGTAGTTCGTTGTAACTTTGATCCATGTTTTAATAATAGAGTTTTTTTTTTCTTTTTAATAAAAAAAAATACTTACTAGATCTCGTTCAAACCAATTTTCAATGGAAGTTTGCATGGTAATGCACATCATATATATATATTTCTTTTTTAGTTTTCAATATCATTTTTGAAGACCTATCTATAGATAGCCCACACGATGAAAAAAAAATTTAAGTTTCAGTTCAAGTATGGGGAAACCCCCAAAATTTAGATTTTTTTTTCCTATTTTTGTGTGAAAATCTTAATGCGATTCACAGAATACATCTATTTACCAAGTTTCAACAGTACAGTTCTTATAGTTTCGGAAAAAAGTGGCTGTGACATATACGGACGGACAGACAGACAGACATGACGAATCCATAAGGGATCCGTTTTTTGCCATTTCGCTACGGAACCCTAAAAAGAGGTTTGAAAAACACTTACGTAAACGCTTTCACAAATAGTGCCATTTATCAGAACAGTATCAGTTTTAACATGACCGCAGAATCTGCTTATTCCAAAGTAACGCAATAGCACCACATTAGCACCTTCAAGTAAAAAATTGCGAGCCGCTTCAAAGGAGTGATATAGTCGTTTCACAAAATGTCGCTCGCCGCAAATACGCGTCACTTTATTGTAATAGCCGCTCTCACAGATGGTCATGTAACTTCGGCGCTCCTTCGTTACGTTCTTTCTTGTTATGTGTCTAAAAATACGAAAGAACTGTAGACATTTTTAACATTGTAAGAGTAAAACTTACTTTATGTATTTGAAAAATAAAATTTAAAAGAACAAAAGAAAAATAAGTAAGAATGACAAACGTCTTGAAAACTTATATTTTTATTTGATAGGCGTATAAATCTTACTCTGTCCTGTTTTCTTCTAAGATATGCAGATTGCAGTCTAAAATGCTTACTAATTTTGAACCAATTTTAGCTCCTTCCTTAGATGCATGTGATACGACTTGAACAAGAAATTTATCCTTATCCTCACCCAGCGTTTCAACACTAATACTAATACCTGAATAAATGTTATTAGCTATTTAAGTACGATCAAAGACAATTATAAATAGTACGTCTTCTATTTTCGCAAAACTGATTATTTAGAACGACAAATATTAGGTCTTTACCTATGAAATAGCCGTTTCGTCGTACTGGCTATTTCAAAACTAAAAAAAAAAAAGAAAATTCGCTAAGAACTCGAATTTCAAATTATTTTTATTTTAATAATATAGAATTCTTTTTTTATAATTAGTCATTTGTTTAATGGTTAGCGTTCTGTTTACATCGCATTTGTACGTTTTTCGTCATCATGGATATGTTAAAAATTTGAGTGATTATGGAGTATGATTTCCGACGTGGTAGCAAAGCGGCAGAAGCAGCATGCAACATCAACGACGTTTACGGTGCGAACTACTAACGATCGTACCACCCGTTATTGGTTTGCTCGCTTTCGTTCCGGAAATTCACCAAGAAAGGTAAGAAATGAACTAACTAAGTGGTCGACCGAAAATGTTGGTCAACAATGACGAATTAAAGACGATTGTGGAGGCTGATGATTCTCAAACTACAGCTGAATTAGCAGCAGCTTTCGAAGTTGGCACTAAAACAATATGTGCAGATGTGTACTGTGAAGAACTAAACACAATTATGGGGAAGCTCGCACGTCTCCAAGCAGCTTTGGTCAATCCCTCGGCTCCGCTGCTCCTGCATAACAACGCGCGACCTCATACAGCACAGCAGACGGTCTCCAAGTTACAAGAGCTGGGGTTGGAAGTTCTCCGTCATCCATCGTACTCACCAGATCTTGCCCTTTTTTCTTCTTTTAGACTTCCACTTTTTTCAGAATTTGGATAACTTTTTGGCGGGAAAAAAATTCAATACCCGAGAGGCAGTACAAAATGCCTTTGAAGAGTTTGTTGCTTCCCGTCCAGCAGAGGTTTTCAAGAAAGGCATCAATTAGTTATCACTAGGTTGGCAAAAATGCACTGATTCTATGGGTAATTACTTTGAATAATAAAAATAAAAAATATAGAAAAAAAAGTGCGTTAACTTATTTCATCAAAAACGGCAATTTCATAGGTAAAGACCTATTATTATAATCTACCTATTACAAAACGAAAATTATTTCTTACAGAGTACACAATTAAGCCTCCAGAGGTATTACAAATATTTAGTTTTTTATTTATTTATTTATTTTACATCCCGAAAAATATAGAGAATCTCAAAAAAGATATTATTAATATTCATTTAGTAATCTTTGATGAAAATGTAAATACATAAAACATTTTATAAATATCATTACCTCCAACAGCACTACAACAATCAATAGAAGGTTTGTGCACTTTCTTTTTGTAGACCGGTGCTTTAATGCCATGAATAGCACATACGCTGTCGGTTTGTTTCGATTCATCATAGAGACCTAAAATCTTCAACTTCTCTTTTTCCTGTTCTTTATATGAAATTTTATCGTGTCTTCCATACGAAAAACCAAAAAAATTGTGCTTAGGATCAACATCGTGACACCACCTATAACCGTCCTTACCAGCTCTCTTTCTTTTCAATATTTTCACTTCTTCTTTTTTAGGAGGGCATGTACAAATATAACCGCTAGCGATATCTTTATTATTTTCATCACATGTACAAACATCTTCTTTTACCGGAATGGTATCACATAGACAAGGTTCCTTGCATTCGCATATCGTGTAGCAAGTACAATTTTCAGGATCACCGCAATTACAGAATGTTGGTTTAGGAAAGCAGTCACAATCATCAGGTGAGTTAGCGTCACATTTACACTCTGGTTCGATGAAACAGCTACAGATTGTCTTAGATTCACTCTCGTTACAAGTAATTCCCGCGTCTTTAGGATCACAAATGCAGGTATGCTGTACATCGCAAATGCATTTATCTTGTTGACATATACATTTCTTTCCCTTAATGCATAAACAAATAGGTTTCGGGTCTGGTTTTTGACATATACAGGGTTTTTTCGGAGTTTCCACTTCTTCTGCTGTGTGTTTTTCGCTCTCGCTTTCTTCACCTGTAGTTCCTGCTTCTTCACTCTGATTTTCGTAGCTGTTGTTTTTCTGATCTTTCCGTTTTACATTACCAATATTATCAGGCTTACATTCACATACACAAACTGGATAAGGGAATTTATTAGGTTGACATATACAGGGTTTATCAATTTTTGCACAAGTGCAACGAGGTCGAGGTTTTCCGTCAGGGTGACACAGACATACCTTGCTGGGCTTGCACTTACACACTAAACGTGGGCTTCCTTCTTCACATAAACATATATTTTCAGCTTGAGAACAGATACATTCATCTTGCTTCTTACGCCCACATAGACAAGGTGCCTTCAGATGACAGGAACACTTGCCTGTTTTATCAATTTCACAAGTGCACGATTGTTGATTTTTAGTGACTGAATTAATCTTAGGAAATCCATCAACTAGTATTAAGCTAGCCTTGCTGTCTTTTGATGGAGAAGGTACTTTACAATCCGGGAAAAAATAATAATGGAAATCATTTTCATCTATTTCTTCTTCATCAGGGTTTTTTTGTTCAGGCTCGTCTAACTTAGGTCTTTCATTAATTATTTTATTATCTTCTTTCTTTTCAGACTCTTTACTCTTCAACGAATCAGTACAAGAAGTTTCAGAATCAGAATGGTCAGTAAAACTTCCTTCATAGTGAGTGCAACTCACTACCAATGTTTCATTAAAACATAATTGCTTTTTTATGACTTCATCTGTAATATAGTAAATATTTTTTCTCTTTTTTTCTGCTCTAAATTTTCAGAAAATATTATTTATTATATACTAATATTTATAATATGTTAAATTATATATTATATATTATATATTATATATTATATATTATATATTATATATTATATATTATATATTATATATTATAGTAACTAAAATATATTTTAGGAAAATTGTATTTTTTACAGAAATATAATGCATACGAGCTCTCGGGTAGTCAAATATAAGGTGATCAACGACGCCAATGAATATTTGTTACACTAAAGATATAGTAAATGCATTGCTAGCTAAAGGAATGAATGATAGTAAGTGGTAAGCTAAATAAATATAAGGATGTACTATTGCCATTTTAATCGTAGGATTTATGTAATAGCATTTATTGACCATGACGGTGACAAGCTTAAGGAGGAGAACAGTGAAAACCCTTATGTCACAAGTATATTCTTGTAAAGATGTGTGTGCGTGTGTGTGTGATTTTCGTTATTTAATCCACGTAAATAAAAAAATATATAAAAATCTGAGAAGCTGCTCACCAATCTGAAACTTGAATTGTTTTGTTAAATCAATTAAAGAAATGTGAGATTGAATCGACATATTAACGATATGTATATTATTAACTCTGTTTAATAGGTTTTTTTCGGTGATTTTGACATTTTTATAAACAAATAATAAAATTACAACTTGACTACAATCTGCCAGTAAGAAAAAAGTTTAGATATCTATAATACAGATTGTTATATTTTATAAGTATTCAAACATTTTAACATAATAATGTATATGTTACAACAAAATTAATAACGTAAAAAACCTATTAAAATTTAAAATCCTATTAGAACCATTTTCGTCTTCTACGCGGACGAAGTCGCGGGCTAAAAGCTAGTTGTTATTATATAATTATATATAGTACAAAAAAGTATTGTATATAATTGTAAATATAGTATCGAATTGATATGTATTAAGTTTTTAGAAGGATAGCGGATCATGATGGGAGATTTTAAACGAGTTAGGTACTGCTGAGTTTTATGCCGGTTCTTCTTATGTTAGTAGAAACTACAACACAAATCATAGGTAGCTTCATGTAAAAATAACGTCGACGACTTTTTATTATGACTACTTGTTGAATAGTGCTTGAATAGTGCTTATATAAGCATGCTTACTATGTTAAACATATAAACAAACACTGACGACATTGATCTTCATTAGGAATTACATTCAGTAAAAGACATTACTTTTTGAACTCCCATTATCTTGACCAATTTCTTATTTTTGTTAATAGCCAAAGTTACCTTTGGCTATTGTTGTGAGTTGATTTTCTAGGAAACTTACTAAAATTCCAGTTTTTGATTTATTTTAAGAAAGTCGGTGTATCAATTTTATAGATAAATGTACATTTCTTTGAAGCCTAATGTGGATAAACTAAGCTGAATTTCTCATTCAGATAATGTCAATAAAAATATGAAAGAACACTAATGTTCTCTGAGAGCAGTATTGATTGATTTTGATTTCTAGCATGTACCTTTGCATGGTAGATCTCATCCTCATCATCATCATATCAGTCGTTGGATGTCCACTGTTGAACGTAGGCCTCCCCCATCGACCTCCAGAGCAACCGGTTCAAAGCAGCCTCCATCCAACTGCTTCCAGCGACTTTCCTCACGTCGTCTGTCCATCTCGTAGTATCTTCTAGATTTCTCTATCGAGGTCACTGAGGATAATACCGAGGTCCTCCAGGGATTCTGCCATAAGCACGATATCGTCGGCAAATGTGTAAAAAGTGGTAAAATGTGTCCCCCCCTGTAAATTCTAAAATAAGAGAATGATAAAACTAAAAAAAATATTTGATGTACATTACCATGCCAACTTCCACCGAAAATTGGTTTGAACGAGATCTAGTAAGTAGTTCTTTTTTGACGTGATAACGTCTTGTAAATCGATGAATGCCGGCTGCACGCACGAAGAAGTGTCACGTGTCGAGAGCGAGAGCGCAGAACAAGCGATAGAGAAGCACGAGCGGCCTAAGCGTTCGGCTTGTAAATGAAAAACTATAATGCAGATTGGAGGATCTTAAATATCACACATGTATATAAGTTGTAAATAAATTGTTAATAGCACATTGCTATCTGTATAATTTATGTAATAAAATATTTGAATTAACGAGTTCAAATAAATGTCAAGTTATAGAAAGAAAAAAATATATATTGAATTAACTCATTCTTTGTATTATACAAAATAATGATAACTCAGTGATAATAATTCAATTCAATTCATAAAAGTATGCAAAAATTTTCAATGTTTTCTTATGACATTATCACATAATTTTATCGTGCGTAAACCGACTTTACAGACAACCAATTTTTTTTAATTAAAAAAAATACACTATTATTAAAACATCAATCAAAGTTACAACGAACTACAAGAACTTTTATATGATGTTACTTGTTGCTACAGAACCCTTCATGGGCGAGTCCGAGTCGCACTTGGCCGCTTTTTTTTTTAACTTATTGTACCAAATTCCAAGTTATAACAAACCTACTTCTACTATCCTACATAGCCTCCTTCGTTTAGTAAGACTCCATGTATGTCTCATTCAACTCGAATTAAAGTCTCTTTTTTCCACGTTCTATAAGCCTCCTTAGCTACATCATCACAAGTCTTGGCTTTACCAAATATTTTTTTCTCTTTTAAGGATATATTAGTCATCGAAATTGGTTGGATCGTCTTTTTTTGCTGATGCTATAAAAATATTTCCTAATAGAAGTATTGTGTTTTCTGCTGTACTCCCAGCAGTGTAGTCTGCTATTAAGGAAAACGTAAAAGAACCTTTTAAAGTCAAATTCTTTTAACATATTTTTATTCTTTTAACATGTTTTTATTTATTTAATCTTTCATTTTAACCCATAAAAACTACTGAATAATAATTATAGATGTACTTATTCCACCCCATCTTACTTATAATAGTTGCATTCTTACTTTCAAATGACAAAATTACACTGCGTCAAACGAAACGTTAAAATACCGACTTGACAGATGATGTGGCCTGTCTTGTGCTAGTGAATTTTATAAATTTAATATATATAATAGCATATTAATAATAATGCAAAAATGATTCTATTAAAATGTGTTTTATTACTTTTTTTAATATCGAATAGTTATTGTAGAGTACCCGATAAAGTAAAATGTGTAAACGAAAATTGTAGCAGTGAGTAATGACAATCTGTTTAGTTTTTGTAAATGTTTCTAATCATAAAGTTTAAGAAATAATATTAAAAATGTTAACCATCATAATATTTAAATAATTTCAGAACCTATATCTAAGGCGAAAACTTTAATTACTTATCACAGTGGTGATCCGGACCTTATATCATATCCCTCAAATGCTGACGCTATTATTTACATGAAATCAGCTGGTCTTAATCCAGATATATGGTACGCAAACATAAATGGTCAATCTGGTTTTGTTAATTCAAAATATTTAAGAGAGTATAAAAAAATTGCTGAGCCAGAGTTTATTTTACCAGTCGAAGGAGAATCAAACCAGGTGGATGTTAAACCTGACAAGGTGCAACAAGCACACGAAGTTGTCGAAGGTACTACTATTTTTGGATTGGAAGCACAGGTATCTGAAATACAACAAGACATTACCACTCCACCCTCAGCTGAGTCTATTGAACAAGCAGTGCCACCTTTGCTGAACCTAGAACAAAATCAGGAGTCCAATCAAAATAGTAATAATGAAAATACTCCTATTCAAAGCAATATAGAAACTTTTTTAAATGAAAATATTCTTAATAAAGCTTCCGCAGTTCAATCTCCAGATACACCTGAACAAGGAAATTTACAGTCTGATGATGTAGTTCAAACAAACTCTTCAGAAGGTACTGACAATACTGAATTACCACATGATAAACAAAATAGTTCACAAGAACGAAACAGTGATCATTTTAACAAAAATGCACAAATATCTAGTGAGGAGACAATAAATCAGGGTTCACATACAACAACCGTTGATTCTCCAATTGAAAAAAATGAAACTGTTAATGAAAATCCTCAACTACAGAAGCAGACATTTAGTGATACTGATAGTACATCTGTACGGTCTAATGAAGTGCCTAATAAAGTAGATTATGTGAATACAGATTTAAAAAAGTCTGATTCTAGTGACATGAGTCATCAAAACTTAGTATTATCACCAAATTTGATTGATACAGCTGAAGCTGCACAACAGCCCATTGTTATTCCTAATATGATTAATAATAATGAGAATATGGTTGTAATTGCTGAACAACCATTAGATACACCAAAAGTGCCTGAAAAAATAAGTAAGGATACAATATTAGCTAGTGAAAAAGATACAGTTAGTAGTATTCTTAATATGAATGGTGAATTAGGAACTGATCAAATAAATATTCAATTAGATGAGGCAGCTTCACCATCAGTTGAACAACAATCTTCCATGCAAGATACTTCTACAGATAACACTCAAACCATTTTGTCTACAACAGATGCACCTGAGTTAAACAAAGAGACTGTTCCAGAAATATATAATACTGATAAGATACCATCTATTGATGGGGCTATTGATAATTCAAATAATGTAAATAATCCATCTGTAACAGAACCACCACCCGTCTATAAAGAAGTAGTCAATGAACTTAAACCTGAAGGACAAAGTAATGTTGAGACAACCACAGAGGTTACTGAAAACCAATTTCATACATCTGAAACAACCCCAGAACTAACTACTTCTGAATCTGTAACAGCATCTGAACTAGAATCTGACTTACACTCAACTTCAACGGAAAGTTTGATACAGGAAATATTTAATACTCCTACAACAGAAGCTTTAAATGTAGATGAAAATAGTGAGAATATAATTTCTAGTATTTACACAACAATATCGGACATGTGGCCCTCTACAACAGAAACACCACCAACTGAGTCAATATTTAATCCTGAATTAGTTCATGAGCCCTTAGCTGATGAACAAGAATCTGGAAGTTTCTCATTTGTTAAATATCTATTTTACACCTACAACTCTGTCATAGGCGGTAAAGAACAATCAAATGCTCTTTTTCCTTCAGCAGGTAAAAAAATATCATATTATTACAGAAAGTATTTAAAAAAATTACATCACAATATAATTACATATTTTGCTATATTTAGTATTGAGAAATCTTATTTCTAGTCAAAGATAAGATAAGTATGTAACTTATAATTAAGTAACATATTAATTGTTTTTAATTTTATATATATTTAATTCATGTAATATAATAAAAATATTTAATTCTAAAAATATTAATTCTTAACTAGATATCTTAAGATTTCAGCTATGATGTTTACATCAATGTATGTTAAATACATTATTATTTTGTTATGCAAGTCACAATATTCCTATGTTACTTCTGATGATATATTATTAATAATTATTTTATATAACATAGAAAGAAATGTTTTCTAATTATAATATGGAATGTATATTTATAATGAGTAGTAAATGTATTGTTTAGAGAATAATATTGTTGTTTTGCAGGACATACCTGTTTTACAGATGAATATTGTGATGGAGAAAGCCTTAAAAAACCAAATCGTCTGCTCACCTTCCTTGTAACTACAGCTGGTTCTGTCGTTCTGTTTATTCTTGGTTACTACTACATAGAAAGTAAAAGGCAAGATAGTAGGCTCATCGGGAACATAAATAATCTTCAACGAGAATTGCTTTTTTCTACGAAGGTTGTAAAATAGTAATTATTATGAGATATAATTTTTAATTAGAAAGATAATCACTACTTTATCGATCATAAGTATAAATGATAGATTAGTATTTTAAAATTACACTATAAATTTATTATAATTTTTCAAGTTATTATTATACTATAATTAAAATAATTATTATTACTGAATTTTGTATTCTTGTTTAAGTATCTAAAAGCAATTTATTCACATTGTAGGAGTGCGAGATCCTTAAAGAGGAGCTTGCCTCAACTAAAAATAAGCTGGCTGGCATTGAAGATAACTCCTTTGGAATGGATGACATGGTTCAATCATTGAAGGCAGAAATACAAGAATTAAAAGAAAATAACGAAAGGTTGCGAAATTCTTTAGATGACAATGAAAAGTTATTAAGGGTTTCAGAAAATACAGCAGGAGAATTACAAAATACTTTAGGAGAAGTTGAAAATACTCTCAGTGAACTCTTAGCTGAAAGAGCTCACTCAGAAGAGCAAATAGCAGAACTGAATGGTACTTTTTTTACACTAAATTTCACTTCCCTCTTTAACTCTAATATTCAAATAAAAGCTCAAAACATATTTTATTTAATTAATTTTCTTTCTTAATTTATTATGTTTTGAGGCATATAGTAGGTATGCTATTAATTTATGTGAACACCTCCAAATGCACCTGTATAAAACTCAGTAGTTCCTCTAAAATTTTTAAATCACATAAATCTATTTTTAATATTTATAATTTCAAAATTAACAAAAAGCATTTCTAGGGATTATTACAACAGATAATTTAATTTTTTAATTAATTTGTTATGAATAACTATTTAGCCTATTACATATTTAGTTAAGTAGAATAATGTTACTCTCAAAAGTCCTCTGAATAAGAAATGTTTTGATTTTATATATTTTGATAGATAAAATTCAGGCATTTGAAGAAGAATTAATATCAGTTAGTCGTGAAAGAGACAATTTCCAATTGAAATATGTGTCAGCTGAAACTGCGTTAGAGGAATTTAAAACACAAAAGAAAGAACTCGAGGAAGTAAATCAAAATTTGCTGGAAGCAAATAATAAAATTGAACTACAAAAACATGAAATTGCAGCTCTTAAAGTAAGTTGTTTTGAAATAACATCATATTTTGTAAGGCTATATTAATCATTTATTTAATTTATTTTAATAAGTCGTTTTGACACCAAATTTATGATTCAGTTTTATATTTACTTGATTAACATGCCTATATACTTATACACATAATAATATATTATAGAACTAAATAATAAGAAATAAATTAACATAAGTCATAACAATTTTTTTTTTTTTTTTCATCGAACTATAAAAGTACTGGTTGATATATTGCCAACCAAAAGTAATTTAAAATTATGTAGTTTTAGTTCTTTTATTTTTCGTTTTGTTTCATAGAAACTTAGTATTTCTCTATTTTTTAACTATCTTAATTATAACTCTTTATTTTATCTTTCTAATCTAAAATATGAACATTTTTCTGAAAGTTGAACAGTGTAATATGTAAAATAAGCATATTATATACAAAATGCTTTATATTTATAAGAAACTATGTAAAAAAATATATAAAAAAATTTTTATGATTTATTTTTATTTGATTTATTATTATAATATTATTAGTGAAATAAAAAATTCTGAATCTTAGTGATATTTAAATACACTCAGTATGAAATATATTAGTAATAATAAACAAAAATCAAAAATTAAACAAGTAATGCCATTAATATTATGATTATATAATTAATTAATGGATAAAATAAACATGAATGGATCAAGAAATAAATATTAACAAGAAAAAATGTTTTACATTTACAGTAAATTACACATTTAAATTGATATTCGAACTAAATATAGATAACGAATTTAGTGTTCTGTGTATAATTTTTACATATACAAAATACATTATACCTTTATTTACTTTTTTTTCTAGGATGCTATAAAGGAACTTAAAAGCGGTACATCATCAAATACTGATATAACATCGTTTATAGATCATACTGAAATCAAAGCTAAGTTGTCAAAAGCTTTAGAAGAAAAGACTGTGTTTATGAGTAAATACGAGGTAAAATATTCAATCAATATATAAGTATGTAAATTATAAAGAACGAAGTCTTTTTTTATGTCTTCTCTATTTTTATTATCTTACTGTCTGATCTAGCAGACATCTTTTTCAATATTCCATTTTTAAAAAATCTAAATTTTATTATTTTCTACAAAAAAAAAAACAACAAAAAAAATTTGCTCAAGCATTTTTGCGCTTATCCATAAAAAGCATTTTTATTCTATATATTAGCTTTTGGGATCTTTTAAATTAAAAAAAAATGTGATATATTATAAAAATTTGATATTTAGACAGAACACAAAGAAAGGACTCGTCTCGCAGAAGAACTATCAACGATACAAGAGTCATACAAAACAAGCAGACAGCAAGCCTCTGAGGCACTTACCAGGCTTGAAGTACTGGGGAAATACTTCCAAGAACGAGAGAGTGAACTTATGAAGTAAGGGATAAAATATTACTATAGATATAATAAAATTATAATGTTGGCCAATTCAAACCATTAAATATTTAAATTAGTTTAATATCGACGATATAATCGCTTTGGAGGTCGAAAGTGAGGGTCTACGTTCAGCAATGGATATCTATCGCTGTTATTATTATGACGAGGATGATTTTAATATCAGTTTCTTTAAACGGAGATGGGACTAAAAAAACTCTTTAAAAAGATATCAATATTTGGTCTATAATCATACTATATAGAAGGCCTCTTCTCCATATAGAAGAAGGGTTAGAGCTTAACTTGCTCCACTGCGGGTTGGCGGATAATTTCCTTACCATGAGTAACGATCATTATCAGGTGTCTATGATAACAACCGGGACCGACGTCTTTACGTGCTCTCCGAGGCACTGTGGGGAGACCCACAAGGACATACACACAGACCAGAAACATATTTGTACAAATACAAATATACAGGATGACTGGTAAATTACTATCCATATTTAAGGAGAATACTCGGTACATGATTCTCATTCGAATTATGTAAAAAAAATAGTTACTTAATTTTCGACCAAATTTTCATAAATTTCAATTCAAGTAAATGAAGCGTTGTCACTCTACAGTCATGCCGGCGGCACGTGCACAGGTGTTGTACTGTGCCGCTTGTTCACATCTAAAAATTGCCAAAGTTCACATCATTTACCTAGTCAACAAATTTGTTGCTTAAACGAGTAAAATATCTTAGTATTTTTGCCTATCCTAAGCCAGGATTAAAGTATTAAGGGGGACTGGATCATGCTTGTTTATCCTGCTACTCTGTTAACACGTGGCGGCGTTTGGACGTAGGTAAACTACCTGTTTTGTGCCGAAAGCCAGCTAGCTGCTAGAGTGTCCAGACGACGTGTACATAATTGGATAATTGTTGAGTAACTTTACTTAAAGGTTTATTAATATTTACCTTTTTTTTTTTTACATAATTCGAATGAGAATCATGTACCGAGTAGTCTCCTTCAATATGGATAGTAATTTACCCGTCACCCTGTATGTCCCGATCGGGAATCGAACCCGCGATCGACGGCACGTGGATTTGAAGCAACTACTCGCACCACTACACCAGAATGGTTGTTATTTTAATTAGTGTTGACTATGGCCGTGTTCCGATATATACTGGAGCACTGCAAGGTGTGACGTAATTTTAGTATACTGTGAAGCCGTTCCTTTTTAGTTTGCTATACTGTGCTATACTGGTTACTGTTTATAACGGAACGCAGTTCAGTATTCTGAACTACTACTATCATCCTCTTTTTACGACTTTTTCTTCAAATCAAAACATTTATCATATACACATTTTCTATGCAACAAGAAAAATTATTATTTGAATGTTGTGGAAATTTTCGAATAACAATATTAATTAATAATAATAACAATCATTCGCGCTGCCATATTTTTGATCACGTGATCACAGTACTGAGCAGTACTGAGAGCACCTTACCTCGAAAGCACTAGTGCTCTCAGTGCAAAAATGGCGGCGATTCATGACGTCATATATTTCTCAATGGTACTGTGGCTAAGTACTAGCAGTCTATAACGGAACGATTTTTTCAGTTCTGACAGCACTGGGCAGTGCTCCCAGTATATATCGGACCACGGCCTATACAATTTATAACAGGTGTAGTCAACACTAATTGAAATAACACGACGCCTTAGTAAAAAAAATATTATATCTGTATCCTTATATCCGTATATGTATTTTTTACTATCCGACACGTCTCTAATACTACAGTGGTCAAAAAATATTCTTTTTAAACGTTGTTTGTCTGTTTGTATGGACGCGCAAAACACGAAAAATATTAAATTTGTTTTAATAATAATTAATATAAATGAATTACTCATGATTTTGGATATACACATAACACGCTTAACAACACTGTGACGTTATCGACGCAGGTAAAACTGCTTGTGTTGGATAGTGTAAAGTTTTGAATTGAGTCAAAAAATTGTTTACAAATTGCGGATACTTGATAAAATGTTTTTTGAGTTTGGTTTTAAACTAAGAATATTATAATTAGTTTATGTTTTTTACAGGGAACTAAGTACTAAAGAAGCAATATGGCTCAGTAAACAAGGAGAATCTGCAAGTACTGTAGAAAAAATTGAACTGTTGCAACAAGAAGTTCAAAGATACAAGTAAATATTTATAATAAATTAATCTATTTATATAATAGATAATAATCTGTTTAAAATAATAATATAAAACTCATATATAAGTTAATAATAATAACTCCCACTTTAATTTGACAGTAGAATTTTTCTGTTGAACATTTATACGCGTGTGTGCTCAGCGGAAATTGTCGAAAGGGATGAAATTATATATCCATTGAAATTTTACTAATTCAACATAGTGTGACAATTGTTTTTTTTTTTTTTTTTTAATGGACTGCCACGGAAAAAAAGAATATTCATGACAGAAAACTCACGTATTAAAGTTTAAATTTAGTAGTAATTTTTCGAAAAACGCTAGCGGTGTAACCTTTCATCCTAACATTGATACCAGTCGGCATTCTACTTCGTCGTCTTCTATTTCATTAATCGTGAATTCAGTATCGTACAAACTTTTTAGTGCATCGACGGCAACCCAATACCGTAGCTCAAACCGGTGGACTATTACGTAACTTGCGCAATCGCGAGAAATCGCTGTGGTATCGAATTTCAATACTAATTTAACACTTTTACACAAAAAAATTAAGAAATACCGAACAAATACTCATTACGAAATAGAGATAAATTAATACTACCAAGTGCACGATTTAAACTACACTCATCCAACACATATATTCAGTCGATAAAAAATATATAATAAGCTACCTAAAGAGTGGCTTTAAGAAGAATGACATTATAAATTTAAAAGTAAAAAAACTATTAATTAATAAATGTTACTATGATATAGATGAATATTTTAATGATAAACAATAACAACATCTATTATACATATTATTATAACTATATTAAAAGTAATATAAATAATTACATTTACCTAACAAAGCAAACTCTACCAAAATATTTCGTGCTTGTGCGAGGTCCATAATTATCTTTTGTATTTTCAAATCCCTAATCATACTAATATTATAAATGCGAAAGTAAGTTTGTTTGTTACGCTTTCACGCGAAAACTATTTAACCGATCATCATGAAACTTTGTACACATATTCTTGGAGGTATTTGAAGTATCTAACATAGGAAACTTTTTCTTAAAAAAAAATATTTTTTACGAAAGATAACAAAAAATTGTTTGTCAAAATATCTCAAAATCTAGCTGCTTTAACGCCATATAGCGTTCTAGTAATAATTTCAATTGTAACGATCACTGACACTGACACCCAACAAATCCTACACTAAGACCCAGTTTCACCACTTGCTATTAAGTTCCGGCTAACCTAATTGGCACTTTTTTGACAGGTAATTGTATGGGTTATCTGTCAAAATAAGTACCAGTTAGGTTATCCGGAACTTATTAGCAAGTGGTGAAACTGGCCCTAAGTAGATTACCCTGAGGCCGACGCTTGTTAGTGTCGATGTACGATATATATTATATCGATTGAAAAACATCGATGCTTTTGGTAACAAACAAATAAAACAGTGTAATTTTTTTATGAAATGTGTTTTTATTTATTTTATATATGAAACAAAAGTAAACATCGATGTTTTTGGTAACAAACAAATAAAACTATTTTTTTTTTTTTTATAAAATGTTTTAATTTATAAAAATGTTTGAAACAAAAAATAAGGAAGAAAACAAAGTTAGCAGTCCCAATGTCTGATAGGCACACTCTGTAAAAACATTATGCCCGCTAGATGGCGCTCTAAAGAATTATTGACTTTTCGATGAATTTTATTCTTTTTACATCGATGTGTCGATGTTATCGAAGTCAAAACATCGATGTAAAATCATTGATGTTATTCAGCTAAACATCGATGGTTATGAAACATCAATGAATACCGACAATTTGTAACCGAGGTGGTCCCCAGGGAGAAGTGCGACGCGCTGACGCGGGAGCTGGCGGAGCAGGAGTCGGCGCGGCGCACGGCCGTGGGCGAGGTGGAGGCGCGCGCGCACGCCGCGTGGCTCGAGGCGCGCGCCGCGCGGCGCGACGCGGACGCCGCGCGCGACGACGCCGCCGCGCTGCGCCGCAAGCTGGCCGCCCTCGGCCGCGCGGACGGCGCCGTCTCGCCGCACGCGCCCAACCCGCGTGAGTGGAGATCAGTGCCGGCCTTATGTTATTGAAGTGATAACTTCTTATGGGAGGGTAAACCGCTTCGTTACGTAACGCGTTACGGCGCCGGTCTGTCTGGCTTCCCTTTCCCTCACGCATACGGCAGAGGTAGGCAGATAGATAGGCATATAGAGATAGACATATACCGTTGCCAGTGAGCATATAACTTAAAACTATCACCATTTTTGAAAGTGATTAATTTATATGTATAATAATAATTAATTTCAGTATTAAATAGTTCAAGTTAGATTAAGATATCACTTCTGTCGAGCGTCCCGAGACGAACACCTTTTTTTTTTTACGTAGGCCACTTTATTTCCGTCGCCCCATGTAAAATAATAATTTTCCATTTGTAGTAAGGAAGGTACTAAAGTTAAATAAATGAATGAATTAGTCACTAAGAAAGAGCATAATTTTCGTTATGAATGAGTTTCTGTAGGTATTTAAAGTATTAGTATAAAAAACCATGAGAAAAAAAAGGGAACTTGTTTAATTTTATATCCTTTAAAATCGAGTTAGCGTCCTCTGAAATCTGCCGCTCCTGGGACGCTGCCGCCTCTAAGCCGCAACCTATACGTCCTATTGACAAACCCAGGACTGGTAGAGATGCTTTCGTGCATGCGTGTGTGCGTGCGTGATGTACGATCAACTATGGGTGCGTGACTATGTACTGTCGGTTACCTTTTTTGACGTAATAACTCGTCATCGAACGTCTTATAAATCGATAAAAGCCGGCTGCACGCACGAAAAAGCATGACTCATTGTCACATTCCGCGAGCGAGAGCGCGGAACAAGCGATAGAAAGGCACTATCGGCCTAAGCATTCGGCTTGTGACGCTTCTATCTCTCTTCCACTCCATCGGCAGATGCAGACGGCAGATATTTGAATTATCTAGTGCAAATAAATGTAAAATTATCGAAAAAAATTTTAATTTTCAATTAACTCCTAAGTGTATTATTACAAAATAATGATATTTCAGTTATAATAATTTAATTAATAAAAATATGCAATTTTTCATCAATGTTTTCTTATTATCTTTATATCACGTAAAATTATCGTCCGTTAACCGACTTTACAGATAACCTTTTTTTTACATAAAAAATGCATGTTGAGTATATACGTAATTATCTATTACAGATAAAAAATAACATGATTTCTTTACCTAAATGTCAAGTTTTGTTTAATATATATATTTTTTAACGATTTAGTGGTAATAAATTTGGTATTAATTAAATTGGTAAGCATTCGATAAGTTATGCGATAGCATTTATTATATTAGTACAAGTTCGTTCTAACTATTTTATTTTTACCACATGTTACAGAGGTTGCCTCGCCACTAGAAGCAGAGGTTTTACCAGCGGCGCTACCGCCACCGCTGGCATTCCTGCCCCCACTTCTCCCACCACTACCTCGTCCACCGCCTTTAGGCAGGCTGCCTTCGCCACACCCTCCGAGGTACACGGATTTTATTTCTATTGAATTAAAATTAGTCATTTATATTTTATACTAGCTTTCGCCCGCGTGGGTGGATATACATCCATTAATGATAAAAATTAGACTATGCCCTATCAAATTTCATCACAAACGGCGCAGCAGATTAGTCACGAAACATACATTTACATAAACACAAACTAAATAATTAAAACTACAATCCTTTCACCAAATAAAAAAAAAGCATTTTTAATACGACTGAAATAAAAATAAAAAGTAATATATATTTCTACTTAAAATATACTATGTCATTAAAAATAACAATTATTCCTGTTGTACTAATTGTTAGTAATAAATCGCTCCGAGATTCAAATTAGCTATAAGAAAAAACTCAAAAAAAATACTACTGTCTATGACGTCTGCCCTCACGTGTCTGCCCGCGTTTGGGTCGCATAGACGCACACTCGGCGATAGCGCTTCATTACTTGGACCGCTCATCTAGCGGCTCTACCCCCGCCCTGCGCGCCGCGCTGACTGATGCTCCATTCTGGTCAATCGAATTCTCGCTACAAGAAGGACGTAAGCGCCATGGAAATGGATAGGCGACACGCGTTTTAGTGTGATATTTTTTTTACTATTTTTTTATTTTTTATTATGGCCAAATTACATAAAATCTTTGTAACTTGTAGTCTGTGTGTCTATGTGTTATTCTGATGTATAAGCTATATGAATAAGCTAAAGTTTCATCTAAATCTATTCAGTAGTTTTTGTGTGAAAGAGTAACAAACATCTAGACAAACTTTCGCATTTATAATATTTATAGAATATATATTTCCAACTTTAGATAATTGATACTTTATGTCTGTATGTACACCTAAAGTTTAAAAGCATTTTTCATGGAACAATACTACTGATGATAATAATATACCAGTATACTTTGTTTAATGATAAAGTAGAAGTAAAAGTTTACCTTTGACAAAAGTATATAATATATATATATATATTCTACATATTCCTTGTAGACATATTTAAAGTCATCTTGCGTACCGTTGGAATAGCAACCAAACTAATAATTATTACGAAAGACAGTTGTTACAATATAATATTACATCACTGCAACCGTGTAGACGTATCTCAAACATGATATTCTTATTCGAAACAATCAATAAAATCCTCGATTGTCCACCAATTGTCCAATTATTTAATTTTAATGTGCCGTTAAAACTGCCTAGGCAACCGCACGTCTTCTTCAAATGTATCCTTATACAGGTCTAACTTCGGGAAGTATTTCCCGTTAGCCAGACTAGCACGCACTTGTAACGATCTGCCTCGATATTTTTTGCGATACCTTACCTACCTTTAGATATAAATTAATCAATTTCTTTGATATAAATATTTAATTAATTAATCGATATATCATTATCATATATTTAAATATAATATTTTCAAATAATTACATATCTTTTTAATAATTTATATTAATTTATCCAATAATGTTTTCAGTTTTTAATTTTCTTATTATCATTTACTAGCTTCTGCCCGCGGCTTCGCCCGCGTGAATGTCGGTTATCGCGACCAAAAAAAAATCCTATGTTACTTCTAATACCTCCAAGAATATGTGTAAAAATGTTCATGGTGATCGGTTAAGTAGTTTTCGTGTAAAAGCGTAACAAACTTACTTTCACATTTATATTATTAGTATGATTATTGACATTTTGTACCTCTAAAAATAAATACAACTATACTCTGCTTAATTCATTATATAAATAGTTTTTTACTACTATTGTGATTTCTGTTAGTAAACGTTATAAATAAATAAAGCATTCTCGTTAAATATGAACAGAAGCTAATAGTTTCGTTATTTCTATGCCTACAGATACGGCGAGCGGCGCTACTCTCCCGACAGCCGCTACTCGCCCGAAAGCCGCTACTCGCCCGAGAGCCGATACTCGCCCGTGCGGCGCTACTCACCCGAGACCTCGCGCTACTCACCCGAAAGCCGCTACTCGCCCCGCCCTACTCGCTCGCCCTACTCGCCTCGCCAGAGAAGACGATCTATAGAAAGGTATTTGATAGCGATTTATAATTATCGTATATTATGTACATAGTATCCGGCGATAAATATTGCCCATCGACCTTTGGAAATTTTGGCCTAAACTCCCAACTTTAAATAATTTAAAGTTGCACGATGGCATTTTTAGGAAAAAGAGTTAAACCTTTACGAGGTCAGTCACGCGAAATTATCTACAATGTTTATAAATATCGGGTTGGCACAAAAGAAATGAGACACTTCGTTTACGTTTTATTTTTTACTATTATTACAATACAAAGACCTTAGTCAATAATGTAATCACCATTAGTATCTAAGACTTCTTGCCAACGATACCTTTTCGATTACCTTTACGAGTTTGGATACCTTTCGCCTAGAACTCTGATGGCTGTGCCTCGAAAAAATTGATCAACTCCGCCTCTACATCAGAGAAATCATTAAATTGTTTATCCCGCAAATGTTGTTTCACGGCTCTAAACAAATGATAGTCTGATGGGGCGAGGTCTGAGGAATAAGGTGGGTCGGGTATCATCTCTCAGCCCAAGTTCTCCAACTGTTTGCAAACGATAAAAACGACGTGAGGTCGAGGGTTATCGTGTAGTAAAAATACATTGACTCGTATTTGTCGTTTATTCTTGATAGCAGTAGATAGTTTGGTGAGCTGGGTTGAATATTTGTTAGTGTTTATATTTTCATTGTGTAATAGTTCATAAAACAGTATGCCTTGCGCGTCCCAGAAACAGCAATACAGAACTTTTAAGGGGTTTTTATGACTAAGCTTCGGTTGTGTTGGTGGTCGGGGTCGCAGCAAAAGTGATTGACAGATAGCGACACGGACTGCACGACTGGTGTCTGTAAGAATGTGCGGTACCCACCGAGCCAAAAGTTTTCGATACCCCAGCTCATGCAGATAGTATCCCAAGGCGTAATGACTGCATTGAAGTGCCTCCGCTAATTCACGAGTGGTAGCACCAAGATTCAACTGCAGTTCGCAGCGTAAATCGTCATCATTCACTGCGAGTGGTCGTCCTGAGCGTGGCTGACCTTAAAGACTCCTGTCTCCTGATTTAAAACGGTCAAACCATCGAGACACCGTCGCATGGCTTGCACTTCCAGCGCCCAATGCAGTGTTGGTATTGTTAGCCGCAGCCGGTGCATTGTGGCCTAACAAGTACTCGTATAAGTTTTAAGAACTTTTCGCTTGTCATTTTTTTTTTTTTCAAACTGACTAAACCGATCGCGAGAGCGGCTTTATATACGCCCACATCAGAATTACTTAGAATGTCTTACAACATTCTAGAATATTATCGAAAGCAATTAACTTTAAAAAGGAAATGTATAATTTGTTTTAAGAGTGTCTCATTGCTTTTGTGCCAAACCAATATTTTGTAACCGAAGCCGACAGATTAAAAAAAAATTGAAATATAAGTAATTATTTTAAGAAGATTCAAGAGCGAGTTGTAAATTTCACTGGAATTTATAGAAGAACTTTGAACAATATATTAAACGAAGTTATTACTGAAACACCTGCCACTGCAATTTTGTTTAGCTCACCAAAAAAAAAGGGAAACCAAAAAGCGATTTCTTTTCGAAATGGTCGATTTTGATTATGATGTTGTTCGAAGAATGGTGTACGATTTTTACTTACCATTTAATGAATTGCTGACAGTAAAAGCTAAATTATCTGAGGCTATTAATTGCAACGGGTCTGAAAAGACGTTGAGAAAAATACTTCATGAGATGGAATTTCGGTTCAATAAAATGGAAAACAATCGATAAGTTCTTATGGAAAAGCACGAAACAATTTGAATATCTTGACATAATACACAAATTAATAAACAGGATTATTAAACAGGAAATGATCAACTGGTTAAACAGACATGAAATTTCAGTACACCAAAATTAACGAAACCCCAGATTTACGATATTATATGTTAGCATAAAGAGAGGTTTACAGAGTTTTCCGTGGACGAAGTACTTGCCGATCAGTGGATACACTGTGTTGCGATTGCCACAATATCATCCAGATTTTAATCCACTTGAAAATATATGGTCTCAACTGAAAGGCTATGTAGCCGCTAGAAACGTGGATAAGACTTTAACTACAATAAAAAAAATATTGACAAAAATACACTCGAAAAATTAAACATAATCGAAATTATTGACAAAAAAATTAAACATAATCGGTGCTGAAGAATGGAAAAAGGGTTGCGATCATGCAATTAAATGTGAGAATGAATATCGAAGAATTCAACACGGTTATGACAATTACACTGATAGGCTTGTGATAAATACGGCTGATAGTGACAGTGATATTGACCTCATTGAGAGCACAGATAGTGAAACGGAATTAATTGAGAATTTAGATGAAAAAAGTTTTTATTAGAATGTGTCATTTGAACAATAGGTATAACGGTGTTTGTTATGTACATATAATACATCATTAACTAAAAAAAAGTTCATAAACATCATCTTTTCATTTTATTTTTCGACAACCTAAAGACAGAACTTATAGAAAAAATTGGTATATTTTATTCAATTACACAGAAAATCATAGTTGTTTTAACAGCTAATAGATACGATACAGACGACAGCTAGAGATACCGGACTGTTAGTGTTTCGTGCGAAAGACATAACGCTCTACTAAGCCGAAATTAGCCGATGGTCTCTTTCCAAAGGTCGATGTGCAATATTTATCGACTGGTACTGTACATATACTATAATTATAAATTCACTTATCATGATAATATAACTTCTTACCAATAGGTATAGTGGGCGCGGATCTCGATCACGGAACCGACCCGCTGATACTGAGACAGAATACAATTCTGACAGCCCCACGCGACGACAACCTCGACGAAGATATTCCAGACGTTCAGGTAATTCATACACATTTTTTTTTCATACACAATAATCCACCAGGTCTACCGCAGCGCTTGATCAACACTCTCACAATATTGTCTTAATAAAAATCAGATTGTCTAGGTTAGATTGCGCTTGTCAATAAAATGTCTTCCGAAGATACTTACGCTACGCCTGTGCCTCGGAGAGCACGTAAAGCTGTCGGTCCCGGTTGTTATCATAGACACCTGATAACGGTCATTACTCATGGTAGGGAAATTATTCGCGAACTCGTATTGGACCAGCGTATTGGATTAAGCTCCAACAATTCTTCTATATGGAGAAGAGGCATTCGCTCAGCAGTAGATTATTATAGTACAGTGCAAGCAGCGATATTGTTGTATTATATAGTATATTGTACTCATGGTTCACGCTCGCGTCGCCGTTGGACGGTTTTATGCAATAAACGCAAATAGCTAGCTCGCTAAACGCAACACGCTATTTAATTTTTTTTTTTTATGAATAATTGTTTTTTTTTTTTGTTCTTTTTGTTACTCTCTTAAGGAAAATTATATCTAAATGATTTCTGGCTTACCGTTACGGATTATGAGTGAGGTTTTAATCGATTCATTTAAAAATCAGTAATTTGCTTAATCCAGATTAGAATAGCCGAAATCTTGATGAATGCCCTAAATATATATATATATATATATATATATATATATATATATATATATATATATATATATATATATATATATATATATAATAAAACGCATTGACCTAAAAAATTATAGATTCACAGTCTCATACAAAAGTAACGCTTAAAAGTGTCGCCAAATATGCTCCAAATAAACAAAAGGACTTATGTTCATGACATGATATACTGTTTTGGAACTTAAAGTTGTATTTACAAAGCAGTGTACAAAAAGCAATAAAATTTATGACAGAAGTTTGAATAAATAGAACAGAGTCAATTTGTATTATTCAACTAAATATAAAATGAGATTGTAATGCATTGTTCTTACACTGAAAAAGCGGCCATTGAAATTTACCGGCAGTGACACGAGCGACTATACTCTTGGATTGAAATGAACAAACAATGTGTGCTTTTTGTTTATCTCTAATTGTGTATCTAGGGTATTTTATAGATAAATGTATAAACGTCACTGATAGGCAAGAGCCTGTTATCCTTTAAAAAAAAGGATTTTATCTTTCTGCTTCACATCAAATCAGTCAATAAAGGTTGCTCCTATCCTATTATGGTGTAGTTTAGGTTTGTGCTTATTTAATAATAGTTCTGCAACACACTTACGTCGTTAATTTCTTATAAGAAAATTATAAAAACATAATTAAAATGTAATTTTACTAACTTCTCTTTTTTATTTCAGGGCCAAGTTCAGGTTCAGGATGTTCCTCCGAGTCCGAGAAGGGAATTTAAACGAACGCTTAATATTAGAATTGAAGCCAAATCTAATTTAATTGGTTGTTAACATAGTCAGGAGTGAGAATTTAATAAACTCCACTGGAAAAGATTCTTGAAAACATAATGTACCTAGTATTTAATTGACAATTAAGAATTTATAGTTTCGTTTGAAAACATGCTTTTTTTTTGCTATCCCAATCCAAAATTAACCAAATTTTATGTAGAATGTTTTTCTGTTATAAAATAAAAAAGAATAGTTTTCTGGAACATCTAGTCTTCCATCTATTACATCTTACTATAACTATGTTTTGTAACTAGTTAATTAAAAAAATTCTTTCGAACTCGAAAAAACAGAAAACACACCTTATACTTACAATACCCGCTATATAGTAAAGTTATAGAATTTTAAATGTCTACAATATGCTACCCGTAAATATTTCGTCACACGAATTTCATGATTTCTAGAAACTCATTATTCTAACTTTGTCCTGATGTGACGTCACACGTTTTACTTAGAATTTGTATACAAAAAATTATATATATTATTATTATTAAAATTACATTAGCAATATTTTTTAAATACGTTACACGACGTCTCATAACTTATGATTCGTCTCTGTGCGACATAATTCATAAATGACCTCATTAAACTTTCAATAATAAGCTATATCATTCTGCAAATAAAACGAGTAATATTATCAATCTACTCGAAAAGATTTTATTATATTTGAATAGCTTGAGTACGACACGAACAAGAAAATTTATTATCACTAGTTTCACTATAAAGAGATCTAACACTATGATAAGAATAAAGTGTTAGTAGATTGATTTTGGAAAAATTATGCACGGTTTTAAAGTGGAAGGAGTAAAGTATCATTTAGAACTAGATTTTTTTTTTTTTTATAAATAGAATTGCTTTTTTGTGTACTGTATTCAAGAGTTCCTACACTGTATATAACCGCACATTCTATACTGCTATAGATAATAAAAATGTATAATTATATGAATGGTCGTTTTAATAGAATTTGTAAAAAGTGTAAGAATATACAAGAGAAAAGTAAAACATTTAAAATAAGCCTTGTCTTTCACCTGTAGGTCTTACAAAATGACAGTAGATAAATAAAAATTTAATTTAATTCTAATTACAATAATTATACAATAATAAACCTATCATTAATATAACAAGTATGACTACTAGCAATAGCAGGAGAAACAAAAGCTAAGAGTTATTTCTGTGTTGTTTTGTTGATTTAAAAATAGATAGTTATCAATGTTCTCATGATTGTACTTACTGAATCAAGGTCTTTATAAACAAATAAAACTATCTCCCGAATGTAAATATTAAAAACACAAAGAATAACAATACGAAATATGAATATGCTATGCATACATGAGCTGTGTGAGTACCTACGCAGTATGCGAGTTGCTTCGCTACATAACAATTATAATTATGTTGTTGCTCTAAACGTTTATATTAAGATCGATGCAACGCAATTGAAAATATTTAATGTTTCAAATTTGTGCATTAAATCCTTATTTGTTTTTTTTTTATGAACTGTGTTTATCCGTTTTAAATAGTTACTGCTATTTTGTATTATATATTTTATTTCAAATATTTGATTTTGTAAATTGATATGGCATTTCCTAATATATTTTATAAATACCTACTGCTTTCTTCAATGTAACTAAATTTTTCCTATGTAAAACGTAATTTTTAAGCAAAACAATTTTTTTCTTGAAAGTATTTTACCTAAAAGATACTCAAAAGTTATAATATTTAATTTATTTGTATAATCATTACCTACCGTAAGTCTCATAATTTGTACATGCTTGAAAATGATATCAAATATACTACTTTCTACCTATTATGAATAAATATTCAACGAATACAATCATAATCATCATTTTTTTTTAAATAAATTAATTAAAATAATTTGTAGCCTGTATAGATAGATATAAATTAAAATAATTTTTTTTATTCAAATATAGTACTTTTATTATTAATCTATTAAAAGTACAAAATATAAATAACAATATTAAACAAAAAAACTGATATAATGTATAATAAACGCTGTTATGGTTGTTAGAATGCATTTTATTACCCAGGTCAAATAGTGCATCTCAAAAATTAAGGCACAATATTCCATGGTACAAAGCTTCCTGGCTCTGGTCGCGGAATCTAAAACCGATGAGGAAAAGACATTTTAATATATTATGTATTATATAAAATAATTGAAAAACATTATATACATTTTACTACTCTCTACTACTACTCTACTTTCTTTCGAGTTGTTATTATTTTAACACACTTACCTTTTCTGTAATATGATCTTCACACGCCATGCGTATACGTGCAGAAGTAGCGGGCGACTCGAGGTAAAAATCGAGCGGTACCCCGGCGTCCATACGTGCTGCCCGAATAGCTTCTTTTATTGCGAAAAATGCGGAGCACGCAAGGAACAGAGGAGGCTCACCAACGGCCTGCGGAACCACATACAGGTACGTTAGTTATTATATCTACTTGAATAAAACCGTTTTAAAAACAATCAAGAATTATTTTATACATACTTTTGATGAATATACTGCTCTAGGATTAGGGGCGCCTTTTAGTAAGGATACGTTGAATTCTTGAGGTATATCTCCAAAGCCTGGGATTTTATAAGCACCAGGTCCTCGTGAATATAACGTTCCTGTTGGAGAATAGATGAGCTCTTCCATTGTAAACAATCCATATCCTTGAATAAAAGCTCCTTCTATTTGACCAATATCTATAGCGGGATTTATACTTTCTCCTAAATCCATAACTATATCCGTTCTTATAACTTGATGATCGCCGCTAAGACAATCTATTTCAACTTCGGTGCATGCCACCCCAAACGTAAAGTAATTAAAAGCTTTTCCGGTATTATTTTTAAAATCGTAACCTATGTCTGGTGTGGCGTAAAATCCTGTAGCAGATAAACTTACTCGGTCCATATAAGCTGCAGAAACCCAGTCTTCCCATTTTCCATCAGGATTTTTATTTATATATGGCTGAAGTCGCTTCTTTAATATCTCACAAGCCTCGAGGATAGCCATTCCGTTAAGATCTGAACCGGAGCTAGCCGCAGTAGCAGATGTATTAGGCACTTTTTCCGTAGATGTTTCACTTATATGAATTTTCGAAATATCTATCCCAAGAGCACGAGAGGCAACTTGAATCATTTTAGTATGTAATCCCTGGCCCATTTCGGTTCCGCCATGGGATAAAAGAACCGAACCATCAGTGTAGATTAAAACTAAAGCACCCGATTGATTCAGAAATTTTTCTGTGAAAGCTATCCCGAATTTCGTTGGAATTACCGATATACCTCGCTTGCGCCAACGATGCTGCCTAGAATTAAAAGTATTTTTAGAGAGAATAGTTTTATATCCACAAAAACAAACAATAAGAGAACAATGGACTTTACTTATTAAAGTTTTCAATATTTATTTTTCTTTTTGCCAAATCACTTTTAGCAACACATTCATCCCAACATCTTTGCAACGTACAGTGGGTTAGAGTCTGCCCATAGTGTGTTGTCATATTTTCATGATATAAATTAATAGCTCTAATTTCTTCCGAAGTCTTGTTTAAAGTACTAGCTATGTCCCAAATCATATTTTCAGCACCAAACATTCCTTGTGGACCTCCGAACCCACGGAAAGCAGTGTTAGAAGGTAAATTTGTCTTACATACATGCCCTGTTACCTCACAATTAGGTATATAATAAGAGTTTTCGAAGTGAAACATCGCTCTCTCGACAACCTGTAATAAATTATATTTAATAGTTAATTTTGAATGTTCCAAAAGTATACTCATATAGGCTAATAGCACTTACTGGTCCAGAAAGATCGATAGAGTATCCTCCATTACTATATATATTAACTTCTGCTGCCATTATCTTTCCATCTTTGGTAACGGCTACTTTATATCTGATTAAATAAGGGTGTCTCGTTCCTGTCATTTGCATATCTTCATCTCGGTCAAGCATACATCGCACAGGTCGCTGAAGTTTATGGGCGGCTAAAGCTACAGGTAAAGCAACAAGGAAACTTCTTGATTCTTTACCCCCAAATCCACCTCCCAGACGTTTCACGCGTGCTATTATTCGGTTCATTGGTACATCAAGTACATGACTAGTTAATTTCTAAAATAAAAATAATAAATTAAGATTTTTCTAATTTACTTTCATATATTACGAAATTCATAGTAATTTACATATTTATTAAATTCTTATGTCATTTATATCCTACTTTTATCAAATCTAAATCATAGTTAATTTTAATTCTTAAATTGCACTGACTGTATCAATAAATTCTACCGTTCGAAATAAAATAAATAGGTTAATTTAAGATATATTATTAATATTATTTTACCGCAATTTCTGAAGGATGCTGACTGGAACAAAATATCTCCAATTCGTTATCTTCTTTTTTTGGAATTGCAAACGCTGCATGGGTTTCAAAATAAAAGTGCTCTTGTCCACCCATTCTACACTCTCCATCTATTATAATATTATTTGGATCATCAAAAACAGGCTTTACATTTCCCCTACGTATGGTTTTCGGATATTGCTTGTAAAAAGATTTGTGTTTTATAGCATCCTCTATAGAAACTATAATTGGTTGTAACTCTTCATATTCGATTTTGACTTTTCTAGCAGCAGCCTGTGCTATTTGCTGGTCATTAGCTACGATGACACCAATAGTTTGTCCTTGACTAATTACTTTTTCGCTTGCAAATAACTCTTCATCGTGGAATATTGGGCCTATTGTATTTTGTTTTTCGGTCAAGTCTTTAGCGGAAAAGAATGCTACAACTCCTGGTTCTTTTAAAGCTTGATCTGGGTTTACTGACACCAATTTGGCATGAGCCTTTGAGCTAAGAACAAATGCTAAATATAATTCACCTTCTGCTACGGGTATATCATCACAATATATAGCTTCACCCGTTACCTGCTTGAGTGCTGATACGTGAGTTATAGGTCTACCGACTGTGTCAGTTTTTATTTGTTTATCACCAACTAGTTCAAAATATTGGGAACTCTTTGGTATAATACTGTGAAATTGTTCAGCACCGCTACTGTGATACTGTTTAATAAGATCTTCATGTATATAATTTTCCGACATTTCTTTCGCTATTGCTAAATAAGCTTTTAAGAATAAGCTCATAGTTAATGCTCTTCTGTATAATATGTTACCACCAGGTGCAGAAGGATCTAATGGCAATTCATCTAACAAATGTGTAAAAGCTTTATCAACCATTTCTTCTGACCATTTCAAACCTTTTAAAGCGTGACTAGATTTTGTTGCTAACTTTGTTACCGGTGCCATTCCACCAAACGCTAAATCAATATTTTTAATAACATTTGTATTGCATTCAAATTCGACATTAATTGCAGCGGTTACTATCGAGATGTCATCTTCTCGTCGCTTCGCCTGTTTATATGCTTTAACAAACTGGTAACGACTAGAATACGGAATTTCGATCGCAAGTAAAATTTCATTTGATTTAACAACATTTTTTCTGTATCCAGTAAAGAAAGATTCATCCATTAGTACAGAGCGAGGACCATCCTTAAGACTTAGTAGATTAAGTTTTACCTTCAAAGACATTAAAATTGGGCTTAAGTCTGATATCGGACTACCGGTCATTATATTTCCACCAAGAGCAGCAACATTTCTTATTTGTTTACCGGCAAACCAGTTTAACATTTCTATTATTGCCTTTAGCGTCCTTGTCTTATACTTGGGTAAATTCTCTATATATTTTCTAAAAACATTTTCCATTTCCATTAATGTAACAGCTGCCCCAACTACAAGTCCTGTTTCTGTTTCTAACACTGTATTCATCTCCGATACACAATTAGGCATAATTATTACTGGATAAACAAGATGTTTAAATTTTACTTCTACGCCTACTTCTGTATTTCCTACAACTATCTTTGCATCTGGATGATCTTCTTTTAATTTTAGTAATGTTTCAAGTGTTGTTGGCCTGTACCAGACACTTTTATTTCCTTTATATATCAAATATTGTTCATCATAAAGTGACGACATTTTTAATTCTGGTGGAAATATAGGTTCTTGGCTTGGATCGTAAGGTAAAAACGAAGACTTTTCAAATAAAGATTCCGTTTCGCTACTATCAGTCTTATTTTTGCAACAGTCTTTTCCCATTGCGCAAACCCCATTGCTAGATTGATCTGAGTTGCCATTTGTGAGTCGATGTGTTTCCCAATCTTCGATGAACGTTTTGTACCCCTCTATTATAGCTCGATAACCTGTGCATCTACATAAATTGCCTTGTAATGCTACTTCCATATCTGAATATTTTATCTTTTTACAACTTCTAAGCAAACTGTACATAGACATCACAATTCCTGGAGTACAAAACCCACACTGTGAACCATGTGCCTTGGCAAGTCTTTCCTGGACTGGATGAAGTTTAGTTTTAGTGGAACCTATACCTTCTACCGTTGTTACTGCTAAGCCATGCATAGCGCATACTGGTGCTAGACAGGCATTTACAGCTAAGTGACTGATTTTTATTAAGGAAGAATATTTATTTG
This sequence comes from Euphydryas editha, assembly GCA_036937285.1. Lineage (NCBI taxonomy): Eukaryota > Metazoa > Arthropoda > Insecta > Lepidoptera > Nymphalidae > Euphydryas > Euphydryas editha. Next base: position 11,916,703 of record JAUPFZ010000011.1, on the reverse strand, counting down.
GTATTTTTATAAAATATTATATAGTTAGCGCTATTAAACTATATTGTATGAGATTTTCTTTTGAATATCAAAGATAGATTAGAGAACGAAGAACACTTAAGATATATACCACTTAAGATATATACCACGATAAGAATATATACCACGTTTTTATTAAAATGGTTTATTTTAATAAAAACATATCTTTTAATGTTTTCCTTAACGTACTTCTATCTACGTATAGTATTTTAAGTAGGAGTGGCAATGAAAACAAATATTCGTACATTTAAATTAAATAAAAAAGGATACATTATTTTCTTCTCTTTGCGGTTAAATTTAGAGATCATAACAGTACATGCGCCACAGCCCCCTTCTGCGCATCCTAACTTGGTACCAGTTAGACGCAACTTTTTTCGCAAATACCATAGTAGCGTCCATTCAGGGTCCGGATTTTGTTCTATTACCTATCGCATATAAAAACGTAACAAATACATACTTATTATTGTAAATATCACTATCAAAGTATCCATAGCTTAAATTTAAAACCAATTTTAGGTCAACAGAATAAATACGAGTTAAAAATAAAAATAAATACATAATTATAAATATTAAATCAAGTCAAACGGATTTACGGTGAAGAATGTGTACACAATTCAAAACATTTTGATTTGTTTAATTAGGTTAATTCAAATTTTTAAACTCGCCTAATTAATGTTGTAACACACTAAAATATTCAGTTTTATGTGAGTGATATAATTTTAAGACGCTAGAATAGCACTGGCAACGAAATTGTTTTTTATCAAATTATTTGATCAACAAAATATTGTTAGAATAAATTTGCCAGTCCGTAGCCTGGTTGAGTGTGACGGAGAATTGAAATCCTATGTACGAGGGTAGATACGTAGGTACAGGTCGGTCAGTTCGAACTCAGCGACCTACGGAATCACAGTTCATCGTTCGTGACGTCACTGTCTTGTGGTCTTACAGCTGATCATTCGTTAAATTGTAAGATGCGTGCGAGATTTTTATTATTTTACGAGTGATTTTTCGAATGAGCTTGACAGTGGAAAGGTATTGATAATTAAGTAAAATGATGAGACGTTCATTAAACAGCTACGATAGAAAAGTAAACTATGCAACATACAATATTATGCAATGTACGAGCTTACAAGCAGAGTATCACGTATATTAAAACAAACTGAAACTTTTAAGTGTTTTTTATTTTAATGCGAAACGTGGTCTATAATACCTACAGAAACCCCCCCCCCCTCCCCTTCCTCCCCTGTCTTCGAAGGACGGCATATAGAAGCCGAACACTTATAATATAATGGTTCGAAAATTTCGTTCTAACAATTATTCTAGAATTTATTTGAGGTATTATCTGTTAATTAATTTAACCGTACCTATAAGGTTTAGTTTGTTTCAAATAATCTGTTATTTATTTTACAATAGTTGTTTTGATTGCAACATCTTGGGGCCAAGCACGACTTATCTAAGGGTCAACTAATTGATATTATTTCTTAGTTGCGAAAAGACATATATCAATATCATATCTAAACGCATATTTTAAAAATGGAAATTTTGTTGGATTATTTCGATTAAATAATTTTTTCATCTTCTGGAAACTTCGTACATTATTTAAAAGTAACATGTGTAATAAGAAAATCACTCTATGCATCATTATATTATTATAACAAAACAGTAGCCAGAAATTTTAACTCGGCTGAAACCGCGAGAGATGTCTAGTAGTATACATATAGCATCGGTTTTTTATCTTAAACTATAATACGTTATCTTTAGGCGTAATCAAGCATTTTTAACGACTATTAAAACAGAAACATCAACATTATTTTAAAATGAGGTTAAGCGTCACCTCTCTCTGCCGGACAGTGACCTGCTATGTAACATTTTTTTTATAACTACTCGTACCTTGACCGTCTTTACGATTTTCTTATAGGCAGATGTATATTTTAAAAGATATTTTATACATGAACTGATTGGTTTTCTTAAACTGTAAATAAAAATAATTTAAAAAAAACGGTCATAATGAAACTGTTAAAACAGTGCTATTGATACTTAAGGTGAAAAATCGGCCAAGTGCATTTTGATCGCGCATGCAGGGTAAAATTGTATTGTTTTATTTTTAAAACCAAACCCTTGTGGAAAACCTAAAATGTGTTTTGATTATAATCAAGCAAACGTGAGGGTACAACCCGAGAAAAAATTATTAAAAATTATTATCTAATCATATATAATTGGATCTAACTGACAGATCCAAATATTGGCATATATATACTATAACTATATATATATATACATATATATATATATATATGATAGTTATAGATTCTTCTTTCATGCCAACGCCCTCTGCTGGCACTATCCAACTCGAAGGGCCAAAACGAACAATCCGTAATTCCCTGGGAACTACATAGTTTCCTCTGGTGTCGTAATAAATAAAACGTACCAGTGTTGATTGTTTCGGTGATTTATTTTCCAGTCTCACAGATACTAATGTACAAAAATGTGACACAAATAATAGCGCGATCTAAATGTCGCCTTATGCCATCTAGGGCTACACAGCTTGCAAGTCTATTAACTATAAATATATATAATCATATCAACGAATACATAGTCAGATCTCATAATTTTTATTGATTGAATATTTGGATATAAACAGATATCGTATGATCTATATATCTACGTATATTCACCGATAACTTTTTTATTGCAAGAGTTATCTTATGAGATATAATCATATATATATTTGCAATGATATTCAAAGAACATCATTGTATATTTGGATATGATTATATTAAATAAATAAAAAATTGGGATAATATAATTATACTAATTTATATATGATTAGACACTTTTATATACAAGATGTCTCGCAATAAAGTGCAACCCCGAAAGGGGGTGAAACAAGTTCATAAATTTTCGACAAAATAAAATTAAAAAAAATATATATTAAAAATTATTTTATTTTTTAATGATAAACTAACAATAAGATTTGTATATCTGACGTAGACTCTATGTACAAAAATAACAATTTCTTACAAAGTTGTGTGTCGATTACTTTAAAAGATAAAAAATATTATGCCACATACTTGGCGGTTAGGATAAAATAACAATTAGCTCGGAAAAAAGTGGCATTATTACTTTAACTTTGCTTTTTGTGAACAAAAAACCATTTTTTATAACTGTTTTTTCAATGATCTCTAATTTTTTCCAAATTATGCTCCCAATAATTATTATTCTCTACCATATTGCCTTTCAAATAAAATAAAAATTCTACGTCTGTAACCCAAAAAACACGCTGGCTAAGAGTTCTTAGAATTGACGTATCCACTCAGTTAGACACGCTTTTTTAACAATGTTATACTTAGAACATTGGTTTGACGAGACGTGTCTTTTTGTGTGTCGTTGCAAGAGTAGGAAGGAGCGGACTGGGGAGGGGTTTGAAATGCGACTTGCGATATACTGTGGGGTAGTCATCGATGTATAATTATAATACATCTATGGGGGTAGTGTAATCTATGCCAGTCGCTCCGATATTCTCACTGTTACTACTCCTACTGTCCTGTGCGTTGAGTTTTTGTTACGTTATTTTGGTTTTCTTCTGTTATTGACTTATTTGTTACGTTTTTGACTCTAATTTTTTGTTAATTCCACACACGTCCACGTGACATTTCATAATAATAATGGATGTCAGCGATTTCTCGCGGAGAGAACTCTGTCAATCGCGGCATCTCAACAATTAACAACAAATTAGTCTAAAACGTCCGTCTGATGCGTAACCGATTATACGATATTTACTTATGTTTGACTATGAACGCCTGCTAAACAAGGAACATCACAAGCGAACTGCCGACCCATAAAACGGTTTCCTTTAAACTTAAAACTCAAGAGGAAAGGATACCTGAGGGACTTTTGAAAAATAGGAATTTGAAATGTTTCTGTCTCGCTCCCCCAAACCTATCCTCAACAGCAAGAAAGGGACAACTGCAGCTCAGACCGTTTTAGGTAGATAATTATTGACCAAAACAGCATTTCGTAGTCGACTATTTCCTGCCCAAAACATGCCAATTTTTATGTTTAATTTTTTTAAATAACTAAAAAAACCTTCAGCTATGCCCCTATGTTCTCGTTTTGTCATAATTATGCGTAATTTTTTTTTCACACACGCACACGCACACGCACACGCACACACACACACACACATACACACACATACACATACACACACACATACACTCCCATACACACACATATACACACACATACACACACACACACATACACACACACACGCACACACACACACACACACACACATACATACATACATACACTCGAAAAACATAACCCTCCTTCTGTCGCAGTCGGGTAAAAAAAAAACAAGACATAGAGGCATGGTCATGGCAGTTAAAGGTTTTATGTTACAAAAATATATGATCTAGTGTCATTTCATGTAATTCATATTCAGGGAGGAAACAGTCGACTAAGTTTGTACGGAGGAGGAGCCTACCGGCTTCCTCATAAGAACTATTTTCGTAAGTCATTAAGAAAATGATTTTATAAGCATAAATTTGAAATTTCTGGCTTCAAATGTAAAACTCGCGTCGTATATTTTGTAATTTGTCAATATATAAATAACTTTGCTAAACACTAATAAAAATAATATAGATGTGTTTCATACGGCATCGTTAAAAAGCTATTAATTCAATATAACATCTATGATAATTATTACAAAAACGCTCATTAAATAATAATTTAGAATAATTACTACAATACTAAAAATATGCTAGTAATGCGATACTTCGTTTACACAATTCGGAAAGAAATCAGCGGGAGATATTTTAGTAAGACAGCTAACATTGTATTTTGAGATTAACGCCGAGTTGCACGAAAAAAATTTAAAATTTAAGTGTTTATTAAACTAATTTAATCACAAGAATCGTGATTATCTGTTGCACAAAACGTACATCTGATTAAGTTAACAAAAAAATTTAGTTTAATTTAAGACCTATCTAACGGATGATTAATTCCAACAGCTTTAAATTAATCATGAGATCAACTAATTTTAAGATTAATTGCAACTTAACTAACGGAAAATTAGCGACGGTTTCGTGCAACTCGCCGTATATGGAACTAACTTCACTCTAGTAAATATAATTATTACAGAAACATATCTCTTAAACTAAAAATATAACAAAGCGGTAAAAGGCGTTCGTTTGAACGCGCTAATCTCAGAAACAATTCGAAATCAATCAAGATCAATTTGGAAAAACATTTTGTGTTTGAAAACTAGTTTATAAAAATTAAAATATAAAATATATGCTATTAAAGATCATGATATGACCTATGGGGGGAGAGCCGTAGCCAGGGCCGGCCTAAGGCGAAAATGGCGAGTGTGCAAGACTTATATTAAGGATGTTCATTGATGCCCCTGGGATAAAATTATGCCCCTTTTTATGCCCAAATTGTATGCCCTTCCAAAAAGCTAGAGTGTGCGCCGTGCGGCTGCATACTTCGCACACCCCTCAGGCCGGCCCTGGCCGTAGTCATATAGCCCAACGCAAACAAAACCGCAATGTTATAATATGTTATATGTTAGTTGAATAGGCAAACTGGCAGACGTGCCACCTGATGGTAAGTGGTCGACGTCGCCCATGAACATAAACTAGTTCACCTGGAACTAGCCCAGCCGACTCATTTATGTGTTGCCTATCCTGAGACATATGATGTTAAGTCTCGGTGCCAGTAATTACACTGCCTGTCTTGCCCTTCTTTCCGAAACACAGCAAAGCTGTTTCACGGAAGAAATAAGCAAGATGGTGGTACCCATGCAGCCGGGAGCGCGGCACAGCGCATCCCTCCCACCGGTATAAGTATGTATATGTATAAAATTAGTATTAATTATTTATTATACCTATTTATTGTGCTAAATGTTTGTTTTAATACATTTTAGTACATAATATTGAAATATTCGTCACTACAATATGTCGCGTAAAAAGCTGTCAAAAAAATACATTTAAATTGCGAACAAAAGCTGTTTCAATGGTCAGTTTTGATAAGTTACAGGTGGTTCCAGGGTAGGATTGAACTATAGTAAAAGGCTTATTAATCAATATATTCTTCTTCATCTACCCAACAATTTTAATTCCTACTTTTGTTGCCAGGGTCTGCCTATAAACATAATCAATATGTTTTTAAATATTTAAAAAGAAGCGTTTTTAATTACAATAATAATCTTAAATGATAAGCAAAATTCATAAATAATGTGTTATCTCTAAACTAATTTTATCGTCATTATAATAATTAAATAATCATTATTAGAATAACTTTATTATCATTCATGGTATTCATTTTACGACCATACCTTTTTTTAAGTAACTTTTAACTTTGGAAATTATATTATAAAATAGTCAGATTTGAGATTGTGTCAATGAAAATTACAAGTCAAATCTGTTGATATCTAGATTTGTAAGAACATTTATTGTTGGTATTATAATTGACGAACAGACGGTAGTGAACTTTAACCTAATTTATGAATCTAGCAATGAGTATCAACTTGATGGAATACTAAAAGTTATTACTAATTTATTGCTTAAGATACGTACATACCTTTTTACCGTTCACGTAAAAAACTAACTCCGTGCTCAAATCGTTGACTTCTTCATCAGCATTTAAAAGTCCCATGCTTTTATTGTAATGATAATACCTACGAAAATATAGAAACGTTAAATGTCAAAGCTACAGAAATAGCCTTGTCCGCCTTAAGCAGATATCCGATTGAAACTGAACTATGACAGTAAGGAGCAACGATAATAATTTGCTTGTTGATCGCCCGCGGCTATCGGTCGTCACACATAGCATCACGCGTTTGTCTGATAACTGTAAACTACGACAGTAACACGTTGTTTGATTTAAATTGATATGTTTTCAGATAGTTTTATACCATGTTTTGTATGTTAATTCAGATAAAATTTATTTCAAAATTAGCACAGATTTCATTTAGTAGGTACAATATCATTTTTAAAAGTTGTGATTGTATAATCGGTCACGGCCGTGAAAGTAGTTGAATAATAATATATAAAACAGGCATATAGGAGGAGGGCTACGTTCCTCAGTTTACATCTAATGGCTGATATGATATGAAAACAATAAAGTATTACCATTAACCAAATAATTTACGTCTTCCCTCGTTGTCTTGACTTCAAGGTGAAAATACTGTGTTCCTGGAAATACTGTGTAAACCACGTAGGTGACAATGTTTCTACCGCTTGTTTGTTCCGTTCAAACACCGTGTTTTAACAGTAGTTTCTTGCAGAACACACTCAACACCAAATCAAAGCTTACATTCGAGCTCAGCCTAAAGACAGCTTTTATCATCAAACGACATAGACGAATTTACTATGGAGCATTGCCTAGTAAAAAAAAATTATGTGCAGCCATAATTTTGTCAATATGAATTCTGATAGCTATACTCTTTCAAAATCAACAATTGGTAGCGTCGAGGAACTTTGAGCTTGCTGGAAATAACGCAAAATAGGATGTAGCGCCTGACTGTAATGTAATAGCAATTTTACATAACTAAAATATTTGTATACTAGAAATAAAATAGGAGCTAGCGCAAAAATCATATTTATTACTTTATCGTGTAGTATATTCCCTCGCCAATAGCCTAAAATAGGTATTAGGTAGTAAGCGACTAGCTTTGTTACTTACGTATTTATAGCTCTAATAAGGGTGGTGTAAAACGCGGGAGGCGTAATTCTTTAAAAGGGTATATTAAGTTATGCCCACTGCGGATTGGTGAAGGTAGATCAACCTACTGTCGGAGTTTATCAAGTCGTAGTTTAATTAATATTTATGTTAAAATGTAATGTTAATAATATTAAGCTAGAGGTTCGCCTCCGTTTGCGTATGTGAGTGTCAGCGTTAATGTAGTGTAGTGGATGGACGGAGCCCATAATAAGGGGAATCTATATAAACACATCAAATAAAAGACGTTAAATAACTCATTTATTCAATATTACTACCAGTTCCCTAACCAAGCTCTCTCTGAGAAGAACTGGCCAAAGAAACTCAGCGGGTCTACGTACATAAAATTACAACATGTTTGAATTTGTACTAAATATACGAGTAACTTTACCAGTTTCACTTTGATCTTTACACTTTAACAAAATGTTACCCTTTTTATACTAAACACTTTATAAATCAAATAAACCCTCATAATATTGTCAACGTGCTATTTATGACTCTTTCCTCAACATACATAGTACATATCTTTACGCCAGATTACTTACAGGTGGGCATTTTTTTTTTTCTTTCCACAACATAAGCTGATATAAATAAAAACAAATACGAATTATATTTATACATTTTTAACCTAAAAAACATGCGATAAAGCAAATTCCCAATGGCAATAATGACATTCGTCATTCATGCAAATGACAGCGCAATAAACAAAGTCCAAAGAAAATCGATATAATTACAAAAATCGAATCTACATACATAATTACAAAAAAATGTTATATTATTATTTTTATTCTTACATAATATATTCACAATTTTTTAAAAGCTTTGTGGGACTTTTTTGTGTTAAAAACTTTTTTGCTTGGTATGATACTAAAGAAAAAAACAATTCAACGTATTATATTATTTTAAAATGCTTAAACGTTAATGTTGATTTGACTTGCCCGTGGCGTAGTTGGCAGTGGCCCTGTTTTCTGCTCCAGGGTTGTGGGTTCGATTCCCGCCCCGAGTCTGGGTGTAATTTATATATGTTTTATTTATATGTATATTCACTCGTCACGTAAATAATAAATCAATTCATAACTATTTAAAATTCTAATTTATTCCCAAAGTTCAAATGAAATATGCATAATACTAAAAAAATAATCTATTTTTTTTAAACGTATATTACAAAAGACATTTTTTGCACAGTTAATTTTCCTACTAGGCAATTTTGGTCCATGTCCTTTCTGGAGTAGGGCTGTATTTACGAAATTTTTTGTCAAACTACCCTTTTAGTCCGAGGCATCAGTATCTTAAATCCAGTCTAGATAAATCTAGCGGCCTTGAGAAAAACATTAAGAAAAATCTAACAAGTAAATATCCGCTGGGACTTTCTTGCAAATAATAAAAATATTCTTTTTTGAGAGCTTCCGTTGCGTACTTTATTATTCCTCTTCCCGAGACATTTTTTTACTATAGTTCCACATTTAAATTAAACATCACGACTTTTATTCCCCGAAGGGGTAGGCAGAAATGCATATATTAAATGTAACACCTACTTTTCGCCAGTTATGAGTCCCATGTAATAGAGGGAGAGCCTATTGCCATACATACACCGGACACCATTCCAGAGTCCGTCCTATTTACTGAAAATATTCGGAAAAAAATAACCAATATTACGTTGACCGACCCAGGAATTGAACCTGAGACCTTTGCTCGGTAGTAGCGCTTGCGACCACTCGACCTACAAAGCTCTTAGAGTAATGGTTTAAAAATATTTAACTACGTTTTTTCCTCAAATTAACGCAGATGAATCCGCGGGGAACAGCTAGTAATGAATATAAATAAATAAAAAAATTAGTTAAAAGATAAAATCATTTCAAATTTTATTAACCGCATACTAAGGTAGGTAGCTAATTCAATATGCTAAACAAATTTTTGTAAGTCGGAGATTCTTATATACCTACCAAAATGATTTATAATACCTAAATTAAAGTTATATTAATGAAACTATTTATGTTGCTGAATAAATAACCGGTCAACGAGATATTTAAAGAAATAAATGTTTTTTCTTTAGCTAATACATATTGATAAAACGATCTGAGATGACCTTTGGCGATCGAAATCTTATATAACCGATCATATTATTATAACTGATCATGCTGTCGCAGTAATAGACAAATGTCTTAAAATTCGTATAGGGTCGGTGGTCGAACAGTTAATCACTCGTACACAATCAACCACGCCTATATTACGGAAACGCGACGCTGCCTTTTCTTGCAACCACGAGATATAGGTGTCCTAGCAGCCCTGCACCCTAGGGATGTTCATCGGAAAAAATTATCGATAATTTTATCATCGATAATTATTATATCGTGTTATCGATAGTTATCGATAATTATCGAATAAGCACTTATCGATAATTATCGGATGAAAATTATCAATAACTATCTGATGTTTGGATAATTATCGGATGATTCGATAATTATCGGATGCATGCGATAGTTATCGATAATTTCCTTGTATCGAAAATATACAAAAAAAAGGTCGTTGAGACCCAGTACCGATGTTTACCCCTCTAGCCTATCCTAATTCCTAAAAAAATCGTCGCGACTTCGTCCCATTATGTGTGCCTCGAGGATATCCGTATTTCTATATTCCTAATGTTCCCCTATCCCCAGTTAGGGTTGCCACCTTAGCCCTTTTGGGGCTAGATCTAGCTCTTTTTAAGATTGGATTTCTCCAGATTTCACTATTTAGCCCTAAGACGACGCGTTGGCGCAGTGGTCACAACAACTGGCTGATGCGCTGACGGTCGCGGGTTCGATCCCCGCACATGACAAATATTTGTATAGGCCATACAGATGTTTGTCGTGGTCTGGGCGTTTGTGCTTGTGTATTGTGTTTCCGGACCCCCGACACAGGAATCACATCCTACTGGGGGCCGTTGAGTGTGAGACGTTTATTTATTTTTTATTTTTTTTAAGAAGGCAATCTAGCCCTTTTCAAACATTACAGAAAAACCTCTCTAGCCATACTTATTGAGTTGATAAAAGATATTGAGCCCCTTGTGGCATACACTTTGCCAGTGACCATCAGCATTTTTTTTTTGTATTCACTGTTAACCCTAGCTTTGGTGGTGAATACCCTAAACGTATTCACTCTGCCATGTCAGTATAAACTAAGCCATTTAAAATGTAATCACGATTGGTTCATAACAGTTTAAATTAGGTGATTTTTTTCATAGTATTATTATAATACGGTCATTGCGGGTGCTTTACAGGACTGGAAGTAATAACAAATACTCATTTAAATTGACTAGAAATGTAGATTTCAATCAGCCATCAACTTCTGCGTCGGCAGATATAATCTTGGAAGATTCTGATTTTTAATAATTTATTTACCTAACAAATTTTTAACGTGAACCAAATTTCTTCTGAAACCTCCTGAAAACTTGGTTGCATGGTGACATCTATCTATTTCGATGATTTTGATTCTAAATTAATAGTGAATAATTTGTATTTTTTTTTAAGTTTTATATATGTATAATAAAAAGTATTTACTGCTGTTTGTTATTGCGTTTGAATATTGTTATATTTTTCAATTACAACTTATAATCATCTTGATGATTAAAATTTTATTTCAAATAAAAGTATTTCTTTTTTAGCCTTTTTTTGTATCCTTACTTCTTCGAAAGTTTGATATAAGTTAGTGATTTATGGCACTGCAAAACAAGGTCAAGAACGTAGTTTCCTCACTGATAGAAGACCATTAATTCTATAAAGGGTTTCAGTTGGAAATCTTAAAGGTTTAGAGTAAATAACTTTGATAAGAGGGTTCCTCCAGGTCAAATAAATAAATTTTGCTAGCACCTACCCAAATTGAGATGCAGTGGATGACTATTGATTGTACTACCAGGGCTATGTAAATTTTGTTCTTGAGTTTGTTGGACATAACCTGTCGCAAGGACTTGAAAACCAATGTGAGTTTCCTGGTCCAATTAGTTAGCAAATCCAAGTGGAAGTACCAGCTAAGCCGTTGGTCTAATTTAATACCAAGGTATTTAATTTCCTTAACTTTCACAATGGACAATTACAAATCGAAACACCAGGTGCTGCGCATTCTTCTTTACATACGAAGAATACCAATTACTGACTTTTTAAATATAATCAGTACTTTTTGTTAAATTATTCTATATATCCTTGACTGTATGTATATGACCACTTTATGATTAATGAAACATTTTTTGTATGTATTTTTTATTGGAACTAATAAACAACTATACAATATTTATTTCTCTATTAAATAGTTACAAAATGCTAACTTTTATGGTCTAATGTTCCACGGTTGGCCTGTCTTCTTTACAGTAGGCTTAACCTGTAATTAAATAAAAAAGTTGTAACAAATATTATAATTAGATTATTTATACTAGTTTTAAACTGGACGAAACAATTTTATAAAAAGATTTTTGTTGATGAAATATTTTACCATCGAAGAAAAATTTTAATCTGCTATATGCTATAAATAATAGTACCTACCTAAGTATAATAATTGCTTAAAATTAATAATTTTATATTCTTTATTTTATTTTACCTCCTTGAGAAGGTCTGCAGTCTCCGAAAATTATGATTGAGGTGTCATTCGATTCGGAATGGCATCTAAATGATTTTTGAAAAAAATGAAGTTCCGCTTGCAAAAATTGCAAAAGTTATTTATTAACAAATAACTAAAAAAATAAAAAGAGGTTTAGTTTTTTGCAAATATCTTTAATTAAGATTTTTTAAATTTTAAAAAAGATTCGAAAAGAGGAGGAAATTTCCTTAAAAATGTCTTAGCTCCCGGAAGTGTAGGAACAATATTTCTAATTTTCCCAGAGGAATGAAAATACCTCCTAAAACGGGTGCTCTGGCTTGCGTAAGCCACGCCTACTTCGGATACTTTATTTTTAAAAATATTTTAACATATTAAATACCAAATTTAAGAAATAAAAAAATATATAGGGGGTTAATAGATAGACAAAATTAATAGGGGGTTAATAGATAGATAAATTTAATAGATAAAAACAATATGTTGTTGGTGTTTGAGGGTGAGACGGCCCTGGAAATCGAACGGCGAGCTAATGCCGCGCTCGAACATGTGAGGGCGTGGTGTGCATCTAATAAGCTTCGATTTGCGCCTCATAAGACCTATGCAATGGTTATGACGCGTAAATTGAAGTATGACACCCAACATCCTCACATGTGCGTGGTCGACATTTGTCTTGTCGAACAAGATCAAGCTGCTGGGGGTCGTCATAGACCGAAAATTCACATTCAGCACCCACGTCGCGAGTGTCTGCAAACGCGCGGTCGCCTTTTACCACCAGTTGGAACGAGCAGCCAGGTCAGCTGGGGTCTCCATCCCGAGGTAATCCGCATTATTTACAGAGCGGTGGTCGAGCCGGTGATCCTGTACGCCGCCAGTGTATGGGCGCCTGCCGTGGATAAGCTTGAGATCCGGAAACAGCTGAACGTAGTCCAGCGAAGCTTCGCGCAGAAGATTTGTAGGGCATACCGCACCGTCTCCCTGAACTGGGCTCTGTTGCTCGCTGGGATACTCCCTCTCGACCTCCGTGTCCGCGAAGCCGCGGCGCTTTATGAGACGAGAAGGACGATGCCCCGGCGGGAGATGAAGGATCGGGAGGTGGAGCGGGTGTCCTCGGTTCTGCGGTCCTCGTAACCCGCCTGTCATATCGACCTCGAGTTCAAGTGTCTGGTAGACCAGGAGCAATTCATGGCCAATAATGGACATGATTTTAACATCTTCACGGACGGCAGCAAGATTGAGAGCCAGGTGGGTGCGGCGTTATCCGTATGGAGTTCCGCCGAAACCAAAACCCTCAAGCTTGCTTTGCCGTCCTACTGTACGGTCTACCAAGCGGAACTTCTGGCAATCTACTGGGCGGTGCAGATGGCCGCAGAAAATTTGGCCGGATCAGTCGGAATTTATTCCGACTCGTTGTCGGCACAGCAGACGCTGCAAAATCCCAAGGCCCTCCATCGCCTGGCCGTAGAGGCGAGAGGGTTTCTGCGTGGTGCTTTGCTTCAGAACAAACGTATAAGTTTGTTCTGGATCAAAGCTCACGCAGGACTCGAAGAGAACGAGCGTGCCGACCATCAGGCCAAGAAGGCTGCTCTGAAGTTAAAACGCGAATTTGACTGCGACATCTGTCCCGTTTCATTCGTCAAGCGGAGCATTCGCACGCGATCGCTTGACGAATGGAACAACTGGTACCGAGCCAGTGACCGGCGTCACCAAGAAATTCTTTCCTGATGCGGTGGTGGCCTACCAAATCATCGGTAAAATAGAGGTGAACAAATTCGTCACCCAGGTGTTAACGGGGCATGGCGAATTCTCCGAATACTTGCACCGTTTCAAGCGCAAGGAGAATCCGTCGTGCGTCTGCGACCCCGAGGAGTCTGAGTCTGTCTTCCATCTCCTACTTGACTGTCCTATCTTTACAAAAGGATTAAACTAGAACATCAGTTGGGCCTCACATTGAAAATGGAAATTTTAGACCGTATCATGACGGATGACAAAAATAGAGCCGTTTTCCTGAGTTATTGTAAATATATTTGTGTATTAGTTAATAAGAGAAACAGTTAAGCACAATAATGTTGGCTAGATATACTAGTGTTAATATTTACAACCAGCATAGAATAATTAGAAAAGTAATTAGGATAGGCAATTAGTAGCTAATTAGATAATAATTAACAATAGTTTTTATTGTGTAATTATTGATTAAGAGTAACGAAATTGTACAGTTTTAAGTAAATTAAATATATGGAACTCTGTCATTAGACACTAGTGATATAAAAAAAATGAAAGAAAGAATTAGTATAAATAATAGAAGTGCGAAAGGCATAGTAGCGTGAACTGGTATGAATGAGTCGAAAAACTAATTGTAAATACACTCCGATCGTGTTGGAGGGACAGTATTAAAAAAATATAGATAGATAAATGAACAATAATCCGCCTGAATAAAATTTAAAAAACAATTTTTCAATTAGTTATGCAATAGTAAATTTTAAATAAAATCTGATTGAACTATAAATTTGAGATTTTTTTTTCCTTTCTTGTAGCAATTCTTGAAAGGTTTCAGAATAAATTCCCGGTAGAAAAATTAAAAAAAAGTATTATTTTTCAGGTTCTTAATTATAAGTTTTTTCGATGATTAATTGAAGTTTTTTTTATTTTGCAACAATTTTAAACATTAAAAAACGACGATTCTCTTTTTTTATTTATTAATTATTATTAGAATTTTTACTTAAATTTTTACTTTTTTATTTTTTATTGTATTTGTGCTCTCTTTGTGTTAGTTATGTGTATGTAAGCAGTGTTTGCGTCTCAAATAAATGTCTTTCTTTCTTTCTTCTTTAAATACCTGTTCTGTAATACGATCTTCACAAGCCATTCTAATCCTGGCACATGTTGCTGGTACTTCCAGGGTAAATTCCATATCAAATCCAGCGTCAGCTCTAGCAGATTTAATGGCTTCCTTAATGGCGAAATACGCTGACGCAGACAAAAACAGCGGAGGTTCACCGATTGCCTATTAAAAAAAAAAATAAAACAAAATATTTATCTAATATACAGAAAAATATGCTTTATAAAAAATAATCACAAATAGTAATGTCATAAAAATAAATAACCTTCGAAGAATAAGCAGCTCGAGGATTAGGAGCACCCTTAAGAAGAGAAACATTAAATTCTTTTGGTATATCAGAAAAACCAGGTATTTTGTAAGCACCCGGACCTTTGGAAATAACTTCCCCGCTAGGAGCAAATAACATTTCTTCCATTGTAAAAAATCCATATCCTTGAACGAATGCACCTTCAATTTGGCCAATATCTATGGCAGGATTTAAGCTTTCTCCAACATCCATTATAATATCTGTTCTTAAAACTTGATGGTCACCCGTCAAGCAATCGATTATAACTTCAGTACATGCTACACCATAAGTGAAATATTCAAATAATTTTCCAAAATTCTTTTCACAGTCGTATTCTATTTTTGGTGCTGCATAGAAACCAGTTGCTGATAAACATATTTTGTCTAAATATGCTGCTTTAACCCAATCTTCCCATTTTCCATTTGGATTGCTTTTTCTGTAAGGTTCCAATCTTTTTTTAAGAGTTTCGCAAGCATTAATTACAGCCATTCCATATAAATCCGAACTAATACTTGCCGCTGTAGGTTGACTGTTTGGTACTTTATCAGTAGCCATTTCACTTATATGGATCTTTGTCACATCTACATCTAAAGCACGGGACGCTACTTGAATCATTTTGGTAAAAAGTCCTTGACCCATTTCTACTCCACCTATAGTTAGGAGAACTGAACCGTCATTATACACCAATAGTAGTGATCCACCTTGCATTAGATAATCGGTTTGATACGAAATGCCATATTTTGTTGGAACTATAGTGAGCCCCTTCTTTTTCCACCTGTGTGATCTAGAAAAGCAAAGGAGCATTAATTAATAATTAATAATAAATAAATTTTAAAAATATATATATATAGAATGTTCGATTTCTATATACCGCCCTTCGAAAGAGGGGTTCTATAGGTGTGATGAATATATTATAATATATTACCTTTTTTTAAGTTTCACTTCGTTTTAATATATTAGCTACTCCGTTTGCGTATATTTCATAATATTATCAAATGGCGGCGCGAAGAGGTACCATAAGTACATAAATACAGCTTTAAATTACAATGGATAACATTGTACGAGAAAAATGAATCGTTCCAATACTTCTTTAGTTGTATTCGACAGTCAGTATTACATTACCATTTTACTTTTCTATCGAAGCTGTGTTTAACGAACATCTGACCGTTCCACTTAATTATCAATACCTTTAGGCTATCTAACTCATTCGAAAAATCACTTGTAAAATAATAAAAATCTGCTGTATGACCACAAGCTAGTGACGTCACCAACGATGAACTGTGAGTTCGTAGGTCGTTGAGTTTGCGAACTGACTGACCTCCGAAAATAATTCGGTAACTCGGTTACCTACTCATCGTACCTACGTACATTTGATTCCGATTCTCCGTCACACTTGACCAGGCTGCGAACTGGCAAATTTATTGTAGCAATATTTTGTTAATCAAATAATAAAAACAATTTCGTTAACACAGCTATTACAGCATCTTAAAATTATATCAATCACACAAAACTGAATATTTTAATGTGTTACAATTTGGTGTGTTTAAAAACTAGAACAATAACTTAGTAATTAGAATAAGACATACATTTAACAATTATCAAATATTTAAAAATACTCCGCTTAGAGAGATCATTCTAGTTGACAAGAGTTACTAGTGTCGAGTCAAAGTGGAAATAATCGTACTGTACAGTACATAGATAATCTAATTGTATAATTCATAATTATACTATATATTAATTGTATGATTCATAATGAAACCATATAGTCTCAATCATTTTCCCTATCTTAATTAGAAAAATTACTAATAAACACATCCAGCTTCTCTTCTTCGGTTAAAAATTCGTCTTCGCATTTAATGGTATGATTACGAACTTACATCCATTCTTTAGGTTTTTTCTTTTTATCATATAATTTTTTTTCTAACGGTAGCTTTTTGATAGTGATTTATTCGTGTCTATGTTTTTTGAAGCAACATATCCCTTTAATTGTGCCCATATATTTTCTATCGGATTAAAATCTGGGTGGAACCGAGGCAAACGAACTGCAGTGTGTCCATACTCTCCCAAAACTATATCCACATTAAGCTCGGAATAATTTTCTTTATGACGTAGTATAAATCATAAAGTTCAGGTTTTTTGCTACCAGCTGTAAAAGCAATCTGGTGCCTTTCTAGTCATATAATCATATCTCTTTTTTATATTTGCATTTAGTGGCTTCTCCACAATTTTATTGTCATACGATGCATTATTATCAATCACAATAACGCTATTTTATGGTAAATTAGGAATTAATTGTTTTCGCAACCACTTCTCGTATTTATCCGCATTCATCTCTTTATGATAATCTCTTTCAGGATCCGCCAACTGATCTTGCAACAGATCTCCAGGCACGAAACCCTATTTGTTACAAGTGTGTGGGATTATAAATCTCTGACCTTTGGAAATGGGTTGTTTCATTTGTAACGATATCTATCTCGCCATATACGAACTAGAAGAAACAGACGTATCCTACATCGCGCTATCGAAGTTTTCAAAGCGATTGAGTATATATACAAGAACCCGACAACAAACGTTAAGTGGCGCGTAGCCCACCAGACGCAACACCGTCTGGTTGAAGGATCCTTCCTTTTCAATGGCAGCCTCTCTCTACTCCCCAAACTGGTGACCCCGACGTGATCGTCAGCGCAGCCTTCGCAAAGCTACTTCATCGTGACCTCATCATCACTTCCTCAAGCTTTCAAGCAGCGAGTCATACAGCCAGCTAGCATCCACGGCTACTACGGGTATCCTGACCACCAGCATGCAGCGGACGCGCATTCCTGGTCATCGCCCAAAGCCTTCGCAGCGATCTTGGTACAGCACACTGCACTTCGGCCGGTCAGCAAGCAGAGACGCACTTCTCTCCTGGTCGACGCAGCAGCCAGCCACTACGCAGCATTATACCACCCCGACTCACTGGGGCATCACCGCAGACAGTTCCGACGCACCGTGAACTATGCGGCATCTGGTTCCGACTCACTGGAACATTCCACTGACCTGGCAAGCATCACAAGATGTATGGACGACTCAACCTGCTATCGACCTCCGGTCTCGGAGGGGGAGTGATGTAGCGACATCTATCTCGCCACATATGAACTAACGCATCCTACATCGCAATATCGAAGTTTTCAAAGCGATTGAGTATATATACAAGAACTTGACAACGAACGTTAAGTGGCGCGTAGCCCACCAGACGCAACACCGTCTGGTCGAAGGATCCTACCTTTTCAATGGCAGTCTCTCTACGCCAAACTTCTGGTGACCCCACACATCCCTTTATAAGCAACATCTATCCAACTTATGGTATCGAAATGTGTGGTGTAAATAAATTATTCGTCTGTATAAACGATATTTTTACTAGCAGCTCTTAATATCCGAATTTCTCTCAGGAATTTGATTCTCTTTAAATGAACGTCATATTTCTCCTATAAAATTTTGCGATTATTCTCTGTTTTTCGAAATCTGAACCCCTTATCTCGAATGATATTTCGCAAAGTAGAATTTGAACCCTTGAAGTAGATCTCTTCTCTTAGTCTTTTGCGTAATGACTTTAGAGTAGCTAGTTCTTTCAATCTGTTATGGTAATTCTAAACCATTTACCGTATTGCACAGTAATCGAAATCATCCAGATTTAGCCGGTATTTCATGTTTGGTTTTTCTTGAGCCTTAGTAATTTCTTTATCGCGGTGAGCGTCATTTTTCATCAATATATTCATGTTGCATCACTGACTCTCAGGAGTACCCTTTGGAAATAATTGTTTTCAGTTTCTTTTTAATTTGTTGGCTTCCTTACAAAAATATCTATATACATTATTTACAATTTCGTGGGATTGATTATCAAGCTTTTTACCTTGCTTAATATACAAAGCCGGATTAGACGTTATCGCGGCCATGACCTTTATTTTCAACATAAAACCATATAAATTACAGATAATTTTATTCAAAGCAAATTCCTTTGATCTGAAGCTAACCCGTCACATATGCCATAAAAAGTTGGTTAGAGTCTATTGGAATATTTAGAATAATATTAAAGAAGTTTCTATACTTAGGTTGAGATGAGATAAGGTAATTAGTACCTATGTTAAATTAATGTACGCCCGTTATGTGTGACCTATGTTAATTATTTACTCTATTCTTAATTATTTAATTATTTATTTTATTATTTCTTAATTATTTTTTAAATAAATTTGAATTAAGAATAGTGTACCTACATAAGAAAAAAAATTATTTTATTGTAAAAAAAAGCGTGGGGTGAATAGTGTCAATAGATATAAGCAGAAGGATTATCATTTTGATAATATCTTAAAAAGCACCCTACTCTTTATTTTTTAACAATAAAATACATTTTTTTTTCGTATGTACACTATTCTTAATTTAAATTTATTAAAAAAAAATTATACTACTCTTAATAAAAATTTATTTTTTAGTTCAATTTTTTATAAAAGCGTGGTTTTTAGTTTTTTAAGCTATAATGTATTTTTTATTTCTTAGTTCACTTTTCTAAAAATGCGTTTTTTTTTAAATATTATTTTTAAACTATTATTTATTTTATTCAAGATCGTAACTTATCCGCGAAATAAGTAATTTGAGCTCCTGCTGTCTTTCTCGATATGTAATAGCCGTAACTTATCCGAGAAATAGGTGATCGCGTAATGAAAAATAAATCGCTACTCCTGAACATCCTGGTAAGGATAACAGGGCCAACTATTTAAATTATTACATAGTCATCGGTCCCGAAGAGGTAACTTATCCTAGTAATAGGTGATCGGATAATGAAAAACAAATCGATTATCCTGAAGATCCTGGTAAGAATAATAGGACTAACGATTTAAATTATTGCATTGTCGTCGGTCCTCGATAAGTCTACTAAGTTTATATGAAATCTGAACGTTTGAAGTGGGTCAAAATGAAGTCCAAAGGAGTCAGTTACAAACATACAGGTGAAGCTAATAAAAATCGTGTAAAAATGATCCGCTTTGGCGACATTTTAGTAATTTAGCCAGCATTAAACTGGAGTTGGTGAAAAAATGGCACAGTAGGTATCGAACTTTGTATAGGAGATCTAAAAAGAAACTTCGTTTGCGAGGATATGTTTCTTGGGGATAGTTGTTCAGTATGACCAGCAGATCATGTGTTTAAAATATCATGGATTGTCCCAGGTTCAACCAGTATAATAGAGTAGATTTAATATGGCTGTTTTACTAATAAGATATACATACATACTTATTAATTATTAATCTAAAAACTATTTTAAACATGTTTTAAACAGCTGCATAAAAAACATAATAAATTTTTGTTTAAAACATGTTTTTTTTTAATATTTTGTTTTAAACAGGATGTTTGATGGTGATCAGGATGATGATGATCGGCTGATTTCAGTTGAACAAAAACGCGTTTGACTAACGACTTCTCAAGACTGTTTGGAGCCTTTTGAGGCTGACCCAACTGAATTTGTTGAAAGATTTGTGACTATGGATAAAACCTGGGTGCATCACTATATTTCAGAGACAAAAAATCAATCAAATCAATGAAAAAGACCAGGATCTTCAGCTCCGAAAAAAAGCTATACTGGTTTTGTCGGCCAATTAAGAGATGGCGTCAGTTTTTTGGGATGCGTGTGTAATCATGGTGAACTACTTAAAAAAGGCTCCAACAATAAACTCGGCCTATTATTTTAACCTCCTGCAACGTGTACGTGAATAATTAAAGAAAAATGTCTTCGATTGTTAAGAAGAAAAGTTTTGTTTCACCAGGATAATGCGCTAATAGGGGATCGGACAGTAATCAGATTAAAATGTAAAATGTGGTTAGATAAAATAAATATACTGTTTTACGATTATTTACCTAATAATAATTTAATATAATTCATTTAAATATTTTTAAATGAAGAAATAAAATGTTGTTATTTTCAATATTTTTAAACAGTACTGAAACACCAATCACAGTGCGTGACGTCATCTGTGGACAATCATTGACTGCATGGGTACTATCTACTTAGTTTACTCAGTTATTTCCATAATTTTGTTGAAATTATAAAAGTTGCTAAAACATTATTGATAAATTAGGATACGGTAATCGATTTAAAAGCTATCACGTGGTGTTTAACCAGTTTTTTTATAATGAAAACAGGATTTACGAAAGGCGACAATCGAAATCTTCCCAGAGTGAATACGTTTCTGATTTGCAATTTCTTTGCAAGTAAGTCAGACTTTTGTGACAAAATTTGTGTTTTGAAATGTGAAAACTTCTGTATTACTATTATAAATATAGAATAATGTATTATTTGCCATAAATACCTAGGTACTTGAAAAAATACCTCCTTGAAAAATAACCTCTAATATTACGCAATATATGTACCTACTGTACTGTAATAGCCTGTAAACCACCCACTGCTGAGCGAAGGCCTCTTCTCCATATAGACAAAGGGTTGGAGCTTAATCCACCACGCCGCTCTATTGTAGGTTGGCGAATAATATACTACTATAAGTAACGATCGCTATCAGGTGTATATGATAACAACCGGGACCGACGGCTTTACGTGCTCTCCGAGACACGGTGGAGAGAACCACAAGAACATACACCCAGACAGGAAACAAATATTTGTACAAATACAATTATCTGTCCTGAGCGGGAATCGAACCCGCGATCGCCGGCGCGGGGTGTTGAGGCGACTACTCGCACCACTACACAAGAACGGTCGTCGCAAGTAGAATACTGTCAACACTATATCACATTCTTTAGTGTTACAAAAAAAAAATTACAAAAAGAAAAAATCTATAATAGTAGTTGACCGTAGAGAGAAAACAATATAATATATTTACTAAAAATTAATTTAAGCAAATTTCATTCTATTTATTTGTAATAATTAATGTATATTTACGTGAAAATAATCTTCACAAAAGTAAATTGGTGAATTCATTTCGTTGCATTTTCTACTCGCTAAGTCTAACCATTTTTTTCGTTTATCTGCTTTTCTTGGCACATCAAATGAATATTTTATTTGGAGTACTTTTTGATGTGTTCGTACATTGAGGTACTGCATACCAACGATATTTTTTGCGTTCTATAAGAACAAATAAAAAATCTACTCCACGAAACAAAACTTCTCGTGAACTTATGCTCATGCAGCTGTTTTGTTATAGCCCCAGATGACGTCACGCGCTCTCAGATGATATAGCGTGGCGTTTTGGCGGGATTTTTAAACAGACAATATTAAAACATGATTTTGAGTACTTAAACGGCTATAAAAAAATAAAGTTTTATTTTTTATGGGAATAAGTATCCATAAAGATTAATTTAAAACACTTTCTGAAAATTTGTCCGATCCCCTATTCATATATCAGTCGAGACTATGTCGGAAATCCATCAGTGTGGCTTCGAATTGTTACCACATGTTAAAGTTTAAACAAGCTTAACCCCGGAGTTAAATGATATTTTTAATTTGGATAATTTCTCTGCAACCTATAGTAAAGTGTTTTTTTTTTTCTTGTAATTTTAATTAAATTGAATGATTAATTTTAAATAAATTGAATGAATAAACTTCAAATTTAATATTGGGTATCCTTAAAGATTTATTTCAAATAATCAAACGTTTTCACCGTGAATGGGACGTTGCCACTGTATTTTTTTACACGCTTTTTATTAGCTTCATCTGTATGTTTGTATGTTTGTAAATGACTCCTTTGGACTTCATTTTGACCCACTTCCTAAGTTCTGATTGAAACTTGGTAGCCTTATCGAGGACCGATGACAATGCAATAATTTAAGCAGTAAGTCCTGTTATCCTTACCAGGATCTTCAGGATTAGCGATTTGTTTTTCATTACTCGATCACCTATTACTCGCATATGCTACCGAATTCAGGACCGATAACATTGCAATAATTTAAATAGTAAGTCCTGTTAGCCATACCAAGATCTGATGATGGTGAATGGTAACCAGGGTCTGATTATGGAGCTGGAAAGTGGCCATAGGAATTTTGCAATAAAACGACATAATCTCATCGAGTTTCAGCTCGTTTGATTCGTCTTGAGGAGTACTTTGTTTTTAGATAATTAGCGGGGTCTGATCTGATGATAAAGCTGGAAGGTGATAATAGGAACTTTGCAATGAAATGAGTAGTTTGTTTTTTAATGATAACCTGAGTCTGATGATGGAACACAAACCGCTAATCGTGAAGGATTTGCGGTTTGTTTTTCATTACCCGATCACCTATTTTTCACATAAGTTACCGACGGACGCTGTTTCGCGGATAAGTTACGACCTTGAAAACAAAAACATAATAGTTTAAAAAAACTAAAAAAACAAACACTTTTATAGAAACTTTAACTAAAAAATAAATAAATAAATAATAGTTAAAAAAATTTCATTGATAGGGTCGTATGAGGCAAGTGTGTAGGTAAGCTTAAGCAAATCCATGTACTTATTTCAGTCCAAAGTGAATGGGATTGCGCACACTTACCCACAGCGCACACTTGTCCCACATGATCCTATCAATGGAATGTTAATATCAGGCACCCCACGCTTTTTAACATTAAAATAATTTCTTTTATTTATCACTCTATCCTTAATTTGAATTATTAAAAAAAATATTTTCTACTTTTTAGTTTGGTTTAATTATGAAAGCGTGTTTTTTATTTTTTTTTTTAACTATTATTTATTGTGACTACTCTTTAGTTGTAACATAATTTCAACATTTTTGGACGTTAAAAATGATGTCTGTAATATAAAACGTAATATTACGTGTAAAAATACTGTGCTTAAAAGTTGAAAAAAATAATATTAATAGGATAATAGTGATAACTTTTCGATTATTGGAATAATTAATATTCTAACATTGTGTTCGGATTTTAATACATGTTTTTTGTTTAAATATTCTAATAAAATATTGTTGTTAGGGGCCATTCATGTATTGCGTAAGACGATTTAGGGGGGAGGAGGGTCGACCATGTCTTATTTTCTCTTACAAGAGGGTGGGAGGGAGTCTCGATAGTTCTTATGTAAGGTCACAAAAATGTGCAAAGTTAAAATTGTACTTTGAAAAAGCGCGGGCAACCGCGCGAGTGCCGAGGTTCGCTGAACATAACTAATACATAGATGTTCCCGTGGTTCCCTTTCAGGGTGGATTTTGAGCCCCTGGACTGAAAATCTTATGTAGGTAAAGATGAATAATTAAAACCAAAGTTTATTACTACCAAAATATACAAATTAGTAGTACCTTAGTAAATACAAATAAATATTTCTAAAAATTGTTACTTTGAAAAATATACAATAAAGGAAACCAAACATTGATTCATTTTTTTTTTTAAATTTTTACGTATTAAATATTAAAAAAGGGGGGGGAGGAGTCGACCTTTTCTTATTTTTTCTTATATTATGAGAAAGGGGGTCGAAAAGTAGCAAAATTCGTCTTACGTAATAAATGAATGGCCGCTTATCAATAAAATTATATGATTTATCAACCAGAAGGAAAGTAGACAAAAATATAATTATATCGACATAAGTACACCTGAAATGATTCATTTTGTTGTTTTCGTTAATTGTTAAATAAGTATTTTGTAAGTAGTTATTTAATTATTACAGCAATTAGCTTTTTAAAACGGTGAACGCCACGCGGCCCACTGGTCGGCGATTCAAGCAAGCCCGTTTGGGTTTTGTGGAAATCATCAATTCCATCATTTATCTCCTAAGTTAAGATCGACACAAAACATTAAAAAAAAGCTAAATTTTCATATTATATTGATTAAGAAATTGAATAGGATTTTAATATTTCCAGGTAAGTTAAAACATGGATGGCATCGCAAATTATTTATTAGCTGACTAGTAAACTAGTTGCAATGTAAGCTTGTTAACATTACACTTCCAGATAAAAAGCTTGTTAATGAAGGAATGTTTAATGAGTTTACGCATTAGCGGATAAACATATCTCGTATGTTTTTTGTGTAACTAATTAAACTATTTGGACAAAAAAGGACGACGCGTTGACGCAGTGGTCACAGCAACTGGCTGATGCGATAGCGGTCGAGAGGTCATTACAGTGTTTCGTTTAAGATCCGCGCGTGATTTTCATTATTTTACGAGTGAATTTTAGAATGAGTTAGATAGTTTAAAGTTTTTGCTAATTAAGTTGAAACGGTGAGAAGTTCGTTAAACTAACAAGTGAAGTTCGCACAGTTTTCGGAAAAAACTAAATTGGTAATGTAATATTGACTTCAAAAAAACTAAAAAAAAAACTATTGTAATTACTTGTTTTTCTCGTAAAATGTTATCCATTGTAATTTAAAGCTGTGTTTATAACCACTTTGTACTCATGGTACATATTCGCGATACCATTTGACGATACTATGCAATATACGCAAGCAGACTAGGAATTTTATTTTAATGTGGAACGTGATCTATAACACCTACAGAATCCATACTTCAAATACGGTGTATAAAATGAAGTCGATTTCCTCTCTGTCTGTCCCTATGTATGCTTAGATCTTTAAAACAAAGCAACGGATTTGGTTGAAGGTTTTTTTAATAGATAGAGTGATTCAAAAGGAAGGTTTATATGTATATAACATGCATAATATAGTAGAGAAACACTAATAATTTCAGAGCTGTCTAATGGGATGTCGTAAATAAACAAATATTTTTACGCTTACATTACAAACACTGGCTGAACCCTACGAGATAGATCAAAATAATGTACTGCAGTATTGTATATCTTAAAAAGGTCTACAAAAAAGTCCGCGATGGTATATGTCTATCTCTTAGGGACAACCCACAATAACCATTTATTATCCTTTACTTTTTACGAGAAATAATGGCTTATTTACGAAGCGATTTTAAGCAATACAGCATTATCCTTATCCATTTAAGTACCTTAAATACATTGTGCTTTTATATGACCCATTACAGCATGTAATTTAAATGAATACTTTCGAATATATTACAGTTGTAAAATGCAGGGACATAGCGGTTGCGGTGATACCGACCGGGGAGTCGGTGGCGCATGTCTATAAATATTGCGTCGAAGGCCGTGCTTCGTCCTATAACACTTTACGATTATACATATATCTATAGCACTTTATGATTATGTATCAGCATTGCACCCCTGCGGAGTCAGGGCGGGTCGCTAGTAATGTACCTATATGCATAAAAAAATTCCCTACCTGTTATAATCATCTACTAACTGTTTTCTGTGCCAATAATTAGAACTTTCTATACACTCATTCCAACATCGCGATATCGTGCAATGTGTAAGCATTTGATTAAAATGAGTTAATTGACCTTCCTCGTAAAGATTTAAATGTACAATATCTTCATATTTTTTTCCAAGAGCGTCTGCTACATTTCTTATCATAGTTTCTGCTGCTAACATTGCTTGTGGTGCACCGAATCCTCTAAATGCTGTGTTCGATGGCATATTTGTTTTACAAAGATAGCCTTTCACTTGTATGTTTGGTATGTAATAACAATTATCAACATGTGTCATTGCTCTTGCTATCATCTGAAAAAAAAAGATTTAAAAGATCATGAAAGACCAATTTACAAATAATATATATCAATAAATTAGGAAAAATCTCACCGAGCATGAAATATCCATGTAATTCCCAACATTAGCATAAACATCATAAATTACGCCAGTGATCTTGCCATCATCATCAAATGCAACCTTATATTTAATTAGGCATGGATGTCTATAGCCTATAATTTGCATATCTTCATCTCTATCTAAAACTCCCCTAACTGGTTTTTTTAAATTATATGCAGCAATAGCCACCGGTACTGCTAACACCGAAGACCTTGTTTCTTTTCCACCAAAACCCCCTCCTATTCTTTTAACTTTAGCTATCACTTTATGATTTGGTATACCAAGTGTTTCGGATATTCTAAGCTAGAAATATAAATTAATAAAAAAACTAGGAATTATTTGGATATATGTATAACCTTTAAATACATACTTACTGCTACGTCAGCTGGACTTTGCGTTGTACATATAATTTCCAATTCATCTTCTTTTCTCGTAGCATGTGCTGAAATTGTTTCTAAATAAAAATGTTCCTGAGCTCCACTTCTAATACACCCTTCTATAACGTTAGTTGATTTTGAAAAAGCGTCATTAACGTTTCCTTTTTCTAATTTACTTGGTTGCTCTTGATAAAACGAACTTTGAAGAATGGCTTCTTCGATAGTAATTATTGTAGGTTGTATTTTTTCATACGTAATTTTAATTAAATCCTTAGCTTTTCTCGCGGCGCTCTCCGTTTTTGCAACTACAGCACCAATCACACAAGAACGACTGGTTACAATTTTATCAGCAAATATTTCTTCATCTTTAAATATAGGACCCATTTTATTGCGTTCTTTTAATAAATCGGATGCAGAAAAGAAAGCCACAACATCCGGCACTAATAAGGCTTTGGTTGAATCAATTGATAAAATTTTTGCATGTGATTCCGTGCTAATTACTAAACATAAAAATAATTCTCCTTCGACACTTGGAACATCATCACAATAAATTGCTTCACCCGTAGCTTGCTTCATCGCTGATACATGAGGTACGGGTATTCCAACGGCATCGTAGTTGTTTCTAGTAACGTCCTTTATTTCAAAACATTGAGAACTTGTTGGTTGTAAACGTGGTAGCTCTGATGACCCAGACAAATCTTTACTGTCTATTTTAAGCTCGTCAAACTTTATTTCATTTAACACATACATATAGAATCTGAAAAATAAACTAAGACATAGCGACTTGCGATATTCAGGCATCCCACCTGGAACAGAATTATCTAGCATAAGCTCATTATTAAGAGATTTAAAAGCAACGTTAACCATATCTTCATTCCAGGTAAGATTTTTTAAGGAGTCTGACGTTTTTAAAGCAAATAATGTTGTGGGGCCCATTCCTCCAAAACATAACTTTATTTCTTCAACAATCTGTTGTTTATCTATTTTAACATTAAATGCAGCAGTTACTATCGATATATCATCTTCTCTTCTTCTCGCTTGTTTGTATGTTTTAAAATACTGCATTTCATCGGTAAAAGGAATTTCTATGGCTAAAATTACTTCATCTTTATCTATTGCTACTTTTCTATAACCTTGAAAGAAATTTTGGTCAATCGTTAACTTTCTTTTTCCCCTTTGCAAGCTAGAAACTATAATCTTAGCGGAACAAGCCATAAAAATGGGATTTAGATCTGATACTGGACTGGCAGTCATAATATTTCCACCGATAGAAGCAACGTTACGGATTTGACTTCCAGCAAACCAATGAAGTATATCCGTTACTGCTTCTAAAATCTTCGCTTTTCCTTTATATTTTTTAATAGTATCTTGAAAAAAAGCATTAACGTCCTTTAAAGAAACAGCAGCTCCTATTTGAACACATTCATCTTTAATAATTATATTATTCATTTCTTTAATTAATTTTGGAGAAATTAATATTGGGTAATATTTCTTTTTGAATTTTATCTCCACACCTATTTCCGTGTTTCCTACTACTATTTTGCTATCAGGATATTTATGCTTTAAAATGAGCATCTGCTTAAAACTTTGTGGACGAAACCATACAACATTTTTACCACTATAAAATAGAAAAGATGTATGGTATTGATTATCTAAAATTAATTCAGGTGGGAAAATTGGTTCTTGAGTCGGGCAATAAGGTTTGAATTCCGACTTATTGAATAGAATATCTTCATTTTTTTTATTAAATTTACAACAATCTTGTCCCATAGCGCAAGGTGTAGTTTTTTCATTGTCTCCCTCACGAATGTTTATAAAGGTTTTAAACCCTTCGATTATAGGTCTATATCCTGTACATCTGCATAGGTTTCCTTGTAACGATGTTTCTATGTTATCATAATCTATTTTAATTTTACTTCTAAGCAAAGCATACATCGACATGACAATTCCCGGTGTGCAAAATCCACATTGAGATCCGTGTGCCCTGGCTATTCTTTCTTGAACTGGATGTAATTTATCTTGCACATTACCTATTCCTTCAACTGTAGTTATAGCCAATCCATGTACTGCGCAAACTGGCATTAAACATGCATTCACTGCAATATGTCTTTAATATGTAAGGATATCAAATAATAAACAAAATACAATACAAAATTTATCGTAGTATATATCGTAGTATATTAGTTTTTATCTCGCTTAAAATTGTTTGTAAGCGTATCATAAACGTAGGTCACTCGATAAGTTTTGTAATGCTCGTAATTTAAAAACGGAACTGTATTATATATATTTAAAAAGAAAATTTATTTAAAAATAGACAGCAAGTAGTCAGTTTACTGGTTTAATTAACAGTACCTGGATGGCCGAGCTTTGCTCGGTTAAATTATAGTACCTGGATGACCGAGCTTTGCTCGGTTAAATTATATTTAGATATTATTACATACTGATGAAACATAAATAATATTTTCGATCTGACTGACATAATAGTAAAATATTAGGAACTGGTCATTTAAATAAAAAGAGTTAATAATAGTTTTTCTCACAAAAAAAGAAACTTGAAAAAAAAAGGAAAAAAATATTGGTTTATAGACCTGGATTCGAACCCGGGTCTTCTGGTTTCAAATCCGCCCGATACCCATTCGAGCTATTATAAACTTATTAATGACAGCGAAATTTACCTTCGTATTTTAATGATATTTTTTAATTGCGTAAAAAAAGGGATAAAATGACATTTTCTAAAAATAAATCCTAGCTAGATCGATTTATCGCCCCCGAAACCCCCTACATACTTAATTTCATGAAAATCGTTGGAGCCGTTTCCGAGATTCAGATTATATATATACAAGAATTGCTCGTTTAAAGATATAAGATTTAGTTACGAATTACTAATGAAATATGAATAATATTTTCGATCTTACCGACATAATAATAAAACAATAGGAACTGGTTATTTCAATATATAAAAAAGAGTTCTTAATAATATTTTTTCTCACAAAAGAAGAAACTTGAAAAAAAAGGAAAAGAAATCGGTCTAGAGACACCTGGACTCGAACCCGGGTCTTCTGATTTCGAATCCACACTATTCCCATTCGAACTACTATAAGGTTATCGATGACAGCGAAATTTACCTCCGTATTCTAATGATATTTTTTATTGCCTGAAAAAACGGATAAAACGACATTTTCTAAAAATAAATCCTAGCTAAATCGATTTATCGCCCCCGAAACCTGCATACTCATGTAAATCGTTGGAGCCGTTTCCGAGATTTAGACTATATATATATGTATGTATATACAAGAATTGCTCGTTTAGAGGTATAAGATAGATTATGATGTTCCAGTCTTTTAACTACACGGTTCCCGAGTTTTTTTTTCTGTTTGAAATGCGCGCCATGATATTTTATAATTTTAAATTTGGTGTAACTCAAAAACTTAGTCTTCAACTATTACAATCAACGTTAGGGGAGTTTGGACCATTTCGAGCAACAGTTTTTTGATGTTTCAGTGAATTTAAAAGGGGTAAAGCTTACCTCGAAGTTGACCATAGAAGTGGTCGCCCACAAACGGCAGTAACTGCAGAAAACGATTGGACTACTGAAATGATAGTGCGAGAAGACCTACGAATTACTTACTCGAACATCGAGAAGATTATTGGCGTTAGTTCGGGGAGCGTTAATATTATTTTTCATCAGCATCTTGGTGTGAGGAAGCTTTGTTGTCGTTGGATCACGCGTTTGCTCTCAGACGTGTTTCGAAAATCATCACAGTCGATGAAACGTGGATGTATCAATATGATCCGAAAATAAGAGACAGTCTCGGTATATGTCTTTTCAGAAGAAAAGCTACCGACAAAAGTGCAAAGACGTTAGTAAATGGTGGCTAGTTTTGTTCTCGCAGTGGCCGTGTCTCGACAACAATGTCAGAAAATCATAGACCTGTTACCCGGAATAGTAAACAAGAGTAGAATTGCCGAAAGTTTTCCAAGCTCTGCGAGAGGGGATACCAAAGACTGTGCTTCGGGGAATCATGCTGCATCATGACAATGCTTCGTCACATACGGGCCTCAGAACAAAGGCGTTTTTTGAGGAATCCGGCGGAAAGCTTGTACTAATGTTATAAAGACGAAGATAATGATTCTTTAAAGGTCTCAAAGTTATTTGTAATAACAATTAACATATTTATTCAGAAAGGTATTGAAGAATTACACTATGACTCACGGGAGTTGAATAATTATCATCATCATCATCATATTAGCCATTGGATGTCCACTGCTGCTGAACATAGGTCTCCCCCATCGACCTCTAAGAGTGACCGGTTCGAAGCAGCCTCCATCCAACGGCTTCCAGCGACTCTTCTTAAGTCATCAGGACAGCCTTCCGACGCTGCGCTTGCCAGTACGCGGTCTCCACTCAAAAATCTTTGTGCCTCATAGGCTATCAGTTGTACAGGCTATGTGTCCTGCCCACTACCACTTTATCTTGCAAATCCGTTGAGCTCTGTCGGCAACCTTCGTTCGTCTGCGGATCTCATTATTTCTGATTCGATCTCGCAGAGAAATACCAAGCATAGCCCTCTCCATTGCACGCTGTTCAACTTGGAGAAGAACTTTTTTATCGCAGGGGAATCCATTTACGGATGATATCCAGGACGCCCGGGTCGGCAGTCCAAGACTTATGTCGAACTCGGCACTTTGGGAGTGCAATACCGTACTAAACCCCTGCGGGAGCCTTCAACCGCTTTAATTGGAGGGTCCCGGATCTGCAGGCAACAGTATCCCTCCAGCGACAGGCTGGCCTCGGCGAAAAGGCCAGACTTCTCCTCCATGGGACTGTCCGGCTAACCTCTGAACAGTCCCGAAAGCTCACCAATACTATAGTACGCATCGCTGTAACTCGTATCCATAGGATCATGTCCAGACATGTCGTTTCGTCCGTCAGCGATTTATAGCACAGCGTATCGCTTCATTTCATAGAGTATAGCAAGCCAATAATATATAGAATAGCTAAGTGTGAACGTGTTCTAAATAAATGTATGGTGAGCGATATTTTTGTTCTATGAACTATATTATATTATAGCGTAGTCTGAAATGAACTTAAAGTCAAGCACTCAGACAAATTCACCACGAGTCATCTTGAGACATCTTAATAATAACCAAAGCTATAGAAAATAAGGAAATTAATATATGTATAACTAGAAAAACTATTAATAGCGATCTTGTTTTTACCGCGATAATATAAATTGATTGCAACTATATTTACTAACATGTAAATAAAAAATAAATTAATATCAATATTTTTAATACAGGTAATTGGTATTTCTAGCTCATGAGATACAAACACCGACACTTGATGTGAACTGTTCTAGCGTAGTGGTGCGAGAAGTTACCTTAACGTCGACGGTCCCGGTTTCAATTCCCTTTCTAAACAGATATTTGCATTTATACAAATATTTATTTCAGTTCTGGGTGTATGTCCTAGTGGGTCCCCCCTGTACCTCGATGAACACGTAAAGCTATCGGTCCTGGTTGTTATCGAAAACATCTAATAGGTAACGTTACTAATGGTAGATAAATTATACGCTCTATGAAGCTCCATAATCCTTCCTAAGCCTAGCAATTGAACGTTTATAAGTTATTTTAGTTCAATTTACATTAACTTTTAACAAAACATATTTGTTAATGTTTGAAAAAAAAAACAAAATCGTCGAAAAAAGCACTGTTCTTATAAGTACATAATTATGTATAAAAACATACTTAATTTTTATCTTTTTTTTATCATTACAGCGAGTTTAAGTAAAGTTTTAAGTGTCTATACAATTTCGAAGATGAGGCAAAAGGCAGATATAAGTCTTATAAGTCTTAATAGGATTCCAATGGACAAACAACGGACGGGACCCTAAAAATTAACGTATAAAAGCAACTAAAAGTGGTAACACACAGCAGAATTTGGTTCCTCCGAACCAAATCCCGAGAACCAATAATAATAAAATAAAATAGGTACTGGAAAAACATTATTTTATGATAGCTCAAGATCCAGATGTAAACCGTTACTTTTTATTATTATATTGTACTAGCGGCCCGCCCCGGCTCCGCCCGGGGTATTGCAAATGATATATCATTTTCGTGAGGGATACTCACACCACATACTGGCGTCATCTGCTCCACCACCATGCAAAGCCATATTCGTTTGTAGTACATGATATGTATCAGAGATGGCGCTGTATGTGAAAAATGATTTTCCCTGTTTTCCTGCTTTTCTGTTGAAATTTTTTCTGAACCTCACTGAGCCCGAGACCTTTCCAACGAATGCAAAAACCGTGGAAATCGGTTCGTGCGTTCTGGAATTATAGCGTCAGAAAGGAAAACCCGACTTATTTTTATATCATAGAATTGCGACTATAATTTGAGATTTAAACTATCCTATCTCTCAAGTTGGATCGAACTGCACATGGTGTGCGAATTTTATTATAATCGGTTAAGTGGTTTAAGAGTCCATTGAGGACAAAAATTGTGACACGAGATTTATATATATTAAGATTATAAAATGTAATTATAAATAGTAAATAAAAAATTTAATTAATGAATCTGTCCGAAGTGGGTGGGAAGTGAATTTGTTTTAAAATGAATTTATTATTATTAAAAATCTATGTTCAGACACTCATTCTCTTTTATTATTTATTTTACTTTACTCACGTTGATTAAATATAATAATTATATCATTTAAAGTTGTGAATAAAAATCGATTACAATTTACCTTAAACAATAACTATAACGACTGTTAAAAAAAATCCAAATGTTACTTATCTGCGAAATTTTTCCATCTGTGCATTTCCATCATTTGGGGTTGTTACATTGTTAGATGTATATTAGTAATTAAAATTTTATAAATGTTTGTAATAAGCTATTTCTTCCGTATTACGTATTTGGCGGTTAAGTTCTAGGAAACAGTGTTAAAGTAAAATTTTTAATGTATAATTTTAATTAATAAAAGTGTGACAACCCTACATTTCTTGTTCGGTGCCGTCGTCTATAGCGACAGGGAATTTGGTTCTCGGGATTTGGTTCGGAGGAACCAAATTCCGCTGTGTGTTAGCACTTTAAGCACTTTAAGAGGAAAAAGACTTCAACGCTTCTAATAACTTCAAAGCTATATCATGTATCAACCAGTACTTTGACAATTATTATCAGTTTACAATTAATAAATTTAAAACCGTAAAATAGTACACTAACCCTTATTGGTAAACAAAAAAAATGGATTCGATTAGATCATTGTATATTTTATAAAACGCAAAATTAAAAACAGAACTCATGGAGTGTCCGTAAAAAGGCAAATATTAAAATATTTATGTGGTGTCTGTGGCATCGAAGCTTCAAAACGGGAGAACCTATTTTGATCTAGTACTTTTTTCCAAGTAACATCGTAAAGATTTTTCTTATGTACAATGTATATAAACCAGTTCAACCGTTTTCTGATAATGAGATATTAAAAATTTCAACATGCCTAATCGATTTGAAATTAACCTAGACATAGTGCGACAACATTATCTGAAATCTGTATATCATCTCCTCACAATTTACAGCAAGGATGTCCTATTTGGTCGTGTAGCTCTATTTCAATGGCCTTAATGATTAATGCATGGTGTCTAATGATCATTGTCTAACTACTATTATTATAAACATCAATATATTGTGATTTTTAAATCTACATTATATGTGTACATATATTCATTTTTTAAACTATTTTTCTTATAAAAGGCCTAAAAAGTGTTTATATTCTCTAGTGTCTTATTAATGTGTATAAAATCCTTCTGGGCTTATTCTGTATAGACTTACAAAATTATTAAATTACAGCTCGGCCTCAGCTATACCCAAAAAAAAAATCTTTATAATAATAAATAAACTGCAAATGCAGAGAAATATAAAAATATAAAAAAATTAAATGGCATAAAACCGTCAGCATCGGACCACTTCTTAGCTTTACTAGGTAATCATAGGACTGCTGATCTAAAATCTGATATAAATCGCACGTGGATAAGCATATATAAATTGTATAATGTATATTGTATAACAGAAGGTGACGCACTTAAGAGCCCGTGAATGATTAATATTTAAAAAAAAATCAATAGGTGAGAACAATAGACGTGAGTGAAAAAATTGAATAATTGTAAGGCTAATATTTAAAAGGTAAATTTATAACAAAAAGGTTTATTATAATTATAATTAATATAAATTATTATTAATATTAAGGTCAAACAACTATTTATTTTAATATGAGTATATACCTACATAATATATCCGCGTGCGCTGTGTCATTGTAGGTATTTAATACAGGTACAGTTACAATAACTTATATGATAAAAATCATTAGCGAACCATAGATATATTATTAAGGTGTTAAATGCTAACTTAAATTTAGAAATTGTGACATAAAATTAATTTTAAAATAACATAACAGAGAAACGAAACGAGTTGCCAGTAAAACACATTTCGTCAGTAAACGTACTTCATATAACTCATAAAATTAATATTAAAGTATATTTACATATATGTAAAAAGGATACTCTACGCGTTTCTCTTGTTCGAAGTATTGGGAAATCATGACAGTACAAGCACCACAACCCCCCTCCCCACAGCCATACTTTGTGCCTGTTAATTGAAGCTTTTTGCGCAGGTACCATAATAAAGTCCACTCTGGGTCTGGAGAATGTTCGATGATCTGAAATATGCAATCGTATTTTTATTTTATTTTTTATAAGAACACGAACATTTACGACAACTTAATGAATTTTGTAATATATTTGGTTTTAAAATTAATTTCATGCTTGGTATTGCACGTTTAAGAAGGAATTCTGAGACATGTATATTCGCCAATCCGCAGTGAAGTAGCGTAACGAATTACGATCCCACCGGTCTCCTTGATAAGAGAACCGGAGACACTTTGCGAAGTCAATATTTTCTATGCCTTGTGTCAACCCGGATCACACAACTGGAGTTATGTTATTGACATCACGATTGGATTGATTTTATTTCAAGCTCAGTTAGGAATATGCATCATTTTATTTTATAAATAAATAAATATTAACCAACAATCACAGCACGTTAACCTAGCCCCGTGCTAAGTTCGTAAGAACTTGTTTTACAGGTACTAGGAACGGAAATAAAAAGAAATTTATATTAATACATACATATATACATAAATACACATCCGGTGCAGACATCTATATTCGTCATACAAATCATCTGCACCTGGCGGGATTCGAACCCGCGACCGCTGCGTAAAGTGTCCAGTTGCCTGACCACTCGACCAGCCAGCCGTCATTTTATTAGTTTATTTCACTTTTTACGTCATTATAACATGGTAAAAATATAAATATTGTTAGTAGTGCTTGAATTAAAATTTAAAATAATGTATAAAATAGCGATTTAATTTGTATCATGTTCGAACGGTGCCGTTGTTCGCGCGCTTTGGATCTCGTCACGCGACATCAAATGCCGCCTTCTGTGTTGTATGTTGTTTATTATGGCCGTGTTCCGAAATACACTGCGAGCGCTGCCCAGAACTGTCACTGATGAAAAATTCGTTCCATTATAGAGTATAGACTGCCAGTACACTGCCACAGTACCATAGAGAAATATATGACGTCATAAATCGCCGCCATTTTTATACTGGCGCTTTCGAGGTAAGGTGCTCTCAGTACTGTGATTACGTGACCAAAAAAATGTAACAGCGCGATTGATTGTTATTATTATTAATTAATATTGTTCAAAAATTTGAACAATATTCAAATAATAATTTTTCTTGTTGAATAGAAAACGTGTACATGATAAACATTTTCATTTGTTATATGTTCCGTTATAAACAGTATAGCACAGTATAGCAAACTAAAAAAGAACGGCTTCGCAGTATACTCAATTGACGTCACACCTCACAGTGCTCCAGTGTATTTCGGAACACGGTCTATGTAAATACAGTTATGTAGTCTAGTTAACAAGTGCCATTTTGATCAACTCTTTTCAGCAGTCTCCGAAAATTATGATTGAGGTGTCATTCCATTCGGAATGGATGGCATCTAGATGATTTTGAAAAAAGTTCCGCTTGTAAAAATTACAAAAGTTATTAACAAATAACTAAAAAAGGGGGTGTTAATTTTTTGCAAATATCTCAAAGACTAATTAAGATTTTTTAAAATTCACTGTGAATTGTAAAATATTCGTACGATTATCGTTATTTTTTTTTTTATTATTTATTCATACGATTATCATACGAATAATTTTTTTTGTTCTTCATACGATTATCGTACGAATAATTTTTTTTGTTATTCAAACAATAATTACGTGTTTATATATATATATATATATATATATATATATATATATATATAGGTTGTTATTTTTTTTATTCTTTTTTTTTAAATTATGAAATATTAATTCATTTAATTGTTTTTGACTTTATTTAATAATTATTTTTATTCATACGATTATCGTATATATAACATACATATACCTACATATATATATATATTTTTTTAATAAAAATATTTTCATATTCATACGATTGTCGTATGAATAAAACAGCCATTAGTATATTTTAGTTATTTCCAGTATCATGTCTTAGGGTTTGTTGCTATAGCTTGTACTTTTTCTGCAAAAAAAATATAAATATTCACGGCATTTTTGATCTTGTAGCTCGAGTTACAGTAGCGTCACAGTATATTTATAATAAAATTGTGTATATTCACAAAAAAAAATTACTTTGACAAAAAAAAAATACAAACGTAGTATAAACACGAGATATAAAGATAACATTGAAACTCCCAGTTTCCGAGTTCGCAAAATAAAGGTTTTTTTTAAGCCAAGGTAACCCATCGCATGTATAATAAAATCCCACAAACTATTTTAAAATAGCCTATAAATAAATTTAAAGTTTTTATTAAGAAGTCTTTAATATATAGAGCATATTACTCTGTACAAGATTATATAATGTGGATTTAGTGGCGCTGTCTTTGAAGTAGAACGTAATTATTTATTAACAATTAAATATCATATTGCGGTTTTTTTTAAGAGTTAAGTTTCTTGCCGATTCTTCTCATCAGAATCTTCATTAAGGATCTGTAGTAGCTCACAATAATTATAATTAAATAATTAAAAAATATATAATGTCTAAAATGACAATTCAAAATTTCTTATGAAGCCTCCTTGAATAGAGAAAGTTTTTGATTTGATTTTAATTGAGATAGGTACCGTCCTGGCACACTTTTTAAAATGTCTGATACATGTCATCAGGTCAGGTCATATGAGATATGAGGGGTCTATGACTGGACCAGCGTCCTTCGCCAGAGCGGCAAAAGTGTGCCTTTCCCTTCCAGAGCATCGGAGAGCTCTTGCGAGGCTGCA
The DNA here is from genome assembly GCA_036937285.1 of Euphydryas editha. NCBI lineage: Eukaryota > Metazoa > Arthropoda > Insecta > Lepidoptera > Nymphalidae > Euphydryas > Euphydryas editha. The sequence continues at coordinate 11,877,885 of JAUPFZ010000011.1, read as the reverse complement.
GGCTCGTCTCCATAAGGAACGTTATTACGTTACGTGCCCAAATGCGCTGTAAGGGCGATCCTTCCAATATTAGAAGGCTTGATAATACGGAAGCGACGAATACTTATTGACTTACACAATACCTACTGACTTACACAAGTCACAACAACACAATAACCGCTCACGGTTGTTTTGGCGATTGCCTGTTTAATATCGGACGTGAATCTAGGGTGTTTTACCACCACTGTAAAGCAAAACAGAATACTGCGCACCAAAAGAGACTCCCGCGTTCATTTTCAGTCCAGAGAAGAACAGTAGCCGGGATGGTCTCGGGCTGTGTACATAATTATGTTAACACGTCAAAAACTCAAAAATAAGTTTTCTATTAATATTTCAAATTACTCAATTCATTCTTATTTAAATAAATTAAGTATTTCGCTCAAATATCATTTGAAGAACGAATACACTGGAATGGTTTCAAATCATTACTCGAACGGTATTGATATGCTAATTCATTAAAAAAAAATCGATTTTTGACCGCAAAGTATTTGACTATTTTGTAGAAATAGTCAAATACTTTGCGGTCGATAAACTATAAGTGATTTGAATAAAAGTGAGTATCCTAGTCATTAAAATTTTTTTTTGTACGATTTAATTATGTAAGATTAAATTCTGTCTGTGTAGGTACTCTATGCGGTGTGCCGGTCTGTTCTCTCGAATACTAGGTATAGTGACGTCTATATTTATATTTCAATATTAATATACGTAATTAATATCGACAAACAATACTACAAAGTAGCACAAATTACACTTCTACTTTGTGAAGCTGTAAAAAAAAGCTCAGCATAAGTACTATTATTATTGCGTAATTACATTTACGCTATTAATGTTTAAACTATTACTATAATTTTCATATTATTAAAAATTATTTTGTTATATAATTCATAGTACATAGTAGAATACTACATAGTAGAATAGGCTGTTTTGGCGTGATATCTATGTAATGTGTTAAAAACTTACGACCGCACAAATTAACGCTAGTTTGTAACCAAATATCAAGTTTTATTTTCAACAAAAATTCAAACGAGAGGTTATAATAAATATTTAATTAAACAATAAAATATTTAAAACTTAAACCAGCGAACTTAAAAAAACGACAATATGTTTATACAGAATGACTGCTGAGTCACTATCAATATTTAAGGAGAATAGGTACTCGGTACATGATTCTCATTCGAATTATGTATAAAAAATAGATACTTAATTTTTGACCAAATTTTCATAAATTTCAATTCAAATAAATGAAGAGTTGATACTTTTCCAGTCATGCCGGCGGCACGTGCACAGGTGTTGTACTGTGCCGCTTGTTCACATCTAAAAATTGCCAAAGTTCACATCATTTACCTAGTCAACAAATTTGTTAGTATATATAACGAGTAAAATATCTTAGTATATTTGCCTATCCTAAGCCAGGATTAAAATATAAAGGGGGACTGGATCATGCTTGTTTATCCTGCTACCCTGTTAACACGTGGCGGCGTTTGGACGTAGGTAAACTACCTGTTTTGTGTCGAAAGTGCAGCTAGCTGCTAGGGTGTCCAGACGACGAGTAAATAATTAGATAATTGTTGAGTAGCTTTACTTAAAAGTTATTCATGTACCGAGTATTCGCCTTAAATATTGATAGTAACTCACCATTCATTCTGTAAATCTCTATATAAAAATCTTTATTCCCATATGTAACTAATGTTTTCTTTTTCCCATTTACATGTAAGTTTTCCATATTATATATTTTTTTTTAATAAATACATGTCTAAATGATAAAATTAAAAGACGTAAACTTATATTTTATTTACTATAACTGATTAACAGTTTCATCTAGGTAAAAAAAGGAAGAAAAAAACCTTGAACTATTTTAATCTTATCAGTTTAAAACCGGACATTAAAAAAGAATACATATATTTTTTAATAAAATATTCATTATATTGTTTAAATATTTGATTGTTTAAATATTATATTGGTTTTCGACTCAAATTTATAATGACAAAATAAAATAGAAAAATATAGCTGTTACTAATAGTTGAATTTTATTTATAAACTAAATAATAAATATTTAGATGATATCTCATAGTATCAAATAACGACTCTATCTCATTTCAAACTTACTTTAATATTGCTTCAGTATAATAGGATGTTAACGTAGTATACATTATAACTCACCTTTTTTCCGTTGACAAAAAATATTAATTCTGTCACTGTATCGTTTGGCAATAAATCTTCTAAATTTTCCATATTTAATTTAATTTAGAATAAGTTGTAATTTTGTTCAAACACAGTCATGACATTGCTAAGTCGAGAATATTGTCTTAACGTGTGCAGCTGACGGAGACGTATGTCTTACTGAAAATCTCGGCCTTAAAAGTTAAACTATATTATTCTCCGCTGTTCTCCGCGGAAGTGGTTTATATTTAATATTGTTGGTAATTAAAATATAATAAATAATATATACACAAATACTAATTATGTAATGACGTATTAATTTGTTCCATAATCTTAGGGTAATTTTAATTTCAATTTTCTCTTTCTACAAGTTGTATATTATTGTCTGACAGACTTTTAGGTATATACGGTATTTCCGAACCGATACGAGTTAGGGACCTTGAAGAAAAGAGCATACTCTTATTTCAAAGGCAACGCACCTGCTAATCTTCTGATGTAGCGGATGTATATGGATGTCTCTTTCGCTTACCACCAGAGTGAACCGACTGTCCGTTTGCCCCCTCTTTTAATAAAAAAAAATCTATCATATAAGGATAATTTACAACAAATTAGGTGTCATCTGTTAACCAAGGGAGTTGCTGGTCTCCTACTGTGCGCGTCTCCCGGTGGCGGATAGGGGAACGCCAGTCGAATGCCTCGCGAGTGGTAGGGGTCTTCGGACCCCGGCGGACCAAAACCAACAGCGGTGGGCGCGAAAGCGCAGGAGGGGGATGACTCGCTCTTCCCCTCCATTCGGTGGCGCAAAAGCGCAGTGGTTGGGCGCGGAGGCGCACAAGCCACTGGGCCCCGGGACCAGCTGATGTGCGGGCCCAGCTCAGGGGTTTCACCATCTGGGGTAGCTGGGGTCCAGTAGTGGGCGGGGCGCGAAAGCACGACGAGAGTGTTGGCACAGGAGGTGCGGTCGGTGAGGGAATGGCGCCGAGAGGGCGCGGAGATTTGGGAGGGAGGTGGGGCCGCTCCTGGTACTTCTCTGAATTAGCAGAGTAGACCAGTCGAGCGGTCCCAACCACGTGCGGAGGGGCCACCAGGCCAAGCGTCAAGGCGTCACGGTTGTATGCGCGAGCGATCCCGTGATGCCCCACTACGGCGCAGACGGTCGATGGGTTTTAGTGGGTATTCTGGCTTCGCAGCCATCATGTCATCTCTCCCCTATGATTGAACAGAATATGTTTTCGTACAAATATGTAATCATTTGCATTATATTCAAAGTTGATAAATCACTACAATTAATCGACTAGATTTTTTATCTCTGTAGTGACTTTAATTGGCCTGATCGTTTGGATATTTATCATAGTCAGTTGTTGTGTCGATCGTTACCCATTATAAGGAAATTATTCACCAATCCGCAGTGGAGCGACGTGGTGTATTAAGCTCCAACCCTTCTTCTACGAGTATATGGAAAACATGCCTTCGCTCAGCAGTGGGTTGTTTACAGGCTGATACAGTACAGTACAGTACAGTACACAGGGGAGAGAAAACCAGCTACACCACGAAGTGCGGCAAGGACATAATATTATAATCTTCCTGAAGCTATTTAACTCTTCGCTGTAAGATGTATTGATTGGAACGAATAAACATTAACAGCGATTACAAATACAGGATGACTGGTGTATTACCATCGACATTCGGGGAGAGCGCTCGGCGCACGGTTCCCACTCGAATCATGTAAAAAAAATAGGTAAATATTAATAAACTTTTAAGTAAAGTTACTCAACAATTATCCAATTATTTACGCATCGTCTGGACACCCTAGCAGCTAGCTGCACTTTCGACACAAAACAGGTAGTTTATCTACGTCCAAACGCCGCCACGTGTAAACAGGGTAGCAGGATAAACAAGCATGATCCAGTCCCCCTTAATACTTTAATCCTGGCTTAGGAAAGGCAAAAATACTAAGATATTTTACTCGTTTAAGCAACAAATTTGTTGACTAGGTAAATTATGTGACTTTGGCAATTTTTAGGTGTGAACAAGCGACACATTACAACACCTGTGCATGTGCCGCCGGCATGACTGGAAAAGTGTCATTGCTTCATTTATTTGAATTGAAATTTATGAAAATTTGGTCAAAAATTAAGTACCTATTTTTATTGCATGACCCGAATGGGAACCGCGCGCCGAGCGTTCTCCCCAAATATCGATGGTAATTCACCAGTCACCCTGTATATGTATATATAATTTTATATATATTTGCGTTATCAAAAGAAATAGACATAAGACCCATGCTTTGAAATGCTGATTTAATTTAACACATTAATAAATTAAATAGTCGAACACTTTCGCTATTTTCACACGCAAGCAGCATTTAGCGCTGGTTATATTGGGTTGGCAGTTTGGCACAAAATTATGTAACACTCAAAAAAAAATTATACATTTCCTTTTTTAAGTTAATTGCTTTCGATATTATTCTATAATGTTGAAAAACGTTTTATCTTAACAAGTTAAGACAAGTTAGTTTTGTATCTCAGATTAATCTAAAGTGGGTAGGCCGAAAACTTTTGAACCTTGGGTACTACGTATTTTAATAAAAATAAACAGGATCACCATCTCTCATACTATGGATCATGTCACAATGGTCAATAAGCAAGATAACCATAATATTAATTTGTAAACATAATACAACAATGTCTAGACTTGTTTGAAGTGCAACAATGTATTCTTAGAATGTAAACAATTGTATGTTGTCTTAAGTAAGGATGCTTTTGTAACACGACGCTAAATAGTTTAATATTAATAAGTAAAAATGAAAAGTTTTGCCAAATATTATAGGTTCTTAATTTTTGTCTTAAAAAAAGGGGGAAGATGTAGTGTACGACGTAATCCAATGACTATGTAATAAAAACAAAGAAAATTTACATTGTATTTTAAATTATACTAACTATTAATTTTTTTACCATATACGATTTCTATTGTATTATATTAAGCATTAAATATTATATAAACATTAAATATTAAATAAACATTGAATATTGTATTTCTATTTCCATGGCTGTAATCTGATCTAATTACAAATAAGTAAAATGTTATGTTTTATCTGCGATGTATCAACCTATGTAAAGCTACTACTCGTATAAGAAACCCCTGTTTTTTATTGTATTATTTTATCTCCCGACGCCACACATCGCAAACAATTTGCTTATGATATTTATTAAGTGAAGTCGGTTAAAGGTACTTCACACAGGAGATTCAGGTTCAACGTGGTCAGTCTAAGCTGATCTGCCCATTCAGATTTATACTCGAGACCCATCGCTAAGTCTCGGTTGAAACTGGTTCCCAATAGCAACTGGTTGGTACAGAATTGTTCTCCTCATCCTGAGTCCAGTACGAGCGGAGGACATAACGCTGAATAATTTGGATAACGAACCCAGCATCTTACCTTTCTTGTTAGAAAAAACAAAGGTTGATTAATTTATCGAAAAGAACCGATTAAACACTTGAAAAAATAATATAAAAACATATTTCTGAATGTACTAAACATTTCATAAATCTAAATGGCCCAACAATATAAAATCTAAATCCGTTATCAGCAACTGTATCAAAGGTTAAATAACTGTTTATTTTATGAAGATATATTGTAGATGTCAATCTAATAATATATTATCGTCTAAGAGCTAGCAATGTTTTCGAGAGAGAATTTTTGGAAATCTGGTTCTTTAATATATCTTTCTCTATGCTCTTCCGATCAGCGTGCGGGCTATCTGGCTGCCGTGAAAAGTTGCGTTTATTAATGCGCATCACACTTTTACACATAAAAATATTGATTTTTAAATAATTTGATTATAACCACCACCAACCACCAACACTAAATACATTCGACCCGCAAGAGGACCTAGGAAGTCGGGGTTTACGCGAGCCCACAGTTTGACCATGGGCATGGTAATGGGCATAGCATATGCCTCGGTGGCGTTACACTCTCCGCGACACACACGCTACAGTCGCGGCACGTTTTCTCGATTGCTTCCTCAATGCCCAGCCACGATACAGACAATAATACAATAATAATAAATAATTAATACGCCGTGTGGTTCCCGGCAGACTAGAATAGGACCATCCTCTGCCTAGGGTGTCGCAAAAGGCGACTAAAGGCAACTAAAGCTGCATAACACCAATGCAGCCTCTTCTGAGGGTATGAGTGCCTCTCCGAGGGAGTAATATAGCACTCAATTAATAATTAATGGATGAATAGGAAACAAAGAAAGCGTATATGGTCGATCCCTGTGGGCCGCAAGGGCACGTCCGCAAGGGCTGCCTAGGGTGTCGCAAAAGGCGACTAAAGGCAACTAAAGCTGCATAACACCAACGCAGCCTCTTCTGAGGGTATGAGTGCCTCTCCGAGGGAGTAATATAGCACTCAATTAATAATTAATGGATGGATAGGAAACAAAGAAAGCGTATATGGTCGATCCCTGTGGGCCGCAAGGGCACGTCTGGAGCTGGTGCTGGACGTGACAGCATGCGGGCCGCCAGCAATCCCCGCCGACCGGCACCACTACCTAGCCGATCGGTGTATCCACCATCCCCACCACTTGGCTTGGCGCCTACAGAGTCTGCAGGGACTCAGCATTCGGCGCCCGCCACTAGTGGAGTGCGCCGCATGAGATGGACACAAATAATGAACGAGAATGTCATGCATGTGTATTTTAGGGCTGTGGGCGGGGAAACCGGACGGACTGGCTACCGAGCAGTATGCACCGCGAGTTCCTCCTGCCTGAGCCAAATCTAACTGTCACGGAACAAAACCTGGCGATAGAACTCAGTACATCCAACGAAAGGACGTATTCAACGCCGCCGAGCTTGAACAGATTCGACGTGAGGCTGCTCCTGAAGTCGAACCCGTATCTACAGAGCATAACGCTGAACGCAGTTGTTACGCAACAAAAGAGCGTACGTAGCGAAGTGCCTGTTGATGCGATCGCTGAAGGAGCAGTATTATAGATTTATTTATTTATACTTTCTGCACACTAATACAAAATACTAATAATAGATTATATATTATGTTTTTATAGATTTTGCAAGAGGCGATTTCCGAGATTCGAAACACTCCTCTAGAACAGAGACTATGACTCTCCCGTCTTCCCCTTAATGCTGCGACGCGGTGTGCCATTGAGGCAACTAACAGACTGCTGCCTTCATATTTGGATGGCTTGGATGATACAGATTCTATTATCTTTGGTGCAGCTCTGGCGGTACACTGCTTCAATAGAGCCACGGCCCAGAAGCCTGGACGCACTACTAATAAGAGTAATGACGTACTAACCTGGAAGAAGAGAATAGAGGGCGGTAGTCGTATTATGACCTTTTCGGAAACCGGACTGATAAGGATTTAGAAGATTATTTGAGGAGAGGAATGATGATAGCTGTTGATGGACAAGACGCTCCAAAACCTTTGACAAGAAAGCAAGGAAAGGAAGCTATTGGGTGAAAATCGGATAAGGCAGTGGAGTTAGGTTTCTTCGGTATAATAATAATTTGAGCGTCTTTCCAGCAGATAGGAAAAGTGTTGAAAATTATGGATTCTTTAAAAATTTGCGTTATGACAGGTAGAATAGAATCTATAAAAGGAATGATCGTGCTACGACTAATAGAGTCGAAGCCCACCGTATTTAAATTAACAGCTAATATGCTTATCTTAACATCATATTTAGATAATTGAGAGAAAGTAAAAGTTGGTGACAGTAAGAGAGTTCTAATGGCAGAAAGGCGACTTACATTTAGTTGTAATATTTATTTAGTTCATCCAGGTCAAATGAATTTGAACTTAGGTAATGTTTGGTTTTGCTAACTCCAAGAGACTTGAGGAATTTCCAGATCGTTACTGGGTCCGGTTCCACTAACACAGATTTGTGATTATATGGCGTCGTTGTGCGTCTCTACACGTCTTGTTGCTGCGATTTTGAATTTTTTTGTAATTTTCTTCAGTTCAGATAAAGAAAATCCTAGACTGTACTGTTTTAATCGTGATTTTTAACATATTATATGAGTATTTCACATTAGTAGTGGAGGTGTTCTTTTATTCGTTTCACTTATCGTTATAAGTGACGTTGCTTAGAGTACCCGTACCTCGCTACGCCCATGTCCATAATTGCTAGACTATCCTCAACAAGACTACGCGACAACTTTTAGCTGCAGTCATAACTTTCAACAAGCAGAAAAAAAATGACAAACTGAATTCTGAACATATTGGAGTTTCAGGAAAGAGACATTTACGTAGTGGAATATTTATCTCCATCTAACAAGTCCCTTCATGTTGCTGCCGAGATCAAGGATCAAGCGTTAGGATTCAAATACGTTTGAGTATGCAACGCCAAAATATACATGCGGAAAACAGATGACTCCATATATACTCATGAAGGATACAGAATTTTTAAACAAATTACAAGATAGAGTTCTTAATTTCGTACATGTATGTCTTTTTAATATTATTTTCTTTAAATTTAACAATCTTTTTATTTACTACCAAAATAGATGTGGTCTTAGAACGAAATATAATGAATTCTATAAAAATGTTGCTTGTTGTTCATACAGTAACTGAAACTTGGCTTAACGATATGTAACCAAGAACTGTTTAATAGTAGTTATGTTGTTTATCGACAAGACAGAATAGTAGAGCTTGGCTAGTAAAAAAAAATTGGTTGTTTGTAAAGTCGGTTTACGGACGATTTTACGTGATAACGTCATAAGAAAACATTAATTTAAAAAAAGTGTGTGTGTGTGTGTGTGTACTTATGTACGCACGATGATGATGCGCCGAGTTAAGTGGCGCGCGCCATCTGTAATTTTCATTTAAAACCTTTAACGTAACGTAATTGTTATTGAAGTTATTGCAGTTGCCACAGCGACAGATGGCAGTTATGGAAAATTAATTTTAATAAATTACAATTTATTTTATCTTAAATTTTTAACATTATTTTATCAAAATATCGTCCAACTGATTCGAACTACAAAGTAATTTAATAAAACTAACACATTGGAAAAAGAAACCAATTTCTGTAAAGTTATCTAAAATATGATTCATAATAAGATGACAAACAAATGGCTATACTTGCAATGCATGATATTTTCTAATAATTAATAAATAGGTAATAGATGAAACAATAAAAACAGATATGAAATGCAATACCAATATCACCTATATAAGGTATACTAGTCATCTTTTATTAGTAAAAGCTTCTTTAAATTATGTAGTTCACGTGTAGGTCGTGTGCTATATCGCTGTCTCTTCTACGATCTTCTACTCGGACGCATCGATAGATGCGTTACGAGCCGAAATCATGCCTCTCTATCGCTTGTTCCACGCTCTCGCTCGCGGATTGTGACAATAAGTCATGATTTTTCGTGAAGTGCCGCCGACTTTCTTAAAATGAACATGGAGGTGTCTTAATAATAGCTGTTTTAAATAAGTAAAGTTAAAGCATTTCTAAGTGACTGCGAAAATTTATGAGTCTATTGAAATATGTTTTTCTAATTATATGAAACGATTAACAATTTGTGCCGTATATCTTCCACTTTCAGTTACTAGTGTAATATTGGACAAATTCCTATACAAATGTAATCAAAATTATGAGCATATACTAGATAGTAATTACAATACTGTAATGGGTGATTTTAATCTTGATCATATAAAATGGTTAAATGAAAAATGTTCAAATGAAAACTCTCCTAACACCTTAAAAATATTCTTGAGGATTTCATGACTCTCAACGGAATCCAAACGGTAATATATTAGATCTGATCTTAACAAATATTCCAAATGGCGAAGTTTTGTCTGCAGCTGATGCCCTGTCCAGAATTGATATACCTCATCCGCCTCTAGTTCTCCACATAGCGAACATTAACCTAAAAGGCCTCTCTTATAATAATAGAAATGATAGGTAAAGGATATGATATGTATGCTTTTCACAAAGCTGACTTCTCATCTATTAAAAAAGATCTTAGTGAAATAAATTGGAATAATAAGTTTAACGCCTTGAACAGCGTGGATGACGATGTAAAGGTTTTTGAGAATGTGTTATGGGTTATTATTAAACCAGACTAAACTTAAATATCCTCCGTGGTTCACATCAAAATTGATAAATCTTCGTGAAAAAAAATAACATTAGGAAACATTTCAATAAATACAAGAATCCTATTGATAAAATAAACATGCTAAGAGCTAGGTTCAACGTGCTCGCAGCTGATTCTTAGTTATTACGTAAAAAGTGTGGAATATATCAAAAAACTCGAAGCTTTTTTGGTCATACGTAAAGATCAAACGTAATACTAATACCACCTATCTTAAAATTATATCTGATGGAGTACATACTCCGGAAAACGAAATGGACATGTCAGCTTTTTGCACAGTAAGTACTTTGTATCCGTATCATGGAGTATAGTCACATGAGTAAATAAACCGTATATTTACTCATGTGGTATAGTCTTAAGGAGAGACATTTTGTATGGGGGATTAGTTAGAGATTAGTTAGAAGTGTCCACTTGTGAACAGCAAATTATGTTCGAAAACTCACCAAAATAGCGCTAGTGTAGGAAATGAAAATGATATGAAGTTAGCAGTTATAAACAGAGTAAAGTGTGCTGGGTTAAAAAATTTAGTATTTCTTTAGACTTCTGTAGTTAAGAAATAGTCGACTGAATCAATACTTGTGAATTTTTTTTTTTTTATATTTAATTTATTATTGATAATGTTTATATTACATTGTCTTTTATCGTTGTTAATTTATATTGTTTATTACGTGTTCAGTCCGTGTTATGACTGCTTTGTTATTTGGCACTTCCTTTAAAATTTACCCTCATGCTTAATGTCAATGTGGCCCATCCTAATTTGATGCATATCGATGGACACTTTTCGTAACACAAGACTGTACTCCTTTTACTCCATGATTCGTACCTATATAATGACACAGCTAAATGCAAGCCAGCTTGATGTTTTAAGAGCAGATGGCATGCACCATGACAACTATTCTACATTAAGATTCACTCGAGAACAAGTCTTAAAGAAACTAGAGAATCTTAATGAATGTAAGGTCCAGGATCAGACAATGTACCAACATCCTTGATTAAAACTTGAACAGACGTCTTAACAGGTCCACTATTAAGACAAGTATACATCTATAATAAGTCGATTGCAACTGGTTTATTTCCTTCGCGGTAGAAGATAGCTAAGGTTGTTTATTTAAATCAGTATTTCTATGTTGTAGCTAATGGCTTTGAATCAGATAAATTCATTATAACATTTGGAGTGCCGCAGGGGTCACACTTAGTGTCGGGGCGTCACGGTGGCATGCGCCAGCGATCCCGTGGCGTCCTTGTACGACGATGAGGGCACTGCTGTGTTTTAGTGGGTATTCTGACTTCGACGAAGCGACGGGTTTGTGGGTCTCGCTGACTGCGAAGTATATATATATCCATATTATCAATGTGTGTCGAACAACGATGTTCCTGGGATAACAAAATTACGTGCCTTGTTCAAAATACTAGGTTTAATTGAATTCAATGGTTAGGTTTAAAACCCCATCCTACCTGTCTAATACATACATACATATTGTTTTCTGTTTTCGACACAAACTTTGGCCAAATTAATGTCTCCATTCTGATCATTAAAATATTCTAGTATTTTGCTCAATAGGTTCTACCACATGCCAATAAGAGTAATGTATGTCAGAATACTTCAAATAACCTTTTGGTATCAAACTTAAGTTAAGGAATTGTAAAAAATAATTAAAATCCCAGAAAGTGGCATGGCACGATTAAGATTCGTACGGCGCCACTATTTGAAGGCGGATTCTTATACCTAGATCTCGACGAAAAAAAACGAAATGAAAGAATAAAATTTTTCGATATCTCGCTTTGTTTCCGAGATATCGAGACTTAAATTAATCATGTAAAACTGTTATCGGTCTGACGTTTATCGGTAGAATTTCGTTCTTTGACGGCTCCGGCGCTTCGGAAGGTGCAGCCCCTTCGCCCTTGCGTAACAAAAGGAAGACACCCGGGCGAGCCGGAGCGGCTGAGGCTGGTCGCTGAAGGCGACCAAAAAGCCGAAGCTGCGGAGACGGGGGCTGCCCGCCCTCCGCGCCTCCAGCCTCTAAAGAACACTCTAGGGGTGGGGCAGACAAGACTACGTGGACCCCGACTCCAAGCTGATTCTGAAAAAAATTTTTCAATTTTTTCGATTTTTAAGCCTCGATATCTCGGAAACGAAGCGAGATATCGAAAAATTTCATTCTTTCATTTCGTTTTCTTTCGTCGAGATCTATAAGAATCCACCTTCAAATCGTGGCGCCATCCGAATCGTAATCTCCCCAGTGGTATTTTCATAGATGTATTTTTTGACAAAATTCCTTTCAATATTTGCACCAAAACAGGATGTGAACCTATTGAAATGACTTAGTGTAAATTTTAAACTTTAAAAAAAAAAATGGTTTTCACAACCCTCAGACCTACACCTCTGGCATGGCAGGACGCAACACAAGTTATTAAGATATAGATATAAAACTTGTGTATTATAAGAGGAGATTCAACATTCATGTATTCAAGAAGGAATAATATTTTTTTTTAATCATTTCCTTAATAAAAAAAGACAAAATTATACTAAAGCCATCCAATAGCTAATAAATTATTTATTTCTTTTTTTTTTACAATTAACATTCTATACAATGCATAATATGTTTATCTTTAATTATTGGTTATTTATTTGTTAACACTATAATTCAAATTATAGTATAATTGTTATAGTAATAGGAGTTTAAATGCCTTATTTTAGTTTTTATACAGTTTTGAGTTGCATTACAAATTCTGTTTTAAACATAATTTGAAAATAAACATTTTTCTTTATCTTACTAAGCCAAGTATTTGACAATTTGACAACACTTGTATTCTTATAAATTTCATAATAATCATTTATGAACAATATTATAACATAAGCACCTTTATTTTATCTGATGCAAAAGTTACAATAACAACGACAAAAGAATATCTACAAAATACATATATTTACTATTTGACCAGATTATATGTTTTTAAGAAAAGAATAAACAAAATGATGGTTTGTAACAAAATTATTAAGTTAAATAACATACATCAGGCTGATTTTAAAACTCCCTTGTTTTCTAATTCTTTTTCAACAACTGATCCTTCATATCTAATTTTATCTTTAAGTGCTTCTTGTAACAACTGAGCATCAAACTTTTGCTTAGACCACTGATATCTGCAATATGACCAAGTAATCAATGTACTTATGGCAAAAGTTCCCACACCAATATGCTGAGATAAAAGAGGTTTTGATGTCTTTAAAAATGAAATGAGTCCTACACCGACTCCCGATGATATACCATATAAGAAACTCTCTCTAAAGCATGGGATTTTTGATACATCTCTTCCAAATATTACCAATCCCTGAAAAGAAAAATAAAATTATTAAACTATTACAACTCGTCTAAAATTATAATATTTAAAAATTACAATGCAAGACACATTTCCATTTTCCAGAATAGGAAATTTTTTACTCAATTACATTTATTATGAGTGATGTAACGATTATTGGAAAATAAAACTATTTCGTATAACTTGTTTTGTTAGTTACAGAAATGTATTTTTTGGGGATTAAGATGATTTACATAACCTTTTTTTCGTCTTCGGGATCCTCATCTAACATACTTTTTACGACTGTATCCATATTTTCAAAAAACCATTAATTTGTGATAAACTAATTAACTTTTTTTTTTATGGCGTTAACCTATTTTAATTTTTTTTTTAAATCGAAGTCGTAAGACGTTTGACTGATTGTAGTTTGTGTACGAAGTTGACACTTGACTAGGTGGGCGCGATAATTATCGATAAATCGTAACTACTCGATAATTTTTCATTCGATAATTATCGATGTGTGATTCGATAATTTTGATCCGATGATTATCAATAATTTTTTATTTGATAATTATTGATAAGTATCGATAAGTTTAATCCGATAATTATCGATAATTTTTTTTTATTTGATAAGTACCGACCTCCGATAGGGTACAGCGAAAAACGTCGATGTCTGATGACTTTCTTTCTTTTTTTTTTTAAGTTATTCGAATAAGGTACGGGGTTAAATATCGATACAGGATCTCGGACGATCTTTTTTTTCGTGCGCCCATAATTATCAAATCATCCGATAATTATCAATAAATTTTATCCGATAATTATTGATATCTCTATCTCCCACTATCGATAATTATCATCCGATAATTATCGATACCTGTTCAGTCGATAATTGTCGATGACACGATACGATATTTATCGATAATTTTTTTCGATAAACATCCCTACAGTTGACATAATTATTTCCCTGTCAGTATAATTCAAGGAATTTCTATTGGTATAATTCATGGAATTATTATGTACTATCTACAACTGGAAAGTTCACTCAGATTATAAGCGCGAGCCGAAAGAGAGGTTTCAAAACTTCACCCATCCTTGTCAACACTTAGAACAACAAAGGAGACGCCATTAAATTACAATAGCTGACATGACAACCATATTTACCGGTATTGCTAGTAATAAATTTATAATATTTACTAATTACCTACGGCGCTATTGTGAGAAATATTTTTGTTCTTAATAAGTAAAACTGTACGCGAAAGTAATTTGTTTTAGTACATCTGCGGTACTCACATAAGTTTATCATATTATGCAAATAAGTACGTTTTAATTTTCATTTCTTAGACAATCTTATTCTACTAAAGGAATCAAATATTTTACATGGCAATCATGCGAAAGAGACACAACGAAGTTTAAATTGTTCTCTGTCGAGACCGTTTTTTACTCTGTATTTTGATATTCTAAAAACAATGATATCATATTACATATAGAGTTCAATTTTATTTGACAGGATTTTACTAGTAAGCCTGTACCTGTAGTTGTACCTAGTACATAATAATTCCATGGTATAATTACATAAGGTCGTGTTCCGAAATACACTGCGAGCACCGTGAGGTGTGACGTAAATTCAGTATACTGCGAAGCCGTTCCTTTTTAGTTTGCTATATTGTGCTACACTGGTTACTGTTTAAAACGGAACGCAGTTCAGTATACTATCCTCATTTCTCAACACTGTTTTCAGATGAAAATATGTATCATGTACACGTTTTCGGTTCAACGAAAAAAAATAATATTATTTGAAAATTGATAACATTTTTAAATAACAATATATCAATAGTCGGGTCGGCAGACTAAAGCACATAAGTCAAAAAAATGCTTTATTTTTTCTTTGTACCAAAATTATTCATTTAAATCAATACATCGGCAGACTAAAGCACATAAGTGCACATCGTTTGTTCGGGCTTGAATCTAAGTGGCGTCCTTTTCAACCTCTTGATTCGCATTAATCTTGCGACGTAATAAAAAACATAAGTTTAGTTATGTTAAAAGGAACACTTGGCGCTCTCGGATTTCATGGATACAAAAGGTGACTTATGTTATTAGGAACGTTAAGTGCGTTGCGTTATCTCGATGTTTAACTCGAGAATAGGTACTCAAATAATTATTTATTGCATGGGAAAAAATGAAGTCTTAAGATTTGGGTCACTAGTCACGTTAGTTTTGCTCTGATTTAGTAAAACAACGGTTGTGGTGCGTGACATTTTAGATAAAAATATTCCCAATTATTATGGATTGTCAGCGAGGAAAGAAATTAGTTGAGATGGTGATGAGGAGAAACTCTAATGTTGAAGGTAAGTTTGCCATGTTTGATTTAAGTGAGAAATTGGTAATATGTATTCATCTTTGATTGCAGTTTTAGTAGAAATCATCAGAGATTTGTTAATTTTAGCATTAATCATAAATAAATCATTGAAATGATTATTTTATTAGCCTCTACAGTATATTTTTATTTTTAGGTAAACAAAATGAATTGCAACCTATACGCATAATGGCGGAAGAAGAACCAATGCCTTCCACATCATCAGGCCACACTGGTGGCATGGTTATTCATCGAGAAATGGATTTCTCAAGTGATGATTCTGTCCTAGATCCACATTTCGAACTCCCTAAAAAAGCTGCAGATTCGTCGACATCCAGTGATATATCGACTCATTCGGATACTAACCTAAGAGCCGCAACCCCACATGTGCCCGAGTCATCTCCAAAAAAAAGTATTCGCATTATGAAACAGGAAAAGAAAATAAAACGCAACACAGGTCAATCTTATAAAACATTAAAAGGTAAAGCTGTTTCCAGCAGAACAATGAAAGAGCTAGGGACGTGTCGAATGAAATGCAAGTCCCGTATATCATTGAACGATAGACAAGCTATTTTCAAAGAATATTGGCAAATGGGAACATATCTTAAGAGATCAACTTATATGGCATCTTTAATAGAAATACACGACAAGGCCACTCAAAGACAGCGCACACTAGATCCTGACCAACAAAAGAATCGCTTGAAAACCTACAAATATTTTTTATTAATTCACGGGAAGCGTGAACCCATTTGTCGTGGATGCCTTTTAAAAACGTTAGGTGAAAGCGATAATTTTATAAAAACTGTTGCAATGAAGAAACGATTGTCTGTAGGTGGCACTCAAACAGATGATAACCGTGGGAAGAGTATACCCAAACATAAGATTTCTGATGAAAAAAGACAAGAAATTAAGGAACATATTTTGTCATTTCCATCCTACGAGAGCCATTACACTAGAAAAACTACATCAAAAAAGTACTTGCCTTCTCATCTAACTATTAAGAAAATGTATGATTTATTTTGTGAAAACCGCGAAAATCCACCGTCAGTAAAAATTTATAGTCAAGAATTCCACAAATTAGGATTATCTTTCAAAAAGCCCCGTGCCGACACATGTTACACTTGTGATAAATTCAAGATGCAAATTCAGCTATGTCAGGAAGACCAAGTTAAAACTGAACTAATTGCTCAACATGAACATCACAAGATTGCCGCAGATCAAGCATACGAAATGAAAAAATTTGATACTCAAGCGAATAAAAATGACAGTACTGTGCAAGTTTACACATTTGACTTACAACAGTGTTTACCCACTCCAGCTCTCAGCTCTTCTGTAGCTTTCTACAAACGCCAGTTGTGGACGTTCAACCTGACTGTCCACGACAACAAAACTGGAAAAGCTGTTTGTTACGTATGGTATGAAACCATAGCTGCTAGAGGAGCTAATCAAATAGCATCATGTCTCTTCAAACATCTTCAGACATACGTACCTGAGAACACAAAACATGTGATATTTTATTCTGATACATGTGGCGGTCAGAACCGAAATTCTCATGTCAGTTCAATGTTCACCTGGGCTTTGCAGAAATTAGACATAGACGTCATAGACCACAAGTTTATGGTTCCGGGTCATAGTCACTTGGAAGTGGACACGGATCATAGTATAATTGAAAAGAAGAAAAAGAAAACGGATTTGCAAATTTATCACCCGCATGATTGGATACAACTTATCAGATCTTGCAGTAAAAAATTTGAAGTAGTTGAAATGCGCAGTTCCGACTTTTTGGATTTTTCTTCATTGTTAAAGGGTGCTTTAGTGTTAAGATACAAAGATGTAGAAGGGCGACAATTTAAATGGCTCGATAAAAAGTGGTTGCGTTATAATTCTGAATTTGGTGTAATCTCCTATAAAGACACATTAGATACGGATAGTCAATTTTTCAAATTAAACTTGAAACGTCGAGTTTCTGCCGTACCTGACACTATTCCTGTTATATCGATAGAGCCCTTACCAATATCAAAAGAAAAAAAAGATGATCTGATTTCTTTACTACCTTTAATACCTGATGTTTTTCATAGATTTTATTTAGATTTGCCTACGGTAAACAATATACGTAATACTGATCCTGATATTTTAGATAGTGAAGAAAATGAATAAATAGTTTTATGTAAATTATAAAAATATTGGTTAGTATATAAATAATGCATGGTAAATTAATTTTACGTTCATAGAAGTAGCTTTTGTTTGTCAACTAAAATATCGTTTATAATAAAATGTACCGTTCTCATACACTTAAGTCACAAGTATGTACTGTGTACGTAGTGTTCTTTTTAACATAAGTCACTAAAATCGCTTTTTATTATATTTTTGTCAAATTAAATTTACGTGCATGTTAGTATTAATTAACAACATCTCAATAATCCAATAAATATGAATGTATAGTTTAAAGTTATTTTATTATATAGTTTTTAGTTGTTCCTGAAAAGTGTGACTTTTGGACTTATGTTTTTTAGTCTGCCGGCCCTAGAATTTATAGTAGTAACAATCATTCACGATGTTATAATTTTCGATCACGTGATCAAAGTTGATTATTAATTATTAATTAATATTGTACTTCAAAAATGTTAACAATAATAATATGCAAATAATAATTTTATCCTTGAATAGAAAACGTTTATAATACATGATAAATATTTTCATTTAAAAAAAAGTCAAAAATGAGGACTTCGCAATATACTAAATTGACGTCAGACCTTACAGTGCTCGCAGTGTATATCGGAATACGGTCTCAGTCTTATTACTCATTATCAATCGTATAGCGTATGTTTTTCTCTCCCAAGTATTATGTTATTTAAATAATTGATTTTGTTATCACTTTTATTTTGTTATTTATCTGTTTTGTTTGGATTTGACATTGTTCAAAACATGATTTGACTTCATTGCACAGAACACTCATTTATTCTCATGTCTCTGGCGATGGTAAATTAAAGAGAACAGCTCAACCATTAAGCCGACGTCACCCCCCCCCCCCTTTCCTACTATTTTTGCAAGACCTGTGAATAAGAACGTATTAATTTACTTAGGCCCGAACTCGACCAAAGCGGAAACGAGACGAGCGGAGCGGATATGTGTTTTAAGCAACCAATAGAATTTCGTTATTCACACATCTCGTCACGAATTCTATTGGTTCACGAAATTCTATTGGTTTTTTAAAGCCATCGAGGTATGTTTAAAAGACATCTCCGCTCCACTCGTTTCCGTTTTGTTCAAGTCCAGGGCTTATTGTCGACCCAATTTTTATGATCATTTGTATAAATATTTATAGACAGATTACGAAACATAAAATATTACACACCAAGTTCTAAAAATAAATAATCGGCTAGCTTCGATTTTAGTACCTACTACAGTCAGATAAGAATGACTATGTTCACGGCCCACTTCTAAGTGAGAGTTCAAAATGACGAAGTCTTCACTTAGAAGAGGGCTACGAACGGAGACAATATGCAATGGAAAATTATAAAACATATTGGAAAAATAAACCAGCGTAAGTATTAGCTTGTGCTCTGCTTATTTTTATTCTTATTCTGTCATTCAATAAACTTTTAAGAGTAGCGATAAACATAACCGTCTTTTGTCTTTTGTATGTAAAAATGTCCGTCGAAGGACACGAAATTGCGATGGCGTTATTATCCCAGATGGTTAAATTAGAATTTAATTAATTAATCTATAATTTTTACAATAAAAAATTAAAATTTAATTAATAAATCTATAATTTTTATAATATAAAATTTTCTTAAAATTTTCTTTAATACAAACTTACATTATTATAATCAAAAGTTTGTTGGTTCAGTTCAGTTCAGTTGGTAAACTAAAAGGTCATTGCTCGGACACTCAACGGTTATACACTCATATTCAGGGGCGTAGCTACTGCCGTATTAGCCACATCAATGATACGGGGCCCCCGGTCTACAGGGGCCCCACAATAGAGTTCGGGACAGAAATTGGTCCGGAGTTGCGACGATTTTTTTTTTTAGGAAAAATGTATCCCGACGGAGTAAATACTAGCGGTCCGGAGTTGCGACGACCTTGTTTTTTTTTTTTAGGAATCCATATAGTCCGACGGAGTAAATACTAGCGGTCCGGAGTTACGAACTTTTTTTTTAGGATTACATATGGGCCGACGACATAAAGACAAATTTCGGAGTGAGACGCGACGACCTTTTTTTTTCTATCATCGTCGTACGCAAAGAAATTTGGGGCCCCTTTACAGATTTTGATACAGCGCCCATCACGCTACGCCACTGCTCATATTATATTAATAAACATTTTTAGACATTATGATGAAAGTACCTGGATAATCGAGCTTTGCTCGGTTAAACTTTAGGTGCATTACATACTGATGAAACATAAATAATATTTTATATCTTATCGACATAATAATAAAATAGTAGCAACTGGTTATTTAAATAAAAAAAGAGCTCTCAATAATAGTTTTTCTCAGAAAAGAAGAAACTTGAAAAAAAAAGGAAATAAAAAACTGGTCTGTAGGCACCTGGATTCGAACCCGAGTTTTCTGATTTCGAATCCGCCCGATTCCCATCCGAGCTATTATAAGCTTATTAATCACAGCCAAATTTACCTTCGTATTCTAATGGAGCCATTAATTGGAGCCATTTCCGAGATTCAGATTATATATATATATATACAAGAATATAGCTCGTTTAAAAATATAAGATAAATAAATAAAGGCCGTGTTCCGACATTTACTGGAGCACTGCAAAGCTCCAGTGCTCTCAGTGCAAAAATGGTGGCAATTCATGACATCATACATGACATCATATACTGCGGCAGTGTACTGGCAGTCTATAACGGAATGAATTTTCAGTACTGACAGCACTGGGGCAGTGCTCTCAGTATACACCTCGCGACACTTGGATAACCTCACTCAAAAATATTAGGATTTCAAATAACAAATAAGGAGTTTTCTTTGAACATCACACAGAAAAATTAACTTTTATAGACAGACCTAAAAATATGTCGTTTATTGAATTCATTCCAGATTACTAGAAAATATCGCAACTTCCCAATCGAATTACATTTGCTAGTGCGACACTAGGATAACCTCACCTTACAATTTAAATAAAAAACGTCGTTACTTATAAAAATATATTTTATTAATATTTAGTATGGCCACTCTTTTTAATTATGACACTAAATATTGTTTGCGGTATAGATTCGTATAATTTGTTGATCAAGTCAGATGGGATTGTGTTCCAGACGTTTTGTATGGCCTTTCTCAGCTCATTTTGACTGTGATACTGCTTTCCGTCTGCATAAACCGTTCTGCTGAGCCAGCTCCAAATGTTTTCTATTATATTCAGATCTGGGGATAACGCTGGCCACTCTATAAGTTGAACATTTCCTTGCTGAAACCATGACATTACAGTCTTAGCAGTATGAACGGCTGCGTTATCTTGTTGAAAAATCTAATTTTATTGGTACCTCCCATTATCGAATGAATTTTTGGTAATTGACTTTCTAAGAGGTCTACATATGATTTGGCACTTTGTTTTTCTTTCAAAAAACAAGATCAGCAGGCCCTTTGCTACCTATTGCTCCCCATACTTGTATACTACCATATGCAGATGATCTACGTGATAAAATTATTTGGTTTTTTCGTAGATCGTGAAAATAGTAACTGAATCCATCCGAATCGTCAAGGTTAAATATTTTCTCATCAGAAAAAATAACTTTTTTCCATTCGTCTATCCAAGCCACGTGAGCTCGCCCGAAGTTCAACCGAGCGGCATGATGTTCAGGCTTAAGGACGGGTTTCCTTTTTAATTTCTGACGCCGAATGTGACGCGAAGACTTTATAATTCGCTGGACAGTTCAAACACTGGCTTCGACTCCGGTTCTTGCTTTGATTTCACTAGCTGTACCCATGAAATTAGAAGCTTCTCTCAAAATGACGTGGCGATCTCTTTCTGTAGTGGCCTTCGCTGTACGCCCTTTTTGGTTTTTTCCGAAATTTTCGGGATCCTTAAAATAATTGTATATTACTCTAGTGCTCCGTGCAGTTTTTTCGGCAATTTAGCGATTAGAATAACCTTCTATCTTCAAAAGTGCATTTTTTACAATTTCTTCACTCGTCAGTACTTTACCACGGGGCATTTTACTTTAATTGCTGTTTATATCGCAACGAAATTATTTCTTACTTATTATTGCGCAATTACGTAAACGTGCGCTCCCTAGTCCTACTAAAACAATACTGCCAGAGTATAATAATACTGCTGAGGTTATCCTAGTGACGCGCCAATCGGCACCCCGTTACGTAAATGCATTGCACTAAAATGTATACGTCTATAAACAAAACTAAATCATACGTACATGTTTCTAAAGTAACAAATATAATTTATTGTGCAGGCCGTTTTCGTATTTTAATAGCATGTAACCATTCAATCAGTATGAGGTTATCCAAGTGTCGCGGGGTGTATGTCGGAACACGGCCCTAGTTGTCACTGGTTGTCACTATGGCAATTGCCAATTGGCCAAAGAGTATATAATAGTAAAGAGGTGACACTTCGAACATAGAGTTGAGCTAAAAATCGTTTGCGATACTTTTGTTCTAACTTTACGGTCGAGTTCTTTTTTCCATTAGTTTGGTAGTAATGAAGCATAGTGTTGTCCCAAATTTATCGTACCAGATATCGATACTAGTGTGGTGAAATTATCGATAAAACTATCGATACTTTTGGAGCATTGGCTTCGTTTAAATATATATTTTTGTATATTGTAAATAAAACACACTTTTATTATTTATATTTTATTATGATAATATGATTTACAAACAAAATGAATTTATTTACAGATATCAACTAAGAAAAATACAATTCCAAAGAGCATTACATAAGAAACACTCTCATTATACTGTGATTCTCAAAAAATATTAAATTATATGATTTACAAACATAATATGAAAATATTTACAGATATTAACTTGGAAAAATACAATTCCAAAGAGCATTAAATAAGAAACACTCTCATTATACTGTGATTCTGAAAAAATATTAAATTATATGATTTACAAACATAATATGAAAATATTTACAGATATTAACTTGGAAAAATACAATTCCAAAGAGCATTAAATAAGAAACACACTCATTATACTGTGATTCTTAAAAAAAATATTAAATTATATGATTTACAAACATAATATGAAAATATTTACAGATATTAACTTGGAAAAATACAATTCCAAAGAGTATTAAATAAGAAACACTCCTATTATACGGTGATTTTCAAAAAAATAAATAAATTATATGATTTACAAACATAATATGAAAATATTTACAGATATTAACTTAGAAAAATACAATTCCAAAGACCATTAAATAAGAAACACTCATATTACTACCGTGACTTTCAAAAAATATTAAATCATGTGATTTAAAAACATAATATTAAAATATTTACAAATACCACAGAAAATAAAAGGTGAAACAAACAAACTATATACCTCCTACCTAATCTTAAGGCAATATTGAACCCTATTTTACAAACACTCGATTCTATTATACTCCACAAAAATTTAAGCATTTAAAAAAATAAAATTATGGTAAAAGTCGTAGTATTTAAACATAGCATAATTTATAAAGGTACTCAATATCAAAAATCCTATCTTATAATTTAGTTATTTGCTGATATATTAAGATCAATAAATAACTAAATGTTTTTATTTTATTTTATTTTACTTGAGTATTTTAATTTCAAAGAATATTTAATGATCGACGCATTTTAATCATCGTATAAAACAAGGTAAGGATACTAGCCTATAGATCATATTGTAATATTTTAGCCTTCCACAAAAAAATTTTTCATCATCAGTCTGGATATCTAACACACCGATATAAAACTTAAGATTAGACTGCATAATCAATCGGAACTGTCATCTTAGTAAATATTACAAAACAATTTTTGTTGGAAAATACAAAACTAAAAAGCTTTCCATTGTAAGAAAATGTAAATATAGACAGAAATCTACTTATAATATTTAAAATTAGAAAACTCTGTAGAATAAACAATTACTGCAAGCAGTATTTGGCAGGAATTAATAATTAGTAATTATACAATCTAAAAATGTTAATATCAGAAATATAGTCAAATAATGAAAATTTTTAAAACATTGTATAATAAATAATTCATTATTGCAAACAGTATTTGGCAGAAGATAATAAAAATATATTTTTACAAGAACAAAAGAAATTTTTTTTTTTTAAAGGACTAGCTACTCAGAATATTATAATTTTTGGCAATTAAAACACAAAACACCAATTTTCCATTTTTAAAACATGTAAAATATAGAAATATTATAGAATTATAGATGTAGAGATTTTATGATAACCAACTACATATTAACAGTGTACTTGTCAGAAAATAGCAAAATTTAAGTATTGTATTTTTAAAACCAGAGTGAATCTTTGTAGAAATCTCAATGTTTACAATGTTACAAGTTTATATTAAGCATTATTTACTGACTAGTTTTTTTAGTCAAATACTCTGAATAGGCAATTGTTTAGTATAACTGCTTTTTATAATATTTCTTTAAAATTATATTTTTGGATTTCTGCAATTCATTTTTAATGCAAAAAAAAATTCCTTACTTACTACTAATTTTATTATAATCTATCAAATACCCATTTTTATAATTATTTATTATGTAGTTTACTCAAAATTTTATTATTTCGTGTTAATTTATATTGCGATTTATATTTATTATATCATATCATTGTAAGCCATTGGATATCAGCTAAATATGAATAATATTTTACACATCCCCGACCTCTCATCAACATCTGATTTTATGTAAATGTAAATTTCTGAATTTAAATTGTTTGAATCATAATTAATATTTGTTAATATTTCTAATCGCTTAATGAGCTTCAAACAATTTTTCATTAAATGCTTGATCTGAAGAATGACCAACGCAGTTGATGTAGAATCTGAAATTAGAAATAATTTAAATGTAAAAATATATTAAAAAATAAAACATACATTTACAATATGCACTCTAAAATATAATTAAAGAGTATTTCTTTGTTATCAATAAAATATGAACTAGCTACTTTTATTTTTCAGTTTTAAGTCTCAAAGAAAATAACTATATTTGATGTAGACAAATATCCTTCACAAAGAAAGGAATGATGTTATCATTTCATCACCATGATGAAATATTTCTGGAGAAATAGTATAAAATATGTGTTATATATATTTCACTACCAAATAACCTACTATTTTATATCAGGGTTCGAAAATATCCGATATTTATTATAAATATCAAAATATCGGATATTTATGATATATATCCGATATATATCAAAATTTTGATATATATCCATTTTGTATGAAAGCTATATTATTAATTTATGTATACTATTTGCATATGTGTTACATAAACATAATGAATTATTAAAAAAAAACTAGAATGCTTTTAATGTTTTATTTATTTATGTACCTACTTAAAATCTGACAAATGAAACCAAAACATATAATAATATAATAGGTATATTAAAAAAACAACTTAAAAACAAAAAACCTTTTTATAAATTCTAATCAGTCAATGGTCATACCTACACTTAGGTAACAAAACAAGTTTTTTACCCGACTGCGACAGAAGGAGGGTTGTTTTTCGAGTGTATGTATGTATGTCCATTTCTTTGGCACGCCCTACAGCCCAAACGGCTGGACGGTTTTTGACAAATGAGGTGTCGTTGGATTTGTCTAAATTGTAGTAGTGACATAGGCTATATAAATTTTCAAAATGGCGCCCGCAAATGGCGGAATGAGGGGGGGAGGGGAGTTGAATTTTTTTTTCTTACTGTAGCAATATAGGTATCAAATGAAAGCTAGTAAATTGTTTTATTCTTTTTAGTTTTTAATTTTGATCTTGATTTTGATTTCGATTTTGATTTTGGTCTTGATATTGATTTAAATTTTGGTTTTGGTTTTAATTTTGAATTTTTTGAATTTTAATTTTGATTGAATTGTAAATTTAAACTTAGTAGGTATTGATTGGTTTTAGATTTTAATTTTAATTGTGACTTTAATTGAATTTTAGTAATTCTAGTTTTTGACTTAATTTTGGTATTGATTTTGAGTATGATGATTTTTAATTTTTAGGTGATTAAATTTTGTTGTTGATTTAATTTCGATTTAAATTTGTTATTATTAACGGTTATAAGAAAACTTTGTAACTAACACTACAGGATGATCAAAAAGTCGTGGATCAAACGAAACAGGGAGATAGAGGAGGTAATTTTCAACTAAAAATCTTTCTACGGCATGGCCATAACTTCATTGCACGAAAAGTTATGAATATTTTTGTTTTTTCAATGAAACTACCGACTTTTTTAACAATTTCATCAATAAAAAATTAAATTGATTAAAAACAATAAAACAAAAAGTGCTTTACTATGACTCGATAATGTATCAATACTACAAAAATTGTATTGCAGCTCTTGGTACCAAATTTAACGAGCAATGAATTTTTTTCCGTAAAATTTGAAGCGATACAAAAAATTACTTCTCACTTTAAGAGCATCCTGTGAAAAAAAAATGTACTACCGAAAAGTGACCCTGTATTTAAAGTTTTTGCTCATTTAATGCTGATTCAAATGAGGTACAACACTTTACTGTTTGAGCTTTAGTTTTGGTTTTATGGTCGTTTTTTCATATCAAAGTGCAAATTTCATTATATTATATTATGCCTTATTCAAAATAACTTTTTGATCACCTGTATATGGGCTATTCCTGAATTAAAGGTTACTACTATAAAACAATAAACATTACAAATAATAATTCTAGAATATAATCAAATAAGTCTTTTAGTTATCAAATCAGTTATCAGTAATTCGTAATAGTTACGAGTACACTGTTAATTTTCAAAATAAAATAATAAAATAATGCCGTATTATTGAGTTTGTTTTAACTCTACTCCAACGCCTTCTACATTTGTGAAGTAGAAATAACAAACGCCAAAAATTACTTAATAATATAAAAAATTTAAACCAATTTTGTATTGATATATATCATAAAAAGTCATTTGATATATATCGGATATATATCATGATATATATCACGATATATATCCATTGATATATATCACGATATATATCCATTGATATATATCCTCGAACCCTGTTTTATATAAAATTATAATTGTTTTGGATATTTTTATGGAGATTTGGGCAGATTGCTGATTTTAGACAAATATGATTATAACTAAAATACTAATTGACAGTAATTTATTAAAATACTCCAAATTTTTTTATTGCTTCTTCTATCTTTAGTTAACACTGAGCCCTCCCAAATAAAGATCAATGTTGAAGGTATTATAGTAGAAATTCCAATATATCTTACTTTTTAAAATGTACAAATGTTATATATGTATGTTATCTGTGTTACCTAATTTAACAAATTGTTAAATGTAGATTTGTTATTGAAACCAGTCATTAAAAAATTATATGTAAGTATAACTTTATTCTTACCTAGGATTTATAGTTAGTGCGGTAGATACATGCACCAAGATCCTTGGGAGAGGAAGGTGTCGTGATGTAGCTATAAACCTCTTATGCCTGAAAATTCAATTAATCATAACATTATTTCTTTGAAATTTAATTTTTTAAATATATTTTAAAATTTCGAATTTCGATTGGTTTAATAATAACAAAAATAAAACATATAGATCAATTTCACCAGTTGTTGATGAAATTTATCTTGCACTTTAATTACTGATAGGCTTTCGGTGATCTTTATCAGGAAGGAGATAGGAATGCCATTGGGGCCTGTTCCACCTCAAGAACTACAAATTTTGGATGGAAATAGAAATTTCTGACAGATAAAATGAAGTTAGATGGTAAAACAGAAAAATCATATCAGAATCTTTTATCTTTTGGACACCATTATTACAGATAGCTATCAGAAAATTTATAAGCAACCAATGAATTTAGAACTTAAATAACAATACAAACAAAAGTTAGTTTAATATAGTTAAAGTAATCATAAAATAAAAAATTAAAAAAAAAAACATAATGATAATTTTTGGTCAAACAATATATTTTTAAGACAACTTTCTTTGATAAACCCATTTTCAAACAAAAATAATCTTTGTTATTTACTCAGTACTCAGTAAAAGTCTCAACTTTATTATATAACATATAGAAGTTTAAAAGGATTTGTCAATATTATTTATTTAAAATATAATACAGGATTTTAATGAGAACCATTGAATAAAATACTTTGATATTAATAAAAGTGATTTAAATAAATGAATAAATAGTGTGTTTTAACACACACACGGTCATCTGTTACTAAGATAGGCAACTTAATGATTATATTTCAGGTAACAGCCGACTGGTACACATATAAAACTTTTTAGTAAATATGCATATGAATATATAATGTACAATATTACACCCAGATTCAGGACGGGAATCGAACCCACGACCCTGGAGCATAAAGCAACTGTGCCAATAGGCCAGTCGTTTATTAATTATAATTTGTACAGGACAGAAACATAATAGAAGACAGAAACATAATGTTAATCTGAATAAAGATTGACTGCAGATTAAATCAAATTTTCACACATCTAACATAGTCACTTTTAAATGTTTTCATTAGCCAATGTGCTGTTTACCATGTTGTAGTCAAATTTTGAAATAATAACTTCAAGGTTGTATATGAATTAATTTAAGTTTTAAGGTAAACAGTCACATATTGTATCACACTGTAACACATCTCTATGTATTCTACTATATGAATGATAAATAAATAATTAAAACACTCACTTTTAGTAAGTTACTGATAGTATTTTGAATTGTCACCTTCCTTATGTTGGTTATATCTTGAAGAACTGAAATAAAAATGGGAGTTTGGTAAATAAAAGTAATTAATTTATCTTCTATCAACTGCGCTAATGTTAACTATAATAAATTTATGTGGTAATCAAAGTTTAAATATAAAAAAATAAAATACAAATGCTTGATAATCAAATATAAAATTTAATGTTTATTATTTAAAAGTATAAACTTAAGATAAGATACATTATTGTACATACCTAAATATTTCCTTTAAATGTATTATTATAATTGTAAAATATATGTACATACCTAAATATTTCCTTTAAATGTATTATTATAATTGTAAAATATAATCAATAGAAGTAGTAAAATAGTCAAACCAATATAAAGACTACAGAACGATTTATACTAACAACACATAATTTTAAAATGCTATTAATCCAGAATTATTAATGAATATTAATTATTAAAAAAGTAAATAACCACCTTACCTCTATCTTCTGATGGTTTCTTATTTTGTTTTCCAGATGTGAAGATGAAATTGCATCAATGGTCTCATCATGTTTAGCTATCTATTCTCCTCTCCTGTTGAAATAGTTTTGTTCAAAATATGATCTTCTTAGATACTCCAATTGATGTGATTTTGCAATAGGCATACAAAGTCTTGTCAATGAAAATAACTTACGATAAAAATTTATAAATATCATCTTTAACTGCTGTAGAAAATATTGATGTAAGTTCATTAATGCAGTTACTCATTGATTATATTTAACGTCCAAAATTATTACATGCCTATATGTTATATTGTTTTAGGTATTTTGTTTTTTTACACACCAATTCGAATCAAGCGGATATTTGCTTAAAATAAATTAGATACAGGGGGCATGTGTACCTGAATAAATACACCTTTGATACCATACAGTGGCTTCAAGCGATGGATGAATTTCATAAAGAGAAAGCATGGAAAATGTTAAACAGAAATGTATAATAAATAGATAATATAAACTACTTAAGTAAATAAATGGATAATATAAACTACTCAGAGACAATTAAATGTTGAATAATGTGTTATTGTTAGGAATCAAAATATCTAAAGTATTGCTTTATGTTATTCTATGGATCAACACGAAAAAATATTTTTATACACGTGCTTTTTAACAACGAAATACTGTAGTGTTATTTCACGTTTTTTTTAACTGAATACATTATAATAATGTACTTTTTTTATCAAAATAACTTGGTCACATATAAAATAAATAAATTAAAAGCCCATAAAAAATATGTACTTGTAAAATAAGTAAATAATCTTATTAACAAGCAGTTTTTTATTTCTAGTATCAATACGAATTGTAGCAAAAAAAACAAAAGAACGAGCAGCTCAAAATAGGACTTCGGAGACTTGGAATGAATAAAATATATAATTTCATAAACACCTACCTGTTGGAAAGAAAATATTTATTGTTTAATTATGTTATTATTAAGCAGCGAGGTAACGCCCAGTTAGCGGCCATTTTTATCGAAGTGACGTATCGACATACTCTTTGACGTATCAGTTTTTGATTTTGACAAACAATGCTACCAATTTTTATGAAAAATAGTATTTGGTATCAAAAGTATCGCAAACGATCTGTCAAAAGTGTCGCTGCACTGCAATTGGCAGCTTTGACTTCTGACATTTACCGATTTTCATTTTTATCTTTAAAAACTAATTCTTATCATGGACTATTTCTGCCAATTTTTTATATAAATTACTGTGCGAAAAAGTTAGAAATACCTCTCTGTAATATTTATTGCCGTAATTACTATCTATATTAAGTGTATTTTGTTCAATAAACGTGGGTGTACATTTCTTAAACTTTAAACACCTTTTCACTTTTTACTAAATACGTATAAGTTGTAATAGCTCTATCTATATAGCCGGTTATCCAGTATAATCACTATGGACCAGTAATAACCTTATATATCTACATTATATGCCTGGTAAGTCTGCTCTTAATTAATGATTTTTTTATCATAATAATTATGTAGATTGCTTTCTAATCGCTATCACATAAAATGTGCCAGTTTTGATACTTGATTTCAAAAATTATGATGAAGTTTATATTTATACTCTTAATACTCACTTAGAATAAACTGCATATTTTTTTTAGGAAAAAATTAAGATGTCTCACATAATGGTAAATCAATGTAAATCAAGTAAATAATTAATTCATCATTCATTTTTAATGATATTACATTTAAATTAAAAAAATAATAATGTCTAGGTATTTAAAAAAAAATCAAGGCCTGTAGGGGGCTTTTTTAAATATTTTAATTTCAAAAAGTGATAATTCATATCTCAACAAACTCATTCATAAACAATAAATATAATTATTTTATGTGTATTTATGAATGAATGTGTTTCTTTTCACTTTTGTTATTTGTATCTATAAAATTTATTTTTGTGCCAACATTTACTATTTAATAATTTACTTATATACCTATATATATATAGAAAATATTATGCTAAATCAGTTGTGTTTTATTAAGATTATAAATAAAAATTAAATATTCTTGTCGCTGATAATTATTACTACAAATAGTCTTTTAGGTGAAAATATTAATTTTTGTTCGATATTTAACTAACAGAAATGTTATTATCAAAAAATGTCAGAAAATGGCCAGAAAGATATTATTTTTTTTTTAGTTTGAAATTAATTGAAATGAAATATTCTCAAAGCATAATTTTGTTTTATTTCTTTCTAAATAAAATAATTTATTTTTTAGTAATACATACCAAGTGGTTATAAAGAACAAACTTTATAATTTCTTGACTTACAAATTCTTATAATTAGTCCAAAAATAGGTGCAACTAAATTGCCCTTGAGATTTCATTAGGAGCTTTAAGTTTTTATATCGAAAATATTGCATTTTATGGTATGTACTCTTTACTACCATGCTACCCTATTTGCAAAATTTTATACAAATTGAAAAAAATATTTAGTTTCAGAATTACATTATGTAATAATGTGTAATTATTATGCACTCTTATATAATATATTATATGGTAAGGTCATATTCTACATTACAATTTAGCAATTTTGTATGTTGAATGCTGAAATGAAACAGAGTTTTATAAAACAAACTATACAATGTGAGTATGATGATATAAAATTATTCTGTACGTTGTGTATGTGTAAAAATTATGATATTTTCATTTAATATTTTTGTATTGATTAAGATTACTTAGTCATTGACATGTTTGAATGCTTAAAAATAGCTTTCAATGTGGTAAATAACCGATTGTTAGTTATTTACGTTTGAGAAATCGACATCTGCATCGCCTTCGCCGACTAGAGCGCGAAGGTCATACTTTTGAGCAACTAAACTAAGGTTACCATATTTGTTTCTTAAAAACAGGATACACGTGTATACAGAATAACTTGTAAACAAATAACTTTTATTTAAAATCTAAATATTCTGGAAACACTGAAATATTTTACTATGTTCAGGAAAATCATAGTTGAATTTGTATACATATAATTATGTCATAGCTTTTTTAGTTATCTAGTAAGGTTTTAGTAGTTTCAACAGTTCAGTTGTACGACATAATTGATTTTCTATAACAAGTTCATAATGTACACTTAACGCATTTATTGTCGAACTCGATTTATACGGCATTTCCTACCTCGCACGACCAGATTATGGAACCAGCTGCCATCTACGATATTTCTGAACCGATATGACTTAGGGACCTTCAAGAAAAGAGCATACGCCCATTTGAAAGGTCGGCAACGCACCTGCTAATCCTCTGATTTGGCGGGTATCTATGGATGTCGCGTGCACTTACCATCAGGTGTACCGACTGTCCGTTTGCCCCATTTTACATTTAAAAAAAAATCATTTCTCTGCTTGATCCCAATTTAAATAAGTTTGATACAATATGTGCTTCCATTTTTTTTTCTATTCCCTGTCATTTTTAAAAATTTAATATTTTTATAAACATCTCAAACAATTTCGGGAAATCCTACAAATAATTAGTTTTGGGTCTTAAAAAATTCTGGACGTTTGGCTACTCTACACCACAGCGACCTTATCGTGCCATAGAAGATACATTTATTGTTACGGTTGCAAGAATTCAATTGTAGACCATAAAATGAAAGTATTACTGTATTCTATATCTACTAGCAAACTACTTTTGCAATCTGATTATTTTAAATAAAATTTATTTTATTATTCGAGACTCGGCCAATATGCTTTACTTTTATTCTCAATATACCTAAGTATGATGTTAATAATCATTTTACTGAGCCATGGAAATTTTTCAATGTGGTTGTGAATGTGTTTGTTACTTGGATAACATCCAACAGACGCTACTTAAATACAGACAGGACGTCTCGTTTCTTGAAATATAATTAATGAGTTCGCTGTGTGAACGTACGTAATAAAATCCATATTAAACCAATTCAAATTCCGTAACATTGAGTCTAGATATACATAGGTACATAATATGTTACGAGATTATTGTCGAATACGTTAGATTCTTTGTAATTTTCGTACATTTTCGCCTTACCGATAAAGAAGTAGTGTTTGTAATAAATAACTGGAACGCAATTAGTAGACTTCTACTGTTATAATCGTGAAAAAAAAATTTGATTAGTGGCTTAAGGCAATTCCAGCGTCACACCAATTTTCTATAAATTCGGCTAAATTTTTTTTCACATAATACAACTATATGAAGACGACCCTAACCTGCAACAGAACGACATGAATATGAAGCTACCTGAAAAAGACCGTACCTGAAAGCATTAAGAAACGATGATCTGTCATCGTGACATGAACTTAATAGTAAAACACGATCATTAGCGCGCTTAAACAAAATACAACAACGACAACAGACCCTACATTAAAAAGTATAAATCAATATCAACAGATCAACTCGTCATTCGCTGCATAACATGTCAAGGTTCGCAATGAGACACAAAATTCTGCCGTGCTATTGACGTTTTGGGCAGTATATGTTTGGAGTCCCAAACTTATACTGCCCAAAATGTCAGTATATCATAGAACTAATTAGGTGTCGACTTAACTGTTTTCTTGTCATAATATTATCTTAAACTAGCTTCTGCCCGCGGCTTTGCTTGCGTGGATGTCGGTTATCGCGACCAAAAAAAAGTATGCTATGTTACTTTTAATACCTCCAAGAATATGTATACAAAGTTTCATGATGATTCTACGGTTAAGTAGTTTTCGCGTGAAAGCGTAACAAACAAACCTGTATGTCACATTTATAATATAGGATAGGTTATTAAGATATATCGTTTTCATGTAAAGATCCTTATATATTAAAGAAAAAAGTATATATGACGATACAATTTTCAAGCTAATTAATTATGTTAACTATAAATGAGACTCAAATAAAGCTTATCGATTAATTTCAATTTCACATAAGCAAAATTATTTTACAAGTAATATTAATATTAGTATTACATTAAGCATTAATTTATGTCAAGACAATATAAAAGAGAAAAGTAGCTTTAAAAATTCTCACCTTTTACAATGTAATCAGATAAAAACTTATCATTGTAATTATAATTAATTTTCGTTAAATTACAAAGAAGTTATGTAAACACTTTACAAATAATATACGCAACAATGCGAGATAATTTAAATTTTAAGATAATGCAATAAAAAAAGAACTTCTTAATTATTTTAATTAGATTAATTGGAGTTGAGTTGGCCAATGGATAGAAGAGGTAGATCGAAATTAATGGTCGCAGAGTTTGAGTCCGGGCTAGCACCGCTTTGATTTTTAATGCATAATATGTTTAATATCCATGATTACTATTAATATATTCCCAATAATGTTTAAATAAATTTAATAATAATAATCTTTATTGCCATGAAACTATACAACGATACTTATTGTATGCCTGGCATCTGCAATACAAGTTGTACTTAGTGCAGATGCCGAAAGAACGATTTTAATGAAATTTAGTAGGTATGCAGGGGATTTCGGGGGCGATAAATTGATCTACCTATGATTAGGATTTAGAAAATGTCGTTTTATCCGTGTTTTCAGGCAATGAAAAACTGCAAAAATATCATTAGATTACGAAGGTAAACGCTACCATCTACAAGGTTTTAATTAGGGATGCATCCGATACCGATACCGATACCGATATATCGGCGATATTTCGGATCGGATAGTTTTCCAATACATCGGAATTGGCGATATTAATTTGCCGATACACCGATATCTTTTGAATTTCGCGCGCTCATCATTCAAATCGTTATCTCTTCATGAAAATCGTTAGAGCCGTTATATATATATAATAAAATATATATTTCATCAGTATGTAGTAATTTGTATCTATATATAATTTTCCAAAATTCACGATTTACCAAAAAAAATAAATACCGATCAAAGCTCGGTCATCCACTTATTAAATAATAAAACCGAAACTCTAATTTAATTACTTAAACATGCTATTTGGAAATTCTTTACTTGTTACTATAATATTTAATGATTATACGCCCAAAGTGCCTACAACGTTTGTTTTGATAACTATTAATACTTACTACTGGCTTGGAGAAATACTCGTAGCTTTGCCATTAACTTAACGTTTTTAAATGGTATTTTGGTTATATCCATATACAGACTTCGAAATCGTTTTTTTTTTTTTGACTATATGGTTACCGAAACATTGAATTTTCTCTATTATACCAACACAATTGTAAAAATCTTTAAATGTCAATAATAAATATATCAAAATCGTTTTCGTGGCTTCGAAGAAAGCAAGGAACAT
Organism: Euphydryas editha; assembly: GCA_036937285.1. NCBI lineage: Eukaryota > Metazoa > Arthropoda > Insecta > Lepidoptera > Nymphalidae > Euphydryas > Euphydryas editha. The sequence goes on along the minus strand of JAUPFZ010000011.1, from coordinate 11,842,264 downwards.
GACAATAGATACAAAAAGCGATAGAAATCTATAATATAAAAATAAGTCGTGTTTTCCTTCCTGACGCTATAATTCCAGAACGCACGAACCGATTTCAACGGTTTTGCATTCGTTGGAAAGCTCTCGGGCTCAGTGAGCTTTATAGCAAACTAAATTCAGGAAAATTTTTAACAGAAAAGCAGGAAAACAGGGAAAATCATAATAATATAATCTTATACTCTCATAATGAACTGAAGTGCATTGAATCAACTTCTAAACAACACATTGATTGGCAAAGGCCTCTTCTCCATATAGAAGAAGGGTCATCATTGACTCTCATCAAATGAAATGGAATGGAATTAAAATCATTTTTCACATACAGCGACATCTCTGATACATAGCATGTAATACAAACCAATATGGTTTTGCATGGCGGCAGTACGTGGTGTGAGTATCCCTCACGAAAATAAGTTGGTGGCGAAACGGAGTTCGCCGGGTTTGCTAGTACTGTATATTACGAGGAAATATTCTTAGAATACTTATTACATTTATTGTATAACATGCTAAAAAAAAGCGTACACAGTATGATAAAACAAGACAAAATACTTAATAAACTTTTTATCATTTAAATAGGTATATCAGTTCGTTTTCTCTCTAAATAAAGTTATTACTCTCTGTTCGTTGGTTTGAAAGTTATCATTTCATTACAAACAAAACCGTAAAGTAAATGTTTTACTTTCTTAATTTAATTTACATATACGACAAAAAATTGTAAACAATGATTTTCAGAATGTGAAACCATAAAAATTTATAAGCAAATTTACTTTATGTAAGCACTACCTACATACACTACTGGAAAAAATTAAGGGATCAAAAAAAAATTCCAAAATTTTGGGCAATTTTCAACAAGCCGTAACTTCCAGAGAAATAGTCGTACAGGAAATTAAAGCTCCAAGGAAATTGTAGCTCCAAATGTCTAGTTTTTGGATTAGAACTTTAAATTTTTTTAACTTTCGCGGTTTTTGAGTAATCGTAGAAAAGTTAGCAACAAAAAAATTAAAAATTTTTTTTTTTTTTTTTGGTCTATGGGCGTGGAATTTTTTTTTAGCTTAACCACTATAAAGATCGGATACTTTGTTTATTTAGCTTAAATTTGTTTTTTTATACCTTGATACGTCCACTTCTCGCCGAGATATCGGTCTTCAAATGGAAAAGGATCCTTTTATCTTAATTTTTTCGAAAATTCGATCGAGTGAAACAAAAAAACGGCAGGCATTCAGCAACAACGGCAGGTAGCACATTCTCTCAAAGTTACGGCCTGTTGAAAATTGCCCAAAATTTTGGATTTTTTTTTGATCCTTTAATTTTTTCCAGTAGTGTATTTGGGGACCGATTCTTCTATTATATGTTACTAACAAAGATCATTGGCTTCATAATGGTTGTTTTGCCAGCTTTATTGTTCTACTAATTAAATCGTTTGCCTGACATTCATTTAAATTAATTAATTCAATAGATTCTATATGAAGGATGTTTTGTGAAATATAGGATACCTGTTAAAATAATTTAACACAGAATGCACGTGCTGTCTATCATTGCACTAGCTTTTTAATATACATTTAAATAATTTTTTGTTTCTATAAACATATTATAGAATAGTAGTAACATTCTTATATCATCAAGAAAATCAATACGTACAGTTTACAGTAGCAGCCAAAATTTTAAGACGATGAATAACAATTTTTTTTTATAGGTCTGTCATACAAGTACTAGCGTTTCCTTGGGCTTGTTGTTTTATTACAGTAAATGCATTTTTATCGCCATATTGTAGTAAGTATATTTCACGTCCATAATGTAGAAGTCTCGATCGTCAAATGTAAACAATGGAGATTGTACCTACTTGCTTTCGAATATCTATAAACAGCGGACATAAGTTTAAGACGATCTGTCGAACTATCTTGTTCAATATATAAACTTTTTGTCGATCCACGAAATAATATAGTACATTATCACTGAAAATAGTTTATAACGTATTATCTAGTGTCTTACGCTTAATTTCGTACGAAAAAAGTATAGGTAAAGCTCGTAATTTGTCGCCAACTGAACGAAGAGTAATCGTGTCTCTACGGAAGAAAAATGAGACATTTTCTTCAATTGCAACTGGAATAAATCGATCAGACACTGCTTTTAAGCAAACGTGGTACAAGTTTCTTAAGATTGGAGACTATTTTGATCGATCAAAAAATGTTAGGCCGCGGATAACTACGCCAAAGTTGGATCGTCGGATTCAACGATTAAGCGAGAGAAATCGTTGAAACGATCAAACGATTTCAATTTGAAAGCACGAAAGCTACGGGAGGAAAAAAAAGGGATTAAAAAATTACGACTACAAATTGCTAAGGCTCATTGGCATTAGACAAGTAAGGATTGGCAAAACGTTCTATTTTCGGGTATATATCTAATGTTGTTGCGTGCAAAATTTAAGTAATAAAAATATCAATTATGATTGATTAGCAAATACAACAACAACAAAAAACCCACTGAGTCAATTCTTTTCATAAAATTTCATAAAATCTGTCCTCTCCACCTTTTTTGTCTGCTATTGGACATGTATCACAAACATAGAATATTTTTTAAGAATTTACCTATAACATACGAGGCAAACGATTTAGATACACTACTATATAATATATATTAAGACGCTTAGCAAAGCAGCTTTATATGGTGGGACAGTAGGTTAATGAGATTCTACATTGAAAAGCCCAAACATAACTCTGGAAATATGATAGAATTTTTTGACAGTGGTTTAACAAAGCGATAAAAAGCAAGATGGCTTAATAATAAATCAAAAATATATCATAATAAATACAAGCAAACAATATGTTGTTTATTTTATGGAATAACTTAAATAATTTTACTACTTATTTATGTATAGAGGCCATTCATTTATTGCGAAAGACGATTTCGGGGGGGGGGGGGGATTGACCATGTCTTATTTTGTCTTACAAGGGGATGGGAGGGAGTCTCGATAGTTCTTACGTAAGATCACAAAAATGCGCAAAGTTAAAATTATACTTTGAAAAAGCGCGGGCAACCGCGCGAGTGCCGAGGTTCGCTCGGATGCGTATAGGTAATACATATTAGAGATGTTCCAGTAGCAGATTCACTTTCCGAGTGGGTATTGAGTCCCTGGACTAAAAATCTTATGTACGTAAAGATGAATAATTAAAACCAATACTTATTATTTACTTTACCTATTTTTAGGTAGTAGGTTTACTACTACCTAAAAATAAAAATTAGTACCTAGTACATTTGTAAGTACAAATAAACATTTCCAAAAATTGTTACTTAAACATTAAAACTAACCAAACGTGTATTCATTTTTTCCTTTAGCTTCTTACGTAATAAATATTAAACAGGGGGGAGGTGGTCGGCCTATTCTTATTTTTTCTTATAATAGGGAGGGGGGTCGAAAACTAGCAAAATTCGTCTTACGTAATAAATGAATAGCCCCATATCTAATTTGAAATTCCCTTTACCAACTTGACGTGTCTATGTTGATTAGCTCTATTTTTAGAATATGTTTGCATACTTCCTCTTTATTGGCTAATAGTGTTGGCACTTGACTCTTAATTAAATGTTCATTATAACAATTATTATTCAAAATTACACTGGTCTACAGTGGTTTTGTTGCCCTAGATATAAGATTGATTTTGGATATATTTATACTCACAATTCATGAAATTATGAATGATTTTGTAAGATTTGCTTTCGTTTTTTTTTAAATACTTATTTTTATTTTACATTACAAAAATCGGAAAACGAGAAACAAAATAACAGATAATAACAAAATAGTCAGTTTTATTTGGATAAAAATATGATATATCGAAGTAAATAGAGAGGAAAATTTGGAAAACATGTTATATTTCCATAAAACGCCTTTTAAGAGCTTTTCTTTTATAATTTTTCCGGGGACAATCTCTTTTTAAAGACCAGCAGTAATCTGCCATCATATGACAGTCCCATCGACCCTGATATCTTTCTTCCATTACTTTCAGATCCTGGTGGAACCGCTCTCCTTGTTCCTCACTATAATTTCCTAAATTATCTGGAAATTTATCCAAATGATTGCGGAGATAGTGTAACTTGATACTCATATTTGCTCCTAGAGTCTGAAAGTTTGTCAGCATATTTTGTACAATTTCTTCATAATTTGGTGCTTTATGGTTACCTAGGAAATTTTCGACTACCAACACAAAACTTTCCCAAGCTTCACTTTCCGGAACAGTCATAACTTTAATAAAATCTGCGTCTTTTATCAATTGCCGTATTTGAGGACCATCAAATATTCCACCTTTCAACTTTTCCATACTAAGCTTCGGAAATTTTCGACAAATGTATTTAAAACAATCCCCTTCCTTGTCCAAAGCTTTAACGAATTGCTTTATCATTAACTTAGTAGTTAGAAGTATGATTTTGTCTCTGTTCACCAACGGTTCCCTTATTACATTGGCTTTACCGACAGTTAGAGAATTTCTTGCAGGCCAAACATCTTGTTCCCAATGAAGTTGCTTTGCTCTACTGTCCCACATACAAAGGAAGCAAGGGTATTTCGTGTATCCACTTTGTTGACCAAGTAAAAAATTAACCATTTTCAAATCTACACAGATCGGCCATTGATGCTCCGAGTATTTAATTTTTTCTAAAACTAATTTTACATTTTCATATTCTTCTTTGAGTTTTGTTGAATGGGCAATTGGAATTGATGCAAATTTATTTCCATTGTGCAGTAAGACGCATTTTAAACTTCTTTTACAGCTGTCAATAAAAAGACGCCACTCAGTAGGTTTGTATTCTTTCAAGCCCATGTCTAAAAGCAGCTTCGCAATATCAGTACAGTATACCAGTCCTTCATTTTCATCAAAAAATTGTAATAGCTCACTTTCTCGCGTTCTGTATGTTGTAATTGTTACTGTTGGTGCCAATAAATTTTTTTCTTTCAATCTTGAGGCTAACAGTTCTGATTCCTGTTTTGATAAATTTAGATCCCGTATCAAATCACTGAGTTCATTTTGAGAAAATAACTTTGGCGTAGATGTTTCACCCTCCCATTCACTTCCACTGGTAGACTGTTTCGATTCCTGTGAATTCGGCAACATCATTGTTTCTGAGGGCATGCGAATCACTTTTGAAACGTAAACAGGCCGAGGGAGAGTTTCACTGTGTAAAACAGGACATTTTGTAGACTGTAAGTCTGGATATCTCCACGTTTGGTTTCGATTAAAACCTTTAGCATCTACTACGCAAAAGTAACAATCATCGACATGATTCTTAGGCTCCATCCAGATCATAGGAATACCAAAGTCTAATCCAGAACGTTCTCCTTTTTTCCACAACCGCAAAGACTCAACACAGGACTTACAAACTTTATTCGGAACCCATGATTTATCTAATTTGTCCATTTTAAAACCGAAATATTCAGCATAAGTCTCCTTAACAAAGTCTGTGATATTTCGTTTTTGTTTTTTTTATATATAAATACCACAAATATAACAAAATAAATTACTACTATATTTACACTTTCTTCGTGACGAACTCATGTTTAAAAAGACAAGACAAATATACATATTAGAATGAACACTCAGCAATTGAATCAAAATATTAACATATGACAACTTATCCAGATTCACGTGTAAGTACTTCAATATTATCAAATAACTGAGTTATCAGCTGTTTTGCGGAGCAAGGAGTCTGAGAGTGGAGATCAAGTGATGTTTGTATGCGCAAAAAAGTTGCGCAGAATCTTAATCAGGACTGGGAAAACAAATTTTAGTACTAACAAGCTGATAATTGTTCAAAATATAAGATACGTAAAAATCATAAAAAAAAGAGCACATTCAGTATTTTCATGAATATATTCGTAATTTAGGTACTCGAAAACATAAAAATTTGCAAAAATATCCAAGGTAACACAAAAAAAAATTTTTTTTCTAGAGCTGTGTTATTAATACTAACTACTAATACGATTATATATTAAATAGATACGTTTCTAATTACGGTTAAATATATTGTCGCACATTTTTGATAATTTTATAATAAGGAAATATGATGAGAAAATTAAAGCTGTGAATAACTTTTATAAGAATTTTTTGATCTTATTTAATTAAATTAGTATATACTCTTGATTTTTAAAGGTTATAAAGTTTAGTGAAGAATTATTAAATTTTACACGAGCAAGTAAAAAGGACTGGACGAACTGTGCCTTTTTATAGAACGAGAAGGTTTAACCTTCATCAATATCTGAGGTGTTGAAACATTCGCGCGAGTTGTTCCGTGTGAATCAGAATGTGCTTGGCTTTTGCGTGTTCGCACGCCTGAAATAGTCAGTGCAGTGAAATAATTAGCGACGTCTACACATAATCTTAGGGCATCTACACCTCACGTCTTCCCATTTGGTACTAGAAAACTACCAAACTGATAAAAAGACTCATTTCCATTCCGGTGTGTGAGTTTGATTCGTGTAAATAAGTGATGGTTTTGTTATCGGAAGATAAAGTTTATTACAGTTCAGTGAAATTGTAAATTTATGCTTCTGAGGCAAAAATAATTTGTAAGTATCTCTTTAGAGTTGGCCATCTGTTCTTTGTTAAGGAGTTTGTTTAAGAATACACAATCGTATTTTATTGCAAGACTTATGTCGATAAGATGAAGGTTAAATAACTGGTACGAAACAAATGAATTCTGGTATAACAATATATTAATTTTTTTTTTTTTTTTTTAAAACTTTGTAAATTAAAACTTCGATTTCGTGGCTACATTGATCTATAGATCAATGTAGGTATATAAATATTTGTGATATTTGACATTAGTTATTTTAATTTTTCATGCAAAATGTCACCTTTTGTATACACAATCTAAATACTTATTATTAATTATTAAGTGTTTATAACAATGATTGAATGATAAAAAAGTAAATAAACTTATTTACAAAGTTCAATTCGCACTACCTTATCAATTCGATAATTATTATAATGTGGAAATATGCATTTAATATGATAATTATCAGTTGACAATTTTTGTACATACATAATTATGTCGTAACCAACTAGCTTAAATAGTCGTTTAATGGGTCGTCTAGCCTTATTATTAATTATGCCATTGGACCAAACGCCTAAATGTAAATTAGCGCAGTGGTTAAACACAACGTCCACACAATAAATCTTTAACGCCTTTAAAAAAAATCAATATGTTTTAAATATTTTAAATATTGGTATGACAATCAGAGGAATTTTGTTAAATGGACTGGATCACGATCGGATGAGTATGGGTTGGAATGTTGAATAAGGCAGGGGGGTTTGACATCGTCCAAGCTTTTCAACTTGTACATTAACAATCCAATCGAGGGACTCAGCAGCACCTACATAGGATGCCATGTAGGCGGGATGTGTATCAATAACATTAGCTACACTGACGATATGGTGCTGTTGAGAGTACTGCGAAGAGTATGCAGTGGCTCATGGGCTCAGATATAACTCGCTTAAAAGCGAGTTCATGGTTTTTGAGGCGAGTGTCATCAGTTGAAAAGAGTCTACCGATTCAAAGATCTGGGTCACTGAGAACCTATCAGACACGGTGGATATAAGAGAGAGAGCGTAGGGGCTTTTCTGTTCGCTGTAATATGCATATTTACATATTTGTACGCTGTAGTAAATAAGCCAAACTAATGCTTTTCAAAGCCTACTGTCAATCGTTCTACACGTGCGGTCTGTGGGTCGACCTTACAATAAGCGGACATATAACGCACTGCGTGTCCAATACAATAACGCGTTCAGGATGTTGATCGGTCTGCCGCGTTTCTGCAGTACGTCATCTATGTTCGCCGGGGCGGGTACCGACTGCTTCTTTACGATGCGATCATCAGAAAGCGGTGCGCCTCGCTGTGGGCGCGAGTGCGCGGCGCATCGTACACCATCCTAAGCGCGTTGGCGGACCGATGGGACTCCCCATTGTTTTGTCGCTGGATACAGCTTCATGCCCCTGCTGCTATTTGTAAATATTTTTAGCATAGGAGTTTCATTGAAAGCCACATAGTCACATACTTACTTCACTATTAATTTAAAATTACTAATAACCCTAGAATAAGGTTATTATTACTAACATATATGGATGCAAATCTGAAATTAATGTTTTGTTATTATTATTATTTAACATATACACACGCTCATCTTGTCCCTTAACTTAGGCAACCTAGGCAACTTAATTCCTGTATCTTAGGTAGCACTCGACTGATATAAGTATACGTATATATTAGTAAATATACACAGGAATACATAATATACAAATACTACATCCAGACTCGGGGCAGGAATCGAACCCACAACGCTGGAACGGAAAGTAGGGTCATTGCCAATTGCGCTGACGGTCTAGTCAAAAAGGACACAACTAAAGGCTCGAAGGCGGACAAACATACAAATTCTACAGTTATAGCGGCTTTTGTGTTACCTGTAATGTTCGATGAACGTTCTAATAATAAATATAATGATTTAACTAGAAAAGTAGGCGTGTAGATGAATGCCGTTGTTCAATGAAAAAGCTAGCCGTAGAATTGAATGGCTATTTCAATCGTTTGGATGCGATATAAACTTTATTTGAAATGTGATCAAATTTTTATTGTGAAATGTTAAAATAAGAATAATAAGAATAAAAACAAGTGCTTAAAATAAAAAGTCTTGACGACTAGTTATGTGACCGCTGCTAAAAATTCTATTAATGCCGACGGTCGCGGATTCGGTTCAAAATCTTTGTTTCTGGCTAGGGTATTTGTTCTTACCTTATTATCGTGCCATTGTGCCAGTGCCAACTCTTTTACATAAATGTTAAACATTTTTTTAATGATTCAAGTAAACATTTATAGTTACATAATTTTTTTCTTAATTATTAATAAAAAAAGAAAAAAAAAAAGCTAGCCAAGTGCAAGAACAATACATATAGTACGGAATATTTATTTAGAAAAATATGTCCTATAAACATTCCCCTATTAATGATGATTTCTAAAAGAGAATAATAATTTGATTACCTAAATCATATACCTATATAAAATCGCCAAAAAATCCTAAAGCAACTAAGTATGGATATTGTAATGTACAATACTACTTACGGTTAGAATGTGCACTTCCCCAATATTACTTAATACTAATCGTCCCTTTCAGTTTCACTCACGTTGTTACAAGCGTTTTAATAAAGCGAGTTAATAATGGCAAATTATATTTAGGTGTTTAAAATTTAAGTTAGGTTCTGTACTTTCAAAGTTTTCGATTACCAACCCAACGAACATACAAAACGTTTCCTTTTATAATGTTAAATATAAATTAAATTTCTTACAGTAGCTCTAGAAATAATTTTTGATATTTATATACATAATTTCCAAATTATATATAATATAATTATTAATTATAGTATGTAAACTTTTTATAGAAACATGTATATAATACTTATTAACAACACTAGTATAATTTATAAATAATAATTTTAAATTTTAGTTTCGATATCTATCCTTTATGATATCAGCAACGATGTCTCGCGGTAGCATGGTAGCTCGTGCAGTTTTCGTCAAAGAAGTTTTTGCGCTTCTGCCAGGTCGCCGGCTAAAGTATACATATACATTGTACACTAGTTGCCTGCTATCAGCTGGAATTTCTAACTGCATTTCTTCTGCGTTTTCCATATTCCTCCCGTTGTATAATCTCCTCCAGCTAAACATGGTCCAAGCAGTCATTGCTTCGTCCCCGTACTGCGCCGTTTTGATAACCAGAGCTTCTTAAAATCCACGAAAAACTTTCTGGGATATTCCCGCGTAGTTATTTATTTTTTCCACTAATATATTGTTTGTTTAACGTATGATGTAACAAAAATTCAAGATATTTTGTAATAATTAAAAACACTTTACGAGGTAATTTTTATTACCGGGTTTACTTGTATAAGTTCCAAATCGCAAAACTTATAAATATAACCGATCGTATTGAATGATAGTAGAGAACTGGAAGCGTAAAGGTTATTGAAAGCCTATATCGGTAATCTGTTCACATAATCGTGACATCCGGTTCGCTCTGAACGTGATCACAATATCGTGGAGACTACTAAAAGCGATGCTTCTACAATTTTAGAAGCACAGGTACTACGCTGTTAGATTTCATAACCTTACTTAAGACAGTGTATAGCCGTTATACAAAATTAACTGCACATGCCTACCCGTATAGGGCTACAAATACGGTTCTTCGATTCTTTTGTCCTGGTTAAAAAAAATTAAAATTAACTATATAGCTATTATTAAATTTAAAATAAAATGGTTCATGGTTGAGAAATTTATTAAAATTTTATAAATTATTTAAAAAAATTGTCAAAATTATTTTGATAGTAACAATAACCGAAGGATGTTTAATATTCTAAGAAGCCATCTATTAATTACGTGAGACAATATTGGCGATTTTTCGACCCCCTCCCCTATCCCCTTGGTAAGATATAACCGCTAATCTCACGTGAGATTTTTTTAAATGCCTATTTGGAATGTATGTGCTCGATTACATTAGATACGTTTGCTTAAAAAAAACACTTTTCTTATATATTTTTTTATTTAAGACTAGTTAAGAGTAGATTACTGTTTAAGATTTTTAATAACGTAGCATATAATTACAATGAGAAAATCAAACAATAAAATACTACTACTAGGATTTATAAGGAACTACTAAAATTCGTAAAAGAATATTCTTTCTAATTCAATCTACGAAGACTAGTCATGATCTCAAGAGTGACTACTGGAATCAACATGTCCATGTAATTTTCAGTAAAATCATCTGCTCCTTTAAGCTCTGAACTCGAAACTAAACTTAACTCGAAACCCCCTCCCCCTCCCAATCACACGTAATTAATGGAGGCCCCCCTAAATATTCATAACATAAAAATTTCCCATTGAAAATTACTAGTGCACCAGACAAATAATATATTCTAAAATGTAATGTCTGAAATATCCATTAAACAAGGGTTCTTGACAAGGTTTCAAATATCTATTAGTTATTCTATTTTTACAAATTGACGCCGTTGAGACGAGATATCATCAGATCTGAAGAACACGCTGAAATTTTGGAGCATAATCAATTGGCATGATGTCTAGAGGTATATAGGTATATAAAAGCAATACGGAACGTAAATAAGTAATTATTTACACAACTATTGTACAAACCATGTAGAGCGATAATAAGGATGCTGGCAGCATTTCTCTGTATAATCACGATTAACTCTTAGAATTTTTTATAAACAATTTTAGGTATCATCAATTTTATTGATAAGGTTTGAACATTTCCGAATTAGGCTCGTGCGAAGTTTTTTTTTTTTTTTTTTTTTGAGAAAAAAAACATTCCATAAAAACGTAGTATAAACACTGTGAGAATAAAGTATAGTCAATTTTTTAGAATTATCCCAGTCTCTATATACGCTATCGTCAAATACTTTCTTCAAAACTACATTCTGTTTTCAACTTTTTCTTTTCACACATTGTCTGTGCACCTAAGGGTGGGGATTAAATTATTAACTTAATGTAGTTAAATAAGTTATGTAAATACTAATAACATCATAGATGGTTTAATTATACGTAAAATTAATGTTATATTATAAATATACTTATTGCATATTTTTTATTCGCGAATGCCATCAACCCTAACGTTGCATAACGGTTGTTTTGATGAATGCTCGAATGCTCAAAAATAGTTGGCGGAAACTACAGAATAGACAATAATAGAGACAGCAATTTTATGGTTTCTAAAAGCGTAACAGAGTCAGTGTCCTCAATCGTCTGCACAACATTATGGCTTCAATAGACTATTGTTTTATGAAATTAATTTACAATAACCTATAAATTACTATTTAAGATTTATTTTGACGTAGGTATTGCGTTTATAGCTGACGCTTATTTTAAATTCATAATGAGTTTGACGCTGTAGAATAGGAAAATATAGGAGGTTTTGAATGTTTAATGACGTTATAATTTTAAATTATTCTTTGTGTTTTACGATGCTTCAGATTATACTTATACTGAAAATTGAAATAAATACTTATTTTATTTTCAATTTCTTTTTACCTTAGAAATAATATCTTATCTTAAATACAAAAAAAAAACATTCTAACTGTGAAAATGAAATGGTTTTTTTTCAATATATAATTTAATTTAGCTTAAATTTATATATTATGCATAATTATTAAAATTCACATTAACAACATTATTTAATTATTCATATGTATTTTTGAACAGCATAAAAGACAAAAAATCACTTTCTTACGCCGATTCTTATCGTAGGTTAGATAGTAGGGCCTGACGAAATATTTTTATATATTTGTAATCATGTAATTAACTAATGCAACGAAAAACTAAAAAACTAAAAACTAAAGGAAATGTTTTTAATAAAATTAATTTAAATCGATTATGAACATTTATTATATCCTCAAATGGTTTATTATTTACCCTAATCATATTTATACAGAATGGTCAAAAACAGGGAGACAGAAGAAGTAATTTCCAACAAAAAATCTTTCTACAGCATGGCCATAACTTCATTACACGAAAAGTTATGAATATTTTTGCTTTTTTTTTTTTCAATGAAATTACCGACTTTAACAATTTAATCAATAAAAAATTAATTAACCGGTACTCCCGGGAAAAGGTCTCAGTTAGGGTAGCGTTGTCGATATTTTCTGGCAGCAGCTAGAGTATTGCCTTCACAAAAGCCATAGAGATAATGCATTTCTGCATACTCCCGTTGGGTGTATTCTCTCCTCGCAGCAGCTATCTTCCGCTTATCTAGCCAATCCGTAGCGAAAGAGTGTTTGTCCATTTTATAAATCCTAAATGTGACAAGAACAGAACAGTTCTAGCATTCCAACGTACAAAAAACTAGCTGTTTATGATAAACTAATAAATTATTTTGAATAAGGCTAATTTAATGAAATTTGCACTTTGATATGAAAAAACGATCATAAAACCAAAACTAAAGGTCAAACAGTAAAGTGTTGTACCTCATTTGAATCAGCATTAAATTAGCAAAAAAAAAAAATAATGCAGGGTCACTTTTCCGTAATACATTTTTTTTCACAGATGCTCTTAAAGTCAGAAGTAATTTTTCGTAACGCTTCAAATTTTATGGAAAAAAATTAATTGCTCGTTAAATTTGGTACCGAGAGCTGCAATACAATTTTTGTAGTATTGATACATTATCGAGTCACAGTAAAACACTTTTTGTTTTATTGTTTTTAATCAATTTAATTTTTTATTGAATAAATTGTTAAAGAAGTCGGTAGTTTCATTGAAAAAAACAAAAATATTCATAACTTTTCGTGCAATGAAGTTTATGGCCATGCTGTAGAAAGATTTTTTGTTGGAAATTACCTCTTCTATTTCCCTGTTTCGTTTGATTCACGACTTTTTGACCATTCTGTATATGATTAACGTAATAAATAAATAAATAATATATGTGAAATATTTCGGTTTACCCTTTCCTTTGGTCAGTTTGTCCGTCTTCGATCGCCGTTGGTCATCACCTACTCGGATAACCGATACTGGACATAATATGTAGGTAACCTATTTAGATAACTAAAGTTTACGTTTTTTTGCCGTCAGCAAATTGCTGCTCTTTCTTCTGACTTTCCATGTCGTCTCGTCACTTGATTTGTTGTCGGTCCATACTGCGCTTTCAGGTGCGGGTTTGCCATTATTTCATCAACACCTTACATGGAACACAATGGTTATCGGTTATTTAAACTTTGTACCCCACCTACTGCTATTTTAGTGTCCTTTAACGAAATCTCTTCATTGGCCTTCGATTGATACTGAAATATCTTATGCAGTCCATAGCTAGCGACTATTTTTCGTAACTTATTTCCAGCTACATTTTTTTTTAATTTTTGTTATTGAATTTTTAGCTCTCGTGAACAAGACATTCGTAGATAATGTCGAAATATCGAGCTCCACCAGATGAAAATAAAAAACATGGTAAATATCCCGATTCAAATAATTGTATTTATTAAAGGGATTGTTTCATACCGGGCTAGGTCTTTGTACAGTATTCCAAAAAATAGTATAAAATAATATAAATTAAAATATGCTTTCTAGCAGTTTTACAATGATTAAGAGGTAGTTGAAAAATTGATAATTGGGCCCATTTGTTGAGTAGCAACTCTCGAAGTGCATCGATCAACTTTTGTTGTCTATGTTTGATGACATTACGTTATTTAATGTCATTTCAATTGTCAAATGTCAAGTCGTTCATTAGCGCCTTGCTGCGTTGAAGTGTTTTTTCGTTATATCTTTTTGTTAGTGTATATTTTTTTAACGATTCTGGCATTTCTTTGGACTTCTCGTCTTCGAAATCTTTCGATCGACTTGGTGTTGGATACGTACCTATTTTTTTTTGTGATTATTTATATTTAAAATGTCATCATGACGTTTGTGTATAAGTCATTGTCCAAAGGGATGCCAAGTTGTTGTCATTTTATTTCGCAAATTAAAACTACCTCGTAAATAGAGCTTTTTCGTGAGAAATAAAGAAAAAAATATTTACTATTTCATGATCCTGATCATTTTAAAATACTGTACAAATACCTCCATATTATATAATCCTAGCTCCATATAATGTTGAAACAACCCTTTTACAATAGTTCGCTAAAAATCGTAAGTAAATTATTAAGGTGCTCCCTCACCGGGAACATTCGCGTGGAGTGTAACGTTACATACTCGAGCATTACATTAGTGTAGGAGGATACCCGAGCATTAAAATGCGCACCTTGTAACGATACAATGTGTAATATCTTGATACAACTTGTAACATCAATTTATCCCCCGTCTCACTCGCTAAGTAGTAGGGATGGGCGAGGAGAGTAGGAGCCAGGTAATGTAATGCACAATGTCGAATATATTGTTACATTACACGTGAATGCTCCCGGTTGAGGGAGCATTCTTAGTTTTGTCGATAGCTCTTATCTATCAATAAAATTGATGAAAAATAGCAGTAAACTTATAGCCTGTCGTCTTATTATTTACTAGCGGCCCGCCCCGGCTTCGCACGGGTATTTAACTAAAATTTTAAAAATTATACATTTATATTTTTAATCACCTAAACCTGCGTCGATACTGGAAAATATTTTATAATAGACGGATTGAGTGACAGATTTATTATATCTATATAGATAGTACGGATGAAACATTTGAACTGTTTTTTTGAAATTGAAATTGAAATTGATGAATACCATATTTTAATAAGTATTATTCCCGACGAAGACAAATCCAAAAACACAAAAATCATAAAAATCGTTCCACTCGTTCTCGAGTTATAAACGGTGTAACTAACACGACTTTATATATATATATATATATATATATATATATATATATATATATATATATATATATATATATATATATATATACAGGGTGACTGGTGAATTACCATCGACATTCGGGGAGAGCGCTCGGCGCACGGTTCCCACTCGAATCATGTAAAAAAAATAGGTAAATATTAATAAACTTTTAAGTAAAGTTACTCAACAATTATCCAATTATTTACGCATCGTCTGGACACCCTAGCAGCTAGCTGCACTTTCGACACAAAACAGGTAGTTTATCTACGTCCAAACGCCGTCACGTGTAAACAGGGTAGCAGGATAAACAAGCATGATCCAGTCCCCCTTAATACTTTAATCCTGGCTTAGGAAAGGCAAAAATACTAAGATATTTTACTCGTTTAAGCAACAAATTTGTTGACTAGGTAAATTATGTGACTTTGGCAATTTTTAGGTGTGAACAAGCGACACATTACAACACCTGTGCATGTGCCGCCGGCATGACTGGAAAAGTGTCATCGCTTCATTTATTTGAATTGAAATTTATGAAAATTTGGTCAAAAATTAAGTATCTATTTTTATTGCATGACCCGAATGGGAACCGCGCGCCGAGCGTTCTCCCCAAATATCGATGGTAATTCACCAGTCACCCTGTATATATGTATATATAGATTACAACTTAAATAGCTATAACCATCCAACTTTTTTAAATTTTAACAACGAACAAACAATCAAGACCGTAGTACCCTAAAGTATTTAATTAAATGCAAAAAAGAAAAACAGTTTTCTAAATACGGGCGAGTGTCATTCTTTTGGCCGAAGTTTTGGTCAGCGCGATTCAGAAAATTATCTGCGCCATCTATCGTATAATTGTAGAATATCGTTTTTATATTTAGTGACATTTAACATAATTAATGTTTAAGATAATAGTATATTAATTGAAAATGATGTTTATCTAAAATATTAAAACGATTTCTATTCCTATCCGACATATTTAGTAAACTTTTAAGTTTAACAAAATAATAACTCAAAAATAAGTTTTGTGAGTTTTTAAGATTCCTTAGACCAGATGGCGTTGGCGGCGTAGGTACCTATTTCTATTTTCTTAAATATTTATTTTTAAATTTAATTACAATGAAACAAAAACTAAATTATACTGTGAGTTATTTCAAATTTTTATGTATTAAAGTTATTTACATTGGTTTTGTACTTTTTACGTGATACGTGAACAAAGAAAAACACGATAAGAGATGGCGCTGATACGAAAAAAAACGCGCTATTGAAATTTATTCTTGATGATATATAGTGTATAAAACGGAGGTTTTAACAGATTTATAATTTGTATAGATACCCTTTGACCCCACTCTCGAGTTTATTACTAAATCTTTGAACCAGTCTCTGAGATGACGAATAATATGACTCAACGAAAGATTCATGTAAGAAATGGACGTAACGCGATGTCTTTTTTTGGGTGCGTTTTTGTTAATTGTTTATCATTATTTTAGTCGGTCGTTTCTTTTTAAAAAAATTGCTAAAAAACTATTCACTCATTCACTATCTCATATGCGACATGTGTTCAGATGCCAATAGCATAGAAAACTTCTGCTGGTACCACCTGCGTCCGTCCCACTCGCACGCGCCACACACAGCTGTTGCGTAGGCGCATGTGTTGAACTTCTTAGGTATTTTCGTACAAGTATTCGTTATAACTTTGGGAACTTCGGGTATTTAACATTGATCTAAGTAGAAGACAAACTCTAAGTAGAAGACAAACTTATTTGCTTAAACACATCACATCCTATAATAAGTGCAACAGTTTTTTTTTTTTTTACTAATGGATAGGTCAATCAGTTTCTAATATTGAACCTTTGAAATTATACAAAAAATAGTAGTATGTCTGATGATCTCACCGTTCGTCAATCTTGACAATGCACAGGACCGGTTGATGCGGGGCGAGGTATGGGGCGGACGGGGATTACACTGCAGGGTTTGTGCGATTCACGCACACCGCATGCCGTACGACCAGTCAGTACGACAGTAAAGTTGTCCGCCTCACGCGCGGCGCGCGCGCTCTTCTGACACAAACTTTACGTCTTTAGTCAAAAAATGTTCTTCTAGTCAAAATGTAGTGTAGTGTCGAAAAAGTCATGAAATAGTACTTACGCAGTGTCCTAAAAGGAGATTGGTTTTGTAAAGTTTACATGCTACGGTCCAAAGAACAATGCTGTGGGAAAAAATAACGTTCAGCTGGCATCGGCTGTCGTTCCCAGCTACCTACCTACCTCTCTCCCCCCGCGAACTGGGTGCCGGGTTCAATGTGCCTCTCTGCGTTTATTCATCGTTTGTGGGAAAAGTTGACCCCCGTTTTTAAATTTTATTGTTAACGAATTCACACGATTTCGTTTTTATGACTGCATCTAAGATTATCAGATTTTTAATTATTTTACTTCAATGGATATATATTCCTTACCGGGCAACCTAATTTGTTGTGACAGTGTTTTGATCAATTAATTTAAAATTAAATAAGAACTTTTAACAGTTTTTGTAAGAACATTTGTAAGAACTAGTCGTCTAGGTTAAAACTACATACCTACATACCACAGATTTACAACATTGTTTAAAGCTTTGTCGTGGCTGTATGGTATCGAATTCATGAATTAAAATATTTTGTCAAATGAAAACTAAACGTACGTTTAGAAACGAGTTTACACGTGAATATATTGCGAAACATCCGTTATAGCCGTGTTATGTTTCAAATGTGCTGAGTTGCTTTGTTCGTGCTTTTTGAATGAATAAAGTGAATATGTGAAGTTAGTTCAGTGTGTGGAGATATTGCCTAAAATTTGAAAGGAATCTTCAAGATGGGTAACCAGGGATCTTCACCACATGAGCCGCTTGATCGCGTCCAATCGCAGAATGCAGATCTGAAAATGGTTCGATAATATTAAAATTTTTAATATAGTAACTTTCTGTCTACAAATATGAATAAAGGTATACCGTATACTTCTAGTCAACAAATAGCTTTATATACATATAGTTTCTGATTAAACTCGAATACAATACGTGACATCATTATGAATACGTGAAATGTATATTCATTTCCTGATAGTTGGTTTTATTTAATCATTTGTCTTTTGTTACACCATATCAGCGTCCATTTTTTTTAATTTTTTTAAATACTCAACGGATTATTAATGGTAGACAATTTTAGCGATTTTTCTACCCAACGTTTGGTGAGATTTCGTGAGATTTTGTTCGACGCATTCCCCTAATCTCACGTGAGATTTTTTAAATGCATATTGTAATGTAAATGAGTTAATCAGCGCTCGATTACATTAAACTTATTAAAAAAACTATTTTCTAATATTTATATTTTGTTATTTAAGACTACTTAGGATTAGTATTTAAGATTCTTTATGATAGAAAAATAAATTACGTGATATTTGCCGAGACCACCTTCTCCCCCACGTTGATTGAGTGAGACTTCACTCTACCCCCCCCCCCCCCCCCCCTCAACGCCTCACGTAATCAATTAATGCCCAATTACCTAAATACTGTCATATAATTTTTTTTAATATAATTCTCAATATAAAATTAGCTGATTAAATATGTTTTTGAAGAAAATAGATATACTATCCTGCAAAAGTGATTAATTGATTATCATTTATATTAAAAAATATATACCATAAAAGTGTATAAAATACGTGACCTTAACGTATTCTTACTTCTTGCAAGATTAAAAAAAGGACTTGTAATTAGAATCAGAGTAATTGGATGTAATTGAATGAATGTTTCTCTTCCTTTAAATTGGTTACATAAGTCGTAGTAATTGATTTAATCTAATCGTCGTCGTCTGCACAGTTGACATAAAGTTGCGGAGACTGACCGGTATTTTCAAGGTTAATAAAATGAAATAGCCTTAATATAAAAGAACGAAATTCATCTATATCGAAATAATCTGTAATTTAATAAATAAGTAAGTACAGGTTGTATATAAGACAATAACTTTTTTTATTTACAATTAAAATAATTTCAGGTTTTATATATTACTGTGTTTAGCTGTGCCCCGCGGTTTCACATACGTTAATTTGAGGAAAAAACGTACTTAAATATTTTTAAACCATTATTAACCAACCAAAGAGAAGAAAATACTAGTTTTCTCCGCAAACTGATCTTGATTAGGTAACATAATTATAGTTTTCCTTGTGAAAAGCAGTCTTGGCGTAAATCGATTCCTATGTGCTTAAATGTTTACCCCTGTGCTTTATTAGGTATTTAATTGTTACAGCAAACGATAACCCTGGCGATTTGCACCAGCCACCAGCGCGCGGCGCGAAACACATAATTTCATTTGATTTTACATTATCTCCTTAATTATGGGTCCAAATTAAATGCTATAAAGGACAAAGTTTATCTTCATAAAGTTGCCTTGTTGATGAAGTAGGTATTTATAATTCGTAAGGATTCATATGCCTTATTAGCCATGATAATGTAATTAAATCACCTTTTTTTTATCATTATTCCGTTGCGGAGTTATTTCAAAACTATGATATCTTCTAAGATATTCATTGAAATCAAATGATATTAAGGACAATTTTGTTTAAAAAAATAGTTGTGATGAATAACCTATTTATTTGGATAAGAATTTATATGTCTATACAACCACCGTGTCTATAAAACCACCTTCACAAAAAAAAAACCACATTATTTTAGAACAAACTTGATTACTTTTATAAAAAAAGTTATAATGAGTCAACCTCAAGAGGTAGATGATTTATGCTGTCGCGGACTATTTTTTAGAAATTTTAATGTCAATCAATTCCGTTATATATGATTTTTGCGTAACTTTAACCATTTACGCCGGGTACGCAACGGAAGCTCTCAAAAAAGAATGTTCCCGTTTTTGTAACGTTTCTTATGATTGCTCAATTCCTATTGGTCGTAGCGTGATGTTATATTGCTATAACCTCGGTAAATGGACTATCTAATACAAAAAGAATTTTTCAATTCGAACCAGTAGTTCCTGAGATTAGCGCGTTAAAACTAACAAACTCCTCAGCTTTATATATAAGTAATAGAAGTAATAGATAATAGATTATGGACATATAAAATACATATATACCAACGTCCAGCCACGGTCGATTTAAAAAATAAATAATTTCTCGTGTCGCAGTCATTTTAATTAAATTATTCTTTATGTAATATACATATTTAATGATTTAGTCTTCGATTACAAGAATTAGGTGTTCTCCTTTTCATTCCAATTAAGGTTATTAGTCATCGATAACTTTACACTTCACTATTTACTTCACTATTTTTTTTTACAAAATTATCCTATTTGTGTGATTTTTAAATTATATTATTATTTTTGCACTTTAAAAAAAATGCAATAATGAGTATACAATATTTGTTAGCAAAAGTGGCTATATAATATTGTATTACCATTATTTGTCAAGTTATTATTTTTAATATAATGTAAAAGATATTATTTATACAGTAGACGTCCCGCGCAGTTTCACCCACGTTAATGATAACTACTACATTCCATGATGTCGTAGCTTGATGTTTAGTAGCCTATAACCTTCCTCTGTATGCAAGCTGTTTAAAGAAAAAAGAATTAGCAATCGCTTAAACCTTTTTTAAGGTAAAACAATATGATAAATAAAATAAAAGTTTAACATTTTACTGGCCTTTTTAAGTTTAGTATAAAATAACAATTTAAGTGTTTACATAGTTAGATATATAATCACGAAGTATATAAAATCGCAATTTGTTTACATTGTTAATTTTTTATTTTCTTATTTTGATGAAACAATGTTTTGTGACATAAAGAAGTTTGACGCGAATTTAAGCGAAAATCTAGATGTTATTTCCAGTTGATTTCTGGAAATAACATCTAGATTTTTTTTTTTTTTTTTTTCATGTTGAAAATAGCGCCACGATAAAAAATCGACGAATAATAAGTTCTTTTTTTTTTTTGTAAACAGCATGTAAAATGATTACTTTGTGTAAATCTTTAAGTTGGTAATATGTACCATTTACACTTTTTATAAAGTTAGTAATAATATTTAACTATACATAACTCTACGCACCATCTAAAATAATATACGGTAGGTAATAAAATTTTGTATATAGGTATAATCTAAATAATATATCTTGTAAAATCCAAACCTTACGTAAAAATTCAGTGTTCTATATACCGTTTTATTTATAAACTCAATAAATTCGTATGTCATTCTCCTACCCTGATTCCACTTTACTCGTATATATGGGGTCAGCACAACATGTTCTTTTCTTCCATTTCCTTCATACCTCTGTATCTGCCATCTTACTTTAATGGCATTTTTCTCTTCTCATAGCATTTTCCCATACCACGCTAATTAGATTAGATTTTTTTTGCTATCTATCTAATTGTAAGACGGCAAGAAAATTATTCATAATACTACTTTACTGTATGTAGTAGTTCTATATCATCATCATATTGTCTTTAGAATAATTGTTGATTTGCGTCAGTGTCTTACAAGTAAAAAAAATTACAGATTCATATCGTGTAATACATTCGATCGTCTGACGCTAAATTGTCCGATGAATACGCTCGTATTTAAATATAACTACCAGGAAAACGTTGTGATCGCTTGTATATGACAAAACTACGTAAGTACACGTTTCGTAGACACGTAGACGTATACCACACATATATTGATATTTTTTTTTAATCTTATCTTCGTCGACCAATTACAGGTGACTTATTTAGGCTTTCCTTATTTTTAATAGAAGATAAAATATTTAGTATCTTGAATACTGACTGCATTGCGACATTATTCAATATTTACTTACCTCTCACAAAACAACCACGTTTCTATTTTTACCTCGATTTTACGCTACAATTAAATTTTTTTCAAAAATTTTTTGTTTCCTTATATTATTTAGAATAGTTGTAACGAATCGCAAAGAAATAAAGTTTTTTAATTTTCCCTATCTATACGTAACATTGTATGTGCATTGTGGTTAGTTTAAAAATAGTTTTTAGAATACGTTTTGTGTCGATATTTATGGTTATTGTTTCGCACTTTTGATTCGCAGCATGTTTAAGTATATTAAAAAATAGGTACTATTTTTTATCGTATTCACTTTTTTAAAGTGAAAATTGAATAATATTAATACTAAAGATGTCAACTAACAACCCTAGTTGTAATATCTTATAGCGCATTTTTTAAAGGATATTTTAAAAGTATGTAGTACCAAGTTTTCTTGAAGCTCATAATCAGCCTTAAAATATCGTTTAGTTAGAGATCATTAAAACAACAGCTGCGCGTCATGCCTCTAAACAACACCTGCTTCTTCTACATCAGAATTGATTGAAGCTTCGTCCTAACATCCTCTGTTTTCTTATAATACCATTAAAAAATCAAAAGCTATTATTATATATAATTTTATTTTTTTTGTGTGTCATAATTAAACAAATTATTTTATCGATAGAGGTTATCGAATAAACTCTTCCATTTTCTTGTCAGACCAGTCAAAGTAACACAAAGTTTTATGTAATCATCCAGTCAGATAAAATTTAAAGAAATGTCTTTAAAGTGACGTCACGCATTACGTGACAAATACATAATCAATTCTTAGTCATTTTTATATATTTTAACTTTAAAAAATATTTTTTAAAAATACTTTTTGTAAAGCGATTGGTTGGCTAGAAAGTAATTCTAACTCAAAAGGAATTCGAATTCGATCGGAAAGGTTATTTGACAATAAAACTCATGCTATGACGCATAGTTTTGGAGCATTAACAAATTATATGAGTGTGAAACCGCTCGGATAGTCTGATCTTTATATAAAACTATAGAGTAGTATATAGACTTTAGAGTAGTCTGTATATATAGATGAAGTAAGTACTCGCATTGTACATACATTAAGTAGGCACATGCGTGGGATCTTCTAAGTACCTACGACTGGAACCTTTCAGTTCACCGCCCACTGAAAGCCATATAAACACAATGGTGTCTATTTACACAGTGAACACATATCGTCCTACCTACTCGTATTTGCTTCGCTGCCTGTCCCTCCGTTTCTTAAGCAAACAGCTAATGTTAACGTTAGCAAGTGCAACGGCTAGTATTATTATACATTACTGTAGTTAGGTGTTTTTGACGTGAAAACTTCTTATAAATTGATGAATGCATGACTCATTGTGTCACGTTTCACGAGCGAGAGCGCGGAACAAGCAATAGAGAGGCACGATCGGGTTCGTCTTGTTACGCATCTCTCTTCCCCACCATCGGCAGATGCGTCCGAGTAGAAGAAAAAATATTTGAATTAACGAGTGCAAATAAATTTTAATTTATCGAAAAAAATCGTAATTTTTAATTAACTCCTTTGTATTATACAAAATAATGATAATTAAGTGATAATAATTCAATTCAATTAATTAAAGTATGCAATTTTTCATCAATGTTTTCTTATGACGTTATCACGTAAAATTATCGGCCGTAAACCGACTTTACAGACAACTAATTTTTATTTTAAAAAGGATTTTGATTGTAACCTTCAATGTATAAAATACAATTTATAATCTGCATTCCGATTCTCGTGTTGTTGCAAATTGACTAATCAAATGTTATGTATCTTTAATTACTAATCAAATGTTAAATTAATGTTAAATTAATTGACTAATCAAATGTTATGTATCTTGTATCTTTTGATTTGATCAGTTTGTCTCATATGTATATATTTTGATACTCTTAATTCCAATTAATTAGGTAGGGTACCTACTACACGTTTTGACGTATGTTTGAATAAAATAATAAATGTATATAATTTGTATAAATCAAAAGATAAATATTTTCACTGATCTCTATTTAAGTAGAACTTTCACTAAAACATTGAGGTTTATGAAGGGGTCTCGGCGAAAATAAACTCCCGAAATTGTGGCGAAGTCAGTTTGTCTAGAGAAAGTTTTGTGTTCCTAGTGTCGAACAAATATTAGATGAAATTACCATTTGTTAATTAACATTTCGGTAACAGTTATCATTAACTCTCTATTAATGTTTTATATGTTTATCTATTGATTTAAACGCGCTAATTTCCAATTTGAAACAATATGTGCTGAAAAACCCGCTTACGGAGATTTTAGACGCATGATTTCATACTACCTGTATAATTCATTTAAACATCGAAGACCTAATTTTATAAAATACTATACCCTGTGCAAGATGGGTCGGATTTTTGTTTCGACCGTTGTAACATTGTACAAGCGTCTATTATTTACAGTGTTCCTGTTTAAATTTTACTTTGAAGCAATGAAAAGTCTTAAAACTTTCGGACGACGCTTAAATCTTTAGGGACTTTTGTGTTATATATATATTTTAAATATTTTTACAATTTTTAAAATCATTTAAATTAAGAAAATAACATGTTCGTCATTGCAAAGTTATGTCGATCAGAAAAATTTACATCTGTCAAAAAGATCATGCTAACTTGTACAGGGTATAGGAGTTATTAACAATTTCGCCTGTGTTAAGTTTTGATACTTGTCAGATTGGTTGATATTTATGGTAACTACAATAATCTAATAAAATCAAAAAAGTCCTTATGCAAGTAGGCTTCAAAAGCACTTTTGTCGTCATTTTACAAAGTATATAATGTTTCTAATTAATTTAATGTGAAGCTACCACCGATTCGGAATGTAGTTTCTGCTGAGAAGAATCGGCAAGAATACTCAATATATAATGTGATAGGACTCTTTAATGATAAAAAAAAAAATCGAAATCGGTTATGTACTTTTAAATTTCATTGGTAACAACCATACAATTCTTTACAATTATCGTATAATTGCAAACACAACACAGCAAAACAGCGACAAATGACTTGAAAACCGATACTTAGGCATATTTTAATAAAGAAATCTTACACAGAATAGGGCATATGCAAGTGATTTAAATTTACTTGTTTTAATTTTTCTTATAATTTACGGTCCTGGCTAATGTCATGCCATGCCATAGGTGTAATCACCTAAGCCATTATTTTCTTATTTCGTTTGTATTACATTGCATAAAAATGTAATCAAAAAGTGTAAAATAAGTGAGCGAAAATTTACGAAACGCGCCACCAATGGTCGAAAAAATATGACAACACAGTACATCGTGTACCTTTATGACGACCGCATATTATATCACATCGAACCCAAATTTAACGTCTGCTGAGGTCAAAGGAGTGACAGCTGTAAAGTAAATTATTATCATACGTGATATTTTTTAAGCTACTGGGTTTTGATGCATACGTGCACTCAGTAATATTTACCCAAACATAACTTCAAATGTTGCTTACATGGAAATTATATAAAGATATTATTCTAATAAATTAAAATGAATTTTAGGTGTATGATTTGTTAAAGGAGACTGAAATCAAATACTTGGTAAAGCCGCTGAGGATAGGCAGAAATATTACGTACCTACGATTAGAGGTCCAAAAGTTATGCACACGCATGGCTTCGAATCACTAGTCCATGCAATTTAGTCCAGTGGCTGGCTCCAAGTGATTTTTATTTGTTTCCCAATTTAAAAAAAAGACTTAAGGTGAAGGAAATTTTCCGACGACAATGGGGTAAAGGAGGCAATTTTGGCTCATTTTGATCTGTTCTCATAACCTTACACCATAGTATGGAGGGTGGAGATAAGGAGCACAATCTCATTGGCTGTTTGATGTAGTAGAGGGTATGATCTAAACATAACTGTTTATTGATTTTATATGACTTGAAAACTAAGTCTTCTAAGTAGAAGCTGAGTGGAAGTAGTAAATTATCGAAGTCGATATTTTATATATTTTAACGACGTGAAAAGTTAAACAAACTAATTAAAAAATATATGCATATTCCCTATTATGTCCTCTAGAGTGACCCATACTGCGCGTCACGTTTCGTAACAAGATGTACACATCAATACAATCACATACATTCATATTTATTGAAATAGTCTTTTTGCCGTAATCATTTATTACACAAATAAAACATAACTTGCAAGTCTATTTACTCAGGACCAGAGCAGTAATCATAATTAATAACTTATGGGTATCAAAACTCGAACGGATAAAGCCATTTAGTTCTTATCAGGATGAAATTGCACAAGTTTTACGTATTTTATTTCCATTACTATAGGAAAACGTACACCTAATTAACATAACATAAATTTAAATATATAAATAGGTACATAAAGGACAATTAAAAGTTTCCACATAATAGTATTTTTTTAAATGTTTTTAACTGATCTTTAAAAATAACGAAGTTATGTTGTTATTATCTACATATTGCTATAATGCCTTTTTTATAAAGGGCAAATGCTAGTCGGACTCGCATACGAAGGGTTCCATACCATTATCTATAAAAACGGCAAAAAAAAATTCTGTTGTATAGGAATCCCCCTTAAATATTAATTTTATTTTAGTTTTATTAGTTATTTTTAAAGTGAATAATAAACTCAATATTCTGTGAATATTTCAAGCGTCTATCTTGTCGTTATCAATATCGAGCAAAAAAGACAAAAAAAAAAACACGTTTGTTGTATGGGAGCCTCCCTTAAATATTTGTTTTATTTTAATTAAATTATTTATTTTTAAAGTTAATATATAACTAAATATTCTGTGAATAAAAGTCAAGCGTCCACGTCGTCGTTGTCTGTTCCCCTTATCAATATCGAGCAAAAAACGAGCAAAAAATCACGTTTGTTTTATGGGATCCCCCTTAAATATTTTTTTTTATTCTGTTTTTTAGTATTTGTTGTTATAGCGGCAACAGAAATACATCATCTGTGAAAATTTCAACCAACTATCACGGTTCATGAGATACAGCCTGGTGACTGACGGACGAACGGGCGGACAGCGGAGACTTAATAATAGGTTCCCGTTTTACCCTTTGGGTACGGAACCCTAAAAGGATGTGCTGACTTGAATTATTTCATCAAACTTTAGTCGGTTTTTTTTTTATAAATTTGCAGTATGATAATTTTGAGATTAGCTATTTTTGGGATTTCCACTTTTTAGGCGATGAAATTAAGGACGAAAATTTTGCATTGAAGTTATAGGCATAAGTATAAAGGTTTTTTTTTTGAGCTTATTATTAAAAAGTAATAAATATCTAAATACGTGTAACAGTGTTTTTGAGAATAATTCTTAAGGGGGGAAATGAGTCAAAAAATGTTGTATGAAAGTTTTGTTATTTTTAAGAATAGAAATGAAACTTTATTTTTGAGCTTCGGTTATGAAACAATAAGTGCGTGTTTCAGCGTATTTTTAAATAAAGAGTATTTTTTAATTAATTAACACATTCGCTGCCGGCCACTCGGATCCGAGAGTATATGAAATACTGCTGGCTACTACTAAATGGCTGTACTAAATACTACTGGGCAATACATAAATCTTGATTCTAAATAGGTTTTGCAATAAGGTTAACAAGTTAGGTTTCGGCTAAAAACAAAAAAAAACCTTTAAATACTTTTATTTTAATAAGGATTTATTAGCAAGTAGGTATGCTTTCCTAAACTTACAAACAACTAATACATATCTGTTTTTTTAGTGTTGTCAGAATTAACCAGAAAAACTTTTTCTGTCCGACTGTGCTTAGAGATAATAATAATTATATAATAAAGTTACCTTTGAACTATAAAAAAAAAACAACTTAATATACTCGTATAGTCCGCCTTGAAATTATACGCTGTCGTATGAAAGTTCAATGTCGATTGTATTATTAGTTTTTATGTAACATGAAAAAATACTGTTAAAAATACTTTTTTTTTTTTAAATATTACACAGGATTATTATTTTCTTTATATATTTCCTATTATCGTTTTGATATATTGTATGATTAAATAATTTATTAAATTGTAATTTCAGAAGTCGTCAGTCCGTAGTTCACTAAGGCGGGCGCGCGCCGGGACCGCGCTGTCGCCGCCGCGCGCCGGCATGGAGCGGCTGCGACGCTCCTTCCGCGAGTCGTTCCGCCGCCGCAAGGGCTCGCCGCCCGAGTCCGCGCGCCCGCACCAATGGCACGCGGACGACGCCGCCGTGCGCGCTGGCACGTGTACGTTCCCCGTTAAATACCTCGGTTGTGTCGAGGTCTTCGAGTCCCGAGGAATGCAAGTCTGCGAAGAGGCGCTAAAAGTTCTCCGAGTAAGTTAATTTTATAATCAGTCTAAATTATCAAACCGATTTTATTAATGGTTATATATCGTCAATGATTTACAAGAGGCAACTCTAAACTCGCATTAAAGAGTAGATGATATCACCTTCAAGATAGCTGAATGTGAGTTGAAAATAAACATGCACTGCTGGTAGTTTTATCTTGTTTTGAATTGACTTGTCTGTTTGTTCTGTGTTCGCAACTCATATATGTATCTGACGGTAATGTAGACATTTAAATTTATGATATAATGATTAATTCATGATAGAAATCATATTGATATAAGGTATATAATATATAGCTTAACTGCAAGCCGTTATAACTGTATTTAATTAATAAAAATATTATTTAATGAGGTGTGATGTGTAAAATTCTGAAAGTACAACTGTACCGAACATTAATAAATAGTCTAAATATTCCTCTTCCCTCTTAAAAATACAGTCAGTATGAAAATACAATCCTGTTTATCCATATTAATTAAATTTTTCAGTAAACAAAAAGTTACATTGATATCATGTTTTCCTTGAACTCATACAAGTGCAGACAATTCCTTATAACGAGCCAGATCAATTACTAGTATTACATATATACCTAAGTACTTCTGAATCCGCCAGAATGGCGCTTGCAAAGGAAGTTAGGATTTTTTTCAAAGATGTATTAGTAGCACAAAATTTTAAATTAGACAAAAATAAAGTGGCGTTACAAAACATCACAGGAAGTTCTCCTTGAGTCGATTCAGTTTTTTTTCATTTTTTTTTTTTTTTCATTATAATATGGTTGAGTTGAGTAGAAGGTTACTTGTTTTTTGTGACATCGCTAAAAAAGTATCTCTTTTATAAAGAATTCCAGGCGACGTCCCGTTCGTGCGGTTCTGCACGTTAGCGGAGACGGATTACGAGTAGTGGAAGAGGAGACTAAAGGACTTATAGTAGATCAGACTATTGAGAAAGTCTCTTTCTGTGCGCCCGACAGAAATCATGAACGAGGGTTCAGGTATGCAGAAAATATTCCTTATAATTTATAACGTAGGTAACTTTTTTATAACATAAATTGTTGTTATTTGTTATAGTAGAAAATTTTACAACACAACGATATGATGAAGCTATAATGGATTTTGAAAATTATATGAAACAATCCAGGAAACATTAAAAATGGCAGTATCTCTAATAAAAATATTCGAACTAATTCATGACACTAATAAACAAGCCTATTTAACATACGAGAACCCATATTTTGATGTATATTTCGGCAAACATAACAACAAATATTACATCAGGTGATATTTTTACTAGTACAAACTTTGGCTTTGAAATATGAACTATAAATTACTAGTTCCATGACTGGTCTGGCAAAATGCCATAATTTGCTAATTTTATCACTTAAAATCACCTAACTACTTGTAATAAGGATGTTTTCATTACAATCTACGTTACGGTCGCGAACAGTTGTGGTTTCCTAAGACAACAATTTGTTTTATACACATTTGTGTTCTCTTTATAACGCAATCGCACATTGAAACGTAAACAACAGATATCTTATAATAGCTAGGGAGTTGGTGGCAATTTAGGTATATGATTTCATCGTCGTTGATACCAAAATGTAATGTAGTTTAGACCTATGTTAACTAGAAAAAATAAGCGGTGAGTTCAGGTAGCTCTGATTTTTTTAAATAAATAATTTCGAAATTTTAAAAGAAAAAAAAACTGTCAAAAATTAGATTATCGTTTCTGCCATCAGTGATATCTTATTAAATACATTTTATAGATAGTGAAGTTAAAGTCAGGATGGTGGGAATTTTTGTTAAAATAATTATTTAAATATAAAAAAATAAATTTAAAGTGTAAAAAAAAAACCTGATCTCGCCACTTATTTTTTCTAGTTAACATAGGTCCAGACTACATTACATCTTGGTATCAACGACGATGAAACCATATACCTAAATTGCCACCAGCTTCCTAGCTATAATTCTTTATTGCAATTAAATTCCAATCGACCCTGTAACAATTTCGGGTCCTTGATAAAAAAATACTAATGAATATAAATTGCTCTTGATATTAAATACGGTCACGTTTAATATGTTTTTCTGTAATTTAATATGATTGATATTCATTGTTAATAACCAAAAATACTTTTAATTTCTCGCTATTTCGTCCTGATATTTACGTTGAAGATAGTATTATTTGCTCGTCGAAATTCCTAAATAAACAACTCGAAGTCATTTAACAAGTTTTATCTGTTAAAAGTATTAAAATATATTCAACGTAAATAAAGTAAATCCCGTTAGTTATGTAATACGCTGATTCTTTTAACCGTATCTTTCTGTGGTGAAACCAAATAAATGTTAGTACCATAATTTTACAAGCCGCCGTGATATAATATCTTTATGTTATGTACATAGAGACAAAGTTCTTTTTATTATTATTTTATTATACTTTGCGTAATATATTAAGACAATAAACCACTTGTTTTCTATATAACTATTAATAAAATAGGATGTGTAATTTTAAAAGGTTATAATATGCACGAGTTGTTGTTGATAATAACTGTAAATTAATATTTCAATATATAATTATATATTACAAGCAGTGCCGGATAAGGTAAGCGCGGGGCCCGTAGCAAATTCTGGATGACAATACCGTTAACTTTCCTGTACCTGTTCTTGGAGCAAGTGCACGCACACGAAAAAAAAATGGATTTCGATATGTGGGGCTCCGTTTCGCGCGGAGCACCCTTCGCGCGGGGCCCGTAACATTGCTACTCTTGCTACGTGGTTAATCCGGCACTGATTACAAGTCTGCTGTATGTTGTGTGTATGTAGTTAGGTATATGTATTAAAAAAGTATTCAAATAAGATAATTCATCAAATGTTTCAAATTCATTGTTTGCATTAAATTATTAATAACTGAATGAAAGTTACTAATACAGTTATGCTTCTAATAAAATATCTTTCTCGATAGTAAAATAAAACTTTGGTAGGCGTAAAGTAGGTATACTTTGTACACATATTCTTGGAGGTATTAGAAGTAACATAGGATACTTTTTATTAAAAAAACAATTTTTTTTACGAAAGTTAAAACAAATGTTTGTCAAATATTTCAAAATCTAGCAACTTCATCGCCATCTAGCATTCTTGGAATGAAGTTCCAACCCTGAGTACTGTAATACCGTTACACTGTATTACCGACAGTCACGTCAATATCCAATCAAATTGACTATAGTTTCATATAATAAAACGCACGTAAACTCCAGTTACATATGCCGCGACGGCACCACGCGGCGCTGGATGTGCCACGGGTTCCTCGCGTCGCGCGACAGCGGCGAGCGGCTGTCGCACGCGGTGGGCTGCGCGTTCGCCGCGTGCCTCGAGCGCAAGCAGCGCCGCGACAAGGAGTGCGCCGTCTCCATGAGCATCGACGCCGCCAGCCACGCCTTCACGCGACAGGGATCTTTCAGGAAATCGGGTAACTAATTAAATTGATGTTGTTTTCAAATTTATTCCCAATAGGGAAAGGCAAAGGACTATAGTCCTTACAGCCTAGTCTTGGAAGAGTTTTTATTTTTATTTTTTTTAATGAATATAGCCAGCTGGCAAATGGGGGGTAAATCATAACGGAAAATGTGCAGCATCGAGGGAGACAAACTATGGTAAAAAAAGTGTGTGTGTGTACTTATTTACGCACGTAAGGAGTTATACTTTTTTGGCGTAACAAATAAAAAATCTTTCTAAAAATACTATGTTTGTAGAAAAAAAAAATGACGACATAATAAAAAAAGGTATTTAAAACATTGAAAGTTTTATTATAACGCATTATCTAGTTAAATAAAATTTATTTAAATATCATTTTAAAAAAAACTAAAATGTTGACTAGCTGATTTCAGGGTGTCGGTTTTTCGTCACAGTGTGCGCACGCGCATCGTAATAATTTACTCTCATCATTTTTCCCTAACTCGCCAAAAGAACTTAAAAATGAATTTGAAAAGAAAAGCGAATAAAAATATTTAAATGAGGATCAACAACCTTATGATATTTATTTTATTAAAAATAATAATATCCGATCTTATTTTCTTTATACAAGACAAATAATAATAGCAAATTAATAAAAACATTTATATATTAATTGTTATTATAAAGTGTTTTTATTTCTAACTTTTTTTCCAAACTGAAATATCATTTGCTTATTAACTCCTAAGATATTCATTTAACAACATAAGTCCCCGCGTACTTGTATAAGTACAAATTAACGATAGCAGTTGGGACTTGACATTTAAGTTACATAGATGGCGTAACTGCCTAATGTACTTACACAAGTACAAATTTTTCCCTCTCCGTTTACCGGTTTTTTTTTTATAGCGGCAGCACTGCTACGGTCATTCTCATTTTATATTCTCTGGTCGAGGTGCTATATAAAAATCATGTCGAATGCCTTGCCCACTCTGATATCGGTTGGAAATTCTACTCTCGAAGTTATGAATCGTATTATAAGATTCTGTAGGCTCTAAGTTATTTATTAGTTGCTGAGATAAGTCCAGGAATCAGCATAATCGAGTATAGGCAGAAGAAGGGTGTGAGCCAGAGATAATTTAGTTTTTGTTGGTAACAGATTTTTCCATCTTCTTAGTCCGCCTAAAGCATAGAAGATCTTATGGCTAAGTTCAGAAATGTGAGGCGCCCAGGATAAAGTACTATCCATTACTATATCTAAGTTCATTACCGATTCACAATACTCTAAACAAACGCCATCAAATAAAATTGAAGGAAGAAGAGGAAAGTAAATTTTGTGTAGTTCTTTTGTATTACCGAAAATACATACTTGAGACTTACTAGGATTTACAGACAACTCAAACGACTTACTCCAGCCCGGCTAGCATGCTCGCACGACAAAATTTTGCCTACCCCTTTTCTCGTATTATCTCTCTATGTCTACAGTAGCTAACATGCGTGCACGTGATACTCTTCTCGTTACGTCAATAGAAGAGATAACATTAGGTTTTAGATATAGCAAGATTTAAGTGTTTTTGTCAAGTCACGTGCGAAGAGATATCGGCCTATACCAGCTCGGCGAGTGCTCAAACTCGAGGAGCTGCAGTAAACGTCGCACGTCGTGTTTTCGTTTAATATTGTTAAAGATAATTTAATAATTTGAATAGTATTTTGATGTAATTTAATAGTGTTTTAATATAAAAGTGTAAAATAATATGGTTTACTGTACAGTATGTATGAACAATAATAGAAAGAATAAAAACACATAATTTTTTTTCTATCCTAAATTTTATCCTCCTCATGTGCCAACCCTACCAAAATAGGTATAAATTTTGCTCGCTTCTTAGAAGCGTTGTCTCCGTTTCGTTTCCTTAGTGATGTGGTATGTCGTGTCGCCGGCAGGTATAACGAGCCGGCGCACGTCGGAGGCGGAGCCGGCGAGCCCGCCCGCGCCCGCCCCGCCCGCCCCGCCCGCCGCGCCGCGCGCCGCGCCCGTCAACCCGTTCGCGGTGGAGCGGCCGCACGCCGCGCCGCACCTGCTCGAGCGCCAGGGCTCCTTCCGCGGCTTCGCGCATCTCAACAACAAGTACGATACGCCCTGTTCTTATACTCTGTTTATTCCTTCTAACTAATTTGTTTAATAAACTAAGCAACTAAGGCAACAAAGGAGTGGAGGCCCCTTGGCCCCAAATTATTATAATATATAATATAGAAAAGTTGCTTACTAGTGTTTACTAGTCTTAATGTGACATTTTTTCTTAAGTCTCTATTATGGGGGCGCCTCTTTTATGGAGGCCCTCCCCTAAATCCGGCCCTGTCTATGCGCTGTACTGTGATATTTTATAACCTCTAATAAACAGATTAACTCAACTCTTCTCGTACAAAGTAGAATTTGAATGGTCGATTGATAGACTTAAATTCGCCTTTATAATGTTATATGTATAGACATAACTCATTCAGTAGAATATTTCTCATCTTCGAACTAAGCGTCTTCTTTTAGAAAGGTCATATTAGTAATAAATGTTAATAAATTTATTCCAGTTCACCGTTCAAGCGTCAAATGTCTCTGCGTATCAGTGAGCTGCCGTCGAACCTGGAGCGCCAGCGCCTCGGGCTCGGCTCGCCCGACGCGCTCGCCGCGCTGCCCGCGCCCCCCGCACCCCTCGCACACCCCACACCCGCCGCACCCCCCGCGCACGCCACTCTGCCCGATGTTGCTTCTATTGAGGTACTTACTACACCTACACCTTTGAATAATAAACAGAGAGATTAGCCCTCATTCTCAGTCGAGTGAAGAGAACTAGGTAAAAAAGTTAGTTTAGTTAAGTTAAATGGAATTGCCAATTTGATTTTTATTCTGATTGCACAATACTGTATTTGCTTATAAAGATTTAACTATAAGGTAAAGACCTCCCTGCTTAAAAAGAAGGTCAGTTGTTCCGAGGCGGATTCGCCCGCGTCGTGTCTCAGAATTTTCATAAGAAATACTACTGGTTTTCTCACGATGTTTCATTAAACCTAGTGCGAGTTGTACTTTAAAGAAATTTACGAAAGCATTTATCTCAACGACAACCGTTCTGGTGGACTCGGGTCAGATATTTGTTTTTGTGTAAATATTTGTTTCTGTCTGTCTGTCTGGTCTGGTCTGGGCGTGTCCTTTTGAGTCTACCCACCGTCCCTCGGAGAGCACGTAAAGCCGGCGGTCCCGGTTGTTATCATAGGCATCTGATAGCGGTCGGTACTTATGGTAAGGATATTATTTGCCAAGTAGTAAAGCAGCGTGGTGAATTAAGCTTCAATCCTTCTTCTATATGGAGAAGATGCCTTCGCTCAGCAGTGGCTGGTTTACGGGCTGATACAGTACAGTGCAGTATTTATCTCTATATTATCCTCTCTTGCCCCCGCGCAGGAGGCGCCGGCGCCGGCGGGCGCGGACCCGGTGGCGGAGATGTGCCAGCAGCTGTCGCTGGGGCTGCGCGCGCTGGCGGAGGAGCCGGTGCCGGCGGCGGGCGCGCTGCCGCACCCGGACGCGTGGCTGGGCCGCGTGGTGCGCGCGCCGCCGCTGGCCGCCGCCGGCCGCGCCGCCTCCTTCGCGGGCCACTCGGCCGTCGCCACCAACCCCTTCCTGGCGCCCACGCCGGCGCGCCTCTAGACCCACGTGCTCCGAAATAAACAAAAATAACTTACCTGAATTTCACGAAACTACACAGGCTGACTCCCTAGAGATTACGTCGATCGTTAACGCTACGAGCAGTATAGACACATCACCAAAAAAACAGAACAGAGACAAAGCTTCTAAGGAGCGACCAACATTTATATCTATTTTGGTAGGGTTGGCAGAGTACGATAACATTTAGGATAGATAAAAAATAATGTTTCTAAATATATATATTTTTTCTTTCTATTATTGTTCATACACACTGTACAGTTAACCATATGCACACTTTTATATTAAAACACTATTAAAATTATTAAATGAAAACATGACGCGCGACGTGTACTGCAGCCCCTGAGTTTGAGCACTTTCCGAGCCGGTTCAGGCTGGTTTCTCTCCGTACGTGACGAAGCGCGAGTGCTCACGCACACACTCGCCTCGCAGGCTTGTATGAAGCTTTGTCTCTGTTCCGTTTCTTTACTCATGTGGTATAGACCCCTCGCTGCCTATAAAGCATATATGAAATGTTTATTTATTACAAAATGCTATTTAGAGACGAAGCAGTTTGGCCATGTACTAATTTTTGTTTTTTACGCTTTCTTTATAACGTTAAAAGTTACTTCATCGTGCGTTATATAGTGACCACGAAAAGGGGTCAACGTATATTTTTTTTTTTGCTTATACAGGATGACTGGTAAATTACTATCAATATTTAAGGAGAATACTCGGTACATGATTTTCATTCGAATTATGTAAAAAAAATAGGTACTTATCTTTTGACCAAATTTTCATAAATTTCAATTCAAGTAAATGAAGCGTTGACACTCTACAGTCATGCCGGCGGCACGTGCACAGGTTGTACTGTGCCGCTTGTTAACATCTAAAAATTGCCAAAGTTCACATCATTACCCCAGTCGACAAATTTGTTGCTTAAACGAGTAAAAAATCTTAGTATTTTTGCCTATCCTAAGCCAGGATTAAAGTATTAAGGGGGATTGGATCATGCTTGTTTATCCTGCTACCCTGTTAACACGTGGCGGCGTTTGGACGTAGGTAAACTACCTGTTTTGTGTCGAAAGTGCAGCTAGCTGCTAGGGTGTCCAGACAACGCGTACATAATTAGATAATTGTTGAGAAACTTTACTTAAAAGTTTATTAATATTTACCTGTTTTTTTTTTTACATAATTCGAATGAGAATCATGTACCGAGTAGTCTCCTTAAATATTGATAGTAATTTACCAGTCATCCTGTATAGGAGGATTCAAAAGAGGGTAAAAATCGCGGTCTTGCGTAATAAATAATAAGCAATTCCTAAACCTGACACATTTTAAGCGCTCCTGATAGAAATAAAACGGTTTAATTTTTGATTATTTACTTTATCTTATAAAAGCAAGTAGTGCAGGTTAATTTATAAAGATCAAATTATTTCACAAAAAAGATGCGATAGTACCTAAAACCTAATTATATAATGTACGTGATTTTGTCTTAGTGAACAACATACATTAATTATTGTTGATGTATGTATTTGTTATTGTTATGGACCAAGTCACATGTAAAAATACCTGGAAACATCCTGTTGGATAACAGCCGATCTTAAACGAACACATTAGTCCGCTGCCGGTTAGCGAAAAACGTTCCTGGAGTAATGAGTCATCAGGTGTTTTTATAATAATAACTTGGTGGACTGGCAGACCCATAGTTTTTCTTGGACCCAGACCAAAAACAAATACGTATTTAAATAACAATATCCGCTTCGAGCGTGAATCGTACACGCGACCGTTGGCGTGGGAATTGTAGCTGTCATCACCACTACTTTATGGTTAAAATAATATCTGACCGATGATTTACATTGTGGAGCTTATTCGTGGCTTCATCTGGCGCTCGACTCTACGATATCGGTGACCTCGACGACCGATAACGCAAACTACGGAGAGGTTACTTAATCTGTTGCGTAACTTAAAAAAAAGTTTAAATATTATTTACCGATGATTACTTCAATCATTAAAAATTTGAATATTATTACTTGATTGACACAAAATATTTAATACACATATCGATTGTTTCTAACTCGTAAGAAGGTAATTGGTACGTTCTTACTAAAGAAGACGCTACTCGTAATTGATGCTAGTATCATAATGTATCGCTAAATTAAATTTCGGATTTAATGGTAGCGTAAAAATCCTAATTAATCTGATTAGTACATACTACTAACTATTATAGAACTTAAAATATCGAATTTGTTGACCGAAAAATAACAGAAAAATTAAAAGGCACAACGTACTTTACTATTCAATGTTTTTAAGACGTACTTTATTTTTTATTTATTTTATGGATGCCGTTAAAGCAAATACTTCTTATTCTAAATACGTTGGTAATGCATTCAAATATAAATAATTCGTCCTTTATGTAAAATTTATTCAACGATTTTTATCCGACCCTATGTGTGAATTATTCAGAAAATCATTTGTATTCTTTGTTCGTGTTTTATATCTTGTTACTTTAAGACAAAATTATTATTTTATATTTACAAAATGTACTGTAACCATACGTAAATGAAACTAGGTAATGCTCAAATTATTTATATACTGTAATAGTTGTGTTAGAAATCAATATTAACGGAATCCGTCATATTAAACCGTAAAATGACTACTCTATTTACTGTATTGTTAACGCTTTTAGTCGATGTTATTAATACATGAGCATATTTGTAACTTGCACGCTGTTTTAAAAGTAATTCATATAAATAAGTATTTTTCTGAGAGAACGACCACCACTTTAATGGTGTGAACGACATTAGACTATACTTTCTGATGACTTAATTTTGATTATATTTTTATCATACAAATATACAGTTAAACGGATATAATTTTGGATGTTTCTACACAAAAAAAAAATAATAGT
This sequence comes from Euphydryas editha, assembly GCA_036937285.1. Taxonomy (NCBI): domain Eukaryota; kingdom Metazoa; phylum Arthropoda; class Insecta; order Lepidoptera; family Nymphalidae; genus Euphydryas; species Euphydryas editha. The sequence continues at coordinate 11,803,701 of JAUPFZ010000011.1, read as the reverse complement.
AATTACATTTATAAAAGTCATAACAATATAGATTTTTAAAATATTATAAATGTACTTAATTCCTCTTTAATGGCACTGAGCTTTTGCGCTGCACTTTAGTGTTGTTGATATAATACGTAAGCTAAGAGTATTGCCATGTTATACGTCCATGGACAGTATTAAATGACGCCGAAAGCAATGTCTCGTAACGACGCGTACTGAACAAACAAACAAACAATGCAGTATTTTTTTCGTAACAATCTACGTACTTGTATAATACTTTTGAATATATATATATATTTTCTTTGTATATAATTGTAAATTTATAGGTTACTTATAACATCATTTGTGAATCTTTTTTGTTTATGTATATTTTTTAATTATTGTAACTAAAAATAATAGGAAACTATGTCGAACAAATTGTAATATAATTTCGTAATAAATGTTTAAAGCATGTATGTTTTGTGTGACGATTCGCTATTTAATGTTAATTAGTTACTTTTTGTTATTATTGTAGGCGATAATAAACGTTATTTCTAATCGTTTTTTATAACTAATAATGAGCAAAAGAGGATTTGTAGCAAATACTTTATATTTTGATTTATTACAAGATATTTTATATTTTGTGTTCACATTATTATAATCAAAATTGTGCGATGATTATAAGTTACGATTATTATAACCTGGTGTACTAACCGTATTATTTTAGGCAAACCTCTTTTTGTCAAATAAAAAAAGCACAATGATTATTGCACAATTGTTGCATTTTACATTCCACTTATAACAATATTCATTAATTGACTAAACTGACTCATACAAACTGTTTGTTTCTAGTACTTATTTTCTGAAAGTACTTAATATAAATCTTAAAAACTATCGACTTAATTAAAATAGATCCAGAAATATAAACAGTTTTGCGCCAGTCCATTATGTATGGAGCTACATTATTGATAAAGTTATATGAAGTCAGTTAAATTTATGTAGTTAAATGTAATATAGAAACGCATATTCGATGTTATAAACATATTTAAAATACGTATTTGCACATTTATAAATTTGATCTTGCACGCAAAACATTAATAATCACTCGGTGATTTAATATAAAGTACATTAATCAATAGTAATGCTCCGTAACTAAAGACTAGTTTAATTAATTAAGTACTTATTTCTACAAAGAATATATTCTTATGTACCCTTATTTTTTAATATTTGAAAATTATTGGACATGTTGTACTTAATATATCAAAAACCAGTTGTTTAAAAGATTGTTGGGTGTTTTGTATATTTTCCGTTTTTATTTTTGGCTAAATTATAAAAAGCTTGTACATACAAGGGGATATATATGTAGATATATTAGATAACAAGAGTTCAAATATTATGAAGAGTAATAAATATAATGGTTAGTTGAACTTTTTCTTTGTTCTCATTTTATCCACTCTTTTTTTTCCATCATTTTTTTTTAAATAAAAACTTTGAACGTCGTTTAAAAGAATTTTCCAAACAAAATATTATATTTATTAGAAGTTTATAAATTATATGTATTTACTTCATTTAAAAAAAGCAATAAAATTATTTGGTCATTATTAATGAAACAAAAACCACTGCTGCACCAATTTATTCATTTATACATGAATATATATTAACGGCATAAACTTCAGTGCCTACATACTACCTAAACAACATAACTATTGTCTGTTAATTTCTCCTATACAGTTAATGTGATCAGAAACATTCACTTATCATACGTAATACACATATAGTAATAGTTGACATATCATTTTAAGGGTAAACTGACATGTATTAATGCTTATTGAGGTTACAAGAATCATCTCGCTAAAAGATTATAGTCTAATTACATATCTCACTACGAATTTACAAATATATAAAACTATTTTGATGGTACATTTAATTCTTTTCGCTATATGCAAATCAAACACTTCCCATAAAAGCTTATTTATTTCTTAAATGTAGCAAAAATAAGCAATTAGAGTCTTGACAATAAATCTTTTTTTACTTAAATTTTACTTATAAACACAAATAACAAACAGTTCCCATAAATAGACAATCAGATACAAATTAGACAATTTTCACCCAGATCCTTTAGGTAGGTGTGACTAGGAATGTCATCTAAATGAGTCATAAAAGGAAAAATTAATTATTGTTTATAATTTAATCTTTAATATATGTCATAATCTAATTATAATAATTGTAACAGTGACAAAGAGTCTACTAATTGATTTACACAAACATTTATATCATATAAGTTTACAAATACTTTTATTCGCGTAATATCATTTTAATTCATGAATGCGAGGGTACATTGAAAAAAACACACAGATGACTAGCTCTATGTTGTTACACTTAAAGAATAGTGTAATAAGCATATAAGGCAAAATAAACCAACAATCCTTTGCCGAATAAAATAAACAAATAAAACATTAAAAAATGTAAAGAAATAAATTATAAAATATCACTTTTTTTTTCAATATTAAATAAAACAATAATAATTTTGATTAAAATCTTAAAAATAGTCATTCAAAACTTTTACAAAATTATAAATAAGAGAACTTTTTCTTGATTATGATTATTTGATCATTAATTTACAAAATTCTTTAACAAATTGAGATCTAAAAATATATTAAAAATAATATGTATCTTATATTAATTAATACTGATATTTTAATTAAAACATTAAATTCGAAATAACATTGAAATACATTCATTTCATAAATATATAAAATTAGACTGCCGACTATTTTGTACGCTTCAATTAGTATATAATAGAATTAAATAAATTTAAGTAGTAGTTCCTAGGACAATCATTGCCTGGAATGGAAAATGAATTTATTTAAATACTAACTAAATACGATTAATTACTTGTCCTTAAACAAATGCATGTTACAACAATTACTTTATATTGAAAAAAAAAACATTTAAAAAGTGGACAAAGATAAATAAATAACGACATTTGGTATGCTTACTTGCGAGATCAAAATAAATTCTTATATTTTTCATTTACAATATTTTTTATATTTAATAATTTTTTTAAACGAAGATTACTCTTTATTGTTTTATATTAATCAATTGAATTAAATAAAAAAATAAAAATCAATTCAAATAAATAAATACGGCAGCACATAATTTAACATAAATAAATTACAAAAAAAAAAAAAAAATGTAACCCAACAACCACGTTCATTAAAACTTGCAAGTTAGTTACTATAAGTTCATTGATAGGCAATAATGAAAGCTAATATAACAATTTACCAATACCCCGTTAAGTGGCATTTACTTTGGTTATTTCTTACATTAAATTAATATATTTTTTTACATTAAACAATTATTTATTTGTTATTGTATGCTCACTACTTAAAAAAAAGCCAGTCATACTAGGACGACTGTTTATATATTTTTGTTTCATATAATTACGTTACTTATACAACGCGGCTAGATAAACTGATTTAGCGGTTCTCGAATTCACTTTTTAACAAATCAAAGTATTAAAATGACCTTTAAACATTTGATAAGTCTCGTGACAATTTTTTGCCAATTCCTGTGTTTTGGCGAGACAATAAATAATTTCGTTATTTGCCAAATCATTTTACATAACCGTCTTCTTATTCTATTTATTTGTTTTGAGTATAAATATTTTTAAATTAATAATTTAATATCATAGGAAATACGGAGTAAAATTATTTACTTCTTTTCTATGTAAATATTTATTAAATAATATATACAATGCGGCTGTTTCGTCTCTTAATAATATAATAAATTCCGAAGAAAAGTTAATATTTCAAACTAAAATATAATAACAATTTTTTTTTTTTAAATTTAAGTCATGAAGAATATCTGGGATAATTCTCTTAACACCAAAATGAAGATTTTGGCAAGGCGATAAAGAATTTAGATTTATGTATGTAGAGATTAGATACATAATCTAATAAATCGAAAGAGACTTAATAAAATCGCCTAATAAATTCCATATATTGACAAAGTTTTAACGTCAAATATATCGTCTGTAAAGATGACGTTAACTCTTACATCTTCGTTCGTTTTCCTCGATCATTTTAAAGACTATATAATACTTTTTAGATATAATTATATTTAAATCATAAGTATCGTTAGTTGATCTTCATTTCTTCGAGGGGACTTTTTTCAGATGTCGCAATTTTTTTTTAAACGGCACCCCTCTTCTTTCTGTTAATCGTTCATCGCTTGAAACGACAAACGTAACAGATTTTCGTTTTCGTGGCTCACGTGATGATGCAGGAGGCATACGGTGGTCGGTAAGGGGATAGTCGCAGTCGAAAATTTCAAAGACTAAATTTTTCAGAGGTAAACATTTTGTTTAATCGTTTCCTCAGTATCGTAAATCGACCGTCGCTTACCTGTTCCATATCGGTGAAGTTCTGTGTATAAGTCATGGAGGTATGAGAGGAGTGAGCTGTGGTGGAGAGTTCGTTCGGTATTTCAGTCTCGGAGGTAAGAGGGGGGCGGGCGTTGGATGGGTGGTGCCCATCGTGTATGTCTGCCACAGGGCGGAGGGGGGTGTCGCGCAGAGGGAACTCCGCTTGCATATTACTCATTGAGGCGAGAGGGGGGAGCTCGGTCGGTGTATTGTTTTCGGCGGCGCGGAGAGGGCTGTGCGAGGGGTGAGGGGTGCGCGGGGCAAGCGGCAGCTAGTCGTGGGCGGCGTGTATTTGGTCGTGGCAGCGCTGGCAGACACGCACGGGGCGCAGCGCGCGCAGGCGGCGCACGGGCGCCTCGTAGCGCGAGCAGCGGCCGCAGAACACGGCGCCGCACTCGCGGCAGTGGTGGCGCCGCTCCAGCGCCGTGAACCGCACCTGTCCGTTTTATGTCTCAATGTTTATATATACATATTTCGATATATACGTTATTTTATTAGAGTAAAAAGTGTTAAATGTAATAATTTGAAATAACTGTCTTCACTTTATATAGTCATTTGTTCCTTACAACTGCGATGTCGAATTGTGTTATCAAATGTTTGTTATAAATGTGTTCTTACATGAAAACACATAATACAACAACACAACAGTGATAATATTGTCTTAATGAGAATAAATGTCTTTAATTGCATCAACATAATAATTATTATTTTACTACTTTTATCGTTCGATTATTAAATTGTGGAAACATTTGTGACTTAATTTTGACTTTTTCTAAACATTAAAACAGTTTACTCTACCAGTCGTATTATTTTACTTGTCTTAAATGTTTTTAAGCTCGTTATCGCTTTATTCATCTTTACCCATATATAAACAAAGATTGTCAATAAATAAAAAATTAAAAAGTTAAATTTTATAGCTTACACCTTACAGTCTCCCTAAATAAACAAGCTTTCTATTGCAGAAACTTTTACTCGTAAAATAGAATCAGTCTGAGATATGTGTGTGTTCAAACAAATTAACTCATCGTTATTATTAGTATAGTTGAAGCAAGACGAGTCCTCACTTGACATTGCGTGCAATACGGGGCGGTGTCGTCTCGGATCCAATGATCGGCGGGCCCGCCTTTGGCCCCCGCCGCGCTCGACATGTCCGGGGCAGACCAACGGAATATCTGACGAAATTAAATCGTATTATTATTTTTACAATATTTAAATGCTGTAATAGTTTTATTTATTTATTAGTTAGGTGGTAATGTTTAGTATGTTGTAATTAGTTTGCTATTAAAAGATTGGGTATGCATTGCGAGTTGGCGAACATACATATCATAATTTCTTCCACCACATATGGGTTTCTTTATATTTATTTGTGGTCACACGCACGGATGGACATATAGGCTAATACCACAATTCTATAACTCGGCCGCAGCGGCTTGCCACTCAATGCTAAGAAATAGGGACTCTTTTTAGACTATATTATTCCATACAAAATCTGTCGAGGAAGAAAAAATTACTGAAACTAGTGACATAAATCATTAAAAGCACCACCAATTGGCAAAGTGAACCTATAATTAATTAAGGACGCTATCACGTTTTTCTACAAATATCAGTGATTTTCAGGTACCATTTTAATTAATTAGGAGTCACACTGCGAGGATATCTTGGTGTCAAATGAAAGATAATATATTCATCTCCAGAGGTACACCATAAAAATTCTATAGCCCCATACAAATTTTTGACACAAATTCGTTTTAACCATCACAGTAATCGCAAAAAATTAAAAAAAGAGGGGTCTGAATAGGAACCAATATAGCTAAATACACTGCACTAAGAAAAATAAATATACTAAGAAATTGTTGCTTATTTAGTCCTCTGTACGAATAGCTAAATATTTTAAATAAAAATAAATAATATTTCCATTTATGAGAAAAATAAGAAACGCTAACAAATTTCTTCATACAATTTTTACTCCTGAACAATCGTCGTTCGTCATTCTGCGCCCAAACGCGCTCGTGGAAGCACGGGTGTATCGCTTCATCGCAAGTAATAATTACGTAAAAAAAGGAGTGCCTTGTGTATACTGTGCTTGAACGAAATTGATACTTTTTCGGACCGAAATAAAATAATTGTCTTTGCGATGCATTTGGTTTATATTAAAAAATTAAATAAAAGGAACAACACAACAATCTTCGCAATCTGTTGTCTTTACATGCATTTTTTTTTTTTTTTTTATAATTACTATTGTACAAAGTTTTTAAATAGGAGTTGTAAATAGATAACCGAATTTATGCTTTTGTCCTCTATTGGTATCTATTCTATTGTAATCTATTGTCTTAGAGTATTAGAGAGTATATTAATTTATTACGCAATCCTCAACTTCACAACACTCTTTGTTACTCCTTCATTACCTAATTGTCTACTAGTCCATTGAAAAGTTACATTTGGGGTTGCGTTTTTTAGAGGACGCAATTTTATTTTTTTGATGTGTAGGGAGGCTCAGTGTAAAGCTAAAACCAAGTTTGTGGGGTCGCCACCCTTGTCCCACGGCCGCCATCTTGAAAATAGGGGTTGAAATGGTTTTTACGATATATCTCTTAAACTATTTATCTGATAAAAAAAGTTCTTGACATTTTTTGTTGCAAATTAAATTATCTACAACTTTGGTCCAGTAACTTTTTGTCGTAGAACTATAAATAAAAAAGTTATAAGCGAAAATGTTCAGAAATTCGAGAAAAAAATTTAAATATTTCGATATAACTTTTTTTTTATCATTTTACGAAAATGATATCAGACCATTTTTGTAGATCGTTTTTTGAGGAACAACTTTTTAATAAAACATTTTTTCATTAAGTCAATAGCTAAGGTTTTACAGCGCTCCGAAGTGAGTATTATTTTTCAGTAGTCTTAACTATACATATATTATACGTGTGTACCTACTAACAAACCCACAAACTTGGTTTTAGCTTTACACTGAGCCTCCCTACACATCAAAAAAATAAAATTTCGTCCTCTAAAAAACGCAAGGTAAGGCCTAAAAAATGTAACATTTCAATGGACTATACGTAAAATACAAGATGTTTAAATTATAATATATAACTTGTATGTGGTTTTGAATTATAAAAATAAAGCGTATTATTATTTATTATATTTTGACGAATTGCATTTTTATAAAGTATTTAATTTGAATTATGTTTTTAATGACTACGTTTTAAATTAATTGATTTAGTTTTTTTATTTATTAAATTTTAATTTTTTATTTTATTTTATTGTATAAATTGCATTTTTATTAATAATTTAATTGCATTTTAGTTTTATTGACTAGGTTTTAAATTTATTTTATTATTATATTAATGGAAAGTTTTGAATTTAATTATTCAATTTTTATTAATATTGATTATGTAATTTGATTATTGTGAATTTTTACTAATAATTTTTGTTTTGTTTAATGACTCAATGGAATTGAATATGTTGTCAATTATTGTACTTTTAGCTTTATATGACACGTATCTAGCACTATAACGACACTAACGCATTAGGATAACTATCCTGTAATGTTAGATGTAAAATGATGGAATAAATAAATAAAAAAAAATATTGTATAGAGGGGCGAACGAGTAGTAGATACCCTGACGCCTTTAGACATCCTCATAAGGGGCCATTCATTTATTACGTAAGACAAATTTTGCTAGTTTTCAACCCTCTCCCCGCTATTATAAGAAAAAATAAGAATAGGCCACCCACCCCCCCCCCCCCCCCCCCGTTAAATATTTATTACGTAAGAATCAAAAGGAAAAAATTAATAAATGTTGGTTTGGTGTTAATAAATGTTTAATAATTTGTTTAATGTTTATTTTTCAAAGTAACAATTTTTAGAAGTGTTTATTTGTTTTTACAAAGGTACTATTAATTTTTAGTTTTTGGTAGTAATAAAATTTGGTTTTAATTATTCATCTTTACCTACATAAAAGAAGTCCATGCAGAAGTCAAAACCCACTCGGAAAGTGGATCTGCCATTGAAAAATCTCTAATATTACCTATACGCATCCGAGAGAACATCGGCACTCGTGCGTTTGCCCCCGTTTTTTCAAAGAATAATTTTAAATTTGCGCATTTTTGTGATCTTACGTAAGAACTATCGAGACTCCCTCCCACCCCCTTGTAAGAGAAAATAAGACATGGTCGACCCCCCTCCCCCCTAAATCGTGTTACGTTATAAATGAATGACTTCTAAATCATCAATTTATGATCTTTGAGGGCGTCGGAACAATCTGCCCTCAGAATATTCCACCCGTGCCCCTCTCTGCGATACCTTTAAAAACGGTGGGGTAAGTTAAATACTTACTATAGTCGGATCGCGGAGCACGAAGAATTTTGTACATTGACCTTTTACTACGGTCAATGTACAAAATTCTTCCTGCTTCGCGATCCGACTATAGTTAAATACTTTTACTTAATCGATACCAGTAAAATTAAAAATTAATACTTTCAAGTACCAAGATTAGTTACGTCAGTATAAAATCGAGCGTAAAGCGGTTTCAATGTGTGCGTGTACGCGTTATGTTATTGTGTTGCGATTTAGATACCTAAACTTAAGCGAGCTCAAAATGTAATAGCGTCCTTAACCTTAAATATAATTCATAACTTAAATCAGTGATACCATAATACGACTTGTTTTTTTTTTTTTTGTGTTTGTTGATTTGGTATAAAGATGGAATTGGTAAGAAAATAAGAAAGTAGAGGGCGTAAACGTGATGACCGTTCTGGTATAGTAGGTAGATAGATAGATAAACACTTTATTTGCACTCACAAAAAAGTATACAGAAAATAGTGAAATACACAGTAATAAACAAGAAAATGGTGCAAGGGCATAGTAGTGTGAGTTCGATTCCCGCTCTGGACAGATATTTGTATTTGTAGAAATATTTGTTTCCGGTCTGGGTATACGTCCTTGTGGGTCTCGCCACCGTGCTTCGGAGAACACCTACAAAAAATAATATGGAGAAGAGGCCTTCGCTCAGCAGTGGGTAGTTTACAGGCTGATACAGTGCAGAGGGGGTAAAAGGGTCAAGCAAACGGCGGTAAACAGTAAAGTGTACGTACCCGCCCGCGCGCGTCGCCGACGGCCAGGCCGCGGCCGCTGCGCGCGGCGGCGACGGCGGTGACGGAGGCGGGGCACGCGTTGTCGCGCCGCTCGTACGCCGTGTGCATGGTCAGCTTGCCGCGGAGCACGAGCCGCCGGACCCACGTCACGCCCGTCTCTGCGGAGTGCCGACACAATATTACACTTATTTATACTTGTGACTAGCTTCTGCCAGCGGCTTCGCCCGCGTCGATGACGGTTATCGCGACCAAAAAAAAAGTATCCTATGTTACTTCTAATACCTCCAAGAATATGCGTACAAAGTTTCATGATGATCGGTTGAATAGTTTTCGCGTGAAAGCGTAACAAACAAACTTACTTTCGCATTTATAATATTAGTATGATGTGTTTCAGTGACTAAGTATACACTATGCTGTCTATATTTAAAGTTTTTTTTTTTTTTTCGTGACGTATAGTATATGCAAGAGTTTTTATCTCAATTACTCCCGAGACAGTAATGTGCCGATTACTATTTAAGTAAAATTGGCAAATAAATTAAGAATTATAAATTGAAATTGATTGTTCCGAGAACGGTTATTAAAAGCAATCAGTACCGGGGTAAGAAGTGTCTTTGACGACGGGTCGGGGAGCGGGCGCGGGCGAGGCGGGCGCCGACAGCACCACGAACGAGTCGGTGAGGCTGGTGTCCGACTTGCTCGGCCGCAGACCACCTTCACACAGTTCCACGGACTGCGGCGCTTCCACTGAACTCGTCTCGCTCGAATCGCCTATGCTGCCACCACCTGTTATAATTGACCGTTTAAACTATATTAATCTTATGTTAGATAAAGGATAATATGCCGAATCAGTAAATAAAAGTAAAAGTATCAAATGCAATATTATGGTGGGGGACGACCTCAAAAAAAAAAACCTACCAACTTATTATTATTTTATTTTTTATTCTTTTATTTTATTATTATTTATTATATTATTATTTTATTTCTTACAGTTTCGTTACAAGTTACATTCTAGGGTCTTCCTCAAATGTCAAAACGGGCCTATTATATTTTGATGACTATAATACGAATATTTTTCGTAGAGAATTACCTTCTCGCAATGTTATTATTTGGTTAGGTTAGTTTTTTTTTTTTCGCTTCACCCACCTTAATTTTACTTGGGACACCATCTGTTAATGATAAAAAACGTCAAAAAAAAATTGGACTACTTTTGACCTGCAGCCCTGATTCGGCATATTTACCAGATAATATTTTAAATAACTTTATTTACTAGAGTGACATATTACAACGAACTGGACAAAAGAAATGTTATTGAAAGATTTTTCCAGTTTCTTAAATTATACAGGGAATCAAGGAACAATTTATTAATATTATTTATACCGATTATATAATAAATATTCTTACTTTTACGGTACAAAGGATTAGCTTTCGATTTTCGGCGCAACACAATATTCCCTTGCTTTTGTAATTTACTCCTATGTGTTAGGTTCTCGCTTTCTTCTTCCAAATCTTTTTCATTATCGTATTCTTTCGTTTCCTCGCACGAGTCGATTTCTTCCTTACGCTCGTACTGCAGTTCCTCGTTGTCACTGCAAGTGTCTTTTTCTTCGTGTCTACGAGCGGATTCTTTTGCACTTGTCGTTTCTCCTGTATCGGAAAGCGAACTTTCTGATGCTGATTTTGTAAGATTTCCTGAAATATTTAATATTTATATTTTAAATATTTTTTTAATGTATATATTTAGTGTAAAACTAAGCACCCCTCGCATTTTTCCCCGCGTTTACATGCATGAATTTTTAAAAACAGTTTGTGGGTAATGTAGGTTTCTAATGGTAAAGTAATTGTTAAAATAAGTTCAGTACTTTCTTTCAGAGTTATTGACTACATATAACTCTTCCGACTAATAATACTACTTCAGACTGAGCCAAAATGGTAGGTATTTTTTTTAAATGTAAAGGCCATAGGCCGATAAGTATAGTGAATCGGTCCCAGAAAGATATCTGGCTTATAATTTCAGGGTATGTTGGTACCCATAAGATACTTCGATACTGCAAGTTTCAGCTCTTTATCTAATACCGTTTTCGAGAAAATCAAAAAATCTGAAATTCAGAAAAAAATGATTTTCTCAGAAACCTGTGAGCCGATTGATTTTAATTTTAAATATGTTTTGGGGGATGATGGTAGCTTCTAGGAAAAAAATTATGAGCTATATTGGTTCATAAGAACCTCGAAAAAAATTACGTTTTTCTTTTAATTTTAATTTTTAACTATGATAGAGTTTTGGCACAATTATGAAACCATTTTTTTTGAATTCCTCATCCAATTTCCTGTGGAATTATGACTTTTACGAATATTAATAAATGGTACGCCATATTGAAAAAAAATAGAAAACAATTTTTTTATTCAAAAATCAAGTTATTTCAATGTTTTTATTCATTAAACACTAGTTATCGCTATATTTGAATATATTATTTTTTACATAGTAAGAAAGATTTTCTGTGATCCTTATGACTAATCCTCCTCGCTATCTTCATCGATGACCGTGGTAATATTATCTTTATTGAATAAGGAATTAAGTATTTCAGCTGGTCTGGGGATTTTAGCCAAATATCGAGCGTGTGATAAGTGGAAAATTATTGCAGCGACATGTGAACAACAACCAATTGTTCTGAGTCCATTAGCACATTCACAACAATACCTTGATATTCCACTCCATCCAATTGTGTCTAGTTTATATTCAATAAAACATCTGTAAACTTTTCTTCCCATATGACGAGATTGCACTTGAGCCTTCAAAACATTGGTTTGATCTTTGACAAACTGAATAGTTATATTATCTGATTCATCCATCATTTCTGCTAAATATGATATAGCTTGTTTATATTGATATGATCCCGTAAATAGAAGCTTCAAGTCCTTTTCAGTCATTTCCGGAAAGTCCATTAAATCACAAGATGAAATTGTTTCAAATGGAAGTTTCTTCCGCCGCCAACCATTTTTATCTACTTCTTCAGCTAATGTATTGTCCGTATTATTTCGAGATTCCATCATTTCAACAATTTCATCAAAATACTCTGCATCTGAAGACAGGCGTTTATTGTATTGATTGTGAAGAAATGATGCGTTTCTATAAAAACTACCTACTCTAGGAAACACAGACAGTCGAAAATAGTTGAAAACTCTGCAGCATCTTCATCACTTTTTATATGTTTTGGAACACCAGGTACTTTTTTTATGAATTTTGAATACGTCCTTTTTATATTTTGGAACAAACGATAATAGAAAAACAAACCAAGCTCTTTTTGAATGTAAACAGTGAATTTGAAGGTTGGTTTGTAAATATGTCATTTTTAATTAAAAGTAGAAAATAAGGTTACCGACTTGTAATAACAGTGCCATCTTACAATTACTGAATTAACTAATTATTATGCGGGAACAATAATATTTATTAAAACGTAGTTATCGAGTACATAATCGAGAATAATATTCGAGTGAGCACCATTCCTGCTGTTCATTGAATAAAAATATTACAATAATTTGATTTTCAAATAAAAAAATGGTTTTCTATTTTTTTTCAATATGGCGTACCATTTATTAATATTCGTAAAAGTCATAATTCCACAGGAAATTGGATGAGGAATTCAAAAAAAATAGTTTCATAATTGTGCCAAAACTCTATCATAGTTAAAAATTAAAATTAAAAGAAAAACGTAATTTTTTTCGAGGTTCTTATGAACCAATATAGCTCATAATTTTTTTCCTAGAAGCTACCATCATCCCCCAAAACATATTAAAAATTCAAATCAATCGGCTCACAGGTTTCTGAGAAAATCATTTTTTTCTGAATTTCAGCTTTTTTGATTTTCTCGAAAACGGTATTAGATAAAGAGCTGAAACTTGCAGTATCGAAGTATTTTATGGGTACCAACATACCCTGAAATTATAAGCCAGATATCTTTCTGGGGCCGATTCACTATACTTATCGGCCTATGGCCTTTTAAATAAATAAATACCTTCATGTTCTTGTGATAAGCTCATCTGTTTAACCAATGCCTCGACACGTTTAATCGCAGCTTCTCTGTCGCATGTCTCAATATCTTCATTAATGTCTTTTGTTTCAGGTTTCACTTCACTCTCAGACTTCGCTTCCTCGCTATTTTGCAAGGATATACTGTGTATTTTCTTTTGTTTCTCTGTATCTACAGAACCCGTTGGTTCCTCTGTACTCTCTGCGTCGGTACTTTTTACATCTTCGTCTGCTGTTTTCGCGACGTAGTCAATTGACCACATCTGTTGAAGTTTAATAAATAATTAAATCAAAACTTTTTTTAAATGCCTCTATAAAACTAAAAAATAAAATAATGTCTTAGTATAAAAATAAAATATATAAACAATATATTATAATCATCATATCACTCATTGCATGTCCACTGCTAAATATAGGTCTCCCCCCCCCCATCGACCTCCAGAGTTACTGGTTAGAAGCAGTTTCCGACGGCTCTTCTTAAATCGTCTGTTCATTTCGTGGATGGCCGTCAGACGCTGCGCTTGCAGTTAGGTGGTCTCCACTCGAGAGCCTTACTACTCCATCGACCGTCTGTAAGCTTGCCGACTTGAAAGCTTGTTTAAAGGTCCCAAAGTTAGAGACCACGTATCAGGCTCGTATATCATCACTGGTAACACATATTAGTCGAAGACATTCGAATTAGGACACTGAGGTATGACGGATGAAAATAACTTTTTTAACTTCCCGAACGTTACCCATCTGCCCATCGTCTCTTTCAAAGTCGGACCTTTTGTCATAAGCAGAGAAGTAATGTACTCGTCAACAACTTCGAAAGTGGAATTTCTAACCGATATGGGGCCGGCACGACACACAGTGGTCCCGATTTAATAAAATATGGACATTGATGCTAGAGGCACGAAAATTTTACTGATGGTTAACACTAGGATAACTAATAAGACAAAAAAATATTATTATCCTACCACGACTATTTCTTCGTAAAAAAAAATAATTACATTTTTTTTGTATGAAAGAAAATATATTTCTGTTAATTTCTCGAAATTCTTAAAAGTTGTCGAGATGGCGATCACACATGTTAGAAAACAAGTGATTCTGAGTATTTCATGCGAAGATACTTTCTACTTATCTCTGCGTACTTTTGAGTTATTGACGGTTGAAAAATCGAATTTTTTAATATTAAATATGTTCTTATTTTTGAATTATATACTAACTGAAATGCTTACAATGTTTGAAAATTTTAAATTTAATAATAGTTTTTGAGATAAGTTTGAAGAAATACAAACTCAACGCACTAGGGTTCTTTCATTTATGAGTAGTACGCTAGTCCACTAGAAACAAAACTCACATAATATTTGGGTCATAAGAACCATAATGAATAATCATCTTGAACCATAAGAACCATGAAAATAATAATAATAATAAGATCAAAAATGGAATGGATAATAATAAATAACATGTACATAATGAAATGTAATAAAAATACTGGGAGTATTTTCTACTTCTTTTATTAAAATCGCAATTTTTTGGAAATACCATGGAAATACATGATAGGTCCGCTGGCTAGCAATAAGTAGCTTTGACGCGAGTTTGCTTTGACTTTTGATGACTCATTATGACTCGCACTCTCGCGCATTCGTAAGTCGTATGCTTCAGTGTACAGCTAAGTGTGGTAGCGATAACACGTGTTGCTATATTTTCTGTACGCTTTCATAAATATTTTTGTTAATATTGTTTGTTGTCGTTATTGTTGTCTCTTTTTGTTATTGTTGTCTCTTTTTGTTATTGTTGTCTCTTTTTGTTATTGTTGTCTCTTTTTGTTATTGTCGTCTCTTTTTGTTATTGTTGTCTCTTTTTGTTATTGTTGTCTCGTTTTGTTATTGTTACTTGTTTTCGTTATTTTTTTTTCTATTTTGAATCTTTGTTTTTTCTTCCAAATTCAGTCATCCTGGTTTGTCTCTTGCTCTCGTAAATTTCTTATTCATCAAAACATTTTAAAAATTAATTTGTATTTAGTATACTGGTTTTTCTCTTTTTGTTGATCTTCTTTGAATATCATACAATATGTCCGCATTTGTCACAAATTTAGATTTGTACTGCGCTTTGAAATCAGGTGGTGCTGGTTTTAAAAATTACTATAAATTTATACAATATTCTTGTAGAACGTATTGGCATCGAATTGTCTTCCGAAGATATCAGTATCATCAAATCATTTTGTCATAATTTCACTAGCAATATATCAAAGAGATGGTCTGCTTCTAGCAGAACCCAAAAGACATTTTTGAATCAGAATTCACATTGGTTAGAGTCTGAAATTGTCTGGCCAAAATGTAAAAATATAGATTTAAAAAATGTTTTTAATGTTAACACCGATGAAGACGTTTCAACTATTGGAACTGAGGAAGTAGATGTGTATCAATCGAGTTCTAGTATGCATAAAAAACTTTTTAAAGAGTTATCTGATAGGCAGAAGAAAAGGCGCTCTCTAACACTTTTAGATCATTCTGAGGAGGAACTAGTTCACGCTTTATGTGCTAAATTGAAATTATCTAACAAAACAAAATTAGCGACTATAATAAAAGAACTCTTCCAAAACGAAGAAAAATGTGAAATAGTAGACAAGCTTTTGTTTACTCACAATACTGAAAAACTGTGTCTACCTGACGATAAAACATTAGCGCTTTATACATCATGTAATTTATCAAAATGGCAGTATCGCAATTTGAGATTCATTCTCGCTTCAGAAAATATTTTTGTGCTTCCATCCTATCAAAAGCTACTGGAAACAAAAAAAACTTGTTATCCTTCAGAAGGAGATATAACTGTTACTGAATCTGGAGTTAAAATACGACTACAATCGCTATTGGATTTGACTATTAATAGGATTTTAAAAGTAATTCAACTTGATTCTGCAACCACAAAGTCATTAAAATTGATAAGTAAATGGGGGTTTGATGGGTCATCTTCTCATAGTAACTATAAACAAAAGTCACAATCTGACATAAAAATGGACGATTCTTCAGTATTTATGATCAGTTTGGTCCCGCTTCGTTTGGTAGAAGATAGTATTTGGTAGTATCTTATGGGAAAATCCTACTCCATCTTCAACAAATTACTGTCGTCCAATTGGTTTTAAATTTTCAAAAGAAACAAATGATTTGATCCAGGAGGAAAATGGTTCCATTAATGAAGAAATCTGCAATCTTGTCCCGACAATTGTAGAAAATCTTGAAATACATCATGATTTGTATATGACTATGATTGATGGGAAAATTTCTACTGTAGTTTCTAACACTTCTTCTGCAGCAGTTTGTAACATATGTGGTACTCCACCGAGTAAAATGAATGACTTGGACTTTGTGTCTAAACAACCTATCAGAAATGATATGTACAAATATGGTTTGTCCTCGCTTCATATGTGGATAAGATGCATGGAATGTATTTTACATATTTCCTACAATTTAGATTTCAAAAAGTGGGCAGCTCGAAGTGATGACAAATTGTTAAAAGATAGCAAAAAAAAAATGACACAAAACGAATTCCGGGAAAGAACAGGTTTATTAATTGATATAGTTAAACAAGGATTTGGCACAACCAACGACGGTAATACAGCACGAAGGTTTTTCACAAATTTTGAATTATCTGCTGAAATAACTGGCATTCATCCTGATTTAATCAAAAGGTTTGCAGTTATTTTACAAACTATTTCATCTGGGCAACTCATTAATACTAGCCTTTTTAGGGAATATTGCAGAGAAACAGCAATACTTTATATTAACTTGTACACATGGTATTACATGCCTTCAAGTGTCCATAAGCTGTTGCTTCATGGTGCAGACATTTGTGAAAGTGTCTCATTTATTCCCATAGGCATGCTTTCCGAAGAAGCATCCGAAGCGCGAAATAAAGATTTCCGGAACGTTAGACTGGCCCACACAAGAAAAATCGGTAGAGTTCAAACTAATTTGGACATAATCCACAACTTTCTCATTAGCTCAGATCCCTTCATCACCCATATTAAACCAAAATTTGTTCGATCGCAAAAAAAATTATTTCCAGAGGCCAGCGCATTGATCTTAAACAATGAATTACTTTCAGAGGAAACGGAGATTTCTCAAGAAAACGTTGACCCAAATATTATGTGAGTTTTGTTTCTAGTGGACTAGAGTACTACTCATAAATGAAAGAACCCTAGTGCGTTGAGTTTGTATTTCTTCAAACTTATCTCAAAAACTATTATTAAATTTAAAATTTTCAAACATTGTAAGCATTTCAGTTAGTATATAATTCAAAAATAAGAACATATTTAATATTAAAAAATTCGATTTTTCAACCGTCAATAACTCAAAAGTACGCAGAGATAAGTAGAAAGTATCTTCGCATGAAATACTCAGAATCACTTGTTTTCTAACATGTGTGATCGCCATCTCGACAACTTTTAAGAATTTCGAGAAATTAACAGAAATATATTTTCTTTCATACAAAAAAAATGTAATTATTTTTTTTTACGAAGAAATAGTCGTGGTAGGATAATAATATTTTTTTGTCTTATTAGTTATCCTAGTGTTAACCATCAGTAAAATTTTCGTGCCTCTAGCATCAATGTCCATATTTTATTAAATCGGGACCACTGTGCGACATGGACATTCGACATGATTTTCGTCTTGTCAATGTTCATTTTACGGTCCATCCTTTGGAAACCTCTATCGAACCTTCGAATCGAAGGCTTTTTCATAGTCCACAAACGCCAAGCACAATGGCCGATTATACTCCTCGGTATTTTGTATAATCTGGCGCAGCGTATGTATGGGGTCTATGGTACTATAGCTTTTTCGGAAATGCATGTCACCGGCTTGTTCGGGAGGTTAGAAATAACCAAAGTTGCAGGTCAAATGATTCGTAATGACCCTAGACAACAGCTTATAAACGTGGCTCAGAAGCGAAATGGGCTTGTAATTCTTCAGCACAGTGTATTGCCTTTCTTGAAGAGCACCACACTTCTATTCCAGGCCTCCGACGTTACGCTCTCAAGCAAGGTGGTATTAAAGACTCCTGAAGAAATTTAAGTACCGGTGTTTTATCTGTTTTCAGAAACTCTGACGTAATGCCGTCCTCGCCTGGTGCCTTGTTGTGTTTAAGCTCTCCCAGAACTATACTAATATCATGCAAGCTTATGTATGGGATGTCTTCGGAATAATCTCGGGTAAGCTCGACTCTCGGATCTTCAACCGAGCCACGAACAGGTTGGGTGACCGAGGTATACAACTGTCTATAAAACTTCTCGACCTCTCTCAATATCTCGGCTCTGGACGACGCTGTACCTTTATCCTCTGTTTTAAGCTCCGAACTAGCTTTGAGTAACAACCAAATCCATTGAAAGTACTTTAGGAACCTTGATTCTGTTCTGTCGTATTTTTAATACAGTTTGCATTAAAGGCACGTATATCGTGTCTCAGAGATTTCCGTATCCGTTGTTGACACCCCTATATGCTATAGCGTCATCAGAAGACTGCAGGTTGAATGAGTCATTTTGTCATGAGATTATGAGTTTGCTCAGAGAGCTTTCTAGGGCCATATTTACGGCCGGGTCTGTAAGGATTGTTACACCAAGCTGTTGATAAATTTGTCCATAGAAACGCAATCGTCAAGGCAAACGAAATGATTAGATAATTCGAACTCAAAAGTTCTCAAGTTTTTAGATACGTGCGTTAGATGATTGAAGTGCAGACTTCAATCATCTAACGCAACAGTTTAACATTATCATTCTATGTGTCCCTAACCAATAGGTAATCACTCCCGGTTTTCGTGCTATTGATCACGGAAACGACACTGAATATTTGTAGTCTAGTGGTCACGATGAAGTCTATCCCATTTCTAGTGGAACCATCAGAACTCATCGAGTTTCATTTCCTGTGAGGCAGCTTCTGGAAGAAAGAGTTCATCATAAAGAATTCCTCTTTCTAGACAAAATCGGTCAGCCCCTATCGTCTGGGGTTCCGCTGCTCTTATCCAAATTGCCCCACCCTCAGCTCATCGTCTCGTTTTTTACCTATCTTCGCATTAAAATCCCCCATAACAAGATTGAATTAGGTTTATTGTTTTAGGAATTAGGTTTTATTAATATGTATAGCCTTACTTATGTCCTTCTACCTATAACCTCTACTTCTTCACCTGTGTGTATCGAGGTCAGTGCTTTTACCTGCATGACCTTCAGCAAGTATCTCTCAGACACTCTGAATATAAGATATGCAACCTTGCTTGCAAACGTTTGCTCTCCCTGTAATAGAACAGGTTACCCAATTTCAGGGTTGTCGTGTCCTTCCCCTATCTTCGGACTTCAGATAAACCCAATATATCATTGTAGCCTGTTCATTTCTCCTACCAGCTCGATTATCTTTTTATCTCAAAGTGCGAATATTATGTGTTACCAGGGCCAGGTATCGATGTTTGTGGTAACGAAATCTCTGCTGGAGATTCGAAAACGTTCAAGTCGGCGCTAAAGCAGTGGCTTGCCAGTAGTAGCTCGACGCTTGACTCTGAGTTTGAGCGACAATCGTGTTTTGTCTACCTAAAAACTTAATTATGATTTAAACTATGAAGAACGACCCAGTCTCCAATATATTTTCGAGGCTAGATAAGTATGGAATCTTTATTTTTACAGAATAAATAACACATTTTTGTCTAGTAATAAGTAAAAACTTTTTCCAGCTTTCTTGTATAGAATTGTAATTTTTTAAGTTAATTGAAATTTAGACCTTAAAACGAAAAAAATATTTGGGTTTAAAATTTTGATTTTCTTTTAATGAAAGTAGTGTAGGAATAGTGAGTGCAATAGTGTGGTGAGTGTAATAGTGTAATAAATGGAATAGTGTATTAAATGTAATAATGTAGTGAGTGTAATAATGTAGTCAATATGAACAACATAATCAGTGCAATAACGTAGTCGGTATAATAACATAGTCAGTATTAATAACGTAGCGAGTATAATGAGTGTGCGAGTCCATTACCCGCACGACGCCGTCGGTGGAGCCGGTGACGACGACGTTGAGCGGGTCCCACTCGCGCGTCTGGCTGAAGGCCACGCACAGCACCTGCGGCGCGCGCTCGCCGCCGCCCGTGTCCACCGCGCCCAGCGGCGTGCCGTTGATGGACCACACGTGCAGCCAGCTGCCGCTGCACGTCGCTATGTCGCCCTATGGCCGCGACCGCTCTATATTATACTAGCTTTCACCCGCGACTTCGTTCGCATTGAAGCCATTCAATAAGTAACAGAGATCGTTACAATAGCAGTGAATCAATTACTGGAATGCTAGATGGCGTTAAAGTAGTTCGATTTTGAATTTTTTTTTACAAACAATTTATTTATCTTTCGTAAAAAATAATTTAATAAAAAGTATCCTATGTTACTTCTAATAACTCGAAGAATATGTGTAGGTAAAAAGTTTCATGATGATCGGTTAAGTAGTTTTCGCGCGAAAGCATAACAAACAAACTTACATATTCACATTTATAATATAGGATAATAGGATAGGATTAGGAATGGTTATCGGTACTACTGATACCCAATTAGACGTCGAGTAAAACTTTTTATATACAACAGAGTAACTCACGATGAGGTCGTCCCGACAGGCGACCGCGACCAGGAGAGACAGAGACAAGTGACCGCGACGACCAATGATATAACTTGTCGCGGTCTCTTGTCTCCGTCTCTCCTGGTCGCGGCGCGAACCGGCACCATAAAACTCACGGTAAGGTCGTCGATGGCGAGCGCGGCGACGGGCGGCGCGGGGGGCGCGGGGGGCGCGAGCGGCGCGGGGGAGGCGCGCGGCGCGGGCGCGTCGGGCAGCAGCTGGCGCACGAAGGTGCCGCGCTCCACGTCCCACACGATGAGCTGGCCGTCGCGGCTGCCGCTCACCACCAGGTTATAGGCAGCGCTGGCGGCCAGGCACGTCACCGCCTCCGAGTGCCCGTACAGGCACGTCTTCACCGTCAGCCGCCGCCGCCGCGCCCAGTACTGCCACACCGTCACCACCTGCTCCACGAACGCGTTCATTTAAACATGTGACGCTGTTGTAGACTAATACTCGAAGATAGATCCTAAAGGTGCGCATCTGTACTGTATCAAACTGTAAACAATCCTCTATTGAGCCAAGTTTAGTAAACCACGCTGCTCCACTGCGGTTTGGCGGATAATTTCCCTACTATGAGTAACGATCGTTAGCAGGTGTCTATGATAACAATCGGGACCGACGGTTTTACGTGCACTCCGAGGCACGGTGTGGACCCACAAGGACATTGACAAATTGGTTGAAATATGACAATAATTGTTGAAAATGTCGGAATAAGTCTGGCCGCTTGGGAGCTTTCATCGAAAACGCTGCCTAATATAATCTTAGAGTCCGAGATGGTATATTTCTATCTTTTAAGGACAGCTTACTACAAATATTCTAACTTCTAAAAATTATCATGTCCAATGCAGTAATTGGAAAGCTATTTAGATGGATACAGTATAGTAGTTCTAATTTTAAGCATTTCATACACATAATGTGCATGATGATTTACACCATACAATTTTAATGAATATCTTAGAATATATCGCAAAATATAAACTAACGAACGCGAAACTAAATTCAAGCGCGTCTCACACCGATGACAGGACTCGCTTGATGCGAACACCCTCGCGCCGCGCCTCTCGCTGTCACTAAGAGCATTATATACTACCGTGCGAAGCCAAGTGTGCGAACTCAAATATTTTGTTATGTATGTCTCAAATCTCAATAAGATACTGAAGTGTAAAATTTTCATAATTTTATCTACTCCTATGTTTTAAATCCTCTATAACCGCTTTAGTATCCGGGCAATGACCTTTTAGTTTACCAACTGCGCAAAATTGCCCAAAGCCTCTCACGTTTTGTTACGTAATTTCCCGCCGGTGATAATGTAATATACGTTAATCAACCTGTAGTTGACCTGTAACCTGTAGGTGCACTTCGCATACTAATGCCCGTGTCGAAAAAAAGTTGACATGGGCAATATAGCCATATAACCATTACTTGACACGGGCGCTTGCGGTTAGTTTGAAAACTCTTGTCAACTAGTAGTTGACACGGACAGTGGAGCGGGTAAAATATTCTGAAACAGCTTATTGGCAACATTAAAACACCCAATATCCGAATAACCATAATATCATTCAAACTGATCATATAATGTTGTACTGAATTAACACTCCTATAACCTATAATAACACTCCTTTTTTTTTAATCCTTTCTGAGCAAAGGGTTTTCTCAACATACAGCCACATTCTTATCGCTCGATTTGTGGTATCTGTATGAATTTAAAAAAAACAACATCTGTATGAATTTTATAAAAAGAACACATTCACCCGCGTTTATATTGATATTAGGTTACTATGACTGGTGGTTTTAATGTTAGCAGTAAGCTGTTTTAGAATCTTTTATAGAGGATTCATATTATGGGTGTAGATAAAGTATTGTATGCAACTGTTGATAATTACGTATTAAATCACTCATGTGATACTACATATTATAACCACATTAAACCCACATCCCTGTTTTAATACCCCTTATTATACAAAAGTTGCATAAATAACATATATACATAATAACTATAACTAAGCTAAGACTAAGATATTATGACTTAGAAAGTTAGTGCTTCACCAAAATGGTAAATAATATGCATTTCATAATATGTCGTTTAAAATTTAGTTCTAAATATATAAGTTTTACAACTTACGGTACTCGTTCCAGCCGTCACAATAGTCTTATCGGAGAGGCAAACACACGTCACGATCTCGCCACAAGCTTGCGCAACAGTTTCACATACGAATATCGTTTTATCGTTATCGTAATTTCCTATTCGAAGGGAATGGTCCGCGAAGCCCCACGCCACGTACTTGTTATATGACGGAGGCATTAACACTTTGTTTTGTTCAACGGCCAAGATTGCTTTATCGGTGTAAAGTATTTGGCCGACTGGACCTTTGACTTCTGTAAAAAATATTCGTATTATTAACAATTCCACTAAGAGTAAAGTAATTTAGATATTATTTAATACCTTTTACGGGTTGCAATGATGGTCTCAAATTCTCTAAATTATGGAAGAATAGCTTCTCCGGAGGGGTTATGCCTTGGGATGGTATAATGTTATTAGGGTCCAAGATAGTGGAACTTCTTTGTGACATTTTTTTACTTGGATGCGCTTTCTTAAATAATTGCTTCGGAATTTGTCCAAAATTGTTTATAAAACCTATAGTCGCATTTTTCTTAAGTGGATCATCAATACTAGAAAAAAAACAAAACAAAAAAAAACAGTTATTTTTCAATACTATAAGTAAGTTCTACCTTATACAAAATCACTGCTCAAATTATTAAAAAAGTCAAAACTACCCAGATGAAGATAAATAAACTACTTACTTATAAATATCGACATTTCCTTCATAGAATAAATGATGGAAGACATTACACGCTTCCACGGCAGGCTGTCCCTGCTGCTTGTATCCAAACACAAGGTCGATCCAATGGTGCAGTCTATGGGATACATAGTCTGACTCCAGGGCCGCTCGGTGCATCCGAATAAACTCCCGTGGATCGCCCTTTGCCCAAGGAGGCAGGACAACGTCACCCAAGGCTACGCCTGACTGCTTGCATCCTAAACATAAAAAGAGTTCGAGTTGCTTACCAAAATATAAACTAGAGTAAGCTTATTAATTTCTTTTTACTGTACCCAAATCGAAGTTGTTGGAGTTAAGTAAAAATTCTGGTAAGTAGAAAAATTCGGGTATTAATTCCTTGACGTCAGCCATGTTATGACGAGAAGCGGAATTCCATGCTTCTTTTATTGAGTGAAACATTCTGCAACAAAATTCACCTGATTACAACAAATATAATTATATTAATTAGCTACTAATATTACAATCATCATATTTTTATTAATATTACCAAAATTACCCAATAGATATACCTACATTTGTAAAATAGAAAACTAAAAATCTATATTGTAAAACATTTTGTAATAATTAACTTTGTTACATCGACTGTTCGTTTTCTAATTAATATCTATGCAACAATTTGTAATCATAAATTATGAAAATTGTGGTTTTCGTTCATAAACTTTTTATTAGCTAATGTCACTAACATAAACAAAATTTAATATGTAATTTAGGAAAAAAAAAATACCTACCAACATATTATATACAATAGATGTACATATTTTGTAAAATAGGGAACTAAAGGTCTATATTGTAATAACTTTTTCTGTAATAATTTACTTTGTTATGACTGTTTGTTTCTATAAATAAATAAATAAAAATTTATATATATATATATAAATCATATTTGTTTTTACCGATCCGCTAGGTCAAAATGTCCGCCCTGAAGTCTTAAAAAATGTTGAGTAAATGGCTCCATTCGCACTAGATAAGAACATACTATCATAGCTGATGAATAATGCGTTCCATAGTGGTATGGCGGTGTTTCACCGTGTGGGTCATCCCATTCCTGTAAAAAATAAAGGATATGAAATTGTCACTAATAATATAAAACTAAAGATTTTATTATTAGTTTTTGTTTTTCCGATTTGAAGATTAATTTTTAAGTTATAATGACTGTTTCTCGAGGAAGGTAATGGGCTATAAAAAAAGATAGGAGAGAGATATATTAATTCATTAATATGAACCAATTTAATTAATTGTAGTTTGCCATTACTGACCTTATATCTCTTTCGAAACTGTTCCAATCTATCCGGACTTTGTGCTCCCATTGGCTTCGTCAGATCTCTGAATGTCGCCGGATGAGTCAGATCTAGTTCCAAAGAATCGTAGTCCGCCAAAATCCACGGAAAGACTGGATATTGCATGAGATCATTATACGATCGTCCCGCTAGCGTGTTGAGGTGCATGAGGTATTGGAAATTAGATATTTCACCGCGCTAAAATAATAATAATAGGAAAGTTTAACCATGTAAAAGCGATCGGCTTTTAAAATATTTTAATTTTGGGCGCGTTCAAGTATTACGTAACGCAATTTTTGCTTTAATTTCCAAGTTTATTATTTAAATATAATTTAAAAAAAACAATGATACATAACGAGTTGTATAAACCCCCCTCCCGCTCTTGTAACTCATCGTAACGTTTTACGAGACCCCCCCCCTCTTAAATTGCATTACGTAATTCTTGAACGGCCCCTATGTTAATATTAGTTAACACACCAGCCACCGCTGGGTCACAGATGTGTCTCCAATGAGCGTGGCCAGCAGACCTGCCGGTTGTTCTACCGCTACTCCACGTTTCTGTCCGGCGACGGAACCCGCTGCACTGTCAGCCATACCGGTTGCGAGCGCCGTAAAACGACTATAAACCTAAAATGTAAAATAGTTTAAAACATTTTAAGAGCGAACGTCAAAAATTAAGTATAATCGTGTAAAATAAAATCTTACCTTATTTCGCACTTTCCTCGGAAACGCTAGCAAATAATTTCTACCATCACTTGAAAACACTTCCAATGCTATCGGCTGTAGTAAATATCTCCTTTTATGGACCTCCCTGAGGTATGATTTAAAAGAAATATTAAAATAATATCAAAAATTTTGCATAACTGTTAATGTACTCACACCAGACATACCTTATGTCTTCATACAAAAACTTTGAACACTGTCTCTGATTGCTCCTCTGTATTCCTTGACTAGGTAGTATGGGTTCGTAATCGTCAGGACAACTGTCCAAGTCGCGAATTTCCCTATTTTTGAGCAGAGTGAATCCATCTATCACGTAACAGTGCTCGCGACCGAATAGTAAAAGTCCCTCAGTTGTATCAAGACCTTGGATGCGCGCACAACGGAACATGTGGGAAATCTTAAAACAAGTAGAACAATTTAAATTATAACTAATATAATACTATGTAATATTTATTACGCTTCGCTTACACTATAACTTTTTTAAACGTACCTTTTCGTGGTGTTCCAATAATCTTAATAATGTTTGATTATCTGGTGGTGGAGGCTGTGGTTCATCCTCATCTTCTGCATCAGGGCCATCTTCATTTGCTACGACATAAAAATAAGTTATTCTTAATATTTTTTTGAGTCTTCGAAATTCTTAGGACACTGATTTTTTTTTTATTGTGTAAAATAAAACGATTAGTATTGTCTTAAAGAATACGTCAATTCTATTTTAACCTCTTTTTTTGTAATGAATTAAATATATTTGAAATTTTGTATTAGAAAAATTACTCCAAAAATTATAGTCTAATAAAGCTTTAAAAATATCGTAAGTTAAATTCGTATTAGTTAATTTTGTTAAAAATAGTAGATAATTATTTCTACCTTCGGCTGATTGGTTTGTTCCGCGGCTAACAACACCACTACTGACTAGATCAGATGGCGAACCTTCTTCATTTGTTACATCGATAGATGAATCTTTATTGCTGTAATATAAACAAGCAAATAAAGAATGCGTTTTTTGTTCACACAAATAGGAATCATTCAAATATGTTTTTTTCTATGTACCTTGGTATTTCTTCTTCAAAAGTTTGAAATTCAGCCGGCTCTAAGCCGTCAGTTTCACCTACATTGGTCGTCGTGCGCCATTGTTGATATATTCTGTAGTATTCTTTACTGTCTCGACTTTGGGCTACTTTATATTTTAATTGTTTCTGAAAAAGTATATTATTTAAGTTTAAAACAAAGGATTTATTTCAGTCAATTTAAGTGTTTATTTAAATCTTTGTTACATTTTGTGATTTTTGTCGACTGTTACAGTGGTAAGTGACGACCGTCCTGATGTAGTGGTGCGAGTAGTCGCCTCAAAGCCGCGCGTCGACAGTCGCGGGTTCGATTCCCGCTCGGGATAGATATTTGTATTTGTACTAATATTTGTTTTCGGTTTGGGTGTATGTCCTTGTGGGTCTCCCCACCGTACCTCGGAGAGCACGTAAAGCCATCGGTCCCGGTTGTTATCATAGACACCTGATAACGATCGTTACTCATGGTACGGAAATTATCCGCCAACCCGCAGTGGAGCAGCGTGATGGATTAAGCTCCAACCGTTCTTCTATATGGAGAAGAGGCCGCTCAGCACAGTGACACAGTACAGTAGAGTGGAGCTCACGTTTTCGGCGCGCTCGAGGTGCGGGCGGTAGGGGTAGTGCGTGTAGAAGGCGAGGTTGCGGCGCAGCTGCTTGCGCATGCGGCACGGGCCCTCCGTGCAGTGCAGCGCCCACTTGACGAGCGGCGGCGCGCGCGGCGGGCCCCACAGGCCGCGCTCGCGCGTCAGCTCGCGCCACGCGCCGCCCCACTCCGCCTGCACGTAGCGCGTCGTGTGCGCCGCCGTGCTCGCGCTCGCCGCCAGCGCGGCGCCCCACGCCTGTCTGAGGCGCCATTTCACACGTCTCACTTTATCGTCTACTAGCTTTTATCCGCAGCTTCGCTCGCATTCGAGCCATTCAATAAGTATCTCTCTGATATGATCATTACAATAGAAATTAATCGATTACTGGAATGCTAGATGGCGTTGAAGTAGCTAGATTTTGAAATTTTTTTTTTAAATAAAAAGTATCCCATGTTACTTCTAATACCACCAAGAACATGACGTGTACAAAGTTTCATGATGACAAGTAGTAGTATGTATAAGTTAAGTAGTTTTCGTGTGAAAGCGTAACAAACAAACTTACATTTCACATTTATAATATAGGATTAAGGAATTAGGGATTCTTCGCGAACCTTTTATCTTTGATTTCATTTTAAATAGTTTTCTTTCACCGGGAACTTTAGTAATAACCTAATATATTTCCGCGTGGTGATCACGGGTAAAACCTTAAAACGCAAAACTTGATGCCACGGCCTAGATTCTGATTACCTCCTGACCAAGGCAGATTAATAGTAAGGGCAAAGTAGGTGCTGCTAATAATCCCCAGGTTACGGTATGCCGCCAACACGGACTGAATCTGACTATGTACAACGGACGCACGCTACGGTTCGACAAACAACTGGCACAGCTAGAAGAAGAGCCCAATGAACATAAGATGGCACATCTTGTGTTAATGTAAAATCTGAGATACCGTAACTTTAGAATCCGGCTATCTTAAATATTACAAAGGGAGACCGACCATCCCAAGGTGGCGTCGGATTCTTGGTCCACAATTCCCTCTTTGAAAATGTTTTAGAAATCTCTAGTATATCGGCAAGAGTAGTGTACCTTGTCATCATCAAGAGGTACACTTCAAGGTGATCCAAGTATAAGTAATGACTTTGACACAATCGGATTATGAAGTGAAGTGAGTGACAACCCGATTTGGGAAGCAGGAATCATAAGGGGCAAATGCATCATCAACTTTCTGGAGAAAGAAGAACTGTACTTAATGAACTTTTTCTTTAAAACAGCCTCAAACGGGAATGGACATGGCGAAGCCCTGATGCTATGATAAGAAGAGATTGACTTTATAATGAAGGATAAGAGGCAAATATTTAAAAATGTCTTCGTGTTCTTATTTAGTCTGCGTACTGTGAGCTTGAAATTGTGGTTCCCTTTAATTTTCCCAAGTATTTCACCATAATTATTCCTTCAATGAACTTGAACCTTTCCAGGCGAACTTGACAGCTTGAATTTCTTCGGAGTCGGTAAGAAGGCTCGTTTCCAAGTCATCGATTATTGTTTTGTTTCAGGATCAAAATGGTGGATCTAAGTCACGTTTATGGTTACAAAACACGACCAATAAATCCTGATTGGCTTAGAACTTCTCGAGATTCGCTCCCGAAATGTCGACTTGTTTCTTTTATTGTTGGTCAGTTCACATTCTCGGTAACCAATGGGTAGAGACCTTTTTTCATACGCAATTCGTTTGTAAAGATTCTTTGAACGCTGCCATATGAGATCCCTATGTTCTCAGCAATATGCCTGATGGTTACTCTACGATCTGCCATAACAACATCTTCAGACTTTTTTCAGGTTATCTTCAGTTAGGGATGTGGATGGGGGACCCTCGCGATGTTCATTTTCAGTAGATGTTCGACCCAGTTTTAAACTCCTTTGCCGAACGTACATTGTGCAATATAGAGGAGCAGATTCTACCAATGTTTGCACCAAGTCGTTGTGTATGTCTTTGGTATACATTTTTTTCAAATAAAGGTACTTAAACACAACTCTATTTTCATATATTTTTTTTCATTTTGTTGTTATCTCTTCGATGGTTTGTATTTAAATTAATACACCTTCTATTGTCTAATTAATTGTCAAATAATTTTTCTTTTCTTTTTATTCTGTCTAGTTAGTTGAATTTAATATAAGTCTAGTACAATGTTTTTCATTTTTCCAACTGCTAAAATATGTTATGTACCAGGGGGAGCGGGGCTGCTAACACAAGTACATTTTTACTTAAAAGTAGCCCCAACGCTTGTTATTGTAAATGTTTTTCTCTAGTAATAAATATTCTTTTTAATTTTAATTTAACACCTCTGAGAAATACATTATGCATAGTTATGTGCCATTGGGCAGACCTATGTCCAGCAGGTGACGAGAGCGGGCTGATGATGATGATGATATAAGTTTTTTTGGCAATCAAAAAAAGCAATTTGGAATTCTGATGCTCTCAATAATATGGTAACATATTGTAGAGGCTAACATTGAGATGTGATGTCGGAAGTTGAAAAACATGATTCGCGTTTAGCTATAGTTAATATAACTAAATATGTATATTAAACTTTATCACAAAGGGTTTTATGCTTTTAGCATGGAACATTAAAAATTGTTTATCAGTCCATCCATCCTCGAAAATTTTTGTAGTGATATTAATCACAGTCAAAGCCGCGCAGGTTGTCTAGTATCTAAAGAACTTACCTCACAAGCTGCACATGGTCTTGCATATAAGCGAGGGCGTGCTCTCGCGGCAGATGAATTCTTTGTTTGGCGGAGTCTTCCTTCTTTACTTTCGTTCTAGATGCCAGCCGTGTTAAGCCACCGGTCACTTTCTGAATCTTCGATTGAATCTGATTGTGGAACTCCCATGGAACTCGGTACACCGCCTTTTACATTAAAAAGTTTTATTTATTATTAAGTCATGCGCATCATAAAATGAGTGTGAAATAAATTTTAGACATGTTCTTTTTTTGTTTAAAAATTACCGTTTACATAATTATAACCTTTATTTATTGTACTATGACAACTTTTAAATGTCCCACTGCTGGGCCAAGGCTTCCTTTCTTATTAAGGAGAAATATTACTTATTACATCACTTAACATGTAAGCAATAATGTTAAATAGGAACGACTTCATGAAAAGACCAAAGAAGGTATCGAAAATGGTAATGATAACCATTATATTGTGAAAGGTAAGTTTTTAAATAAATGTCATATAAGATTATATATATACGTCAAACTTGCAAAAGTCAATGTAAAGTTACAACAACGGGACCTCATTCCTAGTATTTTAATGTTCGTCCATCTTTCACAGGTAATCAATAGGCAGACGAAAGTTCAAGAGGCCGTAAGAGTGGGTCGGTACGCTATTCGTAACTTGCGCGATCGCGAGAAATCGTTGTGGTGTCGAATTTCAATACCAGCTGAGCCTCAATTAATATTAATTAGGCGTATTTTAAAGTTTTAAAATAAGATTCGAACGCAACCTTGTAACCTACGCACACGGGGCGAGCATGAAACGCGCCTCTACGCGCAGTTACAGCCATACAGACGTGCTGTAGTCGCAATGCAAATGAAACAATCAGCAGTCATCTCTGCGTTTAAAATACGCCGAGTGCTTACGCTCTAGTAGTCCCCCGGCTCGTCCGGTCACGGTCCGGCTCACCTTCCGCTCGGTGTCGAGGTAGGTGAGCCACAGGCGCAGCGCGAGGTCGGCCAGCTGCTCGCGCACGGCGGGCAGGTCGGGCGCGCGCGCGCCGGCCGCGGGCGCCGCCAGCGACGCCTTGAACACCTCCTCGATGGCCGGCTTCTTGCACGCGTACAGCTCCTCCCACACGCGCCGCGCCGCGCCCGCCATCAAGTTGCGTCCTGCGCAAGGCGCGCGTCTAGCGACCGTCTACTGCACGCACGGACCACAGATACCACGAGTGCGAACGGTATACGATTTTTCACGTTATTTATGTACACAATAATAAGCCTAGATCATCGTTCTCTTTTTTGAGACTTGCTGCGCAAGTCTTCAGGACGTTCCGATACTATATTCCGATATTATTATTACACGTGAATACGGACTGGCTAAAACCTGGCTCATAAATAAAAAATAAAAAAAAATTTATTTATGGTTGCCTTAGTGACCGAAAGGCAGTGAGAATTTAGGAAAAGTTGCTTTATTAACTTCCGCGTAAGTTTAAACGAGTACTTGTTGGAACGTACCGCGCCCTACCGGCAAAGTCCCCTAAATCGATACAGTTCTTTCAATATTACGTTCGCACTCCTGGTATCTATACTCCGTGACTGTACGGATCGCTCCTCTCGAAGCGGCGTACGTGTGCGTGTACATGTGTTGTATATACACAGCTTTCATTTCGTGACAGTTGTGCAGGTACAGAAAATAAAAAAAATATTTAAAATATTCGTGCAGAAACGCTACGTTATTTTAAACTTGGGTAAGCCCAAGGAATTTATATACAAACTGGAATGCGCACGTGCACTCAAAAAAACATTCCGAAGAGAGGGATTGCATCACTTTCTACCATAGATTCAAGACATCTCATAAGAAAGAGACAAAATCCCAATAGTCAACGAAATGCTCGGAACAATTTTTTCACTTTACATGTTGGGAACATACAATTTTATTGAGTGTTTCATTTATGATATAAATTCCTTGGGTAAACCATATTCAATGACATATTCGTGCACTTATATATTTTATGAAGGCACTTGACAGCATCTCTTAACACGCACACAACTGTTATTGTATCTATACATACTTAACACACACACAATGAGATTACTTGAAATATCTATAATTTTTTGTAACGTTTATAAGCATAGCAATGTAGGTGGTTTTAAAAGTATCTTTCCGTATATTTCACAACAACTCACAACACATTTTTTTTTTACTAAGGATATGGATATCAATACAAATATTCGCGGCCAATTGTAAAAGAACTTGTATAAAATACGAAGATCCATTCGTTACCCCTACATTAGAATGGCCATAATTGCCGCATTCTTTATAATAACATAGATGTATCCAATCGACAGCATAGACTATGAACTTGTAACTTTATTTGATAGTTAAAATATACATATTTACTACTTCAGACTTGGCTCTGGCCTTTTGTTATACCGGAATGAAATTTACAAATTTAGACAAGCTGTATGGACTATAGTCCTTTGCCTTTCTCTATTACCTATACATATTTATTACGAGACGTTTATATATTATATACCTTGATGCGCTGTCAATTTGTCATCTCTAGATTCGAGATCACCACTGGGGTTGACGTGCCAAGTCGTCCGCATGTGCGAGTCGAGAGCGATCTTCATATTAGCACTCAATTGAAGTAAACAATACGTCAGACAACCGATAAACTCTAGTTCATGGTTCCCAGCACCAAATATCAGCAACCTAATAAGGTAAGAATTATTTTATCAATTCGAATCTTATTATACACGAGCTTCCGCCCGCGTGGATGTCGATTATAGCGACAATATTTTTTTTTTTTAAATAAAAAGTATCATATTTTACTTCTCATACCTCCAAGAATATTTGTACAAAGTTTCATGATGATCGATTAAGTAGTTTTAGAGTGAAAGCGTAACAAACAAACTTACTTTCGAATCTATAATATGAAATACGATTGATTATTATCTCTTAACTATCGTCTAGTTTTTGAACTACACTGTTTCATACGCGTTTATAATGATTACTCAGCTTCTATATTCTTAAAACTTGAGATACAGCGAATAACATGTATGCCCATAAAAAGATATCAAAATATTTAAATGTATATAAATATATACCTGTTGGTAGTAAGCTTGTGTAATGCTTCAAGCACAGACATTTGGTCGGCTATAGAATCGGTAGATCGTGACAACAAGAACAATATAGTTCTGTTCAAGCAGTGATGTAACCCTTCGAGAGATATAACTGATGACTTTTTCTTGGCCTGTGTCACAAGCTTTACTAAGAAATCGAATACCTGAAAGTGAATAATTACATATGATGTCTGACCATGAAAATCTCTATTTTTTTTTTGTTGTTGTTGAGAAAAACAAATTTCTTCGACGATCTTTATGAAAGCAATAGAAGCCAAAACAATTATTTTTACAATTTTTTTTCTGTCTGCCTGTGTCTATCTTTCAGTATATTTGTTCAGGCATAAAACGAAAAAAAAAAATAAAGAGAAATATTTTGCACGAAATTGGATGTTCTTTTCGCAATTATGATCCTGGAGGTCTAGCTTAAAATCTGGTAAAGGTTTCATCTTAATACACCGTCTAGAAGTGGATTTATTAGTCTATAAGAAATTGTAGTGATATCGTACTAGTTCATTTGTACAGACATATATTTAGCACTGCAGAAGAACTCGCGGGTATCAGCTTAAATTACATAAATGTATAAAAAATCCTAGTGAATTAATTTTACTACATGAAAACAAGCAAGCAGACATATTATTATTTACCTCATGTGGATCTCTGGATAGTTGTCCTTGCCATAACTTATCTACAAGTCGTGCAGCCAAGTAGCAGACGTTTGAGATATTGGACTCGGTACTGAAAAGTTCAGTATTCAATAAATTTTCCATGATTGTTGTCAAAACTTCTGTTTGATATTCAATCTGTTGTTGACTCCTCGAATTAGCTGGCGACGCGTCGAGAACTAAATCTATCACCTAGAACGAAATTTTCCACTTTCGTTAGTGTGAAATGGATTATATAACAACACAAGAATTAGTTATTTGGAACGCAAGGCGTGCGTGTTAGTAGAACTGAGTAGTGCTTAGGTTATAGTATTAAAGTGAATTATAAAGAAATTTTACCTTTACTGTCATATGGGATCCTAAACTGAAGATAATTGATGCAAAAATTCACATATAATGATATTATATCACATAAAATATATTATAATCTACACATATAATTAAATCGTAAGAAATTCAATTCTGTACAATATTTTTCAAAACAGTAATTGTTACGTTTTGTATTCATGCTACTGTGACCAAAACAATAATAATCTTTAGAATTTTTTTGAGTATGTCAATATATACATATATAGGCTATAACGTCACATAGCTACGACTCATACAATCGGAGCTATAACTATTACAAAAAAGGGGGAAAAACCGCACACGATGGCTAGTAATTTACGTAAAACACAGGCATTAAGTTGCTTATCTTAGGAACAGACGACCGTGTGAACATAATTATATATAAAGTAAATAAATACATATGAAGAGTTTGTTTATATTGTTTGTTTAGGCACGTTAATCTCAGAAATGACTTATATAGTTGAAAAAAATTGTTATATGATATAAAGCATCGCGCAACGTCGTAAGAAGGCAAAATATCATCTAAACTGTCTAGTAAAGAAACTAAGCCCGTATGAAAGCACGAGTGACGTCTAGTGTTTTATATACATATTAAAAAAAAAAAAATTACTAAATCGAAACGGTCAAAAATATTTCGTACATCGTTGATCTATATCAATGGAAAGCGAGTTACTACGATGACCCAAAATTTTAGATTATTTATGTACAAATATTACTTCTAACGTTTTACCTTTCAGTTTAGATCATAGATATTGCCAGAACCCGAGACATAGAGTAAGATACATTTAAGTTATATAATAAGCTTTGAAGGTAAGCGTTAATGAAGCGTTAGTGTGTTGATATGTTAAGAGATAAATAATAAAGTCTAATATCCGCATATTTACGTAATAAAAGTAAGAGCTTGGCGGAGCGAAGCTACAGGGCGTACAAAACATGGACGGGGCCACGGGGTCGGGCGCGCTCTAGAAACAATGTCGCCTACTGTAGCTTGTTAGCTTAGGATTGCGTTCACATCGACACATCCACATTTACATATTAGTTATTAATGCAACTGTTGTATAATAAGGGGCATTAAAATACGAATATGGGTTTATCACATGACAATAGTATCACATGAGTGTTTTAATTCCTAATTATCAACATCTCTATAAGGATTCTGAATAGTTAGCTTACTGCTAACATTAAAACAGCCAGTCCTAGTAACCTAATATCATCATTTATCATATTTAAATGCGCGTGAATGACAATGTTCTTTTTTTTTAAATTCGTATAGATACCACGCATCGAGCAGTAAGAATGTGGCTGTATGTTGAGTAAACTCTTTGCTCAGAAGGGATCGAAAAAACAAAAACAAAGGAGTGTTGTTATAGGAATGTTAATTCAGTATGAGATGATAATATGGTTATTAGGTCATTGGGTGTTTTAATGTTGGCAATAAGCTAACTGCAGAATCTTTTATACGGGATTTAAAGCATGGGAGTAAATAAAATAATAAAATAGTTTTCTACAATAATAACAGGCTTCTATCATATCCTATTTTTAATAGTTTATATAATTGACTCACGAATTTTATACGAGAATTATGAGTGTGATATAAATTATATATATATAGATAGTGAATGGAAATTTTAATCATACACATAAAAAAGTGTAATTGTAGTGTGAAAGTTTTGTAAGCCACGACTAATGTGTCACTTCTTTGGATTTCAAACGTTATTTAGGGAAACATTACGGTTTAGTTTCATGTGTGTATGTATATATAAAAATGTATTTAGTCTTTTAACGTAACGTCACATGCTTCACTCTCAAAATATAATTAACAAATTACACACGTTAGCAAACCCTCAGACATACTAAAATATTCCAAGCCATATCAGTTCAAACTGTTATAAATTTTAATGCTATCCAACACTCTTTACCGTTAAAGTAAAGTAAGCAAAAGGCACATTTTACCAAGTTTTTTTTTAATTACGTAGTTTTATCAGTTATAAGCTACCTATATTTAAAATTTTCAAATGGGGAAGTAAGTTTGGATGCGCTAGGGGAGCGTTCAAGTATTACATAAAGCAATTTTTGAAGATTTTGGACCCTCCCTCCACCCCATGTAACGCGCTGTAACGTTTTTCTGTACCACCCCCCTCCTTATGCGTTAGGTAACACCCAATTAACCTTTTTTACCTAAAGACACAATTATTTTGCACAAGGTACCGAATAGGTCGCTAACATACCATTGTTGTTATTTAATTCACTTTTGCAGTAATCCCTAATATTATAAATGTGAAATATAAGTTTGTTTGTTTCGCTCTCACGCTTAAACTACTTAACCGATCATCATCAAACTTTGTACACAATTATATTCTTGGAGGTATTATAAGTAGCATAGGTTACTTTTTTTTTTGGGGGGGGGGGGGGGGTGATAACCAGCATCCACGCGGGCGAAGCCGCGGGCAAAAGCTAGTAATAAATAAAACAAGAGATTTCTAATTCGTAACACATGGAGAACAAAATAACAATGACGTACAATACAATCGAAGGACTTGCCGTAAAACATAAACGAAAAGCATTGCCAACTTAGGAGACTTTAATTGTCTAGTTTTTTATTTAAATAAAAAAATAACAATATCTCATAACGCGTAGTATTAACCCCCCCTTCTACCCTTGTAACGCATCGTAACGTTTTACAAGACCCCCCTTCCCCTAAATTACGTTACGTAATACTTGAACGCCTCCTAATCGTGGGACCAACGACACCGATTTTTTTTTTAGATTATGGCACATTATTTATAGGCTTAAGGAATATAAGAATCACACCACGACATTACGTCACATAGTCGTAATTGTGCATAGCAGTCGCCCGTCGAGCGGAAAGTCTCACCGGCGCGGCCTTAGCGGTGACCCCGAGAGGCAGCGAGTCGAGCACGATGACGCGCAGGAAGTCCATGACGGCGCGGCGCACCGGGTGCTGCGTGAGCGCCGCGCCGGGCCCGTGCGCGCCGCCCGCCGCCGCCTCCTCCGCGCCCGGCGTCGACGCGCCCGAGCTGTCGCCGCTCTCGCAGATCGCTGTTATGTCGTATTCGTGGAGTATACAGGTAAAGGAGCAAAGGAGAGTGTGTGCGTGAGCACTAAAGTGTTCACAAAATAGCATTACATAAAGAGGTCACGGATGTAGTGGTGAATATGATCAGAACTTAACTGTTTTAGATTACTTAAAGTATGCTAAGTGGAAGTAAGTATAATTTCAAGTATTCTCACAGACTAGAGTAGTTAATAAATGTATTGTAATTGGAAGTTAAATGGCTATTGAGTTAAATTATTTTAATCTAAAAACGGTCCTCTGCTACAGCAACGCCATCTTTATTTAAGGTTATTTCGGCGATACTTTCACAAGATAGTGCTCCTCTAGCTGTATATCTTTCATGGTTTTATTGTGTCGCGTAACCTTTTGATTTTAATGTGTTCTTTAATCATTTGGAGATTGACGCGATATCGGGACAACTATTTTGAAAACAATATACTGTCGGACGATAAGGAGTAATAGCGACATGTCTAATTTATCAAAATTTACAGATTTTTTTAAGTTTAATATTTAAATCCTTTTTTATTATTAGAATAAAAGATGTTCGTTTCATTATATTTACTGAAGAGTTTAAAAGCGATTTGTGTTATAGATATTGCATCGAACGATATGGTTAAATCAGCGATACTTACGCATGTGTATGTCATCCTTCGTGTTTGGAGGAAAGAGAGTGGACGCTAAAGCAGTTAAAACTTCGGCGCTCATCATTAATGTCACGAAATCCGGTAGTGTGTTATAGAAGGAAAATAAAACCTAAAAATAATAACTATGGTAAATAAATTATAAATTCAACAAATAAAGTGCTCAGCAGAAGAGTGACTCGATCTATAAAAAATTGGTTGTCTGTAAAGTTGGTTTACGGACGATAATTTTACGTGATAACATCATAAGAAAACATTGATGAAAAATTGCATACTTTTATGAATTGAATTATTATCACTGAATTATCATAATTTTGTATAATACAAAGAAGAAGTTAATTGAAAATTACAATTTTTTCGATGAATTAACATATATTTGCACTCGTTAATTGTTTCTCTTCAATCAATTTCATAATTTAAAATTCAAATTTTTTTTTTCTTCTACTCGGACGCATCTGCGGATGGAATGGAAGAGAGATAGATGCGTCACAAGCCGAACGCTTAGGCCGATGTGCCTCTCTATCGTTTGTTCGCCGCTTTCACCCGCGGAATGTGACAATGAGTCATGCTTTTTCGTGCGTGCAGCAGGCATTCATCGATTTATAAGACGTAAGCACGTCAAAAATTGGTATAGTTTTGGTGGTGTTTTATTCGGCTTGTTCTATCTATTTCATATTTATAGGATTTTACGTTTTTCTAAATATCAACTCTTCCGTCGATCGCTGCAAATACTTAGATGAAGAAACATCGAACCTGGATAATGGACACCGGATGGTCGGCGAGCCAGTCGGGCAGCGAGTCCGGCTCGGCGTGGACCAGCGCGCGCACCGCGGCCAGCAGGATGACCACGGCCTCTGGGCACAGCGACACGCGCGCGGCCACCGCGGCGGACGGCTGGCGCGACGGCGCCGCGCCGCCCCACGCCGCCGCCCACACGCGCTCCACCGACACGGCGCGCTCGGCGCCCGCGTGCGGCATGGCCTGCCCCAGCGCCAGCCCGAACAGCAGGT
Source organism: Euphydryas editha (assembly GCA_036937285.1). NCBI lineage: Eukaryota > Metazoa > Arthropoda > Insecta > Lepidoptera > Nymphalidae > Euphydryas > Euphydryas editha. The sequence goes on along the minus strand of JAUPFZ010000011.1, from coordinate 11,764,491 downwards.
AGTACAGTTCCGGCACTCGCAGGTGGAACAGCGACAGCCTGCGCCCGACACGAGACGAACTGTCTTACGATACGATAGCTTCTGATTCGATTTCGCCTCAAGCATAACCCTCTCCATTGGTCGCTGTACGACATGGAGTTTGTTTCAAAAGCCCAAAGTTACAGACTAAGTCTCGATCCGTATGTCATAATTGATAACACACATTGGTCGAAGCTTTCCGACTTAGGCACTGAAGTATTATAAAAAGACTTTTTGTAAAAAGTAGTGTGTTTTGTAAAAGTAGTGTAAACTTTTTGTACTCTTCTCCAACACTGCTTATAATAACTGGATTCGACGATTGACCTTTTTCTCAAAGTTGATCAAATCAAATCAAATCAAAATATTTTATTCGTTATTGATTACACACACTCAACGAACGTCAAAAAAAAAATGTCTCGGTAGACATCTACAATTTCATCATCGGCTTTACTAAATATTACAATAATATAATAATGTTCCTAGTGTAGGCCGAGAGAAAAAAAGCCGGAGGAAAAAAAACTCTCGGTACTCTTTTTACCATATCATATTTTGTACATACAATATAAAAAAATTATTCACAAAGAACGAGCAAATCATGTCACTGCCAAGCAGCCTTGACATTTAAAAAATCTTTAATGCTATAATATGCCTTACTACATAATTTGGATTTAATGAAGTGTTTAAATTTATTTAAGGACACATTACCAGGCAGTGTATTGTACATGCGTATACAGTTACCTACAAAAGAGTTGCTTATTTTGTGGAGCCTAAAAGTAGGAATGGCAAATTTATTTTTATTTCTTAAATTTATATTATGTCTATCACAGTTCTTGACAAATTTATTTTTGTTTTTATGTGTGTATAATAAATTTTTAAAAATATATTGAGAGTAAACAGTTAGTATTTTTATTTCCTTAAATTTATTTCGTAAAGATTCATGGGTGCCCATAGCGTAGATAGCTCTGACAGCTCTCTTTTGCAAAATAAATATACATTGAATATCAGCAGCGTTCCTCCACAGCAGTAAACCATAAGTCATGATGCTGTGGAAATAGCTGAAATATACTAATCGCGCGGTTTTGATATCCGTCAACTGGCGTATTTTTTTTACTGCGTAAGCTGCGGAGCTGAGTCTGCCAGATAACTTCCCAATATGAGGACCCCACTGTAATTTTGAATCTAAGGTTATACCCAGAAAGACAGCCTGATCGACCAATTCTATTTCCTTATCCCTAATCCTGATACTGGTTGTAGCCAACTTAACATTCGGTAAAGTGAATCTCACACATTTTGTTTTGGATTCATTTAATAGTAGATTATTTACATTAAACCAGTGGATAATCTTAGAGAGAGCCCTGTTTACATCGTCGAGTGAATTTTGTCCACGTTTAACCTTAAACAGTAAAGATGTATCATCTGCAAACAAGACTATCTCATGATCATTTCTAACAAGATGAGGGAGGTCATTAATATAAACCAGAAATAGAAAGGGACCTAAAATCGAACCTTGAGGTACTCCCATTGTTACAAGAGAGCCGGGGGACCGCTTGTCGTTGATCACCACGCTTTGGGTCCTGCCACTCAAATAAGAAGTGACAAAATCGAGAGCGGTACCCCGGATTCCATAATGATGTAGTTTCCTGATTAATGTCTGATGCTGGACACAATCAAATGCCTTAGAAAGGTCACAGAATACACCATAGGCATCGTGTGACTGATCCCAGGCCTCATAAATAGTCTCTAAAAGTTTAATTCCAGCATCAGTAGTAGACCGGCCGCGAGTAAAACCAAATTGTTTATTGTGTAAGAGTTCATTACTTTCAAAATGTTTTTGAAGTTGATTTAGGATAATTTTTTCAAAGATTTTCAAGAATCAACGTCGCGGCGATTCAATAATGCGTAAAGGTCGAGGGCTCGCCGTACCAGGCGAGCAGCGTGAACCCGGAGGTGTAGAGCAGCGGCGCGTGCAGGTGCGAGTGCGAGTGCACGACGGCGGCCAGCACGACGCCCGCCTGCTGCGACGCCGGCTCCGTGTGCCGCAACCAGCCGCCGCTGCCGGCGCCCTCGCGGAACCTGCGGCCGGGGACAATATTTTGTTTTATTTCATTCTAATTGTTAATGTGAGATTAGTAATATTTTTGTTTTTATATAAAGAAACTAGCTTCCGCCCGCGGCTTCGAACGCGTGGATATCGGTTATCGCGATCAAAAAAAAAATGTTACTTCTAATACCTCCAAGAATATGTGTACAAAGTTTCATGATGATCGGTTAAGTAGTTTTTGCGTGAAAGCGTAACAAACAAACTTACATTTTTTTTTTTTTTTTTTTTTTTTTTTTTTTTTTTTTTTTTTTTTTTAATTCTAGGCCTCCCTATAGTAGGGGAGACTGTTTTAACATTTTTTGCATTTTGTTAGGATGTTCCATTATTCATCAAAAAAACAAAAAAGAAAACTCATTCATACTACTCTATCTTTTACCCTGGTCATCATTCATGCTGCATCCCATTTTCATCTAACATTCATCGTCATTCACTCATACAACAAGTTCATATCTTTAATCAAGTTTTACAATTTTCCTTATTATCTACTTTAAACTATGCCTAACGATTTTTAACTTAATATTAATTGTTACAAAATAGGAAAAACCTACATACAAACTTATAAAATTGAACTTATATACAAGAGGCAGTATCCAAAAGAAAGCAGATTACAAAGAGACAGGACGATAAGTAATATTTACAAAAACCATTATTGTATAAAACATAAGTTTTATACTTACAGTTTAAATCTTACAACTAACTTATATCTATTCCTTAATTTAATGACAATTTTTCAATATGTTAACCTAATTATAAACTTACAAACTTACATTTCACATATATAATATAGTAAAGATTAGGGATTGTTTTAATTAGACAGTAATAAAAGTATAGGAGGTACCTTTGTAATACGGGTGACGGCTGTCCCTGACCAGAACAGAGTACAACTAATATTTTCAATGCCAATAAAACTGTGCTTGGATGAACATTTTCTTGCATGAAACACAGCAGCCAGTCTGTCCCGAGGACTCTAGATATCTCCTCGCATACAACTGTATTTTCAACATTTCTCGTCATCGTTAATAGGCAATGGATAAAGTATAAACATTTATTCCTGAGAATAATAATTTCCCCATCAGATTCCGTGTCAGAATCTCCTTCTTTGACCACGATTCCTTGTTCTGATTGAGAAGGTAGAGGTAACGTGTAGGCCAAGAATTGTCCGAGGCAGAGTAGATCGCTCGGTCGCGGCTGACTTCCCAGTAAATTAGCTAATAATTGAATGAGAACATTTTTTGTGCTAGGGTCCTTTATATCGTTAACGATATATAATAGTTTAGGTACTAGTTGCAGGTCCCTCATTGTGCGTAAATTGTGCGTTCTGTGCGCTGTCTCTGTTGCCAATTCGAATAAGTGTTCTAGTAGGGACTTTATTAGACCGCCGGGCGCATTTAACCATACTTCAAGATCACATATCAAATCCTAAAATCACATTTTATGTATTTTTTTAGAAATATAAATCATATAATAAATTGTTTAATATACAATATTGGAATTATATTAAGTACTGATAAAATTCAAGAGAAATATTTTATTTTACTTATTTTCTGTTTATTTAATTACCAAAAGGGATTTCTTTGACGACAAGAAAATGTATTCTCGATAAATTACTCTCAATGTTTAAATAAAATTTTCATATCTTTAATTGAATTTATGTTACCTGAAAAGCTGTTAAATTTGGAATAGACGAGGTTTCTTTTTGACTGTCCACCGTCCCAACTAGGCCAAAAATTAAATGCAATATATGGGAATTTAGTAATGGTTTTTTCTTTTTCAACAGCATAGCCAATGTTTGGTAACCTTTTCGTCGATCCATTTCTGCTTGCGCCGCCTTGTTAGAACGTACTACACATACCAGGGCTTTCACTCCCGCATACAAACATTCTACGTCTTGTGCCATTGCAATAAGTCCCAGTAATACTGAACATCCACCGACGGTATCTATCTACAAAAGTAATGATTATATTTTAGTTACAATTAGAGCTGCAAATATTTCTAAGTTTGACCTTTATATATAATATATACATATGTGGCGTAATTTGTGTAGTAATTTGTACATTCTTCATATATATTAATAATTATTTTTTATTAATACGATTATCGTATAATTATTATTTTTTTAATAGTCATATGAATAATTATTTTCTTTTTTACAACAATCGTATGAACAGCAACAGCCTTAAATTCAATACATACGTGATGCAATTTTTTTTTTTTATTATTATTTGAAGTATGTAATACCCTCATAGAATTATTTCATAATTTACACTCGCGCAGAGGCTAAGGATATGTTAGTATCGATAACGGAATATCGACTAAACCACAACTCTAGATTACGTCAACTTTCCTTATCATTCTTCGGAGTTTACGAGTTGTTCGAATCTTATTATGTAAAACCTTTTAATTTGGTTGATGTTGATTAGATTATATAATGCAATATATACTTTATTAACGCCTTCATTGATATTTTAATTTGGCTTTAATGTTCCGAAATATCATCTTATACTTACCATGATAGCCGCTGGTTTAGGACTGAACACTCTCACACCCAAGTATCCGACAACCGTACCACCCAAACATCGCGCCGGACCCATCAGATGACCCGCGGAATTGTGCAACACTCGTATAGGCGTCGCATTCTCGTGCGAAGACATGCCCAGTTGTTTCGCTATCGCCTTATTATCATTTTTACTGTAAACCTTGCGTATCTTAGCTAGTGTTAGCTGAGAGATCGCACGGGCGTTTATACCGAAAACGACTTTTTCCTCAGCGATTAAAGGGGCGAGGGGCTCTTGGTTCTGACCGGGTGGTAATGGAGCTTGTAACGTCCCGACGTAGTGTGGTCCGAGCTGATATATTATTGAGATCGTTTGCGCAGAGAGAACCTTAAATCGAAAGAAGTTAAGTAAACATATTTTCGTTCTGTTCAAAGTTTAATAATGTATTAAGCAATTCTGAAAAAAAAACTTACAAATTATCAAAAACTTTAGCAATCAGTGGTGGTTATATAAAATAATTAAATTAGCTTTTACACTATGTTCTTTGTAAGCTTTGATTTAAATTATAAAGCAAATGAGGAGCTGGCGAACAAAACGGTGTTATAATAGGGTTCGTTTTAAGGTCTCCAACATAAAGATGGTCAGGATTGCTATGTTGTCCTCTCTGACCTAGCTATTATAGTAAAGTTAGGTCCTTATGGTGGTGGTACACGCCGCGGCAGGCGACCGCGACAGGAGAGACAGAGACAAGAGACCGCGACAAGTTATATCATTGGTCGTCTCCATAGAGCATATACTACTGGAGGCAGGTTTCCGTAGGACCCTTACCCGAATGTCATGGTTAGCTGTGACCAATCGCGTAGCGACTAGAGAGCATGTAGTCCGATATGTCTCTCTACAACCTCGTCTACACTTTCATCCTACGGGAAGCTGCCTCCAGTAGTATATGCTCTAAGGTCGTCTCGGTTCTGTCGTCTCTGCCTCTCCTGTCGTGGGGTCGTGTCGCGGGCGCGAACCGCCACCACTAGTTTCGGTCGCCAGCTCGCGCGACAAGGCGGGCGGCGAGTCTCACGTCCTCCAGCAGCAGCGCGGGCCCCTGGCGCCACACGAGGCGCGAGTAGCGGCGCCACTGCGGCGGCGTGCCCACCACGCAGTACACGCTGGACGCGCCCGACAGCGTGGCCGCGCCGCCGCCCGGGTTCGCGCTCACGTAGTGCAGCTTGCCCGAGTGCATGTGTTGACCTGCCGGTGCACGAATCCGGTTTACCATCGTACATTTATTACTTCATTCTTTCGACCGGTACCTTTTCGTTCCTGGGGTAGTCTTAAAGTTAAAATAATAAAGTAATTTTGTAATTTACGAGAGGACTGCACGACCTCGTAATTTTATTTGGGGATGAGACTTTGCAAGTTTGTAGTATACCTGAAGGGTAGGGGAAGCAAAATTACTAGAAGGCCAGTGATTTGCGAAAAAACGGCCCTGACGTTTCTCGCGCAGCTTATATACCGGTAAATTTGCTATCGCACCAGAACGAGTGGATAGCGAGCTTGGTAACCGGGTCATTAATCGATCCCACTAGTGGTTTCTTTTTTTTTTTTTGTGTTTATTTATTAGAAATGCTAAATAAAATGTATTATCAATTAAATGTGATGTGTAACTGAAAAGACGGTTGGAGCTGTCGAAAATGTAACTTATTGTTAAAATTAATATTTTATTTTCGAAAAGTTGAATTATTAAAAATTTATTTTTCATGAAGATAAATTTTAATTATAATTACTATTGAACTATGATTGAAAATATTCATTGTAGATTTAAAGAGCTTGTTTCTACCTGGCGGTGTATATGTACGGTCCTATTCTATACAGGCCAATTGTCATGAATTTTCTAGAACCTAGTGAAGGTAATCTTACAATTAACTAGTCACTATCTACCCTCATTGTTAAATCTCCAATTATATAACTAACGTGTCAGTCCATTACTGACTACCGAAAAGATTTAAGCATTATTTCCGTGCAAAGTTTTTTTTTTTTTTTTTTTTTTGAATAATTGAAATATTTTTGAATATCATTCAAAATGTCTGTGCGTGAAGAAAGCATTAGTGTATCTGCAGAAGATGCAGATGATATCAGTAAAGACAACGAATATATATAGTGGTGGGTTTAAGACGAAAAAATGTAGTATCGTTAATGGAACGCACCGTCGAGATAGAGCGAGAAGGAGGAGTTCTTGAGCACGGCGCGGTTGAAGAGCAGCGCGAGGTGGTGCCACTGGCCCTCGTGCTGCAGGTCGGGGCACCACACGCGCGCGCCGCACTCGCCGCCGCCCTCCGGCTCCCACTCGCCCACGTCTGCGGGCACGCGCGAGCTGTCACTACTTGAGGGCCTATTACGTAACTTGCGCGATCTCGAGAAATCACTCTGGTATCGAATTACAATACTAATTGAGGCTCAGCTAGTATTGAAATTCGACACCACAGCGATTTCTTGCTATCGCGCATATTACATAATCCATTGGTGATTTCGGGATCAAAATTAACAAACATAAAAATGTATGTTCTATTCGCTACCTAATAAGCTACCCAAAAAAAAAACTCGAGATAGAGAATTATATATATCTAAAATATCTAATATTTAAGACGATTATAGATAAAAATAAACAAATCATATTTCTATGAAACTTACTGTGTGGAACCAACGTCTCCTGGGTTGAAACTATAATAGCCTTATCCCTTGCAGAGAGGACTACTGTAAGACACACGAGGTGTTCATCTCGACTATTGTTGATATTCCGAACTAAGGTCAGTAACCTCACGCAATGCGGGTCAGTGCGTGGATCGGAGTATTTCTCCACACAAATCCATGTCGAATACGTCAAACCCGTTTGAGGTGGAAATACTCTATCTCCTGAAAAATTAAAATAGTATTGTGAAGACTATAATATCAATACGATCATAATTATATTCTATTTTAATAGTTAATAATTCGATATTTTAAATATGCTTAATATGTATGTACTAACACTGACAATATAGTACTGAAATAGACTATAAATTGTTTATTTTTAGAAAAAGTATATTTGATTGAAAGGTAAATTTAAAACCATACCAGATCCAATCCCGCCAAGAGTCGTATTATCTTGCGTCCCCAGTGCATTCAGATTGGCTGATTGGGGTGCGATGCTCGGTAAATATAAGCAACCGAATCCTTCCGCAGACATGTCGAATTCCACAAATGGGGGTTGAGTGCACGAGTTTTGCGATCTAAACAACATTTATATTATTTGTTTACTATATTTATTATTACTATAACTAAACAACTAAGTCACTGTTCACATTATATTCTATCAAATATATAAAGCTAGCAAGCGCTAGCGTAAATAATATAGGTGTAAAATTGCTTGTGTATGACTAATTGCGCGGTGTGGATATCGCGGTCCACTGTACTTCTATCAACCACAAGTCACCTGTAGTCTCGAGGCGTAGTCATGGACACCAAAGTTTTGATCCGGGTGAGAGGTACCGGTCCGCCCGGCTGCCACGGCTGCCCCGGCTCGGGAGCGAGGCAATTTAAAGGATTTCCCATGCGCAAAAATTCTCTGTAACACAATGATAATATAAAGGTTACCTCATATTTTAGAACAAGGGGTAGCGAGGCTAGACAAAATTTCTTAAGCGGATTGAAACTTGAATTAATTTTTTGATCAAAATTTATTCTATATCTGTTGTGTCTATAGGCCAGCTCTCTCTCCAATACTAGTAGTAGATGTTAGTAGCTAAGACGAGTGGTAATTTAGTAACTAAACATGTCTTAACATCAAAAAGTAAACTGAATAAATTCGAGTCGCTCCAGCACGTACATGGCGGGCGCGTGCAGCGGGTGGCGCTCGGCACTTGCGGACCGAGTGCCGCGAGTGTGCTCACCTGAGCTCCGCGGGGCGCAGCGCGTGCGCGGCGAGGCGCTCCAGCACGTACATGGCGGGCGCGTGCAGCGGGTGGCGCTCGGCACTTGCGGACCGAGTGCCGCGAGTGTGCTCACCTGAGCTCCGCGGGGCGCAGCGCGTGCGCGGCGAGGCGCTCCAGCATGTACATGGCGGGCGCGTGCAGCGGGTGGCGCTCGGCACTTGCGAACCGAGTGCCGCGAGTGTGCTCACCTGAGCTCCGCGGGGCGCAGCGCGTGCGCGGCGAGGCGCTCCAGCACGTACATGGCGGGCGCGTGCAGCGGGTGGCGCTCGGCACTTGCGAACCGAGTGCCGCGAGTGTGCTCACCTGAGCTCCGCGGGGCGCAGCGCGTGCGCGGCGAGGCGCTCCAGCACGTACATGGCGGGCGCGTGCAGCGGGTGGCGCTCGGCACTTGCGGACCGAGTGCCGCGAGTGTGCTCACCTGAGCTCCGCGGGGCGCAGCGCGTGCGCGGCGAGGCGCTCCAGCACGTACATGGCGGGCGCGTGCAGCGGGTGGCGCTCGGCACTTGCGGACCGAGTGCCGCGAGTGTGCTCACCTGAGCTCCGCGGGGCGCAGCGCGTGCGCGGCGAGGCGCTCCAGCATGTACATGGCGGGCGCGTGCAGCGGGTGGCGCTCGGCACTTGCGAACCGAGTGCCGCGAGTGTGCTCACCTGAGCTCCGCGGGGCGCAGCGCGTGCGCGGCGAGGCGCTCCAGCACGTACATGGCGGGCGCGTGCAGCGGGTGGCGCTCGGCACTTGCGAACCGAGTGCCGCGAGTGTGCTCACCTGAGCTCCGCGGGGCGCAGCGCGTGCGCGGCGAGGCGCTCCAGCACGTACATGGCGGGCGCGTGCAGCGGGTGGCGCTCGGCACTTGCGGACCGAGTGCCGCGAGTGTGCTCACCTGAGCTCCGCGGGGCGCAGCGCGTGCGCGGCGAGGCGCTCCAGCATGTACATGGCGGGCGCGTGCAGCGGGTGGCGCTCGGCACTTGCGAACCGAGTGCCGCGAGTGTGCTCACCTGAGCTCCGCGGGGCGCAGCGCGTGCGCGGCGAGGCGCTCCAGCACGTACATGGCGGGCGCGTGCAGCGGGTGGCGCTCGGCACTTGCGAACCGAGTGCCGCGAGTGTGCTCACCTGAGCTCCGCGGGGCGCAGCGCGTGCGCGGCGAGGCGCTCCAGCACGTACATGGCGGGCGCGTGCAGCGGGTGGCGCTCGGCACTTGCGGACCGAGTGCCGCGAGTGTGCTCACCTGAGCTCCGCGGGGCGCAGCGCGTGCGCGGCGAGGCGCTCCAGCACGTACATGGCGGGCGCGTGCAGCGGGTGGCGCTCGGCACTTGCGGACCGAGTGCCGCGAGTGTGCTCACCTGAGCTCCGCGGGGCGCAGCGCGTGCGCGGCGAGGCGCTCCAGCATGTACATGGCGGGCGCGTGCAGCGGGTGGCGCTCGGCACTTGCGAACCGAGTGCCGCGAGTGTGCTCACCTGAGCTCCGCGGGGCGCAGCGCGTGCGCGGCGAGGCGCTCCAGCACGTACATGGCGGGCGCGTGCAGCGGGTGGCGCTCGGCACTTGCGAACCGAGTGCCGCGAGTGTGCTCACCTGAGCTCCGCGGGGCGCAGCGCGTGCGCGGCGAGGCGCTCCAGCACGTACATGGCGGGCGCGTGCAGCGGGTGGCGCTCGGCACTTGCGGACCGAGTGCCGCGAGTGTGCTCACCTGAGCTCCGCGGGGCGCAGCGCGTGCGCGGCGAGGCGCTCCAGCATGTACATGGCGGGCGCGTGCAGCGGGTGGCGCTCGGCACTTGCGAACCGAGTGCCGCGAGTGTGCTCACCTGAGCTCCGCGGGGCGCAGCGCGTGCGCGGCGAGGCGCTCCAGCACGTACATGGCGGGCGCGTGCAGCGGGTGGCGCTCGGCACTTGCGGACCGAGTGCCGCGAGTGTGCTCACCTGAGCTCCGCGGGGCGCAGCGCGTGCGCGGCGAGGCGCTCCAGCACGTACATGGCGGGCGCGTGCAGCGGGTGGCGCTCGGCACTTGCGGACCGAGTGCCGCGAGTGTGCTCACCTGAGCTCCGCGGGGCGCAGCGCGTGCGCGGCGAGGCGCTCCAGCACGTACATGGCGGGCGCGTGCAGCGGGTGGCGCTCGGCACTTGCGGACCGAGTGCCGCGAGTGTGCTCACCTGAGCTCCGCGGGGCGCAGCGCGTGCGCGGCAAGGCGCTCCAGCATGTACATGGCGGGCGCGTGCAGCGGGTGGCGCTCGGCACTTGCGAACCGAGTGCCGCGAGTGTGCTCACCTGAGCTCCGCGGGGCGCAGCGCGTGCGCGGCGAGGCGCTCCAGCACGTACATGGCGGGCGCGTGCAGCGGGTGGCGCTCGGCACTTGCGAACCGAGTGCCGCGAGTGTGCTCACCTGAGCTCCGCGGGGCGCAGCGCGTGCGCGGCGAGGCGCTCCAGCACGTACATGGCGGGCGCGTGCAGCGGGTGGCGCTCGGCACTTGCGGACCGAGTGCCGCGAGTGTGCTCACCTGAGCTCCGCGGGGCGCAGCGCCTGCGCGGCGAGGCGCTCCAGCATGTACATGGCGGGCGCGTGCAGCGGGTGGCGCTCGGCACTTGCGAACCGAGTGCCGCGAGTGTGCTCACCTGAGCTCCGCGGGGCGCAGCGCGTGCGCGGCGAGGCGCTCCAGCACGTACATGGCGGGCGCGTGCAGCGGGTGGCGCTCGGCACTTGCGGACCGAGTGCCGCGAGTGTGCTCACCTGAGCTCCGCGGGGCGCAGCGCGTGCGCGGCGAGGCGCTCCAGCACGTACATGGCGGGCGCGTGCAGCGGGTGGCGCTCGGCACTTGCGGACCGAGTGCCGCGAGTGTGCTCACCTGAGCTCCGCGGGGCGCAGCGCGTGCGCGGCGAGGCGCTCCAGCACGTACATGGCGGGCGCGTGCAGCGGGTGGCGCTCGGCACTTGCGGACCGAGTGCCGCGAGTGTGCTCACCTGAGCTCCGCGGGGCGCAGCGCGTGCGCGGCGAGGCGCTCCAGCATGTACATGGCGGGCGCGTGCAGCGGGTGGCGCTCGGCACTTGCGAACCGAGTGCCGCGAGTGTGCTCACCTGAGCTCCGCGGGGCGCAGCGCGTGCGCGGCGAGGCGCTCCAGCACGTACATGGCGGGCGCGTGCAGCGGGTGGCGCTCGGCACTTGCGGACCGAGTGCCGCGAGTGTGCTCACCTGAGCTCCGCGGGGCGCAGCGCGTGCGCGGCGACGCGCTCCAGCACGTACATGGCGGGCGCGTGCAGCGGGTGGCGCTCGGCACTTGCGGACCGAGTGCCGCGAGTGTGCTCACCTGAGCTCCGCGGGGCGCAGCGCGTGCGCGGCGAGGCGCTCCAGCACGTACATGGCGGGCGCGTGCAGCGGGTGGCGCTCGGCACTTGCGGACCGAGTGCCGCGAGTGTGCTCACCTGAGCTCCGCGGGGCGCGGCGAGGCGCTCCAGCACGTACATGGCGGGCGCGTGCAGCGGGTGGCGCTCGGCACTTGCGGACCGAGTGCCGCGAGTGTGCTCACCTGAGCTCCGCGGGGCGCAGCGCGTGCGCGGCGAGGCGCTCCAGCACGTACATGGCGGGCGCGTGCAGCGGGTGGCGCTCGGCACTTGCGAACCGAGTGCCGCGAGTGTGCTCACCTGAGCTCCGCGGGGCGCAGCGCGTGCGCGGCGAGGCGCTCCAGCACGTACATGGCGGGCGCGTGCAGCGGGTGGCGCTCGGCACTTGCGAACCGAGTGCCGCGAGTGTGCTCACCTGAGCTCCGCGGGGCGCAGCGCGTGCGCGGCGAGGCGCTCCAGCACGTACATGGCGGGCGCGTGCAGCGGGTGGCGCTCGGCACTTGCGAACCGAGTGCCGCGAGTGTGCTCACCTGAGCTCCGCGGGGCGCAGCGCGTGCGCGGCGAGGCGCTCCAGCACGTACATGGCGGGCGCGTGCAGCGGGTGGCGCTCGGCACTTGCGAACCGAGTGCCGCGAGTGTGCTCACCTGAGCTCCGCGGGGCGCAGCGCGTGCGCGGCGAGGCGCTCCAGCACGTACATGGCGGGCGCGTGCAGCGGGTGGCGCTCGGCACTTGCGAACCGAGTGCCGCGAGTGTGCTCACCTGAGCTCCGCGGGGCGCAGCGCGTGCGCGGCGAGGCGCTCCAGCACGTACATGGCGGGCGCGTGCAGCGGGTGGCGCTCGGCACTTGCGAACCGAGTGCCGCGAGTGTGCTCACCTGAGCTCCGCGGGGCGCAGCGCGTGCGCGGCGAGGCGCTCCAGCACGTACATGGCGGGCGCGTGCAGCGGGTGGCGCTCGGCACTTGCGGACCGAGTGCCGCGAGTGTGCTCACCTGAGCTCCGCGGGGCGCAGCGCGTGCGCGGCGAGGCGCTCCAGCACGTACATGGCGGGCGCGTGCAGCGGGTGGCGCTCAGCTCGCAGCGCGGCGCCGCACACACGCAGCACCTCGCCCGCCAGTCCCGCCCCGCACATCACTTGCTGGTTGCGCTCGCTGTACAGATACAGGATTCTCATGAGTATGAGGATCTCACTACAAAATATCACGCTCATTAACGGAAGTAGATCTAAAAGCGTAAACGTAAATAAATCCACCTAGTATCCCAGTACGAAACGAGTGTCCAGTGAGTTTACCTTCTAACGAGACTCTTGAGCACGTGCGCGAAGTAGTCGCGTGCGGCGCGCGCGTGCGGCTCACAGTCGAGCGGGCGCGGCAGCGCGGGCAGCAGCTTGGCCAGCACGATCACCACGCCGGGGTGCACCACCCACGCCTCGGCGCCCGGCCCGCCCGTCCCGCCCGGACCGCCCACCCCGCTCGACAGGTTGAGTGACGTCACGCGTGCCGGCTTCGTCTGCGAGTGGGACGGACACTTTTGAACGGGTCATTATCGAATGTGATACTACTACAACCGTTCCTGCTTTCGCTTAAAATCGATATTAATCTCACCTCGTTGACGGCGGAACTTTGTCTCGTCAAACTGGGAGATTTAACATTGAGAGATCCACAAAATGTCGGCTTGTCGAAAGAATCGAGAGCGACGTCGTATAACAACCGCAGCACGATAGAAGCGTTCACAAATACTGGAGGTACATTATCTGGCAATCTGAAAAAAAATATATGAAAAATCTTATTTCGATAGTTGACGTATATGTGGAAAAAGCAACCAAAAGGTCGTAGGAGGCTCATGCCTTGTTAAGATTCGATGGATTATTCGAGTGCTAAATTTGTATAAAAATTTGTCTTATATTCAGAGACATGCCGCTTTTTGGCTTTTTCCCAAATATTATAATAAAATAAAATTACACTCGAGATATATCAATAAATCTTACGTCATTTCTAATACATTTCCAGTGAACAGCTCGTGGAAAACCTCATAGAGATCTGGATCACCGGGTTCAGTATCGTTTTGTAATTCTGTATCGTCGGTGAAACACCCCAGCAATCGTATAGTTTCGTACAGTGTCGTCATACAAATCTATAAACAAACATTACATCATATTACATTATACGATAATTATTTATCTAATACAATTATTTTTGTTAAATACACAAAAAAAGGTACCTCATGATGAAAAAATTTAGCATTGGCAGGCTCGAAGCGCATCGCTGTGCTGATAGTGTAGAATACAATATGTATCAGCTGTAGCATGTCGTGGTCTATCAATTCATTTCCTTTCAATTTTCCCTCCAGCGAGACGAGTACACTTGTCACATATACAAATCCACTAACCTACAAGTATGAACATTTTCAAAAAACAGAAGACAGTTTGAAATGATTTGATTGTAGTTTAAAATATTTTCATTTTATACTATTTTAGTATTTTTTACCCAAGACTGTATATGCGTAGAGATTATAATCGCGTATATATATTACTAAAACACTACATTTGAAGCATTGTTTTTAGACAGTATGAAGCACATATATATATGAACTGAATCAGCCTGTAAGCGTTAGAGTGCCCCACAGCTGGGCAAAGCCCTCTTCTCCATATAGAAAGGTTTAAGCTTAAACCAGCACGCTGCTCCACTGCTGATTGACAGATAATTTTCCCTATCATGAGTATCGAGCGCTATCAGGTGTTTATGATAGCAACCGAAACCGACGGCTTTACGTGCTCTCCGAGGCACATTGGGGAAACCCACAAGGACATAATATACCCAGACCGGAAACAAATATTGTATTGTAATAATATTCGTACGAAACAGATATCGGCCACGAACGGGAATCGGACCCACGACCGCCGGCGTTGAGACGACTACTCGCACCACTACACCAGAACGGTCGTATATATATATATATATATATATATTTTAAGACTTCCAGTTTTTGATATAGAATGTACACACACTATATGTATAGATATATCCTTATGTTCCATTTTGGTACAAATGACAGATGAAAGATAAAATTTCACACACATAAAATAATGTTTACAATGTAAATTACATACCTTACGAAAAATAGTTCTCGTGCGATGAGAATCTCTCAAGCAGACCAGTAAAGCCTTCAATATGTGTAATTTTAGTTTCAAAGCGTCGTTCGGCGCCGCATGCATGCCGCACAGCAGAGCCGCCATGTCCTCCTCACCGGACCCACTCACTATCAGTTCCCTTATCACACCTGTTTATATATATAATCGATATACTGTACTATATCAGCCTGTAAGCCACCCACTGCTGAGCAAAGGCCTCTTCTCCATATAGAAGGGTTGGAGCTTAATACACCACGCTGCTCCACTTCGGGTTGGCGGATAATTTCCCGACCGTGAGTAACGATCGTTATCAGGTGTCTACGATAACAACCGGGACCGACGACTTTACGTGCTCTCCGAAGCACGGTGGGGAGACCCAAAAGGACATATACGAGACCGGAAACAAATATTTGTACAAATACAAATATCTGTCCCGACCGGGAATCGAACCCGCGACCGCTGGCGCGCGGTGCTAAGGTGACCAATCGCACCACTACACCAGAACGATCGATATAATCATATACAAATCAATTACAATAATTAACCTTTAATATTAGGGTAATAAATATGTTCTAATTGTAGGTTTCATGTAATTAATGTTTAAAAATAGGATGAAACGAAAAATAACTGCAACCTGCACCCATTATATTACGTTATCAACCAAAACCCGTTTTGTCCTAGAACTAAAGGCTTTAATTACTTTAGCTTCATAACTACTAGTTTACTGACAAATTAGGTTTGGCCAGAAACATATACACTCAGTTTTAAAATAATTAAATTATAATTAAACATACATATATACATTAAGGTTAAAAATAATTCTCAATTAAATTCAAACTTACCTAAAGCTTTGCTCCTACAGGACTCGTGCACCACCATTCCATGAACACACTTTGCACCACCACAATCTCTAAAAACGTTACAATTATTCACATTTCCATTCAATAAAGCTGTCAAACCTTCCATGACCAAAGCACCTAATTCTTGTTCCTCATCATCTGCATTGGGATCTTTTATTAGAGAATCTTGCCTGGATTGTCTTTTTTTCCTTTCTGGGGGTTTGGGAGAATCTATTACCGTATCAGATTCTTTTTTAGACTTCTCTTCTTCCAACAACTGTTTATCTTTAAGAAATACTGCATAACGAGACAGACATGTCACGAATACTTCTAGCATGCCCACTTCTCGATAAACATCTTTAAATATTACATTATGTCTGCAAGCAAAATTTTATTTATTAACATAATACCTATTTACCTCTTTTTATTTTATACTTTTGACAAATGACTTACTTTAGTATATTTAATAAGGTTTTCATGCATAAAATACTACAACTCCTCGACCTATTCGCTTTCAATAACAACGAGAGCGATATCAATTCCTTGCAGGGCACAAAATTCAACTGAAAAACTATAAATTCGAGAAGCTCAAAAAATTTTTCTTGTATTTCCGCGTTTTTCGTATGTATCCTCTCTGAGAACTGACTGAGCGTGTTCTGATTTTCTAAAATGAAGTAGTTTGCGTTGTCTGCGTGGTACACACTCGAAATGGCATCGAGGATGGTACAACAAAGAGCTGGAGAGTTGGATTTAATAAATACTGATTGCAATACCTGGTAACAAAAGATATCATTCACTATAACTAATTTTTAGGGGTTTTAGATTCGTAGTCGTCGCCTAAACGAATGTTTGTAATTCGTTTATTTAGGCCATATCAGTTTGTCTACCAAAACCCGAGTGTGCCGGTGTGAACCGTATATTTTGAGGCGTTAATTTTTTTTTTTTTTTGCTTACTAAGCAGTTAATTTTTGATGATATACTAAGTAACACAATATTTCATAAACATACTCAACTATTTTTTGTATGAATAATTCAGGAGTCCATGTGGTTCGATCTACTTATAATTTTACAAAATTTTACAAAGTCTGCAATCTTCCTCAACAAACAGGCTGTCTAACATTCACAGTTTCAACAGTCATATTGCAAATTATTCACATGGCTTCTAAATTAACACTAAACCTATCAGAGCGGACAAATGACCGCTTTTGAGACTGTAATAAAAATTATTAAATTCTAGGTTTACATTTTTTTTGAACTTATGCACGACTTTTTCTATAGTAAATAGCTACTTAAGAAACCTATTAACCTAAAAAAGAAAAATCTAAACTTAGATTTAAGAGCTTATTCAGAGGAACAAGCTCTTCAACTTTTTTATCTTAATATTATCCATATTGACATAATTACAAAATGAACTGACCTGAAATGCTTGCACATTTCTGACAGCCTGTCCAGGCGTCGACGGTTGCGGTAAAACAAATCCTTGTAACTGAAACAGTTCCGTATTAGCCCTGGTAGGTCTCAGTTCGGAAAACCCACAGGCACAGAGAGATGATATCATAAGAACTAAATTCCTTAAAGCCGCTCGCGCTTCCGTCCCACTTACGCGTTCTTCTTCTAGCCTAAATTAAAAACAACATTAATCGTCTTTTAATCTTTGGAATTACGATTACGATTAATAAGCCCCGTAACAAAAGTTTGTGACTTCTTCGGTTTTATATTCAACTGCGGTAAAGCCCAAAGATAAAGTTTATTATATTTTACTAATTAAATAAAACCCCTTACATAACAAATGTAAGTAAGAAGATTAATTTGGATTGTGAGCAGCATTTTCAAAAAGCAGATCACCAGAAGAAGACTCATTAAGTTCTGAGGCCCCGTTGAGAATGCTGATTTTTAAAAGCTCTTTAAAAACGATAGTATAATTTACTTGCTAACTAATATTTTTAAATACGTTTACTTTGTAATAAGAACTCAACCTTGTATAGTTTTACTATTTACTTAAATAAAGAAAAGTGAGAATACTACAATAGTGATATGGTTTTTTATTACTTTACAAACCATATTCATTTAACGTATAAACTTTCGTCCCCAACGTTACACCGTTATAAGACGCATTAAGACTTATTTCAAAAATATATCCCTTATAATCCATTTTAATTCCTTTTCTAATCACCATGAAGTTTATTTGATTAAAAGTCTATACCGGATTTTATCGCGTTTATTTAAAACTTTATAGTTTTACAATATTTTAAATTATTTCCCGACGTTTCGGACCCTTTACAGCGTCCATGATCTCGGGGACATGGACGCTGTAAAGGGTCCGAAACGTCGGGAAATAATTTAAAATATTGTAAAACTATAAAGTTTTAAATAAACGCGATAAAATCCGGTATAGACTTTTAATCAAATGAGTAAAATTCGCGTAAATATAAGAGAACAGTACACCATGAAGTTTATTTTTTCAATATCCTATCTTAGGAATATATTGTAATAAATAAACATTAAATATTATGTATCTATTTCCATAATTATGAATGTAATCTGATCTATTTGTAATTAAATAAGTAAAACGTTATGGCGTACATGCCTACTTGCAAATCTACTATAAAAACCCCTGTTTTTCCTTCAATATGTTATGTTCAATTGAGAATCGATTTTCGTTGTATTGTTTCATCTCCCGACGCCGCACATCTCAATACAAACTTAAGATTTTTTTTTATTGATAGAATCCATAGGTTTTCCATAACATAGGTTTTCTTTTGGGTGGTCTACTGTCGGTTTCCTATAGGACATAGTGTATATGTATGTTCTACTAACTATATTGTAAATGATTGTTTTAGTGTAAGGAAAGAATATAATAAAAAGAAACATATATTCATATTATGTGTAACTAAGCATGCAAAAAAAATTTATTACTAAATGTATTTTTCAATACAAAAATGAAAATAGTGCTTACCCGGATGTTAAGTAATCGGGTACATCTTGTGTCTCATGTCTGTGGTAACAACAGAGAAAAAAAATGTAAAGGGATAAAATACAAAAAAAAAGAGAAATCTAAGCAAATAAAATGTGTTAGCTATTATTACTTCTACAAAATATACTCATGCATTAAAAAAAATATATAACTAAATTTAAATATTAAAATTACACTTACTTTAGAAGGAATTCTGATAAAAATAAATATCCTTGACAAGAACGAAAATCATCCAATAGTAACTGACTAACTTCACTGGAATCTTTTAAGAAGCAAAATACTGCTACAAACATTTCCACTACCTGAAAAAATAAACATACAATACAGAGCAAGTAAATTCTAATTAATTTAAATAGAATTACATTATTAGTACATTATAAGATAAAGATATTCCATTTAATATACTTATTATAAATTTATAATAAGAAATAATTTAATAAATAATAACCTCTAATGGTGTTAATTCTGGAATCTTTTGCATGTTTTCAATACAAAGACCAACACATCCTTTACCTGTAATATAATATTTAAATATATTAACACTAAGAAATACTTTAATTACATATCCTATTAATATTATATTCCTATTAATATTATAAATGCGAAAATTTGTCTAGACGTTTGTTACTCTTTCACGCAAAAACTACTGAACGGATTTAGATGAAACTTTACAGTAATATAGCTTATACATCACAGTAACACATAGGCACATTTATAAAGATTTTGTGTAATTTGGCCATATTTGGCGGCTAATCTGCTGCGCCATTTGTGATGAAATTTGGTAGAATATAGGCTACTTTTTATCAATATAACACCCACGAGGGCGAAGTCGCAGGCGGAAGCTAGTAATAGATAAAAACATAGTTGTATGACACGTGCATATGTTGCATATTTTAATTTATGATTTCCTCAAACATCATAATTTACATCTATTTATACACATAATGTGTTAATATGTCAGTCAGGTTTGTTGCTGTTCCACTAATACAAACAAATATTAATAAATTTATATATAAAAATTTAATTTAAAAATTTAATTTTTAATTTATATTAATAAATTTATATATAAAAATTTATTCTAAAATCTTTTTATTTATCTAGTATAAGAAATATTGTAACTGAATAATGTATTATAAGTTTATAATGAATATTTTGTAACATTAAGATTTGTAGAATTTTCCTGTTTATTTCCTTATATAATTTTAAAAAAATTTACATAAATAAAATAAATCCAATTTAAACTATCATTTATTACTAACTTATAGTTGCATTATTGTATATATACTTTTGCATCTTTTTAAGCTAAAAGGAATATTTATCCACTTTTTTTTTTTTGGTATATAAATAATTATGACTTACTGTGAATATAATGTACAACAGACTGAGTCAGTCCATGCCTAGACAATGTCATTAATACTTCAGCGGCAGACTTCCTCCACATCATATTATAGGGAGCGCACCAAGACGTAATGGCAGAGAATAACAAACTTAAATCATCTTTCCTTGCCAACTCTTCACATGGAAAAGGGTGACTGCATAATCTTACTAAAACCTGCAAACAGAATACAAACATACCCTTAAAAAACATTAAACTCCACTGACTATAAAGCATTTTTTTTAATTAGCTATGCTTTGGTCCATTTATATATGAAAAAAATGAATCATATATGCAATTGATAAATCACCTGAACGAAAATCTTTTGTAAAAGTATCCTCCTTTCTCTTGGTGTAAATTCACTATTATCATCTTGTACATCTGCCTCTGACTCAGGTATTTCCGGTAGGTCAAAAAATAGATATAAACATTTGACTAATGTGGAGGGTATAGCTGCTGTAGTCATCACCTACAAGAAAAAAGGAAATAATTACAATTTATACTAAAATTAACAGATCTCATAATAAATAAAATACTATGAAGTTTATTTTATCTCAAAAGCATATTTCTATACCATATCATTTAGGATTTCAAGCGAACCACAATATTCAACAATGTGTAAAGAAGTTTAATTTAATGTCTTAATTCAGAATCAGCAACATTATCTAAGATATATTGTTTTGTTTATTTTCAAATAATATAGAACTTAGTTTTATCATAAAGAGTTGCTTGAATTAATATAATATTAACTTTTAAATTTCCTTCTGACATTATCAGGATTTTATATTTTAGACAACAGATTCGGCAAAAAAAAATCTTGAATTTATCATAATTAATATTTTGTACTGAAATATTTTTTAATAGTTTTTTATCATTATTTATAAAATAGCATTTTTAGTTAGATTAATTTTTTACCATGAAAATACAGGATAGGTAAATATGGTACTAAAATTATTTTAAATTATTTCCTATAAAAAATAATTAACAGATAATGCTTCTATGCAGTTATTATTTGGCTAAAATATATATACACTTCGTAATCTTCTCTAAGTGCAAGCACAAATATTACTATTCTATATAAAATGAGAGACTGTAAAAGTAATTATTATGCATTTATTTTCAAATAAATGTTTTAGTAGTGAACATTTTATATTTATTATAGTACTCTATATTTTCTCAATTTTTATAATTTTATAATTATTTTTAAGTTTCTTCTTTTCATTTTAAGTTCTTTCTTTTAATTTTTAAAAAACAAACCTGTATTAATGACTGATCACCAGCTGCCAACAGGTTTAGTGTAGATAGAAGCATCCATCCATTGCTTGATTCTTCAGAATTTTCTATCTCAAGAAATTTAGCTATAGCACAACTAGCTGCCTCTGTGCTTTGATTGCTAGCTCTTTTCCTTATTTCAGAAACCATAAGCTTCGAAACTTGTTGACAAAAGGACAGTATGTCCCAAAACTTCTCATTCATTTCACTCGATGGACTTGTACCAAACACCTGTATTATTAAAACAATTGTTTGTAATGTTTGTAATTGTGCATGTTTATATTTGTAGAAAAAGGATTAATTGAATCTTTGCAATGGCTTGTCCAGGTTATAGTGTTATATTGATGTGACAATTAACAACTAAAAAAAGTATTCCATTAACCCAAAAGAATAAATTTCTCTTAGTAATTCACTTTTTAATAACACCAAAAATTTATATTGATTTTATATTTTTTAAACAAAGCAATACATACACATAACATTATTATTTAGATATAAACCTATTGAAAATGGTATCGACATGGCATGTTTTTATTGATCATGACTTCAAAATAATGAGTTTTTATAAATTATATTCACAATAGCTAAATTCTATTTTAATAAATAATTTCCTTGGTAAATTAAATCCAAAAATAATGCAAAATGTATAACGTTGTTTTCTTAAGTAATAAATATTAATAAACAATAAAAAATTAAATGGAATACCTTGCAAAAGAGAGGTAGCATGTTATACAATTTATCATCTTTTTCTGCTTCTGGTAATGGTTGTGGTGGATGGGTATATTCTGCAAAAAGTTTTTTTAGGTGCATCAAGCCCAGCTGGACGTGAGAAGACGAGCTCGAAGTGTCTGAAGGCTCCGCGGATGTTGAGGCGGACGCCCCACGCAATTTGCGCATTAGATTCATTGTAATAATAATTAATAATTCCCGATCAAAAAAATTAAAAAAAAACAACTATTTCAGTATATTTTATAGGGTTCTTTTTCATTTTTCATTACATCTTTAAGAAATTAAAAATTATTTTCAATATAAAAAAGCTTTTTCTTTAACTAATTTCTTTAGTTTACATGGTTAATAATAAATACACTTAAATATATTTTGTCTTATTTATAGTTATGTTAATTGATATTTATAATTTTTAATAATTATATTATATGTATCGAGACCACAATACAACTTTTAATTTTATTAATGACAAATTCTACTGTACACCCCGTCCAGTGTTGCCAACTCTATTTTTACCAACCCACCAAATGAGGCCGTGTAAACCACCAGAAACCACTAAAACTTAGCGGCCTCTCAAACCACCAGAATTCCACTAGAAAACCCAAAGACAACGGCTACCTACCTAAACATAATTTGAAAATAAAACAACAACAACGTAATTATTATCATGAAATAAAATAATTATTATAATTACGTACTACAGGAAACAATGTATTACAGAAAAAACCACGTTCATAATACTAAATAATCGCTCTACATCTGCGTTAGAGTGTGGTAAAATTAATAGAGATATCGCAAATGTGGCTAAATTAGTACAAAGTAGTGCATCTTCGAATTGCACTACTTTATACTAAAATTCCTTGGTATCTTTTGTATTTATCCAACTTACAAGGGGACTGCACGACTTCGAAATTTTATTTGGGGATGATTTCAAATTTGTTTCCCAAAAAACATTTCATATCTATAAAATCTTGGATATTTTGCGTAAAAATATCTACCTTCTGGGTAGGCAATATTATCATAGCAACAAGTATATCAATTAAATTTGTTAGTTCGTTATACAGTTTTGTGTGATATGCGTCTTTAGATTCAAATAATTTATTAACCCTGTTTACATTTGTCAGAATTGGATATAAAAACAAAATATATGCATAATGTGCACAGCACTATTGCTACATGCAATGTACTCTGATGACGTGTCATCAGAGTACATTGCATGTAGCAATTGTGCTGTGTAACATCTTAAATTTAGCTTTGCCAAAATAAAATGTGCTTTCAGTTCCAACCACTGTGTGTGAATGCGTGCAACTGCGGACTCTACAGAAAGCCACTCACTTTGGCAAGATTGTACAATTTAAAGGCTCATGACCATCTTTTATAAGTTTGTATAGTTCTTTGTAGACAGCTTGCCGCGATGAAAAACAGCTGAACCAATCATATGTTTCTTTAATAATGAATTCGAGATTCCTGGGTAAGAACTGCTTTGTTGCTGTGGAAACACTCAATTGTAAGGAAAAGCAAATGCAGCGCATAAAAACTAGACTCGGCAGTTCTCTTTTTAATTTGGCATGCACACCGTTATTAACTCCTGTCACGACTGCAGCATTATTAGTTCCGATACCCATTCAATTCTGTAGAGGTATACCGAACCGAGTGCGCGACGATTTTATAGCGGCAAAATACTAGATCATTTTTTAGTGGTAAGATACGAAGCTTACCACTAAGTGGAACAAACCTAAACCACTAAAAAATCCACTAGCCACTAAAACCAATTTTTTCCCGCCAAAAGGGGTGTCTAAACCACCAGATCTAGTGGAAAATCCACTAAGTTGGCAACACTGACCCCGTCACCCAAAGAGCCGTCACCCACAGTACAGTACTAGGGATGCCGGTACTCTGTGGGATGGCGATCTGAAGTCGATTAATCGAAGAATCGATTTTTCAAGCCAAAAAGATCGATTTTTAGTACTGAATCGATCCAGTGAATCGATATTTTACCCTCGATAATCGACATTCTATTTTTATGCTTTATTAAAACATTAATTTGCTTACGAAAAGTTATACAAAAGGATAACAAAAATTTCAGTTAGTTGAACATACACATGTATGTATACAACAGACGAGATTAAAGCGGAAAGCATTTTTTACAATAAAAAACAGCATCAATTTCCAATTAATTTTTTTAAACACTTATTGGCGTGATCATTTTACATAAAATAAGGATATTATTCTTAATAGATTAAAAAGATCGACTTTTGAGAAATCGATCTTTTAGACTTCGATTTTTTTAAGAATCGATTCACCGTGTTGCGATTCGAATCGATTTAAAAATTGACCTTTTTTTAGGTATTCGGATAGGGTACAGGGGTAAATGTCGATTCTGGATGTCGGATGACCTTTTTTTTTTAGGAATTCGAATAGGATGCAGGGGCTTTTTCGTCGTTACTTGCAATACACAACAATTATCAAATATATACTACTTATCCTTCAGCCGATAACTCTGGAGTCTATCCGATAATTATCGAATCGATACCATAATTATCGAAAAATTTTCATCCAATAATTATCGATAGCTGATCATTCGATAATTATCGATAACACGATACGATAATTATCGATAGTAAATTATCAATATTTTTTTCCTCGATCGTTCGTGTTATCGATAACTATCGATAACACGATACGATAATTATCGATAGTAAATTATCAATATTTTTTTTCTATGAAAATCCCTATATATAAGTGTCTAATCTATGTAGTACATTTAATATACAAATATCTAAATCAATATATTCTATGTGTACAATATAGGGATGTACTTTTCAAGTTTTCAATGCTTTATGCTAGACTTAGGCCGTGGTCCGAAATACGCTGCGAGCACTGCCCAGTGCTATCACTGGTGAAAAATTCGTTCCGTTATAGACTGCCAGTATACTGTCGCAGTACCATAGATTAATATATGACGTCATAAATCACCACCATTTTGTATTGTGAGTATTGGCGCTTTCGAGATAACCGCTCAACTGCCCGTGTCAACTACTAGTTGACAAGAGTTTGCAACAACCACAATAACCGCAAGCGCCCGTGACAAGTAATAGTCGCCATGACTATATTGCCCATGTCAACTGCTTTTCGACACGGGCATTAGTACGCGAAGTACACCTGTCAACTAAAGGTTGACTAAAGTATATTACATTACAACATATACATACATTACATACAACCGGCGGGGAATTACGTAACAAAACGTGAGAAGCCTTGGCCAGTTTTGTGCAGTTGGTAAACTAAAAGGTCATTGCCCGGACACTCAAGTGGGTAAAGTGCTTTCAGTAGTGTGATCACGTGATTGAAAAATATGACAGCGCGAATGATTATTATTATTAATTAATATTGTTATTCAAAAATGTCAACAATATTCAACTAATAATTTTACTGAATTGACGTCTCACCTCACAGTGCTCCAGTGTATTTCGGAACACTGCCTTAGAGAGTAGAGACAGCTATATCCTGTACAAGTTAACTTGATCTTTTTAATAGATGTAAATTTTCTGATCGACGTAGCTTTGCGATGACGAACATTTTATTTTCTTAATTTAATGATTTTAAAAATTGTAAAAATATTCAAAAATACATATAACACAAAAGTCCTTAAAGATTCAAGCGTTATCCGATATTTGTTAAATCGGTCGGACGGATATAACTTCCGTATGTCGATTAGAAAAATTAACATCTGTCAAAAAGATCAAGCTAACTTCTACAGGGTATAAAAATGTCGGTGTACCAATTCGGTGTACTTGTTCAATTGTTATATTGTAGTTGAAATAAGTTATCAATTACAAGAAAATTTATTCAAAATAGTCAAATATATAGATATTATTATTAAACCTTAAATTGAATTACGTATATTATCATATTATTAAGCGTTTAATCATATAATTTAAAAAATTGTCTTCTGAATGATCACACAAATCAGAAAAAATGCACAAGGAATATCAATTTTTATATTTGCATTATTCTTTTAGCTAAGGCTTTCATACTGCTTATTAATGGTATCAGGATCGTCTAATCTCATTATTTTTTCTCATTTACTTAAATTTTGAGCTTATTAATAATTAAGATTTTTTTACAAATATAAAAAAATAGTTTGACTTAGTACTTACGATTGTACTATACAACATTTGTTTGTTTCAATATACTATATGTACTATTATGATTATATATCAAAAGAATACAACTAAAAATAGTAAAGAAATAAATAAATAATCAATTTTAATTAGAAAACAAAAAGTATCGACTGTCATAATTTAAAAGTTTTTAATTTTTGTACTTGTATTTATGGAACAAATCAGTCTGTTTAATCGGAAAATTTATTAATTCCTATATGATTTTGTCAGAAAATAGGGGTAAACATCGGTAGTTAATAAAGTAATTGTTAAAATGTACACTTAATAAAGTTAAATTTCTTAGTGAGTTGATATGACTCAAAGACATAAATTTGCTTAATCAACTACGATTTTTTTTATTATTCAAGACGCTAAAAAGACTCGAGTTGCATCACTATTGAACTGAGAATCGAACCGAAGTAGCGCCATGCGGCTTGCAGATAAATAAGCCGGCGCGCCCGGGGAAGTATTTCGCTCTAAATTAATAACGACGTGAAATGACGGCACTGTCGTCGTGTTTCGTCCGGTTTGTGAGAGATCCCTTCCCTTCCCTCCACAGATTCGGTGGAACATCCCTCCGCTCCCTAAAGGCTGGCAACACACCCGCTAATTCTCTGATGTATTGGATGTCTATGGATGTCATATAGGGTACGTTCGCGGGCCCTCTTCTAATTGATAATTCATCACTTTTATAGGATTTTTTTATCTTTGCATTCCACAGACCACATGAGCGGAAATGATACTTCTTTAATCAAAAACTGAATTTAACGGTCGAACTTTAGTAAATAATTGTTTGCTATTGTTCATAAAAGATAATAAACAATATTATCTTCTTACATTTATTCACTACTTATTATTTTTATTAAAAACTGATAAATAAAAAACTATTGCGCATGTCCCATTTTCGTTTCAGCGCATGTGGTCTGTGGAATGCATAGATAAAAAAATCCTATAAAAGTGATGAATTATCAATTAGAAGAGGGCCCGCGAACGTACCCATAGCCATAATTATCGAATGCCAATTATCAATAATTAACGGATAACAAAAAAATTATCGATAATTATCGAATTATTAAAAAAAATGTCCATAATTATCGGATGAAAAATTATCGATAGTTATCGATAAGTATCTGAAAAGTTATCGTTAATTATTATCGGATCAAAATTATCGAATGAAAAATTATCGAGTAGTTACGAATTATCGATAATTATCGTACACCCCTAATGAAGTGTGAATTTGACTGTCAAGATAAGAATTAATTGTGATTTCGATTTGTGAGTGATTGTGAGCGTAAAATAAATCCAAGATTCTTATTAGAAACAAGTATTATTTTACATATATTTTTAGTAATGCCTGAAAACAAAAATTTAGTTCCATGCTATAATCGTGGTTGCGGTCAACTTTTTGATCCAACCAACAACGACAAAGGTATTTTAGTACCGACATAGATTTTTCTAGATGTAGGATAAACTGGGATTTTGAATTAAATGTGTTAATTATTACTAAAATGTTCAGATATATATCAAGATACTTGGTTTTTGTTTCGTTCTATTTATCTAATTTAAACATTTTCAAATTAATATAAAATTACGTTTTATTTGTTTTTTTTTTTTTTTTTTTTTTTTTTTTATAAACAGATGAGTGCTGTCATCATCCTGGTGCTCCAGTTTTTCACGATGCTTACAAGGGATGGTCTTGTTGTAACAAGAAGAGTGTTGACTTTACAGAGTTTCTTAACATAAAAGGCTGCACATTATCAAAACATTCAAATGTGGTACATAAATTTCATCTTTGTATAATTAACTTAACTTTATTATGTTATAGATAGTATGTATGTCGTATATTATTTATGTTATTTCAGAAACCTCCAGAACCTGAGAAAAAAGCTTTAGATAAAGAATTAGAGAAGAAGGAAGTAATTGAGGTTAGAGCTCCGGTGGTTGGTCCACAGCTGCCAAGACCCCCATTTGAATCACCACTAGTCCAGTTAGAGCCTCGTATAGCAGAATCATTGAAAGAAATTGTACATAAGTCAACAGAACAAGCAGCATCATCAAGCGATGGGTAATGTCAAGATATTCATAATTGTATATAAACTTTCAGACATTTTTAGTAGAGGTGTAAAAGTAACGAAATAAAGCGTACCCGTATGTATTCGTTACTATGACAATAAGTACTCGTTACTATTGTATTGTTACGTTACTCGTTACTTCTGATACCTCATAACATACTGTTTATGTTAAACATCGAATCAAGTCGTATTCTCGTATTACGTATGCGCGCAGTATGATGTCGCGGCTTCGTAATTTATATAAAACACTATACACCAAGCTGCGTAAGGTGTATTTTTTCACTTTTTCGATTTTGAACCAAACATGTGTTTAAATTATTCTAAATTTAGTTTGATTTAATAGGTAAAGTGTAGAACTACAAGTGAACTGTTAACGGAATCTACTAAATTTGTAATGGATTTACTATTATGAAATTTTTAACTAGTTTTTAACTGTGAGCTTATGGTTATATCACAATAACATCGCAATCCATTTTGCATCGATTATAATGAAAAGTTAACAAATAGGTTTCGAAAATTATTTACTGATAATAAAATTTAAATTAAATAAAATTCTAACAATAAATCAACATAAAAATAGTTTTGCTTAAAATGAAATTAAATATCAAAATTAGTTGTCTGTAAAGTCAGTTTGCAGATGATAATTTTTGAAGAGAAAAGTGTGTAATAAAATTATGTACGTACGTAAGAAATTATAATAAAATGATGCGGAGAATTAGTGGCGCGCGCCATCTATAATTTTAAGTTACAAGCATGTAGCATAACGAAATTGTTAGCAAAGCTAGCTACAGATGGCGGCTATGAAAATCAATATTAATACAATTTTATCTTATATTATGTTTAACTTTATCAAAAACTGATACGAACTACAAAGTAATTTAATAAAATTTTAGATTTCATAATAAAATGACAAACAAAAATGGTTTCATACAATGCATCATAATAATTTTCTAATAATTAATAGGTAATAGATGAAATAATAAAAATGGACAAAATAAAATGCAATACAAATATTATATATACTAGTAATCTTTTATTATTTATGTTCCAATGTAAAACTTTGTCTGCACACACAATACCTTTAATAAACAGTACAAAACTTGGACGAATTTCCAAATTATACTTTACATAATAAACAAACATCGCTTTTGTAACACATACGATATTTTTAACACATACGATATTTGTAAAACATACGATATTTGTAATTATATCGTACAGGATTCGTCTCAACACACGCATCAACGGTACTTGCGCGAACTGAAACAGTGTAGGTACCCGTACTAAAAAAAATGCGAGTAACGAAATGAATTCGTAAGTAACGTTTCGTTACTCGGTACTAGATGACATACCCGTTACTCAGTACCGAATACATACGGTTTGCTACAGCTCTAATTTTTAGGGGGTTTTACAAATTTAAGGGGAAGAGCAAAGAATGTAACTACTATTATATGTACTTGTAACAACTAGCTGATGAACGTCAGCTCGCTCCCACAAACTGGTGACCCCAAAGTGATGTTCCACAGGAGTCGGAGGGGAGTGTGGAACATCACATCAGGGTCACCAGTTTGGGGGGGAGTGAGGAACGGTGTAATCACGTCGGGGTCACCAGTTTGGAAGTGTGAGGAACAGGGTGTAAAGTTCCTCATCCACCATTGAAAAGGGACGATCCTCCGACCAGACCGGTTTTGTGTCTAGTGAACTACTGCCCTCCTGACGGTTGTTGTCAGGTTCTTGTATATATCGCTAGCACAGAATAAATAATAGTACAAGTACAGAAGACTCACTCCGAAAAGTCGTTTGAAGAAATAGGGACTTACTATGATACAATTAAGTTTAATTCAGATCGCACAGCGCTTGATTACATGCAGTTATACTTACCTAAAAGTTGCCTCTCTTTCTATCGCGTAACTCCTTATCCTTTCTAATAAAATCAGGTTTGTCTCATTTTAGAAAATAGTTTAATCTAAATATTTAATTACCACTTTTTTTCTAGTACTCTAGTGAACAAATTACTTTCCAAATAAATCTAAGGTAGGTGTTAATAGTAATAATTCTAATAAATTCGCGCAGAAAAAAAAAAAAACTATGGGAAGGTAGGTATTTAAAAAGAAACAGATCGAAATTCCTTTAATTTTGTTATAGATAGGTATTTGTGAAAGATTATTACACCAACTTAGTATACCCGCCTACTTTCCTACTTATTTAACTTATTTTAGTAACCCAAAGAATGATAATTTCACAATAATAATTAT
The DNA here is from genome assembly GCA_036937285.1 of Euphydryas editha. Classification (NCBI taxonomy): domain Eukaryota; kingdom Metazoa; phylum Arthropoda; class Insecta; order Lepidoptera; family Nymphalidae; genus Euphydryas; species Euphydryas editha. Next base: position 11,733,784 of record JAUPFZ010000011.1, on the reverse strand, counting down.
TAATAATAACAACTTTAAAAAAGATCTTAGCAATCCTTGTTTAAACAGTTAAATACTGCACAGTATCTTTTTGCCTTTTTTTTTAAAATCCATTTTTAAAACAATGCGTCGAACAAATCTCGCGCGTGAGACCCTACTGATTGGCCCGCTCGAGGCGGCCGCCGCATGTACTTGCATTTTCGATACCTACACGGGAGTGGGATAGGCCTGTCGCTAGTGACTATTAACATCGTTGGAACTGCAAAACCGATTTTTTTTGATTTATTTCATAAAACATTCCTAAATAACCAAGTCTATCATCAGCAATCGCGCAATCACAGTATATTAATATATACAGTATTGTAACTCGGCCGTATCTTTGAAATAAATGCCTACAGTGCTACGTGGTGCTACAGCGTGTTACAGCCGCGCGCTACGTAAATATGCGATAGGGCTGCCCGCCTACAGCATTTTAATTACATTTGCCCACTTTGTGTTTGCATTTAGTTTTGTTATTGTTAAGTGGTGTTAAGTGTTCAATAAAATGCGTGTTGTTTTTTGATTTTTAGATCTAATTAAAAAACCATGTTTATGTTTGAATAACAAAACGGTCTTATAAATTTGCGCCCGAAAAATATTTGCTCCTCGACTGAGACGTACCAAATGCTTTATTATTAAATTTTAAAGTATAAAAAATCCGTATTCTAATAATTACATATAAAGCTTAATTAAAAGTACTTATCTATTAAAAAGACACACATTATGTACCTACCTACTAGTAAGTAAAATTATTTTATAGTCTTACCTTTCAGAGTTTCCAGGTAATCTAAAAAAAGTTATCTCTGGATGCGTTATTGGCGAATTCATGCAACCAATATATATATTAAATATGTAATTGAAATTATTTTCAGTGAAAAAATCGTGTCGTTATTGTTAAAAAAATTAACACACGGTCCGTTTGTCACTGCAGCACAGTCGCGACTGTTTGCGTCCTGAGTGCATCCCGAGATCGAGGCGCGTAGACATAGCTCGCGCTTCGTCCGTTTGTATGAAGTTGGAGTACTGTATATATTAATATACTGTGGCGCAATGTAGGATACATCAATTTCGTATGTGGCGAGATAGATGTCGCTTAATACTAAAAAAAATGTATCATGTGGCTTATATATGTAATAATAAAGATGTTATTGAAGTAAAATTCTCTTTCTTTTTTCAATTTGTCTTGATAATTAGACTTTTTAAATATATTACTTTATTATTATTAAATTATTTTTTATTTATTTATTTTTCTTGTAAATTAAAGATAATAAGCATTTAAAAATTATATTATTAAATAATGTGCTATTATTTTAATTCTTTACAGAGGCGTAGCAATTGGAACATCCTGTAAAAATGGAGGCTGCAATGTGTCTTATGAAGGTCCACAGAGTAATACCAGTATGTGCACATATCATCCTGGCTGCCCCATCTTTCATGAGGGTCTCAAGTTTTGGTCATGCTGTCAAAAGAGAACTACCGATTTTAATGTTTTTCTTAGTCAACCAGGTTGTACAACTGGTGTTCATAAATGGTTTAAAGAGGTAACTATCACATTTTATTTAACAATATTTAACAATACTTAAAAATTATTAGAGTTATGGTCATACCAGAAAATTTTAGAAAATTAATTTAAGAAGTTAGTAGATGGAAGATCGGGTTGAATTTATACTAATATTATAAAGCTGAAGAGATTGTTTATTTGAACGCGCTAATCTCAGGAACTACTGGTTCGAATTGAAAGATTCTTTTTGGGTTGGATAGTCCATTTACCGAGAAAGGCTATAGGCTATATAACATAACGCTATGACCAATAGGGGCTGAGCAATAATAAGAAACGTTACAAAAACAGAAAAAAAATCTTTTTGGAGAGCTTCTGTTCCGTCATTTATTATTCCTCTTCCCAAAACATTTTTACTGTAGTTCCACTTTTAAAGTAAATGTAACATGACGCTTTTTATTTCCTAAAGAGGTAGACGGAGATGCAAATATTAAATGTAACATTCACTTTTTGCGCCAGTTATGAGTCCTATGTAATAGGACGAACGACTATTGCCATACACTGGGCTCCATTCCAGACTCCGTGCTATTGACTGAGAAATTTCGAAAAATAGAAAAAAGCCTAATAATACGTTGACTGACCCAGGAACCGAACCTGAGACCTTGCTCGGCAGTAGCGCTTGCTCTCCAACTCGACCAACGAGGCGGGCACTTTTTAGAGTAATTGTTTAAATATATTTAAGTACATTTTTACTTCAAGTTAATGCGTCTGAAACTGCGGGGCACAGCCAAAATAATATATTTATTGCAGAGTGGTCCAGCAGGGACAATTAAATGCCGCTGGGACTGGCATCAAACTCCAGACTATGTAATTGTTAGTGTCTATGCCAAGAAATATAATCCATTTCAAAGCTATGTCAAACTTAATCCAATTCGCCTTAACACAAAACTAGTGTTTCATGAAGAAGGCAATGCAGTGTTTGAACTTGATCTTGAACTAAGAGGAGTAAGTAAAAAAAAATATATAATTTTAGCTAAGGATTTAGAGTAAATGTCTTTCAAAAAAAGTAGATTCTGTTAGAGAAAAACTCCAAAATATTAATATGATTATTCACCTTCACACTCAACGGACCCAGTAGGATAAAATTCGTAATACCATTTGTCGTCCGGAAACACATGATATTGTGAGATTGTAAACTAAAAGAGTTCTAGACAACAATAAATCATGTTACCATTTTGGTTGCAAATTATTTTAGACACTCCATGTTTTTTTTTCTATCAGGTTTGTTTACAATATGATAATTTAAAATGCTTTCTTGATATATGATGATGATATAATAATAATTTGTATATTCTTTCTTAAAAGCTAAAGATAATTAAGTGACATTTCTGAAAATAATAATTATGTTGAAATAATTTACAACTATACAATCTATAACTAATATAATTAATTTTAAAATTATACCCTTTTTTAGAGCTATAATTCTTATTTCCTTCATACTATAAATTTTACTGTAACAACATGTTAATGTCTTCCTGTTGATCCTTCACAAGACGAAGTATTGGAGTTTTTCTGCCACACTGCTCTAATGCTGATTGCTTTAAAATACTTTGTTGAAATACATAACTGCAGTACCCAACAATAATATTATACTTTGAGCTGTAGGAAGTGATAATTGCTTAGCTTTGGCTTTGTAGAGCGTTGTCACTGTTACTCATACTTGGACATTTAGTCACTGATTTATTAGATATAAATAAATAACGCTGTTGAAACAATATGAATCTACAAAGTATAAACACAAGCACAACATATTTCTTATAGCAACATTATTCTTATAGAGTAATTCTGTATGTGAATTGTAGATAATACTAGTTTCTGAATGAAATAAAATAAATCTATATTTCTACTTAAAATATACTAACTAAAAATAATAATTATGCCTGCTGTACTAAGTAATAAATCGCTCCGAGAATCGAATTAGCTATAAGAAAAAAAAATTAATAAACCGTCAACGACGTCTGCTCTCACGTGTTTGCCCGCGTTCGGTTCACGCACTCGGTAATGGCGCGTAAGTAATGATACTTGGACCGCCTCTCTACCCCTGCACTTGCGCCGCGCTGACTGACGCTCCATTCAGTTCAATCGGATTCTCGCGAAAAGAAGGTCGTAAGCGCCATGGAATAGGCGGCACTTACGCGTCTAAGCTTTACGCGTTCGTGATAGTTTATGAACTATGTTATATTATGGCCAAATTACATAAAAAAAATTATAAATTGTAGCCCATGTGTTATTCTGATGTATAAGCTATATTACTGTAAAGTTTGATCTAAATCCGTTCAGTAGTTTTTGCGTGAAAGAGTAACAAACATCCAGACAAACTTTCGCATTTATAATATTATAAATAGGATGATTGATATCTATGATCTTAAAAAAAGGCGGATATGGGTGAGATACATTGCAAGAATAATAGACGAGGAAGACCCTTGAATGAAGATCAAGAACAACGCACAAGAGGCCCACCTCTGACATGCTCGGTAGATTATGTTATGAAGGTAGAGACAAAGTCTATGAAACAAGTAAAAAACAGTCACAAACCTTAAAGGGCTACTATAATGATAATAATAGTTATTAAATCTGCTCAAAAACCTAGTAGTTTTAATAGCTTTTAATAGATATACTCGGTTGTAGATCTCTAGTAATGGTGATCTTCAAAGACCAAAATATTTGAGTCTCGATATATAATAGTTTTTGATGGGTACAATGCTTATTTTGCCTTTATAATGTAATTGTTATTTAAAAAATATCATTATTATTCATTTGAAACAAATAATATGAAATTCTTTAATGTGCCTTAATAATTAAAAATATAATATAGTTAATTATATAATATGTATACTTTTAGGTAATAGACGTAAGTAAGAGTAGTGCGTCAATGCTAGGCACAAAGGTTGAAATAAAATTGAAGAAAGGTGAGCCAGGTGCTTGGAGCAAACTTGATTTCCCTAGATGTGAATCTAAAAAAGAGGTAGAAGAACCCAAAGTGCAAACTGAAGAAGATGATTCAGTTGACTTATCCACAGTAGAGGCCATACACTCAATGGGCAAAGTAAATGTCACTGGTTGATACTATAAGCACTAGATACTTGCAATTTTCGTACAAATCATATGAATAGACACCTGATGAATTTATTTTTATAACACTCTGTTTATAACTTCAATGTTTTCTGAAACGATAGAGTTATCTTTTAATTTGTCAGTTATAAATAAAGGTGCTTTTGTATACAGTTGTTTTATTTTGTAAATAAAAAAAACAATGTTTTAAGGACTTGTTTATTAAATCCTTTTCATATATATAAATATGTACATAATGGTGCTAATGTTTTTAAAGTTTACAAAAAATTGTTCGTAAAATCACATAATGATTATGCAATTTTTAGATTTCCTTTTATTTACTTAGCGACAAAAGAAAGAATTCAGCACCTGTTAACGGATATGTCTGTTATGATATTTTGAATTTTTATTGAATATTAATTATAACATTTTTATTATTATTAAGTAATAAATACATATATTAACATTTACAATTTTACAACTTTTATAACTTGACTAGAATCTTAAATTATAACTATCTTACTTAAATTTAAAACATTGAGATTTTTTATATCTAATAAAATTTCAAATTATCGTCAGAATTTTTAATTTGAAAAAAAAAAGTTTCAGTACTTAATGCTTTTTGCATTTCTTGTAGATTTGTGAATAATTATTTGTTTATAAATTATTGTTAAGGTATATAACAATACTTTAGTAACAGAAAAGACTATTTAGGTAAACATTATTATATTAACAGAAAATTTAAATATTATTTTCTTGGAAATTTGGTAAATCAATTACGATTACATAACGTACAGTATCCAGTTGGATAAGTGGGATCACAAGGGACCTTTATCACTTAAGGACGCTATTACATTTTGAGCTCGCTTAAGTTTAGGTATCTAAATCGCAACACAATAACATAACGCGTACACGCACACATTGAAACCGCTTTACGCTCGATTTTATACTGACGTAACTAATCTTGGTACTTGAAAGTATTAATTTTTAATTTTACTGGTATTGATTAAGTAAAAGTATTTAACTATAGTCGGATCGCGAAGCAGGAAGAATTTTGTACATTGACCGTAGTAAAAGGTCAATGTACAAAATTCTTCGTGCTCCGCGATCCGACTATAGTAAGTATTTAACTTACCCCACCGTTTTTAAAGGTATCGCAGAGAGGGGCACGGGTGGAATATTCTAAGGGTAGATTGTTCCGACGCCCTCAAAGATCATAAATTGATGATTTAGGAGTCATTCATTTATAACGTAACACGATTTAGGGGGGAGGGGGGTCGACCATGTCTTATTTTCTCTTACAAGGGGGTGGGAGGGAGTCTCGATAGTTCTTACGTAAGATCACAAAAATGCGCAAAGTTAAAATTATTCTTTGAAAAAACGAGGGAAAACGCACGAGTGCCGATGTTCTCTCGGATGTTCTTCGGATTAGAGATTTTTCAATGGCAGATCCACTTTCCGAGTGGGTTTTGACTTTTGCATGGACTTCTTTTATTGTAGGTAAAGATGAATAATTAAAACCAAATTTTATTACTAGATACCAAAAACTAAAAATTAATAGTAGGTACCTACCTACCTTTGTAAAAACAAATAAACACTTCTAAAAATTGTTACTTTGAAAAATAAACATTAAACAAATTTTTAAACATTTATTAACACTAAACCAACATTTATTGATTTTTTTTTTACTTTTGATTCTTACGTAATAAATATTTAACAGGGGAGAGGGGGTTGGCCTATTCTTATTTTTTCTTATAATAGGGGGGAGAGGGTCGAAAACTAGCAAAATTTGTAGCAAAAAAAAATCTTACGTAATAAATGAATGGCCCCTTATGAGGATGTCTAAAGGCGTCAGGGTATCTACTACTCGTTCGCCCCTCTATACAATAAAATATAATAGATAATAATACGCTTTATTTTTAATAATTCAGAACCACATACAAGTTATATATAATTTAAACATCTTGTATTTTACGTAGATAATTAGGTAATAAAGGAGTAGGAGGTAGGAGTAGGAGTAGGTAACAAAGAGTGTTCGATTGTGGAGGCACTGAAGTTCCATGAAGTGCCCCACTATCTCCAGAGGCTGTTGTAGGCGTACCTTCAGGAGAGAGAGGTCCTCTGGGAGGGGGGCGACGGTCGACTCTATCGACGTCGCGTTGGCTGCGGCGTTCCACAGAGCTCCGTCCTGGGACCAACTCTGTGGAACGTCGGCTTCGACTGGCTGCTGCGGGCACCTCTACCGCCCGGGCTGAGGGTCATCTGTTATGCTGACGACACCTTGCTCACGGCCCGGGCGAGGAGCTTTGAAGAGGCGGCCCGCTTAGCAGAAGCCGGCACAACGATAACGGTCGACCGTATCGAGATGCTGGGCCTGAGGATCTCTATATCCAAGACAGAGGCCCTCCTATTCCATGGCCCACGCAGAGGCCCCCCCCGAGGTGCGCGGATCGCCGTCCAGGGAACGGAGGTGGAGGTTCGGGCTCAGATGAGATACCTGGGCCTAACCCTGGACGGGCGATGGAGTTTTGGTCCATACTTCGACCAGCTCGCTCCGAGGCTGCAGAACGCCGCCGCTGCGTTGGGACGACTCCTCCACAACGTAGGCGGACCGGACTCCCCTTGCCGGCGCTTATACGCCGGTATAGTGCGGAGCGTGGCACTGTACGGTGCTCCCTTATGGGTCGACGCCCTTAGCGCTCATAACAAGGCTCTCCTGAGGAGACCCCAGAGGGTCATAGCGGTAAGGGTGATACGGGGATACCGTACGGTGTCCTGGACGGCGGCATCACTTCTCGCGGGCGATCCGCCCTGGGAACTCCAGGCGGAGGTGCTCGCGAAGGTGTACCAGTTCCGGTCCGGGCAGAGAGCGAATGGCGAACGTCCAAGTGTGGACCAAGTCGGCAGGATCAGGGCTCTAGCTCAGAGAGCACTGATCCAATGGTGGAAGGAGGATCTGGGGTCCCCAGTGGCGGGCTCAGTGACGGTGGACGCTATACGTCCTCACCTTCGTCGCTGGGTCAACAGGCGGCATGGGGTGCTTACGTTCCGGCTGTCGCAGGTGCTTACCGGGCACGGTTGCTTCGGTAAGTACCTGCACCAAATCGCTAGGCGAGAAGCCACCCCTGCCTGCCACGAGTGTGGCGCGCCAATCGACTCGGCGCGTCACATCCTGGAGGAATGCGCCGCTTGGGAACCCCAACGCAGGGCCCTGGTGGCAGTGATAGGTGGAGACCTCTCGCTGTCACCTCATATTGTGCCACCACGTATACGGCCGTGACCTCATATTGTGAGGAGGTCATGGCACTGAAGGAGGCCGCGGAGCGAGAGCGGGAAGCAGCCGCACACGCTGACTCGCTCCGCAGAAGACGACCAGGGAGGAGGAGACGTCAATACGCACTCCTCCACCCTCCGCAATAGAGTGGGAGAGGGCACCACATCCTTCCACTAGCCACCAGGGCAATAGAGCGCTCACAGTGCCCGCGAGCGCTCTATAGGCGAAGGCGGTCCGCATAGGTGGGCCAACCGTCGGGGCGTCACGGTTGCATGCGAAAGCGATCCCGTAGCGCCCCACTACGACGATGAGGGCACCGCTGGGTTTTAGTGCGGTATTCTGGCACGTTCTGCCGTGTCAGCGAGTCCCACATACCCGTCGCCCTCGGGCGCCGGGATACGTAAATGCATTTCCCAGCGAAAAAAAAAAAATTAAAAAAAAAAGGTAACAAAGAGTGTTGCGAAGTTGAGTATTGCGTAATAAATTAATTTATTATTATTATTATTATTAATTTACTTTCTAATACTCTAAGACAATAGATTACAATAGAATAGATACCAATAGAGGACAAAAGCATAAATTCGGTTATCTATTTAAAACTACTATTTAAAAACTTTGTACAATAGTAATTATAAAATATAAAAAAAAGCAGTGTAAAGACAACAGATTGCGAAGATTGTTATGTTGTTCCTTTTATTATATTTTTTAATATAAACCAAATGCATCGCAAAGACAATTATTTTATTTCGGTCCGAAAAAGTATCAATTTCGTTCAAGCACAGTATACACAAGGTACGATTGTTCAGGAGTAAAAATTGTATGAAGAAATTTGAGAGCGTTTCTTATTTTTCTCATAAATGGAAATATTATTTATTTTTATTTAATATATTTAGCTATTCGTACAGAGGACTAAATAAGCAACAATTTCTTAGTATATTTATTTTTCTTAGTGCAGTTTATTTAGCTATATTGGTTCCTATTCAGACCCCTCTTTTTTTAATTTTTTGCGATTACTGTGATGGTTAAAACGAATTTGTGTAAAAAATGTGTATGGGGCTATAGATTTTTTATGGTGTTACTCTGGAGATGAATATATTATCTTTCATTTGAAACCAAGATATCCTCGCAGTGTGACTCCTAATTAATTAAAATGGTACCTGAAAATCACTGATATTTGTGGAAAAATGTGATAGCGTCCTTAATGAAGTGTGTTATACTTTGTTTTACATTAGTGTAACACTCATCGAATTGTTTTTGGTAACTTCTAAAATTAATATTTTTTATTTAATTGTATTTTTAATACACTGGTGAATGTTTTCTCTAAGTATTTATTGCCACAACCAGTGAACTAAAAGAACTGGAGAGTAGATTGCTTTAGTGGGTATGCCTCAAAGTAAAAAACGTCATGCGTGTTGGCTGCATATGCTATAGCGTCCGCTGTTTGAAATTGCGAACATATGTAGGTATGTGCGTGCGGAGGCTTGCATTAAATTAAGCAGAGCCTGTTATACCGCTTTGCCAAAGACCTTAAAAAATGAAGGTAATGACAATAATATATGAAATTATTTTTGAAATTAATATATTTGAAACGGAAAATTCGTCTTCAAGGCGTTCCCGCAAATAAATATATTAAAAAAAATAGAAAGAATATCGAAACAAGCAGTAAAGGTGGAAAATCAAGTAAAGTGAAAATGTATCGAATATTGAAATATCATCGTAAGATATATTGAACTTAAAAGTCTTTCGATTCAGTGTAAGGTGACGAACAATGTTCGTTGGTCGGTAACGAAGGAGGCTGGAAGGCCGGTGTGGGAGCGGGTTGCATTCTATACATGTCGTGCAGCAAAGTCGCCACCGATACGTCGCCGACCGTCTCTCGGAACAGAAGTGACTCTATAGAACGCGCTCGCACTGCGCGAAGAGATGGTAGCAAAAGTAGGAGTCGTCCAAATCTGAAATAAAGAGCACTTTATAGTTGCTAATTATTTTATTTAACTAGTTAAATTTTTATTACAACGCAAAAATAGAATTTCTCCATTCAATTTTTTAATTATTTTTTTTACAAATTAGGTATTAAACTAAAACCTTGTAGGTTGTCGTGTATATCTGGTTCGTACGTAGTCGGCTAGAATGCACTGAGCTTGATCTTGTAACATTTCCACTGGCTGTGTTTCGCTTAGACCAGGTGTGTCTGTAAAAAAAAAATTGATTAAAATATGATACAGTTAAAAAAAATTAAAACAAATTTTATTAAACAAATATATATTTTTTTTAATATTATAATTTTTATAATGACAACATAATAAAGACAAACCTGGTGAAAACAGCACAATAGCTTTCATGCAACCACATTCGCTTCCGTCAGGTGCGATTTGACGAAACCGACATAAGATTTCCTGTAAAACGTTCCATATCATTTTTCTGTAGGTATATGCTGATACAAAAATATATTATAATTAATTGGTTTTTAAAAAAGCGTTTACGACAGTACCTGAACTTTTAATTATAACTTTCATTTTTAGAACTAAATTTAACTAAAAGAAGCATCTTTAGTACCTACCTATATTATTCATAAATCGACGGGTCCCAAGAACAAAATACTGTTTATTTGTATTTATTTAAACAATCATTATCATCATATCAGCTATTGGATGTCCACTGCTGAACGTAGGCCTCCCCATCGACTTCCAAACCGACCGGTTCGAGGGTGCTTCCATCCAACGGCTTCCGGTGGCTCACATCGAGTCGTCTGTCTATCTCGTGGACGGCCGTCTTACGCTGCGTTTACCTTACCTTTCTGCACCATCGGCCGTCAGTTCTACGAGCTATGTGCCCTGCCCACTGCCACTTCAGCTTGCAGATCTATTAGGCTATGTTGGAAACCTTCATTAATCTGCGGATCTCATCATTTCTGATTCAATCTCGCAGAGAAATACCAAGCATAGCCTTTTCCATTGCACGCTATGCGACTTTGAGCTTGTTTAAAAGGCCCATAGTCAGAGACCACGTTTCAGATCCGTATGTCATCATTGGTAATACATATTGGTCGAAGACTTTCGATTTCTGCCTCAGCACTGAGGTATGACAGCGCAATCGTCAAGACAATCGAAACGATTTGATAATTCGAGCTAAAAGCACTCGGGGTTTTGGATATGTGCGTTAGATGGTCGGTGTCGGAGTTAGATATCGGAGTGGGCACGACATGGACATTCGACATGATTTTTGTCTTGTCTATGTTCATTCTAAGGGCCCACCCGTTGAGTAACTCCATCGAGGTTGTCACTAAGTAACTGATATACCTAATAAATAGCTTTTAATCACCTGTAATGTATTCAACTCGAGATCTGCTAGTGGTTCAGGTGGAAGCCGAGCTCTGGCAGCAGGTGCGGCCAACAAAGGTGCGAGATCCCAGGGCGCCGACCACTGAGCAAGGTGTAGCACGAATAAATCCTTCCAAGCCGCACGTAACAACACAAGCTGGTCGTTAGCTGCCAGCGCTTGAAACGGTGCCAAACATCGTACCCAACGCACCGCCATGAACAGAAGACGTGCGCTTGTTTCCTGGAAATAATATAAAAATATATAAATAGGTATAGCCGTATAGGTAAAATAATATTGCCTATATTTTTGAACGAGAACTTGATTATGTTTCGTGAACCAGTTAAATTCATCATAATGATTTTTGTCTCTTTAGGATCTTGTTTCGATTCGACGACTGTTCTGGTGTAGTGGTGCGAGTAGTCGCCTCAAGGCCGCTCAACGCCGCGCGCGGGGCGGTTGCGGGTTCGATTTCAGCTTGGGATAGATATTTATATTTGTACAAATATTTATTTTCAGTCTGGGTGTATGTCCTTGTGGGTCTCCCCACCGTGCCTTGGAGAGCACGTAAAGCCGTCGGTCCCGGTTATTATCATAGACACCTGATAACGATCGTTACCTACTAATCATAGATAATACATATAGACTCTACTAATGGTAGGGAAATTATCCGCCAATCGCAGTGGAGTAGCGTGGTGGATTACGCTCTAATCCTTCTTCTATATGGAGAAGAGGCCTTCGCTCAGCAGTGGGTTGCTTACAGGCTGGTACAGTACAGTTAGGATTTTGTAGGTATCAATAAGCAATTTTTAGTTTCATTGTGTCCGTTCTTCGGTCTGTCTGTTCGCCGCTTAACTCAATGACTCTTAGTACGAGAAAGATGTAATTTGGTATGGGAATACATATTAATCACCGACAAAATTGAAAGATAAATCTAGTATAAAGAGATTTTTTTAGCATACGTATGATAATCTCGTTCCTATAAAATTGCTAGTTTTCAGTGCCCTGAAAGCCAACGGTTTACTTTTACTCGTATCTACATACCTATCTTTAAACTGTAAATATTTCCTTTTTTGCGTTTCGAACTGATTTGGAGATGATAATTAACACTGGTTGCTCTTACTAAAAACAATATTGTGAAATTAAATAAGTTCCTATACAAATAGGTATAGGATCTGTACCTATGTTTTTTTTTCTTTTTTTTTAAATATATATTCGTAAAATCGAAAATAAAATATAAATTAGTTATATAAATCTCATGACAAATTGAATAGACAGGCATAAAGATATGGGCATTTTTATAACAATTAACAAGTAACCCAAAACATGGCCCAGTTCATAATAAGGCCGTCTTTTTCCCGCCTCATTAAATCGAATTGCTAATGTTCGTATGTTACTTGATCTATAAAATTATTAATATACCAAAGACTTTTAACGACGTTAAAGCAGAAAAAAAATGGTTGAAATTGGTTTTTAAACGACGCCCTTTTGTGTGTCGCAGGGTAATCCATTTACGGATGATATCCAGGACGCCCGGGTAGGCAGTCCTAGGCCTATGTCGGACTCGGCACTTTGGGAGGGCAATACCGCACTAAACCCCTGCGGGAGCCTTCAGCCGCTTTAATTGGAGGGTCCCGGATCTGCAGCCAACAGGATCCCTCCAGAGATAGACTGCCCTCGGTGAAAAGGCCAGACTTCTCCTTGGGGACTGTCCACCTCACCTCTGAACAGTCCACGCATTCGGTATTGTCAATAAAAAATATCTCCTTGTTTCGATAACATTTTTGTCATATTTCTTCTATTTTATGAAAAATTTTACTAATAGATCACTTCGTTTGTATTAAAATATCCTCGGATACATTGTTTAGGTACTTTGTAATCATTCAAAATAAAAATTAAAACAGCTTCAAACCTTTCTTTAGTTGTACTGCACCAGATATCAAAAATGTCAACGTGAGGCACTGCATCTGGCCATGTTTAAAGCACATTATATTCTCTATCCGTAGCTATCCGCAGACAAATATGGTATGTTTCGAAAGGGGAGCAAACACTCTTTAAGAATATCACAAGGTGTAGACGGGATCTTACGGGATTTCAAAGTTATGGTCTTATTTATATTAAAAAAAAAACTTATTTGTAGCATGAAATCCTAAAATACTGTTCCAAGCTTTAAGGCACGAAAAAAAAAAATTTGCAATTCAATAAGCAACGCTGAAAACTGACCTCGAAAATCCAAAGAATCGCAAAAAATAACTCGAATGAACCGCACAGGGCTATAAACAGCACTGGGGCTTAAGGAAAGTTGTCTTAAAACAATAATAATTATTATTTGTCGAAGTAAGACGTATATATACTTATAGTAAGAAGATTATAATCTTATCGTTTTATCTATAGTAAAAACATAACAAAAGCATATTTATTTGTCTTAGAATAAGCGGTACAGAAACTGAACAATGGCCGATTATTATTGTTTGGTTGTATTTGACATAATGCGAATAGATATTGAAAATATCAAGCTTCATTTTTTTAATTAAGTCCCGCTTCGTTGAAATATCACACTGTGCGACACCGTGTCTAGCAGGACCGGGTTCCCATCCCGGCCCGACTTTTAAACGACTCCCTGAACTTGCACCCCGTAAAGCACAAATGATCAATCCGGGCCCAAAAATTAAACAAATACTTATTATGATGAACGACCATTTGGCCAAATATAAAAGCGTAGGTACTTAACACAGCTATCTAACCAACTCTTCTGGTCTATGACACCTGCACTATCTGATATAAGAAAACCATCTAAAACAAGACATCATGATAATGAACCATCATGGACAGTAGGTACCAGCGTGCAATGAAGATGTGGTATGGAAGTCTTGGTCATGGAAGTGTTGGTTACAGTACACTATATGTAGGTACCTACCCACTTCTTATGCTCTTTTATTTTATTTTATTTTTCAAAAATCAAAATTAAATAAGTCATTGTATGAATGTTACACAAAATTTTAATAAAAAAGTATACCTACCTATTTTAAAAATATAAAATATCGTTCGACGGATTTTATTTTTAAATGTACCTACTTATGTGTTTTTTTACAACACGATATCGAGTCGAGGTTTTTTAAAATATTTTACTTGTAGGTAAGTATCCACCTTACATGCACAATATTTTATTGTATTTCCGCATTGTACAAAATACCCTACCTTTATTAAGTAGATATAAATTTAAAATTTAAATTAAAGAAACAGATATCGACATATTATTGAAGTATATAGAAACCGAAGGCGTAACAAAGTCAACATTAAGCAATGTAATGGGCGGAGTAAGTCAAGTGAAGGCGAAAAGTCACCCCTCGTCCGACCAATCGCGATTCGGCATCCGCCCAGTCAAAAAGACACCTACTGATACCAATTCTCACACCCATTGAACTTGGTATTGTTCTAACTGTACCTACTGTTGTATGGGTACATACTTAAGATTTATATATTTATTAATTTTGGTAATAAAAGAAATTTTTGGGATCATCAAAGAATCGGGCGACAACAAGCTTTTTCCTATTAAAGAATTATCTAAATACGTAGGTATATCCAATTTTAATTGGTGCAAATACCTACAATAAATACCAATTGTGTAAATCAATTAATCGAAAGACGATCGTTGGATAGAAGGTAATCGATTAAATGGATTAGTTCAAAATATCGAAATACATTTATAAATATTCGATACGATCAGGATTATTTTACTAGTTTTACCTGTAATAGTTCCCAAGTTGGTGCTAATGGAGCGCCGAAAGCGTTAGCTGGTGGCCGAAGCAAGGACGGGTCACCTTGAAGCTGCAACTGCTTCGCGCTCCACATAAGTTCCTAGATTGCAAATTGACTATTTAAAATTAGAACAAATTATATTATATTATATTATAGGTATAGATACCCACTATTCCTAACATAAAAAGTAATAAAAAATATACAAAATGTCATTTCATACCAAGTATTTGTCAATATATTATAATGAATCAATAAATTTATAATGATTGAAATTATAACATAATAAAAATACCTATGACACGATTTATTAATTGATTCAGGAGGTGCAGGTAACTGTGTAAATTTTTCAAAAAACCGTTTTTTTATTTTACTGTAGTTTATACCTAGTTGAAAGAATAGCCTTGCGAATATTAAATCACTGAAAAGATAAGAGAGATCTAGTTACCTACATATCATTTTGATCTTGGGATATATATCACTCATTTAACTCAGTGAATGACAAAGTGTTTCGTCGTACCCAATAGTAGACTTGGTAAATATCATTTGGTCAATGGGCTCGCCCGCTTTCGCTAGTATCGTTTACTCTCACTCAGTACTTCAGTATCTATCTCGAAAATGGATTATAAACCTAGTGAGCTAAAGATATATTTGAAAAGCAAGTAGTTTCATTTTTATCTTTCTCTCATGAGTTACCCAAGTCTATCAAAGAATACTTTGTATATATTTTACGTAGATATTCGCAATATTGTAGAAGTTGTGAGTTATTCTGCAAAAGAAGCAATGAAGGGTTGACCGTGTCTGGCGATGGGGCATATAATATTGCCACATGCGTTTTTAGCTGTGGGGAAAAATCCTATCTCCAAGTGATGGATGCCTTGGGAATTCAAGAGAAATGCGGACAGGCAATGCGAGATCGAGGATGCGGACTGCATTGCGAAGGACGAAATTAAAACTTGTATTGCGACCCGTGAAGGAAAAATTCAGCGCAGACAATCGAGAATTGCAGCTGACGAAGCAGCGAGTACTTCGGAGGGACCAATGTATGGCCCTGGGATTGCTGATTAATCGTAAGGTAAGAAATATCTCTATCTTACGAGTAATTTTTCTAAAATTTAGAAACAGTATTGATGTACACTTTTTGAAAAAACGATTTTAACTCCTATTTTTTCATGTTTGAAGTGCGGAGAATATTATGTGAATATTTTATGTTGAAATTCTACAATTGCCTAAAATTTAACGGAGAATTTCCCGAAAGATCGTGCAACGGCTCAACGGCCGAGCGCGTCATTTCTTTACCAATTTTTCAAAACTGATTAACTCGAACCATAGTTTTCAAAATCGGTGCCAGATGTATTGAGATATCTATCTCAAAAACGGCTCGTCCGATTTTATCCAAATTTTGACACAATATTTTTCGATATTTTTCCTCGTTCGCTACATAGGGGTTTTTCATTTGATTGAAGTATTGCTTTTTATGTAATTAAAATCGTCGATAATATCATAATCAAATAATAAAATCGTCGAAATTGGAAACAAAAAACGAATGTTAAATTAAAACGGTCGCAATTCCGTCAAAAATAAAAAATTAAAAAAATCCTACGAGGCGAATTCCTTTATGTATTATATTTCAAAAATTTGTTTCGTTTTTATATTTCATATCAACCGACTGTCCGGAATTCTTGGCACCGCAGGCCATGCTAGCGAAAAACACGTCTAACGTCAGTCGTGTTTTTTGCTAACCGCAATAATAGCGCTTCCAGTTGATAGATTTATTTAAAATAAATCCTAAACATACCTCAATGTATATATTAAGTATTCAATAAAAAAAAACCCCGAATCTAATTAAAACATTAGTTTTTGAGATAAAAAATTTCGAAATTTACCTGTTTTTCTTGCCTTTTACCTACTCAGTTACCTCCCCTTAATGGAGGTAAGTATGGCCAATGCAGAATTTTCTTAGGTACCTATATCTAATAGTACCTACCTAATCTTTTGTTAGCAACTGGAGGAAGCAGTAATATATATAACCCTGATTGATGATGGTAAACTATATACATGGATTGGTTTAGACTTCATTTTTCGGATTTTTAAAGATGTCAGAAGAAAATATTTTAGAATCATAAATGCAGGTTTGGTACCAGTTAACAATTAACGTTTTGTAATGGATATATTAAAAGCTAACGAATGGTCACGATACCTGACACTTATCGCTAGACATGAGCATGTGCAGTAGTCCAGGCGGTGGTGGTGCGAGGAACGGCTCAGGGATGAATGGCAGCGGGCTCACAGCGCCTGCTCCGCCAGCATTACTTGAACCCGCTGAGGAAGCCGTACTCAATGGCGCTGATTCGCTTATCCCGCTTATATTGAACTAATTGAAAAATAAAAATAAAAACATTTTGTTAGTAGGTATTTTAACAGTATAGGTAAGAGCCGAGATGATCCAAAGCAAAGACAATTAGAAAAGGATAAAATATGTGAATTTTAAGGGCCACGTTTAATTCCGGGCGAGCATCGTTGACATTTCAAGAGTAGAATTTGTTTAAGCTTTATCTTTCACCGGTGAAGGAAAATATTATGATGTATTCACCAATTTGCAATTGATCAGCAGCACCGTGGTTAAATTCTACATAATCTTCTCCTTACAAGGAAATAAGATGTTTAGTAGTAGCACGATTTTTACAGGCAGTTAAAGTATCTACGAGTACCTATATATGTAACGAATATTATGATAATACCTACAAATGTTTTAAAGTTAAATACAATTTGAATAATTATATATCTCGTAGATACCTACTTATAACTTATTGAAAACCAGTTAACGATAGAAAATACTTGATATAGCTGTAGGTTTACTTAAATCTAATTTTAATCTAATTGTAAAGTCAAAATGGCTGTATTTTACAGAATAGTCTTGATATCTTTATATGTATCTAGGGAAGTAAAAGTTTGAAAATTGTAAGAATATTTGTGCTCTTAAAGTGTAATAGCGGAAAATTTACCTGAAAATTGAAAGGTTGTGAAAGAGACGTATAAGGCGACTGCGGAGACAATTTCAAAGGATGCGGCTTGTGTGTATGCGCGAGGGTTGGCGGGAGTGAGCCAAGAACGCCTGGATGTGGTTTTGGCTTGCGAGGACCTCGTTCATGTTGCACTGCTGCTTGGACAATAAGATTTAAATATATTTTTATAACATTCAATTATACCTTTAAAAATTTTACACTTAAACGATTTATTCCTCACGTAAAAATTTAACATTTTAAATTTAAGATTCAACTACTTTTTCCAGATTTGCTAATAAAAAAGATGATGCTTTGTTGAGTGAAATAATCATATAGGTACCATAAACCACATTGTTAAATAAAACAGAAATATAAATACATTTACATTATTGAACAAGATCGGCATTCGTCCCTTTAATACTGTGATATTTAGGTATATATTTTTCAACGAAATGTAACTTCAGCGTTGTTTAACACAGAGGATTATACAACCGTGAACCGCTTATTCCCAGCCAATGGCCAATCCCGGGGTAATCCCGGATCACGTCACCTATAACCTGTACTATAATACACATATCCAATACTTAGGCTATTATCATACTATATTTTAACATTAATTTTAGTAGGGACCTACACTTAATAATAGCATTAAACAAAAACTAATGTTTGGTAAATAATTGATTAGCGACAATATATCGTTGTACCTAATCATGTGCACACATCTAGATATATTTTACAGAAATGTAAAGAAACGTTAGAAGACAAATATATCACTGTTGAATGTAAAACATTTTTATTATTATAGATTAGAGTACTTAAATTAAAAATTAAATAGTAACATCGCGATCAATGTGCACCGGCCCCGGAGTAATGACGTCACGCAATCAGCTTACCGAGGCTGAGTCCATGAGAATGCGGCTATTGTGTCCGCACATGGCAAAGGCCCTGGCGCATACGTTCGTTCCCGCGCTCACGGCTCATGCCGGCTTAAAGTGAAAATGTGAATAGTAGCGGACACTCCGCACGGCCATAGCTTAAATACTGTTGAAAGGGGTAGAGTAGAGTATACATATTAAGATAGAAATGAAGATGGACATGTTTATTCATTCAATTTAAGATGTAAGTTTTACTTTTGATGTTAGTTGTAATTCTGAATAACATATAGAAGAAATCTTAACTTATTTCTATGAAACAAGTGACGTCAACAATTGTATGTTACACTATGCGACAACTCTTAAATTCGTTTATTATTTTAATTATAGTAGGTTATTTCATATATCATATTTGTAAGTTATGAAATTCGTATTACATACGAGTAGATAGATCGACATTAGTTTGAAAAGCATCTCCACGCCCCGAGCGACGACTTTTGTCGTTGATGCAGTAGAGTGTTACAAATATACGCAACTGTAACAAATGTTAACCTTTGTTTATAGGGCGAATGTAATCCCAAATAGAACACGTGCTTTTTTCTCGGCTTTTTCCCTGTCCTGTATAATTGTAGATGTTGAAGATGAAACTTTATCTGTTTGTCTTAGAGTTGATATTCTATTGCCTTAAATAACCGTAGGGACACTCGAGCCAAGGGGCTTATTTACGGTGTGACACGGATAAGCGAGATTTTAATTACAACTTTGAGAAGAGAGACTAAGTTTGATCTAACCATACTTGATACCACGTTAACTTCCCTTTTGAAAGTTATGATCTTATAAGTAAAAGTTGTTTTAAAGTAAGTATAATTACAAAAGTAATTTCATTACAAAATATAGTACATATACATATAATATATGTGAATCCGCAGTATGTTGGTCCGTCTCTCCCAGGGATTTTACTTTGGAATCGTAATAGATTTAGCACTTGAAATTTTCAAGGAATAGGTTTATATTCCTGTGGCCGCTAATTTCAACGATTTTAGCCCAATATAATTATTAATTTATTATCTGTTAGGCATTAGAGTGGTACGAAACCAGTTAAACAAACCGACTCGCACTTCGCCACTTTTATGTAAATACTACCTTCCGCCCGCGGCTTCACCCGCGTGGAGGTACCTATTGATAAAAAGTAGCCTATGTCCTTCCCCAGATTTCAGACTATCCGTATCAAATTTCATCACAAACGGCTTTAAGCAGATTAGCCATGAAACATAGGTCCTGTACATTTACATAAATACAACCTAAATAACTAAAACTAGGTACTCCTTTCCGCCTGAGTCCAACCTTTCTATCGTTTATCTGATTACCTTTTTAATGTTCTTTAGCCAGTAAAGAATATTTTTTGCAATTATAATTTTTAGTTGCTCTTCGTTTTTCGATAATTCGTATAACGACTTTTTATTTACAGCTTTTTAATTTTGTTTATTTATATATTGTCTCATTCATTCGAATTTAATTCTAAAGTCGTCAACAAATCTTTCATCTTAAGATCTAAGAAATTAATTTTTTCTTATTGCAAATCTCATTACTTTTAAACACAGAAGTTGTAAACATTTTTATAATTGTATTTGTTTTATTTATTAAATCTTTATTGCATACTCAAAACAAAATACTTATATTTTTATAATTTGGACATTTGCAAAGATACATGTACCTATGCAAAAGCGGCCTTATCGCTTACAGCGAGCGATCTCTTCCAGGCAATCTTTATTAATGTTTAGTTAGGAAAAAGTGTCGAGAAGTATGCGCAAATAAAACAATACAAAGTTATACTTTTTTAATAAAATACTACTATATAATAAAATATACATGCAACAAATAATATAAAAAATATATCTGTTTTAAAAAGTTACATTTATTCTACTTCTTGGAATTGGGAGAAAAAAATATCTTGTGGAACTCAAAGCCCAACATTTTGATTAAACATATATATATATATATATATATATATATATATATATATATATGTTTTGATATTTGTAATTGTCTTTTAATACACTCGTTACTCAAATGAAAAAAAAAAAGAACGCTACATTCTATTTTTATTCAATCGCCTATTTGCATTTTATAAATTTATGTTTAAAAATAATAAGATATAATATATATGTATATGTGTTATTGACAGTAGGAAATAAAAAAGGCTTTTTTTATCGTAATAGCTCTAAGGACTTTAGTAACTGTCAAACCTTTTTAAAAAGTTTTCACTCAATCACACTTGAAGCGTTTAAAAGGAGATTTAACTTCAAAGATCCATACGCCAAAAGCCCCTATTAAAAAAACTCTGTCGAATTGAAAGCAAACAAGCAGTATTTTTCCAAAAGGTATAGCTGTTACAAAAACTACATGCGCCAATGTTCTGTTTGCCTGTGGGCGATGCAGTCGCGATGTTTATGAAGGTTTAATTACTATTTATGGTTAATGTTTTTACAATAATGATTACAAGAAAAAATATCTAAATACTTTATTTAAATTTTGCGCCATTTAAATCAATTTTTATTATATATTTAAAAGTGGTTTTTCTTAATAAACGGTAACTGTTGTGGTAACGTATATATACAAAAACCATCTAAGTTTATCTTTATTTATCAATATGTGTATAAAATAAATAAATTCTGCAAATAACATATAGCATAATGTGTATCATAAATAAAAATAAATAAAATTTTACCACCTCACGTAAGTTTTTTAGCATATTTTAAAGAAACATTTCACCTTTGTATTTAGGTATACTTATATCAAACGAAAGACCTTTTAAAATCAAGTCGTTTATCAGAGACCCGTTATAAGACGCTCTTTAATATCTAAGAAACATCTGTTGTAATAAAGTGTAGTAGTAAACCCATACCAGATTTCTTGTCGGGGGAGGTGGGTTAGGCTACATATGTATCTACCTACTATGTAGTAGAAAATGGTGTTCTGTGGTCGTTATGCTAGTGTTGTTGAGAAGAAAGAGATGAAAAATATCGATATAAATGTAAAATAAAATACTACATGCTGAACTAAATGTTGCTATCTAATTATTTTAAAGAGGGATTTTGTTACTTTCTTTCATATTTCAAATTTAAGAAAAAAAATCATTATATACGCCAGGCTGGTTCTAAAAAAATGTTTGAAACGTTTTTTAGAACTATGTGTATAAATAACGAAAAAAGATCTACAATTCTAATCTAACTAACCACAAAAAGATGTTTTCGAAAATTTTTGACAAACTATGATTTTTAAAAACCCTAAACTATGTTTTTGAACTTTGAACGTTAGGCCCCTGCATCATCTTCGGCTGAAAATAAATATAAGTAATTAAAAATATACATTTATTAATTTTATCGATATTACAAATAACCTTAGTAAAGTCCAGACTTGTTTGCGAACAGTTACGCCACCGGGTGACGGGGAGGTTGTGATTAATGACCCAATAATCCCAGCTGCTTGCCTCCTAGCCTATGAAAGCTTCACGAAGCCGAATTGGTGAATGGTCAAAAGGCTTACAGACCGAAGTGTAAGACGCACATTTGCGACAACTATATAAAATAAGAATTTTAAAAGAGATACATTTTGTGAGATAAAACACATTTAAATTTTAAATAGTAATTTAATTAATCTATACATAAGTACATTATAATATAATTTAAAAAGTTCTGTAATACGTGTCGATATTGTTTAAAGAAATTAAAAAAAAATATTTTTTTAGCTTTTTAAAAAAATATAGGTTTTATTGAAACAGAAAGTCTTTTTATTTAAATGTTTTTTTGATAACAAAATGATCTAAAATACTCGTATGTACTTTATGATGCAGCCCTTAAAAATGTAGGTAGGTACAATTTCACAAGAATTTGATGCCTTTTAAGCAGTAATAAAGAGATCAAACCCCAAGCATTGCTGTAGTATGACTGGCTAAAGAAGCCGTCACCATTCTACACAAAGCATGACTAGTAGATCTTAACAATTGTTACCCGAAAGTAAAACATCATGTAATATAAAACGTACCTACCAGTATCAAATAGTCCAACATATGGAAGTTAAGATAATCTGTCGTTACCATAAAAATATGATTATTTTTGTGTTTATGTTTTTATTAAAAGTCAGGTAGAATTCAATATATTTTTAAGTTTTAAAATGTACAATCGTCTATTATAATATGGGAGAGTCGCTATGTTAAGAAATAAACATATAAGTTGAAAATTAAACAGAATTAGCGGTACAATATTAAAACTCTATAGACGTGCATCGAAATCATCGCGTGGAAAATATTTGCTGAGAGAACGACCTCATGTCCCGACATTCGTTTCAACGTTAATTCCAGCCGCATTTGTTCCATTACATTTCCGACACAAAGTAGATACGCGTTTGCCGAATTGACTAGGTGGATGCGACCAGGCGAACCTAGGGAGAAGGAGACGATGAGAGAAAATCACCTGCGTGCGAAAGGGAGGTAAGATTAAAAGTGAGAAAGATGTATTCAGAAGTGAAATAGTCTGCTGGCTGAGCACATCATCATTAACGAGCCAGAGAGGGCGGAGGGCAGCGAAGAGGCAGAGGGGGCGCGTCAGGTGGGCCATATCCCACGGCTTGTAACACCTGCGTACGAAATTATTCCTTAACGTTATCACTTTTAAAGATCTTTTTACTTAAACTACGTAGCTTTGAGTACCGATCTGGAGAATATTTTTGAGTGCACCGACATAAATATGAAAAATATCCAGTTTTTATTAACTCAGCGAGTCTGCTAGATATCATTAAATCACACACTTATTAATATTATTTCTAAATAAGTCGGTTCTAATTTTTATTTGTATTATGTATATTTGTTATTTTTGAATAAAATTCACAAAACGTGGACACTCTTTTAATCTATCTATAAATATAAAAAACCCCATTTCCCCTGGTCACGTCATAAATAAAGAACGATTTTACTGATTTTATTCACCTTATTTTAAGTTTTCTAATACTTTGTAGAAGGTTTTTACGCAACGAAAATTTAAGAAATTTGAAACATTTCAGAAAACTTAGGTAACGTATTACATTTCACGCATTTGATGGTTATAGCGCTTCTCGCGTTTTACAGTTCGTGCATTTCAATTTTGTGTATCAAAAAGCATTACAACATTATATATATATATATATATATATATATATATATATATATTCGGTTAGAATTAAATATTCATAGCTAATATTAGGACAGGACAACGTCTGTCGGTTCAGCTATATAGTATTATATATTATATTAATCTTCTCTGTAGATTATGCTAGATACCAGTAACAATAGTACTAGATATAATTGGGTAAATGCTAGTCTATAAATTCAATATATTCGTAAACTCTAGTAAAAATTCATACGATTATCTGGCTTATTTCAGTTTTTTTACGTGTGGCAAAACATTTGGTGGGTATGTACAGTACTTAGTACCCGTTAAATTTTAAAAAGAAATATGTGATGTTGCGTAATAATATGATATTGAAAATGATATTAAAAATAACAAGGAAATCCCATCGAACATCTTAAAAGTTGAAGGAGTAGGTACCTAACCGACGAGCCGGCAGCAGTTTTTGAGCATTGAACTGTGTTATTAGTTTCGTTCGAGTGCAGCGCATTGCTTTGTTTCCGAACTGTAAAAACTTTTTGATATTTGGTATATCAACAATCTTTGTAAAGTTTAAAGTATGGCATTTAAGAGTATATTTTTTTCATGTCAATTTTCGTTCTACTTAATAACTAAATGTTAGATAAAATAACTTATCACT
The DNA here is from genome assembly GCA_036937285.1 of Euphydryas editha. Taxonomy (NCBI): domain Eukaryota; kingdom Metazoa; phylum Arthropoda; class Insecta; order Lepidoptera; family Nymphalidae; genus Euphydryas; species Euphydryas editha. The sequence continues at coordinate 11,709,130 of JAUPFZ010000011.1, read as the reverse complement.
GACAAAAAATGTTTAAAGTTACGTCCTTTTATATAATATTAATGCTAATTATTATTAATACCAAAAACCAATTACGACTAAACCTCAACAAATCCACTCATCCGTAATGCAATTAACTCCCCAATGTAAAGCAGAAATTAATTAACTATCGCTTAAAGTAACACAAAAAAATAGCATCATCAGTGCCAGATGTAACAGTTTATCCGTTATAATATTTTATTTTCGTTATACTATGATCATGCAATAATTTGTTCACGCACGATATGAAAATTACTTGATGGGAGAGATTCACTTTACACTTTTATTCACTCTGGCCCCGAGGGTTGAAATCCTATTGTCAAAATATTGGTCATAATATTTTAGATGATAGCAAGGACAGGTAGAGCAGTATAATATATCAAATAATCCGATCGAATAAACCTACTTATTATTGAGATCGCTTTCGCACTTTCTATAAAGTTCCTGTTATGAATAAGAAAATAGGTACGTACTAATAGTACTTTTGTATGAAAACGTTTTAAAGAATTTATCAAATTATTTAAATATATATTACGTATTAAATGATTGGCTTAAGAATTATAAAATATATTTTATTAAAATTATATATTTTCTTGATGATGACCATGTTTTGAGTTACCGGATAGATATAGCACAAAGATCATAATATATCAAATAAAAACAATTATTTTCTCATTCTAATCATATAAAAGTAATTATATGGCCATAATGACAAATCTACAACCGTTTATAATTTTACAATGATAGTTAAATTGAGATCACCCTCACTTGTTCGGTGTTCCCCTCGAGGTCTCACCGTGGCTGCTCTCCTGGCAGGAGGTGTCGAACACGTGTTAAAATTCTAACTCCGAAATTCTTGGTGAGACCCATACAATTCGTAACGCTTCTTATGAGCGAAACATGCAATGGTTTTGTGAGAGAATGGGCAATAAATTTAAGGGTCAGAAAGGACTAATGTAATATAAAAAGAATATTATGAAAGCAGCAACATTAGGTTTATTCATAAAAGTGTTATGTTAGGATAACGCTAATTAATTAATAAATTAAGCTATATTTTGAATTTTGTTATTCTTAAACGAAATTCATATTAGATTTTCAATTGGCTATCTTTTTTAATTTTTTTCATGTCTTTACAATTGCACGTATGGTACTTTTTAAAAGGCAATATTTTACCTTGAAATTTGGTAATTTGACTGGATCCAGAGTTTTAGACATCTTTTGAATACGAGTATAAAGACAATCTTTTCACAATATGAGCCTTTAGTATTAATTTTGTTTATTAATGTAATACTTACTTTATAGTCTCTATATTATACACCTTTATTCGTAAAAGAAGGGTTAAAAAAGGTTTAGTTATGCTTAAACTGAACTGAATGAGCCTGTAAACGTTCCACTGCTGGGAATAGGCCTCTTCTCTATATAGACAAATGGTTGAAGCTTAATCCACCACGCTGCTTCACTGCAGGTTGGCGGATAATTTCCCTACTATGAGTAACGATTGCTATTAGGCGTTATGATAACAACCGAGACCGACGGCTTTACGTGTTCTCCGAGGCACGATGAGGCGACACACAAGGACATACTATAAGATTTTTGATTATTATAAGATTTTTGATTATTCTCGTATACTAAAGTTTCCAAAGGAAAAATTGAATACCTATAAAAGTTCTATGAAAAAATCTAATATTTCAAAAACCCAAAATAAGTTTTTAACAGAACTGGCATAAGTTGATCTCAGGGAAATGAAAACTAATAACGCAGTGATTATTCAATAGGAATTGTGGTAATAAACAGAAATCTTTAAATAACCAGTTACAGATTTTACCATTACATTAATGTGACAAAAATAGTTCATTTATAAGTCAGGTTTATGTCATGATTCTGTTCTTAGGCTTAATAGTACAATATTTTTTTATAGTTTATTTTTGATAGTTTCTGTATTTTACTGTAATTCGCTTACCACTGACACACGTCTCTTTCGCTTACAAATGTCATATAAAAGAGACATTAGCTAGTTATACCATTAATTTCATTTAAATAAATAATACAGAATAAAATAGATTGTATTTTATTATAATATGTTATATTGTATTCCATATAATTCAAGTTTTAATGAATTCTGAAATCTAAATTTGACATTATTATATAGACCTATTTCTAGAACATAATTTAAAATTTAATATGTATTTTTAAATTGTAGGTAATGTGTAATTATTTTGTAATATCTAAACAAATTTTAATTTTAATCTATAAATAGAATAAAAAGGAATATAATAAAAAATAAAAAAGCAATTCAAAACTAACAACAGAGATAGGGAAAAATGTTCAGGCCTAATTTATTAAATTTTTATACTCTTTTTCACAAAAGAACTTCTAAAAGGTGAACTCACACTGTAGATTGCGAATCTTGCGCGCAAGCCGGTAAATTAAAAATAAATATTGTGAAATGTCAGTATGTTACGGGTGAGCGCTGGAAAATATCGGGAAAAAATTCCGAAAACGTCAGAATGGACGCTGTCGATTCACAGGGGTGAAGTGGGGTAAGGTGAATCTTTTTGTGAAGTGGAGAGAATTAATTTAACCCGCTGCGGGGTAACACGACATGGCGGTAATTGAAAAGTTTGCCCCTTGGCTGCTAGAGAGTTCAGCCGCCGTCGGTTACCCGTCTTCGCGACACTTTGCTCTTATTATCAGTTTTTTGTGGTAATTGCTATTATTATTTATACTTTTAAATTATAATATTTATTGGCTACTTCAACTTTATCAAGACTGTAATAAGTTTAACATGTCAGGTATATAATTAAGTTTTTATATAAAATAATTTTCTAACAAAAAAATATTTGACCATTTGCTAGCAGTTTTATTTCCAAATTTTGAAAAAGAAGAAGATAAATATTAATACAACACACACACACAACACACGTTCGACTGTTTCTGAGAAAATAAACTTAATGCTTGTGTTTTAGACAGCAGCCCACGGATATTTTTTTTATTTTATAATATACATATATATAATAATATAATAAATAAATATACATATTTACAAATAATATATAAATAAATATATATTACACCCAGACTCGAAGCGAGAATCAAACCCACAACCTTGGAGCAGAAAGAAGGGTCAATACTAACTGCACTGGCCAGTTATTTTATTTAATTATTAGTTCGCTGTAAAGTTTTATTTCAAAATTGAATATCTAGTATTTTTTTTAAGATTGTAAAATACGTTAATATACATTTGTAATTTCAACTAAGAAAGGGAAATCGAAATCACATTGTTAAATTTTAATGAACGACGCTTTAAGTTCTTTTAAAAGGCAAATGGTTAACTTTTAAGAACTTAAGTGGAGAACTTTTTGATATCTACCCTTTAACTTTCTCGTAAGTATTAAAATTATAAAACTCTGAACAATTTGTTCGCATAGTCTGTTTGATAGAAACCCGTATGGATTGAAAATCAATTTGAAAGTTAAATTAAGGATCATGGTTATTTGTTCTAACAATTTGATTTTAATTTTATTTTTATGTTTGTCATTTATCGGCATTGGCATAGTGCATTGTACTGTACTGTATGATGTATTAGCCTGTAAATCACCCACTGCTGAGCGAAGGTCTCTTCTCCATATAGAAGAAGGGTTGGAGCTTACTCCACCACGCTGCTACTAACGTGTGTATGATAACAACCGGGACCAATGGCTTTACGTGCTCTCCGAGGCACGGTGAGGAGACCCACAAGGACATACACCCAGACCGGAAACAAATATTTGTACAAATACAAATATCTGTCTCTGTGTTAAGGCAACTATTCGCAGCACTACACCAGAACGGTCGTCAAGAAACATACAGAGTCTGAAACGTCGGTCGTAGGACATTGTACCAATATATTTATTTTAAATAACTCTTTTGATCAATTTGTCATAAAACTTTTTTGTGTGAAATCTATAAAATTATAAATACAAGATACGGATCTGAATAATGGCAAAAGCTGGACTTTGAGATATACTCCCTTGTCTTAAGCGAAGAAAAACTTACGGTCTGTAAAATCGGCTCCCGACTGTATGGACAGTATTCACCAACCTGATGTTTATATCCTCCACAGAAACGCAATCGTCCAGGCAATCGAAACGATTTGATAGTTCGAGCTGATTTTTTTTTTGTTATTTAATTTGCCGTTAGTATTTCAAGTGTCTTTCTATTAAAATTCATACACTAATCCACAAACCCGTGACGAACGAACGAAAGAGCAGCGAAGGCTCTGTGACAGGGTACCGTTTCCATAATACAAAACCAGTTGGTGGTTGTGGCGACGGAACTCTAATAAGAAAACTTTAACCATACCTCATTTCTGCTTACTAATTATTATTATTATTACTAATTAATGCCTAACCGTAATCCCGTCTTTATGTATTACAAAAATATAGTAATTTTGGCACTTGAATATGTAGGTACCTACCTACTGTCAGGACTTCACGAGGCGCGCGGGCACAGTGGTGTGCGGTGGTTTATCGTGGTATAGGTCCTCATTCATATTATCGTTCTATATAAAATTGGTTTTAAACCATGAGTTTAAAAGCTTAAAAACGTTAAATAATACTATGTTATAACTTGGAACGTACATTTTTTATCTTTCTGATTTTGGTTAAAACAAACCCGATTTAAATAAACATCAGAATCTATGGATGATATATGAAGTTTGCCAATCAAACAGCCAATCAGCTAACTTCAATATCATGGATCAAACAAGAAACAAATCGGTACTGGTCAAACGTTGACTCTGACCCGTAGCATCGATTGTCCGTATACGAGTAACTTGAACATGAAATTTGTAAGCTACATCATCCTAAAGTAAGACAAACAAGAGGTTTTCCTAATTCCTTAACTGTCTTATGTATAAGTAAGTTAGGCCGAGTTGCACGAAACAAATTTTAAATTTAAGTGTTTATTAAACTAATTTAATCACAAGAATCGTGATTATCTGTTGCACGAAACCTATATCTGATTAAGTTAACAAAAAAAATTTAGTTTAATTAAAGACCTATCTAACGGATGATTAATTCCAACAGCTTTAAATTAATCATAAGATCAACTAATTTTAAGATTAATTGCAACTTAACTAACGGAAAGTTAGCGACGGTTTCGTGCAACTCGCCGTTAATCTTATAAGTAATTTTAACGGAATAAAGGCGATTTACATGAACCATTTGTCTTATTAGATAGAAAATTCTAAAAGTAAGATAGTTTTGTCATTTTTTTTAAGAATCTGTCTTGTAGTACAAGTACAACCACAGGAGCACTATATAGCTTAGTAGCTTTTATTGAGTGCCCCTGTAATTGGTATTTAAATTAAAATTCCATGTTTAAGCTATCATTTTAAAGGCAACATTATCTTATTATTTTAAATTAGTGTTTCAAATGCTACTTAAGACAACCAAGATTAACGTCTACTTTACGTTTCGACTACTTATACCTACCAATTCGATTTGCTCACTGTAATAATACCTGAACCATTTTTATTTACTATTAAATATAATTTGACTCCAATTAAATATTGTTATTTATTTTTAAATATCAATAATGTGCTATGTATATACCCAATATTAGGAATAGGAAGCGCTGGCGCTGTCTGCGGCGGGTAAGTTTCGTGAGGGCGTATAATTACGCGAGCGAGTAAACATATAAAGGTAATCCGGGTCGCGGTGGCACAAAGTGATGCTCGTGAATAATTTAGCAGCAGAGCACCTGCGGCGAGACCGCAGCTCGCTACTCCTCTGTCAGGGCTACGTTCAATTCGTTCCATTAGCGATGTGAATATAATGTATTATTTACTAGCTTACTGATTCACGTAACACGAGTAAATATGTACGAACACGAGAATCCCGTAAGCTCTCGACGAGTGACTAGTTATATTCATATTTTTTAATTATACGTACCTAATAGTTAATAGCACATTATTTAGATTTTAAGAAAAAAATATGAAAAATTATTTAAATAATTAATATTAACCTTTCTAGTTATATTAGTTTTTCAATTTGTTTAATTATATCAAAAAGATAAAATACAACTATGACAAAACATTTTGCACGCCTTCTAAGCGAAGCATCGAGATGGGTTCTTACTCCCAAATCACGCAAAACGAATGTTTTTTCGAACTTAAAATGTCTCTATCGATCATATATTGCACTTGTAAAATAATGTATGCACACACATATTATGAAAAAACACTATTTTAACACTCATGATACTTTTAATGCCATTTTTGTTTTATAAACGAATTAAAAAACTGTTTAAAAAAGTTCTATCTTAGACGTTCGTAGGTCTGTATGTGCGGATCCTGTATGTGGTCACGATTACGACCGAAAGACTATTCACTAATCGAGCACTTTTTTTTCTTACACTTTAGTATAGTCAGGAATAGAACCCTATTATCACGGTCTAATTCGATGTGGTTTAATTGTTTTTAAACATGAGAACGAGTGCGTCTACGTACTTATATAGACTTTTACAAATAATCAATTTTATTGTGAAAAATGAGATTATGAAGCGTGCACTTTTGAATTTTCTAAACTATTCTATAAATATTAATACATCGGAAATTGCAACGATCAAATTATAAATCTATAAAGTATGCGTAATAATAATAATATTTGACAACCATGATATAAAATTTATCGTATGACATAGCAATAACCTTTAGATACTATAAGTCGATTTAGCATTATCTAGAGCTTAAAAACTCTTTGATAATGTAATGGTTACTATATCAAAAATATAATAGTATTAATAACATTGCCAGCCCTATATTATAAATGATATAATCAACATAGAATACTCAAAAGCTTCGTATCAAGAGATGGTGTGCGACTTGCGACCGACATAAGACTATGAATATTCATTTATTCACGAAATTTTGCTTAGTTACATAGATTTATTCCGGGTCATGTGTATAAGTAATTTTAAATAGTGAGTGATTTGACTTCTTTATTCTAAAATGGAAACTAATTATTGAGGCAATAATAATAATTATGCACTTTATTTATAAATAGAAATATTATATATTTTGTTTTTAAAGTAGTTTGTGGTTACGTGTTTACGTTTCGCAAATGTCACTAATGATGAATTTAATCGTTGATAATAACAGTAATGTATTTATGTAATAGGTACATAATATTAGATTACATTATCTTTTTTTTATTTTACATGGGTTTGCGCCGGGAAGGCACATTTTTCAACATTTTTTTTTTAAATAGAGTAAAGATACTGCTACAGCTGCAATGTCTAGGCTAGGGCATCTTTTTGATCTTGTCTGTGACGAATCCTTGCTTCGCGAGTCTCCGACGCAGATTTTTTTTGCGGCTGTCATCATGGCATCACCAATATAATTTACGTATCTTAGGTCATGGTTTTTGACAGAGCGTTGAAACATTTCAATAATAGATGATACTTGCATACTTATCAGCTGCTCCTTTGTGATTGTCATTACATTAATTATCGATACCTATGTTCCTCTTGCCACTCTCCTAACTCTGCCGTGATCAGATTTTTCTTCCATGACTCATATAATTTATAATAAGTACGATACGAGTTTATAATCGGTACGGTGTGATAGGTACGTACTTTTTACAAGCACGTCTAAAACTTTTCCAGAGTAATAACCAATTAACGTACTCAAACCATATAATGATACAAAACCACCCTTCTTCCAGGTGCCACCTCCTGATACGCATAGGTACATCTGTCGTATCTTCAACGCCGTTTTCATATCTTTTCTTTTTTGCAGCAGCGGAAAAAGTGTCTCAGCAATCGTCGTGATATATTAATGTATTTTATTAAAATATAAATCGTATGTAGACTAATTTAAAAAAAAAGGTTAAATTCATTAAACCACAGAATTCCTTATAAGCATAACTTTTGCATAATAAAAATGAACCTGCGATTTAATTCAACATTTTTACAAATTTTTGACAGGATAAAATATATCTGGGTTCACATTGTTCACACTTCATAATTATCTTAAACCTGAGAGCAAATTTCGAACGTTGTTTAAACTTTAACATTACACACTTTTACCTCTCCTCCTCAAGGCTCTAACGCCTTGAAATTTTTGGAAAATATTAGAATTGTTTTAGAATTTAATAAGATAATAAAAAAACGCATGCAACCCCTTAATAAAACAAAGGAATGAAAACAATAGCTACAGCTTATTTTAAAAAAAAGCAATTACAAAAATAAGTATTATGTTAAGCCATCTTGATAGTTCGAGATTTGTATTAGTAAACTAAACAACTAAGAAATAGTTTTCATTCCACATGTATCACATATATTCAACGTTTATTGAAATATATTATCGTTGGCAATAAATAAAAGCGACAGAGGCTGACAGCGAAACACAATATTGGGCACATCGAGATGACGTAATGACAGATAGGATCGAGTGTTGTGGAAATTGAACGGAACTGTACGCCGGCAACGCTGGCTGGTTTATTTCACTCAATATTTCACTGAGTGAGGTCTGGACAAAACAACCTGCTGCGAATGTGATGGATATAAATGCAGACCGCGCTATTATAGTCCTCCAGTCTCATAATGGAATCTGCTATTGTAACGTATTGATAGAGTACTTTGTGTACATCTTGTATAAATACTTAGGTCTGTGATATTTTGACAGAATTTATTTATTAGACATATAATATATGTATATGCAAGTGTTTTTGTCTAATTAAGTTATAATTATTTTAACTTTCTCTGTGACCTATATACAAAACATATGAAATTAGTACAAAACCAAATCAATAAAAAAAAAGAACTCGTCATCGATTTCTTTTTACGCAATATTTAGAATATATATAGGCTATAAGCTTACCATCTTTATTCATGTTGGCTTGAAAACACTTAGCGAGCCTGCAGGCACGACACTGGTTCCTGTGTGTCTTGTCCACTGGGCAACGGCCTTTCATTTCCCCGCCCGCCTTGCACGTGTACACGCGATTCCGATGGATCGACCGCTTAAAGAAGCCTGAACAACCTGATTTTTAATAAAAAACGATGTTAGTATTTAATAAAAACCTTTTCAAAAAATGTTACAACAAAAATAATATATTTGAAGATGATTAAATAAATCAACAAATTTTTGCATTGCGTTCAAATTTCTGAAAGTTTGTGTCAAATTAGAGTAAAAAATTTATTAAATAAAATGATTATTTCATACAATACAATTGAATCAAATTAAACGCATTTAAATCAAATTAAATATATTTCATTTTATAAAGCTAATATTGGTATAAATAAATAAAATGGGATAAAAAGTAGACGTGGTAGACCGAGAACAGCATATGTAGACCAAATAAATGAGAAGGTGAATATCGTGTCACATGAGGAGGTCAAGCCGTCAATATCACAGACAAGATCTCTTTAATTAAAATAAAATGAATTAATGTAATAAAGTACATATTATAAAACAAAGTCTTCCGCCGCGTCTGTCCGTCTGTCTGTCTGTTCGCGATAAACTGAAAAACTACTGCACGGATTTTGATGCGGTTTCCACCAATAGATAGAGTGATTTATGAGGAAGGTTTAGGTACACATAAATACCCCGGTTACAGCCGGGGCGGAGAGCTAGTTTAAATATAAAATAAAATATACCCTCACCGTCACAACTGTATATTCCATAATGTTTTCCAGAACTTCTATCGCCGCATACATTGCAGGGAATGTCGAGCAGTCGGTCCCCTTAACAGATAAAAAACAAAATGTTTATAATAGTTAATTATTTATAAAAATAAAATGAAATCCATGTATATTGCCATTTTAAATTTAAACTAATGTCAAAAAGGTGAAGGTTTAAACTTTGTTTACTTTTGTAATAAGTACAGAATTACAATATTTCCCTGTTTATTACCTGTTATTATAATTTTTTTTTACGGCTACTACAATATCACTAAACGCGTATTCATCAAACACATATTTACTTATTTGTAATCAAAGATCAAAAATTATTTTTCATACTAACTTCAAACATATCGGATTTTCATATAAATTTTATACCTTTTTTCAACTTGTTAGGATAAAAAGGATGACTGAAATACTTTCTGGAAAAAAATACCAGAAAGTCTTAATTATTGGGTGTATAAATTGTAATAACGCCCTACTAATCAAATTTTACGTTTCTAACTACCAGAAAATATGATCAGTGATGATAAAATATCCAGTCAGTCATTCAAGACATCTATACTAATTACTAATTACTAATTTTACTAATTTTACTAATTTTTAATAATAATATTATAAAGCTGAAGAGTTTGTTTGTTTGTTTGTTTGTTTGAATACGCTAATTTCAGGAACTACTGGTTTGAATTGAAAAATTCTTTTTGTGTTGGATAGCCCATTTACCGAGGAAGGCTATAAGGCTACATAACATCACGCTACGACCAATAGGGGTTGAGCAATATTAAGAAATGTTACAAATCTTTAAATCTTTTTTGAGCTTCCGTTGCGTCCTTTATTATTTCTCTTCTCAAGACATTTTTTAACTATAGTTCCACTTTTAAAGTAAATATAACATCACTCTTTTACTGCGAATTTACGAAAAATAAAAATAAAAACTCAATAATACGTTGAACGACACAGGAATCAAACCTCCAGGACCAACGAGGCGGGTACCTACTCTTAGAGTAATTGTTTAAAGATACTTAATTACGTTTTTCCCTCAAATTAACGCGGGTGAAACCGCGGGGCACGGCTAGTGTTATTATAAAAGTTCAGAATTCCATTCTTCTTGGATGATCGTTAAATATCAAGTTTTTAATAAAATAAAAATAATTTAATTCAGTTCTAATTCTTAAGAACAATAGTATTTAAAAAAATGCCCCAAGTATTTAATCTATACTTATAATAACCATGATGTCTTTTCACTTGTTTTAGCAAACATAGAGATTCATATTTTATTTTACAACTTGACTGGTGTTAAAAGTTCACGTTGCTCAAAAAAGTCATTTATTACGCGAGATTACAAGCTAACCATTAATAAATAAATAAATAAATAAATAAATATGTTTAAAAATACACATACGGTCGACTGTCCCTGAGGTAGGCAACTTAATGCCTGTGTTTTAGGTAACAGTTGACTGATATACATTTTTTTAAAATAAATATACATATAAATAATACATATATAAATAAATACATATTACACCCAGATTCGGGGCGGGAATCGAACCCACAACCCTGGGCCAGAAAACAGGGCCACTGCTAACTGCGCCACGGGCCAGTAATGTTTGTGTAGTTGTTATGAAGTTATACAAAATTCCATTTGAAAGCGTACCGTTTGCATCGCAATGATGAATGAACTTTTTAGAGTATTAAATTATATAAATTGACATTTATTTCAGGCAACGTTTGTTAAAATCTATACTTAATATAATATTATAAAGCTGAAGAGTTTGTTTGTTTGAACGCGATAATCTCAGGAAATACTGGTTAGAATTAAAAAATTCTTTTGTATCGGATAGTCCATTTACCAAGGAAGGCTATAGGCTATATAATATCACGATAGGACCAATAGGGGCTGCGCATTAATAAGAAATGTTACAAAACGGGGAAAAATAATCTTTTTTGAGAGCTTCCGTTGCGGCCTTTATTATTCCTCTTTCCGAGACATTTTTTTTTACTATAGTTCGACTTTTAAAGTAAACGTAACATGACGCTTTTGATTCCCGAAGGGGTAGGCAGAGATGCTCATAATAAATGTAACCCCCAGAACCAGTTTATGAGTCCCATATTATAGGAGGCGATTTTATTGCCATACACCGAACACCATTCCACACGCCGTGCTATTTACTGAGAATTTCCGAAAAATAAAAAATAAATCCAATAATACGTTGACCAACCCTGGAATCGAACCTAAAACCTCTTTCTCGGCAGTAGCGCTTGCGACCACTCGACAAATGAGGCGGGTACTCTTAGAGTAATGGTTTAAAAATATTTAAGTACGTTTTTTCTATAAATTTACGCGAATGAAACCGCGGGGTACAGCTAGTCCTATATAAAATGCAAGGGGCAGTTATATGACATTTTGTTGACTGCGCTAAATATAGTACATTATTATTATTTTTATTGCGACGATTATTGCGACGGCCGGCTGGTCGAGTGGTCAGGCAACTGGACACTTCACGCAGCGGTCGCGGGTTCGAATCCCGCCAGGTGCAGATAATTTGTATGACGAATATAGATGTCTGCACCGGGTCATGGATGTGTATTTATCTATATATGTATTTATATCTTAAATTTATTTCTGTTCCTAGTACCCGTAACACAAGTTCTTACGAACTTAGCACGGGGCTAGGTTAACGTGGTGTGATTGTTGGTTAATATTTATATTTATTTATTTATATTTATATTAAAAAAAGTTAAGTTAACAAAATATCTAGAATATAGATAATAAACGAAACGCATTATAATTTTTATATTCATAGGATATAAATATTATATAAATTAATATATATTTTACAAAGTTTAATTTTTTTTATTATTATCGATTGATACATTTATCTAATTTATAAAGCTTATAGAAATTTCCACTAATCTAAATCAATTTTACACACCCAAAGAGGCTTATCTTCTATTTTTCAATTACCCAAATAACACAAATACTAGATTCAGTCAATAGTAATATTGCTTTATATCCAATAGATAAATGCCTCTCAGTACCGGTGTACTCTCCCTAGCCTAAAATAGATTAGTCAGATTACACCAATCTCGTTAATAACTTGGTGTTTTTGTTGCGTTTACAGAAACCATAGTCTTCAGCTGCCCCTTTTCCTCAACGCTTAGCTATTATGGATACTGTTACACCGTTCAAAAACATCCCTAGGAACATTATTTAAATATGCGTATAATTCACGTTTACTTATATAAATTTATACTTACAAATTTTTACTAATGCTTACAAATATAACCGTAACATTTATACGCAATGTCATACACAACGTTCATCTTGTTGTCTAGTTTATTATGAAAAAATTAAAAAAATATTTAAAATTTTAAATTATAAACAACTAAACAAAACATCTACGAAATTCACACCTATTATTTATTGCGAAATTTTTAAACATATTTTAAATATTCATTTTAATATCTTTCTTTTTTACCCTTTAAATATAAGTACTTATTGGTAACGGTGTAACATCAAGCCTCATCTTAATGCCGTAAATCCTTTTGAAGGCGAGATCATTTCTTTTTTACTGAAATGGACTTAGACGACTTTAGCGATCGTCTTTTGAGCCTCGAAGGAAAGCCGTGAAGTATCGTAATTATCCCCTTTAGTATTTGAATAGATTTTTTCCTTTGAAGAACTTACAAAGCACGAAAATATTGAAAAAGACATAATAATAAATCAGCTAATATTTGTATAAAAAATATATAGAATTGATTTCTTAGTATCATAAAAGTGTAAATGATTTGTGTGTTTATATGCAACACGTGTATATATATACATATATATGTATGAATATAGAGGTAATGCGAGGGGTTGTATGTGTCAGTGCACCGATGCGTGAGGCCCTGTGCACCGAACTCTACATAATACGCGACAAAATACCATAGTCGTGTGAAATGCCACACTCTCTAATTCGCCGCTAATATATCACTGCTAATCCTTCTATTTAACCTACGCAAGGTGCTTTGGATATTCAAAAGTATTTAAAAATCAAATGTCTTTATATTTTGTTCTCTTTGTCAATAAGATCTAAAAATTGAATAGAAAATCTTATGTATAAAATGTATAAAATGTTATGTATGTATAAAATGTTATGCGCGTGATGATTGTATTCATATAGTATCAAAGACGGCAGTCTCCATTTTTTATTAACCAAGATGGAAGAGCTGATTATGGAGGAAATTTGGCATAGATAACTTTTTTTGAGGAAAATGTGGAGACTGCCGGCTTTGATAGGTACTATATATAGGAAGAATTTACCTATTTATTTGTTCATTTGTTTGTACCTACTCATCTCAGACTGTACTTGCATAGTTTTACATCGATTTTTTTTTTGTGAAAAAAAAACCTGTCTATTGAAGAAGGTTATAGAATATATTTCAATTTTGTATGACTGATAGAAATTCGAAGTCGTAATAACAATAAACGCAGTCGAAATAACGCGGTTCCTCTAGTCTCCTAACGTGTTCAAGGAAATCAACTAAGTTCGTACTTTACAAATATTCATTGTCTGTGTTGATTCGGAGGAGTTGAGATGTGGGACTGTGACGGATGACTCCCTGCAATTTAAATCTTATTATCACAAAGACTATACAGAGTGTATAGAAATCGGATGGCTTAAAAAAAGTTACCTATTATAATTTATTTCTTACAATTTATTGATATAATTTATTGATTTAACGTAATTAAAAATTACGTAATATGCTTAGAGATCTGATGTAATAAAATTATTTATGTGCATAAATTTGTGAATACTCCATAGATTAGTTTTCATACACTTACATATACTTTAAGTACAATTTATTAATAAATTATTTAAAAAGATAAAAAGATCAAGTAGGTACTTCATTGCTAATACTTTTCAATAAAATCGACATACCGACTCGGAACTTTTATTAATTAATATGTATTTTTGATTGATTTAAAAGTTTACTCAAAACAATATTTATATTATGTGGAATATGTCTGAAAAGAAAATATTTAATAACTATGTACTTACCCTTGTACTCTATTCTTTTTAGGTAATGTTTTATATGAAAGAAATATTCAACATTATGTTAAATATATTATTGATTTGTTTTTAACATAATAATAAAAAGTTAAAAACAAATTAATGATAATTAATTTGTTGAAATGGACCACGCTGTGTAAAGTTAGGAAGAGCTCGGCGAGGGAGCTTGATCTAACGAAGTTTTGGGTTCGTCCCTAAGTTACATTCGCAAAGACTAGGATTTGTTGCGTTTCAATGATCTAAGACATTGTCTTTATCTTATTTCAACTTAATGGATACGTTATGTCAAGTAATTATTTACTTTAGTATTGACATGATCATTTATTTTAAATATATATATATATTTAAATTATATTTATTATTTAAACAATTTATTGTACCTAAGTAAATAAAACGATAAATATTTGCCGTTTTGCTGGCATCACAGAAAAAAACTACTAGATAGTTTTTAATTAGGTTGGTTTTATTTCTTAGACGCTTTTCATTTTAAAAAACAATGGATTTCTTATTTCTATAAAATAAGTATTCTTCTTGTCCGTAGGTCAATTTCACTAGTTTTTTTGTATATACCTATATATAGGTCATTGGGTCATTCCACATTCCATGCCAAATCGATAAATTTTTTATTCGATCCTCCAATAAATATATATAACAATTAAAGATACGTAGATGTATGTTTTTATACATTTTATAGTTTTCTTTTTTAAATTATAGATTCACGGTGGTAATCTACCCACTTTTTAATTTTTAATTTATTCAAAACATTATTATAAGAAAAACTGCCTATGGAGAGAACTAATAAAACATATCTGAAAAGTGTTTGCGAAATATAATCTATAGACTGAATAAAAAAAAAAATTTTCTTGTTAGTAGATACGGGTATAAGATTACAATTGCTCAAGTGATTCCGGGACGCAATCTATAGTGTTAAAATATGAATAAGTACTCCTGTAAATATATTACTTCAGTGGAAATTACTTTTATAGAACACACTTTGATAGCGTAGGTACCTACAAGTGATAATTGTTAAATTTTCTTTCTTATAGGTAAACATATTTACATCAGCTACATACTCTACTTTCACTCGTTTACTTTAAAGAATTAACAAATTACATAATACTTTCTTATCTACTAAATACTTTATTTATTTTAAAAAGAAAGTCCCATACCTACCAAGATAGGTACCTACTGACACCAAGTCTTTACTATCACTGTTCTACTATTAAAGTTTAAATAGCGAATCGTAACGATTCTAATGTCACCATAATATTTGCAATAATTAATTTTTATGTAGTAAAAAAACACTAACAGTGTTTTTATGAGAATTTTTAGTTTTGTAAATGTTAGTTAAATTCTAAGTATTTTAAACAGCGCAGCGTTATATATTTATACGAGAACTAGTTGTACAAATTATTGTTATTATATTATTATATTTTTAGACAACACAATTTAAAAAAAAAACCTTTTACATATTTAGTTACTAAAATACAAATCTTTTAAATAATAGACTAATAGACGATTTCACTCTGTAGGTCAGTGACTCTAGCTAAATAGATTTGGGTTACATAAATGTATAGAAGCATAAGTAAATGTAAAATCGTGACGCAATATATATCTACTGAATCGAGTTAAAATTTTACTACTTTGAAGACAATGCCTAGTTTTATTATTTTTATTTGCATCGAATCCACATACTTAGTCGATCGATCGAGTTGTATATATGTACAGGGAATTTTAGGAAGGTAGGTAGGTATTTTACGTAATAAAATAATATACGTACAATTTAACATAATTTCCATTATTATATTTTTTTCTAATTTAATCTGTTATTTATGTTTTAATTTAAATGTGTATTAAGATTTTTTCGATACAGAATGCTTAAAATGACAACACGCATAAACTATCACATTCGGGAAATGTCCAAAGTTTTAAACAAAAGTTGAATCTTTATGCTCTTTTTGTTGATGTGTTCATGTGTGTGTTCACCATATTCACTTAATATAGTGGTGGTAATATAATAAAACATAGGCAATTGTCAGAAAATCGAAAATCAATACGTTTCTATGTTAAAAATTAAACTATTTGTAAGTTGTAATAGTACAAATATAAAATAACCCCATACATTTTTATTGAACAAATATTAGTAACATAATTAAAATTAATTAATCTTATAACGTGGATGACTTCTTATTTTAAAGAACTTTCCTTGATCTATTTTTATATAATTTCAAAGGTAAATTTTTAAACTAACCTGTCCCCATTCTCCGGAAAGCCGTGGCCGGCACCCGTTGTTTTTCCCAAAAGGCCGACAGCTCGACGGTTGTATCACCAGATTAAAGTAATATTATCACCATTTAACCATTACACATGGTTTGATTGAATCGAATTAAACAGCCAATTTTGTAAAAATTAATTTAATATAAAATAATACTTAGTCACTCCCGAAACGAATCACATTAAGTGTAGCCAATTTAATACTGAAAAATAATGGACATTTAAAAAATATAAATGACTTCCCTATAATGACTTCGCCACTCATTCGCGGCTTTCGACAGACTGGTCTGATAATTGTGATCTTTGAAGCCGCTGCGGAGATCGCGAGTCACATCATCCCCTGATTACATCGAGTCCCACCCTCGAGAGGGATGGGAAATCAAGTGGGAGCGAAGTGTAAGGGAGAAAGCTGCGATCGCATCTTGTGTCTCGGTCCACAGGCTACATTGTCACAGTATCAGTGGTGGCGAGTCTGTGTTATATTTAAATAGGTATACAAACAGATCTTACGATCTTAAAAGTCTGTGATTTTTTCTGTTGCATGTCAAGTCTTCTTAATTTGTACACAATATCTTTGAGTTAAAAGTAATAGAGATTGAATGAATAGTACACAATAGATAATTAATATAAATAAATAAAAACAATTATACAAATATATTAATAAAGTAAGTTAGCGGGTTATATATAAAACTTTGAAATTCATTAAAATCAATTACAAGAATTTTCTTTCAGATTGAAATATATTTCTATAGATATCAGCCAGGACTGTAAACATTAAAACGTCAAGTAAGATTTGGGGTGAGAAGCGAGCTTTAATTGGCTGGGCGTTGTCGGCGGCCAATAGGCGACCGCCTTTTATATAGGGGGCGGCGCATACGGCTTTTGAATTGAAATCGAGCTACGAAGCGAAAATACCACGTGCGACATAGACTTACGGCTTATTACACTATCTGCGGACGCAGCCACAAGATCTTTTACAAAATCCATCCGGCTAACACCCGTCCGTCGGACGGATAAGTAGCCTTGTTTACATTTAACTACAGCTAACGCATCGATTTAGAGGGCTTTGGCTGTAATATATTATATTTCTTACATGTGTAATTTTTAGTTATACATAGGTATATCGCTAAATCGGAGTTAAAACTGTATTCCATCAAATTTCGATTTTACAGTGCAGCCATAAAATTCAACTTGTATTTTATTATTAACACGCTTTTATTAGCTTAATCTGTATGTAACGGAATCTTAGAACGTGATTTTCACCCACTTTAAAACTTCGGATTTATTTAAAACTCTGCACACTTATCAAGAACCGATGACAATGTAATAATTTAAATATTTTGTCTCATTATCCTTGCCAGGACCCTTTGGATTAGCGTGATTCTTTGTGCCAAGCACCAGGGAAACTTCGCACACTTATCAAGGACCGATGACAATACAATAATTTAAATATCTTGTCCCATTATCCTTTTCAGGACACTCAGGATTAGCGATTTTTCATATCTGATACCCAGTGGTGTCTTTGTGCCAAGCACCTGGGCACATGTTAACCTAAAACTACCCAAAGAATTCTCAATAGACCGAAACAGGTGAAAATCTAAGGGTGGAAAATCAGGACCATCACCATCATCACACCATCACCAAACACGCATCATCACCTTATTGAGTGATAAGCCGAGTTTCGCTACAGTCTGTGGAGTTCAACTACCATGATTGATCTTTTTCGCATGTTCTTGTCGTAACTAATCCACTTTTCATCACCAGTGGTCAATCTTTTCAAAAATGGTTCGGTTTCATTACGTATTAATATGAAGTACCTGGATGACCGCTTTGCTCGGTTAAATTATATTTAGATACATTACATACTGATGCAACATAAATAATATTTTCGATCTTACCGACATAATAGTAAAATAATAGGAAATGGTTATTTAAATTAAAAATAAAAAGAGCTCTCAATAATAGTTTTTCTCACAAAAGATAAAACGAAAAAAAAAAATTGAAATTTTTTGAAATAAATATAATTGAAAAAGATTTCGAATCTGCCCGATTCCCATCTGAGTTATTACCTATAGGCTTATCAATGACAGCGAAATTTACCTTCGTATTCTAATGATATTTTTTAATTGCGTAAAAAAGGGATAAAACGACATTTTCTAAAAATAAATCCTAGTTAAGATCGATTTATCGCCCCCGAAACCTTCTGTATACTAAATTTCATGAAAATCGATGGAGCAGTTTCCGAGATTCAGATTATATATACATATATATACAAGAATTGCTCGTTTAAAGATATAAGATGAGAATCGGAAATGAGTACACGATTCATTACATTTATTTCAATGAGCTCGTGTGGCACACAAATATTGAGCTTTTTGTATAGCCAGACTTTTTCAAATGGGTCAAAACTGTTTTGTAAAACCTCAGTTCCTCGGCTATGTTGTTACTACTTATCTTACTCCATTTTTCAAAAATGGCATCAACTTTATCTGTATGAGGGCGACCAGAGCGAGCTACATCGTTGACATCAAAATACCGAGACTGACGTTTCAAACAACTTTGTGCTATTTTACTGACATTGCATTAGGTTCATAAACTCACAAATATTTTTCGTGGTTTGAATCGCATTTTTTCGTTTTTTGTAATAAAACTTCAGAATTTATTGAATTTATTCGTTAAATTCACTCATATTGATTTTAAAAAAATTGAAAAATGGCGGGAAAGTTTTTTACTTTTTATTTTTTTTTATTTTTATTGTTGTTTATGTATTAATATTAAAATCAGCCAGATAAAAAAAGTAAAACCAAAGAGATTATATAGGTACATACAAAATACGAAAAGACTTTTTCCTCCGTCGAAATATATAAGTAGGTACAAACAATTTATAAGCGTAGTTAATTCGGGCAAGGAGCACGAGAGCATAAAATTGTGACTACCTAATGTATTGGACAGTACAATGTTAAAGGATAAAACATCACGAGAAAACGTGGTGGATTAAGAACCATTCTTTATCCTCTAAAAATATTTTTTAAATGGTCGCATTTTGCTATTATTTCAACAGATCTCATGCATAAGCTTCATTAATCCCAATTTTTAAGGGATTTGATGACACTTAAATGGTCACGTGTATTTGTCACGCGCTGTTTATCCTCAAGTGATTACACTGGGATGAAATACTAACCTTTTAGAAAAACCTAGAAAAGCTGACACAATAAAATAATAATTTCTTAACTATTTTAACTTTTTGCTATCGATGAGTTTTTCTACTTATATTTTTATATAATGATCAATAAATTAGATTTTGTCCTATTTGTTATTTAATGGGGTTTTTTTTTGCGTGAAGACATTATTGTTTTTTTTTTATAAAATTTCGCCTAAGATAACTTAGGTTTCCCTTCTTTTTTTTTGTATCGCAGGGGAACCCATTTACGTGAGTTATCCAGGACGCCCGGGTAGGCAGTCCTAGACCGTATGTCGGACTCAACACTTGGGGGTGCAATACCGTACTAAACCCCTGCGGAAGCATTCAGCCGCTTTAATTGAAGGGTCCCGGATCTGCAGGCAACAGGATCTCTCCAGCGACAAGCTGGCCTCGGCAAAAACGCCAGACTTCACCTCCATGGAGACTGTCCGGCTCACCTCTGAAAAGTCTCGACGACGCCGTGTCTAGCAGGATAGGTTACCCCACCCTTGTAGCATTTAAATTATAAAACTTAGCTAATTTAAAGTTATATACCATTACAATTTTAATAAAAACATTCCAACCTAACTTCTTATTAAAACCGGTATAACTTTTTATTTTTATTTTAAAGGTCTTCTAAAATTCATTTCAAAGTAAATGCTGTTTGTTGGAAACTACAAACACTACAATTGTACCTATTTGTATTATAATCTGATAATTATTACTAGATTATAAAGTATTAATAATCTTTATATTAACTTAAACAGAATACTTCATAATTATTAGCTTTAGGTTCATGTAGTGGTATCTTAAATGTAAACAAACACTAAACAAACAATAGATAAATGTCTTTAGCATGTGGGTAATCTAAAAATCGCTTACACCATAAAAAGATTAAAAACAAATTACGGTTTAAAATCATTTGTGTTTAAAAAATTAAATAAAATACCTATATTAAAATCGTTAAAGTCTTGTATGGGAAGTTCACACGATTTTTTTTAAAATTAAAAACACTAATACAAATCTATATTTTTAAAGATAATACTTATTTTAAATTTAAAATCAGTTCAGAGATTTCCATAGCAATTGTTCATTTTTGATAAAATAACACAAGCATAGCGTTTAACGTAGGGTGTGGACCCTACACTGAATGAGACACGGGTGTTATAAGCACTTGAACTTTTCAAATAATGTGCGCGTGACCGACCCGATGTTGGCCAGAGTCCGCTTAAGCTCTATTTGTCGAATGAATAGAACAATTCCCGATAAGTGTTTAATAAGTTCCTCATATGTTTGTTATTTATTTCGCAAAGATTTTACCTACCTTCAATATTTTTATAGATATTATTAGATGATTGATTCAAATTCATAGATTTGAATTGCCGCAATATGTTTAGTTTAGTAGTAGGTACGTTAGTTTTGTGTTTTTCCTCTAAAGACAACGCTAAAACTTTTATTATGAGTATATAATGTATCTTGCTTAGATATATATTCAAAACGATAGTAGAAAAATATTCATATAATTATTTTAAGTTATACCTACCTATTATTACATATTCGGTACATCCTAAGCAAAATTCCTACATTACATCACATTCCTAAGCAAAATTTTATACCTAAACACGAAACAGCGCATTTCAAACGAATGAATTTATTCAACAAAATTTATCATTAGGTCTATCTACTGAGACTACTTAAATTGTAATTCTAAGAACAAATTGTATTCACTTACGTACAAACAAAGCTAAACCTTCCCAACGTAGATTCTATGCGAAATTATTACTGTATTAATATAGGCTAGGATTAAAGAAAATAACACTACGTTACATAGTTTTTCTTATTGAATAAATTTTAAGTCAAGTATTTAAATCAAATAATGTTTATAATACAGGAATGTATCATTTTTATAATTATTAATCGTTATTAATAATTTTAAATTATTACAACACTGTCTTACAACTCAGTTTACTATTGACAACTACACTCTGAATATATTTTTACTATTTTCACTACATATTGTGAGAAAACCTGCTGATATGATGAGGAAAATTTAGAAACATAATATAGCAAAGCTGACAATTCTTTCGAAATTTCTTCTACTCCATTATTATTTGTCTAGTCTTCTCTCTTCTATTTTGTCTAACTAGATATGTAGGTATAGGGCATTCAGATATCTTAATTTTTTTTTTTACTTTTAATTTATTTTATTATATTGATCCATTAAAATTAATAGCCCGTCGTCTTCGCCGCAGTCGGGTAACAAATGATAATTTGTGACATCGTAGAGTATCGTAGAATATAGATGTAGTATCTAGATCGTATTTACAAAAAATACCCTATCCACATTTCATATTATATTGATGTTCGAGCTTTTACTTTACCGGTGTGATGGTACACACCTGCACCGGTGACAAATGAGTACTACGGGAAAAATCGCGCACTTGCCGCGTTTGGCTGAATTAATTCGTCTCGCGGTGTCTCTTAGAGCGTCATTCTTTAAAGCAGACTTATGAAAATACTAGAAATGAAACGTTAATATTTATGGTATAGTTCCTACTTTATAAAAGTATGTTATTGTTTATTTATTTATTAGAACAACGTACTGCTTTAACAAAATAGTAATGTTTTTCCCTTTTGGATCTCATTGAATTTAAATTTGTTCTACTTTATTACATTTCCAAAGTTAAATCTATTAAGCTATATTACACAACTTATAAAACAATTAACTTATAAGGTTGAGAAGTTGCGAAAAGTAATGTGAAAAATCAAAAAAAAATTGTTAATGAAACACAATATCATAAAATAACGAAGTAAAATAGCTTGTAAAAAATAATTACTGTATTTATTAAAATTTGTTACTAATATATTTTTTTACTATATACATATAACAATAATTAAATTATTTAATAATAATATTTTTTAAATATTTTATTAAATTTTATATATGCGCTGTCTACGGTGCTACGGTGTTGAGCTCGTAGCAGGCACTTAGCTGGTAGCCCGCGGCACTCTGATTTATGTCCCAGCGACATTCAACCGTGACAATTTATTTCAATTAACGCTTCTACGCCCCCAGCGTTTCATCTGCATCTACGGGATTTATATTAACAATTGTCTCAAATTGAGATACTGCATATTTTTAGTTATTATTATAATTTAAAATATAATATATACACCATAAATATTATCTTGTGTATGTTTTACATGACAATTAGTACAAAAGCAGGATAAAAATAGAATTTCGTTAATATTAATTATTTTAATAAATTGTATTATAATGTATTTTTACTTAAACTTACTTTTTTTTGAATAATCATGTCACAAACAAATAAAATTGGATTTTTGCATTTATAATTTAACTATAGTTATTTTTTTCTTTTATTTTGGAAGTAAACGGTATTACAATAATATATAAAGTAACAAACAAAATAATATTAACCAAAAACAGTTTCCGATACTACGATAGTTGAGAAAAGATGCTAATATGATGATAAATATTAATATTTCCATATCAAATAATAATAAAAATAATAAATTACAATCATCAAAATTAAAATCAAAGTAAAATCATATTCAAAATTAAAATCAAAATCGAAATCAAAATTAAAACCAAAATCAAAATCAAAAACAAAGTTAATATCAAAATTAAAATAAAAATTAAAAACAACATCAAAATTAAAATCTAAATGATAATCATAATCATAATCAAAATCAAAATCAAAATCAAAATTGATATCAAAATTGAAATCAAAATCAAAATTAAAATTAAATCAAATTAAAAAAGGAAACATTACGAATATTAAAATAAAAATCACAGATACATTACATTAATGCATTTATCACATGCAATAAAAGTATTTTATTTTTGGAAAAGTTTGTTCTTGTAGCTGGGACGTCAAAGGTTAAAAAATTTATGTCTAGAATTAAAGCTAGGACTTTTGAAATTTAATTTTGAGTCTATATCTTGGTTCACAATTTTATACAGTAGAACTTGATCTCGCTGAACACGCCGATCAACGGCCGACGTAGGTTTTATCAAAACATTCGTGTTTTCCGAAGAAACTGCTATTACATTCTTTAAGTACCTGTCGTGTATACGGTCAATTTTATAAATATGACACTTGTACTGAGGACTCCAAACAGGTATACTCTAGAATAGATCTCACAAATGTGTTATTTAAAAGTGTATGGGTTGTAGGATGCTTAAACTCTTCGGAAATCCTGAGCACAAATCCCAATATACGATATGCTTTACTAGCTATATAAATCGACGTGCTCATCAAAGAGTAAAATTGAGTAAATAATAACACCAAGATCTCTAACCAAATCAACCCTTGATATCACTTCGCCATTCAATTTATAAGAATAGGTACTTTATAGAAAAACGCTTTCTTGTGAAAGTTATTAATTAACATTACACTTTTTTTTAATTTAGAAATAAAGAGTTTACTGAACAATAATTACTAATTCGATCTAGGTAATCTATTTAAAAAAAAATCACTAATATTTCATACTGTTAATAAATATAATATTACAACTAACTGTAGCTAAGCATAATTAAAATGTTTCCCCTTACAGAATCGTTTTACTGTAATCCGTGCCACTTTCGCGATAAACGCGCATTTTTCTCAATCGAGTACTAAACGGTTTACTCAACGAATCCCGATTATTCCAGAGCATTCATTTGTTCGTTAAAAGCGTGACTATTCTCAAATCCGTCGACGCTTGGCAAACAAAGAGCGCTGGTTCGCGAAAAAGTCCTTTTAAAAATGTTGCGGCACGTACAGAAGGAAATGCTCCATTAAGTAAAGTGAAAGAGTAAATACAACAATTTAAATTATACGAAAAATAAACAATTTTGCTATTCGTTTCTGAACTTTGTAACATTATCTAAAAAGACTTTGATTATGTTGATACTCGTATTAAAAGCAAATACCTAATCTTGTCGCGCGGTGCTGTGTAAGTGGGTATATTTTTTAACTAACATTTCAAGTTGAATATGTCAGTTCCGTGTTTCCAAGTTTAAAATAATACAATAAAATGCGATATAATTAGAGATGGGCAATCTGTTTCTGCCCGGCGGGAATAAATGGTAAGTTACGGGCATATTGGGCATAAATGTTTTTTTGCCTGATTAAATGCCCAATCATAGGGCAAATATTTTAATGTGAAGTTAAACAAGATTTAAATATTTTTCTTATGTAATATAGGAAGTATTCAAAGAGTAAAAAGAAAATGTAAGTCCTGAACGTATTTTAATAAAAAAATAATAACATTGGTTAAAATTTCACAATAAAAATAGTACTTAGCCTTATCGTCACTTTTAGATCAAATAACATTTTGTATTCTGTTGTGTGTTAACACATAAAGGATAAAACAATTAAACAAAAAAGTATGTAATTTACCTATAATAGGAACAAAACTTTCGAATTTTTAATCTAGATTACAGTAATGAGATCTACGATTAGTATGCGGGACGAAGCAGCATGATATCTTCATGTTTAAATTAAAATAAGTACATGTATTTTAAAGCTACTAAAAATAAAATTTAAAAAAAATCTGCGCATAGTATAAGCATATAAACAACAGTAAATAACCTCTCTCTCTCTATATATATATATTACCGAAGTAGCGCCATGCTATTTGCAGCTGAATGGGCCGGCGCGCCCGGGAAGAACTTCGCTCTCACTTAATACTGACGTGAAATGACGGCACTGACGTCGTGTTTCGTTCGGTTTTTGAGGATTCGGTGGCCCATCCCTCCCCCCCCACACACACATGGCAGCACAGACTTCGTAAAGACTACCCCAGGAGGGTACCAGTCGCCAAAACACCGGAGAATCCCTCTCTAGACTTCCGGGCTCAAGACCTCGACCTAAGCCCAGAAGCCTGGGCACGCCGCGAATTCTTGGCCCAAATCTGTGCTCAACAGTTTAACTGCCCGGAGTAGACAAAGCAGTCGGCAGAAGTCCCCTACCACTATGACCGTGCATTTCTGTAGCATCAGGGGGCTTCATACTAATCTTAACGCCGTTCACTACCACCTCCAGACAGCGAAGCCGGCCTTGTTTCTTTTGAAAGAGACACAGATATCCCCTCCAGCCGATACCTCTTATTTCTCTTGTCCGGGGTAAAAATTAGAACAATTGTACCGTGGGCTGGAGTTTGCGCATGTGTCAGGGAGGATGTCTGTTCTCGTCACCTTGGCAGTCTTGAAGGTAGAAACCTATCCATCCTCTGGTTGCGCATAGACAGCGACGACCATCCCCGTGACTATGCCTGTCTATATACGTTCCACAGCGGTAGAGACGAAACTGATCGTCTCATAGAGTTCATCCAAATGGCTACAGATTCCGTGCTACAACAGATCCCATCGCAGAGATAGTGATACTTGGTGATTTGAACGCCCATCACACCGAGTGTCTCGGCTCGCGAACAACCGATCATGCGGAAAGATCTGTTTACGACGATCACCAACGCGTACCCCTGATGTGAAAGATCATATGCCTTCCCTGTTGGACCTTCTGCTGACCTCTCATCCGGACAGTTATGTGGTTTTGGACCACTGTCTAGTCCGGAGTTCTGCACCAATCACACGCCCACTATGGCCTCGCTTTGCAGGCAGCCGCCACGTTTGGCACTATAGGTCAGCTGATTGGGATAGGATGCGGTTCTTCTTTGCATCCTACCCATGGGGACGAATTTCCTTCTCGCTGGATGATCCAGACATCGTTGCTGATTCTGTTGCCGAAGTGGTGCTACAAGCTATAGAAGTTTTCATTCCATGCTCTGCGGTGCTTATAGGTGGCATATCCCAACCCTGGTTTGGTACGAGTAGTTTCGACCAACTATTCTCGAAATAGCGAATTTGTAGTTTTGTGGCGGCCATCTTGCCCGCCATTTGCAAAAGCTTGCAATCTAAATATCTCGCGATTGGGTTATCGTACAAAAGTGCGGTTTTCTTTACACAAGTGGTAAAGACGAGGGCTACATTTTTAATACAATAGCGACTCTAGATAGAGTCGTCCTCCGGAAACTCATTTTGCGGACAGAATTCGGGTAGAGCTCGAAGAGGCCAGCACGGAGAGCCGTCGCACGCCTCTCTGCGGCCAGCGGTTCACAAGATATTAATTTTCAAAATTTTGTCTAGATTTTAGCAAACTGCGCGGACGCCATATTGAAAATCTTTTAGGCGTAATATCTTGGCAACCGCTGGTCGTAGAACGACGCGGTTTTCACTGCTGTCCTTGCCGCAGATAGGAGATCATTATAAGAGTGTCGGGAGCTCGATATAGAGTCTACTCGAAAATAGAGTATATAAGACCGGTTCTGGGTAGCCTGGGCAAAGCCCATTACGGGAAGCCGACGCTCGTGTCTCTGCGACCAGCGGTTCGCGAGCTATAGGCTTTTAAAGTTTTGGTTTCGGCGTAACCACATTTTGGTCCGCCATATTGGAAATTTTCAGACTGCGATAGCTCGCGAACCGTTGATCGTAGAGCGACGCGGTTTTTTCCATTAGTCTGCCCCTGACGACGACTTTTAGCTGGCACTAGTTTGGTGACTCTACCTAGAGTCGCTGTAGAGTTCCTCTGTAAATTGGCCGCGGAAGTGTTTTTAATTAATTTTAAGTTAGTTTTAGGTTGATTGAGGTGCTGTAGATATTCTACAGCACTCATTTGGACAGGAACAGTTTCTGTTTTTTGCTTTATACAACCCGCTATTGCGGTGATTTTAACGTTGACTTTTTATTTATTTTTATTTTAGCTTTATTTTGTTTTGACTTTTACTGCTGTTTGCGACTTTTATTTTTAAATTATTTATTTCATTTTTTACAATCTTACGCGACTTCCCTGAAAGATGGTTCTAGGACTCCGGACACCGGTCAAGCGACCGGAAATAGCGAAACCACCCTCAACTCCCCCCCAGAAAATAAAAAAGTTGCCGAGACTCAGCCTGGAGAAGTTTGAGAGGGCAGCTCCTGAATCAACCTCCACAGGTGTACAGGGCGCCCCCTCCACCTCTAGGCGTAAGACGTCGACCCCTGAGCGGGTAGAGAGTCCGAAAGGGGTGGGGGTGGCTCCCGAGTCGGCTTATACGGCTGGGCCGGGCGCCCCCTCCACCTCAAAGCACAAGACGCCGACCCCAAAGCGGGTTGAGAGTCCGAAGAGGGGGGGGGAATTGTTGGTCTTCTCACCGGTGGCGACCGCCCAGCGGACTAGAGTGCAGTGGGCCACACATTATTACAAGAAAGCCGAAGAGGCAGTGAGCTCGTCCAGGAATCTCAGGAGGGATATCAAAGAGTCCATCCTGAGGTCCCTGGGGGAGCTCAAAAAACTGGTTGCTGAGTCCGAGGCTGACCTGAAAGCCGAGAGGGCTCGTAAGGGTGCCGAGGGCTCCGTGGGGGTGGCGCCGGCGACCAAGGCCGCCGACGCCACGTTTGCGGTGCCCTCGGACACCGGACTGAGCATTAAGCTCGACGAGCACTCTCGGCTTCTCCTGGAGAATAATGAGAGGATGAGGGCTCTCCAGGAGCAGCTCAATAGGTGCAGCAGGTCGGCCGAGGAACAGCAGCGCAGTTATGCCTGTGTGGCTGCTGCAAGGCCGCAGCAGCCAGCGAGGCCCGCGGCTCTCCACTCGGTGGTTGTCACCTCCAAGGACGAAGAGGACACAGGAGAGGAGGTCCTTGGAAAGGTGAGGAAAACCCTAAATGCGAAGGAGGGATGGGTTAAAGTCGACCGGGTCCGGAAGGCCAAAGACCGCAAGGTCGTCATGGGCTTTGGCACTGCCGAGGACCGGAGAAAGGCCAAGGAGAGATTGGCGAAGGAAGGGTCGGGCCTCAACGTCGAGGACGTCAAAAATAGAGACCCGCTTCTGGTCCTTAGAGGTGTCCTGACAATAAACACCGATGGTGACATCGTAAAGGCCCTAAGGAACCAGAATCGGGACCTCTTTGACGGCCTCGGCCCTGGGGATGACCGACTCGAGGTGAGGTATCGCAGAAGGGCTAGGAACCCGCACGTGGCCAATGTGGTCTTGAGTGCGTCGCCCATCCTCTGGGCGAGGATAACCGGCGTAGGCTCGGTACATATCGATCTCCAGAGGGTGCGAGCGGAGGACCAGTCGCCACTGGTCCAATGCACGCGATGCCTCGGCTATGGCCACGGGCGGAAGTACTGTAAGGACCCAGCAGACCTCTGTAGCCACTGTGGCGGGCCGCACTTGCGCACTAAATGCGCGGATTGGCTGGCGGGGTCCCCACCTTCCTGCCGGAACTGTTGTCGCGCGAAGTTTGACAATGTTGAACACAACGCATTTAGCGACAACTGTCCCGTCAGGAAGAGGTGGGATGACCTCGCCCGGCAATCCGTAGCATACTGCTAAGGGCGTGCCGGCGAACGCAGTGGCTCTCAAAGTCCTCCAGACGAACCTCCAGCGCAGTAAGTTGGCACACTCCGAGCTGCTGATCGAAGCCTCTAACCAGCGTGCGCGGGTTGCTTTGGTACAGGAGCCATACGTCGGCGGGATAGGGCGCGTGAAGAGTCAAAATGGGATCAGAGTCTACCAGTGTGCGGACCATGGAAGTGGGACTGTAAAGGCCGCGATCATAGTTTTTGACGCGGACCTTCACATCACACAGTACCCGAAACTCACCACGACCAACATCGCAGTGGTGGGGATCCGAGTCCGCAACTGGGGGATCATTCTGGTCTCATTTTACTTTGAGCCCGACCTGCCGATGGACTCGTACCTAGCACACCTGCGCCGGGTGCAGCGCGAGACAGGAGCTCGGAGTGTTATAATTGGGGGCGACTCCAATGCCAAATGCGTCTGGTGGGGGAGTCCCGTGACAGATCGCCGCGGCGAGGAACTGCACGGCTCACTGGAGGACCTCGGGCTCTGCATCCTGAACCGAGGGGAAACCCCTACATTTGACACTATCCGGGGCGGCGTAAGGTACAGCAGTTATGTTGACATAACTGCTGTATCGCCGGACCTGTATAGCTTGGTGGACGACTGGCGCGTGCGCGAAGACCTGACCAGCTCGGACCACAATGGCATATCCTACACATTAACGACGGGGCGCATGAACAAAAACTTCATCAAACATACTACTCGGGTGTATTATACCAAAAATGCAAATTGGGCCCAGTTTCGTGAGAAACTGGGCCAAATTATCTATAGAGAAAACTTAACAATAGATTTTTTAAAACACATAGAAACAGGCCCAGAATTAGACCAAACAATAGTTAAATATAACAAAATTATCGCCGAAGCATGTGCCTCGTCAATTCCGCCTATAAAGCGGAAGGATGTGTTGAATATGCCGTGGTGGAACGAGGGGTTGGCAGCGCTCAAGCGTGAGGTGGCCACCAAGAGATGCAGGATTCGGTGTGCAGCGCCGGTTAGGCGTCAAAAGGTAGTCGGGGAGTACCTCGAGGCGAAGGAGCGCTACGAGACCGAGGTAAGGCATGCGCAGACGCGCAGCTGGGTCTCCTTCTGCGAGCGCCAAGACGGGGAATCGGTTTGGGGGGGCATTTACCGGGTCCTCGGCAGAACCTCCAGGAGAGACGAAGATCCACCGCTGGTGGTAAACGCTATGGAGCTAGACGCCAAAGGCTCGGTGAGGCTTATGGCCGAAACCTTCTACCCGGAGGACTCCGAAGAGGATGACTCCGAGGAGCACCGAAGGGTGAGGGTACAAGCTGAGCTCTTTGACGTTGAAACTTCTTCGGATTTGACGGACCCGCCTTTCACTCCCTTGGAGCTGAAGTTGGCCTGCCGGTCCTTCAATCCGAAGAAGGCTCCAGGCGCGGACGGTTTTACCGCCGATATATGTTTGCACGCGATAGAGTTTGACCCCGAACTCTCACTGGCTCTTTTCAACAGGTGCCTCGAACTCCGGCATTTTCCCGAGCCCTGGAAGGAGGCCACGGTAATCTTCCTCCGCAAGCCGGGGAAGATTACTTACACGACACCGCGGTCGTACCGACCGATTGGTCTCCTTCCGGTGCTGGGGAAAGTGCTGGAGAAAATGCTTGTCGCCAGGCTTAAACATCATATAGCGCCCAGGCTTAGTACCCGCCAGTTCGGCTTCATGCCCCAGCGGAGTACCGAAGACGCCCTCTATACACTGGTTCAACACATCAGACTAGGTCTAATAAATAAAAAATTGATGACGCTTGTGTCCCTGGATATAGAGGGCGCCTTCGACAACGCTTGGTGGCCTTGTATTAAGGTCCGGCTGGCGGAGGAACGAGTGCCGATTAACATCCGTAGGCTCCTGGGCAGCTACCTGAGCGGCAGGCATGTTCGCGCACGATACTGTGGGGAGGAGCACGTGAGAGAAACCGGGAAGGGTTGCGTGCAAGGGTCTATCGGTGGGCCGATATTGTGGAACCTTTTATTGGATCCACTGCTTCGCGAGTTGGAGGCTAGACACTATTACGTGCAGGCATTCGCTGACGATGTGGTGTTGGTCTTTGAAGGTAAGACGGCTCTTGAGGTCGAAAACCACGCCAATGCCGCCCTCGAGCATGTGAGGGAGTGGGGAGTCCAGAATAAACTTAGGTTTGCGCCGCACAAGACCAGTGCCATGGTCATCACGCGCAAACTGAAGTATGACACCCCACGCCTCCACATGGGCGGGGTCGACATCGGTATGGTGGGCGAAATCAAATTACTGGGAGTCGTCCTAGACCAACGCCTTACCTTCAACACGCACGTCGCGAACGTCTGTAAGAAGGCCGTCACCTTCTATTCCCAGCTTTCGAGAGCCGCGAAGGCGAGCTGGGGCCTCCACCCCGAAGTCATCCGCGTTATTTACAGAGCGGTGGTTGAGCCCGTGATATTGTATGCGGCTGCCGTTTGGGCGCCGGCTGTGGATAAGCTCGGGATTCGTAAGCAGCTGAACGTGGTCCAGCGGGGCTTTGCGCAGAAGCTGTGTAGGGCATACCGCACCACCTCCCTGAACTCAGCACTGTTGCTCGCTGGGATACTCCCCCTTGACCTGCGCGTCCGCGAAGCCGCGGCGCTGTATGGCGCGAGGAGGGGTATACCCCAGGACGCGATAGGGGATCGGGAGGTGGAACGGATGTCCTCGGCTCTGCGGTCTCCGCACCCCGCTCAGCATATCGACCTGGATTTCAAGTGCCTGGCGGACGAGGAACAACTCGCGGTCAACATTGACCACGAAATTAAAATATTTACGGACGGCAGTAAGATTGAGGGCAAGGTGGGTGCGGCGTTATCCATATGGAGAGGCGCCGCCGAAACCAAAACCCTCAAGCTTACTTTGCCGTCCTTTTGCACCGTCTACCAGGCGGAACTCCTGGCGATATGCAGGGCGGCGCGGACGGCCGCAGATAACTCACACAGGTATTGACGGGGCATGGTGGATTCTCCGAGTACTTGCATCGTTTCAAGTGCAAGGAGAGTCCATCGTGCGTCTGCGATCCTGCGTGTTCGGAGTCTGTCCTCCACGTCCTCTTGGACTGCCCGGCCCATGGACGCGAGAGGCAGAACGTGGAAATTTTACTGGGAACCAAATTGGATTTAAGTTCATTACCGCAAATTGTATACAGCAAAGACAGAGACTTGTTCCTGGAATATTGTATAAAATTATGTAAAATAGTTAATAATAGGAATAAGGTCTAAGAAAATTATGTTAGGTATTTATAGTTAGATATAAGTAGGCTAGCATAAGAATATTGTAACATAGACAGGAACATAGTTTTAAGTTAGTAATAGGTTTTTCTGTAAATTGTATGAAATATTTATTTCATGCAGTTAAAAAACTTTATTTGTAATTAACTTAGTAAATAAATTCTGTTTTCTTTTCTTTTGGTACATTCTGCCTCTTGTAAATAATAGCCTTAAGTAAGTGAAAATTGTTAATATTATAGTATATGCAAGACTTAGACAGTAATAGTAGATATTAAGTTAAGATGTATTAATAGTTGAGTAAAATGGATTTATGAAGTTTAGATTATAAGGAAAAAATTGTAAAAATTAAATAGTTTAACACTGTCTCCCCCTTCACCATCCTCGCCCCTCTGAGTTTTATTTAGTTTAAGTACACTAAGGCCTTCTGCCCATGACTGAATGATGATGAATGTGAGATGACAATGGGATGCTGAATGATTGATGACCAGAGCACAAGATGGATAGAGTATGAAAGAGTTTTTTGATGAAAATCGAACAAAAGTAAACAAAAATTATATGTAAATACAGTCTCCCAAATTCTCAGGGAGGTCTAGAAAAAAAAAAAAAAAAAAAAAAAAAAAAAAAAAAAAAAAAAAAAAAAAAAAAAAAAAAAACCCTGGTTTGGTCGGCCCTGCAAAATGGCTGCACGCCATAAGCTGGAAAGCTACCGAGCTTGGGCCAATGTGTCGATGTCCAAGGATGTAACGACCAGCGCATTAAAAAAGGAGTATAACTTTGCCTCCAGGTCCTTCAAGAGGCTACTATTATCGATAATTCGTAACTACTCGATAATTTTTCATTCGATAATTATCGATAAGTGTGATTCGATAATTTTGATCCGATAATTATCGCTAATTTGTCATTCGATAATTATCGATAACTATCGATAATTTTTCATCCGACAATTATAGATTATTGGGATTCGATAATTATGGATATGCGTCAGCCGATAATTATCGAGTAATAAGTTTGACAGGGAGAAATGACGACCTTTTTGTTTTTTAGGTATTCGGATAGAGTATAGGGGTAAACGTCAATACTGGATGTCGGACGACCTTTTTTTTAGGAATTCGGATAGGCTGCAGGGGTAAATATCAATGCCAGATCTCGGACGACCGTTTTTTTTCGTCGTCACTTGCGATACATAAAAATTATCGATACTTGTCATCCTTCACCCGATAATTCTGTAGTACATTCGATAATTATCCAAGCACCCGATAATTATCGATAATTTCCATTCGATAACTGTTGCCAACTATCGATAATTTTCATCCAATAAGTATCGATAACTGTTCATTCGATAATTATCGATAACACGATACGATAATAATATAGTAAAAATATCGATAATTTTTTCCCACTGATGATGAACATCCCTAATACAAAATGGCGGCGGCGCGTACGCACATACACATCCCTCTTCCCGCATCCTTTACGCGATGCCAACCAATATCATAAGTTCCCGCGCTCGTGTTGTTTAAATTGTGAAACGTACTTTTTGAATTATAGGTATATTTCTAGTGAAATGTACTTAAATTTATAAAATTTTACCTTTAAACGATAAACACTAGCTAAAAACTATTACTTTAGTAACTTCCAATGCATGAATCTAATAAACAAATAATTTTTGGAACAATATAATTTATGCCCAGTTAAATGCCCAAGGTAAGAAATTTATGGGCGCTTATTAGGAATTTATCCAATCTGCCCAAAATGCCGGGCAGAATGCCCATCTCTAGATATAATCCGTGTGCGATGAGAATGGGATGGAACCTTGTCTAATAAATCTAAAATGACAGTAGCTCATGTAGCGTTAGCAAAAAAGTGCTGAACAAATGAGAATAATTCTTTTTTTGTATTAGCTAGTATGCCGTGAGTTGTTAAAATATCCGTATATACCGTATCCGTATATCCGTATATACCGTATGTTGTTATAATACATATGTTGACTGTTGATAAAATATCGATATGTCGAAATATTGATATTATTATTTAGAAATAGCGATAATTATTACTAATATTTTTTGGACGATATATCAATAGTTTGATATTGAAATGTAAATATTGATGGTCGATATTTTTTTAAATAATTTTTATTTTTAATCTACAAAATCGTTTTAAGCTTAATCTACTATACTTCATATATTTATTTTTCTATTACCCTATTTTATTTATTAATTTTTATGTTAAAACGGCCATTTACTAATGTAAATACGGCATTTTAACCCCGTGCAATCAGAAATAGCTGTTGAATATTTGATTTCTTCTGCTACATCAGTAGCTTTTGAACGAGTTACTTCTATAATTAATTTTTTAGTGCTTAATAATCGTAATAGTCAAATAGCTGAACATACAAAGCAACGAGTATTTAAAAAAAAAATACTGAAAAATATTGCAACACGTGATTGTCTTATATTATACCGGACCCTAGTCTAAGAAATGCGAAGTGGACTGTATTTTTTGGTTCGACGTCTGTTTCCTAGGGCCGGTATTTGTGCGAAGAGGTGCGCTGATTCTAGTTCGACGTGTATTTCGTGAAGGGATTCGTCAGTAAAACGCCAATTAAATTGTTG
This sequence comes from Euphydryas editha, assembly GCA_036937285.1. Lineage (NCBI taxonomy): Eukaryota > Metazoa > Arthropoda > Insecta > Lepidoptera > Nymphalidae > Euphydryas > Euphydryas editha. Next base: position 11,673,659 of record JAUPFZ010000011.1, on the reverse strand, counting down.
AAGATTTTCCCGCTTGTGAGGAGCAGAGCGTTGGAGAGCTTCTATTAAGTGATCCTTGCTGTACTAGAGTCCAGTAAAGAATGACCTGCGATACCCGAAATGGTACCGCAATTTATACGATTTTGATTGGCTGGCCAGCGATCCCTTACCTCACCCCCGGAAAAGGATTTTATTTAATAAATTTATTCTATACAAACTTTGAGCTTATTTCTATATCTTACCTATTCAAGTGTTGACAAAAACCTGTATGAATAATAATATAGTGTACTGTAAGCTTTTTGTTAAGCTATATGAAATCTGCAGAAGTGAAAGGGTCATAGTTGAATTTTGGTATGTTGAGAATGATGTTGGGGTGTTTATTGGGGCAATTACCATTAGTAAGCAAATTAGCTCCATATATATTGACCACTGGCAGCGTAGGTATGTGGATATCTTGGTTACTCTCGATATATCTTTATATAAAAATTCGCGTAACTTGGTTCATTTTGCGGATATATTACCACTTAATCAGAAATACACTGTAATACTAAATGAGAACATTACATGTATAATGAATATGTATGTATCTCGACTTGTAATTATGTATAATAAGCAAAAGCTTAATTATAACAGTGCTTCTGATGTTTATTTCAGTAAAAATCGTGCCTTATCACTAAATAATTTGTGTCTCATACTTGGAAATAGTCGTACCTTGTGTGCTGAGTGCGACCCTCTATACTTGCAGTTTATACGACACAATTCGATTCTAACTTGTTGAACAACGAACTTGACTCCTATAAAATTGCATATGAATCTGTCTGTTACCCGGAGGAGTGTGGGAGTCTTTTGAAGGATAATCCTAATTCTCTAAAAATTCTTACGCAAAATATTAGAAGCATAACATGTAACTTTGATAATTTTAGTACCCTTCTGGCTAGAATGAATCTGTCCTGGGATTTTATAATTTTAACAGAATGTTGGCTTCCATCGGCTAAATACATTCCTATACTGGATAATTATTCCTATGCCATAACTAATAATAATAATACACAAAATGAAGGAATAGTTGTATATTATAGAAACGATATTAATCCATTAATTGATGTACCATAGTTTGGTGATGCCAATTGCTTAGTTATTAAAATAAATTCTGCCACAGTAATCATTGCCATTTATCGACCACCAGGATATAGCCATTTATCGACCACCAGGATAGGATTGACGGCCGGCTGGTCGAGTGGTCAGGCAACTGGACACTCTACGCAGCGGTCGCGGGTTCGAATCCCGCCAGGTGCAGATAATCTGTATGACGAATATAGATGTCTGCACCGGGTCATGGATGTGTATTAATGTATATATGTATTTATATCTTAAATTTATTTCCGTTCCTAGTACCTGTAACACAAGTTCTTACGAACTTACCACGGGGCTAGGTTAACGTGGTGTGATTGTTGGTTAATATTTATTTATTTTATTTATATAAGGAGCCCTTAACTTTTATCTCATCCTTGAATTCACTATTCACCAACTTCAAGCAGTTTCAAAATATTATTTTGGTTGGAGATATAAATATTGACATTGCTCCTGATACTGGGGACCAGCGCTCATGGGACTACCTAAATGTTCTCGCAGGCTTCGATATGCATGCTGGTCACACCATTCCGACGCACAATCGTACTTGTTTGGACCATGTCATGGTTAAATCAGATACAGTATCGAGGTGCTATGTTATTAATTCTTCAGTTACAGACCACTGTGGTGTGGCAGTTCTAATTGACGTAAGTAGAGAGAAATCTACCCCTTGTAAGACAAAGTCCATTGTTGATCAATCTGGATTAGACGCGTCGATTAAAGGAATAAGTTTTTCACCTTTGTTTAGCATGCGCGATATCAACGACGCTTCAAGGTTCTTAACTGATTGCTTAACTAAAGCAATACACTCTAAGTAATACTAGACAAGTCTCTATTGCTGGAAGGAAAAAAATCAAAAAGCCCTGGATAACTCCTGGTCTGTTGAGATGCATGCGACATAGGGACAAATTACACAAACAAACAGTTGAGCATGCGAAGAATGCAACCCTGAACTTAATTTATAAGCGCTACCAAAATTTTTGTAATACATTACTTAAAAAAGTTAGGCGGGTATATGAAAGACAATTAATAGGGGAAGCATGCGGCAATAGTAAGAAGCTTTGGGAGACAGTAAATAATATTACGCACTATAAAAAACCAAAAATATCATCCATGGATTTGATTGCACGCGGTAATCCGCAAGATTGTGTCAATCGTGTTAATAAATTCTTCACAAGTATTGGGAAAAATCTAGCTACTAATATAGTAACTAGTAGTACCACCTTTCTGTCAATTAATGCTATTTCTGCCACACCTAGGTCGTTGGTTCTTAGTCCTACTGACGTTTTGGAGGTTAGTAATCTTGTCATTAGCCTAAAAAATAAATGTGCCGTGGGTATTGACCAAATATCTGGCTCACTGCTTAAAAAACATAGCGAGATACTGATCCCATCAATAACTCATATATGTAACCTACGCATGGAGTCGGGTGTTTTTCCCGATATATATAAGAAATCGCTCATTATACCTGTCCATAAGGGTGGTGATAGGGACTGTATTAATAACTACAGGCCCATATCGTTGCTTCCCACACTGTCCAAGATTCTAGAGCGATTATTAAACAAGCGGCTAATTGACTACCTTCATAAGCAGAACATCCTCTCGCAATCACAGTATGGTTTTCGTGCAGGAAAATCAACCGATGATGCGACCCATTGCCTTACTGACTTTATAGCTAGGAAAATGAACGGAGGGGAGAAGGTGATTGGTATCTTTCTCGACTTGGCTAAGGCCTTTGATACGGTTTCTGTTACAACCCTCCTACGAAAAATTGAAAGATTAGGTGTTCGTGGTGTTTCGCTTCGTCTCTTTACTAGTTATCTTTCAAATCGCTCCCAAGTTGTAAAAATTGGTGATTGGATTAGTGAAGAATTGCTTGTAACTGTCGGTGTTCCTCAGGGTAGTGTTCTTGGCCCCACATTATTCCTAATCTACATTAATGATCTTCTAGAGACAAAATTGTATAATGGAAGATTTGTAGCTTTTGCGGATGACACTGCTCTGCTATTCCATGCTACTACATGGGAAGATGCTTTCCGGTATGCTCAGTTGGGACTGAATTTGGTTACAGATTGGTTAATGTATAACTATCTCTCAGTAAATGTAATGAAAACCAAATACATCTGTTTTTCCATATCTAGACGCGGTCTTCCTACTGGTCATACATTGACCCCGCATTTAGGCTCATGTCTGTCTAAGACGAACTGTCACTGTCCTAATTTGCAAGCTGCTGATAAAGTAAAATATCTGGGAGTCATGATAGACTACTGCCTTAACTTTAAACCGGTCTCAAGAATTAGGAAACTAATTTACATTTTTAAAATTCTTCGTCATATCGCAAACCACTCTACTATAAGGATGATATATTTATCACTGTGTCAATCGCTGTTGGGATATCGCATATCTAGTTGGGGAGGTGTTGCAAAAACTCACCTTATAAAAGTAGAGCGTGTGCAGAGAGCAGTCCTGAAAGTGAGCGCTTTCCTTCCATTCCTTTGTCCCACTGTTGACGTGTATAGGCATTGGAAGGTTCTAACTGTTAGGATTTAACGCTTTTAGCACTTTGTTTTGGCGGTGGTGCTCCGTAAACATTCTATGCTCCCATATAATCCACAGTTGAATATAAATAAAAGAAAGCATGTTGTTTGTACCGGCATGCAATTCAGGACTAAATTTGCCCATAGGTTCTTTTGTTACCTGGGTGACCATCTTTATAATAAAATTAACGCTTTGCTAGACATATACTGTACCGGACCCTAGTCGAAAGAAATACGAAGTGGACTGTATAATATGCGATGTGACGATGAGACGTCTGTTTCTAGGGCCGGTATCAAACGAATGCGAAGGGTGAGCTGGTTCTAGTTCGCCGTGTGTTCAGTGAGGGTGTACGTCAGTGAAACGCCAATTAATTGTTGAAGATTTTCCCGCTTGTGAGGAGCAGAATTGCTGGCTAGCTTCTATAAGCAATCTCTTCTATGCTATGGCCTCTTGCTATTCTGTACTATTCACTATTCTTTACTCTTCTATAGTCAATCGAAGACTGGCATGTGGTGCCCGAAATGGCACCGCAATTTATACTTCTCTGATTGGCTGGCCAGCGATCCCTTACCTCACCCCCGGGAATTTACTTTATTTAAAAAACATACTTTTTACAATGTTCGAGCTTATCTCTATACTTACTCTATTTTAATTATTCATTCTCTATTATTTTAACATACAATTAATGCGGCGCGCGCGCTAACTATCAATAAACGGGGTCGGGTCCTCGCCGCGGTATTTAAATCTACCTCTTCCCCCACCGCTTGATATAAAAGCCCCCCGCGGATCCTTAATCCGCGTTAGTCTGCCACGTGCGCGCGTCGCTAATCCATCTATGAATTCTCGAATGCTATGTTGTTAAAATCTATTTTTACATGTAAATTACTATTTTTACATTATAAAATATCTATAAATTAACTATAAATTAACAAATATCCTTAAATCTATGTAAACTATATCGAAAAATATTCTTAAACTAATATTAACATAATGAAATGTCCTTAATCCTATAATCCTATTTTTACGTACGAACTATCATTTTTAGACTATAAAAACCTATAAAATATCTATAATAACATTAATAAATTAATATTAAATGATAAAACATCCTTAATCTATGAATTTATAACTGTAAACATTAAACAATGAAATTATCCTTAATCCTATTGCTTTCTCTATTTTTCTATATAAAATTCTATGTCTATCTCTCTTTATGCGAAAATATTTAAACTTTAATAAATCTACAAGTTAATAAAATAATGTTACGAAATGATATAAGTACCTCTCTAAGTACCTAACTACGCGAATGATTACTATAAATACGGTCGATATTTTTCGACATCATTATGTTGTCTCGCTCACACACGTGCGAGGGAGACCGTCTATCTCTATCCCTTTCGATTGTCTGTTACACGTATTCTAATGAAATAATTTTACGAAACGATACAGAATACCTCTTTAAGGTCCTAACTATACGAATGATTACTATAAGTACGCGCGATATGGGCGATAACATTATGCTATCTCGCTTACACACGTGTGAAGGAGACCGTCTGTTGCTGTCCTTCTCGGTTGTCTCGTACATTCTCCCGCCGTGCAGTCTCGGGGCTCGACACGATGCTGCATTCTTCCGTGCTGGGAGAGACGACCGATGCCGATGTCAGTTGCACCAACCGCTTCGTAGGTCTTCTCAGGACGCCTCCGGATGTTCTCACGTCCACTACTCGTACAGTTCCGTCTTGACCGGGATATGTTGCTATCACGACGCCTCGTGGCCAGGTGTTGCGAGGTAGATTCCCGTCGACTATGAGTACCACGTCGCCGACTGCTATTGCTGGTCCGGACCCTCGGGGCTCCCGCCGGTGTTGAAGCTCGGGAAGGTACTCACGAACCCATCGGGCCCAGAACTGATCTGCTAGGCGCTGTGCTGCTCTCCAGTACGGACGTCCTATCAGATCCCTATCTTCAAACTTGCCGGGCAACGGTACTCGAGCTGACCCTCCGAGCAGTATATGATTCGGAGTCAGCGCTTCGGGATCTTCTATGTCGACTGAGACGTGTGTAAGGGGCCGACTATTAACTGTGTATTCGGCCTCTGCGAGTAGTGTAGCGAGGACCTCTTCTTGTGGACTTCGTTCTTGCAGTACTGCTGTGAGAGCGGTCTTCACAGACCTCACTAGCCGCTCCCACGCTCCGCCCATGAACGGTGCACCCGGTGGTATGTACCTCCACGTGATCGCACGAATGTTTGCCTCCTCACTCGTGGCCTGCAGCGCCGCCTTCTTCAGCTCGGCGTCCGCGCCGTGGAAGTTCGTTCCGTTGTCCGACCAGATTTCGGTGGGACAACCACGGCGCGCTATCATTCGACGAAGTGCCAGTATAGCCGAGTCGGTCGATAGCGATGCGGCGACTTCTAGATGCACAGCTCGAGTGGTGAGACACGTGAAGAGGGCCACGTAGCGCTTTTCATGGCGTCTTCCTATGGTGACCGTGAACGGTCCGAAGTAATCGATGCCGGTGTACGTAAACGGCCTTTGATGATGAGCGAGTCGAGTCGGTGGTAAGTCGCCCGTTGGTGGCGACGGTGGTGCTGCTCTTCGAATCCGACATGGTAGGCAGCTGCGAACGATGACTCTGGTCACAGGGCGGAGTCGGAGCACCCAATAGTGCTGTCTGCACTCGTTGACGACTGTTTCGACGCCGGCATGCTGCAGGCTCCTATGTGTATATTCTATATACAGTCGCGTTGCTCGATGGTCACCATCTATCACGGCTGGTGACTTTTGTGACTCCGTGACTCCCGCCGCTGCGTTGACCCGGCTCTTGACACGAATAATTCCGTCTACGAACGTTGTCGATAATAATCGTAGTCTACTATTATTCGATAGCGATTTGCCGCTCCTTAGGGCGTATACTTCGTCAGAGAAGGAATCCTGCTGTATCGATTTCACTATTAAGGATTCCGCCTGTCTTACTAGTGCGGCTTCTATAGGCAGGTATTTATTTTCTTCTTTATTATGCCACGACTGTTTCGATTTCGTACCTGTGTGTTTCTCATTATCTTTCGCTATATTCTTGTTATTCCAGTCGGGGTCCGCGTACTGTTTCTTCTTTCTATAGTTTACACGCTCGGTTCGTTGACCTCTACACAGTTGTATAAATTGTAACACTCTCGCAGTCGCTCGCACCAGCCGTTCCCACTTCGAGAATCGTGTACTATCGGGTACGGACTGGCTGACGGATATCGATGTTTTCGTAGTGATGTGATGCGTACGTTCTTCTCCGGTGTTTTCGACTTTCGACGGGACTTCGGATGGCCACTCTGATGGATGTCTTCGTAAAAATGGTGGCCCCGTGAACCATCTATGTGCCTTGTCGAACTCACAAGGCACGTCCCTGGTGGCGTCGTCGGCGTTGTTAAGTTTCGTAGGCACCCATCTCCACTCGCTGTTGCTGGTGGTTTCCTCTATCGCGGCGATGCGATGAGCGACGAACGGTTTGTACGATCTCGACCCTGTCTTCAACCATGTCAACACCGTCTTGCTGTCGGTCCAGAAGGTCTTCGATTCCGGTTTTCTACTGTGCTCGTTCAGGACTGTCGCTGCCATCCTAGCTCCTAGTACCGCGGCTTGTAACTCGAGACGTGGTATGGACACTAGCTTAAGCGGCGCGACGCGAGCTTTGGCGGTGATGAGGGTGAGATTTACTTCTCCGTCTTTGTTCTCCGTTCTCCAGTATAGAGCTACGGCGTATGCGGTCGTACTGGCGTCAACGAACACGTGTAATTGTAATGATGTCGCTTCACTATATTCTATGTAAGCACGTGGCACGGTGACGTCACGTAGTTTCTTTATGTGTTGTAGCCACGTGGTCCATTGTTCTGCGAGGTCGGCGTCGATCTCGTTGTCCCATCCTGTTCCGCGCCGCCACACTTCTTGCATGATCTGTTTACCACGCACTATTACAGGCGAAGCGAGGCCGAGCGGATCGTAGATCGACATAATAATCTTTAGTATTTCTCGCTTTGTCGGAGCCGTGTTGTCTAGGAGCGCTGGCGGTACGCGGGCTAGGTTTAAGTTGAAACCTAGGCTATCGTTCTGTGGGTTCCACATGAGGCCTAGCACGCGTTCTGTCTTCGTTCCGTCGTCCAGCTGTTTAATTTCTTAAGACGACTCCGATTCTTTGTTTAATGTTTTCTGTACGTATAGCGAGTTCGATGTCCAGCTTCGCAGATTGAAGTTGCCCGCCGCGTGTATCTCTCGAACTTGCGTAGCTATTTCTATAGTTCGTTGTTCCGTCGTGAAGCTGTCGAGATAGTCGTCCATGTAGTGAGCTTGCACGATGGCGGCGGCGGCTTCTGGATATTCCTTTTCGTACTTGCGGGCGTTCGCGTTCTTTACGTATATCGCTATGGCCGGTGAACATGTCGCTCCGAATATGAGCGACTTCATTCTATATTCGTCAGGAGGTCCGTCCCGTCTATCCCCGCGCCATAGGTATCGTAGTGCGTCTCTGTCCTCACTCCTTACTCCTATCTTCATGAACATCTCTGCTATATCTGCGGTCACTGCATATCGATGTTGCCGGAATCTCATTAACACGCCGGTTAGTGAGCGTAGTAAGTCCGGTCCGGTGAGCAGGTGATCGTTGAGTGATGTTCCAGCTGTTCTCGCCGCCGCGTCGTGAACTATACGGACTTTACCCGGCTTCATGACGTTGACGACGGGGAAGTGAGGTAGGTACCACGTTCTATGCGATGTCTTTTCTATCGGTGCTCGTTCCGCGTAGCCCTTTTCTATTAATGCGTTCATTTGTTCCGTATATTTTTCTTTTAACAACGGATCTTTATCTATTTTCTTTTCCGTTGTATAGAGCCGTTTGAGTGCGTTTTCGTAGTTATACGGCATTTTCGAATCGCTATTTTTCCACGGTAAAGCCGTTTCATACTGTCCGCTTTCTGTCTGTACGGTGTTCGCTTCCAGTATGTCGAGTACTTTTTGTTCCGGATCGGAACGCGGCTTTTTCTCTGCTATATCGATGGAGTCCAGAGCGAAGTGGTGTCGTAGCATCTCGTCCATGCGGCTTTCGTCGCTTTCTATATCTATGTCGGCGAGATTATAAACGAAGTGAACCCGCTGACCGACGGTGCGAGAGCCAGACCCGTGGAGGACCCATCCTAAGGGCGTTTTCGATGCGACTAGTTGACTTCTGTTGCCCTTCTTTGTTTCCGATGCTATTAGGAGGTGCCAGTTGTCCTGACCGATGAGTATAGTAGGGCGAGCGTCCTTATACGAAATGTCGTTAGCGATGTCTTTAAGGTGTTCGCAGGCCCGTACTTGTTCTTTGTTTATTGATTGCGGCGATATTTTCATTTTCTTTATAGTTCTCGCCTGCAGTTTGAACTCTTTTTCTTGCCCCTTTATATTGAACGTGACACGACGAGACGAGTGCGTAGCTAACTTCGTGTCGATTGTTTCGATGTTCAACGGATCCTTAGGTCCCTTCGCGCCGATCTTCGAAGCTATGCTTTCTTCTATTAAGGTCACGGTGGAGCCGTCGTCCAGCAGCGCGTACGTGTCTATGGTTTTCTTAGGGCCGCTGATCCTGACCGGAATGTATTTCAGGTAGGCGTGCAACTCCTTGTGGCTATGTGTAGTGGTGACCTTCTCTGTTTCTTCTCTTCTATCTTCTTTGTTGGTCGGCGTGAAGTGAAGCAGCGGATGATGTGTTCGTTCGCAACCGTTCTTACCGCAGACACGTGTCTTACACTTGTGTGTTTGACTTCTGTAGCGAAGACATCTATAGCAGAGGTTCGCGTCCTTAGCTATTTCCCAACGCCTATGTTGCTCCGCTGTCTTTATTTTCGAACAGTCCGACGGCTCGTGTTCCTTCTCCTTGCATATAGGACAAGGGAATTTCCTATCGTTCGTTACGAGCGCGCGGTGTCTTCGTACAGGTGTGGCGGTTTCTTCATTGTTGATCTGTTCCGGAGGTGCATACTTCGCACACCTGTCTGCTTCTCGTTCTATAAATTCGCAGAACAGTACTAACTCCGGTTCAGTCTTCGGTTTTTCTATATCGTTGCTTGTTGCGTAGTCGAACCATCTGAATCGTGTCGTTGGTGATAGCTTCTCGACCAGCTGTTTTATAATTTCCGGGCTATACAGGTACTGGTCTTTAGCTAGCAGTCGTAGAGTGGCGACACAGTTCTTTATCTTGTTAGCGTAGGCACATATGTCCCTCGGAGAGTCGGTAAGGCGAGGCAGGTTGCGCAGCTTCTCTAGCTCGGTGATGGCGATGGCGTCCGGTCTTCCGAAGCGAGTTTCTAGTGTCTTCATAATATCTATCGCCGGCGCGTTCGCGATGAGAAGGCTGGCGACCGCTTCCTTCGCTTTCCCTTTCAGGGCTCTTCGTATTCTCGCTGAGTTCTCCGCCGCGCTGAGTTGAGTCGACGATTCGTAGTAAGCAGCGCGGAAGGCGAGCCACTCTGTGTGTGACCCGTTGAAGTACGGTAACTCCCCTATGTACCGTGATGTGCCCGCAGATCTTGCCGCTGTGGTGATGGCTGCCGCTAATTGCGTCAGGTCTATGCTATTCGATGCCACAGTCGCTATCTCTGGGGCTTCTTTTTCTATGATGACCGAGTCGTTCTTTTCTGTATGTGTGGTGGGCTTCGCTATAGGTTCCTCGGGGTCTTGAGCTATCGGTTTCGTGGTGACCTCCGGGTTTCTGTCCAACCACTCTATAACTCGGTCGTCGCCGTCGTGCGATGAATCCTCGCTGTCGTCGTCATCGGATTCGAGCGCGGCGGCTTCAGCTCTTGCAATGGCGAGTTCCAGCTTGCGTTGAGCTATCTCTTCTCGTAGCTTGAGAAGCTTCTTCTGTTTTGATGCCTTCTTCGAGGACGGTTTCGAAAGCTTTCTTTGACCTGGATCCGCCGACGGAGATCTAGGCGGTTCTTCGTGTCGAACAGGTACGTTTGAAGGCTTCGATTGTTCTGCGATGTTCGAGGTGTCCTCTGGAGACCTTTCTTGGATCGCTTCTAATTCCTGTTCCATCTTCTCGGCTTGTGATCTTGTAAGCGGCATTATAAACGATGTCTTCAACTTCGCTATATCTATATGACGAACACGACGTACACGATAACCACGATGAGACACGACGACAGGCAGATCCGGCGCTCGAAGGACCAAATTGTACCGGACCCTAGTCGAAAGAAATACGAAGTGGACTGTATAATATGCGATGTGACGATGAGACGTCTGTTTCTAGGGCCGGTATCAAACGAATGCGAAGGGTGAGCTGGTTCTAGTTCGCCGTGTGTTCAGTGAGGGTGTACGTCAGTGAAACGCCAATTAATTGTTGAAGATTTTCCCGCTTGTGAGGAGCAGAATTGCTGGCTAGCTTCTATAAGCAATCTCTTCTATGCTATGGCCTCTTGCTATTCTGTACTATTCACTATTCTTTACTCTTCTATAGTCAATCGAAGACTGGCATGTGGTGCCCGAAATGGCACCGCAATTTATACTTCTCTGATTGGCTGGCCAGCGATCCCTTACCTCACCCCCGGGAATTTACTTTATTTAAAAAACATACTTTTTACAATGTTCGAGCTTATCTCTATACTTACTCTATTTTAATTATTCATTCTCTATTATTTTAACATACAATTAATGCGGCGCGCGCGCTAACTATCAATAAACGGGGTCGGGTCCTCGCCGCGGTATTTAAATCTACCTCTTCCCCCACCGCTTGATATAAAAGCCCCCCGCGGATCCTTAATCCGCGTTAGTCTGCCACGTGCGCGCGTCGCTAATCCATCTATGAATTCTCGAATGCTATGTTGTTAAAATCTATTTTTACATGTAAATTACTATTTTTACATTATAAAATATCTATAAATTAACTATAAATTAACAAATATCCTTAAATCTATGTAAACTATATCGAAAAATATTCTTAAACTAATATTAACATAATGAAATGTCCTTAATCCTATAATCCTATTTTTACGTACGAACTATCATTTTTAGACTATAAAAACCTATAAAATATCTATAATAACATTAATAAATTAATATTAAATGATAAAACATCCTTAATCTATGAATTTATAACTGTAAACATTAAACAATGAAATTATCCTTAATCCTATTGCTTTCTCTATTTTTCTATGTAAAATTCTATGTCTATCTCTCTTTATGCGAAAATATTTAAACTTTAATAAATCTACAAGTTAATAAAATAATGTTACGAAATGATATAAGTACCTCTCTAAGTACCTAACTACGCGAATGATTACTATAAATACGGTCGATATTTTTCGACATCATTATGTTGTCTCGCTCACACACGTGCGAGGGAGACCGTCTATCTCTATCCCTTTCGATTGTCTGTTACACGTATTCTAATGAAATAATTTTACGAAACGATACAGAATACCTCTTTAAGGTCCTAACTATACGAATGATTACTATAAGTACGCGCGATATGGGCGATAACATTATGCTATCTCGCTTACACACGTGTGAAGGAGACCGTCTGTTGCTGTCCTTCTCGGTTGTCTCGTACATATACCCCCTTACAAAGCATCGGTGTAAATTGAAGGTTACAGGAATGTTGTTGGATCTTGATTATGATAAAACTGAGGGGTTAATTCAATGATGAACTAAACGATCCACAATTATGATGTTCAGTTGCGCTGGTGGTTGACATGGGATGCTCACACATGCATGCACAGAGATATACACACGTATACATATATACCCCTACACACATATACAATGCAATCAAATGGGTTATAAGATTGGAAATATCACTATTTCTTTTTTGAGAAGCCTTGCATATATATTAACTTTTTGTCACAGTGCGATCAGTATGCTAAGTGGTCCGGAGTGGTGCGAGACTGATGACCTGTATTACAGGTATTTCTATACCTAGCATAGCCATAAGACTCGCATCAACATAGAGGAGGTAATATCATCATTACCTATATTAATTTTACATACTTTATTCGTCTATCATACAATTAATGGGGCGCGCGCGCTAAATATTAATAAATGAGGTCGAGTCCTCGTAACGGTATTTATATTTACCTCGTCCCCCACCGTCTGATATAAAAACGCCCCGCAGATCCTTAATCCGCGTTAGTCTAACACGTGCGCGCGTCGCTTACATTTCTATGAATTTATGCAGTATTTATTGACAAATTCTATTTCTTATGACGTTATCACATAAAATCATCGTCCGTAAACCGACTTTACAGACAACCAATTTTTTTTTTCTATATATCAAGCTTCGATATTTATATATTTAAAAATATTGATATATTGAAAATCCGAAAAAAATATCATCAGTCCTAGTTTGCCGACGCTACGGCTGGTCGACGAAATGTCTCAGTTCCAAAAAGTTGCATCCCATTCTCATCACGCACGGAGTATAATAAGACGTCTTGTTCGGATGACGACTGATGCGACGACGACTGCCACTTGAATCTCATCATCGTCATCATCACATCAGCCATTGCTGAACATAGGCCTCCCCAAAATCTATGTTGCATATTTATAGTACACGCACACGTGTAATCTATCTATCTACCTGCAGCTTCTCTAGAAACTTTGTTTTCAAATAAACTCTTTTGCAAAAAAAACGGGCACTTAAGCAAAGAACTATTCTATAGTTACTATTAGTTTGTTTGACAATTTTAGGTATTGTTATCCTCAGAATTTTATAAATTAATTAGGAAGGAATAGTTTTCATCAGTTTTATCATAACATTTTAATTAAATTATTAAGAAATAATGTTTAAGCTTAAAACACTATGATTGTACCTGCTCGCTAAATAAAAATGAAACGCGTAATTTCTTTGTTTTTCTTGAATACATTAAAAGCAGATAAAAGTTTAGTATTGAGTGTGACCCCCTCTTGCTGAAATCACAGCTTGCATTCGTCTGGGCATGCTAGTGAGTATATCTTTTATGGTTTCTTGGGGAATACGTTTCCACTCCGCGGTAATCACATTCTTTAGCTCTCTGATGGTCTGCGGAGCCGGCTGCACTGATCTCACTCGTCGCTTCAGAACGTCCCAGACATGCTCTATGGGATTGAGGTCCGGACTTCTAGCTGGCCAGTCCAAACGACGAATTCCGACTTCTAGCATATACGCATCCACACCGCCAGACCGGTGGGCGCGAGCGTTGTCGTCCATAAAAATTGAGTTTTCGCCAAGAGCGGTTAAAGCGGGTTATGCATAAGGAATTAGAACTTCCGTTATGTATCGGTGTCCAGTCAGTGTACCGTTTTCGATGAAGACTAACTCCGTACGATCCATAGAATTTATTCCTGCCCAAAACATTACAGAGCCCCCTCCATAAGGTGTGATTTCTTCAAAACATGCCTCTGCAAAGCGTTCTCCTCGTCTACGTAGCACTCGCCGACGTCGGTCTTCACCATGCAGAGATATCCTGGCTTCATCGGAGAACAATACCCTATCCCAGTCTTCATGAGTCCATGACACACAATTTCGAGTGAAGCTAAGCCTGGCAACACGATGTCCACGGAGTAATTTAGGGCCGCGTGCCGGGCGATGATTGTGTATATTAGCAGCGAGAAGCCTCCTCCTGACCGTCCATAGACTAATTTGCACATTTCTTACTTCTTCGAGGGTGTTCTTGAGGTCCACATAAGAAGATTTGCGATTTCTCAACGCTTGACTAACTAGAAAACGATCATCCCGTGGTTCGGTACATGTCTTTCTGCCAGAACCAGGCCTTCTCTTGACGGAACCGGTCTCTTGATAGCGCTGCCAGGTCCTTTGAACTGTCGACCGACTCACATTTAGCCTCTGAGCCACGAAGCATTGACTGCAACCTTCTTCAAGCAGCGCAATAATTTTGCTCGCTTTTATCACTTTATCTACCATTTTCGAGATTGCTAAACAGCAATAACAATACTTTTTAATGTCAAGGACACCAGATAATTTAATAAAAATTGACAAAAAGTTAATTAGAGTCGATATTAACTATAGGGAATTCGCGCCACAAAATGTAGTTAAAAGTTATTTTCTTTGAAAACCAGGCTCAGTCAAAAATTTGAATTTGGAATGTACTCTTATAAACATTATGGCACTTTTATAACTGGCCAGTAACATGTTCAAATGATTAAAACCTTTTTGGTATTTTATTTTTATCAGCCAGGAAGAAAATCGAAACCGCCCGTTTTTTTTGCAAATGAGTGTATCATATTTTTTAGACCATATAAGATGCACTGGACGATAAGACGCACCTTACATTTATAAAATAACTATCTTTTAGCCGAAAATGGTTCTAATAGCATTTTTAATTGGTTTTTTAAGTTATTAATTTTGTTATAATGTTAAATTTAAATTAGGATGTTTAAATGTTTGAATACTAATAAAATATAACAATCTTTATTATAGAGTAGGAATTTAAAGTTTAAATAAAGATTAAAATAAAATGAGATTTTTTATAAACAATTTTTTTTTGTTTTTCCTTCGGGTGCTAGAATCACCAGGCTACTCTGGAACATGCCACATAGGTACAACTGGCTGTAGGAGAAGCAGCTATCCCTCAAGTATACACCCGCTGCCATAAGAGTTTGACATTAAGCTTTGCTTATGATAAATACATACTCACATACACTCATACATTATATTATTATCCAGTTCCGAGAAATCACCATTTCCTATTTTAAGCAACAGGTCTGAGAACTGTCCGGCAGTAACATCTTCCCTCAGATGGACTCTCATATTTATGGTAAGGCTCAGTTTTGTCAGTGAATGCCACAAATGCTTCTGTACTTTACTAAACTGTATCAGCCTGTAAACAACCCACTACTGAGCGAAGGCCTTTTCTCCATATAAGAGAAGTTGGAGCTTAATCCACCACGCTGTTCCGTCTTCGTCTCTCGTCCCCTCACGTTCCTCTGGGCACTACTGGTAAAGTCGGCCGGAAATCGCCTGCTAACAATACAGTACCTTCTCCCATTTGACAATTATTATTCCTAATATTTTGTATAGATCTATTTAGGGCTTCGAAACCCCCTTTATGAGCCATAGTACTCTCAAATCCAACTATTAACTACGTTTTGCGTTTGTTTTGGTATATTGCAGAAAGAGATTCGGTTTGTATCAAATGAAAAGGAAGTTTAAACGCGGAGTGTGCAGTTTTACCTCCTTCCAGCAGCGTGGCAGCAATTCTGGACAAAGCGACCGCTAAGACATATCACAATTGCTTCAGTTTTAATAGAAAAGTCTTGCCTTTGTCCATCAGGAGCATTCAAAAAAAGATATCACCTACACCTGCGCCGATATAGGAAAATATTTAATAATAGAAGGATTGTGTTGACACTCTTAGAGTACCTAATGGTTTAAAAATATTTAAGTGCGTTTTCCTCAAATTAACACGGATGAAACCGCGGGGTACAGCTATTTTATTTCAAAATGAACTTTTAAAACTTTAATTTTTTTTTAAATCTAGGTGCAGTAAGTGATGAGCATGGTAAGCGCTTTCACCAAGAAATTGCTTCAATGGAAAAGCGTTACCAGGGAAAATGGACCACTGCAATGCTTGCAAACTACTGTTGGTTTTTGATTAGAGAGACTTCAACCTCTTCTTATAACAGGCAGGAAAAAAGAACTAAAACTAGTTTATTTTTTATGTCTAAATAATATATTTGCTTAAATAACTACGAAAAATTTTAAAAATTAAAAATAAATTTCTCTTAAAAGCTATAAGTGACTGAGATGTTTTATTTACTGTTCTAAGTTCTCTATAACATGGCAATTCCGAATC
The DNA here is from genome assembly GCA_036937285.1 of Euphydryas editha. Classification (NCBI taxonomy): domain Eukaryota; kingdom Metazoa; phylum Arthropoda; class Insecta; order Lepidoptera; family Nymphalidae; genus Euphydryas; species Euphydryas editha. Next base: position 11,657,200 of record JAUPFZ010000011.1, on the reverse strand, counting down.
ACATATTCAAATCTCTGGGAAAAAATAAAAGTATTTTTTTGTTGCCAAGTGTAATCATACATCCACAGATTATAGATACCTACCAGGAGTGCGAACGGTATAGGATTTTTCACGTTATTTATGTACATAATAATAAACCCAGATCATAGTTTTCTCTTTTGCCACTGGCTGCGCAAGTATTCAGGAGGTACCGATACTATTACAAATAATATGAATACTCGTGAATGTAAAAATAAATTAAATATAAAATATAATTTTTTTTAAATATTATTTTTACTAAAATTAATTCTACGTTTCTCAAAATATTTTTTAAGTAGTGTGTAGTATTTAAACAAGTACCTCTTGAAAAGTAGCGCGCCTTACCGGCAAAATATCTGTCCCCTAAATTAATGCCGTTTTTTCAACATTACGTTTGCACTCCTGGTATTTGTACTCCGTGCATACGTCTAAGAAACCTTGAAAATAAAATGAGTAACAAACGGTATTTATCTTTTATTTAGAAAAATCTGGAAGATTACAAATTTTTTTCAAAAGGGCAACATAAACATCTATGCCTTTTATAAATGTATTCAAATCAATGTATTCATTAATATCGTGCGCCTTAGGCAACACATTTCTCTTTGTAGTAAACCCCAATGCTGGTATACCTTTACTACGAATCGCTATCAGGTCAGAAGCGGCAGGACACACAATTGCATCTACGGTTATGCCTCTGAAAATATGATTATATAAAAAAAATATAGTCTTGAAATATTAATAGTTGTTTTCAATTCTTTAGAAATGTTAAGGAAAAAATGTAAAAAAAGCGCGAAGCAACGAAAACATTTGTAATTTTGATTAGTATGTTCTTTATTTACTTAATGATATAGTTTCAATAAATAAATAAAGTTCATTCTATAGATGTTCAAAGTATCATATTTTAATTTCAAAGAAATAATAAAAAAGTACGTACAATTCCATCATTGTCTCTTGCATTGCAATCCAATACGGGTTAGAATTATCAACAGCAGTCGCAGGAGAATACTCCACCCGTCTTAAGTATTCCACGGTAGAGTTATATCCAAGTTCATTCAACCAGGAATTGAACTGTTAGGAATAATGGTGAGTCACATATTCAATTGGAATATTGTAAAATAAAATCGTTTATTTACCATATTTTCCACATTATTTACGTCCGCTGTGACCGATAGTCGCATATCCACCACTGCAACTATTTCCTTTGGAATTACGTTTGGCGCCACACCACCCTGCAAATATATATATATATATATATATATATATTTATTTATTAATTGCTTAACAAGCTTTAGCTTTATAGCTAAGGTAGGATGTAATGAATGTCTGTAAAATGGACTGGTATAAATTAGTTTTCAATTTATAAATTTGTCTTAAAAATGTCTTATTCAACCTTTTATTCGGCGGTAAAGACAAACTTCACAAAGAATCCTACAAGTTTCACCTGCAAGATTAAGTAGTAGTGTGGTAGATCACACTCCATCCTTCTTTAGACGAGACGATGCCTTTATTCAACAATGGTTCACAACAAGATTTAATATAAGACTAGCACAGTGGAAATACTTTGCTTTGGGATATTTATCATTAATTATTTTCTGAACTCCACCAACATGTCCAGCCATCGTGGAGCAACCATCATACCCTTGCCCAACCATTTTGTTGAGATCTAAACCACATGATGTCAAAAAAGATATTATAACTTCAGAAATCGATGCAGCATCTAATTTTTGAAATGGTCTGTACCCCAAAAATTCTTCAAGTATTACGTAACTGTGTTTCGTTTGGTCAAACTTGACGTATCTTATGCCCATTGAAAGCTGTTCAGTCCCGCTTATATCCGCTGTCTCGTCAGCCAAGATTGCAAAGTATGCCGCTTTTTTTGCTTCATCAGTAATGGTTTCACGAAGAACATCAGCACATGTATCAATAATTTCGTTTTGTACTTGATGGGATACATAGAGGGCATTTTTCGAACCAGTTGCAAAGTGGTCTTTTAAAACCGTATCTCCTGCCTCAACTCGGAAATGTAGTAAGTCTTTGAAAACTGACCCATCTTCTGTTTTTCCTCGAAGGGGTAAATCATGCGTAGCACAAAATAAGACCGAAGATATAATGGGTTGAAGTTTTTTCTGTTTTCTGAAATTTCCCTGTGACATTCAGTATTAATTTATTCATAAACGTCTTTGTTTTTCCTTTGTTGCATGATTTCCAGAAAATTTTTAGAACGTATAACCTATTCACGATGCCATTGGCTATTTGCATGAGATTTCGCACACTCATGAAATTTTTGATATTTTTTGCATGACCGAACGATAAATGGCCCCTGAGTACTGCCTCGATGAATTTGTGCGGGAAATAATACACATGTACGGCAAAGTTGTCCTTTAGCCTGAGCAGAATAGGCTAACCAAGGGTATGCTGTGAGCCACTCGTGGCGAAATGCACGTTGTTGTGTTTGGTTTTTATGATCGATGTCCTGCTTGAAATCATAATCTTGCGGAGGCTTCCACGGTGTTTCGAGCACTTTAAACCGTATTTTATCACTGATAGGTACGTTAGAATCCAGATATAAACCCACATCATAAATATTAACTGAAGTTTGTTGTGTTGTTAATTCAGTTTTACTAGTACTTTGCTATGCCGAGGTACTTGGACAATCTTTAGCATTAAACTGTTCATTTTCAATCTTTTTTCTCTTGCACAAAATTCGCTTTATGTCACTCATATTTAAAATTATAAAGAATAGAAACACACGTTAGATCACTTATCACTGTTTGCTTGCACTGATTAATTAATTACGGCGCGCACTGACACTGACTAATTAGCTCGCTCTTGCACATGTAATCAAGCAATCATTCTTGAACTATTGGACTGTATGAATTATCTATATATTTTCGAAATTAAAATACGCAACACTATAACACTAAAAACACTAATCTATGGAAACGAATATGGCTAGAACTATTACTACTCGCGATTTGACGTTTCGGAACGAACTGTTCGAACTTCAATCGAAAACTGACTGACTCGGAACGCGACCTAGCCCCCTTATATATCAAAATGTAAGGAAAGTTAGGACGTAGCTCTGTCCCTGTCATCTATAATCTATGTCTCTTTTACATTTATGATCTTTCTAGTTCATTCGCGATTGACTTTGACAAGAGTCGGTCTCTTTCGCACTGCTTAGAAACTGTATTGCGCTTTATCTGTTAAGTTCATCCCATTTAGGCTGGTGCTATCTGGTGTGGAGTAGCGGTACTTTAAAGGATACGTTCAGAGAAGTAATGGAAATAGATTAATATCGATCCCGGTACTCCTGGCCCACCAACTTAGAATTTTTAAATTTCGATCGTCGTGAACAAATAGGTCTGAGCCATACGCCATACAATGACAACAGTTCATATTATAACTGCCAATTAGCTGATAGTACAAGCCGGTTAATTAACAGATACTAATGAAATTTATGAAAAAGATACCTTATTTTAAATTACATACCTCAATCATATTGATATTTACTGAAGTGTATGCTCCAAAGTCATTTGCATCTTTTGTAGTCATTATTTGAACTTGTTCCTTTCGGAATTCCATAATATTATTTATAAGTCTTTGTAACTAAAAGTATTAACAATTTATACATAAATGAAACGAATATTATACCTAATATGAAAAATGTTAGACCAAAAGTAAACAGTATAACTAAAAACAGACAAAAGAATGAAAATCGAAAGAAATATAAAATTTTATAAACACTTCTGTAACTACAATGAAAAATAGATAAGTAAGAAAATGTATTAAAAAATGAAAACGTACCCCCTCTATTACATTCCCATTTTTTACAATCGAACTGTGCCCACCGTTTCCACGTATCGTATATTTTGCTTCTAAAAAACAGAAAATATAAAGGAAACAGGATATTAGGATTTTATTGGTAACTTTAAATAACGCGTTGGCGCAATAGTCTACTGGCTGATGCGCTTGTGGAGCCTACTAAAAAAAATAACAACTATTAATCTATAATATTATGATCTTAGCCGTGCTAATTGCCATCTAACAGCCGGTTTTAATATCTAGGTTTTCTCTATCTCTGAATTTAGTTTTTTTTTTTTTAAATATTGTTTTTATCTTTACTTTTTGTAAACCTACTTAAAGGACATTTTATCTTTTAGGAAATATAAACAAAGAGTCGTTTAATTATTAAGACAGAAAGAGATTAGACCGATTTGAACAAGTAGGTAACTATGTCTTTTCAAAATTTTAGCTATACGACTTGTACATGTATACCACATATTGTTACTCACGCCTCAGTGTTGGAAAAATGATTTTCATAAAAATATTTTCATATTTATTTTACCAGAAAAAGAATCATTAAATAAACTACAGAAAATTTACTAAAAATATAAGTTAAATGAATAGTTTATATTGTGTATAAGCTTAGGTTGTGGGTCAATTTTCTTATTTTGTCCTAAAACGAGTGAATTTAAACGTATTAAACGTTTAAGAAACCTGTGTAGTATTTGGTACAATCCGTAAATTTTTTCTAACTTACGCCAGGGCCTTTTATCTTGGTATGAAACATACATGGCATCATTTCTAGAAGGGTATCCTTCATCAAACGCAAAACCTATATTTAAAGACTTAAAATCCTCTGTTTCAACGAATGGTAACATGCCCCTAGAACCTCCCGTTTCTTCATCTGAAATAGGAAATAAAACTATGCTTATTTTTCAAAATACACGTAAATTTTTCTCAATTTATTTTTATCTTAAATCACATTTCTTTAGCTATATTTAAAAAAAAAAGCATGAAATGTACACTTAGGCAAGTTTTCAGTAAATAAGTAAAATGGGTAAAACAAAATATAACGAAATATACAATATGATTTGATAATTTTTTGTAGGATTTTATATGTCGGATTAGCGGTCTCGTTAATATTTTTAAAAACGACAGAACCGTCGACCTCATTTAGGTCTTCGGTTCTGCTATTAGGTACTATCAACATTAGCCTCCGCGGCGACATATAATTTATTATTATAATTTAGTTTACCTGGCATTACGGTGATATGCACAGTTCTATCTAGTGTTACATTATTTCGTATTAGTTTTCTAATAGCTTCTATGTATTGAACACCAACATCCTTTGTGTCTTGTGCGCCACGTCCGTGTAAATAACCGTTTTCGTCTATATGACCCGAAAACGGCGGATAAGTCCATTTTCCCTAAAATAAAATAATATTATGAGATTATTATTTCACCTTAAATAATTCTGTATCATATTTAATGTATTAAAATTAATATCAATAATCAAAATGCACATGCAAGCATAACTTAATCGGCGTTCCTGACACTTCCTGTTTTCGTTTTCTTTAATTGCCGAGCAGAATATGAATATGTATACTCGTTACATCAACTCGTAAATTGTAAATGTAACTTCAAACATTAAAATTTCAGTTAAAAGAAATTATATTACTAATCATGTCGTCGTGATCATAATGTCAATCTCACTTTTCAGTTGAATTCCAATTGTCTTCTTAAAAAATAAACTAGCCTCTGTGTCACCAATAAAGACTATCAGATGGTTAAAATATAAACTTACTGTATTCGTAGGGACGACATCAGCGTGTGAGTTAAGCATTATACTCGGTAATTCAGGTCGTTTACCATTCAATGTCATAACACAAATAGGTAACCCTCGAGGTCGATATACGGCAAAACCTAAGCCTAACACATCTGCTTGACGCTTCCAAAAATCCGTTGATAGTTCTATAAGAATAAATTAAAAACATTTTATTTTTTTTATTTTGATAATAATAATTTATTCAATATGTTATTATCTACCTAAACACTAATCTAAGTTGACTCATTTGCAAAAAAAACGGGCGGTTTCGATTTTCTTCCTGGCTGAAAAAAATAAAATAGGTACCAAAAAGGTTTTAATCATTTGAACATGTTACATTTCATTCATTACGTTCATTTTTATTTAGCGAGCAGGTACAATCGTAGTGTTTTGAGCTTAAACATTATTTCTTAATAATTTAATTAAAATGTTATTATAAAACTGATGAAAACTATTCCTTCCTAATTAATTTATAAAATTTTGAGGATAACAATACCTAAAATTGTCGAACAAACTAATAGTAACTATAAAATAGTTCTTTGCTTAAGTGCCCGTTTTTTTTGCAATAGAGTTTATTATTATAAACATTTTATATTATGTTTGTGCAACAGTTAACTTAGTCAAAATATCGTTAAATAAACAGACTTCAACGAATATATTCTCGATTAATGGATACGCCGATATGTTAACAAGGGAACTTTAGATTTTATTAAAATTCCATGACCAAAATTTACTTTTTAATTAAATTATAAATAATCTTTAAAATAGAAGTAGTCGATGGTAAAGTGACAGACTAATATTCTGTAACAAAATTAAAGAAACTATTAAATATGTTATCTTAAATTCTTACTGTTCACTTGACATACATACACATATGTGACACTAGCACACACAGCTAACTATGTGTATATACTCGTAACTACATATAGATATATATAACATAGCGATATCTAAACTGAGACATTTTACTTAAAGTAAGATATTATAAATATAGATAGATATTATATATTGTTATAATTATAAATTACTTAAGGTTTATTGAGGAACCTCCCTCAAACTATAAAATATTTTACTTATTGCTACGATTTTCACATAAAACGTAAATTATTATTTAGGATGGGTAAAAGCGTATGTCTCGTCTAGAAATATTTTTAGCTGAATAATTTTAATGTATTATTAGTTCGACTTATATTTAAAACACATTTCGGTGTTAGATGACCTATTCATTGACGTAAGCAAAACATCTCGCTACGTGTTATAAAAAAACGATAAAGTGATAATAAACATAAAGTCACCTAAATATAATGTTGTCGATGTATTGTGGTAAATCTTACAAAATTACTGGCCATATGCCAAGTCGTGCCTGTGTTGACATATGACGTGCTATGGAACGGGCTATGCTTGGAGTCACTCTCAAGGATAAAATTAGAAATGAGATTATTCGCGAGAGAACCAAAGCAACCGACATAACTCGTAAATTCAGCAAGTTGAAGTGGCAATGGGCTGGTCACGTATCTCGCAGAACCGATGGCCGCTGGAGCACTGTCCTGGAGTGGAGACCGCGTATCGGCAAACGCAGTGTTGGGCGTCCTCCGGCTCCGGCCCGCTGGATCGACGACTTACGGAAGGTTACCGGCGGAGGCTGGATAAGGATTGCGGAAAAGCGGGATATTTGGCGCGACCTTGCGGAGGCCTATGTCCAGCAGTTGACTGCGATAAGATGATTCGATGCGATGCGATGCCAAGTCACAAACATGTATACTATTTTAGCAGTTTAGTATTTTAGCAAATGAGTAACAATCTTCCATCTGTGCATCTTAATCGATTCGAGATTTTTCGTAAAACAATAATTACCTTCTACGCTTCTAGCTTCAACAATAAAAATTATTCAAAATCAAAAAAAACTTTATTCAAATAGGCCCCACGAGCACCTTCGAATCGTCATTTTACAAATTAAAACTTTAATTTATTTTTGTAAAAGTAAAAGTTTGTTAAAGTAAAGCTACTACCGATTCGGAATGTAGATTCTGCAGAGAAAAAACGGCAAGAAACTCCTATTGTATAATGTAGGTATAATAAACCTAAATATTTGTGCCTTGAATAAGCCCCTAAAGGTAGATGGATTTTTAAAAACTGAGTAGGTACATCTGTCTTTATTTATATTTCAAAAGTGTACACACAATTTTTAATAAAAAAATATTTTTATCAGCTGTTCTTCACAACCAGCTGTTAAAAAAGTGGCTTTAGTGAAACCTATTAATCCTAATGAAGAATAATAATAAAAACTGACTTTTAAATCATCAGAAAGAAGATAATATTTCCTTGCAACATATTTTAGATAAATATTAAAAAATGTCACCGTCATGTTTTTGTAATATTATATTTATTCTTACCTAAGTTTTTTAAATCACTTGTATCGATTTGTATATATTTCTGAAGTATTTTCACCGCTGGATTTTGTTCATATTGTTCTCGCTTATATTCATTAGATATATTATCACATAACATTACACTCACACTTGACAAAATATAAAATGTAATAAAAAACATCTTATAAACGAATTTAAAACAGTTACTTTTTGCTCGTTGATAATTTGAAATGATTACTTCTGAATGATGTGTGCCCGACGCCCGCACGATATCAGAATAAATTGTACAGTCAGCTGAAGATGTAAAAAAATATCTGTTTCAAAAACATTCGTTAATTATAATTTGCAAAAATATATACATATTTTCTTTAATATTATTCGTAAATGTATGACTTTAATAGATAAACTTTTTAAATACTTTTACAAATATTCTTTAATTTTCTTATTTACTTTTGATGTGCAATAAAGAATAGTATTATTGTTTGTGTTTTATATTTTACGTACTATTATGTAGAGTCACTAACATGTATCTAAATATTTTCCTCTGACTGTACTGGTTTTATAGTTACATGTTTTTAGGTATTTTGTTTATCGCTTTACACTTTATATTGTCGCTAATTAATTATTTAAGACTGTGTAGTTATGTACCTACTTAATTTACGTTATGTCATATAACGTAAATTAAATATTTTAATTTATAATATTATGTTTTTTTTTTTCCAAAATTTATTTATTACTGTTTTTCTGATGTTAACAGTGTTACAGACCAATTAAGATTTTGTGCCTCCATACATTAATAATTATGTTAGTTAATACAAGAAATAATATAATAATAATAATAATAATATCATCAAGAGCTCGCTCTAATGTATTGTCTCCTGGAACAGCGGATGCCGTACTACCAGTACACACCGGCGCCAGTACTCGAACGCGACGGAGTCCGGCTCTACTGGGACCTGCCTATCGCCACGGACAGGACGATACTGGCGAACAAGCCTGATATCGTGGTGATGGATAGGGCACAGTCGAGGGTGTTTTTAGTGGACATTACCATCCCGCATGACGAGAACCTCGTGAAAGCCGAAACAGAGAAAAAACGTAAATATCTGGATCTGGCGCACGAGATTGTCGACATGTGGGGTGTTGATTCCACTGAAATCATCCCTATCGTTATATCTGCCAACGGTTTGATCCCGGTTAGCCTCGCTAACCATCTGAGGCAGCTGGGTATCCGTGACGGTTCGCTCGCAGCCAGGATGCAAAAGGCGGTATTACTCGACTCGGCTAGGATTGTCCGCCGATTTCTCAGCCTACAGCCCTAACCCCCGGCCGTTTGATCTCCCTGCCGGGGCGTAATCCTCCACCCGCTTATATTTATCTAAGTAAATTTATGTAAATTTATTATATTCCTTATATATTGTATTATATTATATTTATTTATATGTATGTATTGAACGGGTGGAGTGTAGCACTAAAATAATAATAATAAACGCCGTGTGGTTCCCGGCAGATTAGAATAGGACTAACCCATACTCAGCCTAGGGTGTCGTAAAAGGCGACTAAAGGCAACCAAAGCTGCATAAGACCGGCGCAGCCTCCTCGGGAAGCGTGAGCGACTCCCCGAGTGAGTACCTAACAGCTCAAAAACTTATGGATGGATACGAATAAAAGGAAAAGACTAGGGCCGCTACCTGGGGGGCGCCAGGGCGCGTCTGGAGCTGGCGCTGGACGTGGCAGCATGCGGGCCGCCAGCAACCCCCGCCGACCGGTACCAACACCTAGCCGGCCGGTGTATCCACCATCCCCACCAGTTGGCTTGGCGCCGACAGAGTCTCAAGGGACTGAGCATTCGGTGCCCGCCGCTGGTGGAGTACGCCGCATGAGATGGACAAATAATATGAACGAAAATGTCATGCGTGCGTATTATAGGGCTGTAGGAGGGGAAACCGGACGGACTGGCTACCGAGCGGTAATGCACCGCGAGTTCCTGCTGCTTGAGCCAAATTTAACTGTCACGGAACAGAACCTGGCAGATAGAGCTCGGTACATACAACGAAAGGGCGTATTCAACGCCGCCGAGCTCGAACGGATTCGACGTGAGGCTGCTCCTGAAGTAGAATCCGTATCTACAGAGCACAACGCAGTTATAACACAACAGACGATCGTTCGTAGCGAAGTGCCTGTGGATGCGATCGCTGAAGGAGCAGCCTCCCATAAAATAGAGCAGATGAGAGGGATTTTAGAGGAGGCGATTTCCGAGATCCGGAGCGCTCCTCTGGAACAGAGGCCACGACTCTCCCGTCTTCCTCTTAATACTGCGACGCGTGGTGCCATTGAGGCAGCTAACAGGCTGCTACCTCCATATTTGGACGGCAGTCTGGGCTTGGACGATACGGGTTCTATTCTCTTTGGTGCAGCTCTGGCGGTACACCGCTTCATTGGAGCCAAAACCCAGGAGCCTGGACGCACTACTAATAAGAGTAGTGACGTACCAGCCTGGAAGAAGAGAATAGAACGCCGTATCGGCCTGGCCAGGGCCCTCATTGGCAGACTGCAAAGCTTCAGGTCGGGCAACACTAGGCCAAGGATTGTGCGCTCCGTCAGAATAGCGTTTAGTGGATTAGGCGTCAGGCTTGATCAGCCTGATATAGCTGAAAAACTGACGGAGCGCATCGACGGCCTGAAGCAAAGAATCGCGGCATGGGGGAAGCGCATTCGTAGGTACTCTGAGAGAGTTGAGCGCTTCCGACAAAATCGCCTCTTTGTGAGTGATCAGAAGAGGTTCTACAGGAAGTTGGAGAACCCGACGCCGTGCTCTACTTCCCCAAAACCGAATACGGCTGACCTCGCCGCCTTTTGGCGAAACATATGGTCACGGGAGGTAGAGCATGAGGAGGGCCCTTGGATTGCGGCGGTTCAGGAAGCATGTGCTAGAATCGAACCGATGAACCCAATCGCCATCTCTTCGGAGAACGTAGCTGATGCGGTCCGGCGGGCACCGAACTGGAAGAGTCCGGGGGCCGACGGCCTGCATCACTATTGGCTGAAAGGGTTCTCGGTATGCCATGCGACCTTGGCTCGACAATACCAAGAGGCAATAGAGCGGAAGACGCTTCCGAACCTCTTCACTACTGGGATCACTCACCTAGCTCCTAAGTCCACCAACACCGCGGATCCTACCAACTACCGCCCCATAACGTGTCTGACTTCCATCTACAAGACACTGACATCCGTTCTGAGCTGCAAGATCTCTCGTCATATTGACGAATTTAACATCTTGTCTGTAGCTCAGAACGGATGCCGTGGAGGCGGCCGCGGCACAAAGGAGCTCCTTATCATTGACTCTGTTGCGGGCCAGCTTGTCAAACGCAACCGTCGAAACTTCTCTGCTGCCTGGATCGACTACAAGAAGGCATTCGACTCGGTGCCTCATTCATGGCTTCTGAGGGTCCTCGAGCTGTACAAGATCGACGGTGCAGTTCGAGACTTCCTCGAAGTATGCATGGGGCAATGGAGTACGATCCTTTGTCTCCAGGGCGAGAGACTGACGACGGGTGCCGATGACCGAATCCGGATACGAAGGGGTATTTTCCAGGGTGATTGTCTGAGCCCACTTTGGTTTTGCTTGTCCTTGAACCCTTTAAGCACCCTGCTGGAGCGTTAGGGGACAGGCTTTCAGTTTCGGAGAGGAGGTACTAAAGTCTCCCACCTTCTCTACATGGATGACCTCAAGCTGCTTGCACCCAATGCTGCACGCCTTATGGAGTTGATGAAAATCACTACTGAGTTCAGCGGCTCCATCAGGATGCAGCTTGGAGTGGACAAGTGTGCGGTCGTGCATGTAGACAGGGGACAGGTGACGCAATCGGCTGAAATTAGCCTAGAGCTTTCTAACTTCAAGACCCTCTCCGAAGCTGAGTCATACCGGTATCTGGGCATGTCACAATGCATAGGGGTGCAGGAGGTGGATATGAAACAGGCGGTTTGCGAGGTCTTTTTTGGACGGCTGACAAAAGTTCTTCGGAGCTACTTGTCGGGCGCCAACAAAGTCCGAGCTTATAACGGCTGGGTCATGCCCACTCTCTTGTACACATTTGGCGTGCTCAGATGGACTCAGACCGAGCTCGACGCCCTGGACAGAAGAGTCCGCACGACTATGACTCACCATCGCATGCATCACCCGAAATCGTCGGTCATGAGACTGTACATCCCACGGAAGTGTGGTGGCCGAGGCCTATTAAGCGCCAAGTCCATGCATAACCGGGAGGTGTGCAGCCTCAGGGCCTACTTTGAGACGAGGAGGGAGAGCGCTATGCATGGTGATGTTGTAGTAAGTGACAAATGTCTCACCCCGTTATCCCTGGCCAAAGAGGAATGGCGAAGACCGGTTGTACTTAGCACCTCTGACCGGGAGACCGTATGGATGGAGAAGGAGCTGCATGGACGGTTTTACAAGGCGCTCCACGCACCTCACGTGGATGTTAAGGCCTCCGTGCAGTGGCTGCGATTCGGGGACCTCTTTGGGGAAACCGAAGGTTTTGTCTATGCAATACAGGATCAGGTGGTTAAGACGAACAACTACCCGAAGCACATTCTGAAGGATGGCACTCCCGACTCCTGTCGAGCTTGTCGTCATACCGGCGAGTCCGATATTAACCAGAATGATGGGATTATAGTTTATGTGAGGGAGGAATTGGAAGTACCTAACCTTGTAGAAACCTAGTGTTGTTGAAGATAACTTTCTAGTACTGAAAGTATAGAAATAGTTTACTGTTGTCTGTACATATAATCCATCATGCTTCAGAAACCCTAATAATTTTATTAGGATCCGTTTTTGAAGAATTGAACCACCACACTCCTATGCACATCCACGCCCTCTTTTAGCGTTATTCCCCGAAAATTACGGAATTGAACAATGGCAGAAAGAGTTTCAAAATCGGCTTGCTACTTTCAGCAGTTCTGCTATGATTTTATCCTTAACATGAAGAGTCATTCCACCGTCGTATAGCCTAATGTTCGGGATACTCTCGGTATAGTGTTAAGTTAGTTTGGCTCTGAGGTCGTAAGACGAGCCTTACCAGGGTTCTTTGTTTGTCATCTGTAATACCTTTAAACGAGCAATTATTGTACGAGGGTGCATTTTTAAGTTCGCGGAATGAGAGGGTTGGAGGGAGGTGATTAGGCTCATTAGGATCGTAACGTGTTTAGTGACTCATAATTAGTATAAATACGAGATTTCATTGTTATTAGACTATTAGTCTTTGAGTTATCGCCAACCAAGCAACATAATCGGGAGTGAAAAGTGAAATATGGAAAAAATCGAATATCGTGCCAAGCAAGCAAGCAAGGAAAATCATTTGCGACCATAATGGATGAGATGTCATCGGTTTACGGTGACTCTTGTCCAGGAAAAACCATGGTGTACATGTGGCACAGTTTGTTTAAAAAAGGAAGGGAATCCCTTGAAGACGACCCGAGGCCGGACAGTAGCATCGAGGTGACCACGCCAGAACTTATCTAAAAAGTCGAAAAACTTGTACTCGACGATGCTCGACTAAAGAAGAAACAACTCGCAGAAATGGTTGGAGTATCCGATACAACCATTTTTAAAATCCTGCACGATCATCTTGGCATGACTAAGGTCAGCGCAAGATGGGTACCGAGAATACTCACGCTGCCGCAAAAACAACAACGCGTAGAGTGTTCACGTGCATTTTTGAACCTCTGCAATGAAGACAAGGATCGTGTATTGAGTCGAATTGTTACTGGAGACGAAACTTGGGTTCATCATTATGAACCTGAGTCGAAACAAGACTCTATGCAGTGGCATAAAAAAGGCACAGCACACCCCAAGAAGTTTAAGGTGTCACAGTCAGCTGGGAAACTCATGGCAACGGTCTTTTGGGACTCAGAAGGAATATTATTGATCGATTATAAAGATAAAGGTGTTTCTATAACCGGAGAATACTACGCTTCAATATTAGAGCGACTAAAAGAAACCATTAAACAGACAAGACGGGGAAAATTGACGAAAGGTGTGCTGCTTTTGCACGACAATGCGCCCGTCCACAAGAGCCGCGTTGCGTTGGCTGCCCTGCTTAAAGTGGGCGTCGATATTTTGAACCACCCACAATTACAGCCCAGACCTGGCCCCGAGTGATTATTACCCCTTTGCAAAAATGAAAAAAGAGCTGCGGGGTAAAAAATTTACCACCGATGATGAAGTTAAGGAGGCAGTTTCAGCGTATTTTGAAAACATTTTTTTATGATGGTATAAATTAATTAATTGAAAGATCTGAAAAATGTGTCCGTCTTGCAGGTGAATATATTGAAAAGGAAAAATAATTTGGTTTTTTTTATTTCAACTCCTTACCCTTATTTTTCGCGAACATAAAAACGCTCCCTCGTATATATATAATCTGAATCTCGGAAACGGTTACAACGATTTTCATGAAAGGACGATGACCATTTTTTATGAAGCTGTGCCCCGGTACGTGTTTTGACATACAGTACAAAAAATTGATATATTAAAGTATATTTTATTAATTGAAACTAGATTTTTAAGAACAGTCTAAAACCGATCAAAGCCGCGGTTTATAATTAAATTAAAAAATCTTTTAATTGATTGTGATGTCATACATAATTATTGCGATGGACAATGTTAAAATCTTCCATGACTTGTACAGAAAATTAATTATTTAAATCCTTTATTAATTAAAACTGGATTTTTAATAATAGTCTAGAGGTGATCAAAGTTATGGTTTTTAATTAAATTTAAATATATATATTATTTGATTGTCACGTCAAGGTCATGACAAGAGAGATGATTGAAGTGAAGTGTGGGTTTTTTTTTTCGACCTCCTATATACTAAATATTTTTAACTCTGCTATACTCAGCTCGCTTTCATGCCTCTCGTACTTTCATGCCGCATACTAGTTTTCTTCTCTCATTCATCCACATTCACTCTATGAACCTGGGTATATTCCCAACTAGGCTAACTACTGGCTATCTAACATTTTTTTTTTTTTTTTTTTACAATCACACCACGTTAACCTAGCCCCGTGTTAAGTTCGTAAGAACTTGTGTTACAGGTACTAGGAACGGAAATAAATTTAAGATATAAACACATATATACATAAATACACATCCATGACCCGGTGCAGACATCTACATTCGTCATACAGATTATCTGCACCTGGCGGGATTGCGCTGCGTAAAGTGTCCAGTTGCTTGACCACTCGACCAGCCGGCCGTCAGCCGCCGTTTTATCTTACCTTATTCAAAAATGAGTGGGGGGTGGGTTTATAATTTTTATTTCTAACTATTTTTTTTCCTTATGTTTAAAAACAATTTTAACTTATATCTAATTAAAATTCTATTTTCCTTTACAATTATCTTAAGCTAGGGAGACACAATACGAGCTAAATTTAACTAATACATTGATACTTATACATATTTATATTAACTAATCTTATCAGTTTTTACATAAAACAAAATTTTTATAAAGTTACTTTTGTACAAAACAGTTCCTATTTATTACCTTAATTCTATTTCTATGCTACTACAAATATAATCACTATATCTATATTAACATATTATTTACTTAAGTCCTATTCCTATAATTTACAATTTTGCAAAGTTTTTTGCAATATTTCAGGAACAGTTCCCTGGTATCTTTATTATTAATCAGGTCTGATAGTGTATTTCTCTTCAGCTTCACATTCATTTCACACTCAACGTCATGCCTCTCCAGGTCATGGGCCGGGCAGTCCAGAAGGACGTGGAGAACAGAATCCGAACACCCAGGGTCGCAGACGCACGATGGACTCTCCTTGCACTTGAAACGATGCAAGTACTCGGAGAATCCGCCATGCCCCGTCAACACCTGGGTGACAAACCTGTCCACCTTTATTTTACCTATGATCCTGTGTGCGCCTATCGCGTCAGGGAAAAACACCTTGGTGACGCCTGCCATTCATCAAGCGACTGCATACGAATGCTCCGCTTGATGAATGAAACAGGGCAGCTGTCATAGTCAAAATCGCGTTTAGACTTCAGCGCTGTCTCCTTGGCCAGATGATGATGATGATGATGATGATGGTCGGCACGCTCATTCCCCTCTAGTCCTACGTGGTCTTTGATCCAGAACAAACTAATAAGTTTGTCTTGGAGCAAAGCCCTTCGCAGATGTCCCTGCACCTCAACGGCCAGGGGATTTATTTATAATTTTGCTAGACAATTATGTTATAATTTTGAAATAATAATAAAAGGCCAATTACAAGTTTTCACTGTTAGGTGAACATTAAATAATGTGTAAACTTAAAGGTAAAAACCATTAAACCTATTACATATTAATCAATTAACCGCACACAAATATAGTCTTAAGTAATTACTATTTTGTAAAAATATTTGTAACAGTAAATAACAAAACATTAATTAGACAACAAAACATTAATAGACTTTTTCAAAAAAAAAAATATTAATATTAAATTTAACTTTATAATGTAGGACTAAACTTCATTAAAAAAGTTGTTAGCAAAAATTTGTTTTAGTTTCCTAGGCGATGTACAAAACAAGTCAATATCGAACTGTGTAGAAACGGCATTGAAACATCTACTCGCTCGCATCAGGTAGTTATTTTGCCTATAGTTGGTTTTAGCTTCAGGTATATAAAGTGTGGCTGGTCGTCTACAAGAATATGGAACACGTAGTCCAATAGCATGCAAAAGTTCTGATCAATCTATCGACCCATTAGCGATCTTAATTAAAAATACAAGATCAGCTATACGCCGTCTCTCATATAGTGGAAGTATATGAAACCTTTTGCAACGGTTCGTATAATTTGAAATAAACAGACTTGTACGGAATTGTATGTAACGTAGAAACCTTTTCTGTATACGCTCAATGCGTGTACTATAAACATTATACGCCGGGTTCCAGACTTGTGAGCAATATTCTAAGTGACTTTGAACGTAAGCACAGTATAAAATTTTGAAAATTTTGATAGATTTAAAGTCCGCTGACATACGTAAAATGAATCCAAGAGTTTTCGAAGCTTTATTTACGATAGTGTTAATATGTTCATCGAATAATAATTTGGAGTCGAAAACTATTCCTAGGTCACAAATAGACTTAACCCGAGTTAAGTCTGTGTTTTTTAACTTATACATGGATATGATTGGGAATAGCTTACGAGTATATGAGCATATAAAGCATTTATTTACATTCAACTCTAATTTATTCTCTAAACAATAATTTTCAAATCTAATAAGATCGTCTTGTAATAACTGGGTACATTGATCTGACTTTATTGGGCATATTATTTTCATGTCGTCAGCGTAAAGCAAAATTTTTGAGTTATGGAAACACGAATAGATATCGTTTACAAAAATATTAAATAAAAGCGGACCCAGCAACGAACCCTGAGGTACTCCAGATGGTATTGGCATGGGTAGTGAGGTGTATCCATTAAGCACCACAGTTTGGCATCTGTTCCTAACATAAGATGTGAGCCATCGGTACAAGTTACCCCTTATGCCCATGGATTGGAGTTTACGCAACAGCAGTATATGATCTATTCTATCGAAACATTTACTATAGTCTGTATATATGACGTCTACTTGAGAAGGCTCCGACATATGTTTTGATAAGAAGTCACTACACAGAACCAGGTTTGACGCAGTGGATCTACCTTTTATAAAACCATGCTGTTGTGCTATGAAGTTCACTACGTCATCCCTTGGTCCCTTTTTGTGGATAGAAGTGACATACGCAGATTTCCAAATTGACGGTACCTCACCCTCTGTCAAAGAACGCCTAAATAATAGAGAAGGAGGCAGTGCGAGGCTTTTAGTGCACTTAGTTATAAAGACAGCTGGTATGCTGTCTGGACCGGCTGATTTCTTCAGATCTAGCGACTCTAACAGCTTACAAACCTCTACAGGGTCGACCTCGATGTCACCAATATCAACCACTGATAATGTGATGTCCGGTTCGATGAAAGAATTGAATGAGTTCCCGGAGTCAGAGCTATTTAAGAAAGTCGAGTGAAAATAATCGCCGAACATGTTTTTTCGCCGAACGCCGAACATGTCTTTTCCACAGCCCGAGGAACGCTGTCCGAATCGCAGTACAGCTGGAAATGCGTTATTCCGATTTCTCGATTTTATGTAGGACCAAAACGCTTTCGGGTTTTTGGATATGTTCCTCTCAATGTTACTTATGTAATCAGTAAACAGACTTAATTTTAACATTTTCGCACGGTCTCTAAGAACTGTAAAAAATTGGAAATCTGAACGATTATTATATATTTTATATTTTTTGTGATATTTATATTTTTCTTTTATTACTTTTACAAGAGGTTTATTGTACCAAGGTGGATATTTATTTGAAGGAAATATTATTTTTGATGGAATGTATTTGTTGCGAAGTTCATATAATGTATCAAGGTTACCGCGTTTTCTAAGGTTCTATTAAACAATTCGTTTTGCCAATTAATCGCATTTATTTCGGACGTAATAGCGTTATAATCAGCAGAATGATGTAGGTATTTGGTATAGGGTAGCGGGCACAAAGTGTGTAGCTGAACAAAATCTGCCGATATATTAAGTGCCGGGTGGTGCAAGTCCTCTGGTACAAAGGAGTCGTGGCAACGTGTTACGGCTAACGAGCTATTACTAAAAACTAGATCCAAAAGCCTATTATTAGTATTAGTAACAAAGTTGTATTGTGACAGGTTACATAGACTAAGATCATCAAATAATTCTGTCTGTACAGAGCTCTGAATACCACAGGCTGTATAACAGCCATCGTCAGACAATTGCCAGCTTAAATTAGGCATATTAAAATCACCAATTATAATAAATTTGTCAGAGGGGTTTTTCAAAATTATATCCGGGAGATTACTGGAAAAGGAAGCTAGTTGAGCAGAAAGTGAACTCTCAGCGCCCTGATTACAGATATAGGCTGTACATAAATGCAATTTGTACCTTACCAACTTGTACCTTGTACTACTTGGGTTTCCGGCAGTGAAGTGTTAGGGTTATCCATAGATCTTCTGCGTTTGAACACCAGTCACTACGCGCCTCTGAAGCCAGTTCACGCCGAACCGCAATCAAGACACCTCCTCCCAAGGTTTGATTAGTTCTTCCATAGTCACGATCACGTCGCCATACTATGTAACGATCGTCAAAAAGTTCACTATCACTTATCCCTTGCACCAACCAAGTCTCCGTTAAGCATATAACGTCATACCAAGAGCTCATCAACAAACGTTTCGATAGAAGGTAGATGTTTTTGTACGTAATCCGCGGACGTTCTGATAATAGATTTTAAGCATCATTTATAACAGGAAAATAATATGCATTGATAAGCGATAGAAAGGCAATAAGGGGCAAACAATGAATTATTATGATAACTGTAAATAGATTTAAAGTTTCATAAAAGTAATAAACCAGTTGCAAGAAATTACAAAATAATAAAAGACGGCAGTAAGGTAAAAAGCGTTGGCAAAAATAGAAATAGGCGAGCGATAAGTAGTTGACCAAGCGAGATAAGGCGATAGCGTAGGCTATAGGCGAAAAGAGATGCGCGTGCGCTAAGCAACTATGTTGATACAATACCGGTTTGCGAGCGAGTCGGTGTTTCTCAAACCTTTCAAAAACATTATTTTTAAAAGTAATTACATAAACAAAAGTTAACATAAAAAACATATATAAAACATACATAAATAAGGAAATTTTTTTTTTTTTAAATCTGATTCTGATATGACACGGATAACATGTGCCGTGGGGTTCTTTCGTGTAAAAATCTTGCATCCTCTCACCCATACAAAGGCAAAACCCCGCTCTTTAGCTAAATTCTTTGTTTTATTCAGAAGTAATTTATTCTGGAGGGTAAGATGGTCATTAACAAAAATACGACTTTCACCGTGGAGCCCAAGGTTAGCTGCAACAATAGTCCGCTTCTTAGCTGCTGCAACGAAATCCTCTTTCAAATATCTGCTATGTACTGAGACAATTATGAACTTATCGCCTTTTTCATTACGCGTAGGAATCCTCGCAATGTAGTTAATATGCTCTTTGGGGATTGTACAGCCAATGACGTCACCAATCCTGCCAACTACTTCAAACAAATTCTCCGAGGGCGTAGATGGAACACCTTTAATCTCGATGTAGTTGATCCGAGACCTCTGTTCAAATTCATTTATACTGACTTCCATCTTAGAAAACCGTTGCTGGAGTTGTTGAAGTTCTTCTCTAGTTTTGAGAAGGCTTTGTACCTCTTGACTGATCTCAGTGCAACGATTAGACAAAGCTTCTACGGAGCATTGCACAAATTCTACCGAGGCCTTTATTGTTTTTAATTCGGCAATATTGGCCTGTATAGCCTGTATGTTGGTAGCTAGCGACTGCAGTGAAGACATCTGTATAGAAAGTCGTTTTAGTTCCAAGGCTATACTCTCCATGTTCGCAGGTGTTGGCGATTTTGCTGCTGGTGCACTTGAAGCTGTAGTTGAAGAGCTGGCTACTCCTGTAGCTTCGCAAGACGAGCATTTCCAGGTGCTTTTCCGGTCTCCTAATTTTCGGTAGCCTCCTTCAGTGATGCCGGCACATGGGAAGTCATAGTGCCCTTGACACAGTGAGCATTGGACGCCGTCTCTAAATTCTGCATCACAACGGGCGCAACGAAACATCTTGTTAGGTCAACTTCATAATTTTATATTAAGAACCACCACGAGTAAAAGTTTGAAAACTGCTGCCTAATAGTGATAGCGTGTGAGTATACGGTAAGTGTGCATTCGATCCGACGGTTACGGTATGACTACTGAGATGGAGGGCTTTCGGATTTTTAAGCATGAGCAATGCCGACGAGGAGTCGGAGTACATCCCGACTGATCCAGCCAAGTTTTCTGCGGCCCTCCGCGCCGCCCGGCATTTTGCCAAAAGCTCCGCCTGGTATACCGTACAGTAGGACGGCAAGACAAACTTGAGGGTTTTGGTTTCGGCGGCGCCATTCCAAACGGACAACGCCGCTCCCACCTTGCCCTCAATCTTGCTGCCGTCCGTAAAGAAACATCTTTCATTGTCGCTGTTAGCGGCAAACTGCTCTTGGTCAACCAGGCACTTGAACTCAAGGTCAACATGACAGGCGGGACATCCGCTCCACCTTCCAATCCCCTATTACTCGCTGGGGCACCCCCCTCCTCGCGCCGTACAGTGAAGTGTGTTTAGCCGGAAACAGTATTGTCAGAATTCTGTCAATTTTTTCCACATACATCTTCACAAAAATCAGCTTTATAAAAAAATATTAAAAATACAAAAGTCATTTTTAGTATTTATTTTCTGTATGTTTTTTAATTTATTTAATGTTAATATGAATTAATTAACAGTTATTACTGTTATGACTCATTTAATCAATTAGTTAAACATTGTTATAATGAAAGGCTATACGTAAACTCGAAAATGATGACCACTCTGGTGCAGTGGTGGGTGCTGTTATATATTAAGCGGCAGGTCCTAAGTTCGATCCGCGGCAAGATAAATTTTATCTCTGTTCCGTTTGGTGGGAGTCTTCTGTCGTGGCTAGTTACCACCCTATCGGCGAAGACGTGCCGCCAAACGATTGAGCATTTTGCCACAATGCAGTGTAGAACCGATTAGAGCGATGGTTTTAATATAACTGCCAAATCCTAATAGGTTAGACCAGTGTTTCCCAACGTGGGGCCCATGCGCCACTGGGGGGCAATTTGATAGTTAAGGGGGGCAATTTAAAAATGGACTCGACACGACTTTAACCCACTACTTTGTCCAAGCGTTTATTATTTTTTTGACAGCTTACGTCTATAAATTTCAGTTTTTTTTTGTCATTATATGTTTTGAAATTTTACTTACGATGTTTTGATAACAATTTCATGGTGATTTCTTCCTTAAATTTATCATTTATATTTCTTAAGGGAAGAAAACAATTTTAAAGGATAAAAATTATGCATGGGGGCATAAAAAATTTAGAAATGTTAAGGTGGGGCAAGGCCTAAAAAAGGTTGGGAAACACTGGGTTAGACCGTTCCATCTTCGACTGTATCGTCACTTATCACTTACTAGCTTTTACCCGCGGCTTCGCCCGCGTGGAATTCGGTTATGAATTCGGTTATATCGCGCTTCTTAGTTTTCCCGTATATATAGAGTTTAGAGTTTTTAAACCAAAACGTGCGTATCAAAAAAACAATAATTACTTTAGTTAGATGTCTACCTAGAGAAATAAAGTAACCTATATAACTATAACTGTGCTATAACTAACCTTACGGATACCTAACCTAACCTAACTTAACTATTATACAGCTACTGCCTAAACCTCAATTCTATTTAAAAACAAAAAATATTTATAAAACTAACTGAAAAAAAACTATAGTGAAATTAGGTTAAACAGCAAATAAATGAGTCGAAAAGTGCACCGAATAAGTATAGGTAGCGTATGAGCTATAGGTTAAAGCGCGAGATGTCATTCCACTACTTACGCATCTTAGAAAACACAACGATACCACGTTTTAAAAACCACCAAGCGCCATCTATCGCATACCTTAAGAACTAAATAGCGTAACTGCTAATACTTTATACTTATTTCAGTATATTTGTCATATTTGCACGTAATAATCTACTTTTTTGAAATTTCTTCACTTTTATAAACCCTCTGGAACAGTATTATACCAGGATAAAGGGTAGGTAAATAATAACAGAAGTTTTTGCAAAGAAAGTTACTAAGTACACAGGATTAGTAGATGTAAAAAACCAGTTTAGAAGATAAACCAAATTCCTCATTTTCGGGGATTAATTATCATATCATTTACCTTCTAAGTTTACATTGTGTATATTCGTATGCAAAACATAACTTTGTTTTAAACTACACACAGCGCCATCTATCTCCGAACTAACAATATTTTTGTTTTCCCTCGGGAAAATCAAACTTTTTCGGGATAAAAAGTACCCTATTATTTAATCCGGACTTCTAACTTTACGTCTGCAAAATTTCAAAGCAATCGGTTCAGTAGTTACGGCGTGAAAGCGGAACAAACATACAAACTCACTTTCCCATTTATAATATTAGTAAGGAAGTAAGGATATTAGTAAGGATGTTGAAGAACTATCGATAATTGTTTGTACCTTGAAAATCAGTCATAATATCGATAGTCCTATCGATACTTTTTGCACATGACAATACTACCAATACTGTCAATAAAATCGATTGTTAAAAAGGATTAATACTATTTCTAGACCGATAGTATTAATACAATCGATAGTATCACAGTATTACTGATAGACTCGATCATGTCGATAGTATTGATATTATTAAAACTTGAGTAATACTATCAGGAGTAAAGCAATCGATCAGGGTTGGAAAAAAAAAACAGTTTTTTTCTCTTAAAGAACAAACCATTCGAGGGGGGAGGGGGTCGAGCTAAATCTCATGAAATCTCACCAAGGGGTGGGGGTAAAAAAATCGCCACTTTTGTCTCACGTAATTTATGGACGCCTCCTGATTCCTCCTCCTCCTCGTGTTCCCCTATTAATGACATGACTAATTATACATATACGTATCATCGTGGGCTCTTCTGCTATGAATTGAACTTAATTGTATCGTACTGAGTCCCTATTTCTTTAAACGACTTTTCGGAGTGAGTCTTCTGTACTTGTACTATTATTTATTCTGTGCTAGCATGCTTAGTAGCATGCTTGTAGCATGCTTATAGTGTAATCGACCAATGGCACTTGTTGACTAGAATAAAAACTGTCTTTTAGAGCCAAAACACATAACGGCGTTGCGGCGACGCAACGCTAAAATCGGCGGTATGCGTTGCGGCGTTGCGGCGCCGCGAAAAAGAGCGTTGTTGTAGGGTAACCAGTTCTTCGTGATTTTTTATTGTGGATATTAATTTAATTATTTTAAATATTATAGTTCACGTGAAATTTGTTAATTATTGTTTGTGAAGTTGTTATTTAGTAGAATGCATAAAAAGTAATCCTTTGTACCGGAAATAATTTTGTGAATCAAGTTTGTATGCTGGTAGAATTTTAAACAACTTTTGTCTCATAAAGCCTAAACAAAATTGAAACAAAGTGATACATAAATTAATATCTTACTATATTAGTTTTATAGATTAAATATAAATAAATAGGTTTTGTCCGCGGCTCCGCTCGCATGGTACAGGCACCAACGGTAGTCGGTACGTAAAGTAGGTACTCTATGTCCTTTTCTGTACCCCAGACAACTGGTATGCAGAATTTCATGATGATCGTAATTCAGGTGAATAGTTAAAGCGTGAAAGCGTAAAACAAACAAAGAAACTCACTTTAGCGTTTATCATATGCATGAAATTAGCATTCCCCTATAATTGTGTAAGATAGAAAAAATATCACTATAATAACTTTTCGAAACGCTGCTTTATTACATATTTATAATTTAGGTACATCATACATGTCACTTGTTTGAACCGAGTCTTAAATTAGCTGTAAATCTAATACTTAAAAGTAACAACATAACAACAATTGAGCTGAACTGTGAGCCGGTTCACAGCTCCGGTTCAAGCATATGGCTCATGAGCTTATCTGCAGTTCATAAAAATTCATTGAGATACCCATGTCTAATAAAGACACAAAAAAATAAAATATAAAAATAGACACAAAATGTCAATAAATCATGGTCAACAAGTATGACGTCACAACGCCGGAATTGGCGGTGCCGCGCCGCTAAAATTGGCGGTGACGCCACCGCCGATTTTAGCGTTGCGGCGCCGCAACGCCGTTATGTGTTTTGGCCCTTAATTACGTAACTGTACCTTTAATTACGTACTAACCTACTCAACTAAATTTTTGGTGTTCAGACACGTTTAGCTACTAAATAACTCTCCACTCAACTAAAATACTGGCCTAGTATGAACTAGTTTATACTGGTTGGTAAAGCAACTGTTAACAACAAAAGTGCTAGACTGGAGTTATGCTTAAATCTTTAAATAGACAAATAAATATTTTTTTACCTAATGGTCATTTGAACAATATTTAATAATTTATTGAATAAATAGATAAATACGTAGTTTATTTGAACGACAACAGACGTAGGTACATAATTGTTTGCTTTATAGTAAAACCTTAATACATAATTATCAACATTTTACATTATATACCTACATAAAAGTATATATATACCTACAGTTTTCAAATACAACATTATTTAAAAATAATATATGTAAATTTTTGAACATGTTCGTTTTTCGGATTTACATTTTTATCACTCAATGTAAGCTGTCGATAGTAATTTACATAAGCCATTTATTCACTATTACTAAAGCGCGACTACCCAGAGTACTAAAGCCTTTTAATTTGAATGAATGCGAAAATACAAGATTCATTTTTTACTACAATCAGAAATATTTGATTTTGCTCATCGAAACTAGGTCGTGGGCGCGTATACCGAGACTATAATATAGATATATATAGTATCACGTCCACTGATATTATATCTTACACGGTATTAAACACGGTCACATCGAATGTTGGCCGTCATGACGATATCTTTCTATTACGAGTATATGTACCGGTATAGTAATATATTTTTTTTGACGTAATATAGTCTTGTAAATTGATGAATGCCGGCTGCACGCACGAAAAAGCATGACTCATTATCACGTTCCGCGAGCGAGAACGCGAAACAAGCTATAGAGAGGCACGATCGGTCTAAGCGTTAGCTTTGTGAATGAAAAAGAATAACGCAGATTGGAGGATCTTAAATATCAGGATCCTGTTGCCTGCAGATCCGGGACCCTCCAATTAAAGCGGCTGAAGGCTCCCGCAGGGGTTTAGTACGGTATTGCACTCCCAAAGTGTCGAGTCCGACATAGGTCTAGGACTGCCGACCCAGGCGTCCTGGATATCAGCCGTAAATGGAGTCCCCTGCGTCACAAAAAAAAAAAAAGAAAAAAAAAATCTTAAATATCACACATGTATATAATACCATAGAATACCATAACCCAGAAAGGAGACGTTTACTTTGCGCAGTCGGTATATTGCGACACTATTGTTAATATTTCTACCTTTGGAAAAACATCCCGTAGGGAGACTGGAGCTCCAAGATCGTAAATGCCGCGACTAGCCCTTTTTTGCAAAATAAATACAGTCTCAATATCTGTAGCATTACCCTATAGTAACAGACCGTAAGACATAATACTATGGAAATAGCTAAAATATACCTACCTACCTATTAAACGCGCAGTAGCAACGTCGGTCAGTTGTCGAACTTTTCTGTTTTAATTAATTAAAATTTATTTTAATTACTGAATTAAAATTTGAAAAAAAACTCTATTAACATCAAGTGTCATGCGCTACAAGTTAAAAAAATGTATTTGAACTTGAGTGGATGAGTAAGAAATATTTTATTAACGATTGAAAATTTAAACAAGATTTTTTTAAAACTCCATACGCTTGGTATTAGTCAATTGTTTGTGTGCCGGGCTATTGATAAAACCTCCTCCGTTTGTGACAGAAAAAGATCTGACTGCTCCATGTACCTAGTGTTAGCAGCAAAGAATTGGAAGAAATCTTGTCCGAAAGTAAAAGATTTTATCTCGGGAGATGAAGAGAACCTAGAACCATGTCGCGTATTTTAAAAGATGACTTAGAGCTTGCAGCTTATAAGAGACGCCCTATGGTCATTTCTTAACTGATAATTTAAAAAAGAATAGGATGGTAAAATGAAAACAACTACTTAAGCGGTACGCAAAGGAAGGTCACAGAAAATTTTTGTTTACGGATGAGAAATTTTTACAATTGAGCAATATTTTACAAAATTACCGTATTATGCTCAAAGCTCTAAGGAAGCTTCCCAATTAGTCAATAGAGTACAACGTACATAGGCATTATTCGACTTCAGTGATGGTTTGGTGATAGCTATGAAGGAGTGACTGAGCCATATTTTTGTGAAAAAAGGTATCAAATAGACTTGCGCAAAACTGTGCTTTAAAATGTAATGTAATATTACGTTACATTTCGTACTGAGTAATATGGCATAACACCATCAGTACACATTTCGGGTGATGTTCGGTGTGAGATATTTCTTATGAAATGTTCTATATCACGTAATTTTCACCACACTAAACATTACAGGAGATTTTGTACTCAGTATCTTTATGTGTACTGTTCGGTGTACTACGTAGCAGACCAAAGAAACTGTCACTTTAGTATAAAAAAATAAAAATAAAAATGGTAAATAAGAGGTGGAAACTGGCTGAAAATTCATAATATATGTTTTTTCTTTTTGTTTGGTTTTCTAAAAGTTTGTTTTAAAATTAGCTTTGGATTTGTAAAAAAAAAGTTGATTTCCCTTCATACTTAAGTAAACCCCAAGGAAAATTGGGAGTAAGTTAAGTTACACAGGAGCTAGATAGAACAAACAGATAAGAAATCCGACATTCCGACCGAACAGAACGCATAATGTCAAGTGTGATGTGTAATACTTCATTTCGTCGAGTAATGTGTGATGCCGTATTTCATGTTTGGGTAATATTACGCGTAATGTATCAATTGCATTACTTACACATGTCTAGTATCAAAACATCGCACAAGTGTATCAAGATATCATTCTTGAGAAGGTAGTCAAGCCCCTTAACAACACCATGTTCAATAACCAAGAATGGTCCTGACTCGGTGCCGGGTCATAAAATTCAATCCACCCAATCTTGGTTTGAAACCAACGTTCCGGACTTCATCAGAGCTGAAGAGTGGCCGTCATCTAGTCCCGATCTTAATCCGCTGGATTATGATTTATGGTCAGTTTTAGAGGTACAGCTTTCTCTAAATGCCATGATTATTTGGAGTTCCTAAAACAATCCATACGATTGGCAGTGAAGAATTTTCCCATGGAAAGAGTGCGTGCGTGCTTCTATTGATAACTGGCCTCAATGTTTAAAGGACTGTATTGCAGCCGATAGAGACCACTTCGAATAAGCTTTATATATTTTTAATGGTTTTATATTAATGTATTAAACTAACACACTGTAATAGTACTAAATGTTACGCGCAATAGTTGTTTTTCTTTTTCTTTGTAACAATATTTAGGGCAAGACTATGTATACATTGTTTTGATTGAGTCATTGTTTATTTGTTGTGTGATTATTTAAAATTGTACAAATAATAATATATATCAATACAATAATGTAGTTAAAGTATTTTATAATCAATTATTTATTAAAACATTTAAGTATTTTTAACAGTAGATTGTGTAAATTTACATTCTTCGGCATAATTATTTAAACCTTCCTTTAATTCAAGTGATACAAATTCGCTTTCCATTGGTTCTTCTCGGTCCTTCGCTTTCTCATTTTCTATGTAACTTTGAACTTCATCTAGAGCTGAATATACGGCATTCTTTTCGATTTTATCAAGAATTTTCTTATCATGAAATGAATGATTGTGTGGATTTGCTCTGAAATGAGTATATATCAAAATACAGTTAGTAAATTATCTTTTTGAAGTTATACTTCTTTTGGCGCGTTTGGAAAAAATATGAGAGTAAAATTATTACGATGTGCGCACACAGCGACAGCCAAAAAGCGACATGGTGAAGTTAGCGCTGTGATGATGAAGTGATAGCTGTCACTCAAGTTTCCTTGAAAACTCATAACATTGGTATCAGTACAGTTAAGAAAAAACTATTTTATTCATAAATACACAGGCGTGTTTGTGATTTTTAAATTATATACTGTGTTGAATGTAAATTATAATAATGCCATTGTAAAAATTCGTAATAAAAGTGACTTTTATCTTAAAAAAAACTTTTTAAGTGCATTTATAATAAATTTATGAATGATGTTAATTGTCGGTATGTATTCTTTTTATTTGTTTACATAATAAATTATTATAATTGCATTATTATTTGAAAAATAATTTATTCTATTTTTACTAGGTATCTCACTTGATTCAGTATATAGATATTAATAAATTAATTGAAGGCGACAATATTAATGTAGACAAGTAAATATTTTTTTAGAAAAACGAAAATTCGCGTTATTTTCTCAACACACCTCGTATATACGAGGTTGTTGTTGCCAACGTATATCATTATTTTTCTCCTACAGGTCTGGGTATCTAATAGGCGAGAACACAAATAAAGAGCTTAAAGAAAACAGCTTCTATTTAATATTTATAATAAAACATGAACAAGTTTGTAATAGAATTCTTACCTATTTATGACAAGACTGCCTTTAGTAACAAGAAAAGCCATACATTTCCTATTTCTATAATCAATACATCGCCAACGACGAACTCCTGTTGCTTGTGTTGAATGAAGATTATATATGTAGCGGTTTAATATAACTTGCAAGGAACCTCTTATTGATACTGTGAACTGTAAGTTTGATGAAGTCACTGAAAACAGATATTTGTTTTAATTATTTTTACTGTTAATTAAAGCAATGACTGATAATATTTTATTTTATTGGACATAACTTTCTGGTAACCTCTACATATTAGTCTATTGATACATATACAACATACGTGAATACTAGATATCCCTTAAAGTTTAACATGCATTCAAATTTATGGCTTCTATTCATTTATTCAAATTTATATTACTATTATTTACTGTTCTCTTATATTTACGCGAATTTTACTGATTTAAATAAAAGTCTAGATCGGATTTTATCGCGTTTATTTGTTTAAAAAACTTTACAGTTTAACGATTTTTTTATTAAATTACTTCAAGACGTTTCGGACCCTGTACAGCGTCCATGATCTCGGGGGACTGAGGTGGTGGGTGTCCGGATAAAGTTTTTTAAACAAAGAAAGTAAAGTTTTTTAAGCAAATAAATGCGATAAAATCCGATCTAGACTTTTAATTAAATTACTATTATTTGTTTATTTCTATAGTCAGTTAAAGTCTCGTTAATTAAAAGTTTTTGAAATGAAATACAGATATCTAAATTTTATTTAGTTGCCAAACTTCAAAGATACTATTGGATAATTGCCAATAAAATAAATTTAATGTTTATATAAAAAATTCGGTACAAGATTATATGAATGACAAAAAGGTGTCAGCTTAGTAACGTTAGGTTTCATGCATGTTGAACCTGTGGCTGAATTAATAATGGTTAAATAATATATTGATTTTTTTTAAAAGGAATAACAAAAAGGTAACGATTGAGTTTCTTGCTAGTTTTTCTCAGTAGAATATACATAACGAATTGGTGAAGTCTACTTGAATAAAGTATTTTTTGATGTAGACATTACTGTGATGAATTAGGCTCAAACCCTTTTACAATTTGCTAAAATACAGTATACTAAAGACATGCAAGAAGGTGTTAACCTTTGGATTTGTCCTGTTTGTTCACTATTTGTGTATTTATATTGTCATCAGAATCATTATGATGATCATCAACTTCAAATGAATAACTAGACATATCTTCACTGGCACCAGAATCATTCGGTATGTTTTCTTGTTTAACAAAAATTTTTCTTGCATTAACTGGTAAAGCTATCTGTAACAATGATAACACAGAATTATATTTTATTTTTTTAAATATTTTTAATGGAGTACCGAATTTTTTTTTTTTTTTCATTTCGACATTGGTCAGAAAAAAAGTTGCTGATGATGACAATCGGCCCAAGCTTGGCCAAGGCTTGGCGCAATGCTCATTAATTCTGCGCCAAGCTTGAATTCCAAGCTTGGCCCAAGACCGTCTAAGCATACAAATGATAACTTCCTGCCAAGACTGAATATCAGTACTGAGTCAGTACTGAATATTAGTATTGCGCCAAGACTGAGAATAAGTATTGTGTCAAGAATGAGACTTATTGTTAGGATTAGGCCAATATTGCAAATTAATGCTGTGCCGATGTTATTGCTGGGCCCCAGACTTGAAACATAGCCTGGAAAAATATTAAAAACCATACCTGCACTACGAGACTTACGTGAAATGACTATGATTTAATAAAACACCATAAGCAAATTAATTTTGTATGGATACCTATAATAGATTCCACAGAACCAGAACCAGAACAGAACGTTAGCGCGATTTAGCGGCTGACCGTCGTACGCTACTCCCGCCGTTGTAAGTTTGTTAGACACAATACACTAGCGCGATTCAGCAGTGACTATCGTGAATTTTTAATACGTTTTTTAATCTTATTATTTATGAATTACTTTTATTATATTAATTATATAAAAATAATATATTTTGATATAGTATTGAACACTCATTTTATATAATTTCATGTATTATTTTGTATTGTTTGATTATTTTATAAAAAACAACGAAAAATTGCTGAATTTGCTATTCTCTGTATCACTGAAAAGTAAACCATAAATATTTTTCGGAATATATTAAAACAAAAATTTCATTACTTTAAAGTTTTTTTTTTTAACTTAAAATGAAATAAAATTATTCTTGATTGGAGAGAATTTTTTTGAATGAATAATTCACTTGTATTGATCGAAGATAATATAGTCCTGAACCAAGTAAACATGTTATAACAAGCGGCACGTAAGTTGAACCAAAATGGCGACCGTTCGCGCAGGTAAAATTATGGACAAAAATGTTAGACACATGATCCACGGTCCCCGGGAAAATTCTAAATTATTATAGGAAATACCGTGAACCAATGTCGTATTTAATTTTTTTGGAAATATGAAAATGGAGTGAAGTAATTTAATTTAATTATCTCACTCCATTTTCTATTATTTTTTTATTATTGTGTTTAATTACTGTCACTCATTGGCATAACCCGAACCAATAACAGAATCGTTAATGGTATTTTCTTTAAAAAATTAATTAAAAAAACGTCAAGTTCTCGTCAACTCCTTAGGCCCGATTTACATTATCTTAGTGTTTAGGAGAGTACTTTAGGATAGTACTTTAGTTGAAACATGTAAACGCTACTTGCTTTAGTACGGTTCTACTTGCTTTAGTACGGTTCTACTCGCTTTCAAGTTGAATCAAAATAGAATCGCTTTCTATTTTTGTTTCAAGTAATACCCCTACCGCGCCCGCGCATACCTCGGCGCGTCACTCGGCTCTTCCCTCGTTGTGTGTAAACACGTAGTTTAGTAAAATATTTAGGAGAGTGCATTAGTGCCGTGAAACGCGTGCGTGTTTTTATTTATAAAGATGGCTAAATGGTCGGAAGACTATTACACAACACAACTTATTACAGACACAACTATTAAATTTGTGTCTGAATATGTTGTTCACGATTTTTTTTGGAACATTAAAAATAGAAGAACTTCCTCCACAAGCATGGATCTGCGACTAATCTATTGACGCTCCCATATTCGTTTCGGTTTATTTATTTCGAATAAAATGTCTTCTATTTGTTCTACAACTACAGTTAGTATTTTGCGTAGAATAGCGCGTATTTGGCAACTTCGTTGCGCGTTCATTGTGGCGTTGAAATGAACTCTACTGGAAGAAATGTAAACGTTCACTCGCAGCGCACTAAAGCACTAAAGCACTTGCCTTTCAAGTTGTACTAAAATACTCTCCTAAACACTAAGATAATGTAAATCGGCCCTTAAAGTTGGTTTTGTTTTAGCCATTTTCTTAAAACGTCGTGCGCGATTGTACTACAGGGCCATGCGGAGCGTGCGCGGGAAGCGCGGGACGGAGAATGACTGCGCGGGGGCAACGCGTCGCCACGTTGCTATGGTTACGCACGCTCCTCGCCCCGCCCTCATACCGCACCACCATTTACGCCCGAAAATTCGTCACTGCGCATTCAAGGTCATGGTTCAACTTACAGGCCGCGAATTATACCGATCGAGTTGCACGAAACAAATTTTAAATTTAAGTGTTTATTAAACTAATTTAATCACAAGAATCGTGATTATCTGTTGCACAAAACCTACATCTGATTAACGGCGAGTTGCACGAAACCGTCGCTAACTTTCCGTTAGTTAAGTTGCAATTAATCTGAAAATTAGTTGATCTCATGATTAATTTAAAGCTGTTGGAATTAATCATCCGTTAGATAGGTCTTTAATTAAACTAAATTTTTTTGTTAACTTAATCAGATGTAGGTTTCGTGCAACAGATAATCACGATTCTTGTGAATAAATTAGTTTAATAAACACTTAAATTTAAAATTTGTTTCGTGCAACTCGGCGTAAATTAACAAAAAAATTTAGTTTAATTAAAGACCTATCTAACGGATGATTAATTCCAACAGCTTTAAATTAATCATGAGATCAACTAATTTTAAGATTAATTGCAACTTAACTAACGGAAAGTTAGCGACGGTTTCGTGCAACTCGCCGTAAGTCTCTTAATCCAAATGACAACAATTCAAGACAAGAATTTCTTAAAATAAGAAAACTAGAAAAAATAAAATGTTAATTTGATATTAGCTAAGTCTTGGTTTAAGACTGGCAAACCAAGACTTGTTAGATAAATATTGGGTGGATATTGGCTCAAGACTGATCAACCAAGACTTGTCAGATAGTAGTGTGCCAGTTTTATTAGGCCGAGTCTGGGCAACCCAGTATTGTAACAAGACTGGCCCCGGTGTATATAATTTTCTTCCTACTAGGCTTAGTGTTACTAAATCGTACCTAACAGGTTTTCAGTGAATATAAAATCACTTTATACATGTGGAATTTCATCTATGTTTTTAAAATTCTTTTAAATCTCTTTTTTCCTCTGGATATCCGTGGATACGGTTTAGTATTGATTAATTTTGTAAATTTTTCATTTAGTGTATTCTACATATACTTTGCTATAAATAAGGTATTTATATAAATAAAATACGTAACCTTTTTAGAAATATTGCTATCGCCCTTAGAGCTGCTAGACCCACCCATTGATATTGATTAATTTTGTAAATTGTTCATTTAGTGTATTCTACATATCTCCCAAGACTATTAAAAATGTCGGATATGAAAAAAAATAACTTTACAGGAGAGCGATGCAAAGTGTAAATTGCATGCGTCGTTTTACTTTTTTTTTTTAAATACCGACATTTATAAATTAAGTGATTAAAGAACTATGCATAAAATAATATTCTTTTTTCAGCTGATGTTAGACTTGGTTATTTAGGAACGTTTTATGAAATCAATAAAAAAAATCGATTTTGCAGTTCCGACGATGTTAATAGTCATGGGCGATGTACTTTGCTATAAATAAAGTATTTATATAAATAGAATAGGTAACCTTTTTAGAAATATTGCTTTCGCCCTTAGAGCTGCTGGACCCACCCAAATTAGTTTCATCAATTTCCAACTTACGTTTGTCACCTCTAGTACTACTGCTGTCTACCTGCAACACATTCAAATATACTAAGTGTTTAAAAATTTTAAAAATTACTAAAACTTTTCTTTTTAATATTTTATTAATTGCTATAATATTATATAATGTGCTTACCACACTCTCTAGACCTTTTATATGAAGTGCTTTTGCTGCCTCAATGAATGTTGACAAATTTGCCGATGGTACTAAAACCTCTCCTGTATATATATATTCCAATATCAAAGATAATGTATCATGTGATACATTCTGGAACAATAAATTCCCATTGAATGATAACTTTTAATATTCAGTTTTTTTTTTTTTTTTTTTTCAATAATATATAATACTTAACTATACTAAGCCAATTTAAATAATAATACACTTTTATTTTCATTAACAAATGGTATTCCATTCCATGCTCTATACCTACATTAAGAAATATTACAGGATGTTGACAGGGCGCTGAAAGGATTAGTTGTTTTAAGTAAGTACTTGATAATGCTATTAAAACTTTATGTACTTTAACAAAATGCCCATCAGCAGCTAATGTCATATCCACAAGCTCCCCATTCTGTAAGATAAATACAGTAAATACAGCAATTCATTAAAATAATAAACTGATGAACTGGACGTTTGTTTACCTGCTGCAAACTAGCAAACCCCGAACAAATATTAGATTTATATGAATCCCACAACAATGAAAATTGTGACTGAACCATTTTAAATAGAAAATAAAGAAAGTTTTATCATTAATTCATCAGATTCAGCTTTATGTTTAGTAACTAATTTCAACAAAATTTCAATTAATGTTCAATTGAATTATTTCAATTCTGCGTTGGGTTTTAGATGTGTCAATCAGTGTCAATTTGACGTAACAAGTTGACACAAATTATTTGGCCAATGTCCATAGATATATCAGCGGCTTGGCACTTACTGGAAATTGCACTAAAGAGATACGATTCATATACGACAAGTAATAATCCAATATTACCAACCTAATCTGTCGAGGAAGAAATAATTTCCGTAAAACGGGGTGAATAGGTACGAATACTATATTGGTAAAATAATTTATACAAATTTGGAAGTTCTTATATAATTAGCCTTGAATGGTCTTGAATATAATTATAACTTAAATAAATTCTACGTGTTATTTAAGCAAAAGTATTTGAATTTCAAAGTTATAAAAAATTCTTTAATGTTGTTATGTTGTTATTTCAATCAGTGATACCACGATTACCATTTGATTTAAATTTAAATTTTTTTGTTTGTTGTTGTGGTGAACGGTATTATTAGGTATTTTATAAGAAAGTAGAAAGAAGATATATACTGGAGCACTGCAAGGTGTGACGTCATTTCAGTATACTGCGAAGCCGTTCCTTTTTAGTTTGCTATACTGCGCTATACTGGTTACTGTTTATAACGGAACGAGTTAAGTAATAATATAAAAGTTAATAAAATCATAAAATGGTACCATAGTTATACACATACAACACATATAGTGTTGTAATACAACAACAATTGCAGCAAAAAAGGTAATTAATTCTTGCATTTTAAGAATCCGATTAGCGATATAATCTCATACACCTATTTGTTCTTTGATTATAAAATAAGTAGCATCGGTGGGCGAGTGCAGTAATATTAGGTTATATTACAATTTTGACTAAAAAGTTATTAGGACTCATATAATTACGATCATATAAAAAGTAAACTGTTTTTATTTAGTATATTTTTACAATTTTCATAAGTGGTGATGATATGATAATCTAATTTGTTTTGCTAACTTTAAGTTATTAAACTAAGCTTCTTTATTAAACGTGATTATTTCTTGTATTACATATCAAAGTATTTAACTTTATTTCGCTTTTATATTAAATACAATTAATTACTTGTAGTTTATATATATATATATATATTATACAAAATAATGATAATTCAGTGATAATAATTCAATTCCATTCATGTTTTCTTACGACATTATCACGTAAAAATTATCGTCCGTAAACCGACTTTACAGACAACCAATTTTTTTTTAAATGAAGGAATAAAATGTTGTTATTTTCAATATTTTTAAACTGTACTGAAACACCAATCACAGTGCGTGACGTCATCCGTGGACAATCATTGACTGCATGGGTACTATCTACTTAGTTATTATAACTCAGTTATTTCCATAATTTTGTTGAAATTATAAAAGTTGCTAAAAGATTATTGATAAATTAGGATACGGTTATCGATTTAAGAGCTGTCACGTGGTGTTTAAGCAGTTTTTTATAATGAAAACAGGATTTACGAAAGCCGACAATCGAAATCTTCCCAGAGTGAATACGTTTCTGATTTGCAATTTCTTTGCAAGTAATTCAGACTTTTATGACAAATCTTGTGTTTTAAAATGTGAAAACTTCTGTATTACTATTATAAATATATAATAATATATTATTTGCTATAAATACCTAGGTACTTGAAATCCTTGAAAAATAACCTCTAATATTACACAATATATGTATTGTACCGTACTGTACTAGCCTGTAAACCACCCACTGCTGAGCGAAGGCCTCTTCTCCATATAGACAAAGTGTTGGAGCTTAATCCACCACGCCGCTCCATTGTAGGTTGGCGAATAATATACTACTATGAGTAGCGATCGCTATCAGGTGTATATGATAACAACCGGGACCGACGGCTTTACATGCTCTCCGAAACACGGTGGGGAGAACCACAAGGACATACACCCAGACCGGAAACAAATATTTGTACAAATACAATTATCTGTCCCGAGCGGGAATCGAACCCGGGACCGCCGGCGCGGGGTGTTGAGGCGACTACTCGCACCACTACACTAGAAAGGTCGTCGCAAGTAGAATACTGTCCATATCATACATACGTCAATATATCACATTCTAAGCTAAGTCTAAAGGTGGATTTATATTTGACTGACATGTCGTGTCGTGTCGCATCAGAACAGAATCGGTATCATACATTTTGTATGGCAACGTTTACACTAATGTGTTGTGACATGTCGTGATGGTTTCTGATGTGTCGCATCAGAACCGATCCCGGTTCGCGTCAGAGCAGCGGGTTGAGGGGGGTGCTGAAACGGCGCCATCATGATACGTCAGATAAATGTGCGCGCGCGACAGTGCTGTGTTATGACGCGTCAGTGTCGCTTGTTTATTTACATAAATTGTAAAGTAATAGTTTATTTTGCCACGCAAAATGGTGGACTTAATTGAATCAAAATCGGATGACTCACAGAAGAACATTGCAAACTTTTGACCTTTTCTAGACCTGCGGCTGTATTGATTCAAAATATTGTCCTGATGCGTCAGAATCACAGAACACTTTTATTTCGTCAGAATAATGTAAACGCTAGCCATCACGACATGACACGACACGTGTCGTCACGTCAGTCAGATATAAATCCGCCTTAACCATTTTTTTTGTTTATCTGCTTTTCTTGGCACATCAAATGAATATTTTATTTGGAGTACTTTTTGATGTGTAAGAACAAATAAAAAATCTACTCCACGAAACAAAACTTCTCGTGAACTTATGTTCATGCAGCTGTTTTGTTATAACCCCAGATGACGTCACGTTTTGGCGGGATTTTTAAACAGACAATATTAAAACATGATTTTGAGTACCTAAACGGCTATAAATAAATAAAGTTTTATTTTTTATGGGAATAAGTATCCATAAAGATTAATTTAAAACACTTTTTGAAAATTTGTCCGATCCCCTATTACAGGAAGTTTAATTCTGAACCCTATTAAACAAAAGCATGTCCTAAAGTGTGCTTATATTGTATAATAACTATTATTAATTAAGTAATTAAAATCAAGGAACTATGCAAATATTATAGTATTTTGTGTCACAACTCACAAGGGACATACTTTTTTTTCTACCTAGGCCGAAAGTTCAGGTTTTGTTGAATAATTAATATAGCATAAAGGTCTATTCCAATTTCTTTTCTTTTTCCTTGTCTTTATTCTTTTTTTGTTTCTTTTTCTTCTTTTTGTTAGGATCTTTCTGTTTGTTCATATCATTGTACTTGAGTAATTTTTTGTACATTTTCAATAAGAGTTTCGCATCTTTTTCCATTTCTTTAGTCACTCTATTTTCACTGATTTCTTCATTTTTGTTACACTCTTCTATACTATCTACAGGACTAACGTACTTGGTAGATCCTTGTAAAGTATTAAAATGCTCAATAGAGCCTTCAATTAAAACATTTGAATCGGATACTGGAGGATTAACCACATCGTTAACATTTTTTGCAACTACTAACTTTGATTTTAATTCCTTGTTTTTCTTTCTTAGTGCATTAAGTATACCGGCTGTTGTTAAAACTTTCTTTACTTTTTTACTACCTAAGTATCTATCTCGCCATGATATGTTTTCTAGTTCATTTTCGTCTTCTACTGATTCAGATGTATCTTTATTGTTTATGACAATGTCTGCATTGTCTATTTGGTCTATTTTTGCTGAGAGAGCAGCTATTTCTGCAGCAGTTGGTTCCTTTGATAATACTGAATTTCCTTCAGTATCAGAATTGCACGAATCGTCGGATAGTTCCAAAATTTCCATTATTTCATTATCATCGTCATATATTGTTATGACATTATCACATTTTTCTTCAGAACATTGTTGCTCTAGATTTAATTTATCAGTTTTTAGACATAAACTATCTTTAAAGAAGTTTTGATTGCTGCTTTCACAAAAATCCTGTTTTAATTTCTTTGATTTTTTCTCTTTCTTAGATTTTTTTTCTTTTTTCTTTTTTTTTACTTTTTCAATCATCTTACTTTCTTCATCAGAAATGCACACTATATCAGATGATGGACCTATGTCTGAATTATTTTTGTCTGATAACTCACCTTCAGATAAGTCTTTATTAATTTCAACATTGTTGACTATTTCACCTTCTTCTATTTGTTCCTCACTGCTGTTTACCTGGGTATTCATATTACTTTTCTTTTCTTTTCCTTCGGATTGTATTGTGTCATCATCACCGTTACCAATTTTAGGAAG
Source organism: Euphydryas editha (assembly GCA_036937285.1). NCBI lineage: Eukaryota > Metazoa > Arthropoda > Insecta > Lepidoptera > Nymphalidae > Euphydryas > Euphydryas editha. The sequence goes on along the minus strand of JAUPFZ010000011.1, from coordinate 11,617,913 downwards.
CTCTGATTTTTTTTCTTTATCTGTATTAAAAATTATTTCTGTGTCTTGTTGGTCATCTACAACGTCGACTTTTTCACTTGTCAAACAAACACTTGTATTCTTAGAAGACATTGCTTCTGCACAAATAGAACTTTCACCGTTATTATTGCTTTTTAACTGTTGTTTTTCCATTTCTTGCGAAAGGCCTGTCTTTAAATCACTAGTCTGTTCTATTATTTTTATATCTTTTTTTATTAAGTCATTATCAAAATTTTCACTTGTATCCTTTTCACGTGTTATTTTAGTTGCAGCAATAAATGTGTCAGTGCCTTTGTTATTTATTGATCTTTCTGATATATCATCCAAATCACTCACAGAACTGCTTTCAGAATCTTTTGAATCAGAACTTGTAAAATTGTCATAGTCTTTTCTATTTAAGTCTTCAAGCAGATCCATTTTTTCTGTGTCAGAGAGCTGTAAAGTTATTTCATCATGATCACTCCCATCCTTTTCAATTTTTTTAGATTTTTTCTTTTGTTTTTTTCTTTGTTTACTCTGACTTTTATTTTGTTCTGACTGTAGCTCATTCTCGATAGATTTTTGTGAAACTAATGTCCTGGATGGATTATTAGAAACAGTAGTTTTATTACAAGCATTACTTGTATCAGTCTTTTCTTTTTCCGTGTCTGCTGTATCAGTATTAACTGCAAGAGTAACATTTTTATTCCGTTTTAATTTAATTTTTCGTGAAGGTTTTGATTGTGGTACAGTAATAATCAAGTCGTTTATTCTTTTTACTGTAGTTGAGTTTTCTATATTACTTTGTGTACTTTCTTGTTTTTGTGGAGATTCTTTTTGCTGGGGAGATTTTACTGAAACCAACAATAATAAGTTAAAACAAAAACATGACTTGCTAATTGTATATAAAATATCAATCATATATAATAAGTAAAGACAAATTAAAATAAAATACGAAAAATTTAAGAGTTAGAAAAGTTTGTTTTATTCATTACAAGTAAAATAATAATAATTACACTTAATTGTGCACTACATATAATTATGCAACATTACAAAAAAAAATAATGGGAAATAAGTACAAAATGAATATATCTCCTCAAGGAGATTAAAAACAAAGTAAACCCCACGAAGAGTGGTGTACACATCAAGTCTGTCAGACAGACAAAGAACGGGGGTGTGCTACTAGAAATGGGCCATAAGACCGAAGACAGCACTGCCTTCACCGATGCGGTCAGGTCAGCTACTACGAACGTCGGCAAGGTCAAAACACTGATGTCAACGACGACGATTGAAATCCTCGACCTGGATAGAATTTCTACTGAAGACGACGTCCGTGAAACGCTCAAATGTGATTTCACCACCAGTCTGGAAATTAAATCAATTCAATGTAACGAAAACCACCCCGCGAGGTCAAAGGGCAGCTTTTTGCGAGATTGATGAAACAAACGCCATCAAGGCCCTCGATAAGGCAGGTATTAAGATTGGATGGATAAACTGTCGCATCCGGCCGGTCGCGAGAGTGACTCGATGCTACAGGTGTCTTGGATATGGGTACCTAACACGCACCTGCAAAGGACCAGACAGAAGCGTGGCGGTGAAAACCACAAATCGGTAGACTGCGCTGAACATCCAAAATGCTTCCTGTGTACATCGGACAAAGATGCTAAGAATGGCCTGCCTCATATCTCTGGCTCGGGGGTTTTGCAAAGTATTCCGCGCTGCACTAGCTGAAGCCACAAAATTACAGAAATGACGCGCGTACTTCAAGGGAATCTAAACAGGAGTGTGCTAGCGCAAAACCTACTACGTCAACACTTCTTTGAAGACAATACTGACGCCTGCATCATCTGCAATCAACACTCAAACCTACGAGATAAAACATGTTTTACGGATGAAACCAACAGGGCAGTGAACTGGATTGTAAACCCAAACAAGGTAACCATCATCAACAGCGAATGCGGAGCAAAATTTATCTGGATAAAAACCTCCATGATTTACTTCATGGGCGTCTACCTTTCACCTAATGAAGGTATTGGTGCGTTTCGCCAAAAACAGGCTAACACTGAAAACGCAATTAACGAATTCAATAGCGAAGTCATCGTAGCTGGCGATTTCAACGCCAAATCTGCTGAATGGCTGACTGGAGCGGATTTCTTGGTCACTAGAAGAAACGAAGTCGCAGACTTTACTATCTCACAGTGAACTGAACACTGGAAACACCTCAACCTTCAGGAGAAGAGATTGTTGCTGACAGTGATGAAGTCCATCACCACCTCATGCGATGCCTCTATGCCACGTTTAAAAAACAGAGCGACGAGCGAGAGTGGACGCTAAAAATTGCAGCACTTCGCGAAAGGTGTGATGACGAACTTCGTCATCGAGTAACAAGAGGCGCAAAACGTTCCCCTGATCTAGCTAATTTTTTTTTATATATTAAAGGGGGCAAACGGACAGTCGATTCACCTGGTGGTAAGTAAAAACGACATCCATAGACACCCACTACATCAGAGGATTAGCAGGTGCGTTGCCGGCCTTTAGGGAGGGGAGGTATGTTCCACCGGATCTGTGGATGGAAGGGAAGAGATGGGCCAGGTAAGAGAAGGGATGGTCCAGGTAAGGGAAGGGATGGGCCACCGGATCTAGTGCCGTCATTTCACGTCGGTGTTAAGTGAGAGTGAAGTACTTCCCCGGGCGCGCCGGCCCATTCAGCTGCAAGCAGCATAGCGCTAATTCGGCTAGCTATATACTCAAGCGAGTACAAGAAGGCCGAACCATCAAGGCAAATAAAGCGACGCTGTGGAAAGAAATATGCAACGATCTTGACAAGAATATTTGGGGCAAAGCCTACCAAATCGTTGTCAAGAAAAAAGAAACTATACAAATGGTGGCGAAGTCTCACCATTCACAGTTAAGGAGCTGAAAAATGCAGCTATGACCCTCAAGTTAGGGAAGGCACCTGGTCCCAAGGGCATTCCAACGTTGGTGATTAAGACTACAACTCAGCATTTCCCGGATCTAATACTCAATGCATGTAACGCGTGCCTTGCAACCGGCACGTTTGCCACTGTCTGGAAACGCCAGAGATTGGTCCTCTTGGATAAAGGGAAGGGAACCCCGTTAACACCTTCGTCCTTTAGGCCACTCTGTATGCTAGATACCGCCGGTAAACTGCTTGAAAAGCTAATACAAGCGACGCTTCGAAGCGACATCGGTAGCGTCGGTGGCTTCGCTGAAAGTCAACATGGCCTACGTAAAAGACGATCGACGATCGGCGCGATCAAAAAGGTCATAGGAATTACAGCCGAAGCGTGGTTTGGTAACCTCAAATCGCACAGCCTTCATCCTCATCACGTTAAATATAAAGAACGCCTTCAAGAGTGCAAAATGGGATGACATTCTGAACGCACTGTAACACCAGTTCAAGATAAAAAAGGAGTCCATGGTTGACGATTATCTAGATACAAGACGTCGCGGCCACAGTAGTGTCGGTGTTGAATAGGACGAACGGCTAGTCCAGTCGACAATTGACGCCGTCACGACCTGACTTGAGAAACACCAGCAGAGACTAGCTAAGCATAAAACAAAGATGGTTGTGCTCATACGACAGAAGTGGTTTCCGAAACCATTTAATGTAAACATAGGCGAGACAACACTGACATCAACAAGAGCGCTGCGCTACCTGGAAGTAATGATAGATGAAAAGCTATCCTTTCGGGAGCACCATGAAAGCGCATGCACCAAGGCTAACAAAACGGTATCCAGCCTATCAAGAATCATGACCAACACAATGGGCCCTCGAACTCAAAAGACTTCTCTTTTCTCTCTTAGGCTTAGTCCACTCAATCCTGCTCTATGGAGCGGAAATATGGGCGGATATCCTGAAACAAAAGACCTACCGGCGTAAGATAGCGGCAGTACAACGGACGTACAACGACTATAGCAGGGGCTCCACATATCGATCTTCTAGCATTTTCAAAACTTTACCACCTAAAACTGGAGACGACAACACAAACAAGCCCAGAGCAAAAATAAAGGCAAAAACGCAGAGAGAATGGGAAGACAGGTGGAAGACCTACAATAAGGATAGATGGACAGCTCCTCTGATCCCAAACATCAAAACCTAGACAGACCGAAAACACTGTTACATGGAATTCTTCCTGACACAGCTGTTAACGGGCCACGGCTCGTTTATCGCCTACCTCTTCAAAATGGGCTTACACCACCCTCCGATGTGCAAGTACTACTGACAAAACCAACGACGCCAAGCACACGTTTTTTGAGTACGACCGCTGAAGAGACTACAGAGCCAACACCGTAGCAACCATAGGCAAGGCTCTCAACCCATCGAGTCTAGTAAACTATATGGTACAGCGAGAAGAAAACTGGAAATAAACCGCAGCCTACGTGCAATGCCTTCTCAAAGAAAAAATCTCAGAGGGACCTGTAAGGCAACAGAGAAACGTCGAATGACGCAACACGGACTGGGATGAAGTAATGCTAACGCGGTTCGGGCCCAGTCTTCCCTGCACTAAGCGCGGGGAATACGGGGGGGGGGGGGGGGGTTAGTGGTGGAAATCACACACTGCCAAAAATTATTATCTTTCAGTGTTTTTAAAGATTCATGCCTAGTTTAAAAAAAAACACCCATCCGTTTTTCTGTCCGTAAGTTAGTCACAAGAATTTTTAGATATAAATATTTTTACCATTTAGATCTTCTATCTTAGGCTTTTCATCTTCACTGCTAATTTCAACAACTTCTGGAGGTTCTTCTTTTATTTCTACTTCATCTGAAGAATCATTTTTTTCTATATTAGTAGACTGTTCTGCAGGCACTGAAAATAAAAATACATGTTGAATAAGTACTTTTTAATAAAACTATTTAAAAATGTCTACTACTTTAACGTAATGAAATAATGGCAGTTTCTGTTAAAGTAAATATTGCAAATGATGTTTAAAACTTGTGAAATGTAAGTTTGTTTGTTACACTTTCATGCGAAAAATAATTAAGCGATCATCATGAAACTTTGTACACATATTTTTGCAGATGTTAAAAGTAACAAAAAATAGGATACTTTTTTTTTGGTTGCGATAATCGACATCCACGCGGGCGAAACCGCAGGCAGAAGCTAGTTCTTTTACATTTTTTAAAACAATATAAGAAATCACAAGTATAATTCATACATACACTTAATATTGTCTTGTTGCAATTGTGCTCTTATAGCCCTCGCTCTGGCTTGTAGTTCAAGTAATTCCAGCACAGTTAGACCTGCTCTTGATGCTTTTGATCTATCCTCAATTTCCCCTCTATCTTTATCACTGCTGTTACTGTCCTTGCGTTTGTGTTTTACTTTTGATTTGTGTCTTTTATGTTTGTGCTAAGTAAAAGTAAACTGTGTTATAAATAACTGTTTATAACAAATAGGGCAGTAAGAGATTTATTTTAAGTTTTCATTAAGACATCATATCCACAAAAAAAAATTGTTTAATTACTTATTTATTTATTTTTTTACGAAAAATTACAAATTTTAGTTTATTTACACATTAATGTAATTGAATTGCAAATGTAACAAATTGTATTAATAATAATACCTTTTTGTTTTTTGTGCAGGGCTGGCTTAAAATTTCATCATCAGACGATATGCTGTCAAGGGAAATTGTCTCCATTTGTTCTGAAGCAGAAGACTCTGTATCGCTCGGTGGTTCTGCTCCATCTAATATTGCACATAGACGCTTTGAGCTAATTCCTAAAAGCTGAAATTATAATAATTTTGACATTATAACTTTTGATCCTAACATTTAATTATCATTGTCTCATTTATAGAATTGCATTAAATAGAAAAGGTCACTAATTAATGTAAGTAACATCTTCTTTTCATCCATATTATAAATTACTTATAATCAACAACAACATGCTAAGATGCATTTGTATTTTTCCAAAAAATTTTACTCAAATGCTAGGAAGGAATATAAAGTTTCTTCTAGACGTATCAAGTAACTGCCCATGGTTTAAGATTTGGCTGCAAAATAGTGCTCTCAAATCTGTGTCTCTCAGGCAATAACAGCTAGCAACCGTTATTTGTGGCCAGATTTTGTTAGGCAACCGTATATTATAATGAACAGAAAAAAATTAGCTTTAATTTGATATAATAAAATAAATGTATGTCATGAAAGCATAAATGTGTTAAAATCACACCTGTTTACACCTGACTGCAAAGAGGTGCGGTCAAGTGCCCAATGGCAACCTTGGCTTTTCAAAGTCTTTATATATATTGCTGTGAAGTGGATGGTATTTTCTTTTTTTTTTTTACTATACGTCCACAGGCTTTATTTGTCCATGCCTTTTTTTATTTACATTTTTAGATTGTTATTATTATTATGTTTCATGCATACTTATTTAGACAGATAGTATTTTATTTAAAAAAAAAAAAAAACAAGTGAATTAAATTTTATTCTGAAAAACAATTAATAATAAATAAATATAAAAAAGCAACCACTTTTTGATAGGCAACCCAGTAAATTTGTATTCTCTTAATCATAAATGTATAAAAAAATAGGTTTTTAGCAAGCACTCGATGAGAGCACTATTTTGCAGCCGGATCTCGTACTACCAGATTCGAAAAAATCATAGACTCGGTGCTGGTATTAACTATTAAAAGTACAATAGCTTGCTAGCTTTAATCATAAAAAATAAAAATAAAATTAGATGATAACTTACTTCCTCAGTACATAGCTCTTGTAAGTCATCTATTGAAATGTGTTGAACGCAATCTGGCGCCATAGCCTTTAATTCTTTAGGTCTTATTACAGAAAACACTTGGTGCATCAACTCCACTCTATCGTGAATGTAATATGCTAGATCATGTTCTTCATTGTCTTTTAGTCGAGTTGAGGATGTTTCTGGCATCTCCCGTTTTATTTTATGATTTTTAATTCGTTGCATTTTATTTTTTTGTACCTATATTATTTAATAGATTGAATCAGTATTGACATCGAGTGTAATATATGTAAATATCACGAAATTATAATTAACTATCGTATACTTTTTGATTAGTGTATTATTAATACATAATTTTATTTTAATACAGTATTGTTTTTTTTATATTTAACCCGAAAAACCAAAGAGTATGCCATACAAATTAATAATTAATATTATATACTTATATAGTAAATTACAACAACTCGAGAAAAAAGATTAAAAGATAAAGATAATGATGTCAGTCAATACAAATGTCAAAGAGTATATAATACAAATGTCAATTATGAATTACGGTTTTTCTTTTAACAATTCGAGCTAACTCGAGTTGTGCTAAGTTCGAGTTAATCGAGTTGAAATCTCCCATACTCGTGTTTGGGCTGGCACTTGGCAGTAAATGAACAAATTAAGAGAAAGAGCTATTCGTTCGTACCACGGTTCGTACCTACTACGTATCATACGTTGTACCTATATTATAAAGTTAGATTAATATTGTGAAGACTGTGTATACACCAAAGTAGTTTTGTTGTTAAATATAGGTAATTACGATATACTCAGTTTCTTCCTGCTAACTCGAGTTGTCTACTCCGACTTACCTGAATTTCAACTCGAGTCGTGTTTTTTCCGAGTTGGCACATATATATTTTTTTTGTAACAATTATAATTGAGCAGACCTTGCGTAGGGGGAAATTGCTCACGTGAATGAATAGGCGTGTTGGTTGTTCAGTGTGGGTAGCATTGTAACACTGAATAGTTTAGTGGGGATCGGAGGAGGAGCCGCTCGGGGCCTTATAAAAGGACGGGCTCGGTAGAATCATTCCCCACTCTACTCTCGTTCTGACGCCCGACTTGTGCGGACGTCTTACACGAGTTTATATATATATATATATAATCCCATACGATCCGACCGCATCACTTTGATGCTGTTGTCGTTTATAAGCCGTTCTCCTCGGATTCTATTCGTAATACGATTAGTGTGGACAACTGTGCAGCACAGTGCAGTGACAGTGCACCCGGACTAAGTGTTCTGAGGTAGTGTTTGTGTTAGTGATCACGCGCCCGGCCCCTTCCCGGTGCCGGAAGGATACTCACCCGACCTGTAAGTAATACACTAGGTACACATACATCTCGCGACACGTAGGCACACACTCCCTGCTGCCAGGCAGGGAGGTCCCCCTGCTTCGTCGCTCAGCGACATGGACCCCTTCGAAGGGATTACTGTGAAGGACCTCATCGAGGCCCTTCGAGCCACCATGCCCGAAGCGCTTAAGCGCGTCGAGAGCTTCTTCGTGGCGCGCGCCGCTGCCGGCGCCGCCCATCCGACCCCCGCGGCAGGCCCTAGCGAGCCCGCAAGCCAGACCATGGAGGTCGAGTCCGCCTCCGAGCACTCGGAATCGGAGGCCGAGTCCGAGACAGACCGGGAGACCGTAACAGGCTCCGAATACGACAGTGATGAAACTGTCACCACAGCTCGTTCGTCATCGAACAAGGACAATGACGGGTTCAAGCCCGTCGTTCATAAGAAAAGTAAGGCCAAGGACCCTTCCAAGTCCCCGCCCCCGACCAAAAAGCGTCTCGCGCCTACGGCGCGAAGGAGTTGCATTGCTCCACCCCCCGCGGTACTCGATTCCCCCGCGTCGCCCGACCCCCCCGCGGCCTCCGTGCCGACTCTCGCTACTCCCCTGTCCCCCGCGGCACAGCAGAGCACGCCCCCGACCCCCGCGGCCGATTCTCAGCCGCGCGTAAAAGCTCCGCCGCCTGTTTTCATACAGGATAAAACCTGTTGGGACCGCGTTTCCCGGCTTCTGTCCGAAAAGCGCATCCACTTCACCCACGCGCGATCGACTGCGCAGGGTATCAGGGTCCTAGTACAGGACTCGACAACCCACCGCCGGCTAACGGCGTTTCTTCGTCTGGAAGGCATCAGCTTCCACACCTATGCTCTGGAAGAAGAGAAACAACTTCGAGTTGTAATCCGTGGGGTCCCGAAAGAGATCCCGGTCTCCTCCATCACGGAGGACCTGAAACACCAAAATCTGCCGGTTCACGAGGTACACAGAATGTACCATCCACGTACGAAACTCCCGTACGACCTCGTCCTAGTCGTACTAGACCTTTCGCCCGAAGGAAAGGGCATTTTCGCCATAACGAAAGTCTGCCAGCTCTCTGGCATTCAAGTCGAGGTTCCAAAGAACCGAGGAGCCCCGGGGCAGTGCCATCGCTGCCAGCTTTACGGGCACTCGGCCCGTCATTGTCATGCCAAGCCGCGATGCGTTAAATGCACCGGCGACCACGGCACATCCGACTGCCCTCGCAAAACACGCGACCCGGAGATCCCGCCGAGCTGTGTGCTTTGCAATACACAGGGCCACCCCGCGAACTATCGCGGATGTTCTAAAGCCCCCAAACGGAGCTCTAAAAAAGCTCAGTCAAGCCGGTCCGCTTCAAGGCCCAGGCAACAACCCGCGCAGGCGGCCAAGGAGGCCCCCAAGGCCCCTACCAATGCCCCTCAGTCCGCTCAACAGCCCCAGCCCTCTCAGCCTCTCAGCCCAGGCCCCCAGCGTGGCCCCTCAGGCCAACCGGCTAGGCGCCTGGGCAAAGCCACTGCCGATGGTTCGTAAACCCACGGCAAAGAGCGCGCCTAAGGCGCCCGCTCCACCTCAGCCCCAACCCGGCTCTGTCTCCGCTTCCGAGCTTTCGACATTCCTTAACGGAATGATGGAATTTATTTCTGGGTTTAAGACCCTCGTCGAGCGCAATACAGGCGCAATCCACTCCTAAACAGTCCCAATGGCTAGCAACAGTAGGAATAAACCTCACTCGCTAAGCGTCGTTACGTTCAACGCAAACGGCCTTATCAAACAAATTGACGAGATCCGCCTCTTTTTACGCGATCACCCGGTCGATGTCATGCTGGTGCAGGAGACCCTCCTTAAGCCGAGTCACAGAAACCCTAATATTCAAAACTATCGAATTATTCGAAACGACAGGGCCACCGCTCGCGGAGGTGGCACTGTAATCTATTATAAAAGGTCACTGCACTGCGTGCCACTCGATCCCCCTCCGCTCGAGGGCATCGAAGCGTCGATGTGTCAGGTCAGTCTAACGGGCCATCAGCCAATCACGATCGCCTCAGTCTACCTCTCTCCTGATAAACCGTTAGTAGAGAGCGACGTGAGGTCACTGCTCGCTATGAGCAACTCGGTCATCCTCGCCGGTGATCTTAACGCTAAACACCCCCATTGGAACTCTCGGGTCTCCAATAGGCATGGTATTCAATTAGATCTGATGACCTCACTTCCCTCTCTAGGTTTTGACGTCATTGCTCCCGCGACCCCTACTCGGTTTGAAGTTAGGATGACAAATGACATATCTGACGTGCTCGACATAGCGATTTTGAAAGGCGTAACACTCGTGTTACGTTCTATCGAGACGCTACCAGAGCTAGACTCCGACCATAGGCCAGTTTTAATTCAGTTAGGACCGGACCCCCAGCTTGCCCTCCCTACTAAAGTCGTCACCGACTGGAGGAGACTCGACGAGCTTCTACAGACGGTCGACGCACCCACGCTGAGCGATATACCTGACAGTATCGACACCGTCGAGGCCGCCGAGACGGCCGCGAACGGTCTCACTAGTCACATTAAATCACTCATTAACGAGTGCTCCCGAGAGGTTCCAATCCGCCCTCACGAGCGAATGGACCTACCGGACGACCTCAAAGCACTCATCAGACGTAAAAACGCCGCGATTAGAGCCCATGACAGATATCCGACTGACGCTAACCGCAGGCTGCGCTGGGCTCTACTGAGGGAGGTTAAAGCACGCTTTGCCGAACTCAGGGAGGACAGAGACAGCAAACGCTTCGGAGAGCTCGCGCCATCGCACGTCGCGTACTGGGCGCTGGCGAGGGCCCTCCGGAGAGGCGCTACAGACCCGATACCTCCACTAGTGAGACCGAACTTACCACCCGCGCTAGACGATCTCGATAAGGCCGAGTGCCTTGCCGACAGCTTGGAGAGTCAATGCTCCCCTAGCTCACAGCCCGTGGACCCCGAGCACCTCCTCAAGGTCGACTCGGAAGTCGACCGGCTGGCGGCCTCTCCACCGACCGGCGACCCCCTCTCACCGACCACGGTCGAGGAGGTCGAATCGATTATAAAGTCCCTACACGCTAAAAAGGCCCCCGGCCCCGACCTCATTTCAAATAAGGCTATAAAACGCCTCCCCCATCAACTAGTATTACTACTAGTGATGATATTCAACGCCCTACTCGCCGGCTGCTCCTTCCCCGATCAGTGGAAAGAGGCAACAGTCATAGGCATTCGAAAGGTCGGTAAACCCGGCAACCTCCCTACTAGTTATAGACCGATCAGCCTTCTCAACGCTCTCGGTAAAATTTACGAGAGAATCATACTCGCCCGCCTCAAAGCTATCGTAGAGGCCAACTCTATCCTCATAAACGAGCAGTTCGGCTTTCGAGCCGGACACTCTTGTGTTCATCAAGTGCACCGCATAACGGAGCATATACTGGCAGGATTTTCATATTCAAAGACCCGCGGCAAAGGAGCCCTATTTTTCGATGTCGCTAAGGCCTTCGATAAGGTCTGGCATAACGGCCTGATTTATAAACTAAACAAACTCGGACTGCCAGTCAGACTAGTACTCCTGATTCGAGACTATCTGTCAAACCGCACCTTCAGATACAGAGTCGAAGGTACTCTATCCTCCCCGCGCACCCTCCGTGCCGGAGTCCCTCAAGGCTCATGCCTCTCTCCGTTATTGTACTCACTGTACACTAACGACATTCCGATACAATTCGCCGAGCGAAAATCAGTCAAAATTGCCCTTTTCGCAGATGACACTGCACTATTCACATCCTCCGACCGTCCGGAATTAATCTCGAGTCGACTACAATCCGACATTACAGACGCACTAAGCGACTGGTTTCGGACGTGGCGAATCGAAATAAACCCGGACAAGAGCACCGCCGTGTTTTTCGTCAAGGTAATGAAATACCGAGGCCGACCGGACGAGATTACTCTCCACGGTACTCCTATCAAATGGTCCGATCAAGTTACCTATCTAGGGGTCACTCTCGATAAACGACTCACGTTTAAAAAACACATTAAACGTGTCCGTAACAAGGCCGCCTTCGTGCTGAGCCGACTCTATTACATGATCAACGGCAAAAGTAAAATGTCTCTTAGAAATAAGACGACACTATATAAAACCTGTGTTAGACCTATACTAACATACGGTTGCCCAGTTTTCGCCCGGTGCGAGCCCGGGCTCCTTCAGAAGCTCCAGGTCATACAAAATAGATTCTTACGGAGGGCCACGGCTTCCCCGTGGTACATTCGTAATATAGATCTCCATAGGGATTTTGAAATCGATTCGATCGCCAAGCATATTAAATCGATCGCCGCTAACTATTTCGAGAAAGCGCGCAACCATCCGAACCCCCTTATAGCCCAGTCATGCGTCTACAATACACTACGCGGTAATTTGAAAAACCGCTGTAGACGCCCCCTTCACGTGCTCACCGACCCAGACGACCCGATTACGCTAGCCAACCCCCCCCCCCGATAGGTACAGTACACAACCGCACCACACACCACACTACTCACCTACACCGTCTCCGCCGACGGAGACGAAGTAATAGGGTTCAACGGCTCGTACGCGCCTAGGCGCGTAGAGCAGTAGTCCGTTCACCTCAGCGCTCCGCATAGCGCCGCCATGCCGGCCAACCGACGCGTATAGTACTTCAGAGCCGCCCATAAGGAGGCTCTACTTTCTAGGCTGGACCTTAAAGTGTCCGCCCCCCCCGCCCGGTGTCGCTGTAAAGGCCAGTAAGGCCAACAGCATAAGTCCTTCCGAAAAAAAAAAAAAAAAAAAAAAAAAAAAAGAATCATTCCTTTTTCTCGTCTCTTCGGTGCAGGGTGCGAATTGTTGGGTGAGTCATTTTAATTATTATGTAGAAGCTTGTGTATGCCACTCAGTAGGTAGTGTAGATGTAAAATTCATTCTTATCTAGTGTGTTTATTTAAAAAATTGTGTTTCTCTATAAACCAATGGTTAGGTTGTGTCCTTGTCTTGTGGGCCATTTCCATGTCAACACAGAAACAACTGGGGGTTGACTACGGGAAGGCTCACCGGATGGTGTGTCCTTCCAGGGTCCGGGTAGGCGTACGGAGCGGTCGACACTAACTCTTCCCACGTGGCGACTTCTGCGGGTGAACCTCGGACCCCAACAACAGGCTTTTTTCTTGATATCTACGAGAAGGAAGCAGGGGGGCAGGGAAGCCCATCCCTACAACCGTTCTACGGCGAGAGACGTCGAGCGTCGGACGGGATACGCCATCCACGTGTCCCGGCGCGCACATCATTCCCGTCACCTGGCGTCCGAGGCGGAGACCAGCTTGGGGGCATCCATGCTCCACGTGCCAATAGCTAAGTGCCCGTCCGGTTAACCTCTAGACCTGAACCAGGAATAGTTATTGAACCACGTAGCTCGTGATCTTTTAAAAATTAATAATAAACATTGTTATTGATAAATTTCTAACATTTTTGTAACTTGCCTACCTACATATATCACTATGAAAATAAATGTTGTAGTTTTGTTCATTTAATATTTTTTTATTTATTTCTCTCTTTTACTTAAATATCTCTTTATTGTTCGTCGATATAATATAAATATTATACCGCGACATTTTTAATCAAATAATTTGAGCGCGTTTGACCTCTATCTTGTCTGATAGTAAACAAAGATGAAGTCTAAGGTGGAGCACGCAAACTCAAATAGTGCCTGTTTACTCTTGCCTTAAAAATTCCTAAATTGTACGTATCGGGAAACAGTGACGCAGGAAGAGAATTCCATTCCTTTGCAGTTCTAATAATGAATGTCGAATGCAGCGGCTTGGCACTTAAAGAAAATTGCACTAAGAGATACGATTCGTATACAACAAATAATAATCCAATATTACCAACCTAATATGTCGAGGAAGAAATAATTTCCGTAAAACGGGGTGAATAGGTACGAATACTATGGGTACGTTCGCGCGCCCTCTTCTAATTGATAATTCATCACTTTTATAGGAGCGCATGTGTACTTCATACTTTTTTATCTATGCATTCCACAGACCACATGCGCGGAAATGATACTTCTTTAATCAAAAACTGAATTTAACTGTCGAATTATTGGTAAAATAATTTATACAAATTTGGAAGTTCTTATATAATTAGCCTTGAATGGTCTTGAATATAATTATAACTTAAATAAATTCAACGTGTTATTTAAGCAAAAGTATTTGAATTTCAAAGTTATAAAAAATAGTTTAATGTTGTTATGTTGTTATTTCAATCAGTGATACCACCATTACCATTTGATTTAAATTTAAATTTTTATGTTTGTTGTTGTGGTAAACGGTATTTATTATTTTAAATAAGAAAGTAGAAGGGGTAAGAAGTGTCAAGCCGCTGGTCGAATGTCTAAGAAGGAATGTCGACCACGTATGGATGAAATCCCCGTCCACGTCGTGTCGTCCGATGGTGGAATGGTGCTGGGGGAATTAATTCGTGCAATTCCTGTGCACACTCACCGAAATGCGAATGCGAATCGAGGCTCTGGAGCCATCTTGAAGCAAACATCTCATCGCCAATGAATTTCCTGGCACGCCTGTCGATAGATTCAAGGGCTTCGAGCTGATACCGGGCGGAACTATCCCACAGATGGCAACAGTACTCCATGCAGGAGCGGACTTGAGCTGTATAAAGACTTAACAGCTGGTCCGGTGTGAAATAATGACGGACCTTGGAGAGGATGCCCAGTTTTTTTGAAGCAGTCTTAGCCCTGGATTCGATGTAGTTTCCAAAATTGAGTTTGGACGATAAATCTATACCGAGAAGTTCAAGATGGTTAGTGACTGGAACAGGTACATTTCGGAAAGTGGGAGCCAGGTTAAACGGGCTCTTTTTAGCGGTGAAGAGACACGCCTGGGTTATAGAAGCATTGAATCTCACTAGATTGGCATCACCCCAATCGGAGGCAGCCTGAAGAGTAAGATTGGCACGGTTGACCATTGCTTCTCTAAGATCGTTCACTTCTGTTTGACTCGTTCTTGCACTGGAGAAGTATCTCTCCGCGACAGTGCTGTCATCTGCGTACCCAAAGATACCGGGTTTAAGCAGATCGTTTATGTGAAGCAGGAATAGTGTTGCGGAGAGAACAGATCCTTGGGGTACCCCGGCATTGATTTTCATTAGGTCAGACGAGCAGCCATCAACAACTACACGAATTGACCGTTCCCTCAAGAAATCAGAGATCCAAGTTCATAGACTAGTGGGAATACCATAAGCAGGAAGCTTCGCTATAAGACCATCGTGCCAGACCCTGTCGAATGCCTTCGAAATGTCAAGTGAGACAGCAAGGGCCTCACCATATTTATCGAGGGCTTCCCCCCAGAGATGTGTAGCGTACACGAGAAGATCCCCAGTAGAGCGGCGTTTGCGAAATCCGTATTGCCGATCGCTGAGGAGATCATTATCTTCCAGGTATGCCAGAAGGCGATTGTTGACAGTACGCTCCATTACCTTGCATAGGATGGAGGTGATCGTGATTGGGCGGTAATTCGCAGGGTCAGTACGACTTCCCTTCTTGGGTACGGGTTGTACGTTCGCGAGCTTCCATGCCTTCGGAATAATCCCAGATCGAAAAGAAAGACGATACAGACGTGTCAGGACTGGAGACCATTCGGCTGCGCAATTTCTCAATACAATAGCAGGAATACCATCAGGACCACTGGCTTTGTTCACGTCCAGATTGCGTAGTGTTTTGAGAACCTCCGTTTGGTAAATGTGAATTACAGGCATTTTGCATCCACAAGGAGGTAACTGAGGTGGAATTTTACTACCAGCATCAAGACGAGAATTTTCGGCAAATAGAGAGGCAAATAAATTTGCCTTATCCACAGCCGTGTGTGCCAGTGTTCCGTCAGGTTTCTGCAGGGGAGGAAGTGAGGAGCGACAAAAGTTTGCTTCAACACACTTCGTCAGGGACCAGAAAGCCTTACTGCCCGATGGGTACGAAGTGAGTTTAGTTCCCACTCGGCCTATGTGGTTGAAGCGCGCTTTTTCGAGCACTTTTTTGTAGGACTTAGCCGCTGAGTTAAAGGCTTTCTTCTTTTTTCACGTATCCGGAGCTTTGCGATTTCTGGCTTCTAACCAAGCGTGGTATGCTGAATGTTTTTCAGCCTCAGCTTTCGAGCAGACAGCATTGAACCAAGGTTGAGCTCTAATGCCAGACGGCCGGTCGGAGAATGGGATATAAAATTCCATCGCCTGTTTAATAACTTCAACAACAGCGTTAGCGCAGCTCGACGGATCGCCTGAAGAAAAGCAGACTAGCAGCCAAGGGTAAGATGCTAGGAAATGTCGCATCTCATCCCAATCCGCTGATATACAAAGACATATAAAGTTAGACTAATATTATATTGTGAAGACTGCGTATACACCAAAGTAGTTTTGTTGTTAAATATGGGTAATTACTATATACTCAGTTTCTTCCTGCTAACTCGAGTACTCCGACTTACCTGAATTTCAACTCAAGTCGTGTTTTTTCCGAGTTGGCACATCCTTATATTCTTGCCACTAGAGATAAGAAGAGGCAAAAGATTTAAGCTGTATTCACCATCATCATATCAGCCGTTGGATGTCCACTGTTGAACGTAGGCCTCCCACATCGAAATCCAGAATGACTAGTTCAAAGCAGCCTGCATCCAACGGCTTCCGGCGACACTCTTTAAGTCGTCTGCCCATCTCGTGGACGGCCATCCGATGCTACGCTTGCCGGTGCATTGGTCGAAGACTATCAACTTCAGGCACTGAGGTATGTCAGATTAAAAGACGTTTTTTAACTATCCGAACGCTGCCCAACCTAGCTGGATTCGACGATTGACCTCTGTCTCGAAGTTGGACCTACCAAGATGGACATTTTGTCCTCGGTAGATGTACTCGTCAACAACTTCGAGAGTAGAATTTCCAACCGATATCGGAATGGGCACGACATGGACATATGACATGATTTTTGTCTTTTCCATGTTAATTTTAAGGCCCACCTTTCGGGAAACACCATCGAGGTAACTGAGCATAATAACGAGGTCCTCCAGGGATTCTACCATAAGCACGATATCTTGGCAAATCGAAGGTGAGTGATGTACTCGCCGTTTATGTTGATGCCGAATCCTTTCCATTCCAAAATCTTGAAAGAGTCTTCCAATGGTGCGGTAAATAGTTTCGGAGAGACGACATCTCCCTGTCTCACACCTCGCTGCATTGGAATCGCTCTCGTGCTATGTTCCTATACTCGAACCGACATAGTAGCGTTGTTGTACAAGCACTTCAACACTTTGATATACCGATAGTCAATGTGGCACCGCTGGAGAGACCGCAGCACCGCCCAAGTCTCAATCAAATCGAAGGATTTCTCATAGTCCACAAACGCCAAGAATAATGGCCGATTATACTCCTTTGTCTTTTGTATAATCTGCCGCAGCGTATGTATATAGTCTATGGTAGCCTTTCCGGAAACCGGCTTGTTCGGGAGGCTGGAAGTCATCAAACTTGCCCGTCACACGATTCGTAATGACACTAGATAACAGCTTAAAAACGTGGCTCAGAAGCGAAATGGGTCTCTAATTCTTCAACAAGGTGTTATCGCCCTTTTTGAAGAAGAGTACCACCACCATTCTGTTCCAGGCTTCCGGCGTTACGCCCTTGAGCAAGATGGCATTAAAAAGCCTCTGAAGGATTTTATGTGTGGTGTTGTAATACCGTCCTCGCCCGGTGCCTTATTGTTTTTAAGCTATCCCAAAGCCGTACTAATCTCTAGCTATACAACTGTCCATAAAACTTCTCGATCTCCCTCAATATCTCATCCCTGGTCCACGCTGTACCTCCACCCTCTGTTTTCAGCCTCGACAACTGGCTTTGACCAACTGACGAATACTTTGAGTTCACTTTAGAGCCCCGATTCCACTCTATCGTGTCTTTACTACGTTTTGTATTAAATCTCAAAATCTCAGAGATTTCCATATACGTTTGTTGATCCGTTCATATGCTTTAGCGTCACCAGAGAACTGCAAGTTTAACAAGCGTCGTTCCTCCATGAGACTTTGAGTTTGGCCAGAGATTTTTCGGGGGCCGCTTTTACGGCCGGGTCTGTAAAATCGGCTCCCGACTGTATGGAAAGTGTTCACCAACCTGCTGTTTATATCGTCCACTGAAACGCAATCGTCAAGACAATCAAAACATTGGATTTTGGATATGTGCGTTAGATGGTCTCGGTGTAGACTTCATCAGGCGTGACCGTTCCAGTTTAACACTGATATTCAATGTACCTCTAACCAATAGGTGATCACTCCCGGTTTTCACCTTGTGGATCACGGAGACGTCATTGAATATCTGTCGTCTGGTGGTCATGATGAAGTCTATTTCATTCTTAGTGGAACCGTCAGGACTCATCCAAGTCCACTTCCTGTGAGGCGGCTTCTGGAAGAAGGAGTTCCTCATAAGCTGTATTGCCTTAAGTCAAATTAGAGAATATTAGTGCCGGGGCGAGGTGGTGAATGCTAGCGCGACTCCATCTCGTCCCACCCAGGCGGATGACTGCTCACACGTGGGGTTTTTAGCCCGCGGGAGTCGGGCATAATCACTTCGGTGCCCCCGCGCCGGAGTGGTATCCATAATGGATTTTCCCAACGTAAAAAAAAAAAAAAGAGAATATTAGTGCTTCTTAGATTTAAATTTACGTCCACCTTTTTGGCTGTATTTTGTAATATAGTATACAGATTTTAATTTTTTCTTTCGAATACTCCATATATTTCGATGTTAAATCGGCGAGACCACTATTGTTTTCGACATTTATGTATTCAAATTTAGACCTAGTTGTTCGAATTCCATCATTCGACTAGAAATTAATCTTGACCTCCGCTTTGCAATGCATTAATCGGGTATTAAGATCTTCAAATTAGGTGTTAAAAAAGTTCAAACTTTCCTTTACACTTATAAATTCACGTCCTAAGCTTTTTTTTCATTTTCAAGAGCTAACATAAAAGATGTGAATGTTCTTTGATTTTATGTAGGTTTTGAAAACTCCACCAGTGCTCGTTATGTATGTTGTAAATCCCAACACGTGTAAATATGGATTCATCGCTACACAAGATATTGCTGTGTGGATGTCCCTGCAGCCAGCGACAAAACTCCATCCGTGGTCCAGGGTCTGGCGCATGCAACACTTGCACGCGGGTCAAGTGGTATGGATGCATACTCAACGAATTCAGCAGCTTCCACACCGCATATTGGCTTACGCCAAATCTTCGTGCGGCTTGCCGAGTGCTTCTTCTTGGGTGACGTTCGAAGAATTCTAATACCGCGTTTTCCGTACTATTGGGTAAAGTGGCCGGTCTTTGCCTCTACCGTGACTGTATGTACTGTCCACGGTCGAGCAATCTTTGACAAGTATTTAAAATCAAGGTAGTGCTGGGAATTTTTGGATCCAGAATACCGTGTCGGCGAAGAGATTGCAAATGTTGTGGTTCCGCATACATTCGCCTTGCACCATCTAAGCTTTCACCAGACAGTATGTAACACCGTACCATTGCTAAATACTCAACTTTATCGTATTCGGGCATGTTTATCGTTTACGATATCACGGATGTAAACAATGCCAATAGATCATGCGACGTCACAGTAAGCATAATCGCATGAGACTAACCACTCCACTGCCCGTGTCAACTAATAGTTGACAAGAGTTTACAAACTAACCGCAACAACCGCAAGCGCCCGAGTCATGGTCGCCATGGCTATATTGCCCATGTTAACTTTTTTCGACACGAGCATTAGTACGCGAAGTGCACCTGTCAACTACAGGTCGATTAACGTATATTACATTATCGGATGAAGGATGACAAGTATCGATAATTGTTTGTTGAGTGACGTCGAAAAAAAAAAGCCCATTCGCCATTCACTACCGACATTTATCCCCTGTAATATATAATAGAATATATTTTATTATTATATTATTATATATATATAATAATATATATATATATATATATATATATATATATATATATATATATATATATATATATATATTATATTATATATATATATAATATATATATATAGTTATATAGATATTATATATATATATCTTTATCTGAATACCTAAAAAAAAAGGTCATCCGACATCCCGTATCGACATTTTCCTCACTACCCTATCCAAATACGTAAAAAAAGGTCATCCGACATCCAATATCGATATTTACCTCAGTACCCTATCCGAATACCTAAAAAAAAAAGGTCGT
The DNA here is from genome assembly GCA_036937285.1 of Euphydryas editha. NCBI lineage: Eukaryota > Metazoa > Arthropoda > Insecta > Lepidoptera > Nymphalidae > Euphydryas > Euphydryas editha. The sequence goes on along the minus strand of JAUPFZ010000011.1, from coordinate 11,597,576 downwards.
CGCTTCTTCTTCTCAAACTTATTAGTCAATAATAATCGGCTGACACATACACATAATTATCGAATCACAATTATCGGATCCAAAAACAATTATCGATAATTATCGGATCAAACAAAATTATCTATAATTATCGGATGAATACTTATTGATAGTTATCGATAATTATCGAATGAAAAATTATCGATAATTATCGGATCATAATTTTCGAATAACACTTATCGATAACTATCGATAATTTTATTATCGAATGAAAAATAATCGAGTAGTTATGAATTATCGATAATTATCGCACACCCCTAGGTCTCAGGATATATTAGACCGGACTCAGACATCCGGAATGCCTCTCTGAATTTATAATCTGCATTCCGGGCTTTCTGAATGAATAATTCCATACAATTTTACTATTCTCCACACACATTCTGATTTTTTCAGATTATGAATTTCTCAGATCGATCTGAATTCCGGTTCTGAATATTATTAATTCATAACGCTCGCATTCCTATACATTTTAATAGACCGTCACACACATTCTGGAAATCAGATTATGAATTATTTCAGTGTTGCCAACTCGGATTTTGAAAACGGCGTAGGCCAGATCAAAAAATGCTGTTTATAAATATATAACGAGGTTAAAAATATTATTTATTAATTATTATTATTTATTAGTATATTATTTATTATTTATTTGAATTTATATGTACTTGTACGTGTGTTGTATTTATTATTTAATTATATGTATTTTACATATTATTAAAGGTATCTATTTGCTTAGTTTTTATCCCATTGCCCATCTGCCAATACAATATTTCTGTCACTCTCAGGTTGTCTGGCAGAAATTGCTATTTAGCAATAAGAAAGTACATTATTATTATTATAATAAAGGATATTATAATTTATAAATATATAATAACTATTTAAAAAAAACATTACGTCATATTATTTATTACTATATTAATTTTTATTTTTACATTATATTTATTCCACGTGAATTATATTATTTTAAATTAACAAATATTATTAATATTTTTAAGAAAATTCTATAAGCGATCGCTAAAAAGTAAATAAATTAAATTTTAAAACGCAATATTTACATAAACTTTTTAAAAACATTCCCATGGTTGGATTTTTCTATCAGTTTTGAGAATCCAGTGTAATTTATGGCCTTAAAAAAGATTTTTGATGTAATTCTTACCTTTATTGCTGTGAATTAAGGGACATTATTGTTTGAAAATATGGAGTTCTGTCAAAATTCAATATTGTACAAAAAAATTATGACCGTTGCCCGGTGCGTCTATTGTCTTTTTTAAATGAGTAACAATAATGGGTAAATTATTCCACTAGAATTATATTCTTTTAAAATAATAAATATTATTACTATTTTTAAAAAACTTCTTAAAACGATAGCCAAAAAGTAAATTTATGAAATTTTTGCAATAAATATTAATAATCTGAATTTTTAAGATATGTGTGAGGCGAGGTGACGGAATTTAAGATTATGAATTCACAGAGGCATTCCGGATGTCCGTGTCCTGCCTTAGTGTATATTACTCGTGCGCAGAAGGTTTGCCGATGACTACCCCTCCCACTGGAGATGACAAGTCCCTCGCTCGTCTGATCGGTACCGCTAGCAATGCAGCCGATATGTACGTATATTTTTTTTTGCTTTCGCTCCGAATTAATTCATTGTTGTTTTGTTAGGTTTTACTTGTGTTTTTTTGGTAAGTTATTAGTTTTCATTGTTTGGAACCATTAAATTATTATTTTACGGCTTCGTATCAATAATTCATTAAATATAAATACATAAAAATATATAATCTACGTAATAATAACAGCGTTTTTTTATTTACTATTTATAAGTAAACTTTATATTAAATTTATATTATTAGTTTGATATAAAATAGATATAATAATACCTTTATGTGACCTTTTTTTTTTCAACCCTACTGACTATCGACGCGTGACGTCATAAGTCCATCGGCAAAGTTTCTGCGCACGGATAGTACAAATGGTATTGCGCTTTCTAATAATAGTATTATAAAATTAAAAAGATACCCAAACAAACACGGCACAAAAGTCGATTTATAAAAAACTAAAATTTATCAATAATTTTTTTTTTTCTATTTATATAATTTTACTAAAACCGTGAAAGATTTAAATTTCTCGCTTTTTAATCTATTTCAGAGAGCGTTGCGCGTGCTAGTTTTATTTTTTTAACTTATTCTAAAAACATTTTTCAACACTCTCCTAGTTTTTTTTTCAGTTCTGTCGAGAGAATTTTTTTATATAATAAAAAATCGGACATTTTACATACATAAATGGCACATTCACATTACCCTCAAAATTGCGAACTTTATCTTTAAATATCTCGCGATCTAAACGGTCAAACATTATAAAATTTTAGCAATTCATAGAGAAACCTATTCTGAACCCATGAAAAAAATTATAGCCGAATCTGTCGAAAAATGGTTTCATGCTGGAACTACCTTAAGTAACGCGCGATAAGTTATGAATGTATGTAGGAGTGTATGTATATATAGGTAGACAAACAGACTGTCAGTAAAAAAAAAAAAAAATGTAAAAATGCCTGAGGCTTCTACTTCATTTACCTATCACGCTATATTTTTTTCAAAACGGTAAAAAATCATGCAGTACAGTACGGCGTCCCGAAATACAGTACAATACCATGTATGGTCTGAAAATGTGACGATCGTAGTGTGACGATTTTTGATTTTTACCCCATACGTCGATATAAAAGTTTCACTTCAAAAATATTACAGCATATTATTTATTAATTATTGTTATTTGTATATTAGCATTTTTAAGAAACTTCTAAAAACGATAGCCAAAAAGTAGAGTAAATGAAATTTTTAAACGCAATATCAGTCTGAATTTTTAAGATATGTGTGAGGCGAGGTGACGGAATTTAAGATTATGAATTCAGTTAGACATTCCTGATGTGTGAGGCCAGCCTAATTAAACCACACAAAAAGTTTCATTGACTCAATAATACTTTTTCAGAGATTCTAAGAGAATATAAAAATTCTGAATTATTATTCCACGAGTAGAGCAAAATCTCACATCTTAAAAATCCGATTTAATTTTATTTTGATAAGGCATGAGGTTTTTTCATTTTTTCAACGTACCTATAGCACCGAATATTTTCCAGCTTATCTCGACGACCATTCTGGTGTAGTGGTGCGAGTAGTTGCCTCACGCCGCGCGCTGGGGCGTTCGCGGGTCCAATTCCCCCTCGGGACAGATATTTGTATTTGTACAAATATTTGTTTCCGGTCTGGGTGAATGTCTTTGTGGGTCTGCCCACCTTGCCTCGAAGAGCACGTAAAGCCGTCGGTCTCGGTTGTTATCATAGACACCTGGTTACCTGGTTTACCTGGTTAGATCGTTACCCATTATAGGGAAATTATCCCCCAACCCGCAGTGGAGCAGCGTGGTGAATTAAGCTCCAACCCTTCTTTTTTTTTTTTTTTTTTTTTTTTTTTTATTCAGCATAAAATTATTACAATTATTCACTGAACGTCATGAGTCTACCACCAGTTCGGAAAGAAGAAGCCTCTGTCCTGAGAAGAACTGGCGAAAGAAACTCAGCGGGACTAATTTTTTTTTTTTTTTAACGTAATTTTTTTTTTTCTAATGTAAATTGAAATTAACAATAATTCTCTGTAAATTGAAATAGCCTGGTGGCGATCACATCATTCCCAAGGCGTACTATCTTCTAGAAAATCGTTTATCGAATAGTATCCTTTAGTACACAAACGTTCTTTCACAATTTTTTTAAATTTAGCAATAGAAGCTTTTTGAACGTTTTCTGGAAGCCTGTTGTATAAACGTATACATTGTCCATAAAAAGAATTACTGACTCGGCGTAAGCGAGTTACAGGCATTACAAGTTTATGTTTGTTCCTAGTATTAATGCTATGCATGTCGCAATTCCTGGGAAATTCGTGTATATTTTTATGAACATACATAACATTTTCGTACACATATTGAGAAGCAACAGTCAATATTTTTATTTCTTTAAATTTATCTCTTAATGATACTCTAGGGCCTAAACTATAAATTGCACGAATAGCTCTTTTCTGCAGGACAAAAATTGTATTAACCGTAGCTGCATTTCCCCATAATAAGATGCCATAGGACATAATACTATGAAAATAACTAAAATATACTACGCGAGCTGTATCTACGTCAGTAATAAGTCTAATTTTTTTTACCGCGAACGCTGCAGAGCTGAGCCTATTCGCTAATCCCTCAACATGGAGATCCCACTGCAGTTTCGAATCTATAATTAAACCTAGGAATTTAGTGGACTTTACCGGTTTTAACATTTCCCCTCCTAATTCTACACCATTATCAACAAGTTTAACATTAGGTGTCGTGAATTTTATTAATTTTGTTTTTTTGTTATTTAATAGTAAATTATTCGAATCAAACCAATAGACAACCTTTGAGAGAGCATCGTTTACATCGTCATACATAGGTAAATTACGTTTTACCTTAAAAATAAGTGAAGTGTCATCAGCGAACAATACTATCTCATGTTTGTCCTGTACAAAAAATGGGAGATCATTTATGTAAATAAGGAAGAGAAATGGCCCAAGAATAGAGCCTTGTGGAACCCCCATATCTAGAGGAGCCCCAGGAGATCTCTTACCATTTACATCAACCCTCTGTATTCTATTACTCAAATAGGAATTCAGGAGGTTAAGTGCCTTATTTCTAATCCCATAATGATGCAGTTTGCTTCTACATGGAGAAGAGGCCTTCGCTCAGCAGTGGCTGGTTTACAGGAATGATTAATTAATAGGTTAATAGGAAATGATTTTTTTAAATTATTAAATGAAAAAGCATAATGGTCTTATTTACATCCGTCTTATATTTTTGTGACATTTTGTTACTTCTTGTTTTCTGAATTCATCTCAAGCTTTCTCTCACATCATAATTATATTCTTTTTTTTTTTCTTGAGTTTAATCACTATCTTCTGTCTTTTCAGTACTTTTTAAACTATTTATTTGTTTTGCAGTATTTACAGCAGTACTTATTGATTCAAATATTAAATTAGCTTTTATTTTTTTCATAATTTTACTATCATGATATGGGTGAGTATGAATATTTTTTCTGAAACATAAATTTGAAAGAAACTGTTATCATTATTTATATTATTTCATGATATAGAACACTAAAAGTATATCGTGATTTCACTGGAGTTGCCATTTATTTGTTGTTTTACTAAAAGTAAAAGTAACATCCCCAAATCTAGATTTTTGTCGATTTTTTCGATTCAAGTCAGAAATTTTATCGTGGCGTCGTCTATCTCCAGCGTTTGATATATATTGTTCATCCATTCTTATATATTTTAATTGTTTTAGTAGATATATTGTTAAAACAAGTTCACTAATATCAATAATATAAACATTGATTGATTTGGTGACATTTTTTGTCTTAAAAACCAACTGATCGTTTTAAATCTAATAAATAATTTATATAACAATGGGCGCTGGATATTATATTATGTTTCCAGCGGCCACTGCAAATGACGTCCAGGGCGGGTACTACAGTTTACCATATATAGGGGCTGTATAAAGTTGTTTAAAAGCAGATGTTACTTACATAAATTATTAAAATCAGTTCAGTAGGTACTTTCAGTGTTTATCAATATGTAATCAATCAATAATACAATATGGAATAATACTTTCTAAACATGAATCAGTGAAATTTTCATTAAGTACATTAGTGAAGCTATATTCACTACATATCAGTGAATTTCAATAACAACTTGGTGAGTGCTCACTAATACACATTCAATGATCAAATCAGTGTACCTACTCTGATATTCACACAATCATTGAATAGTCACTAATTCTGTGTATATGATTCTCAAATTGATAAAAAGTAAATATTCACTTAAAATTAGTGAAATTCCACTAATTCATGTTTAGAGAGTATAGATATAGAACGTTTAGTGTATTTTCTACAATTTTATAAATATTTTTCATTTTACCTTTTAGTTATATTATCATTTAAAGTATCGATAAATGCTTGGCAATGTAACAAACGGTAGTCTATACAACGCCATCGGCGTTTACGACCTTGTAATGCCTGATGATGACTAGAATATATGTAACGATTGAGTATTAATTGTAATGAACCTCTGTTAGAAACTGTATATTGTTGTGGTATAAGTTCTGAAACAGATAAAAATATACATTACTTTATTATTATACACCTTGTATTGTATTTCTTGCAACATTGGAGTTTATTTATTTCTGTAATTTAGTCGTTTTATATAATTACACAAGCACACAAAAAAAAGGTGCTCCCGGCTCCGTACCTTTCACCAGACCTATCGAAGGTTATGTATTTCAATACGCTGAATCCGAATTTGAGGTCAGTTTTGTCAATATACCTCCAAAATTTTAAGTAGGTAAATTGCAAAAAACAGCTAATAATGCCCAAAAATCGTGAAAAAATGCAATTATCCGAACGAAACAGTTTTTTTTTTCGTACTAAATCAAGTATGTTTTTATGTTTTCCGATGCGTTGAATTCTAATCCTAAGATAGCTTGGCTCGGCACTATTCTAAATTTAAAGTAAATTGCAAAAAATTACCGAAATTCTCAAAAAATCGTAAAAATGAAATTATACAAGCAAAAAAAAAAAAAAAAAAAATTCGCGAACTAGATGATGGACAAATGCGTTGCATCTAAATTCAAATTTGATTTATCTGATAAACCCTTAAAATTTGAAGTCAATTGAAAAAACTACTTCAAATTGCTAAATAATCGTGAAAAATTGCAATTAAGCAAACGAAAACTTTCGTTTTCTATTTTCTTTCGTTGCTTCTCTCTTTAGCGTCCAGCAAAAAATTACCATCATATTGACTTTCCTTGAAATTGACTAGTCACTATATTCACCTGTTGTTCGATTTTTTTTTTCGCTTTATAATTTTTTTTACAATTTTTTGAGATTTGCTTTCATCATTCAATTTCAATCATTGTTTGCAGTTTACTCTAAATTAAGAGGGCTGACGAGCCAAACTAACTGAGAATTAGGATTTAGCGCATCGAAATACAAAAGAAACATACTCGATTTAGTACGAAAAAAAAAATCTTTTTTGTTCGCATAATTACATTTTTTCGCAATTTTTGACCATTTTTAGCTGTTTTTTGCAATTTACTCAAAACATTGGAGGTAATATACCTCCAAAATTTGACCAATCTGACCTCAAATTATGATTCTGCCATCGATGTATAAGATTCAGCGCATCGAAATACACAACCGTATAGTCGGATCGCGGAGTAGAAAGAATTTTGTACATTGACCTTTTACTACCTGTCTCTGTCACTCCCGCTTCCGTCCGTATATACATATATATATTGCGTCTTTCTTGTACAATGTACGTACGAGCAAGACGTAATATATATACAGAAGGACGCGAGAGTGACATAGAAAGGTAGTAAAAGGTCAATGTACAAAATTCTTCCTGCTCCGCGATCCGACTATAGTTAGGTCTGGTCAACGGTACAGAGCACTTTTTTTGTGGGCTTGTGGTATTAATAAAATTAATTAATATTTAAAACATAGTCAGATTCAGACCAGTGGCGGTAGCTTCATACAAGCCAAAAAGCCGGGCTTGCCCTACTTCAAATTCCGTACCGACCGAAAACATTGACTTTCATATTTAAATTTTCGCGCGCCAATTCTTTCACTTCGTTTTGTTTTTTATCTATGACTATTATAAGTAGTGTCCGAACGCGCCGCGCCCGCCGGCCGCCAAATACTACGTAGCGTTGACGGCCGTATGCATCTCGCTCACACTCATTGGCTTACAACGGGGCTTCGCCGGCGTGTATTTCTGCACCGTTCTAACCTAAGAAAAAGTGCTATGTCTATAGATATAACTACTGTGTGTTTCTATAGCAATTAGTATGGAAGAATAAGCCCGGCTTTCACTATGAAGTTAGTCACAAACTAGAGCCACAGTATTAGCGCCACGAAGTTGGTTTTTGTTTTCAAATTTCACGGTACATGTCAAAGAGTGTAAATATTTATAATGATGATATACATTTTGTTTAGTGATTGAGCGGATAACTGATACATTTTTCATTTTCGTGATTTTGATTTTAAAATGAGCTCAGATATAAATCTTATTGTTCCTTGTAAGAATTTAAAGTGTGTGAAAGTTTTAATAGGCGAGGAAAAGGTGAAATCTTTATCTTTCACGGAGAAAAAAAAAACATAGCTTCGGAATAACCTAATACACCGGATTTGTGTATTTCGCAAACAAGTAAGTCTCATAAAAGTTTAATAGATCAGTATACAAGACTCATTGGATTGTAGGTTGCTCTCATTCCAATAAATTGTATTGTTGGTGTTGCATATTTTTACGACCTTGTTTTAGAAAAACATATGCAACAACAAGATAGCGGCAAACCGGGGCCTAGTTATTTATCGAATAAAATACAAAATGATATCATTCATTCCGTAGCCTATGTAATAAAATCTCGCATCGAGTTTGAGATCAAAATTACAAAATTTGTTTCAATTATAAGGTTTAAGAATCTTTATTTATTTCTCACAAGAATATAATTCACTTACATGAGAAACATTTCATCGTTATAACAACACAATATTAATGGGCATTACATACAATTAAAATATTAAACAACTTGACGGTAATTTTATAAAAATTATCTCGTTCTAATCAACCATTACACAGCTGATTGCACAAAGTATGTGGAACTGGATGTGTCATTGAGCGTGGTATATTTGTTAGAACTTTGATTATGACATTTTATTCATAATGTAAAACTTTAGTAATTTTTTAAAAGTAATTATTGATTTAGCCTGTTTTGTATCCGTAGGTAATTTATTGTAAAGCTGAGCACCTTCATACATTATATTCTGTTTTCCGTAGTTTGTTCGTGGTGTGTGTTATAAAATATTATCAGCATTTCTGAGTCTTGTTTTCTAAATTTGCGATTTTTTCGTGAAAGTTATGTGTGTGTGTGTATGTCTTTATTAAGAATTTTTCTTACTAAAATGCATGTATTATAGGTGTAGCTTTGTCCGATGTTCATAATTTTGGTTTCTTTATAAATTTTTTTCGTTGACGTTAAAAAGTCGTAGTTAAAAAGTACTTTTATAAGTTTATTTTGTGCTATTTGTAGAACAGACAAGTTAGTTTTTGCAGCTGTGCCCCAAATTTCTATAAGGTAGTCAATGTGTGGCTTTACAAGTGAGTTATAGATGTTGTATTTCACTTTGCGCGGTAGGCATCGAGCAATGCCGCGTAATGCGCCTGTAAGAGATGTTAATTTTGTTTTAATCCTCAGTATATGTGGCTTCCATGTAACAGCTCTATCGATTATTAAGCCCAAATACTTTTCGTAATCTACTTTGTTCATTATTTGGTTGTTTATTTTTAGTGGTGCATTATCGGGAATTCTTTTGTTTTTCGCTGCAAATATTATGTAGTTCGACTTGGATACGTTAATAGTCAGTAGATTACTCAGAAACCACTTATTCAGGATATCTAGATCGTTTTGAACACAACTTAAAATAGAATCAATTGATTGACCAAAGTAGAATAATTCGGTGTCATCCGCGTATAATGAAAGCTCGCCCTTTAATCCAATTAGACTAATGCTGTTAATGTAAATTAAGAATAAAAGGGGTCCTAAAATAGAGCCTTGAGGTACGCCACATGTGATTTGTCTTGGGCTACTTTGAGTCTTTCCGATTTTAACTACCTGATAACGGTTACTAAGGTATGATCTAAAAATTCTATGTGCAGTACTCGTTATGCCAAGGTTGCTTAGTTTATTAAGTAGTATATTATGACTTACTGTGTCAAATGCCTTTTTTAAATCGATAAAGACTCCCACTGCAATTAGTTTCTTATCAATGTTCAGTTTTATTTTAGTTACTATGTCTGTTGTAGCCGAAATTGTATTAGATTTTGGTCTGAAACCGTATTGCTTATCATAAATAAAGTTTTTAGATGCCAGATATTGCTCCAAACGATTATAGATCACACGTTCAAAAATTTTTGAAAATATAGGAAGCACCGATATAGGACGGTAATTACCTGGGTCTGTTTTACATCCAGCTTTATAAATCGGGGTAACTTTGGCGAGCTTAAGGCTGTCGGGGAAAGTTCCTGTGATTAAACAATGATTTATACATTGAGTAAGTTCATTAATTATTAGATTTTTGACACATTTGATAGACTTCGTATTCACGCCATCTATTCCTGAACTGGTATTAATTTTAAGATTATCTATTATGGTACTGATTTCGTCCGTTGTTGTAGCTGAAAGTTGAGAGAGAATGTGTGTCGTAGTCACAGGTTCACAAACCAAGGCATCGCAAGGAAAGTCCGGTTTCTTAATTTTGTTTGCTAGGGATGAACCAATGTTAGAAAAAAACTCATTAAAACATTCACAAATTTTGTGTTCCTCTGTGATTTCTTCATTATTGATGACTAGCTTGGTTGGGCCAGTATTCGCTTTTATTTTGTTACGTGAAAGACTATTGATCAAGGTCCACATTTTGGCGGGTTTTTTAATACAAGCTTCAAATAATTTTAAATAATATGTGCTTTTTGTGCGTTGTATAGTTTCTGCCACCTCGTTTCTTTTTTTAATAAACTCTTCATGTTTTCCTGTGTTATTTATGTTACGTTTGTGTTCTTTCCATAAATAGTTTCTGCAGTTTATTTCATTTATTATCGTTTTATTAATCCAGTCTTGTCTAGGTGGATTTTGAATTTTATATTTTACTGTTTTGCTTCTGGCTATACTTTTTAAAAGACTTTCTTCTAATAAATTATACAAAAAGTTTGTATTATTATTTAAATTGTTTGTCATTGTTGTGTATAATGTTGTGTAGTTTATAGCTTCATAGGAAATTTTTTCTGGAGTTTTTGGTTGGTGCCTTTTTAACTCAACGTATAGTTGTTTGTGATCTGACATAGATGATTCTATAACGGCTTGGTGGAAATAGGTTTCCTTCAGATTATAGCAGACATGGTCTATGATGGTTTTAGTTGTGGGGGTCTCTCTAGTGCAATAAGATTTATCAATTTTGTTCATAATTTTATACCCACTTTGTACCGGACCCTAGTCGAAAGAAATACGAAGTGGACTGTATGATATGCGATGTGACGATGAGACGTCTGTTTCTAGGGCCGGTATCAAACGAATGCGAAGGGTGAGCTGGTTCTAGTTCGCCGTGTGTTCAGTGAGGGTGTACGTCAGTGAAACGCCAATTAATTGTTGAAGATTTTCCCGCTTGTGAGGAGCAGAGATGCTGGCTAGCTTCTATAAGCGATCTCTTCTATACTATGGTCTCTTGCTATTCTTTATCTTTACTATTCGCTGGTCGATCGAGGACTGGCATGTAGTGCCCGAAATGGCACCGCAATTTATACTTCTCTGATTGGCTGGCCAGCGATCCCTTACCTCACCCCCGGGAATTTACTTTATTTAAAAAACATACTTTTTACAATATTCGAGCTTATTTCTATACTTACTCTATTTTAACCATTCATTCTCTATTATTTTAACATACAATTAATGCGGCGTGCGCGCTAATTATCAATAAACGGGGTCGGGCCCTCGCCACGGTATTTAAATCTACCTCGTCCCCCACCGCTTGATATAAAAGCCCCCCGCGGATCCTTAATCCGCGTTAGTCTGCCACGTGCGCGCGTCGCTAATCCATCTATGAATTCTCGAATGTTATGTTGTTAAAATCTATTTTTACATGTAAATTACTATTTTTACATTATAAAATATCTATAAAATAACTTTAAATTGACAAAATATCCTTAAATCTATGCAAACTATATCTGAAAATATTCTTAAGCTAATATTAACACAATGAAATGTCCTTAATCCTATAATCCTATTTTTACATATGAATTATCACTTTTAGACTATAAAACCTATAAAATATCTACAATAACATTAATATATTAATATTAAACGACAAAATATCCTTAATCTATGAATTTCTATCTGTAAACATTAAACAATGAAGATATCCTTAATCCTATTGCTTTCTCTATTTTTCTATACAAAATTCTATATCTATCTCTCTTTATGCGAAAATATTTAAACTTTAATAAATTTACAAGTTAATAAAACAATGTTACGAAATGATATAAGTACCTCTCTAAGTACCTAACTACGCGAATGATTTCTATAAATACGGTCGATATTTTTCGACATCATTATGTTGTCTCGCTCGCACACGTGCGAGGGAGACCGTCTATCTCTATCCCTTTCGATTGTCTCTTACACATATTCTAGCGAAATAATTCTACGAAACGATGCGAAATACCTCTTTAAGGTCCTAACTATACGAGTGATTACTATAAATACGCGCGATATGGACGATAACATTATGCTATCTCGCTTACACATGTGTGAAGGAGATCGTCTGTTGCTGTCCTTCTCGGTTGTCTCGTACACACTTTCTTTTAGCACATCTTTATACATAGAGGTTGTTTTTTCTGACTCTGAAGCAAGTAAATTTATGTTGAAATCACCAAAAATAATGTTCCTTTTCATTTTATTAAGTTGGTATGAGTATTCATCAAGAAAAGTTTGGATGTTACTATCTGGTATTCTATATACGACTCCCACATTTAACGAGAAGTTTTCCACAGAGATCCACATTAGATGATTGCCATTGATGCATTTATTTTCTAGTAAAGTATGCTTAAGGTTGTCATGTGCGAAGATTGATACTCCACCACCCCTAATATTTGGCCTATAATTATAATAATGAGTATAATCTGGTATTATAAATCTTTTGGTTTCGTCTTCACTTTTGATCCATGTTTCCGTTAAAATTATGAAATGAAGAAAGTTTTTAAATGATTTTACAATACACAGCAGTTCATCAAATTTGCCCGGTGCTACAATACTTCGTACGTTGGCGTATAAAAATCTTAGTGATTTCTTAGTTGTAGTAATACAATTGTAATTTTCAGCTATCTGATAGGTATTAATATTACTAGTTGATATTTGATTTTTTCTCTTGGATACGATATGACATGTTATAGGAGTAGTTTCTTCCGAAGAGCTTAGTTTTTTGTCTGTGATGAGTTATTTGTCTGTGATACTATGATTTTTGGTACACCTCTTATATATTTTATAATTAAGCTTTCTTTACCATTTTCTGATCTAGTTTTAAGCTCTTCCTTTAATTTTTTGAGATATTCTCGCTGCTGTGGTGTTTGGTCCGAATATATCTTAATGTTATCGTGTGATGTATAATTAGTTCTATTTCTCAAAATATGTATGCTTGTTTCTTGTGATTCAAATGATAATTTTATGGCCCTTCTTTTTTTAGGATTGCACTTTCCAAGCCGTATAGTTGTCGTTGGTTCTGGGCAATCCGGGTATATTTTTCTTAATATTGTCATGACTTCGCTCTTGTCTGTTAAGCTTCTTTCTTCCTTGTGCTGAAACTGGTTCGGGAATCCCTGAAATAATAAGATTTCTTTTTCTTCTTTCTCGCTCACATATTTCTTCCATTATAGATTCCGACGAAATTATTGCAGTTGAATGGGAAGAAGTTGGCTCAGTTTTTAGTTGTTTAATTTCATATTCTACGGTTGCTAGTTTTTTTTCTGTCACAGTCCATTTATCTACCAAAGAGGACACATCTGATTTTATTTCATTTTGTTCCTTGATAATATTGTTGGTGGTGGATTTTATATTGCTCATTTGTTCTTTCATTGAAGCCACATCCTGCGACATTTTTTCCATGAACTCCTTTTGACTAGTGCCTAAAGAAGTTAACAAGGTCATCATTTGTGCTATCTGGGTCTTGATTTCGCTTACTTCCTCCTTTATAACAAGTATATGTTCATTTTCTTCAGGATGTTTCCTTTTGTTGCGAAAGGCAATCCTTTGAATATCAGAAGTCTCAGAAAGTACACCATCATCAGTTAAATCAGATTGTGAATTGGAGCGCCTCGTGCTCATGCCACTTCTAGTAGGTGAACGTAACATAATGATCCGTGTTGTTTACTCCCACTCCAGCAGTAACTACGCTCGGCAAGTATACCGCTCGAGAATATAATGCAGTAAGGATCACGTCAAGATGTATTGCACTTTAGCACTTAGGTTGCAAGCTTAAGGTTTAAATTAAGTTAATGATAATTATTAATGATAGTAAAATATTGAACGACACGTCTACTCTGTACGCTGCCCACTGCGAAATCCCCTATTAATTATAATTACTTTATCTTATTATTACGTTAAACAACCAATAAATTTTTCAAAAGTCAATCGTGCAGTTTTTGATACCTATCATAAGCTTTTTTAATGCCTCTGTAATAGCGCTTTAACTTTTCATGTGTTTTTTTTTTTTTGTTTGTTAGTTTGTGATGTAGGTTTGTAACCGAACGCGTGGGGTTTTGTCAATGCTGACATGTTTGTGATTTTCTGTCTAGTAGTAACATGCCTTCAGTGTGCTTTGTTAAAACTCGCCGACGGCAATGATTATGAAGACTGAAGAGTGAAGGGTTGCAAAATTTCATGGAATTTATAAATTGTCATGAAATTTATAAAAAAAAAATCGAATCATAAACAAAAAATGTATGTCGGGCTTGCCCTGTTCTCAAGTACTAGGCACGCCATTGATTCAGACATGTAAATCGATCCAAAACTGAGGAATACATATATAAATAATTCTTGATCCCGTACTAATTAGTAGCGACGCAATATGTTTCTTTTTTACTCACAACTGCTACTGTATCATACTAATAGATATGCGCAGGTCGTGGCAAACTTGGCGGCAGTTGCTTCGTGATTTGCGATAACGATTGTTAAAAATTAGCTTTAGCGAAATTGATGTGGATGCTCTTTTAGCAAAACATTTCTTAAAAGAAACTAAAAAAGTATAAAATCATGAAATCTTTAATAAATATTTTTAAAGGATTTTTGTCCTGTTAAGTTATCAGATGACATTAAGAAACTAATGTTAATTTATAATGGCATGGAGGGTCTTACTTAAAACAGAATAAGAAAAATAATTACCAGGAGTATCTATCTTCAGCACAACAGGATTGTTAACATTTTCTGTCTCATTAAATACATCTCTTACCATCTCAGTATTAATAGCAGTTTCATTTTCAACTGGTTCAGATGTGCTTTTTATTTGTATTAAATCATCAATACTATGTACATCACACATATTCTCAATGTTTTGACTGTGATTGTCAAATAATACTGGCATATCAGTATCGCTACTCTTGTTTTTATTGTTTTCACTAAAAAAAAATTACAAAAATAAAGTATTAATTTGCTTACTTAATATGAAAAGTAAAATATTTATATTATAATCAGTCATACTCATGGCCTTCAATTATAACATTTGTTTCAACGGGAGCTCCTTCAGTTTCAGTATTTTTTACATTATGCTGTAACAAATGAATTTATGTCAGACAGGTCAAAGCAGAAAAACCAGATTATAGAAGCTTACATATTATATCAGTCTTTCTATGTTGCAATACTAGCACATATTTGAATATGAAATCCGTAACGGCTACAAAATCCCTTAATATGTATGGCTTACAAAAAAAATATGTGTGTAATTCTTGATATGTCAATAATCTTATATCTTTAAACGAGCAATTCTTGTATATATATATATATATATATATATATATATATATATATATATATATATATAATATGAATCTCGGAAACGGCTCCAACGATTTTCACGAAATTTAGTATGCAGGGCGTTTTATCTAGCTAGGATTTATTTTTAGAAAATGTCGTTTTATCCCTTTTTTATGCAATTAAAAAATATCGTTAGAAATACGAAGATAAATTTCGCTGTCATTGATAGTTTTATAATAGCTCGGATGGGAATCGGGCGGATTCGACATCAGAAAACCCGGGTTCAAATACAGGTGTGGTTTGTTTTCAGGTGAGGTGTGTTTTCAAGTATCTTGTTTTTGTGAGAATAACTATTATTGAGAGCTCTTATTATTTTTTATTTAAATAACCACTTCCCATTATTTTACTATTATGTCGGTAAGATCGAAAATATTATTTATGTTTCATCAGTATATTATAAACTATCTAAATATAATTTAACCGAGCAAGGATCGGTCGTCCAGGTACTAATTTATAATGTGACACATTAATTTATTATTGTTCCAAGGTACTCAATATGACTTGTTTTAAAATAGATATTTATATTATCAACAACTATTCAATTTCTACAATGTAGGATGCGTTCGGTTAAGTTCTGTTATACAGGTTATACTGCAAAATATGAGACATTTCTTAGTGTTGGGCACATAGAAGTCAAGGCTTTACTACGCCCCGCTCTATTTTGATGCTTTGACTACGTACGTATACACGTGTTACATGCAATTAAACGAAAAAAGTTAATTTTGCATTGATCCTGTCTTCCTTTTGATTTTTATTTTAAAGTCATTCAAAAAGTTTTTATTTATGTTTTTGTGTATGTTTAAATTTTTTTTTAACTTTATAATCATTTTATTGAACATTTCATCAATACCATTTACTCAAATCTATTTTGGATAGTTATTCTTACTACTTTAGACTAGAATAGTTATTCTTAATAATACTTTCCTTGGTGTTTTCTATATCATACCATAACATGTAAAGAAATAAGAAAAATAATATACGTAAGAAAATGTTTTTAAATAACAATCGATTTATGTTTTTGTCATAACCTTACAAAACATCAGTCAAAAAAATAAATTCAAATAGTCTTGTAACTCATCAAAAAATAGTCTGACCATAGCCGAACACGCCTTATTAAAAATATATATCTAAATGACACAGATTTCAATTAGTGACTCTTCATTCAATAAATTATTTATTTATTTCATAGGAAGTCAACACAATGTACAATACATAATTCTATACATAGAAATATAATATTTTTTTTTGGTGGTAGGGAGTGGATATGGATTCCCCCGCCTGGCTCGCGACCACTATCATGTCAAAGCCAAACCGCAAAATATCTTCGGATGTGTTCCGGTTCAATGGCATGTAAGCCAGTTCCCTTTATCCCCACCCTATCCTTTTTCTTTGCGTGTGGCATCCCCGTCAATCTTTGATCCTGCATCGGTAGCGCGGCATTTCATGTGGCGCTGTCATGGGGTCCTGGAAGACCCGATGAAACGGTTCACCGCTGGCCGCCCGGTAAATTTGTAGGGGACCCGAACCCAGGCCATCCCACCTCGGGAGGCTGTCCCGCCACCACCGAAAAAAGCACATTGCCGGAGTGGAAGACCGGTGTGGAACTGGGTGATTGGCTAACAGGTCGGATCGGGGGCCCTTCCATCCCCCATGCCAGTGACACACTACCCTCGGTCGCCGAAATTGTCTAGTGTCTGGTGCAATCATTGCCCGCGAGACTGCCGGAGTTGCCGCACTATCCTATCTTATCCTCCTTTTTTTTAACTTTTTACACACATATGACTCGCGTCGGAAATTTACAGGTTAGTTCTACAGCGGCTCCCCTTAATTCCACATTTGATGTGGATATCTGCAACTTGTAGCAAGTCTCCGAATGGGGTAGACGCAACTTCGTCCAATTTAACCCCTTGAAGACACAAGTTTGCGCGTTTACTGCAAAGAAGACCCCCTTTACTATAGCGCCGAGTTTCCAGAACATAACCCTAAACATCAGCAAAAATATTGGGATCCTTGGCTTTGACATCACGAATGAAGTCCGATTCCGGGGTCACTTGGAGAGCAAAGCCAAACTGGCTCCAAAAAAGCTCGGAGTTCTGAACAGGGCGGGCTGGTATTTCACGTCGGGACATCGGCTTCTGCTTTATAAGGCCCAGGTGCATCCCCATGTGGAGTATTGTTCACACCTTTGGGCAGGTGCCCCTCAATATCAACTTCAACCACTTGACTCCATCCAACGCCGGCAATTCGCATTGTCGACGATCCCATACTTACCGACGGTTTAGAACCCTTAAGTATATGGAGAGACGTTGGCTCCCTGTGTGTTTTATACCGTCTGTATAATGGTGAGTGTTTTGAGGAACTCTTAGACATGGTGCCACTTTCGCGTTTTTATCACCGCACCCTTCGCCGAAGGACTAAATTTCATCCACACCACTTGGATGCCTGGTTTGCAACCAATGCGCGAGCTTCGAGCGCATTTTTGCCGCGCACATGTAAGCTGTGGAATATGTGGAACCTTCCTCCTGAGGTTTTCCCTGAACGCTATAATTTTCTGGGTTTTCAAGCGTCGTGTGTACAGACACCTTTCCTAAAGGCCGGCAACTCCCCTTATGTTGCGGATGTCCATAGGCGACGATAGCCATTTAACATCTCGCGCGTTTAATAATAAACCGAAATAAGTCAAAATTTCTTGATTTCTACTTTTTCTAATAAAATTAACTAACTCAGCTCAAAGAATAGGTAGAATCTGGTTGCCACGTGAAACACAGCAAAATGACCGCCTCCAACAAGGTAGAGGTTCAAAACTTTTACAGCGATTTCCACACATAAGTGTTTTTTTTAATTTATTTCGGTTTATTATTAATCGAGCAATCTGATGGCCCATCTGCCCGTTTGCCCGCATTGTTATAAAAAAAAAATACATTTTTAGCCAGAATTATACAATGTATATTTTCAAGTTATTTAGACAGTTACTTTATACTAATATCTTTGTATGCTGAAATGATACTTACCTTGGGCATTGATGGCAAGTAATTGACAATATTTGGTAACTTTAACTCTTCAGCTGCTGCTAAAAATGCTTGTAATCTTTCAACTTCCACTTGAGTTTGACCAGTGTAAATATATTCTAAAATATAGCATAATATTTTATGATTTATATTCTGAAACCAATTTTTCTTATTTATTTGTTATATGTATAATAAAATGTAATAGTATATAACATTATTATTACTAACACTAAAAAAAATTACAGGATGTTCACATGGTGCCGCTTGAATAATTTGCTTCAAATAAGGACTAGCTAATGCAAGAAGGTTCTTGTGAACTTTAACGAGATGACCATCTGCAACCAGTGTCATGTCCACAAACTCTTCATTCTAAAATAAACAAAATAATATTTTCATTAATGTTAACCACACAGTAATGTGATTATTTATAAATAGTAAGAAAAAAAATATGATTTTTTTTTAAATAATTAACTAAATCCCTGATGAAATCCCTGGTTTTAAGCATTTAACATTTAGTGTACGAAATCTTACTTGTTGAAGTTTCGAGAATCCGTTACAAATGTTGTTTTCATAAGAATTCCAACTTAAACAATATTTCGTATCACCCATTTTTTAATTTAAGAGAAAATTTTAATTAAAATCTAAATTTCTCAACACAAAAATAAAAGAAAATTCAATGAATTCGTAAGTACTAAATAGTTAAATACATATTCGTTTGTATATAATATAGGGATGTCCGAAAATTATCGATAATTCATAACTACTCGTTATTTTTTTATTCGATAATTATCGATAAATACGATTCGATAATTTTGATTGATTCCAAGACAATGTCTTATAGTTTTGATTCGATAATTAATATAATAAAATAATATTAATGATAATTTTTTATCCGATAATTAACGAAAATTTATTTTGATCCAATAATTACCGATAATTTTGATTCGATAAATCTCGGTATATTTCATCTGATAATTATTATAGTAATTATTTTGATAGGCAGAAGTGATAAACTTTTTTTTTGTTTCTTTTTTTAGGAATACAGATACCCTCGAGGTACACACAATGGGACGAAGTTGTGATGACCTTTTTCTTTATTTTTTTAAAATTCGGATAGGCTAGACATCGATATTGGGTCTCGACGACCGTTTTTTTCATGTGCACGTTCGATACAAAGAAGACTTCTCTTCGAGAAAACAGAAAACTCGCTTCGGAAAAACGCGTTTTGTCTAGGGAGAAGTAGATTTTTTTTTTTTATTAAAAATGAGTGCGTTTGACCTCAATCTTGTCTGATGGTAAACAACGATGAAGTCTAAGGTGAAGCACGTAAACTCAAATAATGCCTGTTCACTCTTGCCTTAACTGATTTTAAATTTTGAGCATTAGTTAATTCTAGTTTTAATAAATGCGTGGAAATGATACTTCTTTAATCAAAAACTGAATTTAACTGTCGAACTTTAGTAAATAATTGTTTGCTATTGTTCATAAAAGATAATAAACAAAATTATCTTCTTACATTTATTCACTACTTATTATTTTTATTAAAAACTGATAAATAAAAAACTATTGCGCATGTCCCATTTCCGTTTCCGCGCATGTGGTCTGTGGAATGCATAGATAAAAAAATCATATAAAATTGATGAATTATCAATTAAAAGAGGGCCCGCGAACGTACCCAATATATATTTATTTGTGTTATAATTCTCGAAACCATTTCGAGAAATAATTCCTGTTCAAATTCATGCCATTACGGTAATAAATAAATAAATATAAAATAAATAAATATTAACCAACAATCACACCACGTTAACCTAGCCCCGTGCTAAGTTCTTAAGAACTTGTGTTACAGGTACTAGGAACGGAAATAAATTTATATAAATACATATATACATAAATACACATCCATGACCCGGTGCAGACATCTATATTCGTCATACAAATTATCTGCACCTGGCGGGATTCGAACCCGCGACCGCTGCGTAAAGTGCCAGTTGCCTGACCACTCGACCAGCCGGTTGTCAGATAATAGGTCAGGTAATAAAAGAATGAACTTTTGATTAGTAGACTATGTATTTATTTTCATACTGTGATGGTTTAAGAAGTGCACGATATATACAGTATGTCATTATATAGTATGTGTTGATTCAAGTCACAAGTAGGTACATAATTTTTTACCAGTTCTTATACGAGCTAATGCATTAAACTCTCAAAATGGCCCCTTGTTGCTGGAAGCACATTGCTGTACGAAGAGCAATTTGGTTTGTAGCTCTACGCACATCCCTGGTTCACTTTTTATTTCATGCGCACATTGCCGATTTGAACAATTCGATGTTGTAATTCGGCCTCGGTGTTTACCGAGGTTCTGTAGACTTTTTTTTTCATGGCACCCCACAAAAAGTAGTCGAGAGGTGTTAAGTCAGGTGCACGCGCTGGCCAGCCCACTGGCCCTTCCCGGCCAATCCATCTGTTTGCATACTTTTCGTTTAAAAAACTTCGCACATTTCGCCCGTAATGAGCTGGACATCCATCCATCTGCAAAAACATACAACCCCGTCGCCTTGTCGCCAGTGAAACTTCTTCTAGCACAAATGGCAGTTCGTCTCTGAATAAAGTTAAAAAACGTTCGGAGTTTAATGTAGTAGGTAAAATAACTGGAACAATTAAAACGTTATCGATTAGAGTTGCCCATACATTTATTGAGAACTTATCGTAAGTCGTATTTCGAACCCCTCACCAGTCCCCTCCTTCCTACCCTTGCAATGTTGTATAACATTGTTAAAAAACTGCTGTAAGCACAAGGGTGTCTACCTGAGTGGTGACGTAAATTCTAAGAACTCTTAGCCAGCATGTTTTTTGGGTATAGGCATAGATTTTTTTTTATTTGAAAGGCAATACGGTAGAGAATAATAATAAATCATAAAATTTCCTGGTATTAGGGAGCATAATTCTGAGAAAATTAGAAATCATTGAAAAAAAAAAACAGTCATAAAAAATGATTTTCTTTTCACAAAAAGCAAAGCTAAAGTCATAATGCCATTTTTTGCGAGTTAATTGTTATTTTATCCTTACCGTCAAGTACGCGGTATAATTTTTTTTTTTATTTCAAAGTAATCGACCCACTACTTTGGAAGTTTTTTTTGTACATAGTGTCTACGTAAGATATAAAAATCTTAATTCGTCAATAAAAATTAAATTAAAATTTTTAATTTTTTTTTTTTTCAATTTTTTTGTCGATAGTTTGTATTGGTCTAGTTTCACCCCCTTTCGGGGTTTCACTTTATCACAGGACATTCTGTATATAACGACATTTAATAAAATATCGATTTATGTACGTGTTATATCGCTTTAATCGTAAATAAAAAATAAAAAAAAATTATTCAAATAGCCCCACAAGCACCTTCGAATCGTCATTTTACAAATTAAAACTTTGGTAATTATTATTTTTTATAAAAGTAAAGCTACCACCGATTCGGAATGTAGATTCTGCAGACAAGAATCGGCAAGAAACTCCACAGTTACTCTTTTTAAAATAATATATAAACTCTGTTTTAGTACCAAATTAGTAATATCTTGCATGAAATACAGCGCCACTAAGTGCACACATCTTTATCGACTAAGTATAGAATATTATCGAATCATCTAGTATCGATATGTATAGTCCGCGCGCGAGTTCCGAGGAATTATAAGGAATGTTGACGTAATGAGCTAGAGTTTTGATTTAATCGGTATTGCGTTATCGATAATGGGTACGTTCGCGGGCACTCTTCTAATTGATATTTCATCACTTTTATAGTACGCACGTACTTCATACTTTTTTTCTATGCATTCCACAGACCACATGCGCGGAAACGGAAATGGGACATGCGCAATAGTTTTTTATTTATTTAATTAAAAGTCTAAAAACGGATTTTATCGCGTTTATTCAAAATTACTGTTTAACAATTTAATTTAATTTAAATTATTTCCCGACGTTTCGGACCCTTTACAGCGTCCATGATCTCGGGGGACTGAGGTGGTGGGTGTCCGAATAATGAATCAATTGTTACATACCCCGCTTTTTATACAATTGTAAATTATTACTTTTGACCGTTCCTATTCACACAGAATGAACTTGTTGTGTCTGGAAGTCGTGCTGTGTTCTTATTTTCCTTGGGTTCAATTAATTTTAGAACTGGTTCCCAAGCTGGTGGTACGTTCCAACCATCCTCTCTATTGAAATTAGGATGTTTTTTTATTTCAATAGCCTCGCGAATCATCCTTGGTAGGAATTGGTGTTCTTTAGCGAGAATTTGTGGCTTATCAAATCTAATGTAGTGGTTGGTACCTTGTTGAGTATGTTGATACACAGCAGACTTTGTCGACCGTTG
Source organism: Euphydryas editha (assembly GCA_036937285.1). NCBI lineage: Eukaryota > Metazoa > Arthropoda > Insecta > Lepidoptera > Nymphalidae > Euphydryas > Euphydryas editha. The sequence goes on along the minus strand of JAUPFZ010000011.1, from coordinate 11,574,475 downwards.
GTGTTTAATGTCAGCTATATGTTCTTTTACGCGTGTCTCTATACTCCGTTTAGTTTGTCCTATATATGAAAGACCACATTCACAGTCTAATTTGTAGACCCCTGCATCTTGTAAAGGTATTTGGCACTTGACAGATGGTAATAATTGACTTATCTTCGTTGGCGGCTTGTAGTAAGTTTTGATTGAAGCTCGCTTCAAGGTGTAGCCAATCTTGTCAGTGACTCCTTTAACATATGGTAGTACGGCAGGCTGGCGCTCAACTGTGGCAGTCCTCTTCCTCCGGGATCTGTGACGCTGACGCGGTGCTCGGAGCTTGTTGTCTCGCAGTACCTGCTTGATGTGCTGTAGCTCTGCGTCCAGGTGTTTCTCGTCACAGATCCCGTGAGCTCTCTGAAACAGAGACAAACCAACGGCAGAGAGTTGTCTAGGATGGTGGTGAGAAGCACCGTTCAAATACTTGTTTGTGTGGGTAGATTTTCTATACACAGAATGGCTTAAACTATGATCGGGATTCCTGATTATAAGTACATCTAGGAAAGCTAGTGTGTTGTTTGCCTCTAACTCCATGGTAAATTGAATATTGTTATTTATGGAGTTAAGGTGTTCTAGGAATATGCAAGTACTGTCTGTTGGTAATATGGTGAAAGTGTCATCTACATACCTCTTGTAAAATCTAGGAGAGATGGGTGCTGTCCTTAGGGCTCGATCCTCGAAGTCCTCCATGTAGATGTCAGCCACTATGGGGGATACTGGAGAGCCCATAGTTACGCCATCCACCTGTATGTAGTATTTGTGGTTCCACAACAGGTAGCCGGTTGTAAGGCAGTGCTTGAGTATTATTGCGTATTCCTCTGGCATGTCGTTCTCCACTAGTCTCCTCCGTACAATTTCAATGCAGTCTTGTACCGGTAAGCATGTAAATAAAGACTGTACATCAAAGCTCACCATCGTTTCATTCTGAGTGAGTTGCAGGTCTTTAATCTCACTCACAAATTGGTAGGAATCCTTCACATATGCTGTTGTGTTGCCTCTGAGTGGTGACAGTACCTTCGCTACGTGCTGAGCCAGTTTGTAAGTTGGACTGTCTATCTGGCTTACAATTGGACGTAGAGGTACATTTGTTTTGTGTATTTTTGGTAAGCCATATAAGCGTGGTGATTTTGCACATGTAGGTAGTTTGACATCAATTTTTAATTTGTCGGAGTACTTCTTTATTAAGTTACTAGTTTCTTTTAATATTTTATTCGTTGGATCTTTATTAACGATTTTATACGTACTTTTATCCGACAGAAGTTGTTCTATTTTTGCATTGTAATCCGATGTGTCCATGACTACCGTAGCGTTCCCTTTATCTGCACGGAGTACTGTAATATCTGACCTCGCACGCAAGTTTTTGAGAGCAATTGATTCTTCCTTAGAGAGGTTTGGTTTCGGCAATTTACTTCGACGTAAGACGGAAGAAATGTCTTGACGTATAGCCTCTATATCCTCTTTGCGTAAGTTGTTTTTCGTCAAACAGTCCTCGACATTGCAGATTATTTCTTCGAAGGGAATTCTACGTGGTGTTAATGCAAAATTTAGGCCTTTTTCAAGTACTTTCACGGTTGTTACATCCAGAGTTTGTTTTGAAATATTTACTACTGACGTTGACGTTTTAGATGTATGTATTTGCGTATCTGTAGTCGATGCCGGTACATTCACGTTCCATTTACCGGTTTTGTTATTTGAATTTTTTGATAATTTATTATATTTTAAAATATGTCTGTTTTTACACGCAATATATTTTGATGTTTCACGCTGATTTAACGTATCTATGCAGCTTTTATAATCGAATGACGTCAGTATATTTTTTAACTCAATGGATGCCTTCTCTATAGCTGTATTAACTTTGAAGAGGTTGTAACGGTTTTCACGGATGCATTGACATAACAATTTTTGACTTGCCTGTTTTGCGCTTATATGGCTTACCAAAAATACACAAAACAAATGTACCTCTACGTCCAATTGTAAGCCAGATAGACAGTCCAACTTACAAACTGGCTCAGCACGTAGCGAAGGTACTGTCACCACTCAGAGGCAACACAACAGCATATGTGAAGGATTCCTACCAATTTGTGAGTGAGATTAAAGACCTGCAACTCACTCAGAATGAAACGATGGTGAGCTTTGATGTACAGTCTTTATTTACATGCTTACCGGTACAAGACTGCATTGAAATTGTACGGAGGAGACTAGTGGAGAACGACATGCCAGAGGAATACGCAATAATACTCAAGCACTGCCTTACAACCGGCTACCTGTTGTGGAACCACAAATACTACATACAGGTGGATGGCGTAGCTATGGGCTCTCCAGTATCCCCCATAGTGGCTGACATCTACATCTACATGGAGGACTTCGAGGATCGAGCCCTAAGGACAGCACCCATCTCTCCTAGATTTTACAAGAGGTATGTAGATGACACTTTCACCATATTACCAACAGACAGTACTTGCATATTCCTAGAACACCTTAACTCCATAAATAACAATATTCAATTTACCATGGAGTTAGAGGCAAACAACACACTAGCTTTCCTAGATGTACTTATAATCAGGAATCCCGATCATAGTTTAAGCCATTCTGTGTATAGAAAATCTACCCACACAAACAAGTATTTGAACGGTGCTTCTCACCACCATCCTAGACAACTCTCTGCCGTTGGTTTGTCTCTGTTTCAGAGAGCTCACGGGATCTGTGACGAGAAACACCTGGACGCAGAGCTACAGCACATCAAGCAGGTACTGCGAGACAACAAGCTCCGAGCACCGCGTCAGCGTCACAGATCCCGGAGGAAGAGGACTGCCACAGTTGAGCGCCAGCCTGCCGTACTACCATATGTTAAAGGAGTCACTGACAAGATTGGCTACATCTTGAAGCGAGCTTCAATCAAAACTTACTACAAGCCGCCAACGAAGATAAGTCAATTATTACCATCTGTCAAGTGCCAAATACCTTTACAAGATGCAGGGGTCTACAAATTAGACTGTGAATGTGGTCTTTCATATATAGGACAAACTAAACGGAGTATAGAGACACGCGTAAAAGAACATATAGCTGACATTAAACACCAACGGTCGACAAAGTCTGCTGTGTATCAACATACTCAACAAGGTACCAACCACTACATTAGATTTGATAAGCCACAAATTCTCGCTAAAGAACACCAATTCCTACCAAGGATGATTCGCGAGGCTATTGAAATAAAAAAACATCCTAATTTCAATAGAGAGGATGGTTGGAACGTACCACCAGCTTGGGAACCAGTTCTAAAATTAATTGAACCCAAGGAAAATAAGAACACAGCACGACTTCCAGACACAACAAGTTCATTCTGTGTGAATAGGAACGGTCAAAAGTAATAATTTACAATTGTATAAAAAGCGGGGTATGTAACAATTGATTCATTATTCGGACACCCACCACTTCAGTCCCCCGAGATCATGGACGCTGTAAAGGGTCCGAAACGTCGGGAAATAATTTAAATTAAATTAAATTGTTAAACAGTAATTTTGAATAAACGCGATAAAATCCGTTTTTAGACTTTTAATTAAATGAATAAAATTCGCGTAAATATAAGAGAACAGTTTTTTATTTATCAATTTTAAATAAAAATAATAAGTAGTCAATAAATGTAAAAAGATAATTTTGTTTAGTATCTTTTATGAACAATAGTAAACAATTATTTACTAAAGTTCGACAGTTAAATTCAGTTTTTGATTAAAGAAGTATCATTTCCGCGCATGTGGTCTGTGAAATACATAGATAAAAAAGTATGAAGTACGCATGCGCTCCTATAAAAGTAATGAATTATCAATTAGAATAGGGCCCGCGAACGTACCCACTGACACATCGTAAGTCTTTGCGCGGGTGTTAATTATGAAATAATTGTATTGGGGTATTATGTATTTCAAATAATAAAAAAATTGTATCACGTATGTATTTAATTTAAGGCTCTTGCTATTCCTACATTTATCATAAAAAGACTTTGACGGGAGATGCTCTCACTTCAAGGTCGTCACTAGTAGTGGGAGAGTGCGGGGTATGGAGCGAAGGTCAGCCGCAGCGCACACTCTCTCGCTTCTTCAGCCCCCGATTCCTCGGAGCTTGCGCGCGAATTAAAGTATCAATATTTTTCATTCCATTTGAATCGTTTAGTACAATCGATATATTTAATCCGATATATATCGATATATCGATATGTACAATTTTATTTATGAACTTTTTTAGGAATGTGAGTATATTACAAGCGCGAGTCTAGAGAATAAAGATAAGTTGTTGATTCGTTTCTTGAGCATAAATTAATTTCTATATACTGAAAATATCGATATGTTTGTACGAAATATCAATATCCCAAAGTATCGATACAAAGCTTCGATATATTATATTTAAAAAAGAAATATATTACACGATATATCGCAAAGTATCGATACAACAATACGATATATTATATCGAAAAAAAAAAACAGTACTTTTTACATGACATCCCTAGATTGTTTATTTTAATAGTTTTTACACTCAACGAATGTTCTGTTAAACATTCCTTTAATATTTATTATTTGATATTTAATTCAACTTCGTATCGTAATCATAAATCAACTAATCAGTATTTATTTAGAAATTGTATGTAGGACTTATGTAAAGTTTTGGAAAAAACCGCTATTTAAAAAAATACTTAATGGAATTAATATTTTTATAAGGTTAAACAATTCAGTAAATTAGAATGTCGCTTGTTAATAAATTCTCTTTAGCATGTGCTAACCATTACCGATTAACAGCTACATTGAATAATTGTCGAAGGTATAAGCAATGTGAATTTATTTTAGTATCCATTATCAATGCCCTTGAATGTGTATTTTCAAGGTGATTTTTGTTTACAGATATAGTGAACAAAAAAAACATTTTGATATTGTTGTAATTGGTGGAGGTATAGTGGGTTCTGCATCGGCAAGAGAATTACTATTAAGACATCCCACTTTAAATATTGCTCTTGTCGAAAAAGAAAATCGATTTGCATTTCACCAAAGTGGCAATAACAGTGGAGTAATACACGCTGGTATATACTATAAACCTGGGTCATTGAAAGCTAAATTATGTGTTGAAGGTCTCAATCTTTCATATAAATATTTAGACGAAAAGGGCATTAAATATTCAAAATGTGGTAAATTAATTGTTGCCACAAGTAGACCGGAAGTTTCGCGTCTCTTAGATTTGTATGAACGTGGTGTACAAAATGGAGTTAAAGATCTAACATTATTAGATTCAAAAGAGATTAAGGAATTAGAACCACATTGTAATGGAGTGCAAGCATTATGGTCTCCACATACAGGTATTGTTGATTGGGGAGAAGTAACAAATTCTTATGTGCGCGATTTTGTTAGCATGGGTGGGCAGACTTATTTAAATTTTAAAGTTAATAAGTTCACAGAAGGTGAAAACTCTGAATATCCTGTAACTATAACTGATTGCAAGGAAAATACAATAAAAGCTAAGTATGTCTTGACTTGTTGTGGCTTACAATCAGACTCAGTTGCAGTGTTAACTGGATGTCCAGAAGAGCCAAAAATTATACCTTTTAGAGGTGAATATTTATATTTGGTACCACAGAAAAGTCATCTGGCTAAGGTTAATATATATCCTGTCCCAGATCCCAGATTTCCATTTTTAGGTGTTCATCTTACACCAAGAATAGATGGACGAGTTATTGTAGGCCCTAATGCAATTTTAGCATTTTGCAAAGAAGGTTATAAGTAAGTATTATTCTTTTTTTTTTATTTTAATATATTTTTAATTTTTATACATTTGCATAATTACTTCACAGATGGAGTGATGTGAATATAACGGAACTTAAAGAAATTATAAAATTTACTGGCTTCCGTAAGATGGCTTTTAAGTATGCTGGTTTTGGATTGAAAGAAATGATGAGGTCATTTTTAATGCCATTACAAGTAATGCAAGTTCAAAAATACATCCAGGAAATAACAACAAGTGATGTAGAAAGAGGACCTGCTGGAGTAAGAGCACAAGCTATGGCAAAAGATGGTGAGTGATTGTTAAAGTTCTTTACAATTATAATAATTTTATGCTACAAATCATTAAATAAGGAAAAACTAGTATATCAATATGAAATTTTATGTAGATGAAATAAGAGGGAAAAATGATAACTTAAAATATCTATTTAAGGCACACTGATTGAGGATTTTGTATTTGACTCAAAGCCTGGATCAGGAGCTATTGGCAGCAGGGTATTGCACTGTAGAAATGCCCCATCACCTGGTGCAACATCTTCTTTGGCGATTGCCAAAATGATAGCTGATAAGTTAAAAGATGAGTTCAAGCTTTGATATTGATATGATATTTTGTGTGCTTTTTTTTACTTTCTTTACCAGTAATTCTTTTCTCCTTTTTTTATTAGTAATTTATTGTTATTTAGTTCATTAAAATTTGTTCAAATTTTTTCAACTGGATCTATAAAAAAAGTAAAATAGTAAAACTAACCTTTTATTATGGGGCACTGCATGTATATAATATTTTAATGTGTTAATAAATAAATAAATATACTAGATAAGATTTATCATTGTTGTTTTGTAATAAATATTTTAGTTGTTCTCAATGCAAAATATTTAACTAATTTTAGCTATAATTCCATTATATTTATGTGTATTAATATGGTTATTAATGCTTCCATATTATTTTTGTTATTCCTGCTTTTAATACTGTGATAAAAATGTTTTTGGACTTTGTATAATATGATAAAATGTATAATTAAAATAAATTTAATTTGTAATAAGGATACATAATTTTTATTAAAACATTGCTATTAAGCCTAGTTTTACTGGATTATTAAAATGTTTTATTTTTTTTGAAATTAATGACTAAAGATTTATTGAATTATGATAATTAGGAAGTTAACAGCCTGTTAAAAAGAGACAAAGATAAATAGAATATTATTATTATTTTGTAATAGTGACCTATTTTTTATTGGCATATGGGTTTTATTTTGTGATATCTGGTTATAATAATGTGGGATGAATCAAAGATGGGTGTCCATTATTTATGATCGCCTCACTTCAAAATATTGTGAGGTATAAGATATAGGACGAATCAAATAATTAAATTATATATTTTATACTTTATTTTTTTATGTTATATGATATGTATTGCAGTAAAAAAACAGACAGCAATACTGGAGATAAAGCTTATTTTAAAATGGTTACTAATTTGAAATTTCAAGTATGTTTAATTTGTAGGTATACTGCAGTATATACTATTCTCAATATATATTACAATACAACTGCTAATAGTGTTAAACCATGCAATATATTTTGGCATGCATAATGTGGTTGCTTTTAGATATTTATTAGTGAGGAATAATAATATCATACTTAAATAGGTACCAATATTAAAATGATCTGACAAGAGTAGAAATATTTAACACAATTATTTCTACTAAACCCACGTTAGTCTGAATGCTCCTACAGAATAACATTACGAAATTGGTGTTTTTATATCAAATAGATAATTAGATGCGTATTTTTATAGAGGTGCTATAGTAATTATGTAGATAACTAGTTTTCATTTTTGTAACACTCCCATTTTTGTGAAACAAATATTTCTAAGAATTGATTAATAGTACCTATACTTTTATCTAACATATAGTTCTATTGACTACTTATCACTTATATAATAAACCTACAAACTTAACCTTGTCATAAAAAGCAAGCTATGGACACCCATTTTGTGATCTTACAGAGGACATATTTTACATATACAATATTCAAGCACAAATATATACATACATACAGTCATAAAGTATATAGTACATAAATACAATAATTTAAAATACCAAGCAATATACAAATAAAAATATCAGGTTGTTCTTGGAATTATTTGATTTATGTCATTTTCCATCAGACCTTCTTGTATTATAAAAATGTTATTTACAATCCTAAGTCAATCAAACACAAAGCCTTTTCTAGTAAAGTAAATGTATTGTCTTCGGAGATCAAATATGGTTGTCATATGGAATATTATGTTGCTAATTACAACAATGTACTCTGAAAACCCAAACATTGAATAAACTGAAAATAAAAAATATATATATATTAGTGACTTATTTATTTTTATTTATGTTTTCAAAATTTATGTTATTATTTGTACTTACCATAAGGTTCACAAAGTCTATTATGTCTTAAGAAAAAATAAGCTGCAAATGCAAAGGAACCTATATTTACAAAAAAAGCTCTCCATTTCAATTTCATTGAATATATTTCTAAACGTGTCAATGCTGGCAATCGCCTATATTTTGTTAACATCATGCATGTGAAAAACATGTAAAATATTGAAGTGCCAATAAAAGTTTTAAAACATGCTTCATGAAATGCTGGAAAAAAATTATAAATATTATATGACCTGCTTTTTAGTATAATTAAAAAAGTTGTGTATTTTAAATTAAGAACCAGCCATGATTGGATCCATGTTTTATTTTTTTTTTTGAAAAAACTAAATTTGATGCATTTACTTCATATTAAAATATGTAGTACTAGTCTAAAAAAATTATAATAAATTAAAATACCAAACTGAGATATCGGTAAATATTTGAAGCTTAATAAAATCAAACCCTTAATGGTGTTAACATTGTTTGATTTTGTTTCAAAAATATTTAATATTTAGTTTTCAACACTACTACAAAAATAATACGAGGGATCACAGTTAGCGTAAAAAAATGTATACGAATGGCTAGAAATAACTGCTAATAACATAGCACCTATAGACTGAAAAAGGTATTACTTACGGTAAGATACAGAGGAAGTCCAATGGGTCAACCCTATTAATGATAAGTTTTCAATAATATTTAAAAATACTGCTAATTTTACTACGAATATACAATTATGGCTAGTAATTTCCCTATAGTAATCCCATCTTAAATAAATTATAAAAAACCTTAATGGAGCGTGACTATATACAGCGGTTCTCCATATTGTGCATTGTGGTTCGTAATTTCCTATAGATGCTGATATCGATGGAAAGATATTTGGCACTTTACAATGCGTATTATTTGCATTTTCAAAATCTTTATACAATGTTATTAAAACACAAGTTATGAACGCAAACAGTGGCAGCGAAACTGTAAATAAGCCCAATTTTTTAATTGATATTTTAATAATATATTTTCTGTCAGTTGCATTATGTAGAGGTAGATACATTTACTTAAAGTATATTTTCTTATTTTCAAATTTATAAATAAGTCTTCATAATACGGTAAAAAGTTACGTATTTAGAAGATAACTTTCTTGCTCACACTGACAGTGACAGATTTGAGATTATATTGTATTAGGGGTGTGCGATAATTATCAATAATTCGTAACTACTCGATAATTTTTCATTCGATAACTATCGATAAGCTTTCATCCGATAATTATCGATAATTTTGTGCGATCCGATAATTATCGATAAATTTGTGTGATCCGATAATTATCGATAATTTTGTGTGATCCGATAATTATTGATAATTGTTTTTGGATCCGATAAATATTGATAATTGTGATTCGATAATTATGGTACGCCGGATGACCTTTGTATTTTTTTAGGTAGTCGGATAGGATACTGAGTACGGCGGATGACCTTTTTTTTTTAGGTATCCAGATAGATTTTTTTTTTTGACATTAGCTGTCAAAGTTGTAGTAACGTCTCCCTATTAAAATTGTTTTAATATTAGGATAAACCGCATTTATTCGTTATTTAACTTGTTAGAAGTGTTGTTTTATGTGTTTAACATAACTGGTATTGTTATCCAGTAATAATAAATCGGTTGATAGTGGTTTCTCCAGTTTAACGGTGGCGGCAGTTGACCGGAGACAGAGGTACGTTTGTGTAGTTTTGGTGTGGGTGCCACTTTGAGTTTGACTTAGCGCTTTGATTTTGGTGTTTTGAATGGGAGTTTTAATTGTTATTGTGCAGTTGCAAATAAGTTATCATTAATAATTCTTTTGTGATAAAGTTTTAGTATTTACCCTCATAGCGTGATATTGATATTTTAATATTGTCGGTACAGCACCAGCGGTTTAAATTAAATTAATCATATAGTTTCTAGTTGTCGCGTTTTTCGCATTATAATAAACAAAACGAACGGCGTAGCGGTTAGTATACGTAATTTTTATAGATTAAAAGGTGAAACTAGGTTCAAAACCCCGTAGAATTGGCATTGTGCATTTTTAATTTTTTTATTTTTTTATACATATATATATATTACTTTTTTATTTTTATTTTTATTATTTTATTATTTGTTTATTATTATTTTTTTTCTCTTTCCTTTTTCTTTTCTTTCTTTGCTTTTGTTTCTTATAGTTTTTTTTTTCTTTTTTTTTCTTTTTATTTACTAATATAGCTTACTTAAATTAAGTTATTCACATAATGGTAAAAGAAAATTAATAAATAAATAAAAATTTAGAATTAATAGGGAGACGAATTACGAATTAAAAATAACTTTTTTATTTTTCGTAAATAATTTATTTGAAGTTTTGTCTTGATATAAAACTTTTGCAATTTCATATAGGTATATATAATTTTTTTTTCTCTTTGCCTTAACCCTTATCCATTATTTCAAATCTCACCCCGTTGCCTCTCTGCTTTTTGAGTTTTCTTTCTTTTAGTCTGTGTTTATTCAAAAATTAATAACTTTAAAATGAATACACGTAGCACAACGGCCCGCCAGCTGGAGAGCCAACTCCAGATCGCGCTCCAACAGCTTAACGTGTACAAGAAGCAGTGTGAGCAATTGGTGAAAGAGAGAGAGGATAGCGAGTTGGAGATAATAGAAATTGTAAAGAAAAACAGTACGATTAAAAACGAAATGGTAGAATTATATGCACAGCTCCAAGAGACTCGAGAGGAACGTGACCGCCTGAAACGGCAATCCAGGGATTTTGATAAATGCTGTGACGAATACGACACTAATTTAAAAACAATAGCCCTGCTCCGTTCACAGCTCGCGAGTGCCTTGGAGCGCTTAGATAAGTTTGAACAAGTGGCCTCACAGGCCAGATCACAATCTACTCAAAAATTATTTTCGGAGTTATGTGTCTCCTCTCAGCCTGTCACCATTGACTTGACCGGCGACGAATCAACAGTATGTGTAACGCAAACAAGGGTCGACCTCGGTAGCAGAAACAAGATTAAAAAATATATTAAGATCAATCTTCTTCTTCTTCTTCAAGTGCCTCTCCGACTAGCGAAGGTTGGCAGTCAGCTTCGAATACTCCATCTTGTTCTTCGCGAGGCGAAAGAGCTCGGCAGCACTCGCGATTCCCGTCCATTCTCTGATGTTGCCTAGCCAAGACTTTTTTCTGCGACCGACGGCTCTCCTTCCGGCAACCTTTCCCATCATAATTAATTGCAAAAGTTCATATCTTTTATGCCTAAGCACGTGACCGAGATATGCAACTTTTCTTTTCTTGACAGTCTCCAAAAGTTGTCGTTTCTGGTTGACGCATCGCAGAACTTCCACGTTCGAGACCTTTTGAGTCCAACTAATGGCCAACATACGTTAAGATCAATAAATTAATTAAAAAAACAAGAAATTGATAAAAAAGGGCAATATTATCAAAAACCATTTATTGTTATGTAAAAAATACAAGCTAGTTCGTAAGGAATGTGAAATGTTCAGTAAAGAGATCGAAACAATCGGACAAAACTATGAAGCTGAAATTAGTAAATTGAATGTTCAAATTAGCAATTTAAAACATAATCTTAATGAGATGACCGAAAAATACAACATAGCCACGAAAGAGATTTGTGAAAATGAATCGGCTTTGGATGAACTTCTTCAATTATCTAAATATAATGAAGAGCGCTTCAATTCTCTTGTAAACCAAGAATGTCAGTGCTCAAATTCAGATCATACAAAGCCTTCATGTGAAATAAGTAAAGAAACTGATTTCAGCTCCGTAATTAATAAACCTGTACCCAAAGATAGTATATTAATGTACAGCGATGAACTGGGTAAAAATATGGGTACAAGGTTATATAATGTAAGTGACAAACCAGTATGCAATATTTGTATGCCAGGTGCCGCAATAGGTGAAATAATGGATAAGGTACTTAACTGTACGTATGATCCCTCCACTACCTTAATTTTATTATTTGGTAGAAGAGGGAACACTAAACAACAACAGTTATCCTTTTATTTGGACAAATTACGTAAACTTAACGTAAAAAAAATTATAATGTTTACATTTTCTTATATTAAAGGTAACGGAAATGAAAATAAAATAAGAAATAAATTAAATATATTATTACATAACAGTGTAGGAAATAATAATGTTACACTCAATGATGATACGAACTTAATATTTAAGTTGATTGATATTAATTGTATTTTTAAAAATGACTCCTTTTTGGTGAGACATGATAGATTTATTCTATCTAATTTTTTTTACAAACAGATAGCATGTTTGCTATCATATAATTTACAAATTGACATGACAATTAATTTACCTGCTGCTTCTATTGAGCAGTTAAATATATTGACATCCTGCAGTAGTACTGTACGTACTACTGCTAGTAATAATAATTTAAATTAAATAAGCAGACAACAGAGGCACAAGTCTCTAGCTATGAAGAATATTTGAACAGCCAGACTTTAAATAGTCAAATTTTATGTAAAAAACATTGTTTCAACTTGGTGCATCAAAATATACAAGGCCTTTTAAATAAGGAACTTGAATTAGAACTGTTTTTGAATAACTACAACATTGATGTAATTTGTATTACCGAACACTGGCTTAAAGAGTATCAAATTGTTTTTAATTTTGAAAAGCACCAAGTTGCCAGTTCGTTCAGTAGAAAGACAGCTATTCATGGTGGCTCCTTAATCATAGTGAATTCCTAAAATTTAAGGTTCGTAAAGATATTGTGAGCCTTTCAATTGAACGAACTATTGAGTTAGCCTGTGTTGAGTTAACGCATTGTATCATAGTCAGCATCTATAGACCACCAGGCGCATGCTATGAACAATTCGAGCCAGTATTAGAAGAAGTGATAACTAAGCTAACTGCAGAATGTAACAAAGACATTATAGTGTGTGGAGACTTTAATATTAATTTACTAGATAATAATATACTTAGTAAAAGATTCTTGTCTTTGTTCAAATGTTGTAATCTTACTAACCTCTTTCTTGAGCCTACCCGCATAACTAACTCTACAGCCACATGCATTGATAACATCTTTACAGATGGGACTCCATCCTACTCAACTATAATAAACAAATTACCCTCTGATCATTGTGGACAATTAGTTAGTTTTTTTAATTATAATAAGAAAAAGCAGGTTGGTAAGAGTAAAGTGGTCGTTCCAGTGAATATCAAACGCATGGTGAGATTTAGAAACACTATTAAAAATCAAATAGATATACCACTGGTTGGTAGTGTAAACGAGAAATATGAAATTTTATTTAGTCACATAAACAAAGTGTTTAAAAATGTATTTACACCAAAACAAATCTCTCCTAAGTATTGTAAGTCTTTCAATGATTGGGCGACTCCGGGAATCCATAGAAGTAGGCAAAAGTTATATGATCTCTTACACGAGAAATCATATAATACAAATATTGCTTTTTGTAACTATGTTAGAAATTACTCAAAAATATTTAAGCTTGTTTGTGCCGCAGCCAAGTCGATTTTCATTAGAAACAAGATTAAATTTAGTAATAATAAAATTAAAATGACTTGGAACATCATAAATGCCGAAAATGGAAGAGTTAAAGATCGCAATGGTGTCAGTGAATTGATAATTGACAATTACTCTATTAAATCAGATCAAAAAGTGGCAAAGGCTTTGGAAAATCACTTTGCTAACATTCCACTTTCGACAACTAAAACGCTTATATCTTCGCCTGAAGTCGCTGAATCGTTGCTAAAGCAAAATGTAAATGATTGCAAAGGTGACTTTTCGTTTAGACCCATAGACGCTAATGAGATAATCAAAATATTTAAAACTTTAGATATTAAGAACACTACAGATCTCTGGGGTATCTCTGTTAAAATAATCGGTACAATTGTTGACATCATAGCACCCCACCTAGCAATTATATTTAATGAATGTATTCTAAGTGGTGAGTTTCCTGATCTTATGAAGCATAGTAAAGTTATACCTTTGTTTAAGTCCGGATGTCCTAAAGATCCGACAAATTACAGGCCTATTTCTATTCTACCTGCCTGTAGTAAATTATTTGAAAAAGTAATTCTCTGTCAACTTTTAAATCATTTTACAAGAAATAAGCTTTTACATAACAACCAATTCGGTTTTACTAGAGGACGCTCTACAACAGATGCTGGTGTAAAGCTTTTTACCTCGATAGTCGATGCTTGGGAGGAGTCACGGGATGCTTTGGGTGTGTTCTGTGATTTGTCTAAGGCATTCGACTGTGTACAACACGAGACTTTAATCAGGAAACTCAGTCACTATGGCATTAAAAATACCGCGCTAAAACTTCTGAGTTCTTACCTTAGTCACAGAACTCAGAGGGTTGAAGTAAATGGTATTAAGTCGTCTGGGTCTCATGTTCAGATGGGGGTCCCACAAGGCTCGATTCTAGGCCCGTTCTTATTTTTAATATACATCAACGACTTGCCATATTTGGTAGAGAATAATCATGAGATTGTATTGTTTGCTGATGATACTTCATTAATATTTAAATTACATAGACAAGAGACAAACTATGACGACGTAAACAATGCTCTCTCTAAAGTAGTACACTGGTTTAGTGTAAATAACTTACTTCTCAATAGTAAAAAAACTAATTGTATCAAATTTTCATCACCTAATGTAAGACAAGTCAATATGCAACCAGAACTCAATGGTGATAAACTTAATTTAGTTAATTCAACGGTTTTTCTTGGAATCACTATTGAGTCAAAGTTGCAGTGGGGACCCCATATCTGTCGATTGGCGGATAAACTGAGTTCTGCAGCGTACGCGGTTAAAAGGATACGTCTACTAACGGATGTCGATACAGCTAGATTAGTGTATTTCAGCTACTTCCATAGTATAATGTCCTATGGCATTTTGCTATGGGGCAATGCGGCGAATATTAATACTATTTTTATTCTGCAGAAAAGGGCTATCCGTTACATATATAAAATGAAATGTAAAGAATCCCTGAGGGAAAAGTTTAAAGAAATCAATATTCTGACCTTTGCATCGCAATATATCTATGAAAATATAATGTATATACGTAAAAATAGGCATTTGTTTGTTAGCCGTAGTGATCATGCCTTGAATAATGTAACACTCAGGAACGGCCACAAACTAGCGCTTCCTAAATGTCGGCTCAGTAAAAAAAGTCGTTCCTTTATTGGAATGTCTATTATAATTTACAATAAAATACCGGTTGCGATTCAATCTCTGCCTTTACAGAAGTTTAAAAAAACTATTAAGCAAACTTTGTGTCGAAAAGCTTATTATGACATAAATGAATTTCTAAATGATAAAAAGGCATGGGATTGAATATAACTCGGCCAGGCTATCAATATGTAAATTGTCACTAGATATAGATATACAATTTTGTGAGCAGGTGGCATGTGGTGATTTCGGCATATACGATTGGCTGTCTCGTGTTTGTCCTAATCATTTCATGGTCATACTGTGCATTATTTATTTATTTTGTATGACGCTTAATTATTTAAAAGAGTACCGAGAGTTTTTTTCCGCCGGCTTTTTTTCCTCTCGGCCAACACTAGGGACATTAGATTAAGTTATTTATTGTAACATTTAATAAAGCCGATGATATAATAATAGTAATGTTATGTCTACCGAGACATTGACTTGTAATAATTTGACGTATTTGTTTTAAATGAATTTTTTTTTGACATTCGTTAAGTGTGTAAAATCACCTTATGACGAAATAAATATTTTCATTTCATTTCATTTCATTTCATAGGGCCAGGGGCGTAAACGTCGGTATTGAAGGCCGGATGACCTTTTTTTTATATTTATTTAATTTTTTTTCGTCGTCCGATAATTGTATCGATAATTATCGATAACTTTCGTCAACTATCGATAATTTTTATCCAGTAAATATCGATAACTGTCGCCAACTATCGATAACTTTTTATCCGATAATTATCGATAACTGTTCATTCGATAATTATCGATAACTATCGATAACACAATACGATAATTATCGATAGCAAAATTATCGTTAATTTTTTCCGATGAACATCCCTATACTATATATAATTATATATCAGTCAAAATCAAAATCAAAATCAAAAACAACTTTATTCAAATAGGCCCCACGACCCCACGAGTACTTTCGAATCGTCATTTTACAAAATTAATATTGTACTGATTATTATTATTTTTTGTAAAAGAAAGCTACCACCGATTCGGAATGTAGATTCTGCAGAGAAGATTCGGCAAGAAACTCCGCAGTTACTCTTTTGAAAATAATATATAAACTGTGTTTTAGTACAAAATTAGTACCTAATATCTTGCATGAAATACAGCGCCACTATGTCCACACGTCTTTATCAGCTAAATAATCCTGCATCGAATAATACGCTTTATCTATTAATTTTTTTTTAATGAAATCTTAAATTTGTTTTGAGACAATTCCAAAATTGTTTGTGGGATTTTATTATACATGCGAATACCATAACCCAAAAAGGAGGCGTTTACTTTGCGTAGTCGGAAACTTGGAGTTACAATTTTGTTATTCCTTCTGGTGTTTACATTGCGATTAATACCTACTGTTTATTTCAAAGCAATGAATATTCTGGTGAATATATATAATATTATTATAAATATATTGAGACGCAATTGTTAATATGTCTACCTTTGGAAAAACATCCCGTAGGGAGACTCGAGCTCCAAGATTGTAAATGCCGCGAATAGCCCTTTTTGTAAAATAAATATAGTCTCAATATCTGTGGCATTACCCCACAGTAACAGACCGTAAGACATTATACAATGGAAATAGCTAAGTAAGTAATAGCTAGTAGCAACGTCGGTCAGTTGTCGTACTTTTCTAACTGCGAAAGCTGCGGAGCTGAGTCTACCATTCAAGGATAACAAATGGGAATTTCACTGAAGTTTTGAGTCCAAAATCCCTAAGAATACTGTAGTATCATCGACAATAAGCCCCTCGTTATTATAGTAAATCAAATGGTAAATCAGTATCAGTATATTCAATATATGTCATAAATACTGTCATTGTCAAAGGTCATTGTGTCAAAAGCATTTATGGATAATGGATATTAATTTACAAAAATAATAATGCCAGTTTACACCATTATATAATGTAATACACTCTTGATATAAGTTTCTTATCGATTTCTTACTTTTCTGAAAAAAATAAAGCTGCAATCATACATAAACATGACACAAATAATTTAAATCTGAATTGATTACAAAAGATTTACATGGCAACATTATGTAGCAATATTTTAATATTTAAGATATCGTTAAAAAATTTAATCACACTCAAGGAATTTATATCATAAATATATATCTGTATGCTTGTATATGAATTCCTTGATCATACTTTAGACCACGATCTTATACACAGGTCTTGCAACGAAGCCCAATTTCAGTACTGAGAATTATTGAGAAATTAGTACGATCGTCTTTATAACTTTTCTTTCGCGTCAACACCGCTGTACGTTGCTATTGATGGGTGCCTTATGTAACGGCTCTGTCTCATTTCTCATTATCAATCATGTGGTGTATATTTTTCTCTCAACATTATTGTGTTATTTAATAATAATTGCGATTTTGTTGTTATTTTTGTTTTGTTATTTTACTGTTTTGTTTGAATTAGACATTGTTCAAAACATGATTTGACTTCGTTACACAGCTTACCTATCTATCGTCAGGCTTCTGGTGGCCGTAAAGAACAGCGCAACCATTAAGCCGACGTTACCCCACTATTGTTGTAGCAAGACCTGTATATAAGTCCGTGCTTCAAAACTTTAGTGCTCTTTGGCGCTCTTATTGGATTCCTAAGACAAAGTACCTTCGTCTTAGCTGGATTCTGACACTTATCAAATATATTTTTCCAAATTATATTAAAATAAAGATGTATATTAACTTCAAATTATTTTTCACAAGTCATTCAAATCAATAGTTCCAAGAGCTTCATGCAAATTTCTTACAATTTAATATTATGTTTTTAAAGTTTGTTTAATTTTTTATATAGAGGTATTATAGATAGAGCAGGGAAGCCACGCCTCCAGCTGTCCATCGGTTAGAAAGATCGAGACAATCGTGGTACCTAGCTGTCTGTGTATATATGTCATTATTTCAAACAACTTTTTAAGGTATTTAAGTTGATTTCATTTTATTATTCGAGGTTGTCATAATAACAAGCTGTCCTTTACTGCGCATGCGTCAGTAGAGAAGGACAGATGGGGGTACCGCGATCTTCTCTATCTTTCTAACCGTTGGATGTTTCCGCTTACAGCGTAGAGAGAGTATAAGTATATAGTTGGATTCTCTGTCTACGGCTTACAGGCAGCCGTATGTCTTCCCTATTCTATCTATAATAAGGGTCTTAGCGACAGCGGCCATCGAGCGAATCCATCCGGCCATCCCCATCAAGCGAAACCTGTCATCAATGTGAGACCCGCGCTTGAATTTATTTTCGCGCGCGTTAGTATTTATTTTGCGATAGCTCCTAAGATATTCATTTGGATTATATGACGTAAACAATTATCATAATGTGCATGAAATGCTTAAGGTACCTAACGTATTTAAGTTGATAACGATTAATATTGTGTCTGTCTAAATAGCTTTCCAATTACCGCGTTGTACGTGATAATTTTTATAAAAGTTAGAATGGTACCTATAGTAAGTTATTCCGAAAAAAATAGAAAAAAAAAGAATATATATATATGCCATCACGGACTTTTTTGTAGACATATAAAAGGGGAGTATCCCACCATACATTGTTTTGTTGTATCTCAAAGGGATTAGGCAGCGTTTTCGATGAGAGCTCCCATGTGCCTTGACATAACTAAACCGTGGCCTTGACTTATTCTGACATTTTCAACAATTATCGTCACATTTCAACCAATTTACATAAAGCCTTATGGTAAACTTTTCTCATGAATCACTTTATCTATTGGTGAAAACCGCATGAAAATCCGTGCAGTAATTTCTGAGTTTATCACCAACAGACAAACGCGCGGAGGACTTTGTATTATATGTTAGTGATTAAATTACTTATTTTTGTTACAGAAATATATTTTTATATAGCTGTAATTTTCAACGCCCCGGCACTGTCTGTTAGGTTTTAAAATATCCTTTGTCGTGTTTATTGAAGAGAATTATACAATTATATAAACATTTAATTACAAAGCTTCATAGATAGGTACTACAAACAAGAAACTCAGGGTATATAGTTGGTCTTTAATATTATTGACTAAGCTTTGAAATAAATTTATTCAAAAAGTCTAAATTATAATCAAATTAGTTTTATATTAATAATGATATTAATTTAGCAAATAAACATATATTATTTTATTTACTTGTTTTCAACACTTTCGTCTTGTAATTATTAAATTAATTTAATATTCGATTTATACGAAAGAAAGCACCAACACAATAATACTACGTTTCATTGATTTAACGGTTTCTATGAGACACTATATTGTTTACAAGGTAATAATGGTGAAAAGCATTCGTGTTCTCTTTTTAGAAAAAGCTTGACCCACAACCGAATAAAAGTAATGTAAAAGTCTAAAATGGAAGAGATTTTAACGAAAAATGTCTTCAAAGAATCAGATTTAATAAAACATAATCCTGATTATAGCCCACAAGATATATTTTTGCGTTTGCAGCTGAGACGAGCTATGGTATGAGTTTTTTATTAATCTTACTATGAACAAATACAAAGACTTTTTTTTTTTACAAAATTATTCATTATCATAATTTTATTATTGTTGCCAGGCACGCGACACTCATAAGCATGGCGTTTTAAGATATAGTTCCAAGTGCGTAACTTTAAGTATCTACTAATTTTTTTTTATTTGGCTGATTAGTATGATTCCCTTTGTGTCTAATATTTATTTTTAAAACTGTACACAATGAGACCTATGTAGACGTTACTTTCATTTAAACAGGACTTACCGCGATTATTGTTTTTACATTCCCGATATTTCGGTGACGTTACAGACGGACGCCATGGTCATGGGACGAACTCATTTCGTCCCGTGACTATGGCGATAAGTTTCGTTTAAATCAAAGTATCAATAGTTACCGTGAAAGCTTAAAAACTTATTCTATGTAGATGTGTCAGAAATGAACTAATGTTGTTCGGAGGCCAGACTTTAAGTAATCGTGGTAATAATTTAAATCAAGCAGGTATACATATTTTTACGTCTTACAATGGCTATCATTCATGCACTACAATGATAATCATCTATATTGCTTAAATTATAAATGTACTTTTTTATTGTAATAACGATAACTAATTTATTATGTTTCTTTTGATTGATAAAACCGAATGCCACTTTGTAACTAAAATAAAGTAACAATTACCTACACTAAAGAGTAATTGTTCATTTCGGGTCTTGCGGGATGCCTCTATATGCCATTAATCAGAGTTGTTACAATTGTTTTTATTTACTTCTCAAGTTGTCTATTTGTAAAGGTATATGATACTACGAATCAGCGGCGGCTTTACCCATTGCGAGGCTCCGGGCGGCAGGTCCTTGCGAGGCCTTTTGTCCTTCGTGAAAAGTATATGATGTATAATCTGGTTGTTTGGTTTAGGTATTTGTCATGTTTGACGAGAAATGGTAAAGTTATATAAATAAATAAAATTTGAGTTTAAAATTTTTTACACTGAAACCTTTACAAAATTAACAAATACAGAGATGTCATGACCCCTTCGTAATAAAAATGCCTTTTTTTACGTCGTCTTCTGACTTCTTTGAATTGTCTTCCAATATCATTTCATCGGCTATTTCTCTCGCTGTTACAAGGGATGACTGGAAAACACTTTCTTGATAATTATTGGGCCAATTTGTTAATGTGTCTAGGTGTTGGTGGTGACCAACTGACATTCTGTTGTATTTTCTGCTAAATCCTTTAAAACATCACATATATCGCTTAGTTGGTATTTAACGGTCTTCATCGATGCTATTCTGCACTCCTATCTAGTTTCAGAAAGTGGTTGTAGCAATAACGGTTTTACATGAGCATTTAAAAGAGTCCACCTTCGACTTGAGCCGGCAAACAGAGTGTACAACCTTCCTCGCATCACATCGCATCGCATCGCATCAGCCTATCGCAGTCCACTATTGTACATAGGCCTCTCCAAGCTCGCGCCAAATATCCCGTCCGCAATCCTCATCTAGCCTCCGCCGGCGACCTTGCGTAATTAGGGATGTGAGGTTAATAAAAAGAATCGATTAAATAAAAATCGATTAATCTTGATTCAATATTAATCGATTTCTCAAAAATCGATTAATACGAAAATAAATAATCGATTTTTACGAAAAATCGATTATTTTATTAATCTTTTCTTCTTCTCTTCTTAATCTTATTATTTTTTCTATTTTTTAAAAATCTACATGCTTTTCATATTCCAATAATAAGCCTAAGAGATTCATATTAACAATTTATCAGGTTAAAAATTAAATAAATAAATAACCAATTTAAAAATAAAAAACCTATTATATAATCGGTATTGGTATGTAAAAGGCATTCCAGCGACAAAAGCACATTAGATTTCGATATAATTTTTTTTTTTATTGGAATCTATTGGACATTTTCAACAGGGATACCTGAGATGTACTTGGTTGGGGTTCTAATGTATCAGTAGAGCGCAGGACAGGTCTAATATGAAGGGCAAAGTAGGATAAACCTACATGGAATGATTTTGGCGGTTAATTCCTGTTATGTTTACAACGCAGAAATAACAGTCGTTGTGGTAGTTCGACGGTTCACGCCAAATCATAGAAATAAAAAGATTCAAGGGATACCTCTTACTATTTTTCCATAATCGTAAAGACTCCATACACGTTTTACACACTTTATTCGGTATCCAAGACTTGTTGTTTGTTTCCAATGGCTGTTGAAAGTACTACATGTAGGCATTTTTCACAAAGTCTGACACATTTAAACAGAATATTTTGAATTTATATTTACCACAAATGTGACAAAATTTATTTGGATTGTTTACACAGGTCCTTATAGACGAAGCCATTACAAAAAAGAAACAGAAACTAGTAAGACGTTGACGATAGCGATATCAACAGTCAAATGGAGAGTACATTTTAAGGGTGTACCTGTATCTCCTAGACTAGAGCTGCTAAAAAAATCTGAGGATAGATTAAAAAAAAAGTGAACCTAAATTAGTAAACAACAAGTGAAAAATGTCATACAACAAAAAAAAGTTCGATTTTGTTGTGGAGTGAATAGACTAGTTTTAAAATAAAATACTTAAAACGATATGTAATTAAAAAACTAAACGACTACGTTGTGGTCTCAAAAACTAAAATCAAAAATAATCTTTCGCTGTTTATAAAATTGAAACTTACTTCAAGTTTTTTTCATCCGTCGCATAGATGGCGCTATGATGAAAATCGATTTAAACGCGTAATTTATATAATCGATTTATTAAAAATCGATTAATATTACTTTAACAATCGATTATAAAAAATCGATTAAAATAAAATAAAAATCGATTTATATAAAAATCGATTATTTTTTAACATCCCTATGCGTAATTCGTCGGTCTAACGGGCCGGAGGGCGCCCTACTCTGCGTTTCCCGATTCGCGGTCTCTATTCCAGGACACGTCTGCTCCAGCGGCCATCGGTCCTGCGACATACCTGACCAGCCCACTGCCACTTCAACTTGCTAATTCTACGAGCTAAGTCGGTTACTTGGATTCTCTCGCGAATAATCTCATTTCTGATTTTATCCTTGAGAGAGACTTCAAGTATAGCCCGTTCCATATCACGTTGAGTGACTTTAAATTTGTGTACTTATCCCGTCGCCAGTGTCCACGTCTCGGCGTCATATGTCACAGGTAGGACGCACTGCTCGAAGACTTTTGTCTTGTTGTCATTGCGGAATCTTCGAATCGAAGACTCGACGCAGCCTATCAAATGCTGCCCAGCCCAACTGAATCCTCCTATCAGCTTGCTTCTCGAAGTTGTTTCGGCCAAATTGGATTCTATACAACCTTTCTAGCAAACCAAAAACATTTTTTTTTACTTGGACACGACGATGCTACATCTTCTAGGATTATAGATAGGAGATTCCAGCTAAAACTCCTACAAGGTAAAAAATAAGCAAGTGGATTAATTTTATTTCAAGAATACGTATTTGGACACCACTTTTTTCACCACGCATATTGGCACCGTTATTATATTCTTGGCTTCTGCAGTTTTGCACTAACTGTTCTAATTCTGGGTTATTTAAATAGTCAAACTCTCCGCTGTGGTTTTTTGACGGCTAAGAAACCAGTAAAATTGTCTTCAATTGCAGCTGTATTTGTATTACAAATCTTATAATAACTGAATCTTGCTCAACACGAGAAACGTCGCGAGTACATTCAATAATAATCGAGTAATATTTATTATTTTTTTAACAATTTGAGTCTTCATGTGACTTGCCAATATGTATTGTATGAGCTCATTTGGAATATTTTTTTCCGATATAGTGGTCATTAATCGTCTTATCTTTTGCTTGTTTTAGGTGAAATCTCAACACGGGATCAAATCGCGCTATTAACTTTACTAAAGTTAAAAAGTTGTCGCTTGTCTCACTCGAATCTGAGTCAGATGTTAACTTCTCTTAACGACCCTGAAGGCCAAATTGTGAGATGCTAAAAATTTACAATTGCTAATGTAATATCTTTCCAACGATAGATGAGCAAAATATTATGTTCCGACTCCCGAACTGACCCAAGTGCTATGCGATTAAAAAACCGATCTTCAAGTTAGATATTCAATTCGATATTCAAGTACTACATAATAAATTTTTCAGTCATGTTTTGAATTAATGAATTAGTTAAGTAACTTTATTTTAATTTACCGCTATGTTATAATCTGATTTAATAATTAAGGATCAAAATCAAAATTTTTAAATAAAAAAAATATATAGTTAAAAAATCTATATTTTTTTGTTGTTGCGCGAGGCCCCTGCAAGAGCGAGGCCCCGGGCGATTGCCCCGTTCGCCACCCCCTAAGGCCGCCACTGCTACGAATACAATACATGTAAAGTTGAAGTTTTAAAATTCGTCATTTTTTGGTTAAAAAAAAAAAAAAAACGAAAGACAAAAAAAAATATATATATATACAGGGTTATCCTAACAAAAAGAGACCACAACGCTCACAGCACCGTTTTTTATTAAACGTCTGAATGGGAATAATAAATAACCAACTCATTGGCCCATATTTTCTGCCTAACAATTTGAACGGGGAAAACTATGAATTTTTTTTAAGAGATCATTTATTAGATCTTTTAGAAGATGTTCCTTTAAGATACATACAAGATATGATATTTATGCACGACGGCTGTCCCGCTCACTTTAGGCGATCAGTGAGAGAATGGTTAGATCTAGAATTTCCCGATCGCTGAACCTGGCCAGCGAGAAGTCCAGACCTGACTCCTATGGACTATTACGTTTGGGGTCATATGAAGAGTTTAGTGTATGATGTTTCACCTGTTCCGAACATCGAAATATTGAAAACTCGCATTATTAATGCCGCTGAACAAATCAGGCAATCTTTACGAACAAGTGTCCTAAAAAGCACTTTAAGGAAAAGAATGCGCCTTTGTATTCGTAATGGAGGGTCCCATATTGAAAATGAGTTGAAATAACATCATGTGAGTCTTCTTCTTCGCTGTTTCCTCACTGCGGAGGATCGTGAACACATATGATTTTCCATCGAACACGGTCATGTAAATAAAGATATAATAATAATAAATAAAGATAGTAAAAAATTATAATTTTGATTTTTTATTTATTCTTCTTTGCTTGCAATTTATTTGATTTTGAGACTTTAGTTTTGAGTTTGATTATGGTTGTTATACCTCGTTGGATAGCTTACAAAGTGTAGATATTTTTAAAATAATATGCAGATACATGTTCATATATTTTTTTTTCAGTACGTCATAAGTTTGTAAAACAAAGACATTAATTATTCTCCTCTTTTTAACTTTGGTGAGTCAATGGTTAAAAATTCAATAAGTTATCGTTATGTTTGTTGTTTTTTATCATTATTTAGAATATTGTTTATCATTACATGAAGATTTTACGAATATTCGTCAATTAATTTCTTTTTAATGCCCTTTAAAGTGAAAAATTCGGGGGTTTTCCACCAATAATAATAAAATTAAAAAAAAATTAAAATAGGTGAACGTGGATTTTTTTAAATATTTTTCTGTGATTGCCCATACCCCTCCTGGCGTTTGTGGACAATAAGAAAGCGTTCGATTCGATTGAAACTTGGGCGGTGCTGCAGTCTCTCCAGCGGTGCTACATTGACTACCGGTATATCGAAGTGTTGTAGTGTTTGTACAATAACGCTAGTATGTTGGTTCGAGTACACGAGCATAGCACGAGAACGACTCCAATGCAGCGACGTATGAGACAGGGAGATATCATCTCTATGAAACTGCTTACCGCAGCATTGGAAGATGCTTTCAAGCTATTGGAATGGAAAGGATTCCAAATAATATAAACGGCAGGTACGTAATTCGATTTGTCAAATGTGCTAGTGGCAGAATCCCTAAAAGACCTCAGCATTAGGCTCAGTGCCCTCGATGGAGTTTCCCAACAGGTGGGCCTTAAAATGAACATTGACAAGACGAAAATCATGTTGAATGTCCATGTCGTATCTACCCCTATATCAGTCAATAATTATACTCTCGCAGTTGTTGACGAGTACATCTACTTAGGACAAATGGTCCAACTTGGTAGGTCCAACTTGAGAGATAGAGGGAGGGGGAAGTAAAAAAAAGTGAGTTACCAGTGATGACATAGGATCTGAGTCTGTAGTCTTCGACTATGATCTGATGACTCTGAATATGATATATCTGACAAACTCCAAGTAGCACAACGAGCAAAGGAATATATTTCTGCGGGATCGAATAAGAAATGATGAGATCCGCAGACGAACAAAGGTTGCCGACATAGATCAACGGATTTGCAAGCTGAAGTGGCAGTGGGCAGGGCACTTAGATCGTAGAACTGTCTGCCGATGGAGCAGAATGGTTCTCGAGTGGAAACTACGTACCGGCAAGCGTAGCATCGGACGGCCATTCGCGAGATTGACAGATGACTGGAAGAGAGTCGCTGGAAGTCGTTGAATGGAGGCTGCTTCGAATCGGTCGCTCTTGAGGTCAATAGGGGAGGGTTACGTTCAGCAGTGGACATCCAATGGCTGATATGATGATGATAATGAATTATATTTTAAATTTTTATACTTTGAACAATGTAATTCGTCAGCCCTAATTGATG
This sequence comes from Euphydryas editha, assembly GCA_036937285.1. Lineage (NCBI taxonomy): Eukaryota > Metazoa > Arthropoda > Insecta > Lepidoptera > Nymphalidae > Euphydryas > Euphydryas editha. The sequence continues at coordinate 11,547,957 of JAUPFZ010000011.1, read as the reverse complement.
TTTCAAATGAGTGTACTCGTATGGCAGCTTGGGTACCCAGCCCAATATTGTCCGTCTATACATGACCGTAGAATGACTGTAGGAAAGAGTTCTTTAGAATGTATTTATACGTTTAATTACGTACAGACATTTAGGGGAGAGTTGGATATTACCGCGCGTTTGATAATTCCACGCCCTAGCATATTTCAAAAACTAAACGCTAATTGCGCTATCCAGTCCTTAAAGATCACAGTCCGAGTCCTCTACCCCTCCCCGTGCACGACGCTAATTTACTCGGAGCAGCGATTAAGACACATCGTGTCTTACAAGTTTTTACTCTCGTTCCTTATAATTTCGCGGGCATTTTTGACAAGAGGTAAGCTATTCTATATTTGTATTGTAACACATTGATTACTTTTATTTGAATCCTAACATATTATAGAATTAATGACTAGATTGATTTGAATACACAATTAACTTGACTGTATTATTTTGAGGTTATAAAATGAAATAACAGAGTTTGTCAATTCCGCGCCCAGGGCGTGTACGAGTGAAGACCACGTATCGGCAAGCACAGTGTCGGACGGCCATCCACGAGATGAACAGACGACTTAAAGAGAGTCGCCGGAAGTCGTTGGATGGAGGCTGCTTTGAACCGGAGTCGATGGGGGGAGGCCTACGTTCAGCAGTGGACATCCAATGGCCGATATGGTTATGATAATTAATCTAGTCGTAAAATAATAATTATATCTAGGTATAGAGAGGAGTCTATGCTTCTTTTTCTACGAACGAGAGAAATTCACGAAATTATTATGGGCACGGTTTTATCAAACCTTGGCACGATATTATCAGACCAGTCTGATAATACCACGCTTTCCCGTTTTTTTATTATTTTGCAATATTTAATTTTTGTTTATTTTTTGAAATATTTTGCCGTGATGTATGCGTAGCTAAATAAATTCTGTACTATTTACTGCATTTTTGAATATATATATCGAACCTTCTCCGAATTATAGGTCCAAGTTCTTAGAGGCTCGGTAATATCCAACTCTCCCCTATATAAGGTGTAATCGTTAGAGATACCGATGTTAGCAGCATGATAGCTTTGTTTTGTTGGGGTATATCTATATTTATTTTATTTAAGCTTTTTATTACCTATCACAATGTATTTTTAAATAATATCTACTGTTATGTTTTAGGAATAACATTAAAAAGACTAAAGGCCATTATAAGTTAAAAAAAGAAATTGTTAAGCTTCGCAGTTATTTTGAGAACATTAATTTACAAAATAAATCTTCATTAAAAGAAATTGAAAGAATTACCAAAGTACAATCACTTCCAAAAAAGAAACATTGTTATATCACATCGAATAATGATGAAAATGATTTTATAGAAAATGAAATGGCGTTATATAATATAAACAAAACCTTCGATGATAAAATTGATTTGGCAATAGAAAGTGATAATGTTTTTGAATTATTGGTCGAAGGGAAACCTAAATTACAAGACGAAACTAACTTTAAGCGAAATTTGAAAAGCATTAAATATAATTCAGACGTGTTGGATATAAAGGAAAATAAGAAAGAATTAAATGGAAATAATAGTTTTAAATGTGAAACAGATAAATGCGTCGATGTCAAACAAAAAACTAAGATAAGTATAAATTCTATGCCGCAATTAAATGAAGTAAAAAATGATTTGCAATCGTTATTAATAATGATGGCCATAAATTCAAAAATGGACGAAAATGTCGAACATGTTGATACATATCAAGAAACAATATTTTTTAAAGAAGATACGAAGAAAATCGCCTCTGAAGAAATTGATTCGATGCATTCAAAGTTTAAGTTATCAAATGAAACGCCGAATGACTTAATTCCGTTTTTAAATATAACTTATTTAGGGAAAGATTTAACTAAACGTGAAAGATTTATAGCAAATAAATATATAAATAAATGGAAGTTATATGTAATTACAAAGAAAGAAAATTTTGTTTCTAAACAGAGACAGGAAACACTTAATAACTTTTTCGATAAACTTTCTAAGAAGAAGAATAAAGTAACAAATGGTGTAGAATCGATACAAAAAGCAAAATTAGCTGCTCGTGACTATGATACATATCAGCACAGGTCAGCAAAAACATATCAAAAGCATAATATTTTATAAGACAATTATTGAAGTATTTAAAATAATTTCATATTTCTAGGTACAAGGTCCAAAAACACATTATTGCACTGCAGAAAAGTAAATTAGAAGAGCAAAACAAACTTATAGAACAGCTTAAGTATAATAAAATTGTTGAAGCTTCACGAAACTCACTTGATACTATGAGGGAAGATGTTCGAAAAACTTATTATGAGATTGATAAGCATTTAAAGCCAAAAATAAAGTGTTTAACGAATGAATTAAAAATTAGCGATTTTGAAGGTTTTGTCAAGATATTTTATTAATTTAATTCTTAATTCGATTATAGAATTTTTAATATTATTTTATTTTTCAGAACCGTCCTTAGTGCTTCACTGTTTAAAAGTTCCACAATTTCTAAAAAGAATGGAAGCAAGAGCGCGAGCAAGAGAAGAAAAACATGCTTTGATACGGGAGAGAAGAAAACAAATAGAAGAGGAGCGTATTAAACAAAAACAACAGGTTGAAACTTTTTTTATAATTATAAAAGTGGTAAATAGAAACTGACTAATATAACAACATTTTTACATTTTAGGCAGAACTAGCGAAATTAGAGATTGATAAAGAAGAAAAGATGAGGAGGATCAAAGAATTGAAAGAGAAGAGAAGAAAAGAAAAAATTGAAAACATTAGAAAAAAGCAACACGTGGAAAGATTAAGAGCATTAATAGTAATGGCAGACTTACATTATGAAAAACAATTGATGAAAAAGTATGGAATCAGACCTCTAAGACGACTAATGGAAATGAAACACGAGAAAATAGAAAAGGCTAACGCTCATTACAGAATTCAGTTATTAAATAATGTATTTTTAAACTGGATGTGGCATACGGAGGATATGTGTTTAGAAAGAAATTATAAAGCCGAAGACTTCTACAGAAAGAAAATATTAAAAAAAGTTTTTGTTGGCTTTAGGAAGGTGAATGTTTTTTATTTTATTTTTATTTATAGCATTTAGATATATGAATGAAACTTTTGTCATTAATTATTTATATTCATTACAGAATCATCACGAATTTGTGTTAAAAAAACAAGTAGCCGAAGATTACTACGATTTATATGTGACGCAAATAGTGTTTAAAAATTTCTGTAAAGGTATTGCTATTATTAAAAAAGAGTTTGAAGTGAAATGGCAAAAAGCTGTGGTATACTATAACAGGTATTAATTTTACCTATATAAGCTAAAAATGTTTTTTTTTGTAGTTACCCGATAATGTAAATAAATATACCTTGATTAAACAACTGAATTGAATCGAATTAAACTTTTAATCTATACTAATATTATAAAACTGAAGAGTTTGTTTGTTTGAACGCGTTAATCTTAGGAACTACTGGTCCGAATTGAAAAATTCTTCGTGTCCGATAGTCTATTTATCAAGGAAGGCTATAGGCTATATAGCATCACGCTACGGCCAATAGGGGCTGAGCAATAATAAAAAACGTTAAAACGGGAAAAAAACCTTTTTTGAGAGCTTCCGTTGTGTCCTTTATTATTCCTCTTCCCGAGACATTTATTTACTATAGTTCCACTTTTAAAGTAAACATAACATCACGCTTTTTATTCTCTGAAGGAGTAGGCAGAGATGCACATAATAAATGTAACACCAACTTTTCGCCAGTTATGAGTCCCATTTAATAGAGGGCGATCCTATTGCCATACAACGGGCACCACTCCAAACTCCGTGCTATTTACTAGGAATTTTCAAAAAATAAAAAAAACCTAATAACACATTGACCGATCCAGGAATCGAACTTAAGACCCTTGCTCGGCAGTAACGCTTGCGATCACTCGACCAACAAGGCGGGAACTCTTAGAGTAATGGTTTAAAAATATTTAAGTGCGTTTTTTCCTCAAATTAACGCGGATGAAACGCGGGGCACAGCTAGTTCTGTATAATTCAGATAAATTCTGTTAATTCGGTACCTAACTTTAAAATGAACTCTGAATTAAGCCGAATTAAAACGGATTGGAAATTTTTAAATCGGTTTTATTGTTTAATTCGGAAATAATCCTCGAATTTTTCGTTCTGACTCCGAATTAAACCGAATTGAAACAAATTCAAATTTTTTTTTCAGAAATCAGAAAGATTTAAAATTTTAATTCTTTTGAATTCTGTTTACCGAATTTAATAGAATATATTTTTCGATATCGATAATTACTTACTCAAAGTCGGTTTCGAGAATTTTTCGCTATTTGTAGTTTTAGATTTGACTATCCACGCCTACTGTAACTTTTGCTGTAGTTTTATCATTTACGTTAACGTACCTATGATTTTTTTTTGTAAAACTAAATATTTAAAAAATTATTGCAGCAATATTTTATTTAAAACATTCACTTGTTGGCGAACCTTACCGGCGTTAAACGCGTTGAAGAGGGAACAAGATGCGAGGAAGTTACGATGGAGAGAAAAAGTATTATTAGTCGTGCCAGATTATAAGCCTCCTGAAGATTAATTTTTTTTTGTAAAATCAAAGGTAATTTTGTAATAAAAAATGGTTTTTTTTTTTTCTAAGCCCAGAAAAAATATCTACTTTACGAAAGGTTTTCGGACAATTTTGTTAGCAAAAATTGTCAGGTGTAGGTTCAATCTCTCTTGTGTAATAATTATCGACACGGTTTTCAGATTTTAATAATATTTTCTTGTGTACAAATTAACAGAAAGTAATAAAATATTATATAGCTAGGTATTTTTCACAAAAATAAATAAATAAATAAAATAAAAACGCTTTTTAGTGTAAGTACAATGTTTTATTTAGTTATTAATATACCTATCTACATATTTAAGTCCGATCTGAATAAATGTGGTATAAGGTGTAGGATTTTTTATTTCATTTTTAGCAAAATGATTTTTTTTTGTAACAATTATGTAGGTATATCCACCAACACTGATTGTTATTTTACGCTTCAATCCTTATTAAATATTTCTTAATAGAAAAATAAGCCTTTTGCTAGTAGCTAGTAGTATTGTGATATTTATAAGCTGTTAAGTATTAATATAAGTTAGCATTTAATATATTAAAAAAAACTAAGGTCACGACATATCTCAGGAATTGCAAAAACTATAAGAGTTCGTTATTCATCATATTCGTGTATTAATTTATATCAATAGATACAATGGATGATCCAAAAGTAATCGGTTATTTCCAGGTCGTATAAATATCTAAAAAAAAATTGCTAGATAATATTCGTATATATCGAGTAGGTACTCGATTAACATAAAAGTTCGCCTGATTAGAAATAACTAAATTTTTAACATATTTTGAAATTCTACGCTTTAGGGAGCAAAACGGGAATTCCATACATACTATATAATTATGGTGTTTATGTCATTTTTTTAACTAAATAGGTGTTATAGGGCTTTTATGAATACTACTTGTAAGACATTGCTCCGTCAATAATAATCCCAGAGTACATTGAATATAGAATGCGTCAAGTTAATTTGGGTTAAAAAAATATAAACATTTATTCTAAAAAAAAAGAAATGGGTACTTAACGAATATATACCTACCTCAATAATTTAATAAACGTCTCACACTCATAATTTAAATATTTTACAACTTACATTATTTCATATGAAAATAAAATATAAAACATTAGGTAATTAAATTCGTAAGCGAAAAAAAAATAATTTACAAGTACTTGTAGATGCTCAAATAATAGAGATGCAACGAATATGTAGTGATTTTGCCAAAAATCTAATATAAAACGCTGACAGGTCTCGAGTTCTCGAACAAATATCGAGTAATAGGCGAGAAAATAAGACGTGGTCTAACATATCACTTTCGGTTTTTTTTTAGATATGAGTGTTGTGCAAAAATTCATCGCAGTTTGTGTTTGACCGAATAACTATTCTATACTAAAAAATTGCGATTGCTATTGCGCTGCTAATGGGAAAAGAGAAATAAAAATTTAATTAGTTCTTCGTTATCTTAAATTTTGATACACTTATTCTTAGACTAACAGGCCGATTCATTATTGGGTCTCAGTAGTAGAGATAACGAAATCCATCACTATTAAGAATGATAAAAAAAATTCATATTAAAGCTTAGGTCAGTGATTCTCAACCTTTTTTTTGTTGCGGCACATATTTAATTTCAAAATTTGGCGGCACACAAAAAAAAAAGATAAAAATTATTTACTTACTACAACACACTGCATAAATAGTTTATGACAAAAATTTTAAATATACGAAATAACCTAATATATACAACAATAATAACTAAACGTTTATTAAGGAAATATTTTTATTTTTAAATGATATATTTTAATAATATTAACATTATTATATATTTGCAAAATTAGGCGGCACACAAAAGTGCCGCGGCACAGTGGTTGAGAATCACTGGCTTAGGGCATTAAAGTAACAAAAAGTAGTTTACAAGATTTAATTTACAAAAACTGAAAAAAAAAAATAATTAAAGAATATTTAAAAAACTTGCCGAATACCGAATAGTAACCAAATGTTCGTGGCATCTCTAGCAGATACATGAAATATGAAATTCAAATACAGTTTAGATTTTAAAAACCTTTATAATTAAGAAATAAATAACATGGATTTAATTTTTTTCAAAAATGTCAATCGCTATGTTTTATTGAGATGTATATTGAATGAGTTCATTAATTAATGTTGTTATCATATCTTTTTTTGTTATGGATTTACTATGCCGAATGTCAATAATCAATAGAATAATTAATTGCTAAAGAATTATATCTGATTGGCTGATATAGCAGCGCATCACCTAACTACAAATAAATAACTAAATATTAGGAGTACCTACATTTATACATATAAACTTAATATAATCTTGATATGCACATATGCTTAATATTAATAATATTATACTGTTAATACATTTATTATTTTTCTCCACTGTGGTTCTGAAAAATATAAGATTAAGTTTATTAAGCTTCTTTTTTTTCAACTTCAATGCATTTTTCTAGACATTGAAATTTATTTTATCTTTAATTATAAAATAAGTTTATTTTCTTTATAATTATATTGTATTTTATGTATACGATCGTTTTGGTGTAGTGGTGCGAGTGCTTCAACGCCGTGCGCCGGCAGTAGCGGGTTCGATTCCAGCTCGGGACAGATATTTGTTTTTTTTACAAATATTTGTTACTGGTTTGGGTGTATGTCTTTGTGGATCTCTCCACCGTGTCTCGGAGAGCACGTAAAGCCGTCGGTCCCGTTTGTTATCATATACCTAATAAAAATTGTCACTCAATATAGGGAAATTATCCATCAACTTGGTGTGGAGCAGCGTGGTGGATTAAGCTCCAACCCCTCTTCTATATAGAGAAGAGTCCTTCACTCAGCAGTGGGTTGTTTACAGGCTGATACAGTTATATATAACGTAAAACGGGTATGCACAACTAAATATTTTTTTATAAGAATAATATTTCAGAATTCTGGTTAAAACTAAACAGGCTGTCTAAATAAATAAAAGATAAAAAAAATCCATATTAATCCAGAATTAAATCCCAAGGTTAACTACAGATATATTTTATTATAATAGATATATAAATCCTCATAACTAAATGTGAACCTGGCAAATACAAATACTTACCACTATATTTTGGAATGTAAATAAATAGTTGTCTTAATAATACTAGAATGGTAATTAAAAGGTAGCCCAATCCATAGATGCAGGTAACAAAATACAATGCAAGACTGAAAAACAAATTGAGAGTTACTTACAATTATAAAAACATATAAATCTATAAAAATAAATACTTACTCAAATTCATAATAAACATCATTACAATCTTCCGGCATTAGTATTGTTCCATAAAGTATAAAAGGTTGACAAACTGTTGTAAGCCCCAAATTAGTACCGTATAAAAGAGTTGCAAATGCAAACATTTGACCTGCTACAAAATAAATGTAATTTGGTCTAAGAACACAACAATCCCACCTAAAATAATAAAATTATTAAGAAACAAATTACTTAGGGTAGAATTGCATGTGAAACAATATGTTATTCATACTTACAAGTTATACCAAATTTTTTTTTATTTTTTTCTAAGATATTACTCACCATATTGAGTGAAAAAATCTATCATTAACTTCTATTTGGCATATTTGACAATAATATGAGTCTGATGTCAATACAGGGCTAAGAAGATATAAAATCAATGTTATTTTTAATTAAACGTAGTTTTAAATATTATTATAGCAAATATGAATATAATATTTAATGCAATGCAATCGTAACTTTATGTGTACCTGTATTCTTTTCCTTTCGATGTTCCCGTAGCAAGTTCAAAATCAGCTACGGCTTTCATTTTGTAAAAAAAGTAACATGTACTTGCTAAAAGCAATAAGAATACAAAATTTTCTAGTTGTGTGATTTCAAGTAATCTTAGAATCCCAAGTTCAAAAATAAGGAACATATAAATTCCTGATGACAACGTCCAAGAGTAGAAGAATGGAGACCTTAAAATGTTTAAGTTCTAATAAAATAAAAACTCTAAAATATTTAAATGTAAACGTTTATGATTTAGAAAGATGATAATGCAATACCTATTTTTTTGACGTGGTCGAGATTGAACGTACAAAGCCCCCATACCAATAAAAATCATAACTATAATAGTTATAATTTTAGATATCGTTGATATCAACAATAACAGTGGCAAGATAATAAAGGGTAAAATAGCATCCATATCGACTTTCTTATAATTCGATTTATTAGAACCGTATGGCAGGATATCCTGAATAGTCATAGTTGTGGTAACCATTTCGATATACTTCGTAGTCGTTTGTTACTCTAATTCACGTTCTCTATGTTACTGTCTTATAATAACAAAACGGTTTACTTTAAGTTTTCCAAATATTTGAGTTTGTTTTCATGTTTTGTTTGGTTTTGATAAAATTTATACATTGAGTCTTATTGCATGTTTTTACTCGTTTATTGTTGTCAAATGTCAGATTGTCTACTGACAGTGACAACTGATTGGTTGTATGACACTAATGGGTGCCATACACGCTACGGTCCACCTGTGCAGGTATGCCTGCGCAGGTAGACCGTAATGTGTGTGGGAATAGACCTGTGCAGTTTTTTGAGCCTGCGCAGGTGACCGGCGCAAGATCGAAAATCATTTTTTTCAACAAACATCAACAAACATCAACAAACATCGTATGGTGTACCTGTGCGTGTATGCGTGTACTCCGGTCGCCTGCGCAGGTCGCGTCAGTTGTTTTCTAGTGTTTCTTTCGGACGGTTGTCTCGTCGCTCGCATCGTATTGCAAATCGTATTGAAAATGACACCACCAGATTCAACTAAACAAAACCCTTAAAGATTTTATCGAAATTTATAGAAGTCATCAATGTCTTTGGCAAATAAAAACAAAGATTACCATAATCGAGACAAAAAAGAAGGTGCTTATAGATTACTCATAGAAAAATTGAGAGAAACTGAGCCAGATGCAAACAAAGAAATAGTTGTGAGAAAGATTAATAATTTAAGAAGCAATGTTAGGAAGGAAAAGAAGGAATATGACCAGTCTTTAAAGTCTGGGGCATCTGCTGATGATGTGTACCATATTATATTTTTATCATATTTTTCGCTTCCTTTTCACTGTTTTTGTATCTATTATCTTCAAAATTAATGCAAGGCCTAGCAGTGCCAGCGCATCATAGTCCTCCTTCGATGCCATCGCAAAAATAACTGAAGACCGTTACGGTACACCGGAACGTCCCTATACACGCTACCAATGTTCGGATGACCTGCGCAGGCACACTAGTACAGGTAACCTCTCCGGTATACCGTAGCGTGTATGGCTTCCCTAAGGCCGTGTTCCGTTCCGATATATACTGGAGCACTGCAAGGTGTGACGTCATTTCAGTATACTCCGAAGCCGTTCCTTTTTAGTTTCCTATACTGCGCTATACTGGTTACTGTTTATAACGGAACGCAGTGCAGTATACTGGACTACTGGACCGGTGGGAGGGATGCGCTGTGCCGCGCTCCCGGCTGCATGGGTACCACCATCTTGCTTATTTCTTCCGTGAAACAGCTTTGCTGTGTTTCGGAAAGAAGGGCAAGACAGGCAGTGTAATTACTGGCACCGAGACTTAACATCATATGTCTCAGGATAGGCAACACATAAATGAGTTGGCTGGGCTAGTTCCAGGTAAACTAGTTTATGTTCATGGGCGACGTCGACCACTTACCATCAGGTGGCACGTCTGCCAGTTTGCCTATCCAACTATCATAAAAAAAAAAAAAAAAAAAAAAAAAAAAACTACTATTATAATCCTCATTTTACGACTTTTTTTTCAAATGAAAATATTTACTGTTCTCTTATATTTACGCGAATTTTATTCATAATTAAAAGTCTATATCGGATTTTATCGCGTTTATTTCAAACTTTACAGTTTAACAATATTTTAAATTATTTCCCGACGTTTCGGACCCTTTACAGCGTCCATCAGTCCCCCGAGATCATGGTTTATTTGAACGCGCTAATCTCAGGAACTACTGGTTCGAATTGAAAAATTCTTTTTGTGTTGGATAGCCCATTTACCGAGGAGGGCTATATTACATCACGCCACGACCAATAGGATCTGAGCGATAATAAGAAATGTTACAAAAACGGGAAAAAATCATCTTTTTTGAGAGCTTCCGTTGCATCCTTTATTATTTCTCTTCTCGAGACATTTTTTAACTATAGTTCCACTTTTAAAGTAAATATAACATCACTCTTTTACTGAGAATTTTCGAAAAAAAAAAAAAAAACGTAAATACGTTGAACGACCCTGACATTCCGGCTGACGCAGGTACTTACCGGGCACGGGTTCTTTGGTAAGTACCTGCATCAAATTGCGGGAAGGAAAGCCACCTCTGCCTGCAACGAGTGTGGCGCGCCGATAGACACGACGCGTCATACTCTCGAGGAGTGAGCCGATTGCGGGCCCCAGCGCGATGCCTTGGTGGCCGTGATAGGCGGAGACCTTTCGTTGTCGAACGTCGTCCGCTGCATGCTCGGCAGCGAGAGGTGCTGGTCGGCCATGGCCTCCTTTTGCGAGGAGGTCATGGCTTTGAAGGAGGCCGCGGAGCGGGAGCGCAGGAGACGGTGTTACGCGCTCCTTCACCCTCCGCACTAGAGTTAGGAGGGGCACCTATAATCCTCCACTCGCCACCAGGGCAATAGAGCGCTCACGGTGCCCGCTGGAAATTGAGGGCAAAGTCGGTGTGGCCCTAACTTGGTGGGATTAAGGGAGGAAAGTAAGGTACTCCACATTACGGCTCAAACCGTAAGGTATGATCTTCCAATCGGAGATGTACGCATTTTTCAGAGCTGTGGACATGGCGAAAAAGTCTTAAAAGGACTCAATAAACATCTTGAGCGACTCAAGATCTTCGCTCGATTTACTCAGGAGCCCATTGGCCACTCACCATCTGGCCATATATACGGTTCTTTTGGTTGAATGCCCCCGTGGGAAAACCGAGTAATGAAAGTGTGGACGAGCTGGCTAAAAAAGCGGTTCTCACGAAAAAATCGGCCCCTGACACAAAGTTCCAATTTCATACGTCAGGAGGCAGATACAAGAAGAGACTGTTCTATTGTGGCAGGACAGACACAATTCTTCGGAAACTAGTTCGGTCACGAAAATTTACTCACCAGATGCAAAAACTGCTTGCAAGCTGACAAGAAAAGCCACATCAACACCTGTCAATATACAGATTCTGACCGGCCACGGAGGATTTGCGGCGTATCTGCAACGATTTCACCTAAAGGTATCTGCGATCTGAATTGCGAGGAGACAGTTCTCCACATTTTGTTAGTTCGAGGTTCGGCAAATGAAGGCTGGATCTGGAGTTTAAACTCCAGAGAAAACTAGACCAGCCTTCACTCCATACCATCATGGACCGTCCACTCTCCTGAAACTGTTACAGGACCAATCAAAATGCACCCCCGCCACCCTCCCACAGCAAGACTTTATTAGTCTTTGCTCAGAGCGGGGAAGTGGGTATAAGAACTAGATGCGTGGCTCTCTTAATGGACAATGAATCGGAGAGGATTGGAAATACGATTTTGTCACTCCGAAGGACTAGATCGGCTGGTGGTCCGCCAGGGCTCCTCTGCTGATAAAAGGCAGCGCGCAAAAAACAAGGTTAAAGCGCACAAAGATCGACGCACTTGCGTAGAAACAGGACAATGACTCAACCTACCATCTGGTAGTGTTGCATAATAAGGCAATAGATCTACAGGCTGACTGGTAAATTACTATCAATATTTAGGGAGAATACTCGGTACATGATTGTCATCCGAATTATGTAAAAAAAGGTAAATATTAATAAACTTTTAAGTAAAGTTACTCAACAATTATCTAATTATTGCGCGTCGTCTGGACACCCTAGCAGCTAGCTGCACTTTCGACACAAAACAGGTAGTTTACCTACGTCCAAACGTCGCCACGTGTTAACAGGGTAGCAGGATAAACAAGCATGATCCAGTCCCCCTTAATACTTTAATCCTGGCTTAGGATAGGCAAAAATACTAAGATATTTTACTCGTGTAAGTAACAAATTTGTTGAGTAGGTAAATGATGTGAACTTTGGCAATTTTTAAATGTGAACAAGCGGCACCTGTGCACGTGCCGCCAGCATGAATGGAAAAGTGTCAACGCTTCATTTATTTGAATTGAAATTTATGATGGTCAAAAATTAAGTACCTATTTTTTTACATAATTCGAATGAGAATCATGTACCGAGTATTCTCCTTAAATATTGATAGTAATTTACCAGTCATCCTGTATATGAGTGGGGAGAGGAGTCCACTTTTGCGTAAGCAAGCTCATGGCTGCAGCGGTAGAGCGAAGTCCCCGGCGTGACCCCCGAGTACCGCGACCCGGCCGTGAAAATTGGAAGCTTGAGGAGCTCAGACTTGGATGTTCGTCCCAAGGGTGTCTCGCCTAGCGAGATCGCACCTCGGCTTAGAACATTGCCGGAGTAGAGGGAGGCGCTATTCGGAGCGCGGGTCGAGCAAGCGGTGATCCTTCACGTCTAGGCGCGTCCGGCTTCTCAAAAACCGGGGTCCTCGCCTCCACCGGCGGAAGCGGTGTGTGTGTGTGTAGTTTTTGTGGTCCCTAAGAAAGGGGCGTTTAATAATGTTATCCTGTCGTCGGGGTCTGTCAAGATGTGCATGGGACGTCTCTGTCTCGTCTGAAAATTTCCTCTACCTACATAGTAGCATGCCTCTGCTACGAGAAGATTGGGACGGCGACGTGCTTTCTCAAAGTATGCCGTCGATAGCATCTTGAGATGTTTCGCAATTGAATTGATCCTGAAGTCTTTATGGAGGTCGATGTTCCGCACGAACCACGGTGAAGTTGTGGCCGTGAGTAGAAACCGATTTTGTATAACTTGGAGCCGCTGTATGTACGGGCTTGAAGTGAGGGAAGACAGGGCTCGCGTAGGTCATCATGGGACGTACGCAGGTCTTGTATAATGTCAACTTATTTCTAAGTGATATCTTACTCCTTCCGCATATCATCACATACAGCGAACTGAGTACGAACCGTGTTGTTACGTACGCGGTTTATATGAAATCGAAATAACAGCTTGCTGCCGAGGGTAACACGTAAATATATGACCTCTTTTTGCCATGGGATCGGTGTCGATTCTCCACTTCGTAAACAACACGTCTAGCGCGGTGGTTGCGGACTGGAGGCGTCTAGTCAACACTTCCATCGAAGTCGACGTGGTGAATAAGGCAGTGTCATCTGCGATGAGGGCGAGTTTAGTGACTCCGCTCTTAGCGGGGATAGTAATGTCGTTCATGTAGAGCGAGAAAAACATTGGAAAGAGCACGGAGCCTTGTGGAACTCCAGCTCGGATTCGTTTAGACGAGGAGACTGTCCCGTCGAAACGATATCGAAAGGTGCAATTGGACAAGTAGTTTCGTATGATACGTACGAGTCTGTCTGGCAATCCGTATTGGTATAGATTATAAACTAGACCATTATGCCAGACTTTGTTGAACACCTTAGTGATATCGAAAAATACAGCCCTGGTGGTGTAAGATTTTGAGATAGCGAAGCCCCTCAGAATGTGCTCCGTTATGCAGGTTCGTCAGTACATCCGGGTGCACCTGGTGTACTGACGAACGATTAGCTCGAAAGCCGAACTGTTCGTTAATGAGCGGACGTTTCATCCGCTCCATGACTTGTTTCAGTCTTATTAGAATAATTCTCTCATACACTTTTCCAAGTGAATTGAGAAGACTAATGGGTCGATAACTAGTTAGGAGATTTCCGGGTTTACCGGGCTTGCGAATTCCTATTACGATTGCTTCCTTCCACTGGTCGGGGAAGGAACAACCAACCAGAAGATAATTATATATCGTGACTAGAACCATGAGAAGTTGTCTACGGAGCCTTTTCATCGTCTTGTTTGTAATTCAGTTGGGACTCGGAGACTTTTTAGCGTGAAGCTTCTTCACGATTCAACTTCGTCAACAGGCATCCGGGTAGCCGCTTGTCAGATAGCGGTCGTACTTGATGCGCTTTGCGTCGTAAATATTATGTTATAAATATTTTTGTATATATATCGACATTTTTAACAAATAAATTATTTTTCAGTTCGATTTAATTATTCGCTTCAAACCTTTTGACTAAATACGACAAACCAAGTCTCCAAAAGACCATGCTCAGTGGCTCGGAGCGATTACAAGCGAAGGCTGAGGCCCAAAAGGAGCTCGAGTCGCGTAAACCCAGGAACGAATGCGGCGGCTCTAAGTCCCGTTTAATGGCGATTGCAAAAGTGGTCCAAGGAACGATCTCACCCAAAAGAGGTACCTGACCTTCCCACTTTACCCCAAAACCGGCTTCTCCGAATTAAATGCAATTGGAGGCGTTAAGAAGGTTTTCCCCAGACACAGGTAAGATTTAACTTCGGAAAGGGACTTGAAGGTTGACAACTCGAAGTTAAGCTGCGCCGATTTCGTCACCTGTCTACTGTACACGTGTACAACCGCACACTTATCCACCCCAAGCTGCATCCCGATGGAACTGCTGAATTCGGTAGTGATTTTTGACAATTCCATAAGGCGTGCAGGGGCCAGCAGCTTAAGGTCATCTACTTAACGTAGGAAGGAGGGACTTTAGTAGCTTTTGTTCGAAACTGAAAACCTGTTCCCGAGCGTCCAGCAGAGTGCTTAAAGGGTTCAATGTCAAGCAAATGTAAATCGGACTATCACCCTTGAAATTTATTAATATTATTATGTCGTTCCGCTTTCGCTCGTTTCAGTTCAGTTTGCCTAAGAAGATAACCTAGACGAATTCTAATTCACCCCTAACCTGCCAGGGTACCGAATGACATTAAATAATATACAATTAATATGTAGTAACTACATATTGTGCAAATATACAATTACAAACCAATTAATAGTTAGAGGTTTACATACTAGTATAGAAGATTAAGTTATAGTATATGTAGGTATCGTTGTATGTAATTGTGATTCATGACGAAATAAATAATTAATTTATATTTTAAGAGAAACTGAGCATAGCAAGCTGTTTTGAAAGTAATGGAGATAACGCAGTTTACATAATGCCCTTGACCTTAGTTTTACATCGTAGCAACCATAGATTAAGTATTGTAATTGGTAGCAACAACCACAAATAGATCATAACTGATTTTGAAGCATTTTTTGTTTGGCTGTGATCCTAACTTTAAGACCTAGGCTGTCTATATTTTAATTATTATTAATCATAGGATCTACGATTTGACTTGAAAATTTTTGTTATATCGTAGATTGTCTGCCAAATACTAATTAGTCTGTCTATGAACATATGGGAGCAGTAATCATAAACATCACACTGAACTGGCTGAAACCGTGGAGGACATTGTGTATTGAATTTACTTAATACACAATGTCCTCTACAAAATGTTAATTTTTTTTATATTGCCTATCTTGGCTTTTTATGCAACAATTGCTACATTATATTTATTGCATTTAAACAAAAGGGTGATGGAATCGTTCCTTTCATTAATTGTTTGAATAGCGAGCTTCCGCATTGGGAATAGCTTGTTAATAAAATATCATCAGTTGAAATAGTGACCGCAGTGTAATCTCCTTTATTACCTAACAATTAGTTCCCTTGTTGATGGCCTCGAGCGGCTACGGTTCGCTCGGTTCCTATACACCCGTTGCTCAGGCCTACAGCCACACCAAGTTGCCGGTCGTGTCATCCGGACGATACACACATGCGCTCGTCAGTCAACAACAGTTTGCGCGCGCACGCGTATCGTATCGCTATAATTTTTACCTTATTCGCCGGCAACGACAAACCCAGTATTGATCGGGCCTCTGTCGCGAAACGGCGCCTCGAAAATGCGATACGAATTTTCCGCGGTCGACCATTTTTAGGAATAGAAGTACCTATCCAATCATTAACAGTTTTAAAACAATGTTACATATTGAAAAGTGAAATATGACGGCTATTTTGTGGTGTTCCCGTTAAACTTATCGATATGTCGAAGGTAAGTGTGATTATGCACTTCAACAACCGTAATTAAAGATAGCTCTTGTATGTAGGTAGTTCCAAAATCATGGCCAAGGACATGATACAAACGGTTAATTTTTAATTTGAAAACCATTAAATTGCGTATAATGAGAACTATTACAAAGCACCAAAAAAGTTTGTCGTAAAGCAAGTATATGTATAACTATAGCTAATGTGTATTTTACATAAACCTCTGAAAATAATAAATAGCATAACAATGCTAACATTATTGTTGTAATGTAGAATTGTTTATTTCTAGTTCAAATATATACAAATATTTAGTAATACTGCTTATGTATGATATCATTACACGACGCAGAAACAAAAGACGTCGACCGCAGTTAAGCCCCTAGTCAGCCGACCTACTCTTTAACTAAGAAGATCAAAGATCATTTTTATGACCGTCACACCAAAAATTATTTCAGAAGAACAAAATAATAATTGTGAGAGTCATGCCGAATAATTAAACCAAATTTTGAATAGATTTTCGTTTTATTTTCTTAGATTAGTGTTTCCCAACGTGGGGCCCACGCCCCATTAGGGGGCAATTTGATAGTTAAGGGGGGCAATTTAAAAATTGACTCGACACGACTTTAACCCTTTCGCTTTAGGTTATTTAAATGCAATGCTATACCTTGTCCAACCGTTTAGTATCTTTTTGACAGCTTACGCCTATAAATTTCAGTTTTTTTTTTCATTATATGTTTTGAAATTTTACTTACGATGTTTTGATAAAAATTTCATAGTAATTTCTTCCTAAAAGTTATTATTTATATTTCTTAAGGGAACAAAACAATTTTGTAGGTTTAAAATTATGCATGGTGGCATAAAAAATTTAGAACTGTTAAGGTGGGGCATGGCCTAAAAAAGGTTGGGAAACACTGTCTTAGATAGTATTTGAAATCAAAACAAAATGATAAGATGTACATATTTTTGCTTATACCAAAAAATAAAACAAGCAAACAACAAATAAAAGCTTACGAAAAAACTTAACCAAGATCACGTTAATAGAATCTAAATCCTTTAATTAAAAAGGAGTTGTTTCCATTTAATTTTATAGTTGGCAACTAAAAACGTTAAGTTACTTTATATAAGAAAAAAATACCATTAATTTACACGAAAAAAAAAAAAAAATCAATAAAACTTACAATAATCTCAAATTGCTATTTTTTTGAAATCGCGATTTTATGAAACCCCTATCTACCATTTGCGATTACACTTGACCGACTTAAGAACACGATTAGACCGTGCTTAAGAAAAGCTCAACAAGAGTACCATTATTAGAAAAGTAACAAAGCTACACTTTCCTTACGGTTTTTCAAAAGGTGACGGTGACTCAAATTATAATTATAAAACTGAAGTGGTCCTTTGAATATAGTTTTTCTCCATAATTTTGCTTCCTTAGAACAAGATAAACCTTCAAATAATTTTAAAGGTTTTAACGTTTTAATAAACTGTATGAGCTTAAGATCCGATTACTACAGAGATGAAGTCATATGATTATGAAGATTTGAAGTTCCTACAACAATTGTATAAAAATTATTATATACTTATTTAATCAGTTCTTGAGTAAATTTTTCTCAATAGTACCTTCATAATAAGAATGAGTTTATAATGATTTTATAAATTAATATTTACTATATTTGAATGGTGATGACCGTTGTAGTGTAGTGGTACGTGTAGTCGCATTAAAGCATACGGTCACGGGTTCGATTCCCTCTCGGGGCAGATATTTGTATTTGTACAAATATTTGTTTGTCCATGTGGTTCTTCCAACCGTCCCTCGGAGAGCACGTAAAGCCTTCGGTCTCGGTTGTTATTATAGACATCTGATAGCGACCGTTACTCATAAGGGAAATTATCCGCCAACCCGCAGTGGAGCAGCGTGCTGCATTAAGCTCCAACTCTTCTATATATATGGCTTCTTTTATATGGCTGATTCAGTTTAGTTCAGTTTATATTCGAATGGAATCCAGCTTCTTCGTTACATATTTGGTACTGATAAATTTTCTCATTGTCAGTCTGACAGTCGGTCACGGCTTTACACCTGTTTATGTGTCTAGTAGGTACCTAGGCAATCGATCAGTAGTATTATTAAGCTTTATGTTAAATTCCTATTACGTCTTTATTTATATGTTTAAAATATTTTTAGGTACAAAATTATCTGTATAACTGATTGTTAGTAAATTAATTGGTATATTGCACGCCTCATAAGCGAAGCGTAAAGCGTTGAGGTGGGTTCTATTCTCACTTCACGCAAAACGAGTGATTTTTTGAACATAATATGTCTCTATTTATCGTATATTGCACTTGTAAAATAATTTATCCACACACATTAAGAAAAAACACGACTTTTAACACTCATGATATGACATGATACTTTTAATGCCATTTTTAGGGTTCCGTAGCCAAATGGCAAAAACGGAACCCTCATGGATTCGACATGTCTGTCTGTCTGTCTGTCTGTCCGTCCATATGTCACAGCTGCTTTTTTCCGAAACTATAAGAACTATACTGTGGAAACTTGTAAGTAGATGTATTCTGTGAACCGCATTTAGATTTTCACACAAAAATAGAAATATTCAATAAATTTCGGGGGTTCCCCATACTTAGAACTGAAACTCAACAATTTTTTTTTTCATCAAACCCATACGTGTAGGGTATCTATGGATAGGTCTTCAAAAATGATATTGAGATTTCTAATATCACTTTTTTCTAAACTGAATAGTTTGCGCGAGAGACTTCCCAAGTGGTAAAATGTGTGTCCCCCTCCTGTAACATCTAAAATAAGAGAATGATAAAACTAAAAAAAATATATGATATACATTACTATGCAAACTTCCACCGAAAATTGGTTTGAACGAGATCTAGTAAGTAGTTTTTTTGTTATAAAAATACACTATTATTAAAACATCAATTAAAGTTACAACGAACTACAAGAACTTTTATATGATGTTACTTGTTGCTACGGAACCCTTCATGGGCGAGTCCGACTCGCAATTGGCCGCTTTTTTTGTTATAAAAACTAATTAAAAAACTATTGGATAGAATCAGGCGTTACTTTGCGGAAGTTCATGATTAGCAAGAAAAGGTTAAAATTATTTTGCTATAATCCGCCAACAGAAGAATCTGTATGGTCAAACATGTAATTGAAAGCTAAGCACCGCTCACCTTCCCAACCAAGCCAGAAAGCCAAGTTCCCAAGCAAGCAATACCACCACCATTCACATGCACCACCACACAAGACTCTAACACTACTCTCGACGCACGTTTCGCTCCGACACCGGAGCATCCTCAGGAGATATCGACTTTACAATGCTGTATTGTCTAGTGACGTTCGTGGCAAATGCGCGGTCTTATATACCGTTTGTTACCCCTACACCTGTTGCCCCGCCCATTACCCCCCGCCCCCCTGAACCCCTCTCACCCCCCCGTCTCCTTCAAACAAACGAAGCAATGGTGAACTTGAAACGTTAACTTGTTCATTTAGCAATTTAAACTGATTAATATTATTATGTTTTATTATTTCTAATTGTTCCAACATACTCAGTCGAAGCCCTTTATCGCAAGTGTGTAAGATTTTATATGAATGGTCCGATGATAATTTGTGTCCACTATCAAGGAGATGTTTAGCGAAGTGTGATTTTTGGGGTTGGTTGTTCCTAACCGCGGCTATATGTTCTTTGTAACGTGTTTCAAATTTACGACCCGTTTGACCAATATATGTGGCTTTACAGTCTGAACATTCGAGTTTATAAATGCCAGATTTTTGTTTATTGTTTACTTTATCTTTCCCGTTGCAAATGTTTTTAAGTGTATTATTTGTCCTAAATGCTACATGTATATCATGCGCTTTAAGTGTCTTCGCAATACGCTCCGATACTGTTCCAAAATAAGTTAAACTTGATTTGTATTTATTAATTTTATCAGGTGCTGTTGAGTATAAATCTTTTTTGATCCGCATCGATTTTTGTTTTTTTATTATATTATTAACAATGTTATTGTTGTACCCATTAGCCTGTGCCATGTGATAAATTAGATTTAATTCTTTTAAATAATTTTCTTTTGTGAGTGGGATAGATAGCAACCTATGGACATAACTATGGAACGCTGCGAGTTTATGCTGCCAAGGGTGACAGGATGAAGCTGGTATGGTTGTGTCTGTGTATGTGGGTTTCCGGAAAATTCCAAACTGATGTTTATTATTAACGCGGGTTATAGTTAGATCGAGGAAGTTTATTGAGTGATTTTGTTCTAATTCTGATTTGAATTTAATTTTTGGGTGTATATTGTTTAGGTTTTTGACAAATATGTCTAATTGTCTGTCTGTCCCTGTCCAACATATAATTATATCATCTACATATCTGTAGTAATACAGAATGTTGTTATTTTTGACAATATGTTTATTTTCAAAATCATCCATGAAGATATCTGCCATTAGAGGACTTAGTGGTGACCCCATAGCTAATCCCTCTTTTTGTTGATAAAATTGGTTATTGAATTTGAAGTAATTTTGTTTCATGCATAGTTTGGTTAGTTCTATTAACTCTGTTATTTCGTTGGCATTTGTGTGATTATTTTTTAACAATTTGGTAAGAATGTTTAGGGTTTCTTTAACTGGGACATTGGTGAACAAGCTGTCTACATCTAATGATATTAATTTACAATGGCCCGGTAATGTCAAGTCTTTAATTTTATTTACTAGTTGGATACTATTTTTTAATGAATAAGTCGGATCAAAGGATGTTTTTGATTTAATGACTTTATTTAGCTCTTTTGCTAATTCATATGCTGGTGCACCAATGTATGAGACCACGGGACGGATTGGTATATTATCTTTGTGGATTTTGGGTAAACCGTATAAAATAGGGGCATTAGTGTTCATTTGAATGACGTTTTGTTTTGATGTATTTTTTGGAAAAATGTGTTTTGATTTATTAACGGATAGCCTAACTTCTGCTGCGTATTTATTAGTTGGGTCCGAAGATAACTTAGAGAATTCTTCTCCAGATAGTGATATAGTTGATAGTGGACACAAATTATCATCGGACCATTCATATAAAATCTTACACACTTGCGATAAAGGGCTTCGACTGAGTATGTTGGAACAATTAGAAATAATAAAACATAATAATATTAATCAGTTTAAATTGCTAAATGAACAAGTTAACGTTTCAAGTTCACCATTGCTTCGTTTGTTTGAAGGAGACGGGGGGGTGAGAGGGGTTCAGGGGGGCGGGGGGTAATGGGCGGGGCAACAGGTGTAGGGGTAACAAACGGTATATAAGACCGCGCATTTGCCACGAACGTCACTAGACAATACAGCATTGTAAAGTCGATATCTCCTGAGGATGCTCCGGTGTCGGAGCGAAACGTGCGTCGAGAGTAGTGTTAGAGTCTTGTGTGGTGGTGCATGTGAATGGTGGTGGTATTGCTTGCTTGGGAACTTGGCTTTCTGGCTTGGTTGGGAAGGTGAGCGGTGCTTAGCTTTCAATTACATGTTTGACCATACAGATTCTTCTGTTGGCGGATTATAGCAAAATAATTTTAACCTTTTCTTGCTAATCATGAACTTCCGCAAAGTAACGCCTGATTCTATCCAATATTTAAAATCGGTGAGCTTGACCATACAGGCTAGACTTTACATCAAATTAACTAAATTACATCGTGTCGCGGTTCAAAACATTTGGTTTAATCAACAATGTAAACATCTAAACGTTATTCCAAATTATATTAATCTAAACACCAACACACACAGTCGAGCTTCTAATATTGCATTAAAAAAAGCCCAACAAGTATGGTTAAATGAAGAGTCACGTCATTGGTTTACTGTTAGGGACAATTTAAAAATACATCTTAAAATTCTCTATTCAGAACTTTCCTTCAAATTACATAATATCGAATTCGACCTTTTAGACCAAAAAGCAAGAGATTTAGCATCAATTGAAGTCCACAATAAATTCCTTTCCCAACAAAAGAAATTAAAATCACTCGTTAATAATTCCTCCCAATCCGCGTTATCGAACAACAATACGACAGACAATATGACAGACGCACCTAATCACCAATTTTATCCCCGAGTTAAAAATCTGACCGATATCATTATACCAAAAAATGAAATGCGCCTTTTAGACAACGGTTTGAAATACAATATCCATAAAAATAATACTCAAAAAACTTTAGAAACATTGGCAGTAGAATCTGAATTAGCTGTGGTCATTAACAAAAAAGATAATATTATCAAAAACATTGTTGCTCACGAAATCAAAACAAAGGCTGCACTTCAAAATTCCAAATCAAATAGTAAACAACATAACACTAATAATAATAACAATAACAACATAATATATAAATCATTACAAAAAACACTAATAGATAATGATCTTATTATTTCAAAAGCCGATAAAGGTAATGCGGTTGTTATATTAAAGCGGACAGACTACCAAAATAAAGTCAATGAAGTTATATCTGGAGAAGAATTCTCTAAGTTATCTTCGGACCCAACTAATAAATACGCAGCAGAAGTTAGGCTATCCGTTAATAAATCAAAACACATTTTTCCAAAAAATACATCAAAACAAAACGTCATTCAAATGAACACTAATGCCCCTATTTTATACGGTTTACCCAAAATCCACAAAGATAATATACCAATCCGTCCCGTGGTCTCATACATTGGTGCACCAGCATATGAATTAGCAAAAGAGCTAAATAAAGTCATTAAATCAAAAACATCCTTTGATCCGACTTATTCATTAAAAAATAGTATCCAACTAGTAAATAAAATTAAAGACTTGACATTACCGGGCCATTGTAAATTAATATCATTAGATGTAGACAGCTTGTTCACCAATGTCCCAGTTAAAGAAACCCTAAACATTCTTACCAAATTGTTAAAAAATAATCACACAAATGCCAACGAAATAACAGAGTTAATAGAACTAACCAAACTATGCATGAAACAAAATTACTTCAAATTCAATAACCAATTTTATCAACAAAAAGAGGGATTAGCTATGGGGTCACCACTAAGTCCTCTAATGGCAGATATCTTCATGGATGATTTTGAAAATAAACATATTGTCAAAAATAACAACATTCTGTATTACTACAGATATGTAGATGATATAATTATATGTTGGACAGGGACAGACAGACAATTAGACATATTTGTCAAAAACCTAAACAATATACACCCAAAAATTAAATTCAAATCAGAATTAGAACAAAATCACTCAATAAACTTCCTCGATCTAACTATAACCCGCGTTAATAATAAACATCAGTTTGGAATTTTCCGGAAACCCACATACACAGACACAACCATACCAGCTTCATCCTGTCACCCTTGGCAGCATAAACTCGCAGCGTTCCATAGTTATGTCCATAGGTTGCTATCTATCCCACTCACAAAAGAAAATTATTTAAAAGAATTAAATCTAATTTATCACATGGCACAGGCTAATGGGTACAACAATAACATTGTTAATAATATAATAAAAAAACAAAAATCGATGCGGATCAAAAAAGATTTATACTCAACAGCACCTGATAAAATTAATAAATACAAATCAAGTTTAACTTATTTTGGAACAGTATCGGAGCGTATTGCGAAGACACTTAAAGCGCATGATATACATGTAGCATTTAGGACAAATAATACACTTAAAAACATTTGCAACGGGAAAGATAAAGTAAACAATAAACAAAAATCTGGCATTTATAAACTCGAATGTTCAGACTGTAAAGCCACATATATTGGTCAAACGGGTCGTAAATTTGAAACACGTTACAAAGAACATATAGCCGCGGTTAGGAACAACCAACCCCAAAAATCACACTTCGCTAAACATCTCCTTGATAGTGGACACAAATTATCATCGGACCATTCATATAAAATCTTACACACTTGCGATAAAGGGCTTCGACTGAGTATGTTGGAACAATTAGAAATAATAAAACATAATAATATTAATCAGTTTAAATTGCTAAATGAACAAGTTAACGTTTCAAGTTCACCATTGCTTCGTTTGTTTGAAGGAGACGGGGGGGTGAGAGGGGTTCAGGGGGGCGGGGGGTAATGGGCGGGGCAACAGGTGTAGGGGTAACAAACGGTATATAAGACCGCGCATTTGCCACGAACGTCACTAGACAATACAGCATTGTAAAGTCGATATCTCCTGAGGATGCTCCGGTGTCGGAGCGAAACGTGCGTCGAGAGTAGTGTTAGAGTCTTGTGTGGTGGTGCATGTGAATGGTGGTGGTATTGCTTGCTTGGGAACTTGGCTTTCTGGCTTGGTTGGGAAGGTGAGCGGTGCTTAGCTTTCAATTACATGTTTGACCATACAGATTCTTCTGTTGGCGGATTATAGCAAAATAATTTTAACCTTTTCTTGCTAATTAAAAAACTGTTTAAGAAAGTTCTGTGTTGGACGTCCGTGTGTTTGTATGTGCAGATCCTGTATGTGGTCACGATAACGACCGAAAGACTTCACTAATCGAGTTCTTTTTTTTTCTAACGCTTCAGTATAGTTAGGAATAGAACCCTATTTAATTTCGATGTAGTTTAATTTTTTTTAACAATTTTATTGTGAAAAATGAGATTATGAGGCGTGCACTTTTGAATTTTCCAAATTATTTTCTAAATTCTAGCTAGACGTTACGTCAGACTGCGTGATTTTATTCGACTCATTATTTTTAAAAAGCTTGTTAGTGTACAATAATGCGCATTTCACTAATTAGTGTTTGGTTTATGTTATAAATAAAAATGACATAAGATGCAGTAATTGAAAAAAAAAGTTGTTTGAAGAGTCCCGCTTTGTGATGGAGATCATTCACTTGGTTCGGTTACTCATCGCTTACTCTATAAATATCAAATACATCTCGCAGTTTGTTGCAAAAAATCAACTAAGTAAGGGTCAATAACATCACAGCATCTTAAGTAGACAAGTTCTATAAGATTAAAATGTATATTTATTCACAATGATAAATACTTTTCAAAGCTTATTCACATTACAATACAATACGTATATTATTTTAAAACTATAAGTGCATACGTTAGTTATTAATATTTTAGAGAATTTTAATATTAAATTTACTATACAGATATTGTATATATATAATGTTGTTGTTCTGATTTCGCGTAAAACGTAAAAAGTTTGTTGAACCTGTGTAAAATACTTTACAGAAAATTATATTTATATTATTTTGTATGCTTAGTTTATTGTTGGTTGCCAAATTCTCTTCAAGTTGGCAACCTTTAAAATACTTTGATATAAGAAGTAATTTAACTTTACTGAAGTCTACACTTATTGTTAGTAGACAGACTCGTGACGCTAGTTTGCCTTTTATTTTTCAAAAGCTATTTGGTTGTATTGGAATTTAGTAGTATTGTTAAATAAAGATACAAAATGTATATGTAAGGAAAGGTCGTAGCCTAACCACTCTTATCAATTACTTTTGTTGTTAGGTGCTTATGTGATTGAAACTCTTATCTATTTTATTTATCCTTCTTATTATTAGTCTAGTCACAATATCTTACATAACAGTCAACAATACGTGTCCTAGCTCGTAGTGTTGACTCAAAACATACCAAGTTTCATTCAAAAGTATTACACCTGGACCTGTTACAGTTCTATTACAAACTCGCGGGGTGCCCTGGCTGCACCCGAGGTATGTATATGTACCTAAACCTTCTTCATGAATCACTAATGGTGAAAACCTCATGAAAAACATGGGGAGTAGTTTTTGAGTTTATTGCGAACAGACAGGCAGACAGGCAGATGCGGCGGAGGACTTTGTTTTATAATATGTAGTGATATAGATTTTTTTGTAAATAGTATTTTTCTAAAGTAATAACTAGAAACATTGCTGTTTGTATATTGCGATATTCTATCATTTTGATACACTAATAACTAGAGATGTGCCGACTATAACTTTGGCCGACTAGCCGACTAGCCGACTAGTCGGTTGTAAAGAGGCCGACTAGTCGGCCGAATAGTCGGCTAAGCCGATAACGGTTTCGGCTGCGGCAAAATGGGTTGTTTGATTGTTTCTTTATACCTGGTTGAAACATCGGTTAATTTAAAAAAATTGTCTAATGAAGAGTGGGAAATACTCAGAAAAAGCATTGAATTGCTGAAGCCATTTGAAGCGATTACGGAGATTAAAAGTTCAAGTTGCTCTTCGGTGTCTGAAGTAATACCTCATTTGAAAACGTAACAGAAATATGAAGAAATGTACATTGAAAAAAAAACAAACAAACCGTGCAAATGAGTCTTGCTGGAAAATATTTTGAAGAGTAGGTTTGACTTGGAGCATAATAAAGTCTTAAAAATTTAAAACCCTGGCTACATTGTCGGATACAAGCATCGATGTTTCGAATTTTTGTAATTTTTTATACAGTAGGTACATCATGTAGGTTGTCTTGGTTTAATACTATTAAGTCTGGTAATAAAAAAATTTTAGTCTTTTATTCAAAAATAAAAAGAAATAATTATAAATGTTAATATTAATAACGAGATATTATATTGTTTTGTGTGTTAATAAAAATAGTATTTTTGTTTGATAATTATCATAGATATTTTTTCTTTACAATAAGTAATTTTAGAACCAAAGGAAACCACCAACCAAAGGAAACCTATATTTATACCAAAGGAAAAATTCTTTATATTTCAAAATGTGTTAAACTGATTCTAAAAGCAAAAATATTAATTAACAATCAAGGTATTTATTAATGTAATTCCTATTAAGTCATTTTATTGAGAAATATATACAAATTATATGCCGGATAGTCGGCGCTCCTTGCCGAATAGTCGCCGACTAATCGCCGACTACAAAAGTGGCCGGATAGTCGGCTTAACCGACTAGTCGCCGACTAGTCGGAACATCTCTACTAATAACCATACAGAATACAGATATAATACAGAATTCAGAAAATAATAATCATATCATTACCATGTTTCTATGGGACCACCCACGTACATTACAGGGACATTACATGTAGTTAGTACCTACCTATAATAAACTTTAAAAAAAAAGCCGCAAATCGACTCAGAAACCACTTATTGTAAAAAATCGATGTATCTACGTATGTATATAGAAAACGCTATATACTTACGTGTTATTTTTACAGTTCCCAAGATTTCTCTGAGATTCCACAATCGTAACCTAATTTTTTAAATAATGGACCACATTCGGAGTAAGCAAATTGATATTTCGATTAACTAAGTTCGTATAGACAGACAGAACATGTTACCTCCTCATTTTTTAAAGACGGTTAAAAATTAATCAGTCCTGTCATCAGTAGAGGCCATAAATCTTCCGGCTAATCCGTGTCTACACGGCTTAGCTTAGTGTGTTACACCCTATAATCTTTCTCAATAAATAGTCTTTTAACCGATTGATCCTGAAATTAATGTGTTGAAATCAGAATCAGGTAATGTCACGTAGGAATCTACAGCTTATAGTATAGATACAGGGCCGGATTTAGGGGAGGGCAAGCGGGGCAATTGTCCCGGGCCCCTACATAAGAGACGCCCATCATTGCCACATCCACAAAAGAGGGACCCTCACATTTACTACATATTTTTTTTTAGGAATATGTCCACTCGGCAACGATAATATATTGGTGTAAGATCAAGAGGCCTCCACTCTTTCATTGCCCCGGGCCCCCACAACTCTAAATCCGGCCATGTATAAATATAAAATAACATTGAAAGGAAATAAAAAAGATTTAATTAACATTATTTCACGTTCAAATGTTTCATTTAATATTATTGTAGGTACGTTTAGTACCTATTTAAAAAATTATTAAATTTAAGTAAATTACGAAACAGTACGTAGTTACGATGTAATTTTAATAAATAAGATAAATTTTCTATGATTACGAAATGTACTCAATACTATTTAGGAAACTACTTGTTTTCTTTTAAAGTACCTACCTATCTAATCTTGTTAGATAAGTATCTCTATGTCTAAATTCGAAACTCTGTGAACTCACCTATTTATGCCTATATGTCATCGTTCTAAAAAACTAGGAAATATCTCATTTTTATGGGAAACCGCTAAAATTTTAGATAAAATACGGACAGCCTTGTGACAGACGAAACGACTGTCTTATTAAATATTTGTAAGTATGTAGCTGAATTTATATAATGTTTTCTCAAATATTTAAAGAAAACACTTTTCTGTAACTTAATAAGGATTGCATTTTATAAGCGTATAATAGACAAAAATAAATATTTTGAAAATTAGAATTATATATCCGAGTGTAAATTTTATGACTATCAAGGTAAACTGTAAATATTATAATCTTTAAGGTCTGGTATTTAAATTAAGATATTTATTTGTTTTAAATATGTATCAGTTTCCGACCGACCTGTGAGGAGCGGTTTTAAAAATAAATTTTATATTTACACATGCTGTTGCCTGTGGTTTTGCCAGCGTATATAAAATTTCATTCCATATTTTACTTCTCTTAAGGATGAATTTTCAAAAACTAAAAAATAAAGTATCAGTATAAAAATTAAAATCATATAAATAATAACATTAACTTAGCATCAAAAAAACAATATTCCTGTTTATACACCTTCATCACTCTCTACCTTCTTGTTAGAAGAGTTTTCTTACTTATCGAGTGTTTAGGTAATAAAAGGCCTTACTGTAAATTTGTTAAATTTCACATATCCAGCTTAAATAGTTAACGCTCGGCGATGATGACGACCCAGTCAGTTGTTTTATAAGGGTAGATTAAAATTTGAATAGCATTTACAATATTGAAAATAAAAGTTTTGGCAATAAAGATACGAGTATATTATAGACTGCGCGTATTTCAGTAATAATATCTTACTGGTCTTATCATACAGTGTAAATTCCGTATTTTAATATACAAGTTCTGAGAACCAAGAAACAAGTAGGTATTTAGCGGCTACTTACAACTTTTGCAAAAACCTTTTTTTCCTTTTTATATTTGTTAGTGCAAATTGAATCTTATTACCTCGACTTATGGTCCGAAAATAGTAACAAAAAGTAACTATCTTATAATAGTACAATCAGTGAGGGTCGTGACTAGACAAATAGGAATATATGATACTGTTTGTATGTCTTATAAATGGTGTTTTTTTCGATATTTTCAATTAATTTTTTATATGTATTTTAATATGAAATACTTGATGATATATATGCATCTGAACGGATAAAAACAGGTCAAACATGTTTGAAGTTGTGGAAGGCAAACTGAGCTATATTTATTTGTATGTAATTGTAAATATTGAGAGTTTATTTAATTTTCATGACTACTAAAAATCGGCATAGTTTTACCCGCTTACTAATACAAATCCCTAGTACTTTAAACCCTTTATACTTTTTAATAAATATAACTTCAAACGCATATTTTTTTTTTTAATCGGTGTGCAAGATCCAGAGAATAGCGTGGTCGACGAAAAAAATAAACTCTTCAGCTTGGCAATACTGGTATAGATACCACTTACATAATAATAAAATGCACTAGAATCAAAATTTTCAATCTTTTTATTTAACTTTAACAACTATGATACGAAACATACAATAAACGACGTCATTTAGGTTTTTTATAATAATAATAATAATATACTTTATTGCACACCAGAACAAAGAACAAAATTAACGATAACAAACCAACATCACTTAGGCTGTACAATCAGGCGGTCTTATTGCTAAATAGCAATTTCTGCCAGACAACCTAAGGGTGACAGAAATATTGGTATTTGTAGATGGGCAGGTGGTACAACAATATTAATAATAATAATATTATAATTTATACGAGTATGTGGTTAACGTTATAGCTCAAAATTCAAAAGTTAAAGATAAACGAATATTTAGCTTTCTTAATGAAATCTAAAATAAAATAAATAAATAATTTATATTTTTTTACTTTAATTAGATTCCATAATATTAAGTTGTGTTTAG
Organism: Euphydryas editha; assembly: GCA_036937285.1. Lineage (NCBI taxonomy): Eukaryota > Metazoa > Arthropoda > Insecta > Lepidoptera > Nymphalidae > Euphydryas > Euphydryas editha. The sequence goes on along the minus strand of JAUPFZ010000011.1, from coordinate 11,517,330 downwards.
TAGTTTTTTAACGTATATTCCATATACAATAGTATCAAAATTGAAATTAAATAACTAAATATTTGATTATTTATGCGAACACATATACATTTTATTTAATTCTTCGAAGTTGTAAGTATTGTGATATATTTTCAGTTTGATGTGTTTTTTTCCTTGTTAAGTAAAAAAAAATGCAACGTAATTTAGATTTTAATATATTATAATCTACATATATATTAATTTATTCGTTACACTCGAACGGTTAAGGTTAGCACTATGTTTCGCATTCCGTCTATATCCTGCGATTACAACATATTATACGTCGTAACATACGATTAATATTGATTTCGGTTTAGTTTAAAACCAATTTAAAGTTAATTTAGTAATTAATTAACAATCGTTCTGGCGTAGTTGTGTGAGTAGTCACCTTAACGCCGGCGGTCGCGATTTCGATTCCCGGTCAGGGCAGATATTTGTATTTGTACAAATATTTGTTTCTGGTAAGGCCATACAGGCCTTGTGGGTCTCCACACCATGCCCCGGATAGAACGTAAAGCCGTCGGTCCCGTTTGTTATTCTAGATACCAGCGATCGTTACTTATAGTAGGAAAATTATCCGCCTAAACGTAATGAATTATGCTCCAACATTTCTCACACTTAGGCTTAAAATCACCCAGTAATTAATTTTTTGTTGTTTTAAAAAACGAGCACATTGATGTTATCTATGATTCTTAAATGTTCCGTGATATTCATTTATAGTAAATTGACAACGTATCTTTAAAACGAGGATATTATTATTGAATTAAGAAAGAAATAACAAAAAAACTATATTTAAAAATGTTATATAAACGTTTGTTCCAGTTAAAAATACATAATGTGAATATGAACTGTAAAATCGTAGGTTCAACTTTGAAACATCTACTTCTTTTGCAATTCGTCTTGTGCAAAGCAATTAAGGAAAAAGTATTGTAAGAAAACCTGCATGTCTCGTGAAAATTCTAAAATATCGTATACTCTTAATATATCCGCCAATCTGAATTTGATCAACGAAACGAATTAAACTTCAAATCTCTAACTTAATAGGATAAATAACTTTTTCCCACCAATGGGACATTCACAGGTGGTATACGTGATCGTTAATAATTTTTTGCTAATATTAAAAAGTTTTTTATTTTTATTTTAGTTAATTTCTTTCCAACTACTTTCCTAGAAGTCATAGCGTGATATTTTCTAACTTATAATAACCTTCCCAATGAAAAGGCATAAGAAATAATTTTTCCAATCGAATAGTTACGTATATTAGCATATTCAACAAACACATTCCTTATTTTTTTATATTAATACATGTAGAGTTGACAGAGGTTAATTTTCTTTTTTGTAAGTTATTAATTATTTCTACATTTTTATGTAATTAACATATGGATACATTTACGCATCTTCGCGCAATACTATAGCGGAAAGTAGATATTCATGAGTGAAATCAATACAAAAGCAAGTTGAAAACTTTTTATAAGCTTACAATAAGTATAAGATTGAAATGTAATATTAATTTATAAGAACATTGTATCTCAAAAGGATTGTTCTTTCAAAAGGAAGAATAACCTTAATAAATTGGAGAAAATTGCTTATGTAGCTCAATGAAAAGTTTCTTTGATTCGACTAACTGCTCGTCCAATCATCAATTCGAAGCACTTGCGTGATTTCACTTTGTAATCCTTTCGACTACTAACGCAGACAGAGTTTTACCGCTTTTTGATTTCGGTTACCTACTTTATAGTTTTTTATTGAATGTGTTGTACATTAACTCCACCAGTAACTGTATTATTTACTTGTTTTTATTAATTTTATTTGAAGAATTTTACTGATACCAAATGTTGACAAATTTGTGTTTAAATTACTGAAAATTAATTCTAGTACTTTCTTGCAATTTGCAACTGAAATATTTTGAGTTTAAGGAAAGCAGTAGATGATTATAGACTTTATAGATAAAAGTCTTAACGTACGAGGTCACACGTAGAGAAACAATGTCTGACTGAGGCATTGTTAATCGTGACGGAATCTAAAGTAGTCCTACATCTAATACTGTGCCAACGTTTTCGTATTTTCTCTCATGTCAAGAAACGATTGTTTCATTTACTTCAATCATACACTGTTAGCAATTTTTTCGCACGATCTTGTGGTCTAAATACTTCGGGAGTCATCTAACGGCTACATGACTTTTATTCATTATTTTATTGAAAGTTCTCATAAATCATCGTCAATTACAATGCAATATTCAATTTAATGTTTAATTGATAGTGTCTAATCTATATAATCTAATATAATAATTTATAATGGTAATAATTTTCTTTAATTCTTATTAATATATGACTCCGTGGTATTCAATGAAAGTGAATGAAATATATTTTAATTGAAATTATCTCACAAATATTACCCAATTATAAATTTAAAGACCAAAAATTCAAAACTAAAGATAATATACTTTGAATATGCATTTTTAGGTTTCGTACTAGAGGTCATGTTCAGTGTCGAAATCTATACATACGAGTATAAAATGCTTTGTCTCGAATGATTGACTGACTGACGGATCAACGCACAGCCTAAACCGCTGATCGTAGAGACCTGAAACTTGGAGGGTGTATTCTTTGTATGACGTAGGCATCCAGTAAGAAATAATTTTCCGAAATTATATCTCTAAGAGGCTGAAAAAGGGGGGCAAAAGTAGTTTGTAGGGAACAACGTGATTCCTTGGTCCAATCTACTTCAAATTTTGCATAAATATTTTTGAACAGAATTGATTGAAAACGTGTTTCGTATTTTATCGAAATTCATTCCCTAACGGGGTTAAAAGGGGGTAGAAAGTTATTTGCCTCGAAGTTGATATCAAATCTCTTTAGTGCTTTTGATTTAAATTACATTTTATTTAGACACATGTTCGACAACTCAATCCGTCTATTATAAAATATTTTCCAGTATTGATGCAGGTGTAGGTGATATCTTTTTTTTTTTGGATACTCCTGGTGGAACAGGCAAGACTTTTCTATTAAATTTACTGTTGATCAAAGTGAGAAGCAATCGTGATATCACCTTAGCGGTCGCATTGTCCGAAATTGCTGCCACGCTGCTGGAAGGATGTAAAACTGCACACTCTGCGTTTAAACTTTCTAAAAGAAAGTGAAGAAAAAGAAAATTTGATACTTACCAAAACCCCTTTCTGCAATATACACAAACAAACGCAAGCGAATTTGTTTGGGATGAGAGTACGTAGTATGGTTCATAAAGGGGGTTTCGAAGCCCTAAACAGATCTTTACAAAATATTAGGAATAATAATTGTCAAATGGGAGGAGTTACTCTATTGTTAGCAGGCGATTTCCGGCTGACTTTACTAGTAGTGCCCGGAGGCACGCGAACGGACGAAGTTAAAGCGTACGTAAAGCATGACGACCGTTCTGGTGTAGTGGTGCGAGTAGTCGCTTCAACGCCTCGCCTCAATGCTGGTGGTCGCGGCTTCGATTCCCACTCGGGGCAGATATTTGTATTTGTGCAAATATTTGTTTCTGGTCATTGTGTATGTCCTTGTGGGTTTTCCCACCGTGCCTCGGAGAGCACGTAAAACCGTCGGTCCTGGTTGTTATCATGGATACCTGGTAATGATCGTTACTCATGGTAAGGATATTATCCGCTAACCCGCAGTGGAGCAGCGTGGTGGATTAAGCTCCAACCCTTCTTCTATATGGAGACAAAACTGAGCCTTATCATAAATATGAGGGTCCATCTAATGGGAGATCTTACAGATAGTTCTTAGACCTGTTGCTTAAAATAGGAAATTGTGATTTCCCGGAACTGGATAATAATGTATAAGTGTATATGAAAATGTATTTACCATAAACAAAGCTTAAGTTCATACTCTTCAGGTAGCGGGAGTATACTTGAGGGAAGGCTGCTTCTCTCACAGCCAGTTGTATGTGGCATGTTCCAGGGTAGCCTGGTGATTCTAGCACCCGAAGTAAAAACAAAAAATATTGTTTACAAAGAAATACTGCGGTAGGTCTAGTATTCTGATTTCGTTGTAAAGAGATAATACCCCCGTGTAACTTTCACCAGATCAAAGGCCGAGCTTCGTGTTCATAAAATATAACAAAATTGTATTTTATTTTAATGTTTATTTAACCATACTCTATAATAAAGATTGTTATATTTTATAAGTATTAAAACATTTTAACATAATAATTTATATGTCATAACCAAATTAATAACGTAAAAACCGATTAAAAATCCTATTAGAACCATTTTCGACTTCTACGCGGACGAAGTCGCGAGCTAAAAGCAAGTGTTTGATAAAAAATAATATGCATCAAAAGGCGCGTTAGTCAAATCGCGGTAAGTTTAAATTATTTTCATATGAAAGTAGTTTTTGCAGGTTTTAATGTATGACACGTGTTAGACTTTTTGTCGTTTATGGTTATGGTTTTTTTATACCTTTTACTTCGCTCGTGTGAGTCGTAGCGCGATGTTTTACAGCCTTATTCGATAAACAGAGAATCTTACAAAAAAAAAAAAAAACGATTTTTTAAATTGGTCAGGTAGATACTAAAGATTTATATCTACCCGTATAGTGTACAATCTTTTCAGCTTTATTATTATAACTTAGAAGTTGATATCTTTGCATAAAGTTATTATAAAATTTTTGCACACTTTTTATAATTAATAGTTTAGTTTGGGTGTAGGGTTATTTATTTAAACATTAATAGATGTAAAAAAAATGGTTGTATTTTGATTAAGACGACTAATAATATGTATGTCTATATGCGTAAACTGGTATGCTAGGCGGGTATATTTCGATCAAGGGTATCTATTTGTAGTAATGTCGAGTTTAATTAGAATTGATGCGTTAGATTTCCCGTAAGAACTGCTAAATAGACAATGTTGCTAATAATGTTGAAATAGTCATTTTGGTAATTTTTTTTTAATGATGACATGTACATAGACTAACGTACCTATAAGCTTTATTAACCCTTCAATTCCCAGGCCTATATCAGTTAAAAAAATCTGTACTTTTTTAAATAAATTCTTTCTTTTGAAATAGTTAAGATACATTTGGATAAGACAAAAATAATAGAAAAAATATCTAAACTATCCCCATTAAGAGGTCAACTACAGGTGATAATGAGCATTGTGCAGTTAAGATTCTGAAGGATACGCGATTTCTTTTATTCTTTCGGTAGCAATAAGACATCAGTTTTTAGAATAATATTTATTTACATGAAAAAATATAACATTTATTTATTGTGAAAGCTGTACCAACCCTTTAGATGTAAGCCAATATTGCACTTGACACACATTTTTCTAGTGCATTGGTGACAATATTATCCGCCTCTTCGTTGAGATCAGTCGATTTATTTTATTAATTTCACTCATTTATTTTTACAGAGTAATTGGCTATGCTGCAATAGTGGAGGAATTAAAACAATGACATTTTCATGTAAAAAAAATAATAATTCTGTCACCTGCAAGTGACACTGGGAATTAAAGAGTTGAATAAAGTAAAAATATTTTATTGTTTACAACCAAAGGTAAAATTTTCACTTGCTCAAATACAAGAGAATGTAAGTTGCAATGTAAGTTGCAGAAAATGTAACTAAAATTAAAGTGCACTTGATCTGATCATATTGCATGTAGATATTTTGTTAATAGATAATATATTAATAAGAATAAATACTATTTGACAAACATGAGACATACATGATCAATTGATCATTTTGTCCAAGTAGTTTGATCATACAGAAAATGTGAGCCTCATGGCAAGATTAAGAATATTAGTATCATCCGATTACGTCACCAGCCAGAGTAGTGTCAGTCATTGTGAAGTAAATGTTAACATCCCTACTTTGCCCTTGATAATAACTATTAAGACTAGCAACAAATAGAGCTGCGAGTTTATAAAATTATTCAATTTTCTTTGATACGTAAATATATTAATTATTTCAGAAAATTAAAGTATATTATTTATATTATATTCTGGACAAGGATTTTTGCTCACAATAAGCTTATGTTTTTATTATATTCATTTACGTGTTTTTCCGCTATATATAGCCAGCAAATCTTGCTTTAAGCTTCCATTGGCTAATACATATAACGCTAAAATTAACGACACTTTCTCGACCACGTTTGAACTCTACTACCCATTTTTTTTAAAGTAGCATACGAAGATCCAGATTTCCTTAAAGTTGCTAACACGTCTTCATTTTGTTTCGGAATTAAACCTTTCTTATTCAAGTACTTAATTACAGCACGATGTTCGATTTTATCAATTTTTTTAAATTGTCATTAATTGCGTATTTCGACGCACATAAATTTAAACAAAAGTAAAAATAAATAGTAGATACAGATAGAATAATTGGGAAAGTCAATGTACAAAACCTACAACTTGCCGCACTTTTAAAGATGTTTTTGATATAAATACATTGCATTGGAATAAGTACGAATATAAAGCTTAGTGTTAGTCATGACGAGTATCAGAGATGGTTTGCCATAGAGGAGAGACTTGTACATTATTTAAAAGGAATTGTTATATTTAATGGAGATGTAAATATGAATAGTACTTACTTCGTTGATTATAAATAATAATAATTGTTATTTTTTGACATTTTGTAATTTTATAGAATATAATTTTGTTACTAATATGCGCGGCGGAACTTCAGATGTTGTCCTTGTACGGGAGACCACTAATGCGCGGGAGGCACATGTTACAGTGACGGATGGAATAGTACCACGTGACGCTTATCATCCTCCCCTTGACATCAACATTGCCATCAAGCTCTCTAGTCAATCGGACCGGATAGAACCTACAAATATAGACAGCTCCAGAGATTGGAATTTTAGAAAGGCTGATTGCTAAGCATTGTATGAGATACTTTCTGAGATATCGTGGCAAGAGCTGTATGAGCCAGAAGACTGTAATGTTGATTTATTCGTGTCTATTTAATTCTCGTGTACCTAAAAAAAACGTAACGTTACAATCAATACTTTTTATCTGTTTGGTTTACCCGGGATATTATTAAAAATACAGCAGTCAAATTAAGACTTTACAGTGATTGGAAAAGGACCAGATCGGAACAGACATATCAGGCATTTTCTTGTATGAGATCTGATTTGAAGATCCGCATTAAACTTGCTTATATGACTATGTAGAGAAATGCATCAAGACCAAGCCACGCCAGTTCTTGTAACACATATCAAGCTTCTTGTCGAAGGTACATATGGTACATATGGAAGGAACGAATGGGTCCAGAAAGGTGAAGTGGTTTCAGGTTATATGGTTTCATGTTTTATAAAGACCTGATATTCTGTTGTTCTCAGTGTGAAAAGATATTGTAGTTTTGTATAACTCGTTTTGAGGGCAGATGTGATTGAAACCGTTCGATATTGTTTGTAGATTTACAGCGCGTAGCCCTTTGAAGAATGTCCACTTATCTTCGTTTAATTTTGAGCGCCTAAGGTATACATTAAAATTGGTTTGATAATTGTGATATAAATAGTCCTGCTTGTTTTGCTTAAGTCCAATATTTCTTGCTGGATGCAATATCTTTTTGTATGGATCAGTCCCTTTCTTATGTACCCATTTTAAAGGGTTCTAGGCTTAGTATCTAGGCGTTTTTGATATGCATACAATCTTAGCAGTCTTAGGAATGCCTTCTGTAGCTTCTCTAATAAAAGCGCATACGTACTCTCGTACGGGTGCCAGGTGAAAGCACTCGTGTCTAGCCTACTACAAGGCACAAAAAATAACATTTATCACAGCAATGTTTTTAAAACCATTTGAATTCCGCAATACAAAACCTAAGCGTCGAAAGGACTCCTTGGCCACTGCATTGATATGATGGTGAAAGACAATGATGCATGAAATGACGATGATCTAATTGTCTGCTGCGAAAATAAGCTTGTAATGAGTTCCCATTACGTAGGCAGTATGCTGTTGGCGGTATGTGTTGCTATCACACTGACACGAAGCTATATACATATATTTCTAGTTGATAGTTAATGGGATATGACATTATTGGTGGCATAAAATCATATTCACAATGTTGTTGATAATTGATAGCAGGCCGATAATAGGTGTGTAAAGTGTTTTAAACTAAACAATCTGAAATGTGCATAAAACTCAAAATCCCAATGTATCTTATCGTAAATTCCTTTATTGTGGCGCCGCGCCTGACTGCTCGCATCGCAACAACAAAACTGGAACGGGTTTTATTAATATTTGTAATGCTTCGACATTTGACATTTATTCTGAGGCCAAATACGCTTATTTAAAAATTTCAACTTCGTGTGATTTTTATATTGAATTTGATCACAAAAGAATTGTTATTGGTCTGAGATTTTTTCTTACCGTGTTATCGTTTTCTTTATTATTAGTATACTATTGTTTTTAGGTTTTATTAAATATACATCGTCGGTCAAGTTACATTGAGCTTTAAATTGTTTCAAGCTATAAGATTGAATTTATTAACTAGATGTTCCTTGCTGTTTCACCTGCCTTGACAAGTACCTATGGGTACAATTCTGCAAATATTTTGTGTATTATTTTTTGTAGCCTACATATACATCTGCAAAATACAGCTTTATAATCGGAAAATTATGATTAAATCCGTTTAGTAGTTTCATAGTTTATCTATTACAATTAAAACAAAAACAAAAAAAGAATTTCGAGCTTGTCAAGCGGGTTAACTACGTAAGATATTCAACGATATTGTAGTAAACGTAAACATTTAACTTTTGGTCATGTCAACATACAAAAGTACGTCTTATCAGAAGGCGTGCCACCTTCGTCGAACAAACTGACTGATAAGGAAATAGCGAATAAATTGTTTTGAGCAATAACAGATACATGTGTTGAAGTGTATAAGATGTAGTTTTCTATGTATTTACCAGATTCTCGTTACTATATAAAAATGAGATAAAATTAAAGTTAAATTTTATTCACAAACAATTTATCGGCGGTGAAAATTGACATTATCGTATATTCTGTATTCGATTTAATTTCTCGGTCAATTGTTAAAACGTTTTTTTTTTTTTTTTTTTCTTTACGATGGGAAATGCATTTACGCATCCCGCCGCCCGCAGGTGACGGATATGTGGGACTCGCTGGCTGCGAAGCCAGAATACCCACTTAAACCCATCGACCGTCTGCGCCATAGTGGGGCGCCACGGGATCGCTCGCGCATACAACCGTGACGCCCCGACGCTTGGCCCGGTGGCCCCTCCGCACGTAATTGAAGCCGCTATACCGGTCCACTCTGCTAATTCATAGAAGTACCAGGAGCGGCCCCACCACCGGCCGCACCTCCCGTGACAACACTCCCATCGTGCTTTCGCGCTCCGCCTACCACTGGACCCCAGCTACCCCAGACAGCGAAACCCCTGAGCTGGGCCCGCACATCAACTGGCCTGGCATCCAGGGGCCCAGTGGCTTGTGCGCCTCCGCGCCAACCACTGCGATTTCGCGCACCCGAATGGAGGGGAAGAGCGAGTCATCCCTGCTGCGCTATCGCGCCCACCGCTGCTGGTTTTGGTCCGCGGGGGTCCGAAGACGCCTACCACTCGTGAGGCATTCGAGTGGCGTTCCCCTATCCGAAAAAAAAAACCTTGGGGTTTTCCAAATAAGATGTACACAAATTCTCCCAAGAATTTCTTTATCTTGGATTAAGATAGACGGTCACAATGGTTCAAGATATTACCGACTTGTTTCAAGAATGGCGCGTATTTTGAATTATGATTATTGTTCAACACGTCCAAAACCACATCTGTACAACGGGACTTACAAAATAAATACGCCGTTTCAAGGTGAAATGACATTGATTTATTAAAAAACTAAAGTCTGAACAATTTTGTATGGAGACCTATAAATTGATTATGTAGAACCAAACGTTAGCGCGATATAGCGGCTGACCGTCGCGCGTCGTACGCTAGTAGCACTGTTGTATACATAGGTTTGTTAGTACAATACACTAGCGCGATTCAGCAGTGATAAGCGTGAATTTAGGTAACCATTTGCTTAAATGATTTTTTTTTAACTTGTAAAGACGTTGTAATCAATAAAGTCTTGTGCATCGAGATTGGAAGTTGTTTAGCAGACCCATCCCAGTACTCCAGCCAGCAGAACTCTTTTACTGAGATTTTTGCAGCAGCTTTTTACTCATGCTTTTTACTTTCTGAATTGAGATTTTAAGGAATCAACGACCACTTTAAAATGCCATTAACGCAGTCATTTCAACTAGTCTATTTCCTTCAATTAAATCTAGTGGTAGTTCGAACTGGTATCTCTCTCAAAGCATGTTTAATTTCTTGGTATAGGAATTTAATTCTCCACGTAAAGACGAGAGGATATCAGTGTTGAAGTTTTCCCATTATTTTTTTCACACAGTTTCTTTTTTATAATGTATCAATCGAGTTTTTTCCTGGTCGTCACTATAAGATACACGCATACACAGTATCCTATATGATCCTTTTTATATTCCAAAGCTGGTACTTGTCATGTCGTCCTATTTAAAGAGCGAGATCTGACGTGTAGTTTTTTAATTATACCTAATAATGCGTATTTAATTGACTTCGATTACGTTGTTGATGTTCTCAGTTTTTTGTTTGTTTGAAGTCGATTAAAAACAGTGTGATCAACACTTATTTTACCGAAGTTCAATAAATCGACGCCTCTATTTATTTACGTATGACTGCGAATAATTTTTTAATCGTTTTATTTTTATAATGTATCAATCGAGTTTTTTTCCTGGTCGTCACTATAAGATACACGCATACACAGTATGTTCAAAGCATGCGTTAGGTTAGATTAGATATTCCAAAGTCAGAAAATACTGTCATGAAGGATGTCAGGGAAGGATTGATCTCGTGAGGAAGAGGACTAATGATAGATCGCAAATCGAGACAATATAGAGTGCAAGCCTCTGTTGTTAGAGAGAAAAAAATGCAAGATCGTGAATTTGTAGAGTATTGAGTTTGAGTAAATTAAGAGTTTACATGTTGCAACATTTAAATAAAGGTAATGAAATATTAGTCACATTAAAATATATATTATACATATGTAATAGCAGTCGGCTGTTACCAGGTATAAGGTATTGGGTTGCCTACCTTAGGAGCAGACGATTTTGCGTGCCTACGTTTTTTTTAAAAAATTATATGTGTAATATTATTTAAAAAAACAATTCAATCTCGGTTTATATAATAAAAACTGATGATGGTTGTACGAAAAAACAAGAACTTTTTAAGATGCCCCTTAAAAAGTTAGCTACATGTTTTGATTGTAAAGTTTAATTTTTGCAGTTAACTATAAACTTTAGGAACGACTCGTTTCATTTGAGTATTATTTATACGTGATTTTCGGTCCGAACGGTTTAAATAAGGTATCAAAATTTTAACACATGCAGCATAGTTTGTAAAATTGATGCATTCCTAATTAACCTACAAGTCAACGTGCTATAAAGGAAGTGTGTTTGAAATTAACTACCCCAAATTAGTTATTACTTTTATTAATATAAATGAATCTGTCATAATCTATAATGTTAGCCTTATTCTTACGCTTACGTCGTTCAGTGTGTGGCTATTAATAGATATTTTATTCATAATTGAAATGAATCTAACCTTTATTAGCATTCGAGTAGCGCTATTATACTATGATCAAGACAATGTCAAGAATTAAATTTCCGTATATAAACGTGGTCTACGTATATAAGACTATTTAACAAAAACTACGCATAACCTTATTTGGATTATGTGTTCATAAGTGAATAATTTATTACCATAATAAATTGATCACTCATTGTGGTTTCAACCAATACAGCATTACTCTACAATTCGTATTTAAAGTATCACGTTTGCAATGACTTATTTATCTTGATTATGATTCCAGTTTTTATTCATTATGTCTACGTCAAAGTTCCGTGTTATATAGCAATTAATAACATGTCGATATGGTTTACTTAGAAGTTGATTTTTAAAATGAAATAATTCAGGACTACGGGTATAATTACATTTATCAAATGAGTTTGTAAGTATTTAAGGAAATTTTAAGTGTGATAATTAAAATAACTAGCTGTTCTTATGTCTATCATTGATTTTTTAATCGACTTAAAAATACGAGTTGATTCTCAATTCGACTCTATTTTTTTTTAAAGTTTGTTTGTTACTCAGTTACTTTATAACTTTTTACTGGGTGTGTCGATTTTGATGATCCTTTTTATATTCCAAAGCTGGTACTTGTCATGTCGTCCTATTTAAATAGCGAGATCTGACGTGTATTTTTTTAATTATACCTAATAATGCGTATTTAATTGACTTCGATTACGTTGTTGATGTTCTCAGTTTTTTTTTTTTTTTTGAAGTCGATTAAAAACAGTGTGATCAACACTTATTTTACCGAAGTTCAATAAATCGACGCCTCTATTTATTTACGTATGACTGCGAATAATTTTTTAATCCGATTTTATGGATTTTTTAAAGGAGTTGTAAACTCCGTAACGTAGTAGAAAATATTTACAGTGAAATGTTGATAGCGGGTTACAGGCAATTTGTGTCCTTAAATTATAAATAAAAGCAAATGCTTTTTTTGTCTGTCGACATAATTAAGTAATGTAATTTACAAACCTACCGAAGTTTTAAAACCTACTGAAATTTTTAATTTAGTAAAACGTAAGATACATATCAGAGTTTCATTAATAATATTCCGTTTCAAATATATAAAAATAGTTAAGTATCGGAAAAATTATTACACATACGATATTTTTTGTAATATTTGATCACGATACTCGTAACCTGGTTCGTTTCGTGCTCATTAGTGCCATGACGATTGTCCGTATTTCGCGTTCGTTATGAGTTGCTACTTTAAAAACATTCGCCTTGTCTTACGGAAAACAGACGTTCGAGGTTGTTGGTAAAAAAAAAAATAGAATCTCCGTGACGATCGAATGAAAAAATATTTATTTTAATTAAGTTTTGCATTTACGATAATCATGAACATTTATATACAATATATTACAGTAAGTAACTATGATTAATTTATTATTAGTTTCATTATTAAAGTTATTTTAAAAACAATTGGAGTTAGAGTTGTTCGAAAATATAGTTAACACAAAAATTTCAAGTTTACTTTTTACAATTAAATTACTGTTTGGCACATTTAACTTAACTTTTACGTCGTTAAAACGTGTTTGAGTAACAAATATACAAACTTTCACATATTATATAATTCCTTAATAAGATTCTTAACGGACATATAGATAGCCCATTTCTATTTCGTCACATTAATTTTAACTGCCCTCGTGTACACTCACGCCATAGATATCTGTTCTATACTCCTCTTGTTAAGCGAAATTACAAAAAACACACTTTTATACATCGATCGTGCAATTTTTATAATCAATATTTACAAAGCATTGACCCTTTCAGCTGCTCAATAAGTGTATATAGGAGGAGTGTAAGACAGAAACTGATGGAAATATTATAGCATGATTTTTTTTTTTTATATTTATTGACATACTAGCTTATTTTAAATTTTGGTTTTGCCTACCGAAATTATTGTAATTCTGTTGTATTTGTTTTGTTTTGTATTTTTACATTCTGCATTTTCCTAAAATTTTTGTTACTTTGCTCCAAATTCTTTTGCTAACCTATATTATTGCTATTACTATCAGTGGAAACTTGTTTGAAATATGTTTTAGTGATAAGCTGTTTATGAATGTACTATTGATTTTGTTTGTTTCCCAATAAAATAATAAAATAAAATAAAAATAATACTTATAAGATGTCATTTATATTAATATTAATGGCGAATCTTCACATAACAACTGGCAACACGGCACGTAAGCTGATATGGTTGCGTACAAGCGGGTCCGTGTGTTCTAATGAGTGTAAATGAGTTGGAGCAATCAGGTTGAGAAGTATACTTACTTCGTTGAGAAAATCATTTAAAAACATTTCTTGTTATTATATCCATTCGTGACTTCGTGCTCTAATAGTTGTTGAAATATATATATTATATTTTCTATTATTAGAGTATTGTGAAAATATATTGCGTTTTCACTAGGTAATTCACATGATTACATATACCTATGTATGTTCCTTTTCTTCATTCCTTTTCAATAATTCTATTTTCTCTTACTTTAAATAAGATGTAGGTATACATAAAAATGATTTATGTATAAAAGAAGTAAAACTTTTATTCGGTCTGATATAAGATATTGAGGTGTACATAAAAAAAAATCTCGGAAGAATGTGCACTTTCGGTGGTTCTTTGAAAAAACTAGTGCACATTATATAATATACTATCTGTACCTGCGACTGTTCGCGATTGCCATCCCGTTTATTAATCTTTTTAAAATGTCCTCCAGCTTAAGATGAGCCATACGTTCACAGGTTTCTGTTCATTGAAGGTTTTAAGTTATTTGGATATAGCACTTAATTAATACTTGGGTTATGATGTTTGTTATTACTTAACTAAAAAAATCAGATTTTGACTTGATATTTTTTTAAATACCTCCTTGCAACAAAAAAAAAAGGAATAAAGAAAAACGAACAACGCGGTAATTAATTACTAAGTATATATTCATTTTGAGTCAACGTAATATGCACTTCAATCATGCTTAGTTTAAATTAAATTCGTTCAGTAGTTTCGGCCTGATGCGCGAACAAGATACAGACAGACAGACAAAAATTCCAAAAATTACATTTTTGGCGTCTTTTAATAACAACCTCAAAGGGGGTAAGCTTCACGCGATAACAATCAATGGATAGTCTTTTTAAATAAAAAAGTATTTTAAAATAACAATAAAATCAGGATAATATTCAAAATAACTTTGTATTAATAAATGTTAACATAATATTTCGCAACTTCCATACTGGCTTTATACTCGTAAAAACGTAAAGTAAGAAACTGATGGTCAAATCAAATAATTAATATGCATCTTATGAAACGATAAGTATATTGTAAAAGATGTCCCTTGCGTTAAAATTTCAATTGGTTCATTAAATGCTACGACGTAATGTTATTAACTTATTATAGCCTGTAATATTCATCGATAAGAGTCTTTTAACTCGAAACTAAGTTTTTAAATCTAAACGATAGTTTCGAAGTATACATTTAAACAAACGCTAAACCTTATTATATTATAGAGGAGAGTTGGATATTACCGAGCCTATAAGAACTTGGACCTATAATTCGGAGAAGGTTCGATATATATATTCAAAAATGCAGTAAATAGTACAGAATTTATTTAGCTACGCATACATCACGGCAAAATATTTCAAAAAATAAACAAAAATTAATTATTGCAAAATAATAAAAAAACAGGAAAGCGTGGTATTATCAGACTGGTCTGATAAAACCGTGCCCATAATAATTTCGTGAATTTCTATCTGTAAACTTAGAATTTAAAAAAAAAATGCAACGTTGAATAAACTCGTTCGTAGAAAAAGAAGCATAGACTCCTCTCTATACCTAGATATAATTATTATTTTACGACTAGATTAATTATCATAACCATATCGGCCATTGGATGTCCACTGCTGAACGTAGGCCTCCCCCCATCGACTCCGGTTCAAAGCAGCCTCCATCCAACGACTTCCGGCGACTATCTTCAAGTCGTCTGTTCATCTCGTGGATGGCCGTCCGACACTGTGCTTGCCGGTACGTGGTCTTCACTCATACATAACGTGACCATATTTTTTTTGGCTCAAAACGGGACATTTGCCATATTTTTTTGGCTCAAAACGGGACATTTGAATAATTTTTTTTTTGTTAATTTGCAGGTTTATTTATTTATTTACCTATTGTATTACATAATGTACAGACGGCTACACATAGCACGAAACACTTGCGCTGCAAGTAGGTATAGCGCCTATTGCTACTGTGATACTGTGATGTGTTTGACTACTACGATTATTAAGTACTAAAAATATTTATTGTAGAAGAAACTAGTTCAGATGCTACTGATGTAGCAGAATAAATTAAATATTTAACAGCTATTTTTGAAAGCACGGGTATAAAATGTCTACTATCGATCCAAAATTTTAGCGCATTTGAGGATCTTGAAATATTTGGCTGATCTAAATACTTCTTTAATTGAGCAGGTATTGAACTAAAACTTCTGCCAGAAACTTCATTGGCATTGGACTTCTTTTTAAAAGCATAATATCTTCATGTCTATCACATAATGATTAAGTTGTTTCTTTTTCTCTGTGGAGAAGTGTCTACTGTAGATGAACGATTTTTTTTTTGTGTTCTTCAATTATTTCTTTTGATAGATCTGATATTACATTAGCAGTAGGCAATGCTGACATGAAATGCAATTTTTTAAAGCGGGGATCTACGATAGTTTCTTTAGCTAAAAACAGATTTTTTTGTAAAGGCACTAACCTACTTTCAATACCATTCAATAAATCATTTTCATTCAAAAAAAAAACAACCATAGATATCTACATTTCAATGTCGAATTATCGATATATCGTCCAAAAAAAAAACACAAAAAATATGTAATCTGTGTGTGTGTTACTTATATACACTACTACTACACATACTTATTATAAAAAGTATAAGTAATAAATATCGATATTTCTAAATAATAATATCAATATTTCGATATATCGATATTTTATCAACAATCCTACGCCGTAACCGCGATGTGCGCGGTCCGGTCGGCAAAATATTCGCGCCATTTCGAAAACGGGACATTTTTGTGTCCCGTGGCTATTTTTGGGGACACCGGGACACACAACCGAAAAACGGGACAGTCCCGTTCAAAACGGGACGTCTGGTCACGTTACTCATACACGCCCTGGGCGCAGAATTGACAATCTCTGTTATTTCATTTTATAACCTCAAAATAATACAGTCAAGTTAATTGTGTATTCAAATCAATCTAGTCATTAATTCTATAATATGTTAGGATTCAAATAAAAGTAATCAATGTGTTACAATACAAATATAGAATAGCTTACCTCTTGTCAAAAATGCCCGCGAAATTATAAGGAACGAGAGTAAAAACTTGTAAGACACGATGTGTCTTTTAATCGCTGCTCCGAGTAAATTACCGTCGTGCACGGGGAGGGGTAGAGGACTCGGACTGTGATCTTTAAGGACTGGATAGCGCAATTAGCGTTTAGTTTTTGAAATATGCTAGGGCGTGGAATTATCAAACGCGCGGTATTATCCAACTCTCCCCTACATTTGTATGTAAGTAAATATTAAAGTACTAATAACAAAGTTATAATAAGCTTATACAAATATATGTATATTTCGTTACGTTTAATTTTGACAGTCAAATACTTAAAACATGCAACAAAACGTTTATGTATAAAATATATATGATACATACCTTTATTGTGTATGCGCAATGCATTAAAATCATTACCCATGACGGTTTCTGAACCGTGGTAAGAAGCGTAATTTGAAGTAGGTACGTACATATATCGGTTCAAAATTTCGAATTAAAGTTTTTTGTTTGTGTATAAACAAATAACTTTTAGTAAAATATCTGCATAAGTTATGGTAAAATATTTTATAATATAACAATAAAATTAATGTACTATAATTATACTACATAAAAAAAGAAGAATTTACTATTATTGAAGATGTTACAAGAAGCATAATTTCCTATTTAAAATTCATGACAGTATAAAGAATGCTTTGTTTAAAACATTACGCTGTTATCTTAAACATGGCAAACTAGCTGACGATTTAACGCAAGTTGAATTATAATTAATTAAACGTTTTTATAAAGGAACAGTTGGCTATCGGCGATTATTTTTTAATTGTAATAAATAATAAAATAGTGAATTACTTTTGATATCGTATACTAATGCTTAAAGATTTTTATTTTGTGTATATAATAATATACAGTATACATAATTATAATAATAATATACAATATACATAATTATAATAATAATATACAATATACATAATTATAATAATAATTAGTATAAATATAATTTAAAAAATGTTTTTAATGTTTCAGATACCTATCGATAGACATGGAAAATCAAGATCGTTAAGTCTTCGCAGTATATATTCTAATGAGCCTCCAAAAGTTAGAACACTTCAATTTAGTGATCTCAAAAATAGGGAAAACTCTGAAAAAAATCTAACTACAGAATCAAAAGGAAATAATGAAGTAAAGGAAAAGTTGTACTTCAAACCATATACGTCATTAATACCAAAAATGAGTTTGACTACAGAAAAAGTATCTGAAAAAAATCCACGCATTTTAGATTTAAGGGAAAAATTAAATGAAATATCAAGAAAGCAAGATCGTAACGTTGATAAAATGACCAAAGGCCTCATTAACGATATAACACAACATTTAGTCGATGATAAAGAGGGGGATGAATCTGGACCGTATAGTCTGCTATTTGACCTTCAAACTAATCCTTCGACGTCTTCGAAGCAATTAAGAGCAGATTCGTGGAACTCAAAAGGATTAGAAGAAGGCATTGAATCAAATTCTCAAAACTTTAGCCGAGTAACTACTTTGGCTAATAAAAGCATGGAAAGATTACCAAACGTTGTAAATTTTGATGATAAACCTATGAAAGAATTTGAATATTCGTGTGAAAAAGAATTTAATTTTCTACCTAAAAAACCATTTTGCACACAATCCCGATCAGATCTCTGTCTTCAATTGAAATCTCATATTCATTCTCGAACATATGAAACGAACTTGTCTCCGAACGATAACTCACTAAGCAAAAATAACGAAGAAAATTCATTAGATGACAGTTTAGGCATTCTTACACCAGATCAGATGGACGATATATGCTACTTAGAAAATGCCTTTTCTCCAACAGTAGAAGGTTTGCCGATATTTTGTGATAATAATGATTATAAAACGTCTTCAGATAACGGAGATACTCCTTCTACAGATAAGACTGACAGTAATTCAGCAGCTTCAACAATTCAAAACGATGGATTTGAAAATATAGGTAATAAATGTAACAAATTAAGAGACTCTTTTGCACCGATAGCTACAATAGATGCTATAGATCCAATTATCAGTGAGGATACTCATTTTAAAGCATTTTGCTTTTCCATTGAGGAATCCTCAGAACAAGAAAAGAATTCATTAAAAGATGATGTTAACTTATGCAAAGAAGATATTTCTAACTTAGTCGAGGAAGAATTTTTACCATCTATTCATGGTAGCATTTTGGAGCCAGCTAGTTCCATTGCTGACACGACCGTCAATTTAGAAATACCTTTAGATTGTAAGCATGGAAATCCATTAGCATCGAATCGAATAGACCAAACGCCTTCACCCGAAGATTTACCACTTGATAGTTCAGATTTGAATGGGGAAATAAGTACATATTCACAATTTTCTGCTTCCACTTTACATGATTCACAAACCTATTCGGACAGTAAAAATGACAAGTCAATGGAAACTTCAAAAGTTTCTAATAGTTTTATCACAAGCATAACAAGTATTACAAGTTTGGATGGTTATCAAGGAGATGGAGAAATGTCTAGACCTGTAAGTAGAAGTGCGGACCATAATGTTGGACCAAGGGAAGATGCCATTGAAATGGAATGGCAAAACGTGCCTGTACCAAGAAGAGTTGACCCAATGACAGATTCTGACTTCTTTACGGAAAGTGACGCAGATGGCTTAGAAGAACATATGCAAAGAGGAGATCGTAAAGCACAAGTGATTGATGGTGCACTTTATGGAGGCAAAAACATGAATGGAAATGCTCCTTTAATAGTAAACAGAAGTGAAGATTCTTGTATGGAATCGAGTGGAGTTTACACAGATTTTGAGAATCAACGTGCTTCACCTGTATTTTTAAATGTTATTAATGATATGTCTCCAGATTCTACGACATCTACACATTCAGAATGTAGTCAAAAAAGTTCTGGCTGTGGTAATATTAAGAACTGCTTTACTCCTATAGAAGATGCATTAGAAGAACAAAATTCAGACATATCTCACGTTATTGATGATGAAGAAACTCCTAAAAATACAAGCAAAAGGAACTCTCTTAATAGCGTTAAAGATGCAAGGTGCGTTGAAAAAGGCAAAGAGGAAAAAAGGAGTTTTACATTAAAAAAATATAAAATGCCTAAACGCGACGTACCAAGTAAGTTAAAAACTATGCTTGCTAGCAGAAAGACTGAAGTAAATAATAGTATACAGAATAGTCCAAAGGCAGTGAAAAAACCGGAGAGACGTGAAAATTTCTTGAAGAAAAACTCTATGGACACTAAAACAGACTACAAGACGAAATCTTTTAAAGATATAAAATCAAAAGTCGATTGCACCTTCACATTACAACGGTCCCAGACTTCGTGTAGCGTCACCAGAATGCTAAGCTCAAAATCAACAAATACTAATACGAAGCCTAAAAGGTAATATAATTTTTTTCTTTATTTATATGTATGTAAGTACATTCACGCTTTTCATCAGCATTGTAATTTATTGCTATTGTATCGCTCCGAGGAGTCGTGATGTTTTATAGCATACAAGCTTCTGCCCGCGGCTTCGCCTGCGTGGATGTAGATTATCGCGACCAAAAAAAAAAATATATATACTATGTTACTTCCAGTGCCTGATTAAGGTAACTTGACGCCCTAAGCAATTTTCCCCTGTGGGCCCCCCTATCCTTAAGTGAAAAAAATTATCGATAGTGGACGATAGTTATCGATAATTGTCGGTTCAATTTTCGGACGACGAAAAAAAAAAAGGTCATCCGCCGTCCAATATCGACATTATCCTCCGTACCCTATCCGAATACCTAAAAAAAAAAAAAAGGTCCTCCGCCGTACCATAATTATCGATACTTATCGGATCCAAAAACAATTTTCGATAATTATCTAATACCACAATATTATCGATAATTATCGGATGGCACAAAATTATCGATAATTATCGGATCGCAAAAAATTATCGATAATTATCGAATGAAAACTTATCGATAGTTATCGATAATTATCGAATGAAAAATTATCGAGTAGTTACGAATTATCGATAATTATCGCACACCCCTATCCCATGCTAGGTGGGGTCGACACAACATGATTTCGTCTCTGTCATGTCGTCTCTGGTGCCCCCCAAGACGGGATGCCCTAAGCAATTGCTTAAATAGCTTATAGGCTAATCCGGCACTGGTTACTTCTAATACCTCCAAGAACACATAGTACCAAGTTTCATGATGATCGGTTAAGTAGTTTTCGCGTGAAAGCGTAACAAACAAACCTACATTTCACATTTATATTATTAGAGATGTTAAAAATATTGATGTCTTATATCAGTACTTTCAGAATTTATTGATAAACAAAAAAAAAAAACTTACTATTTTCTCTTAATAATATTAATTTGTAGTTTTTGTTTTCATTGATATAGCCAAAAAAAATCTCCACGACGATGACTTATATAACCGACATACATACGTTTAAAAGCGTAAATAAATAAAAAATAATGTTCCTACTTTAGAACTACATTGTTTACAGCCGCCATATACGAATGCGAATGGAGTTGGGATCAGCTAATGGCAGTGGCAAGAGCAGCTTGCACAGTTCTCAGAGCGACATCAGCGCGACTAGTACTCCTATGGGAAAACACTCAACCAACCGCTTCCCCTTACTACGTAAGTAAAAATAAATATTTACGACATATCACTCCAACATAATATGTACTTTACATAAAGTTATAACAACCACGTGAAAAAATCCAATTTCTTCCATAACATTTCTGGTACTTTAGACAGTGTACTTAATGTACACAAGAATAATTAAAAAGCATTTACTTAATACATTTTTTTAAATTAGACCCTTTGTAATTCTTTCATTTCATATTTTATTTATTAGTAAATGGTATTCCTATAAAGTCTAAACTTTTAAACAGGCTTTTAATGTACTTTATATTGAGCGCCTTATGTATTTGAAAGAGCAATAATTTCTTAGGTAGAAAATTCTATTCTAAAAAGTAATATTTCAGAACTTGTAAATGTAGTGTTAATTTGCAGACTACTCAATTTGACAAATTATTTAATATAGTAACATGTGTTTAGTCATAGTTATACAAAATATTATTATATTAATAAAAAAGGTAATAAAACCAACAAATGAAAAAATTAAGTATCTATATAATTTTTCTAAACAAACAGATAAATCCACATTTCGTCGCTTGTGATGATTTTCGAAACACGTCTTGACGTTCCGTTTTCAAATCGTATACGTATTTTGCGGCACCAATCCACACGGGCCTGTTTTTCAGTGTATGAGCACTTTAAATTACACGCACGCATTAATTAAGTTGCACGTTAATCAGTGCAAACGCGGGATCCAACGACAACAAAGCTTTCTCACTCCAAGATACTGATGCAAAATAATGTTCACGCTCCCCGAACTAAAGCCATGAATCTTCTCGATGACCGAGTAAGTAATTCGTGGGTCTTCTTGCACCATCATTTCAGTATTCCACACATTTTCTGCAGATACTGCCGTTTGTGGGAGACCACTACTATAGTCATCGTCAAGGTTTGTTTTACCTCTTTTAAATTCACCGAATCATCTAAAAACTGGCTTGAGATAGAGCAGACTCCTCTAACGCTGATTGTAATCGTCGAAGGTTAAGTTTTTCAGTTAAGCCAAATTTAAAATCATAAAATATCATAGCGCGCAAATGTTCGTGGTTAAGCTCCATCGTTGCAAAGAAAAACGCGGGAACCGTCGTAATTAAATTACTAGAACATCTTTTTTTTTCAAACCAGCAACCTGGCCAAGTATAATATTCTTTATTGTACACCAATAAAAGATAGAACAAAAGTAGTACAATTAGAGAAGATGTACAAAGGCGGTCTTATCGCTAAAAGAGCGGTCTCTTCCAGACAACCTTTGGGTATAGGACAAGGCAGAGAAAAGCGGTTAAGAAGTGTACAAGTAGTTGCGTTCTATTTTTAAATAAATTTGTTTTTTAAATATATATATATATATATAATACAGATGTGTTCCATTTTTAAATTACGAGCATCTCAAAACTTATCGAGTGACCTACGTAAGTTAAGATGTTATTCATTTATATTACATATTTTATAAAGCTATTTAATCATAGGTACTAGACGATCTGACAAGTCCTGCCCGGTTAGAAGCTAATTACAGCGCCACCTATCGGTTCAAATTGTTACTAAGTTCCTTATTGTTATTATTTAAAGTGGCATTTGGAATAAATCTGAGCAGCTAGAAAACCCAAAAACATTTTTTTTTTTATCAAATCTGTTTACCCGTTAGGAGTTCAATGACATACAAACGTACCGAATAATTTATATAAAGTTATTTAAATAGATTATATGTTTTAACTTTTAAGCAATTTTTGAAATATACAATACTAGCTTTTAGTCCGAGACTTCGTCCACGTAGAAGTCAAAAATGGTTCTTATAGGATTTTTAATTGGTTTTTTTGTTATTAATTTTGTTATAACTTATAAATTATTATGTTAAAATGTTTAAATACTTATAAAATATAACAATGTTTATTATAGAGTAGGGATTTAAAGTTTAAATAAACATTTAAATAAAATAAAATTTTGTTATATTTTATGAACACGAAGCCTTTGCTCGAGAAAAAGTTACACGGGGGTATTTATTATCTTATTCCAACAAAATCGAAATATTACACCTTCCGCAGTATTTTTTTATAAACAATATTTTTTGTTTATTTTTTCGGGTGCTAGGTGCTATCACCAGGCTACCCTGGAACATGCCACATACAACTGGCCGTGGGAGAAACAACATTCCCTCAAGTATACTCCCGCTACCTTAAGAGTTTGACCTTAAGCTTTGTTTATGGTAAATACATACACTCATACATTATATTATTATCCAGTTCCCGGAAATCACCATTTCCTATTTTAAGCAACAGGTCTAAGAACTGTCCGGCAGTAACATCTCCCCTCAGATGGACTCTCATATTTATGGTAAGAGTCAGTTTTGTCTGAAGGCCACAAATGCTTCTGTACTGTACTGTACTGTATCAGCCTGTAAATAACCCACTGCTGAGCGAAGGCCTCTTCTCCATATAGAAGAAGGGTTGGAGCTTAATCCATCACGCTGCTCCACTGCGGGTTGGCGGATAATATCCCTACCATGAGTAACGATCATTACCAGGTATCCATGATAACAACCGGGATCGACGGCTTTACGTGCTCTCTGAGGCACGGTGGGGAAACACACACCGGTGGACATACACCCAGACCGGAAACAAATATTTGTACAAATACAAATATCTGCAATTATTTAAATCGGGACATTTACCATGTTTTTTATTTTCATTCGTGAGTCTCGTGAACAAGACATTCATAGATAATGTCGAAATATCGAACTCCGCCAAATGAATATAAAAAAATATGGTAAATATCCCGATTTAAATAATTGTAGTTATAAAAATAACCATGTTAATTTAAAATCTTATATACAAATATCTGCCCCGAGCGGGAATCGAACCCGTGACCACCGGCAGTGAGGCGAAGCGTTGAGGCGACTACTCGCACCACTACACCAGAACGGTCGTCAATACTTCACGTAGGTACGCTTTAACTCCGTCTGCTCGCGTTCGTCTGGGCACTACTGGTAAAATCTGCTGGAAATCGCTTGCCAATAATACAATAACTCCTTTCATTTGACAATTAGTCTTCCTAATATCTTGTAAAAATATATTTAGGACTTCGTAACCCCCCTTGTGAGCCATAGTGCTCTCATCCCAAACATCTAACTTCGTTTTGCGTTTGTTTGGGTAGGTATATTGCAGAAAGGGATTTCGGTTTGTATTAAATTAAAAGGAAGTTTAAACGTGGAGTGTGCAGTTTTACCTCCTTCCAGCACAGTGGCAGCAATTCCAGACAATGCGACCGCTAAGGTGATATCACGATTGCTTCTCACTTTGGTCAACAGTAAATTTAATAGAAAAGTCTTGCCTGTTCCACCAGGAGTATCCAAAAAGAGATATCACCTACACCGGCGTCGATGGAAAGTACTTTATTTTTAAAAGATAATATAATAGATAATATAATAGACGGATTGAGTTGTCAAACATGTGTCAAACAAAATAAAATTTAATTTAAATCAAAAGCACTAAGGAGTATTGATATCAACTTCGAAGCAAATAACTTTCTATCCCTCTTTTAACCCCGTAAGGAGATAAATTTCGATAAAATACGAAATATGTCTTCAATCCATTCTGTTAAAGAATATTCATACAAAATTTGAATTAGATTGGACCAAGGAATCACGTTGTCTCATACAAAATTTGCCTCCCTTTTTCACCCCCTTAGGAGTAGAATTTCGGAAAATCCTTTCTTATCAGATGCTACGTCATACAAAGAACACACCTTCCAAGTTTCAGGTCTCTACGATCAGCGGTTTAGGCTGTGCGTTAATCCGTCAGTCAGTCAGTCATTCAGGACAAAGCTTTTTATATGTTTAGATTTAGGAATAAATAATAACCAATTGTCGAATAATAATTTATGCATGAAACGAGAGAAATATTAAAGTTGACAAACAAAAAAAAAATGGTTTTTACTCGTAGTTGTAAAAATATCTATTTTTTATGTTTTCTTGTTATTTAAATTAGCAATTCGTAATAATAAATAATTATCATCAAAAAATAATAACTTCGACATGACTGATTTCATTATTATACTTTACGTATTTATAATTTAGGTACAATATATTTAAAATTATTATAACTACGAATATGTATGTTTTTTTATGCATGAATATTGATGCGGTGTTTAGCTTAAAATTTGATGTTGATTTGTACTTGATATAGGTACTATCTAAAACTGGAGTTGTATCTATTATAAAATATAAATATAGCTGAGGCCCAAGTACACAATTAAAAAAAAATTTGTTTGTGTGCGTGTCCCTATGTGCACACATCTCACTGAACTCACTTTGCCTCCGATATTTTTGATTTCTCTTCGTCTGCACTTAAAATATTATACATCAATAACATACGCAAAGACGCGGATATAAGCTAGTTAATTCATGTTAGTCAAATAATATTGAATTATATACAGTCAGGGATGGATTTAGGGGAGGGCAAGCGGGGC
The DNA here is from genome assembly GCA_036937285.1 of Euphydryas editha. Classification (NCBI taxonomy): domain Eukaryota; kingdom Metazoa; phylum Arthropoda; class Insecta; order Lepidoptera; family Nymphalidae; genus Euphydryas; species Euphydryas editha. The sequence continues at coordinate 11,491,244 of JAUPFZ010000011.1, read as the reverse complement.
AACTGCCCCGGGCCCCCACATAGAGGGGCCCCCACATTCACAAAATAGGGGCCCCCACATCCGCAAAAGAGGGGCTTCCACAATAGAGCCAACCGAGTTGGAGTGGTTCGGAGTTGGGACGACGTTGTTTTTTTTTTTTTAGGAATAGGAATAGGTGATGACCTTTTTTTTTTAGGAATACGTCCACCCAGCAACGATAATATAGTGGCGTGATGACCTTAATTTTTTTTTTGTCGTCGTTGTCCCGGGCCTCCACAACTCTAAGTCCGGCCCTGTATACAGTAATCGATCCATATTGTTATAATCAATATTGTCGTAGGTGTTAATCGCGCGTACGGTCATAATAATTTAATACTTTTACTTTAATTTTGTTAAAAGAAAGTTTAATTTTTATCTACATGTAAAAATTCTACTAGCCCAGTCGGATTAGCTCAAAAACGGGCAAAGATTTAAAAGAAAAATTAGTAGAAATATTCCTTCGGAATTCGTTTTGGATCACTGGTATTCTAAATTCAAAAAGTAGGGGTACCAGAGTTTTCGCTTCATTCGACATCTTGATTTAAAGGGTTATTTTTTGTCTCTTGAATAACTCGTTTATTTTCAATTTTACACCGAAAATAGTTATTACAGTTAGTTAAAAGTTGTTTAAAATTAAATTTCCTACAATTTAGGTTCTCATCAATTTTTTCGTAGGATCGATATTTTTCGATTTATACATGAAAAGAGGCGGTGAATTTTTGGTTATCGAGTAACTCGTTTATTTTCAATTTAAGAAATATACGTATAGTATACTATAACGTGTATTATAGTACTATACGTGTTCCGCTAAATGTTTGAATTTAGACTTTAGGCGATATTTATGGTTCATGAATTATATTTAGGGCACGGGATACGCTTAATAAATTATTGGATACATAGTTGGATTGATATGATATGGATGATTGGATACATATTCCAAGAAATAAACAGTTTCTTCTTTTCGAATAAATAATACGACTGTTATGGTTATTTAAGAAAACATATTGAAGAGCTGTTTGTTTCCTATAATCAGCTGTGCCTGTGCAAATCAATGCAAAAGGTCGCTAGAGAAGTGACACGAGAAGGACCGCATGGCAACTGGCATTTCCTCTTGCTTGGCCGTCTATTGAAGTTACTATAGTCGAGTTGGCTCGGCAGTCGCCGGTGAGACGCGAGCCGGCGCGCGCCGTCTGCGCCACACTGTCGCGTTCGTGACGTCATCGTACTACACGAAAAATCAATGGTTCCCCTCCGTCCCTAAGGTTAACCGCATACCGCATTTTTATCAAAGGAAAATGTGACATATGCTAGTGAAGTGTAAAAAACTACAGTTAAACTAATGTCAAATGACCAGATAATGTTAAAAGGCAGCTCCTCATGTGAACGGTTTTCTTTTGTGTACCTGTTTTTGTGTAGTGTCATAATTTTAGTTAGTAGTTTATTGAAAAAACTCGATAATTTAAAATACATTTTGTATAACTAAAGCATTAAAATCATGCTTAATCTTACTTACCTCAACGTTACAAAACGTCATATTTCAATAATAATGTTGAAAATAAACCTTAAAATTGAATATTCCAGCTGTTACAAAAATAGTCGGTTAACCGTTACGTAAAGATCGACAACGTAGTATTTAAATTAAATTAGTATACTAGGAAATATACATCTTGACAACGTGACCATTCTGACTATAATATATTTGCTACGGTATAAATACATCACTTTATTATTTTTTATTCAGCTTCACTTATCGTGTTAAAAAACAACTGGATAAATAATCGTCTCATTATAATTTAATAGGTAGTAAAAAAAAATCGAAAAAAATCGACCTTAGTATTCTGTTGTGAATTCCAAGTCTACGTTAGTTCCGTCTGTTGTTTCTTTAGTAGCTCCGACTTAAATGAATAGAATTTAATTTCGTAAAATTTAATATAATATGTGCTATATATTTACTGCAAAATATTTTTTGACACTTAATTCAGCAATAAATCACGTAATAAATCTCAAATTCGATACCCTTTATACCTTTTGTGTTTGAAAAAAACAACATCAGAGAATACTGTCACAAACACATTTGACAGATACAATACAATTGAATAATTCGAAAGTTTTACTGTATAAATTATTATAAGTATTATTTTATTTTAGTAGTAATAACACTATATCAATATTATTTACCTAAATATAATTATATTCAATAAAAGCGTTTGGAAATTCACTAAACGATTAATATTACGATTAATTCTCAGTCCAATTATAATCAAAAGTTTTATGCCTACCTTTCACTACATGACTAGCCATGTAGATCAATCAACACGCAAAAAGTAGTTATTAGAAGAGATAGAACGAAAATAATTTCTCCGCACCGAGACATATAATTAAGATTGCTTTGTTATTATAATAATATCAATAAAATTAAATAATTTCTTTTTTTCCGAAAGTGTAAAGACAGAAAATATAGCAGCAAAAATAACAGTGTTGAATTATCTTGCGTATTAACTGAATCTCAAAACTAATATCATGTCAAGTTTTATCATGAAATATGTCAATCATTGAGATATAAAAAATACAAAAAGATATTTTAAGTTATGTAAATTCACGATTGTTACCGATTTTAAACTTTGAAAAACGTCGTGCTTGTTTTAGCTTAAGAAGTCAAAAGATATACCTACCTACCTACGTAAAAAACTCAGTAACAATCATAATTATCGTGTTTTATTTAATTATCGAGTCGCTAATACTTTTTGTGTGAATTCATATGGTAGCTTGCAACGCTTATTAATATGGACAAGTATTTTAAGGTCTGCTAAGCAATAAGCAACTTACGAGTTGCCGCTTGCATAGGAATAGGAACTGCACCGTTGATTAGCCATAAAGTCCGCGGCGTTGGTATAAAATGGTCTAATGGTCTAGCAGGCAATGTTCGCGAGTGAAATCCGCTGGAAGGCGATGCAGTGTAACGGGTTATTCTCGTCGATGGATTTGTTGACGAGCCGAGAAACGTTGACCCCGTCGGAAAGGCGAAACCGAATACACTGTGAACTATCGAACCGATTAGTAAGGCTTAGCTCCCTTATCAGCTGTCAAATGTTTGTTATTTTTTTATAATCAATTAATTAGTTTGCAAAAAGTCTTCTCTATTATAATTTATTACGTAAAAGATTTGGGTATTTTTTAATAAGTAATAAATTATAATTATCAAAGTAAATATGAGTTTTATGTCTATTAATTCAAAAGACGGATAAAACAAATATTAATATTTAAAAAAAAATCTTTATTAATGCAATAAAAATAAAAATTAAAGCTGTCAGTCTTACAAAACCATAACTAAATTTTTTTTTTTTTTTTATGACAAATAGACAGGCATTTGACCGCTATCTGGTGAGATAGCGGTCAAATGCTGACTATGATGTTAAGTGACGATGCGGCCGAAGGTGGAGCATGCCTGTCTAATAACAGTCTATTCACTCTGGCCTTGAAGGCACCCAGGTTGTATCGTTCGGGAAACACAGACGCGGGCAACGAGTTCCATTCCTTAGCCGTGCGCATCAAGAAAGTAGTGCCGAAGCGTTTTGTGCGCGTAGGTGGTATATCAATGACATAAGGATGGAACGATCGACCGCGCCTAGTGTCCCGATGGCGGAAGGTTGTTGGGGGAATTAGATCGTGCAGTTCCTTCGCACACTCACCAAAATATATTCTGTAGAACACCGACAGACGAGCTACCCTACGCCGATGATCGAGACTCTGCAACTTGGTGTCTGTCAGAGTAGGGTCACCTATGAGTCTCTTAGCTAGTTTTTCCACCGAGTCCAAAGTTGCAAGTTGGTATTTGGCGGATCCATCCCAAAGGTGGCAGCAATACTCCATACAAGATCGAACTTGTGCTTGATATAGTTGAAGCAGCTGTTCTGGAGTGAAGTATCGCCTGACCTTAGAGATTATTGATTGATGCAATATAAACCTAAAACCTTAGACTGTTCCTATGATTTTATTTCTTATTCTCTTTATTACTCAAAGACCCTTATAATGAGTTAGATAAAACGAGTTTTTTAGTTTATTTGTACCTATTAGTCAAGCGTTCAACTGTTAATTTTTGGATTTTTATATCGACAAATATATTAAATAAAAATAGGAACCCTTGTAGGGATCGTTAGTGTTTTTGTATATCGGTTAGATACAGCTGATTTATTCAACCTGTGCTCAACAAACTCACTTGAAATTTAGTAGAAATATAAAATTTTGTGACAAATAGTCGTGTAACGTAAACGAATATTATTAATATGCGAATCATATCATAATAATATAATCATCAGATTAATCTGAAAATATTACATACATAATTAATCAGAATTGGCCTTGCGGTGGCCGGCAGAAAAGAATAGTCCCGACCTCTTTCTTGAAGAGGTGTCCGTAAAAGGCGACTAAGGGTGCCTATCCAAAGATGCGGAGAGAGGATTGCAGAGCCAGAGAGAGAGTTTGGTTAATGTTTCTCCGTTTCTCCCCTCCGCTGCCTCGCTCCGCATCAATGGACAGGCACCCTAAGGCTACCTTCTGTACACCACACGCTGCTTAGGGTGTTGCTACCAACTGTACACCCACTTAACATTAGCAGGCTGACGGCGAGTTGCACGAAACCGTCGCTAACTTTCCGTTAGTTAAGTTGCAATTAATCTTAAAATTAGTTGACCTCATGATTAATTTAAAGCTGTTGGAATTAATCATCCGTTAGATAGGTCTTTAATTAAACTAAATTTTTTTGTTAACTTAATCAGATGTAGGTTTCGTGCAACAGATAATCACGATTCTTGTGATTAAATTAGTTTAATAAACACTTAAATTTAAAATTTGTTTCGTGCAACTCGGCGTGAATCAATCAAATCAGAATTAAGTTATAAGTGATAATAAGATTGGTTTAGAAAGAACTTATTGTGAGGCCAAAACTTTTTAAAATAAATAGATTCAAAACATTTAAAAATAGTTTCAAAACAATTTAAGAATAACCTGAAAAAAATTATCATTCCACTTTTAATACAGAAACTAGGTACTGGTCTCTGCAACTTTGAATAAAAAATAAATAATTAATTAAAAAAAGAAAAGAAAAAAAAAAACAACGGAATATTGCTCTTTATTTAGGTACAGATGATTACAAACCTTGTAATACAAACTTACATGTATTGTTGGAGTACAATGTTAAAGTCTTCTGGGATAAATTTTATAAGTAAAACTCATTCGACTAACTAGGCAGCGTATTTTGAATTCATATATTGCATCTACTTTCCATAGTGTTGCGCCCGGGTATAAATTAAAACAAGAGTCACGTTTGCATTTTTAATTTAAGCCTACATGGGCTATATATGTGATATGTTTTTTTGAAAATTTTATTTTTCAATATTTTCGGTGATAATTTCAAGTAGCATAATTCAACAATGTTTTAAAAATACAAGTTTAATTAGCGGGTTAAGACAAGAAATACTTGTTGTCTGACATAAATATTTTAGATTTTTTTTTTATTTTATAAATGAAATAAAAACTTCTAGGTAGGTAGACTATTCAATGATTTCACAAAAGTAACGACAATGAAATAGTGTTAAGTGAATATTCAAACATAAATGTCCGTGACACGTACTCAAATGTAAATTCGCAGAATATGTTAACAACGGACTCTAAGTTAACTTTTAAATATTATTATTCGAAAAACTAGTATTAAAAACAACTTTTAGTCGAAAACATTTATTTATGAATTTTTCCATATTAAAATTAATAACAATTCATTACAAATTTAAAATAAAAAATAAATAATGCATACTAAGCAATAATTCTTTTTGTTATTTAAATTCAAGTAGATACTAATTTAAATAATTAAAGAAAGAACAAGATTCATACATGTTAAGTCTACTAGTTAACATTACAAATATGATGAAAGTAAACAAACTTATCAGTATTTGTTAATGTCACTCATTCTGGGTGTTCGTACTTATGTACAATGTTCGAAATAGCTGTAGTATTCTATGCTACTGTCCGTAAACTACTCGGTATGAGACCCCCTGGAATCTGGTCTCATTATCCAAATGATATGTAAACATATATAAACAAATAAAGTATAATATGATTCAGCAATAATACTGTCTATTAAAATAAATTAAAATAAATGAAAAACTATTAAATAAGATAAGCAAAACTTATTTTTTTTTTCAAGTACAATCGGTTTTATTTACCAAGATAAAAAGACAAGAAACGAACTGCTGTATTTAATCTGTCATGTTATGATCGATTACCCAACTACATTGTGAGGTATACAAATAATAGCAACCGAATGTAATACGGGTCAAACAGGCAACCTATTGTGGTACAATAGAGTGCTATGTCACGTAGGTTTTAACCCATTAAACGTATTATATAAATGTCAATAAATTAAATTTATTCATTAAGTGAACTGATTCTCTTTTAATGCGTATTTTTACATAAGAAATCATGTTGATCGAGAAAGATTTTAGGCTATAAAACATGCTTCGATGCGTACCAAAGCAGCAATTATAAAGGCACTATAAAAAGCATCCGTACAATATATTTTGTGTACCTGACGTAATCTATATAAAAAGTTGCGGCGTACTACTACGTATAATAATTTAACATTTAATTATTATTAATTTCAACATATCACATAACAATATTTTTAATCTTACAATTAGTCTTATATCTAAGGAAGTAAACATAAACTAAAAAGATTCCGTACACCAGATAATAAATTTAAATTCTTAAATAAACTAGAATTCATTGAATATTGTTTTATGAATCATAGTGTATGGGTTTTAGATGTTTTATAGGTTAAGATATTTATTTTATTATTAGAGTCAATATTAGATATTATAAAAAAAATGTTAAATTATTGTTGCTAGAGGTTATTAGATAACCTACAGAAAAGAAGTATTAATATCATCATGATTATGAAATCATCTCATTCAATTTTTTGCGAAATTTTGAAAAAAAAAATTTGGTTTAATAATTATTGGTTTTGTAACGAGTATAAACGAAATGTCGTAACGTCAACTGATACTTACTATAAATATACTTTACCTATTAAAGTGAACGTTGTTAAATCTATTACGATTTCCTTACTTGTTTTAATTATTTTTTTTTTAAATTATTATTTCTATAACCGGTCTCCAAGCTTATACACGAAAATAGTCAACTATTTTACACCTCATCTTTATAAATTCATGCATCGAGTGGATACTTTTTCATTTCATGAAAATCATCATTATTATGCGAATTATCTTTTATTTTACAGTTAGTGTACCTTAATAAATTTAATAATATTGTTATAAATTACAAGTGAATTTGTCAAAATAATATACTTAAGTTCTATATGAACTTGCTTAATTTATTCCAGTGCTTATAATATAAAGTTCGATTACTATTTACATATTTGATCTATTGCAACTCACGGACGATACTTATCAAACATTGCAAATGTATTTAATGACGTAAGTGTTTGTTAACATAAGATATTTAATATTTTCCAAGAAACAGCTTCAGTGGTATAAGATATAATACCGGATCTTTTTGAACATGTAACTTAATAATGAGCGAAACAGTATATTTTAAAATAAAAACTAAACCGCTTTGAATAATAAGATTACACATTTTATATTCTAAAGTGAAGCAAACTATTGTTATATCGTGTGAACTTTGTTATCTACGATAAGAGAGACAAATTGTTTTTTTTTTTTTAAATGAATGAATTAATTGTTACAATTAGCAAAAGAAGAAGTAACGATGGTGATGACATGTGGTCTGACATACTGTTTTTAAATGCATTAAAATAGTGAATTTAGTAGTAAATTATTGTAACTAAAATTTGATTAAAAGAGTTGCCAAATAATTCGTTCTCTATATTGATAAATGTTTTAATAATAACAAGGGTAGAAAATAATTATATATGATTTGTTCCTAGAATTATATAGTGGTATAGGATTACTTAAGAGAAATTTTGCTTAAAGAATTGGACTACAACGTTTGTCCTAGATACTAGGAGGTACATAGCAATACAATGGATACTATTGTATCCAGAGAGATCCAGAAATGTATGACAAGCATCTTTTTTTGGTTTGGTGACCGCAAGAAACCGGTTTCAAAGTAGTATACAGGTGGTTGCTATGAAACAGGTTTCAAATTGTTAAAAAGACTTGTAGATAAGCGGTGAACGAACCGATGCTGTTAACCGTATCAAATCTACTTTTACTTGAAGGGAAGTCGCGATAAAAATAATCGGGTGAGCTGCTTAAATCATGTTGTGATTACTAATAAAACATGAAAAAATATTTCAGTAATTAACGTTAAGCAAATAATGTACTTAAATAAAATAATATTTAAAATTTTTATTTATATGATATTAAATTCATAACGACGTAGCTTGTTTTAAAATGATTTCTTTTAAGCACAATAAATAAATAATAATATATTATATGTCCATACAATGAATTTGTATTGGTAATAAAAGTTTACTGATATCTCTTTATTGTATAACTTTAATTATTACAAGGTGTGCCCGCGGCGCCGCCCGTGCATGTTGTATAGAGTAATGTTTCTGCGTAGGTGAAGGAAGGTACGATTAAAAATTTGGGATTGTATATTTATATATTTAATTTTTATTGCTTTTACTTAAAAGAAATTACACATTTTAAATATAAAAACAAATATATATAGGATCTAAAAATATAAAAAATTTTTGCTGATATTTTACCACAAAATTTGTAGCAGTAGTACATACTCAACCAAACATGTCGGTTGGATGGTCATTTCTAACATGATATCAATATTAGGGTTTCGGTCCTATGTTCCCGATCCCGGGTATTCCCGGGAAAATATCCATTCCCGATTCCGGGAAATATCGGTCGGGAATTCTGGGATTGAAAAATAAATCTTAAAATTTATGAAATGGCTAATAATTGAGTTGGTACCATATTATTGAGTGATTTGAAGCTGTGAAGATATTTTAACACACTTGCATGGAAACGGGGGTAAAATATACAATTTAGGCCTGGCATATATTCCAGGAAGATGTGGTGCAGTAGAAATACAGCAAATATTTAGCAAAGTTTGATCCGAGTTTGACATAGAGATTCAAAAAGATATTGTGGGCATTGCAACCGACGGGCCAAATGATATGAAAAGATTCGGTCAGGAAAGTCCAGTAGAAATGGATTTGTGTATGAATCAAATCATCCAATTGGCTGTGATGGACGTAATGTATCGACAAATAGATGACTATGAAACTGATGCAAGTTGAAACTCAGGATTAGACTACGATTTAGAAGATGACTTTTGCGTTACTGATGAATTGGAAAATGCAACAAATGTAAGTATTCGATGTGACTTAAAAAATGTTCTTAAAGAAACTTACAACAAACAAGAAAAAGTCCGTTGAAAAATATAAAATTACACGAACACGTAAAAACAGAATTTAATACTGGAATGTCATTATATCTTGACGTGAAAACCCGCTGGAACAGTATCGAAACAATGCTGGAAAGTTTTATCAAACTAAAAAATTGTGTTAAAAAGCACTAATAGATTTGAATGCCCGCCATTATAGGCATGAGAATGAACTCACTATGTTAGAACTAAGAGCGGCGAAACAATCTAAGTCATTTGCCGAAGAATTAAAAGAAGCTATATTAAATGCCCAAAAGAACGTACGACCATCAAGTCGTCAACAACAGATCACACTAAATAAAAACTTTCAGGTTTACGAAACGTCGATACACAGTCGTACACCGAATCTCGAGCTTTTATATAAAGCTCTAATTACTATTGTTACCACTTCTACAGAAAGCAGAACGAGATGTGTTTATAATTCTGACTTTGCTTTTCTCTAAATTAAGTCCAAAAACAACTACAAAAGAAAAAAAAAGAAAAATTCCCGATTTCCGGGAATTCCCGGGAATTTCCATAATTTTTTCCCGGGTCCCGGGAATGAAAAAGAGTCGGGAATCCCGAAACCCTATTTATAATTCCTTAAAATATTTTTTAAACAAATTCTAAAATGTACAGACAAGTGAAATTTACAATTTTATTATGTAGTTGGAAAGCTAAGTGGTTTCGCCTTAGATAGGTATTTTTTTTCTTTTTGTATACATATGATATTAAATTATCTCATTGAATAATTTAATGTTAGTATTTATTGGACTGGAAAGTAAATGATCGATTAACTGTCGTAATTAACGCTTTACCGCGCGAGACATGTTGATTACTTGTTTGTTTCTTTATTTAAATATTACATTGTACGTTAATGACACTATTTATTATGATATATAAAACTAGCGGCCCGCCCCGGCTTCGCACGGGTATTTAACTAAAATTTCAAAAAATATAAATTTATATTTTTTATCACTCACACCTGCGTCGATATTGGAAAATATTTCATAATAGACGAATTGAGTTCTCAAACAATATTTTAGCCCGCGACTTTGTCCGCGTAGAAGTCGAAAATGGTTCTAATAGAATTTTTATTTGTTTTTTTTTTTTACGTTATTAATTTTGTTATAACATATAAATTATTATATTAAAATATTTGAATACTTATAAAATATAACAATCTTTATTATAGAGTAGGGATATAAGTTTAAATAAACATTAAAAAAAAAATTTTGTTATAATATTTTATGAAAACGAAGCTCGGTCCAAAGACCAAAGTCTGGAGAAAGTTACACGGGGGTATTATCTTTTTACAACGAAATCGAAGTACTACACCTTCCTTAGTATTTCTTTATAAACAATATTTTTTGTTTTTCTTTCGGGGTGCTAGAATCACCAGGTTACTCTGGAATATGCCACATACAACTGGCTGTGAGAGAAGCAGCTTTCGCTTAAGTATACTCCCGCTACAGTAAGAGTTTGACCTTAAGCTTTGTTTATGGTAAATAAATACTCATATACACTCATATCACCATTTCCTATTTTAAGCAACAGGTCTGAGAACTGTCCGGCAGTAACATCTCCCCTTAGAGTCCATCATTCTCATATTTATGGTGAGGCTCAGTTCCGTCACTGCAGGCCACAAATGCTCCTGTATTGTAGTGTATTGTATCAGCCTGTAAACAACCCACTGCTGAGCGAAGGCTTTTTTTTCATATAGAAGAAGGGTTGGAGCTTAATCCACCACGCCGCTCCACTGCGGGTTAGCGGATAATATCCCTTTTTATTAACGATGGGAAATGCATTTACGCATCCCGCCGCCCGCAGGCGATGGTTATGTGGGACTCGCTGGCTGCGAAGCCAGAATACCCACTAAAACTCATCGACCGTCTGCGCCATAGTGGGGAGCCCCGGGATCGCTCGCGCATACAACCGTGACGCCCCGACGTTTGGCCCGGCGGCCCCTCCGTATGTGTTTGGGGCCGTTCGACTGGTCCACTCTGCTAATTCAGAGAAGTACCAGGAGCGGCCCCAACACTAAAATCTCCGCGCCCTCTCGGCGCCACTCCCACACCAGCCGCAACTCCCGTGCTAACACTCTCACCGCGCTTTCGCGCTCCGTTCACCACTGGACTTCAGCTACCCCAGATGGCGAAACCCCGCTGATGGGTCCACACATCAGCTGGTCCAGGGGTTCCAGTGGCTTGTGCACCTCTGCGTCCAAACTACCGCGCTTTCGCGCCACCGAATGGAGGGGGAGAGCGAGTCATCTCCCTCCTGTGCTTTCGCGCCCACCGCTGCTGGTTTTGGTCCGCGGGGGGCCGATAATATCCCTACCATAAGTAACAATTATTATAAGGCATCCATGATAACAAACGGGACCGACGGCTTTACGTGCTCTCCGGGCCACGGTGGGGAAACCCACTATACACCCAGACCTGAAACAAATTTTGGCATAAATACAAATATCTGCCCCGAGCAGGAATCGAACTCGCGACCACCGGCATTGAGGCGAGGCGTTAAGCCACTCGCACCACTACACCAGAATCTCGAACCGGTTATCAATGCTTCGTTCGTTGTATCGTTGGTATAATTACACCACAAGTCAATACGATTTTGCCTCTTAGATTTGAATAAACCCGCAAGTAATTATTTTTTAAATTTTGATTGACTCGCCACAGTTAGTAGTGACCCTGCTTACTGCTCCAGGATCATGGGTTCGATTCTCGCCTCGAGTTTGGGTGTAATATGTATTTATTTCTATATGTATTATTTGTATGTATATTTATAAAAAAATGTATATCAGTCAGGTGTTACCTAAAATACAGGCATTAACTTGCCTACCTTAGGAACAGACGATCGTGTGTGTATGTCAAACATATATTTATATTTAATAATAGTCCAAGACAGCTTTTATCTCCTCCTTCTTAGTTTTAGTGTAAGATAAAGTTAGGTATATGATTTATAATTTTTTCTGATCTTGTTCCAACATTAGTCCGTGGTGCCAATCTGTACTAATTGGGAATGCCGTATAATTCAAAAATGTTTCCAAGTTCACATTGGTGTCTTCTATATCTGTATCATTGTGAACTACAGATGCCTTGCTGATGAGTTATTCAGTTTAAAATCCTTGACTTAAAACAACATCAACATTGAAGTAAAAAATATTATATAAAACACTATTTTACAATAAAGCGATCACACGATATATTTACAACTCAATTTTGTTACATTTAATATAAAGTCTTGCCTGTTCCACCAGGAGCACCCAAAAAACATATCACCTACGCCTACGTCAATACTAATATATAAATATTATATAAAAGACGGATTGTCAAACATGTGTCAAAATAAAATGTAATTTAAAAAAAATCCTAAGGAGGATTTATATCAAAATAACTTTCTACCCCCTTTTAACCCCGTTAGGGGATGAATTTCGATAAAATACGAAACATGTCTTCAATAAATTCTGTTAAAGAATATTTATGCAAAATTTGAAGTAGATTGGACCAAGGAATCACGTTGTCCCATACAAACTTTGCCTCCCTTTTTCATCCCCTTAGAGGTAGAATTTCGTAAAATTCGTTCTTAGCTGACCTCTACTCGGCAAAAGAAATATTCCTACCAAATTTCAAGTTTTTAGGTCTCATAGTTCCAGAGATATCGTGATGAGTGACTATATCTATAGAAAGTCTCCTATATATACATATATAGATTTATGATTTTAAAATCTTTAATAAATTAGCAAATTTCGATAACAGTTATGTTGAAATAATAATGTATCTCACGGCAAGTCGTATGTTGTTAAATTTTATATCTTGTTTATTTATTTTTTTATTTATATCAAAAGTGAGAATGTATAGGTACCGTAATTACTTATGCTATATATTTTTATTACTACTGTTTATTTTACTTTAATGATGATGCATTTCTTTAATTTTGTTTTATATTCAGTAAAATAAATTAATCATCGTAAATTAGTAAATTTAAACTCAGACATGTTTCTTTATATTAATCAAAAGATCCAATAAAAGCGTTTAATAAAAAGAGATAATAAATTATAATATTATGACAAGAATTTTTCCACCGTGGGATCGACGACGGTTATATCCGCCTTACTTTTGACGACGACGCTGTAAGATATTTGTAATTTTATGGGCTTCGCTGTTTATGCGCACGCTCGCGTAACTAATTGTAACGCGTTTCGACTCTGTAATTTAAAGTTACGTGACATCAATAATTATACTACTTTCGATCGTTTGTCTGTTAATCATGAAGTTTGGCAAAGTATGCATCGCATACAAAATCACAAGGCATTGTCTCTACTTATTCTATCTCTACCATTCTCTTTCCATCAGATTCACATTCAGATTCCATTTGGAATATTCAACGATTTCAGTCGCTGATGTTCTTCTATTGCTGGATATGAGATTCATGCGCGTATTTGTAATGACTTTATCTCACCAGGCCCATAAGTGAGCTGAAGAAATTATGGAACTCTTTTAAGTTGTCTGACTACTTGTTTGCTAGTATGTTTCAGTAAGCGACGCAGCTTGATATTTGTTAAACAGTAAAAGGAGAATGTAAGGGAATAAATTATCTAAATACATAAATAATAAAGAAACTGTCATATTTCTTTTCGATAGCTAAAAATTTCGGTCTTCTTCTTCTGTAGTGTCGGAAAAAAAACTTTGCGTTTCGAACCCACCGCTACGTTGGCGAAAACTACTTCACAGGATGACAATTTGCGCATCCTCTTATTTTATTGTTATGCGATGACGTATATTAAATCGAGCCAAGATGTATAAGTGTTTAAATAAAGTCGGCTGATGTTTTAATCTTTTAACATGATAACTATAAAACTTGTGAAATAGAAATCGTCTTAAACAATAATTACACTACTAAATTATGTTCAGATTATAACTACGTCTAATTTTATTCTTGACTTTCCTTCAATTATTTTGCAATGTTATACACGCGTAACCTATATTTGATGCAGAATATGAAAAAATAGTGAGCCAAATTCAATTGATACATCAGTTTCTGTGGTCATGTAAAATGTACAGAGGCTTATAGTTACTTGTAGTTACTGTGTTCACAATATACAGTTACAACTACAACTATGTATGCAATTGCGTTATTAGAGTTTGAGTTTTCTCCCACAAACAAAAGTTTTTATAAAAGCACATGCTTGGTGTACTATTTCTTTTATTTAACATGTTCTTGATTATTCTAGGGCAGTCCTATTTGAAAATATAGTCCTATATGGACAAAGAGAAGATTATTAACTATTTCTATGCCAAATTTAATTTTAAAAGATTTTGTGGGATATACTATTTAAATTATGATATGATATATAACAGATATTGATAATAATGTATTTACTTATGTTAAATTAAAAAAAAAAACAATCTCTATACATTATAGAAATTTTCATTCAACAAAAATCACTATACAACATTACATCTAACAGTACTAAAATCTTTACTATGTAAATAAGTTTTATTTATTTATTTATTTATTTTATTAATCTTTATTAAAGAAATTTAACGATATTATACATATTTACAATTCAAAACTTAAAATAATTATTTACAAACAGTTTTAGTATAAATCATGTCCGCAAAAATAAAAATAAATAATAATAATATAATGTAAATAAATACGTTTAAGATACTTTTTCCTTAAAAATAATAATTTTAAGCAACTAAACTGTTAATTAAAAAACTGTAAAGTCCTAATAAAGCGTGACATTTTAGGAACTATTTTTAGCCTGTTGATACACGGATATTCTATATTTATTAACTATTTTCTAATTTGGGTTTCATTTCCAAGATGTTAATTAAGCGGTATAGATGTAAAAGTTTCACAAATGAATTATTATTATGAATGGTGAACGAAATAAAAAACGTAATAAAATGGTGATAAGACTCAGTTTTAGTAAAAGGTTTATCTATTAACGGCTCAGGATATTTCCTTCTTGAGACTGCATTTTGGAATTCCGCCAAGACGGTCTCGGTTATGTTTTGTTATTACGAAATTCCGCCAAAACTGTTGCAATAGGCCGACCTGATTTTAAGCTACCATGTTTATACGAGCAAGTCGCATTATGATTGAAATAGAAGTAATTTATTAATACTTTTTGTGATCGTATTGTTTTATATCTTTTCCTGATTTTGTTAGATTTTGTGCTCATTTATATTACGTAAATATTTAAATGACAAAATACGTATTGAATATTGCTTCATGTCTAATGTGATATATATGTATTTAATATTGTAGCAACCGTTGTTCATACCACATTCGACAGTACAATTCGATGCATAAATTTATTTATTTATGCCCACACGTTTAGATCGTAGGTCGATTTTGATGAACATTTATTAATTAACAATAAAAATAAATAATTTTGAAGTTCGAACTTAAAAAAAATTGGAAAAAATCCATCTTTAAGAGTACGAAAATAGGGAATGATTAATTTTTTTTATCTCATATATATGGATATTTTGTGTCATTGGTACTATTGACAGCAAATTATCCCAGAACCCGTAGTGAAGCCGCGTAGCGGATTGAGTTCCAAACTTGATATAGGAGGACAATATTGGTTGTAATGGGCTATTTACAAGTTTCAGTTCAGTCCATTGAATATAATTAGTTTATTAATAGTTAATAACCGGAAGAGACGACGTGACATTTTGAAACGTCTTTACTTATTATACTATAGATGTGAGTGGAATTGATCTCCTTTGTTGAATTGGATCATAAGATTCGCTCGGTCGCATTTTCTGTCCTATTAAGCAGCCGACTTATCAGCCGTCAGGAATAATAACTATCTACTCATGAAATCTGCATGGTTTTCTTTCGATATTTGGTCTAGCAATAACGTGCAAGTCGTGTGCAGTATGGACCTTTGTTTAATATTTGGTCTGTGTTTTTAGGGTATTTTTATTATAACTTAATATTAAAATCCAAAATATACATTAAAATATTTGTATTTTGGTAAAAGAACCTAATACAATAATATGCAATTAATACTGTAATTATAATTATAAAATTACTTGATTTTTATCGAAATAAAAATATGAATAAATAAATAAAAATTAATTGTTAAAATAAATTGTCTATATAGATTTTTTACAGTATTAAAATGATCAAAGACGGGATAAAGTAATAGTCAATTCTCATACCTATATCAACAGAATATTTTAGGTGATGCGGCATCCACAGCGTTTTATGAATAAATTGTTATGAGACGATGACGTCTTTATGCTCATGCACATTTTAGTCATTTTGTCTAACTCAAATAATGGAGACTACTTAACTTTTATTAGTTTCTACTGTACCTACGTATTAAGTTTTAAGATAGGTACCTATACGATAATTTTAGTCTTTGTATTGTAGTGATGGTTTAAAAGCCATAGTATTATTAAAAAAAAAAAAAGAATCCATACAGTATAAGATAATACTTAAATTTTTCGTCATCGATAAGTACTTATACAGATTATAATAATTCTTTTAACGTTCAGAAGCTACGTTGTCCAGTAGGAATACAGGCTATATAAGATTAAATTGTAGTTCAACCCTATATGTATATATCAACTAACAGAGTATTAGAAATCAACGCGTGTGAAACCGCGAAAGACGTCTACTCACTTTTTATAATTGATAGTTCACTTTTGTTTTGTTATTTCTGTTCTAAAATATTTTACTCTAGTTACACAATGTCGGTGAGTGGGGGGATGTTATATGCTAGCCTGATTTCTTTCATATTGTATGCTAAACTTCTGACAGTAGTCACCTGTCATTAACAGAGTCTACCAAGTGCTTATGCTAATTGAGTGTCAAATACAAATCCATTAAAAAGTTTCAAGTGGCTTGTTATACAAATAGTGATACATTGTTCGGTGATGTCTTACTAAGTGTAGAATGTACTATTTATATACATTATTATTAAGTGGTTAACGTGTTAAGTTTTTGTAGAGAATTGATTAAGCAGTGAATACGCAAAATATTGTTTCTATGACAATCAGTGTTAAAAATAATTTTAGAAATTAAAAAAAATTCTTTTCGTGGTTCAATAACTCGATGGTACCTAGTATAGTTTTGTATTGCTTATGTTATTTGACGACAATATATGATATATTTGACGATAATATTCATAAATATTTTTTTATTAATTAATTTTAATATACTGTTTTCTTATATTTACGCGAACTTTACTCATTTTATTTAAAAGTCTAAAACGGATTTTATCGCGTTTATTGAAAACTTTACAGTTTAACGATTTTTTATTTTATTTCCCGACGTTTCGGACCCTTTACAGCGTCCATGGTCTCGGGGGACTGAGGTGTCCGAATTATTCGGAATTTTAATTAAAATACTTTTAATATGTAAAATTTTTAACTTCTTATTAAGTTTTTATTTCATACGATTCCGTTAGTAGATAGTATTATAGTGACGTATTAGCAAATAAAACCTAAAATAACACGTAATAGAAATAAAAAAGTCAGTTATTGCTTAAAAATTATTTCCAAATCTCATTCCATATTTCACGCCCGCATGCCTCACAAAGCGTATGAATACGGTTATTACGAGTTATTGCGAAGAGCAACTGTCGCGCCGTACGTTTGCAATTCTCTGATATAATTCATGTAACTTATGCTTTCATCGTAAATCATTTGCGAATTGATAATGTTCGAAGTTGTTTGTCTCACATTTAAACAGACAAAAAATACTTTCATTGCAATATACTTTCCCATAAATCACTTAATTAGACTTATAAAATGTATTTAATTGATAGACACGAGTTAAATAAGATCAACATATGGGTAATTCATTATTTATAACATATGAAAAATTAACTAAACACGATATAAACATCTGTTTCGGTTAATAACCCGGATATATTTTATTATTGTAATAAAATCCCTTTTAAGTTCTAAATAAATACTACGCGACAGCACATTATATTACACAAAGTTTCTCTACGCACTTATATTGGGGCCATTTATCTCCAGGCAACTAAATATACCGCAACACTAGAACACTGTTTAAAATATCGTTTGAAAGGACACGGAGCGTCTTTAAGTTATTTAACCCTGAAAGCGATGGTTTCGAAATAGATACAAATCTCGGGGAACTGGTAACACTTGCTTATATTTCAGTGACTAATACGGATTAATACGGGAACGAGTATAGTACCGATGTTTTGTTTTGTCTGTTTTTATAATTCCCAAAGGAGCCATTTATTCGAATTGCCTACAGATCATTTATTTTTATTTGTTTATCAAAGTATAAAGATAACTTATCAAACAATCTATTCAGTAAGTTAGATGTAAACTAAAGCATAAATTTTATATTAAGAATTTATAGACCGAGTTGGTAGAGTCGTTGGCGTCAAAGTTAATAAGCTTTTCCAATGACTGGATAGCCAGCCGTTTGAAATCGGAAATTGAGCCGACGGTTCATTTCTGCGTTTCTCCGATTTAATATGTAATATAACGGTGTATGTATCCCGTTTTATGACAGTTTCTCTATTACGTAGGTATATTATTACTGTCACACTTCGCCTATTTGTAAAAGAAAAAGTCACTACTACGCTTTTCAGTGTTAAAGCAACCAATAAACGTAGTTTGTATAACTCGTTTTATTGTAAACACAAATCAAATAATAAATAGCTTGCACAAACAACGATTAAGCATTAGTTCTGAGAAAAAGATTATCTTAAGAGTTGCTCTTTATGCACTAACTTGCTCCTACCATTTAATGTTGATCTGTCGGTCTCTTTTCGTTGCGATGACATTTGTTGTTCATGAATAGAAACTTTGTACGTGGAAGTAGCTTGCTATAATGGCTGTTACAGTGATTCGACGACCGAAATAGACGAAAGCACTGCAATTATTATTTTAACGTATAACAGTCCTGAAATATAGTCTTAGCATATGACTGTGAGTGGTTAGAGTACCTACTCAAAATAAAACAAAATATATTTTATTAGACATTGTTATTGAAATATGTATTATATTTTCATTTTATCACGTTAACCGATTCTTGTTTTTAATAAAAACTACATTATAGTAGTAGAATAATAATCATAAAATGTAATTATACTACTCTATACGGCTAGATTACACATTAAACTATAATATGACGCTAACAAAAATATCTAATGATTAAAAATTAATTTAGTTGATGTGAAAATGATCGAACATTATTAATGATGAGTGAGTTTATGAATAGTTCGGACGTTAAGGAAAACTGTAAACGACCCAAAGCCAAGCAACAAACTGTGTGATGTGATACAATAAATTGATTTATACCAGTTCCTAAATACTATATAATAAGCTAAATATTTACGTGTAACACAATAATGCCTTTAATTTAATGAAGATCTTAAAAATGGGGGCACACGGGTCCAAAGAAAAGCTTTATAGGAGCACATCTGAAAAATATCCGTCCAAACTGCCTGTCCCTAATGATAAAGCGGATAAAAAATATAAATTAGCCGTGAATCGAGAGAGATTCGGATCTTTTGGTGCCAGAGGTGAGTGACTTTTTAAAAAGCTATATTTCTAGATAGTAAATTAATATTTATTTTAAGAAAAAAACATACAATAAAATGTAATGAACAAATAAGTCTCTTACGTCTTAGTGACGTGACTAATGAAACTTTGAGTGTCATTTAATTCATTAATTGTTTTTTTTTTTCAACTAATGCAATTTATATCAATTTTGTCATAGTTACTTTTAAAACCAGTCTTAATGATACTCATTCAAATACAATATTTCGTTTAATGCAATTATAATGTCTACATAACACATTATTTGACGCAATGGAAATTTATTATTCGCTAGATGTGACAACAGTATATTTAGAAGAGATCAGGGCATAAAGTACTATAACGATTACGGTATCAATTTAATATGGATTTCAATATTATCAATTATAGATTGATACTAGTAAATTATGTACCTCTTTAATGATATATTAAAGACTTTTCTAACTTTCGAATATCGTGTTTTTCATATAGAGCGTAATGGTAAGATTGTTATTCTTAATCATTGCATGATGCTAATAAAAAGATTCGTTTTCATGTTTTTTATCGTCAAGAACTCGAGACATTGTGCAATCACTTTCTCACGATATAAAATTGCGTGCAACTTTGTCTAAGAAACACAAGGGTCTGATATACGAAGACCATTAACATCATATAAAAATGTATACAAAATTAAATACTTTTAAGGAATTGTTATATTTATATTTTAATATATATATTTTAGTGTCAAGATGCAGTATGTTATAGGTAGTTATGATTATAACTGATACATAAAAATAAAATTATATACTTAATTATACAACACAGGTAGTTACATAAGTCTAGAGCACCTAGATCACTTTCAATTAGATTGTCACATGTTTTGAAATCATATTCTCTAATGAGCACCTATATCGCTATTTTGTTGCTGTTTTATTATAGCATGTTAAAGTGTTCTTTTTATTTTATTTTTCATGACTGATTATTAAAAAACTAGAACTTAATACGATAAACATTCTATTTTTTTGTAGTTAATATTGAATTTTATTGTAAAATAAAGTATAATGTAATGTGAGTTTGCTCTTATTAAGAGATAATTACTTTAATAAGTTAATGATATGCGATAGCTCTCTGTCGTCCTTGTCACGTTTCATCAAGGCAGACGCTCGTGTTCCCTCTCCCTACTCTGTGAACATATTTAACAGACAATTTTTTATCGACTCTATGCTGCGACAATGTTTTTACATTTATATAATAATTACGGCAATATTTATTTAACTCATTTCATAATAAATTATAACAATAATTCTAATGACTAGGAGAAATATTTATTTTATTTTATAAGTAAAATATATTTAAATTTTTTTTTGTACATGGACAATTATTGCTCTTAAATATTATTAGTTATATAGCCTTAAATCTTCTTCCAAATACGGTTTAGTAAGTTAAAAGAGATATCTACAATGTTCTATTCTAGTTTTAATTTATTAAAAAATTATTTATACAAATTATGACTGAGGATTTAATATTATGTACATAATTATGTGTACAAGGGCCGATATTACATCGGTACCTTTATGAAACAGATTGGCTTTATTATGGTTGTTTTTCACAATTTTGGCATTTTACTAATTAAATCGCCCATTACTGAAATTTGTAACCTTCTGTTGAAAATTTAGGCCAGTCTTCCTCCTACTAGGTACGTGTGTGTCGTTTCAGGTACTTAAGTTTCTCTAATAAAATATTGAATAAAATAAACTTTATCACATACATAGATACTGACACGATATTTTAACAGAACGTTATGAACGTCGAAAAACAACCTGAAACAATAAATTATGAATCTAATGGTAGATCCATTATGACTCTACATTTGCATATTATGAATTACTACTAACTACAAGTAAACGAGCATATTATTATATATTTATAAAGATGTCCCTATTGGTTCGATTTTGTTATAAAACACATCCTTACCTATATTATAAATGTCAAATGTAAGTTTGTTTGTTACGCTTTCACGCGAAAACTACCTACTTAATCGATCATCAAAAAATTTTGTACACATATTCTTGGAAGTATTAGAAGTAAAATAGGATACTTTTTTTGTCGCAATAACCGACAAAGACGCGGGTGAAGCCGCGGGCCGAAGCTAGTATGTTATAAATAAAACTCATTTATAGTTTAGGATTGCCTTAAAAATTTACTTTAATATTACTACTTTTACTTTCAAATTCGTGTTTGCAATAGAAATATATCGCGTACGAAATAGTACAGATTAAGAAGGTATTTTTATATTGATGTATGAGTATAAGAGGATCTTTATAATTGTTTATTTTGAGTATGTATTTAAAATCAATTTCGTCTTATGATTTATGTGAATATAACGAAATAAATACGTTTAAAAGTATTTAATAGGTATAAATAATTTTTTTTGACGTCCGTATATGTTTTTCCAGGAAATGGAAAGAAACGGGAGAGCGCCCCGACGCCTACTACACCGAGTCGCCCTCCGGGCCCTCCGGCTGCCTCCCAACCGCCGCCGACGACGGGTGAGTCATGGCTCTTGCACCCCATGAGCCAAGCTTTTGACTTGCCGTATCTACTTATTTTAAAGGATGTAGGTAGGGCATAATTATGCAGGCACCCTTAGTAAAATTAGGGTATAAACATACAGGTACGACTTAGTTTATAATAATAATAACCTTTTATTTCAGACAAGAAGTCCATAAAGTTAAGTTTAGTTTAAAAAATTGAGATGTCTTTAAGTATGTAATTAAAATACGTTAACTGAAACAGTGACGCTAATTTATTAAGATACGATTTATTTCCATACTGCATTTAATATTATTAAATCATAATATTTAATCTAGTTTTTTTAATCATAAAAAATTACATTTATATGATAATTAGGATTTTTTAAAAGTAAAAATGTGTTTAAAGCGTTTTTTTTTCAGCAACATATTTGAAATCTGATAATATACAATGTAGTGTATGTTACATAATTGTGTACATATATCATAGCAAATAGTAGATACCTATAAATTAGGGTCGTCGCCCTTTTAATATTGAAGTCGTTATTGAGTGGAGGTATTAATCTGAGGGTCTTTCTACAAGTGCGGCTAAAACTTTTAACCTTGAAGAACATTCATATTAAATATTTATTAGTAGGTACTTATTTCTTTGTGAAGTTTTATAAATATAAAAAAATTATCAAGATTACCTTACAATTTTCTTGAAATGTTTTATTAAACAAAAATTAATGCTTCAAGTTATATTTTTGTAGTTTGTACACATGTAATAATGTATTACATGTGTACTTTATTGTTAAAAACCTAACCACTTTACTTAGAAATGTGACAAAATAAATCTATACTAAGATATGAAAAATTTATATTCATTTTTACTAAGAATTTGCGCAGTAAGCCCTTGTATATTGCTCTACGTATTGGTCGCGAATCCGAGCTCTACATATGCAAACAAAACAAACAATTATATTGTTCATAGTCAGTAACATCTATATGGCTTCCCTGATATAATAGTTATTAGTGTTTAATATAAATAATTAAAAAAAAGATACTACTGTAGTTAAAAATATAAAACAAAGAATCATATTTTAATAATGTTAGAAGTATTTATGTGGAAAGTGTTACGCAAATGTTTTAACACGTTGTAGTAGAACATAGTAGGTAGTTTAAATGTCTTTTAATTGTCTTGCTGTACAGTTCACGATACATGTTTCACAACAAATTACGACACAATTCTGTTCGCTATAAACAATAGCTCGTGCTATGGCTGTCCTTTAAAAAGTATGTCAAATAGTAATAAGTTTGATTTACATCGGCTGAAACGGAAATTTTACGATTATGCATTTTACTAAATAATTAAAGTCTAGCTATAGTTCTAAAATAAAAAATAAAAAATAAAAACGGTCAACTGATAACGGTCAGATGACATTATTCTGCGAAATTATTAAAACGTTGCTATGCTAGCTTTTTTAAAATAACAATAAAGTCTAAAAAATGCCTTTATACGAAGTAATATTTGCATAATCTCTTTGAAAAATCTATTTGAATGTAATGCTTGAAGCTTTTAAATATTTGGTATTATCTTTGTTTTTTATAGAAGTATCTTTATTTTTTTATTTGCAGAGATGTGCTTAGATATTAAACATAAATATCGATAAGTAAAACATAAGAATTACATGCTAAATTAGAGATTAATTAATTATTTTATGACTGACTAGTTCAATTAAGTCCAAAAATTTATTTTAAACGGGTAATATATACTAACATATATAGTAGCTGTTGTTTTACTCGAGTACAGATTATCATTCTCCATTTAATGTGTTATTTATTCATTTTTTACCAAAAGTCTAAAAATAAAGTTAAACGAGTAAGCGCTTAAAAACGACAGAGCTCCCATACAATGTTTCTTTTTTTATTTCATTCCTTTTATGAGAATTTCAATAAATCTTTTCTTCTTGCGTGTTAAGGATATAATAGATATATCTTCAGTTTCAATAATTTGGATACGTTGATATTTAACCAGTCTCTCAATTAAATTGTACAACAAGTACGATAATCGAACTATTTCTCCCAAATTAAAAAATAAAATAAACACCTAAAAAAACCGTTAGTTTTTTTCATAATAGAAAAATTATCGGTCGTATTAATTCATAGTTACAGCATAAAGACAAAAAGATGACAGATCATTCATCAAGGATCATTTGAAGGCGGTGTTATGGCTATAGACAATTTCAATCCTAATTATTATTAATATTAATAATAATTTCTTACAGTGGACCTTAGATGAGAGCAATTGAATAACAAAGTGTTTGATAGTGTACCAAATAAAGATAATGTGTAAATGTATAAAAGAAAAACTTATGTAGTATAATATACTCGTATATTGTATTTATTTACATTCATAATAATCATATACTCATATAGTAGGTATACAACTGAACTGATCCCATATTGTTATGAATAGGACTTGATCCGCACTAGAAATTTCGAAAGAAAAAACCTTATACTATTAAGAATAAGATCGCTAATGAACTCAAAGTCAAATTTTCCATTAGCTATTTGTCTTACTAAGTATATAAATATTTACCTGTAATACTCGTTGATTGTTTTCCTTAGCTATTAGATTTATCGGAGCTCATTCGAATGCATCCAACCATGCTTGACAGTGGGTTCACGGACAATTTTCATAGGTAAAGGAAATATATAACACAATTTTCTTATACGAATATTTTTCTATAGCTTTTGCGATTTCCATTGGTGCAATATATTTTTTTATTCAGTCGAATTTTCTAATTCTTGTTGTATTCGAAAACAAAAAAGAAAAATATATAATTAATAATATGGAGTAGTTATATAGAATGTAAAATATTCCATATTATTATTAGATATAGATATTTATTACTTTACTACTGCAGTTTGACTTTTGGATAACATTTACACCTATTCATTATTACAAGCGATAGGAAAATCAGCATTTAGTAATTCAAAAATTAAACAAAAGAATAAAAAGAAGATAATGAAAAAAAAGGAAGAGAAAAGTAATGTAAAAATATAGATGATAATTTTTTTGAAGTTGCAGTTCGTTTGACAGATACTTTCTTTAAAGAGTCGGCAAAAGAAAATAATGTTGCAGTTTATTGGTCAATGACATTTCAATACAGCAAATTCTTCATTTTTTAAAAAGCTGTTGTATCATTGTATATATTAATTAAATGTTACGTAAATTTTCAGCAAAGAAAAATGGAGTGGTGCAAAAGTTGTCGTCGTCACCCGTGTCGATGCGCGCGCGCACTTCACTCGCCCCGCCCCCTTCGCCGCGGAAACCTGTTCCACTCAGAGTACCTGCGCAAAGACCTAACACACTCTCGACTAGCAAAGGTAAGCTGATACCATAATCTAACCTTGTAGTACTATTTTATTGTTGCGGTAACCACGAACTGTCTGATATATCAAAAAAAAATTAAAAATTTATGTCAATATCTTCTAGGAAAATTTGAATATAATTCTTATAATGTAGTATAATATTTTTAGATAATTTAACAACAAAATAATATCATGAAAATGATTCTTTCTGTACAATATTTTTAAATATTCATATGAATGAAAAGATTTATATTGTAGAAGTGCCTGCCATCTTTCGGTAATGTTGTTAAAAAGCGCCACATAATTTTAACTTAGGAGTGAAGTAGTTTATGTAAGCAACGACAGATGGCGCTGTTAACAACTTTGCATCGTACAATTTTAATATACTGGTTAGGTGATAAGTCATTTAAAAATATTACGATTTTTTATTTTTTTAGGAAAAGGGAAAATGGCATGGAAACATTTAAATATAATTTCTGAAATGAATAAAATATTAACTATAACAATATACTTAAACAAACTACGAAAATGTAGACCAATTAAGGATGCAAAATAATAATGAAATTATTAAAGTAAATATTCTATATTAATAAATAAATGAACTATCCTTTCATCTACTTTGACTACTGGTGTAAATATATATTTAGTAAGGAGTTGAGTAGAAGAGTTGGAATAAAACTCTACAACATTGCACGATAAAGTTCAAACGGATACTCATTCCTTTTTTGGATTTCTTAAGGTACGGGTACGTATCTTAAGTTGAATAGTAGTTACACGTTTGATTTTGTACAACCGGATTTATAATAATACAAATATTATAAATCCTTTTATACCGATAATCACAAAATAGTAATAAAACAAATGTATTTATAAAATGTCCTTCATCTTGGCATATCTTTTATAAGAAAAGACGATAAAGTAGCCCCCGTAACTTAATATAATATATATTTTATCTGTAAAAAAATCTTTACTTTTCGTCGTTAGGGATTTCATTAAAACTATCTTAGTTCCTAGTTTCTCTAGATCTACTAAAGTAAATTATATTCAAAGTTGTTAGCTACGGATGTAAAATCGACAAGAATTGTTAACAAAAAAAAAAGTCACAAGGCAATGTAAGGTACCTAAGCTACGTCTCGGATAAAACAATAAATTCTTTACTAGTAGTAAAAATGGTTTAAAATATTTAAGTACCTACGTTTTGTTTCTCAAATTAATGCGGATGAAACCGCGGGGCACAGTTAGTTTAAAATAAAATAACATGAAAGGAAGTCTGTTATTTTTATTTTACAACACCATAATATAATTTATTATGCACAATCATTTCTTATGCTAATTTTTGAATATGCAGTTACTACTAGTTTTTTTTTTCCTTAAAAAAAATAGCAACTAGATGAACTTGAACCGTTAAAGCTGTGTGGAACTCTTAGAATGATAAGACAGTTAGATATCATTTTAAATCATTTTCTAGCACGGAATCTGAGACTAGTAAGTTGTTTATTCCGTAGATTGTTGATTTTTATACTCGTATGTCCTCTTCTAACTTCTTTATATGCTGAACTTTATCTTTTCATGCAAGATTTTGTGTGGCGCTTTCTGTTTCTAGTCAATAATATATTTACCAGTCGTAGCATCTGCGACGACTACAATATCTATTGAAGATCTATATCCGGTCAGCATCTGCTACAACTACAATAATAATTCTGGTCAGTTAATTACAGCAAAAGAGTTAGCTGGTTTTGGAACTGCGAAGGTATTAATACCTATTAGAGCCTGGCTAAAGCTTGCTGCTTTGTGGTTAATCTGTTTCGATAAATCGATACGCTTCTTTCTATAAGCTTCTTTTTTTTTTAATCTTACGTCATCTCCCCATTTGAAATCCCGTAATTTTTGTGTTGTAGGCGCCTACTGCTTTAATAGAACTTATTATATTATATATACTATTATTATTCATCACGACATTTCAGTTCTAACTAAAATAACGATAAATATTATTGGTTCATGCATACAACTTTTAAATAAGAAGAAAATAATTTTTAATTTTTTAAATTAGTTATTGTTTTGATTAATTATCACAAACATTATATTGTAATAAATAATGTAATCGTAAATCGAAAAAAAGAGACATTTAAAATGTGCGTGGGATAGTGAAGCTAACTTTAGCTCTATACATAGATACTGTCGAAAGTTCTACTTACCCAAGTTTAACTGACCGCACATTTCATAAATACTACTAGCAGCCCGCCCCGGCTTAGCACGGGCATTTAACTAAAATTTTAAAAATTACAAAATTTGTACCCTTTATTACCTACACCTGCGTCGATAAGTAAATTATTTTATAATAGATGGATTGAGTTGTCAAACATGTGTCAAAATAAAATGTAATTTAAATTAAAAGCACTACTCCTTGTATTGATATCAACTTCGAAGCAAATAACTTTCAACTCCCTTTTAACCCCATTAGGGGATGAATTTTGATAAAATACGAAACACGTCTTCAATAAATTCTGTTAAAGAATATTTATGCAAAATTTGAAGTAGATTGGACCAAGGAATCACGTTGTCCTATACAAACTGTGCCCCCCCCCCCTTTCACCCCTTAGGAGTAGAATTTCGTAAAACCCGTTCTTAATTGATTTCTACTTGGCAAAGGGAATATTCCTACCCAATTTTAAGTCTCTGGGTCTTATAGTTCTAGATATATCGTGATGAGTGAGTGAGTGAGTGACCTTTCGCTTTTATATATTAAGAAAGAATTTTATCCTGAAAGAAATGAGGCCATGTGAATTAATACGTGAGTGATTGCGAGATAAAATTCGTACTGGTAAATGTTTCTGACATCTTTGCACACCAATCCGTAATGTAACAACATAGCGGATTATGTTCCGACCCTCATCTTTTACGAGAGACCCATTTCAATAATGGGACCCCATTTCAAATAATTTTTTGCGTTTTTTAAATTTGTCGCATTTTTAGTATCGTCATAGATCAAGTAACAAAACTTTTTTTACTTGACCTACGAGTACAGTTAAAAGTTATATTTGAAAACATGCTACCTCACTATTGTCGGGTTTATAAGACTGAGGCTGTTTAATTTTAGCTTAGGCTTCTAAACCCAGATAAACGATTTTCTTTTTGTTGTTTTTTTTTGCAAGAATTTTTTTATCATAACTCCTGTTAACAGAAAATGACAAAAAAAAAAACTAGAGAGATATTAAATTTATAATTTTTTAAAAATTTCTAACAACAAGCGTAAAAATAATTGAAAATTTTTAATGGAGATTAACGACTGCACACAACAAAAATAATAAAATGAAACGGTATCTTAAACTCATATTATTGAATTCTAACATGTGTTTTTGATAATATTTTGAAATGTGAAATATGATACCCGAGTCGATTAAAGTCGAATGATGAACGTGGTTAACAAAAATTAAGTACTAAGACATCGAAAATATGCGTGTGATTTGTGTGATTGTGATTTCAGCGATTTCACCCGCATTGACTACACGTAGCAATTATTGTTTTAATAAAAATATTTAAAGCACAACATTCTATTATGTACTATACACGTAACAACTTTTTAATTCTCATTTGACTTTGCTTCTAGGCTGAAATTTTGAAATTTTTTCTAAAACTTTTTTTTCACATTGTCATAAGCTCCAAAGAAGTAGATTTTTTTAAAATCTTCTAAGTGTATACGATATAAAAGCCCTAACGATCTAATATATTTTATGTAGTATGTAGATTATATTGATGTATGTAAAATTATTCAGTTTTAAGTGTCTGAGAACGAATTCGTCAATCATTACAAAAATTTGTCGAAGAGTTTATAGAATGTAGTTAATGCGATATTTCTTGATTCATAATCTCTACTGTTAACACAAGAACTGGTTTGCTTTTTCCTCAGAGAAGGAATGATTGCTAGATTGCAATTCCAACGGGGAAATACTAACAGCATTTTTGCCGCCATTTTACACGAAATTAATTTAAACAATAATTACCTTTATAAATATTTTTAATTTTGCATTGTAAATATGAATATGACCTAATGTAATATTTATTTGTAATAAATGTAAAAATAAAATAATATAAAAAAATCATACATATAGGTTGACTGGTGACTTAAGGATAATCATGTACCGAGTCTTCTTCTTAAATACTGATAGTAACTCACCATTCATTCTGTATATCAAGTCTCCAGATTTTTATGACAAATTTTATTACAATTAATGACACCATTACAATGAACAATTTGTTAAACAAAGTCTGAATTTTTCTGTATAAGTAATGAAATACTTTCGTAATTTATTACGTATAGCGATTATATATTAACCTCGTTATAGTTCTACATTTTATCACTCAATGTTTAAATTAAAAACAAAATTACCTTTTTTGGTTATTAAAATATTAACGACCGGTTCTTTTAGCATATATTGATATCTAGAGCAAACAAAGTTAATTTTGAACTACGTTACTATTTATTATATAAAAATCATATCATTTTTATTTTTTACGCCATATTAAACTCATTTTATTTTTAAAATTTGAAATAATATGTTTGTTTAATCGAAGAAGGTATAATTCTACTACACAAACCGAAAGCTAATAAAATTATATATATTTTAAATGATAATAATTTATAAAATGTTTTAATGCAGTTTTTTATATAATAATTTGAAACTGTTCTGACTATAGATAGGTACTATGTAAGTACGTAAAATAAAAAAGATAAACATATTTTATTCGGCATCTTGGAAAGAAAGCGTAGTTGAATTAAAATACCTTAATTACTAATACAGAGGTATTCGTTTAATTACAAGTAATAACGTAGATAATGCGTGCATATAAATTTTAATTATCTGCTAAGTTACATGTAAGTAGTTTACGTAAGAAGCGCTCTTTTGTGACATTCCGTTGATGGGTATTTTTTGATTAAGTCAGCAATCAAGCTATTGTTTCATAATCAGGCCAAACAAGTTGCTTAAAGACGTAATTTTGAGAACTTGATAAAAATACTAAAGTCACACGTATTCGTGCGTTAATGTAATAATTTTGACTTATTTTTTTTTGTCATTTTTCATTAGTTCTCAGTGGAGGTCCACGATTATCGTGTTATATAGAGCGTGAGCGTAATTCATTGAAAGTTTCTTGACAGCCTGAAGAAAGTGCGCGGATAGATGAAGGCAAGCGACACTGTTGCGCGAGCGGTCGAACAGCTAACACAAAAAAATCGTCTCTGACTCCTCACTCGTATACATGACTAACGCGATTCGTTTACAAGTGTCTTTAAAAAATGTAAAATCTAATCGAGCCTTAAACAACGATTAATCAAGGTGTCGGGTTATTCAACTTTCAGCTTAAAATTAATCCAACTGTGACATGCTCGTTTACGACCACCGTTAGATTCTCGATTCGCCGGTAAAACTGTGCAAAAAAAATTTAGAGCGTTCGCGAAGTTTTGACAAAATGAGCCCGCTTCAAAAATTTGTATCGTTTTTTCAACCTGACAAAAGCAACCGCAAAAATTTGCTCGGTCAGCAAAAGATATTCTCAAGTGAACTTAATATTCGAACAGAATTTGAAGATTTAAAAAACCAATGGGGCACCTTAATTGGATATCGATTAAAAGGTATGATACAATTATTAATTTAATTGGAATAATAAAGTAATGCTAGAAACCAACGTTTAGAATGTAATTAAATACATATATGACCAAATATTATCATCGCTTATTTGTTGTTCAGGCTATTCTTTTGTGGAATGCTCTACCCCTACATATTCGTAAGGCTCAGAGTATTATAACATTTAAAAAACTTGTAAAAGATTATTATCTATCTCTAAATATGACATAATTGTATTTATATATTTATTTATCAGTACTTATACTTATTGTATGTACTTTATTATTTATGTATGTTTTTATATAGATATATATTTGTCTAGGGTTTACTGTATATTTTATTGTATGTTTATTATACACCACCTACATAAGTAGGTTCTTCTCAAATTCTAACCCTAAGGTTGCCTGGAAGAAATCGCTATTGAGCGATAAGCCCGCCTTTTTGTGCATTTTTGACACTCTCATATTATTATTTTTTGTACTATTTTATTTTGTGTGGTGTACAATAAAGAATATATAATAATAATAATTATATTCATTTTTATTTGATTTTATAATATATAAATAACAAATGTATTTAAATAATACATTATAATTATTTTTTATTAAGTATGCGATTAGTAGTAAAATATTACAAATATGCGTAACTTTTTTTTCTATGATTCCTGAAAAAATAATTAATACCTATTAGTATTAGAAATCATATTAGTTACAAAAAAACTTAAACATATCTTCTCAGTACCTATTTGAGTAGACAATGTCGCAATTCGCTCCATTAATACATTCGCAACTTGCTATTGTTTTTACGTTCAAAAGGCTGAGTGTGGGACAATGAAAATCAGATTATCCTTCAACCCAAAAACAATTGAACGTTATCGCATATATACATTGTTGTTTAATATTTTATAGTCTTCTAGATCTCGAGTAATTATTATACTTTTTATTTATATTATTGCACTCAATTAAACCGCCTATGACTATTAAAAATGTCGGATATAAAAAAAAAAAACAACTTTACAGGAGAGCGATGCAAAGTGTGAATTGCATGCGTCTTTTTACATATTTTTTTTAAATACCGACATTTATAAATTAAGTGATTAAAAAATTATGCATAAAATAATATTTTTCTTTTGAGTTGATGATAGACTTGGTTATTTAGGAACATTTTATGAAATAAATCAAAAAAATCGATTTTGCAGTTCCGACGATGTTAATAGTCACTAGCGAAATGTTAAAACTTATTTTATTTATCCACTTCTCATTTTAACTATTAAAGACATTCGCTTATAACATAGTTTATTTACGAAAAATATGTACGAAGTAGCGGTTGTAAACGTAGCTTTGTGACGGATGGTATGTAAGTGCATATTATTATTATTGGTAGCTATAAGTATGAGCAGATAAGTAATGCATAAGTTAATTCAGTATGTTTTAATGCACTCTCATTTACGCATAATTATAGCTTCCAGGGACGTTAATGCATCAAAGTGTCCGTCATACAACGGAAACGCATTGCCAATTTATAAACTACTAAGCATTGTGGGTGGCATTAACTCTAATCGATTGTCTGTTCTCTACTTTTTGTTCTCTTGTTGTTGTTCTATATCATTATGGCTTGCTAGTAAATATAGAGTTAAGAATAGGCAGTTTTACAGTATTGTATTTAGTAATATGCACAAGCATAAATTTATGATATGATATATATATTTTTTATCTAAATTATTGAGTGGAAAAATTATTAAATTCAATTTATTTATACATCACATTTTCTTATTGTTCGCGACAAAATTGAAATATTTTTATGTCCCAGTATAATGCATGTGCGTCAAATTTTTTTAAACGAAAATGATTGCAATAATAAACAGATAATATAATGTGAAAAACTCAGACAATACCCTATATGCAACGAATGTTTTACAATAACAGGCATCGTTAATTATTTGGTAACTGTTTTTGTGCGATAATAATATATTATGATTACTCTGTATTACACAATTATGGCAACTATTATTACATATTTTTGTGGAAATACTTTTTGTTATTTAATCGTATATATATGTAATAAAGATATATAATATATTGCTTTAGATCAATTCAAGACATGAGAATGTACCTTAAATGTTTCCGTATTTTAACAGTATATATTGTTCACGATTCTTCGTTTTCGATTCGATTTCTTTTTAATGGCCCAATCATTTACGTTCAGACGGATTAACAATAAAAATCGCTATTATCGTGAAAGTTTAAAAATACGTTCCGTAAAAATGATGATAATGATTATTATTATTCACAGTATAAGGAAATTTTTACACTGTCATTCATCATATTATTGTTTATGTAATCTTTGCCTGAAAGATTTGTATGTATGTATATTAATTCTACATACAAACAAGTACATCTCACATTATATTATGTATGTACAACAAAAATATATTATAAAGTTTTTGTTATATGTTTGTTGTGTCTTAAAAATACAAAAAAACAAATATCGTATTTTTGAAGAATCAATAAATAATATCTAAAACTAATGGCAATAAATTTTGGGTTTTAAAAAGACGTTTTATAATATATGCAAAAGTATGAAAATGATAACTTAAAATTTAATTAAAGATTGTTGTTTCTAATTCTAAGGAAATTGAATGTAATAGTTAACGTTACTTCACATAAAAACTGGACATGTGATGTGATGAGTGTAGCATAACGGATAATCGTACTGAAACAGTTACGTAAATTATCAAAACTCGGAAATCACTGGATTTTGAAACCGGTACGAACCGTGTCAATACTCTCGTGGGTGGATGTTTCTTTCAATAGAAGAAAGTGTGTTCTTATGCCAGTGTGGGTAGTAATTGCGTAGCAGACTTGGTTTCATATTTTTAATAAAACTTGCGAACCATTTTATTTATTACATTGTAATTATAAAAAATATTTGAAAAGTCGCTGAGAAGAATATGTTAGATATGTGATGGATAATTATGTGCTCAAAAGTTATATATTATATACAATATTCAGACCATTTTTTAATAAGTTATGTGGTGCGTTTCATTATTTATTATTTCGTTATTAATATATAAGGTTGTTGAAATATTGTTAAAATTACTCGTTTTTCTCACCGAAACAGGTAAGTAGAACTTTATATAATAGAAGTAGTTCTTGCCGCATAAAGTGTGTTATGTGTAAATGAATTGATACAAAAAATATTAGCATGTAAAAGTTGAACACAATCTAGAATTTTGTTACACTTAAATTGCATAACATCAACTCATTGATTTATATCTCAATCTCGTTCATCAAAACTAAATTATTTTTATGTGATAATTAGTTTTATTTATATCTAAATTTTAGTGCTTTCTTTCGTATATTTTTAAATGCTATTAATTTCCGACTAGCAATAGTAACTCAATTATAATTATTTGGTTTCATGTGATGTCATCGCGTCGTCAGATGTCTTCCTCCATTAACGTTCAAAGCCCACCTCCAGGAATCCAATCGCCAGGCACTCCCACGCCTTATTTATTACTTCCTCACCTTATAATTGTTCCGAGAATTTGAAAAAATCTATTATAGTATTTAAAATATATACAACTAGACGTTTATATAATTGTCGTGTTGTTTGATAAAATTTAAACTTACTTTTCAGTTCTTAAGATTCGTGTTGTGGTGTTATCGCCTTTTAATTTTTTTTTTTTTTAATAGACGTATAGGTACAAATATTTAACACAGAATTGTTTTTTTTTAATGATCAGACGAGTGGATCCAGGGATTAGCGAGTTCAGAACAAAAATAAACTTCTTAATTATATTATTTTTTATATAGTTTATTTCGAAACAATTCAAAGAATTTTAATCTTATTTCAGAAATTCATTCGATTGAAGTAATTTAATTATAACAATGATGTCAATGTCTTACTGATTATGAGATCCAGAGTACGAACTATGAATTCTTGTAACTCATTTTATACAGTGGCTTAACCTTTTAATAAAATTATTAAAAATAATTTAATAGTTACATCCCTATTAATTATATAAATGTGAAATATAAGTTTGTTTGTTACGCTTTCACGCGAAAACTACTTAACCGATCATCATGAAACTTTGTACACATATTCTTGGAGGTATTAGAAGTAACATAGGAAACTTTTTCTTTATATTCGCGATAAGCGACATCCACGCGGGCGAAGCCGCGGACAGAAGCTAGTTTAAATCAAAATAAACAACGCGTATTAAAATTATTAATATTTTATACTTAAACACTTTTATAAAAAGTTAATAAAGAAAAATTAAAAAAGTCCTTATGGGAATAAGTATAAAGAACTTTTTCAAAAAAAAAAGCTTGGATTTTGTTGAAATACACGTTTAAATGCTGTCCTTCCTTTTACTCTCGCCACACCAATTAAACGCATATTTTCGTGTCTCGTCTTACGGTATATTTTCATCTTCAAAAGATTCCCTAAATAATCGCAATACAATTAATTAATTGTGACCGGTAAAAAATTAGTAACGTAGTAATAACGAATTGATTCAAAATTATTACATTAATTTAAAGACTAGCCACCCGCCCTGGCTTCGCACGGGTGCAATATTTGTTTGTGTAAATTTTAAACTGTTTAACACATTTTGACCTCCGCGCTCCGCCTACTATTCTCGCACGGCCAGTGGCAGCGACACCGCAATAATTTTACCGGCTTAAGGGTGCCTGTCCATTGATGCAAATCGAGGCGGCGGAGCGAAGAAACGGAGAAATATTAACCAATACGATTGCAAAAAATCTTCCCTCCGCTCCAGTGGAAAAGTGCCCTGCAATCCTATTGGTTAATTTTTCTCCGTTTCTCCGCTCCGCCAACTCGCTCCGCTTCAATGGGCAGGCACCCTTAGGCCCGGGCTCGAACAAAGCGGAGACGAGACGAGCGGAGCGCAGATGTGTTTAAAACAACCAATAGAATTTCGTTGTTCACACATCTCGTCTCCCACCGCTCAGCTTGGACTTGGCATCTCCGCACAGTTTCGGTGGATACACCCTAGCTAAAAACATCTCCGCTCGACGCCGTTTCAGACATCTCCGCACATCTCCGCTCTGGTGGAGTCCGGGCCTAATTGTTTTTTTCGCATTATCTTCTGACCAACTAAATCTATTAACATACTGTAAAAAATAAAGTTTATCTTCATGAAATTTCCATTTTGATTTAACTATTTAATTTTATAAGAATTTGCAAAGTACTTATACGTAAAGCCTGTATCTAAACTTAATTTTGTAAAATTTATTTTACTTCTAACATAAAAAATATTTTTTTAGCTGAGATATTTAACTTAGATATATGGTGTCATGGGTTTTTTTGTAATACTAAAAGTAATGAATATTTTTGCTTAAAGATTATACCTATTCCTTTATTTCAAACCGTTCAGGCAGCGCACGCCATATTACAGAATTTATTCCGACTTCAACTATATTTATTGTAATTATTTATTGGAAATATATATTTCCTAAAATAAAAAGTAGTCTATAACACTCAAGGATAATATACCTTTCTATCAGTGAAAGAACTTTCTGAATCGGATCAGTAAGACCGGAGATTACCCCGAACATCCAAACACACAAACTTTACCTTTTTATACTATATGCCTGATTTAAAGGCTCCTGGCTAAATGTATTTTAAAAAATAAAGTTTATTTTAATGTTTTTCAAAAAAAAAAAATGTAAAGTGATAAAGATTGTGACTCAACATACATGTCATAGACTCAAGTTGTGCTGTCATTGTAAATTTCTCTCGTAAAAAGTATAAGAAAAAGAAAGCTATTTCTTATATCCCATTAACTTACAATTCTGCATAGAGAATTAAATATGCATTAAATATTTTTATCGAGTATATATTATTTCTTACTAATAATTAGAAATATATTTATGTATATATTATCACCAATTGTGTAATCAGTAGGTAATTGAGAATCTCTAAGATAAATAAGTGTCTACGAAATTCACGCAACATCTTTTCACGGCTTTCGCACGCTATGTACTTTATTAGTGTTCCTTAATAACTGTAAGTACAGGAACTGTCGATTTTGTATGAACACGTAAATGTCAAGCATTTCAACATTAAGCTCACAACAAGGTGTGGCCGAGTTAGGTAAGAGAGGTCAACAACACTTAGATTTCAATTTTGAAGATACTAATAGTTTATGATGACTTACGCAATACATTCATATGCTTGGCAAGTGATTTTTTTAGGTACAAAATTATTTGCTGAATGTCTATCGGTTAATATTTTCCTCAGTAAAGTATTTTCGTAGGTTATGAAATTCACATTATTATTTATTTTACATCTTGTGATCATTGATACAACTATCAACGACCACTAGACGTAATATTTGTGGAAGTTATCATTAAAATTATTATACCTAACAATATTTGATAAATAAATAAAAAAAAAAAACAAAAACCAAAAACGGATTCAAGATTATACCTACATGTACAAAGGTGAACTAAAAAGTTTAAAATAATATTATATTTATTTTTGCTTAAAATATATTAATTTTGGTTTCTGTTGTTTTTTTTTCTCTTTTTATTTATTTTCCTTAAAAGCGCTTAATTGATTCCAATAAAATTTCTACGGGACCACCCCTGAAGTATGACCTACCGATTAAAAAAAGAATCATCAAATTCGTTTCATAATTGATTGAGGAATCGCGTAACAAACGTACAAAAAAAAACAAAAAACAAACGACTTGAGAGCTTCCTTCTTTTTTTGAAATCGGTTAAAAAGGTGAAGTTAATGATTAGAGATATGTATTTTTTTGACTGCATTATACACATCATCAAGTGTCATTATTATTATTTTTAAATCATTACTCCGGAGGTACACGACAAGTGTCATAATATACCTCTGGGTTACTGAAATGTAAAGTTGGTTTATCCTGCTTTTATACTTTAAAGTTAATATAATAAACGGCTTATTAGCATTAAATATTTAATTCATAAAAAGTAGTAGACAACATTAATATTTAGATTAGATTTTGTATTTGTTTTTATCAAATATCCATCAAAAAACAGGCGTGCGAAATCTCGGGCACATGTCTATAAGATACAGGATATAATTGTTTAGTTCATTTTTGGCACTAAAGGCATTAAAGTGTAGTAATACATCAATACGGATGCTCATGAGTAACCAGATGTGCCTTTTATCTTTCCTGGCTAGTTTTCAAGTGCCGAAAACCCATTAGTGGAGTATTACGATGTGAATAACTCTCCGATAAGGATATTTTTGCACAAGGAATCATAACTCTAAAATAAATAAATCTTTTCTTTTTAATTAATATACCTTTTGCCGGTCACGGTTTCATGTAAAGCGTAGACACAGATTTTTTTGGGTTTCACTTTGAATAATATAAAAAAAAGTGCGTTATTTCATCAAAAACGCCAATTTCATAGGTAAAAGACCTAATATTTTTTTGTATTGACATTATATTATATAAAATTATGAACGTTTAAATAATAATGTAACAAAAATTATGAAACCACAATTTATTCATAAAAACGAAAAATTAATCTTATTAAGTAGAACTATCAACTAGGTGTGCTAATTTTTTAATTATAATCAAATAAAAATTTAATGCCGGTAGAATAACCGGATATTATCCGGATGGAATCGAGAAGATAAATAAGCATGTTACATAATTACAGCATTACACAAACTAATAAATTATACACGTAACCTATCTTGTATTTTGAATATTAAACATATTATGTAGGCGATGAACAATAAAAATTAAAATATTATCTTTATATATAAATATGTTTGATTGAAATGCATTTTATCTATCTAAAAAAAGTATTGCGAATAGTATTTATGGTAATTGTTAATTAAATATCTAGATTAACTATTAGAATCGACATTTACTAATTATTTAAAAAAAATAAAATTATTTATTTCTAATTTGGTATGTAATCAGTAAACTCTGAAACGATTACTTTTTGGTAATTCTTTCACTATTAGAAAGATGCCACAGAGGAAGGTTGTTCCTTATACTGTAAAGATACTTTATAAAAAGTAGGTAATAAGTTGTAAAACATCACGTTATGACTTACAATTAGAGAGCAGTAACATTAAATGTCAACCAATCTGACTGAATATGTGAAACCGCGTTAGACGTGTAGTCTTTCCTTCTTTAATGGCATTACAATTTTTACAACTATCTTCTGGTTTCAATTTGATTAATCATCTCGATATTTTCTACCTGTTTTAATGGCATCTTTCAAATATTTCATTAAAAGGAGAAATTCTGTAATTTGAATGAAATTTTACATTTAAGAACAACTTATATATGAAACATGTCTATAATAGTTATCATTTTTATTGATAGATATTTGTAATAAATAGATATTTGTGAAAATCACGAACAAAATAAATATTTGTTATTCACAAGGTATGAGGTTTACAATACCTTCTTCAATGTGTATTGAACGTTACATAACAAAAAAAAACTGATTTTCCAAATAGGGCCGGTAACTCATTTGATTAGCGCGCTTAAACGAACAAGTTGTTTTGTTTTATAATATAAGTTGCACGTTTTATATAAAATATTGTAAACGCTAAAGAGACATCGGTTTACTGCATAATAAAATTGTATTTTAATGCACGTACGCTGACACTCGTCTGGTGCGCGGTGGCGAGTGCAAACGAAGAATGGCGTAACACATCCACAAGTGATAGTTACATGAAACTCTTGTTTCGTAATATAAAAATGTAGAAAATGGGATCATAAATAATATGCCCCATGTTGTAGGGGTTAACTGTTGTAACTAAATTGAAGAAGATCCATTATTTCTTAACACCGTTTTTTAAAAAAAATTAAATAAACATTTGTTGATTTTTGTTCACATTACTAGTAATAGTTTATACAAATGTAATAAAATTTTAAATAAAAAAAGTATCCAAAGTTTCGTTTACTATTAAACGAAATTTATAGTTACATTTAGATTTAACCTCTACGTCACGAATGCAAAGCACAGAGCAGAAATAAATTAAAGTAATTACCCAAACAAGTTAGGAATTCAATGGTTTAACGCGCACCCCGCTATATGACAAATCGGTCAAGAATAGAGTTACGGGCAACTGTATAATCGTTTATTTCTTAGACTACCGTTTTGAGATATAAAGTGCTACCATTCTGTGTTTTATTAAATGAGTAATAGAGGCAATAAAACTACTTTATTTGTTACGATTTTTATTTACGTGTGCATAAAAACTTACCAGACTGTACAGTTTTATACCTATTAGAACTAGATCTCCACCTCGGTTTCACTCGCGTTGAATTACGACACTGATCGTTTTTGTTATTATTTTGAGTCGTAGTGTGTTGTTTTATAATTTGCCCTTTGAATAATTATAAAATTAATTAAATAGACTCTCTAACACGAAAAATCGGACAAGACTGTAGATTCAGAGATTTTTTACAAACAAACAAACGAACACTTTTATTTTTTATATTATAAATATTATAAGCTCCCGACATTTTACATCTATAGAATAGTTTGAACTTTAAATTTATAAAAGCTGTATTTCAAGTGCAATATAATTAGTAGAATATAACGGTGCAAGATAGTAATGGTAATTATAAAACAAAAACAAACTCAAGTATGTACAGTGCATAAGCAGTTGGCAGTGAGTTTTTCAATGTCACTACAATCAATCACTGGTTCGTCACAGTGTTTTGGCGTCGACGCGCGGTTCCGTCCACCCCGGTAACTATTTACGTACCTTTCATTAGTTCTGAGAAGCAAACCCGCGAGGAAGTGGTGAGGTTTTTGTATCGGAAACAAGTATTTGTTCCTTTTGTATACCATCTCTTCTTAGTACATGTTGAAACTATTTTATCTTCAGAACATACGAGGATAAATATATACTAATAAGTGTTAAAATAACAAAAAATATATAATAGTTACTAAAACATTTTATAATATTCTGTTAGCTTACATACATTTGAAAGCTTAACTATACCGTGTAAGCTATACCTTTAGTAATATGAGTTATAGTTACGTTTGGTATAGTCTCCACTTCAACGTTTTGAGTTATCGAAGCTTTTAATTGAAATTACATTGAGTTATGGAGTAAATCAGAGCATTTCTGCTAGGTATTCGTATACATCCGTCCGAGAACGTGCGTCTATTCTAAAATACTGCGTATGTTTATACAC
The DNA here is from genome assembly GCA_036937285.1 of Euphydryas editha. Classification (NCBI taxonomy): domain Eukaryota; kingdom Metazoa; phylum Arthropoda; class Insecta; order Lepidoptera; family Nymphalidae; genus Euphydryas; species Euphydryas editha. Next base: position 11,449,573 of record JAUPFZ010000011.1, on the reverse strand, counting down.
ATAGTAATAAACACGATAATATAATTTGAATCTAAAAAAAATAAATATTTTATAAAATTTTACAATTAGATACATTTTGTAATATTAATATTCTTATTAAGTAAAATATTATTCTCTTTGTATTAGTAGGCACGAGTAATCATATAAAAAATGCTTTTTTATTGTACTACTGAATTGGTGATAAAACAGACGTACTCGTATATCTCTAAAGATATAATAATATCTAAGTATGTTATTGGAAATTTATATTAATTTAAGCGGAAAATTTCGATACAATACAAAACCAATTAACTACATATTCACCGCGTCTATTCGTAGCAGTCTTTATTTTATGGGATACGTTAGCGTATAGAGCTATAAAAATTCGTTATTTCTTTTGTTACCTATATATAGCCAAAGATAATCTAAAGATTCACTAACGTGTGATATGTGTGCTGTAAATAAAATACGAAAATATTAATTTGATTTTTTTTTTCAAGTTGTTAAGATATTTTTATAAATACACAAGACATATTTTAAACTATTAATATGTAATATTTATATAGTTATTTATCAATAAAAATATTTTCGCATAAAATTGAGGCGTTTTACTATTACACGTATTTTTTTTTTGTACCACGTAAGAAGCGAAATGAGAGTAAATGCATACATTAAACGATCTTCATCTTATAAAACTTTCGTATATCAACGGTTGAACGCTCTTCAGCAAGAGCTGCCTTACGAGTACATCTACAATGTACGGAGGTGTGATTGTTATGTTGTTTAAATTATATTATTTATTTTTCACATTTTGTAAGATATTTTTAGTATATAGTATAACCCTATGCTTTATACTTCTGCTATACTGAATTTTTCAATAGAAGCTTTTCTTTAGAAATATAATATTTAAATCTGTTACAGTACATCAATGGATATAAACATATTCATTATAAGAGGGGTTTAGATAAAATGCTAACAATTTACGTTTTATTCGCGCTATATTTTGGCCATAATTAGTATTATTATATGTAGGTACTTAATAACACTTGAAAATTGTGTAAATCAATTGTGAATTCTACCATAATTAAAATAATACATATTCATACATTATACCGTACTTCGCTGCTTGAAGTCTCTAGTCGATTTTTTTTCAATAACGGTACAAAAACAACACTATAAAGAGTTGTATTTATAATGCGTATAATATCGCGGTTTTAGATTGACCGATTGTTCTACCGTGTAATGTCGTATTACGCTACCTTCATACAATTCTTTAAGGATCCATTGTTTTCATTATCCTATGTATCTCGGGTATTACTCGTATACATTTGTAAAGTTAGATTGTATTACTTGTCTGCCAAATAATATTAAAATCCGACATAATAATCTATATAATCAAAGTTTATTTTACAATATATATTTTTTTTTATATAAATGTACCTACTTATGAGTTTGTTTTAATCATTTTTATTTAAGGAATATTATTAAATTTGCACTTCTAATTTGCTATACTATATATATCTATAGATTCAGTGTTGTTTGAACCTTAAAGTTAAGTCTGATAATAATCGTTCAAAAATTGTTCTAATTTTTAAATACTAGTAACAGAATGTTAGTGGGTGTAAACAATATAATTAGTATCTTTTAAGATGCTGGTGCATCTTTAGAATGAAACACTAAGCTTTTAAATTTTATTTCTACTTTTTTTTCTACTACTACTGTATTTTGATTTTACAATCAAATTATATTGGCAAGCAATTAAACTAATGTAAAAGTTTTGTTCACTGATTATTGTCGTAAAAATTTCTTAGAATAGGAAATAAAACATTAGTAAAATTGTCTATTTTTTACTTCAGTAGATACATTTTTTCACGCAAATAAATACAGTACAGGGAGTAGTAAAAGAAATTGAACAATTTGTAAACTTCTTACTTCTAGGCAAAGAAGGGCTTTTCTCTTATTTAAAAGTAGAGTTAGAGCTTAATTCTACACGCGACTTCACTGTGGGTTAACGAATATACATGTATCAGTTTTTTTTTTCATGACATGCAAGTGAGGTTAGGTTTGGTAACAAATTTGGTACTTGTAAAATAACAGTACTAGCTGGATTTGAATCCGCGGCTGTCTAGCATCGTTTTCGTTCTATCCACTGCTTTCTTTCGGTTATTTGGGGAGAGAGTACCTACCATAGTATAATAATATTACAAAAAATTATTTGCGGTCAGTTAAATTTGGGTAAGTGGAACTTTCGTTAGTACGCATAGAGATTAGGTTATTTTCGCTAATACCACCCACATTTTAAATGTTTCTTCTGCTCGAATCACGGTTATTAATAGATACTTTTGTATTCGCTGGTCAGTCATTGATCTATTTAAACGTAATAGTTTGTTCTATTTAAACGTTAAAAGGTGAGGGTTCTTTAAATATTTACCATGTTATGTGTTAGGTAAGGTTACTCGGTAGGTCCGATCCACGAATATTACTAATAGTTACCCTTGAAAATTTCTTGGTAAAAATAAGTTTATTTCATGTGATATTGAGTAATATATGACCAACTAAATTAATGGATATATTAATAGCATAAATTACCGTTACATTCGTGACACTTCTCGTCAATTAAAAACCTTGAAATAATATTCATACTGTATAATATTCAACCAGGTACGAACACAATATTGCTACTTTTTTCATATCAATACATATTATAAAAAAAGTCCTTCGCCGTGTTTGTCTGTTTGACTCTCTGTCTTTCTGTTCGCGATAAACTCAAAAACCACTGCACGTATTTTCATGCGGTTTTCATTTCACCAATAGATAGAGTGATTCATGAGGAAGGTTTATGTACATATACATATTACGAGCGCAGTCAGGGCGGGCCGCTAGTTTAAATACAATAAACAGTAATTATTAATTGTGTGTGCGTCAAAAGTTAAAAAATTATCACGTTGTTTGCTTAACTTAGTAGGTACGCCAGGATAAGGCATGCAATGCAGGTGTCACGTATCTTTTTAGGGTCCGATAATTATAAGTTTATTCACCTACGTAACAAAAACTATGACGTGCGTGAATAGATACATATTTGAATTATATTACTAAGCACGTGACTGTCATGATAAGGAAAAATAAACGCATGGGTGCGTGCGGACAAAAAAGATTCGATCTGCGAAATTCTAATAAACATTCTAAGTGCGAAGAAAGTCAGGTTTCCATGCCATGCATATGTATGCCTGTGCGCTAGACGAGAGCGGCGGACCGAAACTACATATAATAATACTGTTCTTTTAGCTTCATCTCGACTTGTAGATTTATTTGTTCATTATTTTACAGCTAGCTAATAACATGGTATAAGTTGGATACAGTTTAAATTAATTCGAAATTTTATTTAAATTAAAAATAAATTAATTTTATTTTACGATTTTTGTACAGAAAATTTAATACTTCAAGGCTATGTTGAATTTGTTTCTTGGCTATTTCGGTTGAAAAAAGCGTAAATATTATAATTTATATCGTAATTTTTAAATAAAAATACCATATGTGCGTTTTTTAAAGTTTTTAAGCATGTGAATATAAATATATTTTTATTTATGTTATCTGCAATCATTGTTTTTACATATTGTTACTTAATGCACTGCCTCCATTGCACTATGAATTAGTTACTGTCACTTAAACGTAATTATAAAGAGCTTTTCTATTTTACATTTTACTGACTACAAAATAAAGACTAAAATATTTTGACTCTGTTTTAAATATGTGTATCCGTACGGAACTAACGGATACACACTAGTCAAAGTACTAACATGCATTCTTTAAACGTCACTAATAGCTTCCGGTTGGATTGTTTATGTCAGGACAGTACCTACTTATGCATAATATTCACCATAAAATAAAGTATCTGTATATACATTTTATGGTTTTCACCATACTTCAGGTGTATTTTAGGAATTTTGTAAGAAAGTGTAAGACGCCGTCCTAGATCGTAGATTGAGCGTACCTAACGGTGTAAAAAGTATTTTCCTATTACACCTATTTCAATTTTTATTTTTAATATAATCATTTTATATCCTTGTCATAAAAAATTTAACTACATATTAAGATAATTTTTGTTAAAGTACAGTTTTGTATTATAAACATACAAGTACGAATACAATGTGAAGTTTAAGGAGTTTATAATTTGACGCTTAATACAACTTACTAGAGCGCATTTATGCATGGAAAATTTTGACCACTTTTTGTCCTTGGCGTTGTCGATCGTACAGGTTCGACCTTTAGGGGAACACGTCCAGTTTGTATCCGGTCTAGGTTTTGATGTGCATTCAAATTAGTAGTAATGTACGTGTGTGTTAATTTTATTGCTAGTTTTATATTTATTGATGTCTATATATATCTAATACTAATCTATGCAAGTAGCATTAAGTGCATATTTTGCAATATTGATAATTATTTTGTATGAGCTATTATTATTAAGAATTTATTGCACAATGCAATAAATTCTTTATAGGTACATATATGAGTAAATTTAAAAATACTATATAATGTATGGTAGTTGTTTTATTTCATTACCTTTTTTACATATGTATTTATTAAATGAGTGTAAGTAATTCAATAATAATAATAACAAGGCCAGGTTCATAACGTCAGTAATAATTATATTAAGAGCTAGAGTAAATAGAAGATTTAATTATGACTTATTACATGTATTATTCTAACTAAAATGATAATATAGTCAAATATTTAAAAAATCTTTTGTTTTTGTATTGTTATAATTTAATAGTTATGTGTTAGTTAAACATGTTTATTTAATTATTATTAGCGATTGAGTTTTCTATAAAACTTTACATATTTATAAAATGAAATTGAGAACGAGATTTATGCATATTATTTTAGTTTTAATCTGATTTCACTACGATTTATTATATTCGTAGTTTCTAAAATCGCGAGACTGCAACCACATCATAAATTATTATATATCTTTAAATAATATTTGTGACGATAAATAATATATAATTCGTTTAAAATAGGAAGTTAGTAACAAAGAGCGTCACATCAATATAATAAGAACGCATTAGTTGTCAGTTTTCTTATCCTCAGTCGACTTTCCACGATGGTTCGTTGAACTATTCGGTTCAAATGGGAAAATGCGGCATGCGTGTCAGCATTCACAATTATTTTTGCATTTCTCTCGTTGTTTACTTATGATTGTTTAATTTTGTCGATTACTAGGAGACCTTTGTTGTAGTGATAAACATTATTTGACACAAAAATTGAATTTGAAATCTTTTAGACTTTAACTGGTTATATAAATTATTTTATGGTTAATAATTATATTTATTGAGGAAAATTATAGACTATGAATTATTACGCTACGTCTCTTAAATGGAGCAGTAATCATAAACGCGAAACTATCTGACGAATATCAAAATTTAAGATAAGTGAAATCGCGGCTATCGTCTAGTTTCTAATATTTATAAAAACTTATGATATAATATGTAGTTATGCCTCCATGATATAAAATATTTATATGTTTTATATTTTATATTATTCGAATCTTTAATTATTTCATTTATTTCTGTTATCTCCTTCAAGCGTGTAGAGCTAGCTATAAACTTTAGACGATATTTGAATTTTCTGTTCGTTAGATAATTATTTCATAATAGTTGTTAAGGATTAGTTAAAATGTTAATTGACTATTTTCTTTTGTGAAAATAAACCATAAAACAATATTGTCTTATTGTTGCTTGATAGTACACGAAACAGACAGGTCGGAATACACAGAGTACGCCAGTCTAACATAAAACGCTCGTCTGGACACACGCACGAAACGCGTCTTGATACGTTTATATGCGTTGTTCTTGTTCGACAAAAGTTGGAGCCAACGTTGTGCTTGGCAAAATGTACGGATTTCGTGAAGTAGTGTTTGTGATTGGATTGACGTCGATGTGTGATATGAGTTAACGCAACTTTTCGCAAATGTTTGTGGACGGACGAGGTCAGCTTTTTTTAAACTTATTTAAAAAAAATCATGATTATACCCAATTTCTTACTCAAATTATATTTCATGAATATTGTAATAAAAACGAACTTATACATTATTCAATAGGGATGAGTTTATGTGTTCTAATTGTTTTAAGATATACCTCTATAGATATGCTATCTTTTCGTTAATTATTTAAGTAATTTCGGCAATATTCTCCGTTGAAAAAATCTAACTTTTATGTTTTTAATAAACACATTTTTGGTTCAAAATATATTAAAACTACTTAAATTATTGTACTATATTCTTAAAATTGTAAATGTAAAAGAGATACCTAATAAAAATGTCATTTTTTGTTTTAATGAATAATAATAAATAACTAATTATCGGATTATTAATATAATTGAAGCTAAATCACACAATAATATAGGATTATTAATAAAAGAAAAGTTGCCGTTTCAATTAGACGATTTGTTTTAAAAATCCGAACATCGCAATAACTGGTATTTCAATTTGCATTGCATTCATTATTTTACAATTCATGAGTATTCAATTAACTTTCGCAAGATAACTTAAGAATTAGCCGTCCGTCGTTTTATTTTTCTATAGCGTTGTATCGTTTGTGGACTATGAGAAAGCCTCCGATTCAATAGAAACATGGGCGGTGCTGCAGTCTCTCTAGCGGTGCCACATTGACTACCGGTAGATCGAAGTGTTGCAATGTTTGTACCATAACGCTAGTATGTCGGTTCGAGTACAGGAGCATAGCACGAGAGCGATTCCAATGCAGCGAGGTATGAGACAGGGAGATGTCATCTTTCCTAAACTGTTTACAGCAACATTGGAAAACACTTTCAAGCTTCTGCAATGGGAAGGATTCGGCTTCAATATAAACGTCGAGTACGTCACTCAGCTTTGATTTGCCGATGATATCGTGATCATGGTGGAATCCCTGGAAGACCTCAGCATTATGCTCAGTGACCTCGATGGAGTTTTTCAATGGGTGGGCATTGAAATGAATATAGACAAAACGAAAATCATGTCGAATGTCCATGTCGTGTCCACCCCGATATCAGATGGAAATTCTACTCTTGAAGTTGTTTAAATCTACCTAGGACAAAAAGTCCAACTTGGTAGATCCAATTTCGAAAGTCAGTCGTCGAATCCAGTTAGGCTGGGCAGCTTTCGGGAAGTTAAAAAACGTCTTTTCATCCGTCATACTTCAGTGCTTGAAGTCGAAAGTCTTCAACCAATGTGTGTTACCAGTGATGATATACGAATCTCAGACGCGGTCTCTGACTATGGGCCTTTTTTGAATAAGCTCCAAGTCGCATAGCGAGCAATGGAGAGAGCTATGCTTGGTGTTTTCTACGATATCGAATCAGAAATGATGAGCACCACAGACGAACGAAGGTTACAGATATAGCCTAACGGATTTGCAAGCTAAAGTGGCAGTAGGCAGGGCATATAGTTCGTAGAACTGACTGCCGATGGAGCAGAAAGATTCTTGAGAGGAGACGATCGAGACGACGACGAGATGCACAGACCACTTTAAGAGAGTCGCCGGAAGCCGTTGGATGGAGGCTGCTTCGAATCGGTCGGTCTAGAGGTTGATGGGGGAGGCCTACGGCTGATATGATGATATCGTGTATAAATTCGTTAGTGAACTTTTATAAAGCATCAAAACATTAGGTCCCTATGATATTATAACTTTTACATAAAACATAGTTTATCATCATAATAACTTTTAATAACGATTTGACGACTGGCGCCGTTTCATTCGTGTTTTTGTTGCTTTTCGTATTATTATCGTATATGTATATTTATGATCATAGCGCCGCTTATAATGTGTCTTATGAGTTATAGTATAATTTATATTTGATTGTCTATATATTCGCCAATAACTCTTCTCTGACACCAAAAGAATTTTCAAAACAAAATTGACGCTTTCGGTTTCATGTTCAAACATACAAGATCAACATAAGATTATTATATTAATTTTAGATTACGAGAGAAAAGAAATCTCAAATATTTTCCAAAAACAAAAAGATTTTTTTTATCTAATTTTATTGCTGCTTTACATATCCGCATACTCAGTTTTCTTGACATTTTGTTGGTCTCTACCACTTTCTAATTAATAAAAAAAAAAAAAAATAGATACACTACAAAACTGTATCGGGTCCATTGTTATAAATATGCTTTTAATTTTTTCACTATTAAAATTTTAACTATGTAATAAATAATAATTTAAAAAAAATGCTTGAAATAAATATATTCGGTTCTAATATAAATTCACGATGTATGTTGTATTAAGTTTTGAATAACTTACTGTCTATAAAAACTACTTGAATTGTTATTTTTACAAATATTTTAATGAAAGCTCATTGAAATTTAAATATAAAAATATCTTATTATACGTATTACGCATTTTATTATTTTAGAAATAATTATTTTAAAACATTTAATAAAATTATAAATATAGATTTTCCTTATAGTGATTTACCAATGATGTTGTTGCGGAAGAAAAGTGCAATATTTCTCATAATTCTCATTAGCAACCTTTAAATGAATTCTTAATATCCCTTCGTTTACGGTCTATAAAACATGTGTCAATCGATCTCGACTCAATGGCCGTAATTTAAGCAATAGTTTAAACATTAATTCAACATAATTTTAATTCGAAACACTTTTACTCCACCACACTTAACTAGTACACTCACTCATATTTACGAGTATGAAAACGTGTTTTTAAGCTTGAAACTTTCAAGAGACTTTTATACATATGTAGTATACATATTTCAAACATAAATAAATCATTGCCATGCCATATCATTAGTTGAATCGAAAATAGCTAATCACCGTGATTATATTTTTATTTTACAAAATTTACTACAGACCTTACTATATAATATATAAGACCTTACCATACCATAATATATAAGACCTTAATATGTAATATTTAAAAAAAAAGGATTTTGGCTTTCTAAAATTCAAGTGTTTATGGGTAAACTAAAAGTATGTTTAGATTTCAAGTTGAGTAAATTAGAAGATCTAATTAAAAATTAAATTAATTTTGTTTATGACAATATACATACAATAATAATATGAATAATGCTTATCCTAGATACATACAAAATTAAACCTATACATTATATAGAAATTATTATAAATATTAAATAATTAAATTTAAGGCTTAAGGGTATAAACGTATAATACATTAGTATAAGTTTTCTATCTCTACATTAGATCATACACGAAATTAATCCAAATATGTAGTTTAACACTTTACAGTCTCAATTGTTAAAATAGCGTTAAACCTAAAATAGAATAGAATTTATTCGCAATATTTGGTATAATTATTATTTCCTTCGATAAAAGAATTGAAAAATAAAAGTTTTTTTTTTTACAACAAAGACATTAATTAACATGTATTTTACAAGCTTGCGTCACATCAATTTTTAGGCGATAATGCTTATAGATTTCCGTGAATGTAGTCGTGTACAACGAAATCTTTCAGCCTTGTCTTGGATTAATTATTCGCTTAAATCCATTGTTAGTGTCTGTATAGGTTCACCTTGGTATTAAAACTTTCGTACACGAGAAAAAAAATCTTTAGACATTATACCTAAACACTCAATATTATAATTTTTTAAAAGAGATCAACTGAAGTTATAATAACGTATGTGTATGTATCTTTTTAAAGTCTGGGTCGATTGACTGTTAATATATTAACTATATTTAATAAATTCGACATGAGTTTAAAATCTAGACAGAATTATTGATTTAGGCTTAGGTTTATGAGAGCTCAATTCATATTTAAAATAATTTTGGCTGGTTTATCATCGCTGAATTTTATAACTTTGGATGTCTGCCAGGGCATGAGGGCACACAATACCTGACCATTCGTTATCGAGGTCATTTTGACGATTATTATCATTGTTCCTACGACATTTAAAAAGTGGTCAAGTTTAAATAATATTTTCATTTGCGTAAATTCACAATAAATGCATTAACAATTTATGCATTTCGTAAATACATTCCGTATCTTTAATTTCGATAATGGGTAGTATAACTATTTATAATTAATCAATTATGGGTAATGTAGTCTTACAACTTTTCTCTCGCTTTTCTAATATTAAGTTCGACAAACTTGCTGTCAAGTTTCCGCGTTGTTACAACCTGTCCTTTTAAGACTACTTCCGCGTTCACTCTTTTCTCACACTAGAAAGAGTAAGTGTGCTTAAGTAGTACCTGTATACAGTATGTGTAGTATATACAGTATAACTATTATGTCACGTACATTAAAATAATATTCAAAATCATAGTTATTTGAGGCTAAGAAAATAATAACGTCCTAATTTTCTATATTATTCATAGAAAAAGTTTCGTGCTTAAGAACAAAGAAAAAAAAATTTAAAGAGATTTTCGCAGTTTTTAATTTCTAAAAACTTTCAAAGATGATATCACAGTATGACGAAATCAAGCTCCATTGGCTTTCAAAGTGATGAAGTCCTTGTAAGATGTGATCTTAATAAATGTTAGACTATAAGTCGCCAGATGAATCAGCTTCGACTGTACTTATTGGTAGATGTTAGTCGTTAGGATCACCGGGATTAATTACTTATTCAACATTTCTGATGAACGCGGCTTATGAACAAGCTATAACATACGATGTTATTGTTATTTTTTTCATCTACTCTCTTTGTACATTATTTTTATTATATTAGTACTACCGTCAAAATATACATTTCTTTTTTTTGATTTATAAAACATGACTAATTCGTATTTGGGTAAATTACATAACATACATACTTCTGATTGTGAGTTTATTATCTACCAGGAATGTTTTATATCTTTGATGTAAGATTTTATTTGTTTTTTATACCTACGTAGGATAGCATGCTTGAAAAGTACACTGCACAATCGTAAAAAAGCCACCAAAAGTTCATTTAATGCAAGTTTTTTATGTTTCCAATAAAACTATAATATGTATGGTAAAAACGCTTAGCGGGAAAACATTTTACTTTTACAAATTAGGCTGCTTGTGAAGTAATAACATCGTGAACGTTAATTTTAAAACCAGATAAATATTATTGAATGCAAACATAATATAAGTAAGTTTATTTAAAAACGTTTATTTGGCAAACAGTCGTGTTCTTTTATTAGCATTTATGAGGAAGTGCGAGGCAGTAGGTTACTTAAATTATTTACCTTTGTAAAAGATACTTGTCCTTTCTTTGATTCCGAGAAACGGTACAAAATAATGTGCTTTTGTGTCGTTAGTATATGATGACAGCTTTATTGCACGCGTTAAAACTGCTAAGTGAATCATAATCCTTGATAGTTGTGGACGTGTATTAAGATTAACCCTTATGTGGCAAAGCAAAGTACGAAGTAGTACGAAAGAAGTTGTCTATATTAAAAATAGAAAATATAAAAATTTGTTTATAAAAATATGATATATGTATAATGTCGAAGTTCCAAAGTTAAGTCTTGGTATGGATATTAAAATGCGAGATTTATTGACATTAAATTGATTTATTGTGAGCTCGTTAAAGTGTGACAGTTGTCCAGCCAGATGACCCTTTTAGGGCGGCTGTCCACGCTCGGCCCCCTGACATACATACAAATAATCTAATTTTAGACTTATGATTCTGACTACACGCTAGACGCTTTACGAATGGATTATAGTATTAATAGCGCAGGTACGTGTCAGAAATATCGACGGAAATGAACTGTTAAAGTTTTATTTTCTCTCAATAAACATATTTATCTAACTGGAATTGTTTAATATTATATAAGTTATTGTTTTTATATAAGTTTAACGCTTCACATAAAGAGAAATTTTTTATTTGAATTTTGTTAATTCGAAACTTAATTTATAGCCTGTTATATATATTAAAATATACAATAATTAAATTTCTCTGCAAAATTGTAGAGTATTGTATAAGAACATGGAAATCTGAATGAATACAAAAACGGTGACAGGTCACATCCGTATTTCGGTTCGCAGAAACCGCGAAAGAAGTGATTATTGGTTTTGTGTCAATAATCAATATGCTAATATGTTTCACAAATAAGATCTGTAAAATATTTACAAATATTTTAAAGTTCTTATTGATACGATCATTAAGTGGGGATTCGTTTGTTTAACTTTTTTTTTAAATAAATACGATAACAGTACTGATGACATTATCGCACGCTTATTAATAAATCGAAATAAGCCAAAAAACATGGATATCGCTGTCAAAGTTTTGAGCCTCTACCTTGTTGAAGGCATTCTGTCGTCTCTGTGATCCATTAAATCAGTCATTTTGCTCTATTACGCGTGGCGGCCAAGTTGTACTTATTCTTTGAGCTGAGTTATTTCAGTTTATTAGTAAAAGTAGAAATCAACAAATTTTGACTTATTTCGGTTTATTAATAAGCGTGCGATTTATTAATGATTAAACATATTATGTGGAAAAAATTGTCGTACGTCTTTCTGCTTCTTGTTGTACACACAAAAGAAAATAAATCCAGTCCAATAGCTTACGAAAAGTAAAGTGACAGCTAGTTGTCACTTCTAAATAAATTATTATTAAATCTAGATAATATTGCCACTAAATTCTTATAACTCTTCTCCTTTATTTTACGACGAAAATAATTTATGGCTTTTATACATTTAAGGATATTCTCTATAAAAATATTGTGATTTTTATTATTATAACAATTTTGAAGATAATTCGATGGAATCGATCGTATATTTGGACTACATGTTATAATTTTCTTTGAAAAGTGTGTTCGTGTAAATAAAAATACCCTAAATAGCATGCTAGAAAGAGATGTGCGTCTAGCTCATTCTGGATACTATAACTATGTATCTGTACTAAACATTTTTGCAACGTATCGATAAATTAGTCATTACAGTAACGATATCTTAAGTGACTTAATCAGACCCTCATTTGATAATTATATTTATATGGACTTTCGCAAAAAATATATTGTATCTAAAAATTTGATAAATACTGCACTATACTGTAAAAGGGGGTAAATGTCATTCCTTAAGCTTAATCCAAAAAAATTACATCATAACTGGAACGCTCACTTAATAAATTCAAATATGCACCTTGAAATAACTGGTTTTTAAGGTTGACATTTGTTTCCAACATGTAAATCATAGAGCATTTCGTTGACTACTGGTATTTTGTCTCTTTCTTACGAGTTGCCTTGAATCCATGGTAGAAAGAGATGCAATCCCTCTTTTAGGAACGTTTTTTGAATGCACGTGCGAATTCCAGTTTGTAAGTATATAAATTCCTTGGCTTAATCCGACACGCTGTTCCACTGCAGATTTTCGAAAATTCATGTTTCAGTTTTCTTCCGAAGCATGGAGGTTATAACACGATTTTTTTCAACGCTGAGTACGAGATGAGTTTTAACGTAAAAAAAAAGTGTAAACTCAGGCATGTTAGCTCGGATTTTGACCCGTGACAATGTGGTATTGATTCTATTTTTTTTGGATTCTACGTGCTTTCTCTACTGGGACATCTGGAATTAATAAGTAGAATGCGAGATATGAGTAATTATATCTTTTTTCGCTGAAAAATAAACAGTTTTTGAGGAAACATTATTTGACCTATTTTAAAATTTCGTCACAGACTTTTGACAGTTTCGTGAGAATATCGAAAGATAGTCGCACTATATTATACCTAATGAAGCTTTTTCCTAAAAATTTTTCAGCTATAGTAACTTTTATTTTTATTAATAGTATTTACAAAATTTCTTGTAAGATTCTGCGTATGAAGTAATACTCTAATATCGTTTTACTAAGGAATATTTGACTTAATGCGTCTTATTTATAAATAAATCAGTATCTTCGCCCTTGGAACATGTAATAAGTAATAGCACCAGGTGTAGGTATATTAACATACATTAACGTCGAAACTGTTAGATCTATTTTTGTGACGTTCTTTACCATTTATTGTATATACATGATTTCAAGCTATAGGTCGCTTAATATTGTGCTGTCATAATACTTTCAAAAGATATGGCTATTAGTCTAAATTAGTTTAAAGTGGTGATGTGGTAATTTTAATGAATATTATTGTTTTCGAATTCCTTTCGCGCTTACGAGGACCCGTTACCCTACTATGTATGTAGGATAGTAAAACAGTTCGCTGAACTTGACTGGAGCTTGGACAACCTTGGAGGTACAATAACGAGTTTAATTAATTTAATATTAAAATTTTTGTGGTTGTCAACCGCTCAGTTCTTTCTCTGCTAGTACAGGAAAATGTAAAGATATTTTTGACTTTCTGCATTTGCTATAAATCAAATGAAACATGTTTATATGATTACAGTGTTTAAATAATGTACGTTCCCTTTAGCAATATTTTATTTTTTTAACATTCTAAGTTAAAAAAATACATCGTAAAGTATATGGACGGATATCTCAATACTCTTAAAATTATTGGAAAGTGTAATTTTTCAACATTATTGTATGACAGCTCTCATCTTAGTGAATATCGGCGTAGGCGCACTCTGCCTTTGTTGATTCTATAATCTTTCAGGGTTGCCAAAATTATAATATAAATTAAGATTTCCACCTTAAAAGTTAAAAAAGTACACATATATAAATTTTTAAGTTTTATGTATATATGAACTTTTCAAAAGTGAATCTTTTTATTCCAAGAAATACTTTAATTCGAGTTTGTCATATGAATAGGCATTGTCCCTGTTATAGGAATGGCATTCCTGTCTGTTTGTTAATTTGACGTTTCACCGTTCTCAATTGAAGCCCACGCAGTGAATTGCTTACTTCTTATATACTCACAAAATTACTATTAAGACGTCCTTGTTGTAATTTTTTGGTTCATGAAAAAGGTAACGATAATGTTAATCATAATACATAAATGATAAATGAGAGCGGATAGCAAATATACCCACAGTATTCGGTGTTACTTAAGTATTTTATAGGTATGTCCTAAATATATTGACGAGTGGAGTTTCCTGGCACAGGGATTTCACATGCTTAAAAGGAGACTTCAACTACTTGTTTATTTAAGTATAAATTTCTGTTAATAAAAATAAAGGTTTTTTTAGTATAATTATTTATTTACATGAAGATAATGAATTAGTTAGTGAAGCAAATGTTACGCATACTAAACCAAATACTATTAATGTTTCGTTTTTTTTTGTCTATTATACGAAAGCGGAAATGGGCGCCATTGGATCTTACGGTTAGTGAGGCGTGAACTTCAACAGGAATCGTCAATGAAGCGCGTGGGAAACGTTCCGTTATATTTTTAACTGACTTCAAAAAAGGATGTGATTCAAAATTCGGTTAAATGATTTTTTTCTAATGTATGCGACATTTTCATTGTCAGTTGTTGAATGTTAAAAATATATATTTATTGTATTTTGAAAAGTCCTTAATAGTAACAGGGTTCGTTAGAGATCAACATCATCGTATATCTTGTACCGAATGATTGGAAATTGCTTGAGGTTAACGCAATTATAGTAAATAAAATAGTCCATGCTTGAAAAAAGACTGATAACCTCATAGAAGTATTCTTAAAACTGAATATATTAAGTTCAAGATAAACACTAAACAGTTGAATGACATTAAAAATTAATTGTTTATTTATGTCAAGCAAGATAGGCAAATATTGGTGCATCTTTTTTTTCTATTAGTATTAAAAAATATTGAATTAAATTCAATATTTTTCTTAAACTTGGAAGAATAAGTAAAATTTCAAATAGAAGAAGAAATAGAAGAATTTTGAAATAGAAGAATAGCATGAAAAGATGAATCGCGATCCCAATTACGTAACAGTACAATTATAGTAATAGTGGTAGTTAAATTTGAGTCTTACTTTCAACTCGCCAATTAATTATGCAAATGTGAAACATTTTTTTGCTCACGTATTTCGTTCAGGATTTCACTCTAATGCCCTTAATAGATATAAACGTGATTGGCTTTGAAGGCGTATCTTGAAGTTACATACATCGTACGTTTGAAAGTACGTAAGTTGATTAATATTCGTGAATGTAATATGGTTGCGGGCGGTTTCTCCTCGTGACGTTACGCGATAATACGAAGGGCCACTGATTTTGTCCTTGGGATGTGTATTAAAAATGTTGGGCGATGGAACTATTATATTATTGTATATCGTATGTGCTCTTCATTTTAAGTAAAGTCCCGAAATCATTCGTGCTATTGTGGCACTATTAAAAAACATTACTCGGAATGAACGAATGAATATCGTTTTAAATGATAATAGGTAATAACCGACACAATCATTCCACAAAAGATATTCTTGTAAATATTTACGATTATTACGTCTCTTCTTTTTTTTTTAAGTACTTATCTTAATGATCTAAAGGCGTTCATTTAGATTGCACTAATCTTTACATCGTTTGACATATAAACAAATCTAAAAAGAAACACATTGACCGTCAGATTGTGGTCGTAAGTGATTCTATTTTCAGAAATATCCATAACATTATTGAGTATTGTTTTCCAAACTTCTAATACAGAACGTGAAAGTATAAACAGTTTGTATTAACCTCTAGCTTAGGTCATATCGACGAGGGTAGATTATTTTAGAGATAATAACAGTTTTTTAAAGATTCAGTTACACGAAGCTCTGTCTAAGGTTCGATAGCATCGCTGAGAACCTGCGTATCTGTTTACTGTATCGTATTGTATCCTACATGTACCTACAAGTTGGTTTTATTGTTTCTGCGAAGCCGTGAGAAAAGAGATTGTTATTCAAAAACAAAGGAATTAGGTGTGTTCATTTTTGATTGAAGATTTTTGTTTTGATGGTGTAATTAAAAATTTTACAATATTTCAAACCAATGAAAATTAATTATTTAAGTGCATAAGTATTTCTCAAACAGTAAATATTAATTATAATATACAATTTAAGTACTATTTACCACGTTAATCTATTTCATCTAAACAAATTTGTGTAATGTTGTACATGTACCTACTCGTATTATATAGCTTAG
The DNA here is from genome assembly GCA_036937285.1 of Euphydryas editha. Lineage (NCBI taxonomy): Eukaryota > Metazoa > Arthropoda > Insecta > Lepidoptera > Nymphalidae > Euphydryas > Euphydryas editha. Next base: position 11,432,625 of record JAUPFZ010000011.1, on the reverse strand, counting down.
TTAATTGGAAGGCACAATTTTAACTAAAATATACAATAATAATACAAATAAGAAACCACGTAATACATATTGTCAGTTTTGGTATGTGTTTTAGAAGATTAACTAAAATATACAATAATACAAATAAGAAACCACGTAATACATATTGTCAGTTTTGGTATGTGTCTTAGAAGATTAACTAAAATATACAATAAGAAACCACGTAATACATATTATCAGTTTTGGTAGGTATGTGTTTTAGAAGATCTCTACGTAATTACCTACCTACATACTTGATTTATAGTGTTGAATATTCTTAGATGAAGGATAATATTATGAATGCGAAAGTTTTTGCGGACGGATGGATAAATAGATGTTTATTACTCTTTGTGAATTCATTAGACTTGTTATGAAGATCTAGAATCCAAAGAAGTAGCAAAAGACAAATTTTTATCCTGAAATTATCACAGTATCGAGAATTACGGATAATAAAAACACGAGGTACTTTACGATTAGTTCAATATCAAAATTTAAAAAAATACATTAGTCGAGTAGGCTTTAAAAGCAATTTTGTATCGTCATTATAAGCCCAAACATATTTAATTTAGTTAATTGTTTATAATGTTATTGCAGAGCCTCCCCGTGTGACGGCTGCAGTGGGTCCGCGGAGCAAGAGAGTGCAGACGCCGCAGCCGGTGCGCTCGCCGCCCGCGCCGCTTAGTGCCCCGGCAGCTCAGCCTCGCGAACACGCAGCCGCTCTTGCGCACGCTAGTAAGGGCGTTGAGGCTTTAGGCGTCCTCGTGCAATACTTAGTGTTCCGAGTAAGTTTACTATTGATAGCTAAAATACAGATATATTGATTTAAGTTTCGCTAAAGCACATAAAAGTACGTGTCGTAAATGCTATGTCTTATATTCTTAACAATTCTTTGCTTGTGTTCATTTATGATAATTTTTTTACTTTCTGATATTTTTCTTAATTTTTCAAAAATGACTTATTTACAAGTAGGTATAGTAAAATATATAATAGTAAAAAGTATCTAAAATTAAGATTCCTTTTTCTTAAATGTAATTAAATGCAAAGGTATGTTAACAAACCAAATTTTGGGCAATTAAGAAAGAATGTAACTGTACGCAAATTATAGATGAATAATTTGTTCTATTCTAGTTGGACGCACTGAACAGCGGCACTTGGCGGCAAGAGGCGGAGAGATGGCGCGGTGTGGCGGCGACGGAGCGCAACAGCGCCGCGCGCGCCGACCGCGATCGCCAGCAGCGCGCGCAGAAGGACCTCGATACCAGTATGTCGAGCACAATACACGATGCTCATAACATTGTCATAGCTAACTAAAGTAAACGATGACACCAAAAATATGTCGTAATGAACTGTTTCTAAGCATTTATGATGCAAATATATATCGCACGCTTATTAATAAATCGAAATAAGTCATAAATTGTTGATTTCTACTTTTACTAATAAAATGAACTAAATCAGCTCATAATAAGTACAATCTGGCTGCCACGCGAAACAGAGAAAAAAGACCGATTTAATGGATCACAGAGACGACAGAATGCATCCAAAAAGGCAGAGTCAAAACTTTGACAACGATTTCCCAAAAAGTGTTTTTTTTTTTACTTATTTCGGTTTATTAATAAGCGTGCGATATGTATAAACTTGAACTTATTTTGTTTATTTAGTTAAGAAACAAAATAATTATATATATTGTAAATTTAAATCTTTATGTTAACTAAGCAAAAGTATCATTTTGCAGTCACATAATTATTTTAAAACAATTAAATTGGTACTCCATAAAAAGTTGTAAAATATTCTGTTGTAAAAACGTTATTTTTATTAATCTACGGAATTATCAGTCGCAGAATGCCTGAGCAAGATCTCAGAGCTAGAGATGGAGGTATCGTCCAAAGAGGAAGCCAATGCGCGTTTACAAGCCGCTCATATTGAAGAGGTATCGGCCCTAGCGAACGATGTGAAGGGATTAAAGGTAAAAACTTATTCATCATTATTAACTAAGCTTGCACATAGAATGTACCAAATAAATTTATCAGAAACTGTACTGTACTGTACTGTATCAGCCTGTAAACCACCCATTGCTGAGCGAAGGCCTCTTCTCCATATAGAAGAAGGGGTATCAGAAACTACACAACCACATTTACATTATTTTCCAGAGTACAATAGAGACCCTGAAGCAGGAAGTTGCTGAAAGCAGAGCACGCTTGCACGCGCACAGTGAAATCGAACGGACCTTGCGCGCACAGCTCGAAGCCGCGCGGGCTGAAGTCGAGCGAAGCAACAAGTTGCGCAACACGTCGACCAATGAATCGCGCGACGTGTTGTGCAACATGTGCGACGCAGCCTGCGACCCCGTTTACTGTGAAGCTGAAGCGTATGAGTTACAATTAAACACGAAAGAAGAATTGAGTTCTGATGCTACTGAATTAGCGGCGGAGGTGAGTGAACTAAACCAAATATTATTTGATGTTTTTTTATTATACTTATATGAAAATTATTTAAAAAAAATAACCTTAAAATTCCGTGTATCTTTTAAAATATCCATAACTCGTTGTTATTGGTCTACTTTAAATTGATATTTCAAAAAACAGGATTGTTAAATGAGCATTACTACTGTTCTCTTATATTTACGCGAATATTACTCATTTAATTAAAAGTCTAAATCGGATTTTATCGCGTTTATTTGTTTTAAAACTTTACAGTTTAACGATTTTTAATTAAATTAAATTATTTCCCGACGTTTCGGACCCTTTACAGCGTCCATGATCTCGGGGGACTGAGGTGGTGGGTGTCCGAATAATGAAACAGTCCTCAGTCCTTAATTAAAAATCGTTAAACTGTAAAGTTTTAAAACAAATAAACGCGATAAAATTCGATTTAGACTTTTAATTAAATGAGCATTACTAGCTAGCACTTTGTTGTTCCGATTTTCTTTTATCAAATTTGCTATAAATTAGTTAATGTATATTATGGTAAGTGTAACGTTTTAAATTTTATTAAATCGACGTAGATATTAGTACCAATTAATATATATTAAGCAAATTCTCAGCTCTAAATTAAATCTAATGATTAAATAACGGTCATTAATACGGTACGGTAATAGTTATAGTAACTGGTTATTTACTTATTGTTATATTTTATTTGAAAAAGTCGTAAAACCAAACTTAAAGTGGATTATTACTTTTAAAAAAATGTCTCACCTGCACACTTATAAATAAATAAACGCCTCACTCTTAACGACACTTGTTAGAATGAAATCTTGTGCGAGGGGTCTAGAAACATATATCAGAGATCGAACCCATGACCATGACCTAATGCATTAGCCAGTTGCTATGACCACTGCGACCAACTGTGGTCACTCATATTACAATTTTCAGTATTTATGCATATTTTCGGAACACATGTCGTTATTTTCTTTGAGTATATTTCATACGGATTTATTGTACAATTTTTCTAATAATTTATTAGGTGCGATCCCTAAGAGCAGTAATCGAACTAAAGCAAGCCGAGATGGCATCGTTGCGTGACGCACGCACTGAACTAGCGGCGGAACGCGAACGTCGAGCGGCCGCCGAGCGCGACGCGTGCGCGGCGCGGCACGCCGCGGAGGAGTTGCGCGAGAGAGCCGCCGCCAGGCAGCGGGAAGCGGACCGGCTGCGCGACGACAACCGACGGCTGAGAGAGGTCGCCGCCCGAGACAGGGATCACGCCACGAGGATCGCGGCGCTTAATGAGGAACTGAGATACAAACTTAGACAGAAGTCGCAAGTACGTTATAAAATGGAGAATAGTATATTGTGTGACTAGGAACGAAGTACTACTTTCTGTTCCGCATGTGAAATTGCAAACATGCGGGAAAGGATGTAGTTACTTTCGTCCCGTGCTACACATACTTTTTTTCCTACCTACACTGAAAGTTTGGGTTTTGTCCCTGTAATGCGGGAAAAAAAGTGTCACTTTTGTCCCGCTTCACGGGGATGAAAATCGAACTTTCGACCCAGGTAGGAAAAAATTATTTATTTTGTGTTTTGTAAAGCTATCGGCGACACTAACATGTTCCCGATTCCTTAATATTTTATATTATTTGCTAATGAGCTAACGAAGTAAATGAAAAAGGTACTTAGAAAAGAAATAAACTGAACGTCACATTCTTATATTCCCAAACACAAAAAAAATATCTTTTTTTTAAATAAAAACCCTCAAAGTTAAAGATTAGACAAATCGGGTGATTCGTTATTTTTATTCGTTAGACTCTAGTGATGCTCCTTCAAGTATGCACTCTTCATAGTATATTACAAATATTTTTGGTATAAAGATTACTACCGTAAAGCAACATTTTAAATATAAATTTTAATTTTTATCAGGTGGTATCACTCCTTGCGGGTGGAGGGTACATAGAGCGGACACCGATGCGCACACGCACGTCGTCGGGCGACTCCGTGCGGTCGTCGTCACCTCCGCCGGACTCGCCCCCGTCCCCCGCGTCTTCCCCCGCACCGGACTCGCCTCCGCTACCCGCTGTCAAGGGAGTCGTGGAGAAACACGACTCTGTCAGCTGGGTGCTCGAAATCGAAGAAACGCCAGAAGAAATGGCTTCGAGGTAATTTTATTATTTCCTATTTAACTTTACACAAACATAGTACCGAATGATATTGAACCTGCCTTGTTATATATTCAACATCCTTTACTTTTCCATGTTGTCTTCCCACAAGAAAATCAAACAGCTGACACCTACGGAGTATCGAACCCTAATAAATTGTCTGAACATAAATTGGGCTAGTCACACATATAAACTATGCATGTCATGTCGACATAGTTGTCGACGATAATTCTGGTGCAGTGGTGGGAGTAGTCGCCTAAACGCCGCGTGCCGACGATCGCGGGTTCGATTCCCGCTAGGGACAGATATTTGTATTTGTACAAGTATTTGTTTCCGGTCTGGGTGTATGTCCTTGCGGGTTTCCCCACAGTGCCTCGGAGAGCACCTAAAGCCCTCGGTCCCGGTTGTTATCACAGACACCTGATAATGATCGTTACACATGGTAGGGTAAATATTCGCCAACCCGCAGTGGAGCAGCGTGGTGGATTAAGCTCCAACCCTTCTTCTATATAGAGATAAAGCCTTCGCTCAGCAGTGGATGGCTTACAGGCTGATACAGTACGGTAAGAGCATTTGCGTATTCCCCAGGCTGGCCCGCCGGTCGTCGTTCCGCGCGGCCGCGTCGCCCGGCGGCGTGAAGCGGCGCGGTGGCGGCTCGCCCGGCAGCGGCTCCCCCGCGCCCGCCTCCCCCGCGCCCAACGCTTCCAAGCTCTTCCGCCCGGGCGACCTCGACTTCCCACCGGCGCCGCCCCCCCTCAAGGAGTCCGCGGGGGAGGCCATCTATATCTACGACGACCGTCAGTATTGAACTGACGATCTATATTATACTAGTCTTGTGCTCGTGACGCGCGGATACAATGGAAACGGATAAAATATTCTTGCCGGACTCTCTCTGAACGGACAGTGTCAAATAGTCTTAATGGAACTACGGGACCCAACCGGATCGTGTTTGTACTTTAGAATAGTAAAGTACGACGGACGCAATATGATCGTTTGATTACGAGTATTCGCTCTCGAGCTTCTCGAGGATAATAATTATTTATCGCTACGTATTAGAATTCTCACTGTAACGGAAGATTATCTATTTATAAAACGGATTTTACCGATTATTTATGAGCTTATTATTATTTTATGTAGTTTTAGTATGTATACATGTGTTTGCTCTTTCTCAACAGAATTAGCTTGTGGTGATATGAATATGTTTTTGTTCGCCACTGATATTACCACGGATAAGATATGTAATAGATATTAATTATTGGATTTAGCTCTTACGTTATTTCCGCTTTTAATCACTTAGAACTTTAGCTTTGTTACTTGTAAGTGAATGAAAATGTGAAATGAATTAAGGGAATAAATTCTAGACTCATTTATAGTAAGTCTGCTTCTATTCAAAATTTGGCCTTAAACTATATTTTATCGAATCGGCTATATTTTGAAGTAAAACCTATAAGTACCTGTGTTTTGCGCCAATAAATATCCTAATATACTTAGATACTGTACTGTTTCTAAATCTTAATCTAGAATTGATTTAATTTCCACTTCTTAATATCTTCACCTTAATTTCTTCGTTATTACTTTATAAAATGTTTATCGTCTTTATCCTTTCTTCGATAATATTTATTGGTGCATATTTGTTTCTAATAGCTTGATTCGAGTGAACCGATGCGTTTTCATCGCAATACTTTCGTTTGTAGCGGATTTAGTCGTCCGCTAATATTGTAAGTTAGTCTTTGTATTGTTTTGTGTCTATTATTATATTTATAACTTAATTATTATGATAGTTTATCATGGTTGTTGGCATTGTTTTTATTTTTATGTACAAATAACAATGAAAAAATTAATGTAGTTTTAAGATCATAGGTGTCTGCGTAAAGACATCTCGAGCAGCGATTAAGTTTGATGCTACTTTTTATATTGATCGAAGCTTTTGAAGGAATTTTGTCTTCAGTTTTATGGCATACAATACATTTAATCTATAATAGATTACGAGTACTACACTAATTTAATAAAGCGATATTCAAACCAAAGAGTCTCATTCATCTTAACTCTTTGTCATGTTCCTTATGATTTTAAGTAAGCCTGTAATTTTGAATGTGTCAGATAATTCGGGCAACATATGTTTTAATTATTTTTAAGCTAAACAATATGAATAATACCATTCCAAATTATGAATTGTAAGCGAAAATAAATACTACATGATTAGGAGAATATTAATAAAAAATAAAGTATCTGAATATACTTACATCTTTTTTCATTTCCTTTATTATTCACCTTTTTTGTATTATATGTATATACTTTTGTTATAGATCCGTTAATTAAATAAAATTGTATCGAATAGTCTTGTGGATTTTAAAATGCATTTGAGTTTAATGTACCATTTATAATACCATACAATTTTTCAATTAGTGGTTTCATTTTTATCGTTTCGTTATTTGTGAGATTCGTTTGTTCCAGCGTTATACTAAATAGCCTAAAACATCCCTCAATAAATATTCTATCGAAGCCAAACAGTAATTTTTCCAATAAAATACTAAGATGCTAAGATGAGCGTGGCGCTTTAGGCTTTTTGTTCGTAAATGTCTCGAAACACCCTTATAGCTACTTTCGTATATTTTTTTCATCCATGCATTGTTCTTTAAGAAATAATTATATGTTTATTGTATCAATTAAATTTTTTCACAAATACATTGTATTTCAGCAATACGTCGATTAAACATTCACATTCTACAGCATTGGTAGCTAATAAATTATAATTAAATCCAAATAAGATATTGTAAAGGTTTCATACCTTTACCACGAAATCCTAAGTGATAATTATTATAAAAGAGTTTTTTTATACAATAAATAATTCACTGTATTCTTGAGTACCATCTTTACCACTTTTTACTATTTATCTCATACTATGACTTTAATGTAAAAATAACGTACTACGTAATGTCGTAGACATTTTTAAAAGTCTAATTAATATGTTCATTTTTTATACATCAAACCTCACTTTACAATTGAGCGGCTAAGACAAAGCGGGCTAAAAGATATGTAGGTACATATATCTCAGAGACAAAGACTAGCTTAAACTATTTAGTATTGATACCTCTGTTTCATAAAAAACTCACAGATAATGTAGTGTCAAAAATTTCAGATAAATAATCAGTACATTTCAGTTCCCGTTAAATATAACTTACAAATTTTACCTCTTTAGAACATGAGTCAAATTTACGAAAGTGGTGTAATTGAAACTAACACTACTAAAAAAATTATAAACTAACTGAAAGTGTATTCAAATATAGTTTGTTATTCGCATCGTAAGCATAAATCAACAGTAGGTATATAATGTATAGATGGCATAGTATATTATAATCATCGCAACATCCGAGGAACAAAGGCCCATTGACATTATTCATACAATTAGAGCTAATTGGCGTAACTGCTGTGTCCTACGTTTTGAGTTAGCATTCTCCTGATCTAGGACGTCGAAACATTCTATCGTAATTACAGGAAAATACGTTTATTGAATGATGCGAAAGAATGAGAAAAATAAGTAGGTATTAAGTGATGATCGTATCTTGTATTTCATCTATAATATAAAAATAAGTCGGGTTTTCCTTCCTGACGCTATAATTCCAGAACGCACGAACCGATTTCCACGATTTTGCATTCGTTGGAAAGGTCTCAGGCTCCGTGAGCGTTAGCAAACAAAATTCAGGAAAAAATTCAACAGGAAAATAGGGAAAATCATTTTTACATACAGCGCCATCTCTGATACATAGCATGTACTACTTTATCTTTTAATCCCCAAACGAAATGTTACAAAAAACGAAACGGAGTTCGCCGGGTTTGCTAGTTTTTTATAAAATGTAAAAAAGTAGAACGACGCTGTTACACTTTTTATTTTTATAATGGGATATCTTAATAAACAAAATTTTATAGATACTGATTAACGATTTTATTAATAAAACAAGAACAATTAGTAAACCACAAATGACGGAATCATCGAAAATCTGTTTTCGACAATCTTCTTTTCAGCCTGAAATTGATGGTTTAAATGGCTGTTAGCTATAAACTTTAATTAAAAATGTCAATATATTAATTTATGAATAAGTTAACTGTATACAATTCAATTTTTTTTTGTTACACAGCCAATTTATTAAAAATTATTTATTTAGTATGTAAATAAACAATATGCATATACTGGAAAGCAACTTCGTTTGTTACACGGAACAAATTGTTTTAGATAAAACTTTGGTATAACGATAAGATTTGACCATGAAGATGAATATAGTCTACACTTTGTTGCCAAAATAAAAAGTTAAGGTGATTAAATATGGGATAAAAATTTGTACGAAGAATCCATGATTTGTCAAGCGTGCGACAGAAAAAAAAAATTTTGGTAAGAAATAAGCACTGGTATTTAAAATATTTATTCTTTGAAGACGAAGTCGCGGGTACTGGCTAGTTATTTAATATATGTTTGTGAAACCTTCAACAAGATAAGCACTTTTGACTATTTCCACACATTCATTTATAGGTATCAATCGAGTCTATTGACCGACGTTTTCATTGACAAAGATTGAGTAATACTGATAAAAAGCATAAATGCAATAGTTCTTAAATTATTTCTACGAAATATAAAGAAAAAAGTATAAGACCTACTAACTTGTCTTATTTATATCATTTCTTTTTTTTATATAATTGTGTTAAGTGATCACCAACTAACATGAGCACTTATAGTTCCAGAGGAATCACAAATGAAATGGGAGGATTTTTTTTTTCGAATTTGTCAGAAAACGTATGAACACAAATTTTTACACAACTTTATACGAGTTCTCGTCAATTACCTATCGTTGGATTAAAATCAAGCGAAAATAAAAATAAAATTAGACAGGTAAAAGTTATAGGTATTCTATATTACACACAAATACGACACATAACACATAACATCATTTTGTTTTTTACAACTATGACTTTACCCGTAACATACCGATCCAAGGGATTTTTTTAAAACTAGCTTATGTGCTTATTATACTATTACTATCGACATACCAATTTTCATCACGGTTAAATATTTAAGGCGCGCTAAAAAAAAACAGCCATACTATTATTTAATGAGAAGTATTACTGTGTCGTGGACGAATGTCAATGAAAACAAATTGAATAGAAAAAGATTAAAGCACAGACAAATCGATAATTTGTTCAAGATAATTATAATAAAAGATGATTAATTTCCTTAGATAAAGTTAAAATACTTAATTTTATCTAAACCAACGACTAAAGAGTTATTTATTCCCAAGAGAACTGCTCTATACTATCTCTCGTAATAAAAGCTACTGAATTGAACTGAACTGAAGCATCCTATAAAGGTTCCGCTGGCCCTTCTCTCAAATACAGGTAAAGGGTTGAAGCCTAAATTGTCACGCTGCACAGCGATTTGGTTCATAATGTCTATAACTTTATATTAGGAGAACGATTGTTATCAGTTGTATATAATAAGAAAACACAACAACAAGAAACCTAATACCCAGATCAGAAACAAATATAAATAGTTTTATTATAAGCGAGATAACTCTTTTCCCATTTTCATAGTATTAATAACAATCGGAAACATGCAGAAATACCGTTACTTTCGCACTTATATAATTTTTATGGACGTTAATCTGAACAAAATCACGAATTAAATTATTTACAATAAAATAATAATTCATCATCATTATCATCATCGTTGTCACATCAGCCATTGGTTGTCCACTGCTGAACGTATGCCTCCTCCATCGATCTCCAGAGTGCCCGATTCGAAGCAGCCTTTATCCAACGGCTTCCGGAGACTCTCCTCAAGTCGTCTGTCCGTCTTACGGACGGCCGTCTGACGCTAAGTTTGCCGGTACGTGGTCTCCACTCGAGAATCTTCCTGCTCCATCGCCCGTCAGCTCTACGAGCTATGTGCCTTGCCCACTGCATTCAGCTAGCAAATCCGTTGGGCTATGTCAGCAATGTTTGTTAGTCTAAGAATCTCATCATTTCTGATTCGATCTCGTAGAGAAAAACCAAGCATAGCTCTCTATATTGCACGCTATGTGACCTGAAGCTTGTTTAAAAGGCCCATAGTTAGGGACCACGTCTCAGATCCGTATGTCATCACTGGTAACACACATGGTCGAAGACTTCAGGCCCTTAGGTATGACGGGCGAAAAGAAGTTTTTTAACTTCCAGAACGCTGCCCATCCTAACTGGATTCGACGACTGACCTCTCTCTGTAGGTTGGATTTACCAAGTTTGAGCTTTGTCCTACGTATGTACTCGTCAACAACTTCGAGAGTAGAATTCCCAACTGATATCGGAGTGGGTACAACATGGACATTCGACATGATTCATTTTTAATACTTTCTGCACACTAATACAAAAGTAGACAAAAATGGAATACATAATATTTAAGTTACATCAGTTGCAACAGGCGGCCTTATCGCTGATTGCCCACCGTCCGCCGAAACAGCCTACCGCGAAGGTGCGATGCCCAAGTGCGCGGGGTGTCGCACAGGAGAGAGAGCCTGATGGGGCTGCCGCCTGCGGGCCACGGAGCAACGTACGCGGTACCAGTGGTCCGCCTTGTAAGGGCGGGTGTGGGCGCACGGCGGGTTATTTTAGTGGGTGCGGGCCCCATACTACCCCGTGGTCTCCCCGGACGATGGGGTGTGCGGTTAGGTACTTTTTTTTCCGCCAAAAAAAAGGCGGCCTTATCGCTAACACGGCGATTTCTTCCAGGCAACCTTTGGGCAGAGGACTAATTTAAGAGGTGTGGGAAGGGTGCAAAATGAAGAAAAAAACATACATATATACATAGATACACACATACATACATAGATACATACATAGATACATACACATAATTAACAACGAGATAAATTAACAAGTATGCTTAATTAAAAAAATCAAAAAACCCGACTGCGTAAAATACTCTTATTATAAACTAAAAAGAATAAAACAATTTACTAGCTTTCATTTGATACCCATATTGCTACAGTAAGAAAAAAAAATTCAACTCTCCCCCCTCATTCCGCTATTTGCGGGCGCCATTTTGAAAATTTATATAGCCTATGTCACTACTACAATTTAGACAAATCCAACGACACCTCATATGTCAAAAACCGTCCAGCCGTTTGGGCTGTAGGGCGTGCCAAAGAAATGGACATACATACATACATACATACATACATACATATATACATACATACATACATACATACATACATACACTCGAAAAACATAACCCTCCTTCTGTCGCAGTCGGGTAAAAATTAAAACGAATGTCATAATGTAACGACGTAACAACATTAAAAATAAAAAATAAATAAAAGAATTTTTGCTCAACATAATTTTTTTGACAAATAGGTACATTTCTTTGGTAAGTTTTGTCTTTAATGTTTGCGCCCGTTTTATATATATGTACAGTAGCAATGAATTCCAAAGACGATAAGCTTCAACAGTTAAAGGTTAAAGAGTAAAATGATGAAGAATGGGTTGGGATCTTTAAGATAAGATTATCATTTGAGCGTAGCGATCGTTCGTGAGTGTCACGACGAAACTCAAACTGATTTTAAGGTACGAAGATGTAGCTGGATTAAATAGGATATACTAAAGAAGTGACAAAATGTTAGTATTCCTGCGAAGTCGAATAGGAAGCCACATGAGATTTTTTTTGCGAAATTCGGAAACATGGTTATATTTACTAAGTCCAAATACAAACCAAATACAGAAATTTTGTGAGCGCTCAAGTCTTTTTTTTTATTTTCGTTTATTAAAATTATATAAATAGGTATATTATTTAAAATATTAATTAAGATATTAAAAAATCTATAGGTACTACTTATAATAAAACTGTAAGAGGTTAAATTCTGTATATTGAAGATTTTACGAAAATTATTTTTGGAGGGCACTAAACTAAATAAACGATACTGAAGCTAAATAAAAATGTTTTTTTTTTTTAATTTTGTCTGTGTATAATATATCTGTCGGTATCTTGGCCACGTGTCATGCCGAAACTACTAAATGGATTTAAATAAAACTTGGCGTGATTTGAGTTCATACTACAAGCTTGTCCTAGCTAGCTAGAGTACTTTTTATCCTGAAATTGACTATGGTTCCCTTGGTAGAGGAGCCAAAAATTGTAATTGCGAACGAAGTTGCGAGTACATCGGTAAACGCGGCAATGTATAATGAATTGTGTGAATGTATAGTGGTACACACTGAGTTACGTAGTCTTCATTCTACTAACAAAAACAATTGGTTTTATTTAGTACCACATAATTTATGAACAAGTAATACTTAAGTGTAAAAAGAAACGACTTCATTAGCATGGCCAACTTTTTTTATCGGGTTTTTACAGCCGAATACGGCACACATTAGATATTTATGTAGGTAATACGAAACAAATTAGATATTTACGTAGGTAAATCGATAGTATCTTCGATAGTATTTATTTTAAATTTTTTCGAAATACTCTCTTTCATTCGCCTAAACCTGCTAACACACACTGTTAACGCGCTCGACTCGATGTCCGAATAAGTAATTCGTGGGTCTTCTCGCACCATAATTTCAGTAGTCCACAAATTATCTGCAGTTAGTACCGTTTGTGGGCTACCACTTCTGTGGTCATCTTTGAGATTTGTTTTACCACTTTTAAATTCACTGAACCATCTAAAAACTGTTGCTCGAGATGGAGCAGACTACCGAAACGCTGATTGTAATAGTTGAAAGCTAAGTTTTTCAGTTAACAAAATTTAAAATTATGGAAAATTATAAATGTTCGGGGTTAAGCTCTATTGTTGCAAAGAAAAACGCGGGAACCGTCGTAGTTAAATGACTGGACAATCACTTGCGTTCTATTTTTAAATTAATTTGATTTTTAAAAATATATTATACAGATGCATTCCATATTTAAATTACGAGCATTTCAAAACTTATCGAGTGACCTACGTACTACTTTGGGTGCCGATAACGGTGGAACTGAAAGAGTAGACTTTAATATCTGTTATTTTTGCATGCGAAGTATACCTACATACATTCGTGAAATAGATTTAGATTTGGGTTATATTTCTTGGGTGCTTCTTGGGTTATATTTTTTGGGTGCTCAAAAATCTTTTTACTTGTAACCATCAATTATTAAGAATTCAGGCTGGGCTCGCTAATATACGAAATAATTAATTAATTATATTTATAAATTAAAAAGAACTTCGCTACAGAAAAGTTATCATTTGAAGCAATTAAAATTATCATTTGTAATATGATTAAGAAAATAAAAAATACGAGAACTTTATAACGATTCATATATATATATATATATATATATATATATATATATATATATATATATATATATATATATATATAAAGGTATGTATATATATATACATACCTTTACCTTAAATTAACCTAAAAACCTTACATAAATTACTTTTTATTAAACGATGACTTTTGAAATAAAATAGGTCTATCATCTTTAGTTATACAGTTGCTATAAAATTTAAAGCGGCGTGTAAGTAAATATTATATTAATATGGGAGCGAAATTGGAGGTGTATAGAGTATTTAGAAATAAGTTTTCCTACTTATATGTCGAGATGAGAGAGAGAGAGAGATGATAAAGTTAGGAGCAAAATTTCACCGTAGTCTTACCATCTTGTGAGAACATAATACACGATGCGCTAGCCCGTCCCTCGCAGTTTTAAGCATTTTACATAATCGGTCATAAAACTTAATACTTTCTCCGAAAATTCTCTTGTATTCATACATTATTTTTGATTAATAATAATTTTGATAAAATATATTATAATTTAATGGATTATGACAACATTTAAAGCTTAGAAATATAATTTTTATAGGACTTTTATGTACTTATAAGAATTAAAAAAAAAAATTGCGATAATTGTAAAAAAGTATAGTTATTACACATTCTAGCCAACTTCTATACCCCGACCGCAACTCTCTCGGCTGTTTTTTTTTGTATCGCAGAGGATCCCTTTTGCGGGTGATATCCAGGACGCCCGGGTAGGCAGTCCTAAACCGTACCTAAGTCGGACTCAGCACTTGGGAGTGCAATACCGTACTAAACCCCTGCGGGAGCCTTCAACAGCTTTAATTGGAGTGTCCTGGATCTACAGGCAGCAGGATCCCTCCAGTGACAGGCTGGCCTCGGCGAAAAGACCAGACTTATCCTCCATGGGGATTGTCCTCCTCACCTCTGAACAGTCCCGACGACACCGTGTTTAGCAAGACCGGGTTCCCATCCCGGCCTGACACGGGCACAGGGGCGTTACTGGAGGTGCATTAAGTAGCGCCTCCTACGCATCCCTGTTCGTCACCCGCGGAGGTATGTTGAGTTGGAGGTGTTTATTTATTATTATTATATACTAGTAGTACTCTCTCGGTCGTTTGCTTCATTGCTGCAGGTCGTGTCCACTTTCATCCAGGGTCTGGGTCACGATCTCTGTGAACTTTCTCCAGTCCGTCCTGTCCTCTGCTTTCCTAGTAGTACATATGTATACAAAAAGATAAGCTAAATAATAAAAATAGTATTGCAACGCAACATTACTTATAATTGTCCCTAATATTTTTATATATTTTATTATAAATGTGAAATATAAGTTTGTTTGTTACGCTTTCACGCGAAAACTACTTAACTGATCATCATGAAACTTTGTACATATATTCTTGGAGGTATTAGAACTAATATAGGATACATTTTTTTTGGTCGTGATAACCGACATCCACGCAGACGAAGCCGCGGTTACGAGCTAGTATAACATAAAACTATTACTAATCCACACACATTATTAATACATAATACAGTATGATCATTTACAATAATATTTTATTATTCCGTGCACTAAAAACATGTAGAAAAAAAAATGACTACTTATTAATAAATAGGCCTAAAGATTCTATTATACAAGAAAATTATCTTTGTACTGTTGCACGTGTTTTGTATGTAAACGCTGTACGCTTAAATATACTCGTAAATAAACATTTCGAAAAATTACTTGTAATTTTTTTATTTACTACCAATAATAAGAAATTAATGAGAATAATCTTTACGTGTAATGTGTGTATCGATATCGAAATAGTAAAGAAACACAAAAGTATGGAGTATAGAGATAAAGAAGCACTATCTCATATGGCTGTTTACACAAAATAGCATTAATAAAGGGGGCGCTGGTGTAGTGAAGAATACCTATGAACTTAACTGTTTATGACCTAAATATTCTTAAGTATATATATATATATATATATATATATATATATATATATATATATATATATATATATATATATATATATATATATACTTTATATATGGGATACTTTTTGTAACACAAGATAGTCCTTTAACTTTATACTATATGCACAAAAGCAAAGCATGGCCAGTCAGGGTCCGACAGGTGAGGAAATTACCTCTTCTCATTTTTAGACGGAAAATACAAACAAATTTTCTAATCTAATTTTCGGATGGAAATGACTTAAATAAAATAATTGATATTGATTTAGTAATAATTTAAGTATTTATTTCTCTAAAATAGTTTAAAATAAAATAATATCAGACATATATACCTGACATGGCCTATGTGGAATAAAGTATAGCGATAGCGCCTTGTCCTGCCTGTTCATGCCATGTCAGTCACCGATGACTGACATGACCTAAACAGGTACTACATCTGTTAGGCACAGGTGATTGAGATGGCAGCTAAGGTGTTAATATTCAACATGCTGCTTTACTACGGTTTGACAGACAATCATTAGAATTTCTCCCGAAACGTTCAGGTTTCTTCACGATGTATTCCTTTGCCGCCGAACAGAAGGTAATTTTAAAAAGAAACTGAGTTTGTTTGTTGAGCTTTGTTGTAGTGAGTTGAGTTCAAACTCAGTGGTGCTTGTCGAATACGACTACTGATTTACTATTCGGATTAGGTCGATGATCGAATTAGGTTGTCATTTCGTATCTACAGCACCTTACTTTATTCACCTGCAAGTTTTACTTATTTTTCTGTTAAGATGTAGAAGAGAAGGCAGCCGTGTTCTACAATTAGTACCTTATTTTAAAATAATTCTAGAAATACAAACATTCTAATTGCAGATTTGATTGTTAATTGATGTAGTAACCAATACATTTGTAATAAATAGAATAATACTTTAAAACTGCTTAATTGGGTCAAAGTTAAGTAAAATTACCTAATAAAATTAACCATTTTTAAGTCCTAAATAAATAAACGTTAATCAGCGACATAATGTCAAGGTGACTGAAATGGTTAACATGAGGACATGCAGATACCAGCCCCTATATAAACATAAGGAGCCAAACAAAAGAATGATTTGTTACTATAAACTCAAAATGAACGCATGTGTGTTTGTGTTATGTTTTTTTCTCATCACTGGTGAGTAATTCAACAAAATATATTTCTTGGAAAAATAGTTTCAACTGTTTTAAATTTCGAATGTTGTGATAAAATGTTAGAACACCAAACTACACAGATATAGATTTTATGACTTACCCAGTAACATTCTTGAGCGAATCGAAATCTTATCTTAAAGACTTATCCTACCACTTTTATATAAACTCGTTTTGGGGCTGACATCATTTATACGAATTCGACTTTTTATAGAAATAAGTGTCCATTTAATTAATTAATATGATAATGCAAACGAATAAATATCTATAAATCCTAAGATTTTCTCGTAAATTTTAGGATTTAACGACATGCGTTGTTAAAAGTCAGGATGTAAATAATGAGATATGATTTTACGGGCTTTAACCAGCAGAAATTGGAATATCCTAGGATTTATTAAAAATATTTAATAAATGGATTTCGCTGTGAAACTCTTGATGATGAGTTTTATTAACTGGGCTTTTTAAGTTCTATAGCGCAGTGGGATAAAGCTTCCTCGCAATAACGAAACAAAACGTGATCTGTCATTCTTACCGACTTACGAAAATTAAAAACTGGTGTCGGAACTTTACAATTACCGTGTCAACCTAAGATATACCGGGTACAGCAGACCATTTAGAACTTCTATCATAGAGAATAGATAAATCTTAAGATTTATGAGTAAAACCTAAGATATAGTTACATATGTAATACAGTATAGTGGTGTAATACAGTATAGTATAGTATACAGTGGCATATATATTTCAATCCTTCATTTACATTATAATTTAATTTATGTATAGTTAGGTATAAATGTTTTTCATATTTAAAGTTTGCAGGGAGTAATACGTGTAAAGTTATAATTCATTAAAATCTTAGTTCTATAGGTGTGAATAATTGCACTTATTATTATCATTACTAAGATAGTCAACTGGACTCATTTCAATGGAATTATTTTAGTCCAACGTGTTAATTTATTAGGCTTTTTTTTTCCTTAAAATATCTAAATTATCAAACTCTAATTTATTTTACTTACTATAACTCACATCGAACGTTGTATGTTTGTGCGAATGAATATTTCACGACGAGCCTATATGATATAACTATTCACTTTATTTATTTTTTAAATACCTATTATATATAAAGAATATTAAAGAAAACCTAGGAAAACAGTAGATGAAATTGTTAGTATGTGAAGCAATTATTAAACATAAATTTATGAACTATTTACGGCATCCTATATACTTCGCGGGGCTCAAAGCGCACTTTGCCATTTTTAGATATTTAGTAAAAAGTGATACGTACAATGCCCGCAAATATAAAGCGCGGGGCCCGTAGCAAATTCTTTCAAAAATGCCTTGTTCTGCTATGGGTTCTTAAGTATAAAGTGGTAAAAAAACAATTCAATACTCAATACGTTTATTTGCCATCTATAGGTTACAATTTTGTGGGTAATTAATACTGTGTCGTCGTGTTTTATTTACGCCAAAAAAATAGTCGGTTACCGATAGTCTGACGTGGCTTACCTTGGTAGGAAAAGTTGTAACATTTCATGTCTTTGTGACATCAAGTAAATTCAATATACCACAGGCAGAGATGAGTGCGTTTAAATACACGGGGCACCCTTTCGCGCGGGGCCCGTAGCAATTGCTGCTAGCTACGTGGTTAATCTGGCACTGGATACGTATAACTCATATACAATTTAGTTGAAAGAGTCTCTACGAGATAAAAAAAAGGGATATATTATTTTCATATTCACTTGTTTTATGAAGTTGACGTCTTTTGCGTACCTACTCGTAAATAAAACAACTTTAAATCTTGTATCTTAAGAAAAATGGTCAATTTTTAAGGCATTATTTGCTTAGCTTTAAGGTATCGTTACTATAATCTTAGAGTAAACTGGGTCTGATAAGAAAATATTTCTATTGAGTCATGAGCTTACGTTATTATATCGTAGTTTTTTATCATTAGAGATAGACTTTGTTGAACTAATTTACTGCACAATTTTTTTAATTCTATTTTATGTTTTATTCAAAAAACAATCAATAGAATTTTATAATTAAATTTCAATTAGTTAGTATTTCACAGTACAAATAGTGGAACAACGTTGTTGTTTTTTTCAATGTATTTTAGATAACTAGGTTATCCTCGGATTTGAATTCGCTCAATATTATAAAAAAGCGTTTATTTTATATGATATCGACGGTAAACAAATAGTTAGATTTTATAATTTAAAAATATAGTTTCTATTAATATAAGATTTTTTAGTAAAATTGTAAGAATATTTTATAAAATAAAGAAACTATTTAAAGAGGAACTACGAAGAGAGGTAAATAAAAAATAAAAAAAATTAAAAAAACCTTAAATTTCAGTTTTTTTCGAAAATATGTTGTGGAAAATAAACTAAACATTTATTTATTCGAAGTAGATTATTACTTACTTGTTGCACATTTTTCAAAATAAATTTGTAATAAATACATGTATCTTTATAAACATTATGTATATACATAATATATGACCGTTATTTTTAGATATACAAAATGTATCAAATTAGCTTTTAAAGAAAAATATACTTAATAAATTAGTTACATTTTATATAACAAATTTATTATATGGACTCAGGGATAAATCAATGGATTTAAAATAAAAAAATTTTACAGTTTGTTGCAGTGCTAACGATCGTGATGCTAAGCTAAGGTTTTATTTCGAGTAAGTAAACTTTTTTTTTACAAATTGAATCTGATGGACATAGAGCTAAAGATAGATAGCTCTATGTCATCAAAATTTATTATTTTAAATGAAAAATTACAGAAATTTTACAATATTATACATATTTATAATTCAAAACTTAAAATAATTATTTACAAACAGTTTTGGTATATACATATATATCATGTCCGCGTGGAATGGTGCCAAGAATACTAGCAGCATTTCCCCGTTGAATCGCAATTCCGATTCTTTGGGCAAAAAATGCACTAGCCCTCTTGTCACCAGTGGAGGCTATGAGTCGTGGGGTTAATTCTTTTAGAATTTTTTTTGCACTGCTACTCCAAGGTCCAAGTGTTTCGACTGCAAACGGCACAAAAACATAACTTTGGATAAGTAACGAATATTTGTGCCGTTTAGTCATTTCAGCCTTCTCCGCAGCGGCTCCCATTCTTACATAAATAAATATAATAATAAAATAAAATAATTTATTGCTTAAAAAAGTAGTACATTATCATACAATATTGTTGGATACCCCCTTTAAGAATGTCAATACATGGGTAGGCTTTACCCTTACGCAATTACTAAGTACTACAAAATATAAATTACCAAATATAATATAATACTTTATATAATAATTTGTACAAAGTTGAATTAAAAATAATCATTAATATACATTAATATAATATTTACATCTATCGTTTATTATTATAATATATAGTGTGTATGTGTCTTTGTTTGTGTCAATTTTATTTATTATTGTATATTAACTGAATGTCAAATATTTTTATTTTTGTTTTTTTTCAGCTCTTTCAATAACTTTACTGAGTTTTCAATAAGCGAAGCACATAAAATATTCCAGACATCATGGCACAAGCCCGATCGTAATACAGTTATATTAGCTCATGGATTCACAGGTAACATTGTCTAGTTAAAAAAAATTTTTTTTTCTTCAGTATAAACGGGCAAGTGAGTAGTTTTGATAACTATTAGTACAGTTTGTAATATAAACTGTAAATATTTATGCCATCAAAAACATAACGTGTAAAAAGAAACCAAGTCTCGCAACTCACTTCTTCTTCCGTCAAAAGTTGTGAGATAAGCTTGTAAAAAGTGAGTTGACACATCCAGCGCAATGAAGTAAGTTAGCGCAATTGCGCGGCGCCTACTACTTAGCTTTATGTTGTCGGTTTTTTGTCACAGAGTACATGCGCATCGTATAAAAATTTACTCTCATCAAGAAGTTATAGCTTTAAAATACAAAAGTTATTTTGAGTCCTTATTTTTTATATTTATTTTTATTTATTTAATGTTAATATACATTAATTAACAGTTATTGCTGTTATGACTCACTTAATCAATCAGGTGCATTCTAATAATGACATAATTATATGAACTCAAAAATGATGATCACGCTGGTGAAATGGTGCGCGCTGTTGAATATTAAGCGGGAGATCCCGGGTTCAATCCCCGGCAGAGTAAATTTTCTTTCTCTGATCTGCTTTGGTGGGAGTTTTTGGTAGTGGCTAGTTACCACCCTATCGGCAAAGACGTGCCGCAAACCGATTAGAGGGATAAGTTTAATATAGCTGCCAACTGAATAAAATAAAATAACTTACGTACGGGAAGCGCGGAAGCCGTGGAGCGGGCAAATCACCTCAGCCAGTCGCGGTTATGATTTATTAGTGTATTTTAATACTTTGCTTGATTTTGGTACAGCTACATAAGACATGTCCCATTCTTGCTTTTTCATTCCGTTGACCATTTTACAGGTTACCTTTGAAGATAATTATATCTAGGTACCTATCTACACCTATTATTCCATTATGTTATACTTGATTCATTCACTGCAAATGTAACTTTGTAATCCTATATATTTATATGGGATTACAAAGTTATTTATGCAGTTGGTGTATCTAGAAAACTGGACCGAAATTGCAAAATATTTGAATTTTTCCTTGGTTTATATACTAAATACTAATGGTATTCTAAATTTGAAGCTTCTATGTCTGCTAGAAGTGCCTTAGAGTTTTGATGATCGGTCAGTCAGTGAGTGACAAAATTGGAAACTTTGACTAATTATAATTCTTAAACTACTGGTTCAAATTGAATGAAATTTGAAATATACCGTGTTTATACAATGCCTGCTTGGGTATTGAAAATTCAGACTTCTAGTTTTATCCACAACGAAGTTATAGGGGGTCGAAAATGGCCTGAGTTGCTTCGAGAAAAGATAGTACGGCCGTGCCACTTTTTTTTTTTGCTCGACTTGGCGGAGGCACTGCCGTGCCTCCAGATTTCGTTCAATTTTTAACTATATCTCTCAATTGAGTATTTTACAAAAAGTTGACATGACGAAGGAGTTTGATTTTACTTTAAAAGAATAGAAGAAAACTGGGTTTTTGTGTATGTCTTTTTTTTTCGCTCCTATACCAATATCCTTCTTTTATTGTTTTTTTTTTCAAGCTTTTGTCTATAATGAGTGGAATGTTTAAAGAATCTTTTTAGCATTTTTGAGTGAATTTGTTTAAATATTTTACGCATTTTGTTTTCATATACACATATTTCATATTGTTTCATATACATATTGTTTTCTATACATATTTTTGCGTAAAATTATACAATAAAAAATAGATACTCGTACATAAACCATATTATATAATTAATTAGCCCCATTATTCTAATTTTACTTTAGGTATTCCGAATGGTCCCGCGGTGACGGGAATCATCGAAACATATTTAGATCAAGAAGAAAGTAACGTAGTTCTACTTAACTGGGAATATTTAGCTTCAGCCCAAATGGGAAGCCTTGCCAGTTCGTATGTTAATTGGGCGGCCCCCAATGCTAGACAGGTAAACAAAGTTTTGTTTCGAATTAGTTGCTGACGCAAACTAAAATCCGCTTTCTTGGATTGCGTTTCATAATTTATATGTTAATGAGGACAGTATAATCAATTTTGGAAAACCCATTGCAGTAACAGCAACCTTGTCGCTAATCATTTTATACTTAACGATCCGCATGGTCTCACCTGCTCACATACACATTGATCTGTTTCTGTGCGTCGACAAAACTTTCTTGATAAATAGGCTTTTAAAATCGGCCCTGTGGATCCCAAGGGTTAGCACATTAAAAAAACTCCCTCTTTATAGTATAAGTTTTATAACGTCTCTTGTATTCAGTGTTTTAGTCTGTGTGATATTAACCAGTTATTTAGACTTTATTTTTATTATTTAAATGTTTTACATCTATCAAACATAATGTATTCTTGAATAACAAAGTTTTATTACTCAACTTTCGAATGAAGGTTATTTTTTTTTCGGCCATATTTATGTACGCATGAAAAAATGTATGTATTTATGCATGTGTATGTACGTATGTATAGTGTCGTTAGAAACTTTATTGTCATAGTGTCTCAATTGTGCAAGTAATAGAGGCCATGAAAAATTTAAACAGGCAAAAATTTTAATTATTTATTTAATAATAATAATAATAAACAACTTTATTGATTATTAAGTTAGTTTACAAAGCAAACCTTAATATTAGATACAGAGGGTGTAATGGGCGGTCTAAACTGTGATCTCTTCCAGACAACCCAACAGCAAGAAGCTTACAATGTACATACCGCACAAGTGCATATTTATAAGTATTTAGTTGTTAAAAATGTAATTTTCTGATACAATACGGTTTATTTACCTAATTTTTTTTCCAATACGGAAAAATCGGAATAGAAATGTTTTTGTTTGAGGGTCTTATTGTTTTTTTATGTTACAGCTGGGTGTCTATCTTGTGGATACTTTTATAAGCTTAGCCGAAGCTGGACTGAATCTGAATAAAACTCATCTCATCGGCCATTCACTGGGCGCACATATTTGGGGCATCATGGGAAATAATTTGTTGTTAAGAGGAATAGAACTACCATGGTATTGTTTTTTATTTATTATTATATTTTTGTCGTAAACCTCACAGAGAAAATATATACGAAAATATAATAAAATATAATACGGTGACCTTATCGCTAATAGCAATTACTTTAAGACAACCTAAGGGTTATATAACTTAAAAATAATAAAAGAAAGAATGAACTTACATACGATAAAAGTATTTTGTATACCGCTTACAAGTATTTGTATACATATATTTAATATTATTTAGTTATTGTTTTTTCTGTACTTATTATTATATGAATATTTGAATTAGTGCAATTAGACCAAACGACGGATAAAGTTTTTTAAAAAGTCGCATTGGAATTAAATACGGAATTCGATGTTTCGGAGCTCCATGACACTTCGCGATGCTTCGAAACTGCGCTAATGTAAATAGAATACAAACGAAACTAATGAATTCGCGAAATTAAAATTTGATCAAAACTGTATTTCAATCTTGTGTACAAACTTTGAATAATTTTGCATAGGATGACAGGAGAATATAAATATGAAATAACCCTGTTATTGTTTTATAGTTTAGGTATACGAGTTGTTGTAATTATATATATTGCTTTCTCCCAAAGCAATCGTAAATGAAACCACTATAATATTGTTCTTATATTTTTATCCCTATCTACATCCAAAATTATAAATCTAGAACATTCCTAGTAGATAATTAATAAAATTGTTGACATATAAATGTAAAACTAATAACAGCAAAAACTCAAAATGATTATTTCATCTGTCTATTGCTACGACAGGTGTAACTCAAGGATTTCATCTTGAACCAATTGTTTTTCCTCTATATAACTGACTTCCTTAGTAGGTAGAAGATAGTATCTTGCTCTGAAAAATATTCAAAAGTGATATAAAACAATGGTATAATACTTTATTCTCAAATATTTGTGTACCTAATTTACTTTAAAAATACCAATGTTTCTAGTACGTACATTCAAAAATTTAAGAAATTATTTATTGTGGCGCGACTAAGATAGAAAGATCGACTTTAAATATGGATTCAAAGATCATATTAATGATATCAGCTCAGAAAGTAGTCTAAACAACAATACAGTTATAATCTATAAGGCATTATTCTTAAATACGCTGCTGCAGTCTGGTATATAAATTAGAAAATTTAAGTCAATATTAATGAGAAAATTCGCTCGCATAACTTACTTTTAAGTACTCTTGAACAACGAAGACACTAATAAATTTATTATTTTATGATAAATAAATTTCTTAAATCATCCACAGCTTGGTGGATGCTTCCGATTTGTTAAAACATCATAATCGTGAATTACAATGTACCTAGATAATGCTTTCTCTTCTTTAAATTAAATGAAAATGAAATTTCTAGAAATAAATAAATATTTTCATTAAATAGTTTTCAAATTTAATTTTTTTGTGATTATTAAAATCATAATTATTTTGTACCTGATATGTTTACTTTTTTATGTTTTCAACATAATGTTTATATTGTCGCATATTTTGTTTGTTGTCATTTGAAATTGATTTCTGATTTTATTTAATAATTAAAATAGTAATTAATTTTTATAAATGTGATAATTTTATGTTGTATATAGCCAATAATAAACACCAAATGTAAAAGTCAGTAATAATAGACTAGAGAAGATTAATTTTGTACTATTTAATTGTTATGTAATGACTGTGGCTATAACAAAATAAATAAACACATATATATGTATGTGTACATATAAAGATATTAACATAACAATTCAACTAGACCATACAATTAACATTAAATCACTGGTAGGTATTTCTTAAAGGAATAAGTAGCGCCCTAGTACAAATGTTTGTAGTTTTTTTCTCACTATTGTTATGTGTGTAATAAAATAAATAAATAATTATTTTAGGATAACAGGGTTAGATCCTGCTGCAGCTGGCTTTGAGAGGAGAAATCCCGCAGAAAAACTCAATCCACGGTCAGCTGTTTTCGTCGATGTTATTCACACGGATCCCAATAAGTACGGAATGAGAACGTCATCTGGCACGGTGGATTTTTGGCCTAACTTCAAGTTAATAGGGCCTGTTAAACAACCTGGGTGTCCCAACAAGCCGGTTCCAGTGTTTTCTAGTGATGGTATGCGAGATATCTTATTTTAATTACATTGGAGGAAAAATTAATTTTATTTATTGTACATGATCCCGTGAATATAAGATCTACAAGATTTTATGAATACTAAAAAATATTTTTAAAGTATTCGGTTTCATATGTAACAGTTAGCAGGGTGTGATGAACAAACATTCAAAAACTTAGTACTATAAAGTGTAATTTTTCAATATTTTAAACTTTACTCAAAGGCTTGTTTTTGTTTTATTAAGGTTTTGATCAAGTGTCTATTATATGTTGATATGAAAATATTTTTTATATTTACTTTAAGATTTATGCAGTCACAACAGAAGTTGGCAATTATATATAGACGCAGTAAAGCAGCCGGGTACTTTAATTGGATCTCACGCAAAGAATTACAGGACTTGGAAGAATTACTCTGTAGTCGACAGGAATGCTGTTACTCTACCTCTTGGCAAATGTGATAATAACTCGTACGTAAGAAGTAGTTACTAAATATCCAAAGTTGTTATTTGTGATATCACAATATATTATAATAAATTATCATATCTAATGAAATTATAAAGCAACATTAAGTTTACGATATATATATCGTTATAATATAATGATTTAAAATGACGGCAGATAAATTGGAAACAATTTTGTTTTTATTAGAAAAAAAAAACTAAAGTATTTTTTAAATTACTACTTGTATAGATACATAATATACCAATTTAAATAAAAATGGATATCTATCTTGATCGCTCAAGTACTGCTATATTTAATTGTACGTAGTAGCACAATCAAGTTGCTTTTTCAATTAGTCGAATTCGTGACTGATATCCAGACTATTATATTGGTATTATATCAGTTCCATTATGTACGCTTTTTAATTAATTTATTTATGTTGATTCCAGGCGCCCTGGGAATTACTATCTTGTGACAAAAGCTGAAGCTCCATATGGACTTGGAATCGATGGACTATGATATATATTTATATAATGTAATGCAAAGGTTTATTAACTTACACAAAATACTTACACTAATTTAAACAAATTGACATATTATTTATTCACTGAAGTGTTAATTTGGATGAACTTAGATTTTGCCTTAACTTTAACCTTAACACTTAAGTGCTTTCTTGTTAATATAGGCTTGTTAATATATCACAAAACTTTTAATTTTATTGACATTTTATTACTTTAGCACATCAAAAGTATACATTTAGAGATTCACCTACAATAATATTTATTTATATTATAAGTTAATCATCCAAAATTATCGAACACACATTGGTGTGTGTGTGTGTGTGTTATATCAATTTTTCTTTTTTCTTCATTCTTACTACAATAAGAACAATATTTTGGCTTAATATTGAAATAAATGATTATAAGTAATGATATCCTCGTGTTATTTTCGTCTGCTTAATTATAAACCTGTTCCTGACACTGTCGATAAAATTTTCAGTGCGTTTTAAAATGAACTGGACGTAACCGAAGTCGTTCGCAACATCTGTTTGACAATTTACGCTTTTAATAATGGCCGGTACTGCCTTTGAATCGGCCGTATACGAATTAAAAGCGGGCTAAATTAAAGCCTTAAAATTCTTTTTGCGAATCGTTCGGTTTGTCCAGTTCGTTCTGTCTTCAACCTCTATCACTGTTATAAAGAAAATTAGTATTCCCTTCAATTGAACTGTCTGCCCTTTTAATATAGAATGAATTAGCAATTTTAGTGTAAATTTAGTGTAAAGTACGCTCAAATGATACTCGTAGGTGACGCGTTAAAAATATGGTTACAAAATTATCATAGAACAAAAATGTTATTAAAATAGCATAACATTTTAGTTTTAAGAAAGTGTACAAAGTAATAGTACTGCTTACTTGCTTTTTTTTCTAGCGTAATAAATTACAATTATAATGGATTTATAAATAACTAAAGTTTTAATTTATGAGAAGTTTATATATAAGTTTTTTTAGGTAATATAGATGTTTAATATGAAAAAGATCATATGAAGCTATTAAAGCTGCATTGTACTTACAAAGCTCGACAGACTTAGGTTATATGTTTTTATATTTGTAATAGTTAGGATAAAGTTTCTATTAAAAAAAAATTGGATACCGACCCGAAAAGTTATAGGATATTTCTTTTGTATATTATAAAATTTCGACAGCAAATTATGACGTCTTGCAGATTTATGACATTCATAAAATCAACAAAATATCAACAATTTATCTGCCTATACACATGACAGCCTATTGACACCATGGAAACATAGATGTGTTAGTATTCAAGTACAGTTATTTTTACTTTTCATTCAATTCATTCAGAAATCGTATCAGTATTTATAACACTCTCGAAAAGGGGTATTCTTTCAAGAGATATTTAATAAAATAACCCAGAAAATAAAATAGTAAAACATAATCTTAACAATTATATTTTCTAGTTAATATTTAAAAAAAAACAACTATAGTATTGTTTAAGTTAAAGTGAATCTAAAACCAGACGTAAATAATTGGTTTACCGTAATTACGTATACGGGAAATATGGGTTTTCTTTGAATAGCAATTATTTTCATAATTCAAGCAAATGAACAGTGAAATGATACGCTACACAGTTGTTGTGGTCAATGCATCGCAGAAAATTTATAATTGAAGAATAAGAAATATTGAAAATGTGAATAACATACGAGAATTAGGTATTCAAAAAAAAAAAAATTTTTTTTAATTATAATTTCTTTTAAGAGTGAAGGAAATAGTAAAACCTCATAGAATATAATACGATCGACCTTAGATATCTGAGATAGATGAGAGACCAAATATTCAATACCTGATGTCGAAATAAAAATGTTATTTTGGACAGAAAATCAGCTACAACTTTCATTAAGTTCAGAAATTAACTGATCTGAAACCGTTTACAAGTGTCCCACTGCTGGAAAAGGCGTCTTTTATACGAAAAGGGTTGTTGTCATAATCCAACATGCTGCTTCATTGCGGGCTAGCGGATAATTTCCCTGCCAAGATTAAGAATCGTTATCAAGTACTTATTTTAAAAGTATACAACTCTACGTACTTGTTTAAGCGTATTTTTAATACTCTATAAGTAAATTAAATCTTTTTTTTACTCTTAACTTTCTATACCTACGTTATATGAAACAGAAATAAATTTTGATGCTAACTCTGATAAAATTAGCTTTAATGGACTCGATACTAAAAGTAACGTAACGTCTACAAACTTATTGACCATCGTTAGGTATTTATACTAATATGGGTATAAATTGACGGCGGTAGTTTTATTGAACTTCCACTCGTACTGCATTTTATTATTAAAAAGTAAACTTTTCAGGATTCGTTAGGGATGCCTAATATGCATTGCAGCGTACATTAAATTAGGCAATTGATTCAATATATTTAGTGGCGGAAAACGGTTTGTAGGTATTTAACAATAAGTTTTTATTTATTTATTTAAGCCAGGTATTTAAGCTGATTTAAATCTATGAGTTATATTTCTTTACGGAAAAAAAGAAAAGTGATAGTTACAAGGGTCAAGTATCGTTATTACTTTGAAATTTAAATATGTTACTATTTGTCATACTTTCGTGGATTTATTCAATGTTTTACTGCAAATATCAGTAATCAGTACTTATAATTGCAGTAAACCTAGCGATTGGAAGAATTCGAAATGGCAAAAAGAAGACATGAGCAATTTCCGGTTCCGTGATACTACATATTTTTAAGATCGAGATAAAGATGCCGAATTAGGATACGATGCAGCCCTGATTTAGTTAGTTTAGTTTAATATTCGAATAATAAAGATACGATTTTTGGTACTTTGGCGTTGAGTCAGGTTGCCACTGAAAAGGAAGGATCCTTCGACCAGACGGGAGTGTGTCTGGTGGGCTACGCGCCACTTAACGCTTATTGTCGAGTTCTTGTATATATACTCAATCGCTTTGAAAACTTCGATAGTGCGATGTTGGATACGTCTGTTTCTTCTAGTTCGTATATGGCGAGATAGATGTCGCTACATCACTCCCCCTCCGAGACCGGAGGTCGATAGCAGGTTGAGTCGTCCATACATCTTGTGATGCTTGCCGGGCCAGTGGAACGTTCCAGTGAGTCGGAACCAGATGCCGCATAGTTCACGGTGAGTCGGAACTGTCTGCGGTGATGCCCCAGTGAGTCGGGGTGGTGCGGTGCTGCGTAGTGGCTGGCTGCTGCGTCGACCAGGAGAGAAGTGCGTCTCTGCTTGCTGACCGGCCGAAGTGCAGTGTGCTGTGCCAAGGTCGCTGCGAAGGCTGTGGGCGATGACCAGGAATGCGCGTCCGCTGCATGCTTGTGGTCAGGATACCCGTAGTAGCCGTGAATGCTGGCTGGCTGTATGACTCGCTACTCGAAAGCTTGAGGAAGTGATGATGACGTAGATTTGCGAAGGCTGCGCTGACGTTCATGCTCGGGGTCACCAGTTTGGCGTAGAGAGAGGCTGCCATTGAAAAGGAAGGATCCTTCGACCAGACGGATTTGTGTCTGGTCGAAGGATCCTTCCTTTTCAATGGCAGCACCTCATACCTCTATAACTGGTGACCCCGACGTGATAAAATAATAAAATAATAAAATAATAAAGATACGATTTTTGGTACTTTGGCGTTGAGTCAGGTTGCCACTGAAAAGGAAGGATCCTTCGACCAGACGGGAGTGTGTCTGGTGGGCTACGCGCCACTTAACGCTTATTGTCGAGTTCTTGTATATATACTCAATCGCTTTGAAAACTTCGATAGTGCGATGTTGGATACGTCTGTTTCTTCTAGTTCGTATATGGCGAGATAGATGTCGCTACAGTACATTTTGGCATAAGACTTGGTTACAGTTCAACTTTTTAAGTATCGTCATACTGCGCCAGACTATTATTTCCTTGTTAGTAATTCGTAATTAACCTCTCTCACTTACAGGACTACTGTGGGAGGCCTGACATTTAAAACATATTCTGGTTTGTAGTCTTTTAAAATAAGAGAGAGTTCTAAAGTTCCAAATACATAGGCTTTTTGTTTACATTTTCTAAACTTATATTTTTGTGTGTGTAGTGTAGAATAACAGTACGTAACTTAATCAATAATAAGATTTAGGCGAAGACAAAAATATTTATCTTGAAGTCGAGTTGCAAGAAAAGTTGTCGCGTTACTTTATTGGAGTTGTGATATTTATTCCAGTACAGAATAAAGTAAGCACCTTTATTCAACCTAAAGTATCTCTACACATTAATTTGTCGTTGGTAGTTTATTCAGTTTCACTGTAAAAAAAAAGAAAGCTATTGCACTTTATTATTAAATAGCAAACTTTTCAGTATGCGGCAGAGACGCCTGCCTTACGTCGCTCAGTATTAAAATTGGATTAGAGGCACGACGCGGCAAGCATTCGTTTGAGCTTCGATTTTTATAGTACTCCAAAATTTATATGTGTCACTTTATACATTTCTACCACTTAAGTTTTTTAAACGTATATGTAATAACATTATATAACGGAAGAGTATATGTGTTTAATTGAAAAGAAAATGTTATGATCTACTGCTCCAAATTCTTAAAAAATAAAACACTGTCTGAGTATTGAAAGCCTATTTATTGAGAGAGGTTACTGGTAGTTGAAAACAAATGTGTGTTATTCCTAAACTTTATAAGTAATATATATTTTTTTAATTAAAAAAAAATCAATAAATGATAACAAGCTGTAAAGAAAAATAAAGAGATATTAAAAAACGTTAAAGAACTAAAATTAAAAAAAATCTTCTTGTAGTTATTTGAGCGACGACAGCCCTAGCATGAGGTCGCGGGTCAGCAAACGTTCGACCCACCCTACCTTGTCGAATATTAAAAGCTGTTCTGAACGGAATTCTAACTTTATCTTTACAGTCATTTATACACAATTAGCTTTATTTTTGATCGGTGAAGACATTTTATTTAAAAAGCTTATTGTTACTTGAAAGAGAGCTATCAAAGGAATACCTAATTGATAAAGACCTACTGTATAGTATTGCATTATAACCTGAACCTGTCCCACTGGTTACTAAAGGCCTCTTTTCCTATGATAGAGAAATGTTGGAGCTAGATCTATGATTTCTTATGTTTCGCTATTCTCTCTATGCCATTTCTGATATCCACTTATGAACGTAAGCCTCCCACATCGACTTCCAGAGCGACCGGTTCGAAGCAGCTTTCATCCAACGGCTTCCAGTAACCCTCCTCAAGTCGTCTGTCCATCTTGCGGACGGCCGTCTGACGCTGCGCTTTATCGTACGTGGCCTCCACTCGAGAACCTTTCTTTTCCATCGGCCGTCAGTTCTACAAGCTATGTGCTCTGCTCACTGCCACTTCAGCTTGCAAATCCACTGGGCTATGTCGGCAACCTTCGTTCGTCTGCGGGTCTCATCATTTTTGATTCGATTTCGATATCGAGAATTAAAAAAAAAAAAACTCTTACTTTGACACCATGACATTAAAAGCTACCTTAGATGTGAAAAAAAAACATATGAAAAAATACAGTTTTAATTCATTTACACGAAAAACATCACCAATCAACATTCAATTCTCATTTAAAAGCTAATGGAATGCTTGGTTTTATTCTCAGACTTGGTAGAAATTTTAGAAATAATCTTACGTTGCATGTTGTATCTATGTTTTATGCGGTCACTCCTAAAATATGTTTCAACGGTCTGGAATCTATGAAATATATATATGTAAATTCAATAAAAAAGGTGCAACAAAAGTTCATGAGACACCTCCAGTATAGGTTCCTTGATTATAGCCCAAGTGCGCCTAAAATTTTTTAATTGGCAGTTCGGCCCATGCATAAGGACTAGGTTTTTCTTTTAATACTTGTTAATAATTATATTGATAGCCCATATTTACTAGAAAAAATTTGTTTGTCTTAAAACATTTTTTTCCAACATCTAAAGAGGAAAAATCGTTTCGACCAGGACCGTTGACTATTTGGGATTTTGTCTCTTTCTTTTGTATGGTGGCTATAAAATTTAAAAAATACATAATTATGTTTGTATAATGTATTTACAAGTTTATTGTAAAAATTAGTTAAATTTATTAGGGTGGCGTAGGTTTCAGAAAGTTTCAGTTCAAAATTTAAATTTTGAAAGGTCGCTCATATTTTTTTTAATTTTTTTTGTGCTTTTCCTTAGATTTTTTCGAGCGACCTTTTAATATTGAAATTAAAATTACATACATTTTTTTTATTTTTTTTTAGTACAATAATCGATAAAAAGACACCACGAGATGAACTATAAATCAAGCACAATATAGAAAACATAATTTACTTAATTTAATTATTTTATTCAATCAACAACAAAACGAAATTTAAAAAAATTTGGAGCGACCTCTTACAAAACATTTTTTTTAGCTGTCCTTTGGAGAGGGCTCTTAAAACATCTAAAAAGTCGTTTTTTTTTGTGCAACCCTATATAGTATATATAAGCAAATAACCAAAACTGTAAATACATAATGATTTTAACTCTTAAAACAGGTATTAAATGCAGGTGACTAATTATTGTAATATAGGTTATTTCACATTATTCAGACACCCACCACCTCAGTCCCCCGAGATCATGGACGCTGTAAAGGGTCCGAAACGTCGGGAAATAATTTAATTTAATTAAAAATCGTTAAACTGTAAAGTTTTTTAAAACAAATAAACGCGATAAAATCCGATTTAGACTTTTAATTAAATGAGTGAAATTCGCGTAAATATAAGAGTACAGAAAGTTGTGAATTAAGTAATTAGGCTTGTACGCATGCGTATGAAGTACCATTTTCATATGAACTTCAGTCCGTTCAGCCAGCTTGGCTAGTACATACTACGATTTGATTAGTTTTCATACTATCTCAATACAATAACTTGCTACGTAGTGGATCATGGATTCTACGCCGATCGTGTTTCTTGTACTCAGTGCTCGTGTGTATACTTACAATTATCTGTATATTATATATAATCGTATAGATAATTAGAAATATTGTAAACGCAAATTTTGTTAGAATATATGGATGGAATTTCTGTTACACTTTCAAGCTAAAACTACTAAACCGTTTGCTACGAAACTTGGTATGTAAAAAGTTGAAGACCCAGATTAACACACAGGCTCTTTATTACAAAATTTCCTCAGAATTGGGACTTACACAGATAAAGTTGTGGCCCACAGCCGTAAATATATTTAATTATAATATATATACACACATTGACCTTAGAAACTTAGTTTTTTTAAACAACTTAAAAAAAGGAGGAGGTTCTCAATTCGACTGTTTTTTTTTTTTTCGTATGTTTGTTACTTGATTATATTGTCAATAATGATCAGATTTTGATGATTCTGTTTTTAATCAGTAGGTTATACTTCAGAGGTAGTTCCGTAGAAATTTTATGGCAATAAATTTTGCGTTTTTTAACGAAAATCAACAAAAAATAGTTTGTACATTTAAGTTATAATATTGAAGTCGGTTTTTGTTTTTAAAAACTTTAATTTATTATTGACTAGTGGCTTGCCCCGGCTGCGCCCGGTGTATATATATGTACTTAAACCTTCCTCACGAATCACTCTATCTATTGGTGAAAAACGCATGAAAATTCGTGCAGTAGTTTTTGAGTTTATCGCGAACAGACAGATAGACAGACATATGATATGGAGGAAAATATAGCTTTCTAATGGTGAAAGAATTTTTAAAATCGGTTGAGTAGTTTTTGAGTTAAATCGTAACAAACAAAAAAGTCTAATCTTTATATCTTATATATTTTAAACATAAATCTTATTTATATATTTTAAACATAAAACAATTTCAAATATTTCTTTATATACGACATTAATAATTTTTGCCTGATCACGTGTAAAAACGAACAAATTTTGTTTCGAAGTAACACGTGATAGGGCAACATACAATTGCCCGTGCGAAAAGCGTTGTGTGCTTAAGTCTACTCCACAAGTTTTAATGTTTGACCCTGGGCTTTATTAATTGTCATTCCAAACGCTATTTTTACGGGAAATTATAGCCGTTTCAATTGGAAAGGCAATTCTGACGGTATCATGGGAATGCTTGGTATAAAAACAAGTTCACCAGTTCTGTCGCCAATTAATATGATACATTCGATCGAAAAAAATAATTAAATTGATTACTTTGAGTCTTGTACCGTTGCATAGTTTTGGTGGACTCAAATTTATTACTAATACAATAGGGGCACATACTTTTAATACACTCATTTGCAAAAAAAACCGGCGGTTTCGATTTTCTTCCTGGCTGAAAAAAATAAAATACCAAAAAGGTTTTAATCATTTGAACATGTTACTGGCCAGTTATAAAAGTGCCATAATGTTTATAAGAGTACATTCCAAATTCAAATTTTTGACTGAGCCTGGTTTTCAAAGAAAATAACTTTTAACTACATTTTGTGGCGCGAATTCCCTATAGTTAATATCGACTCTAATTAACTTTTTGTCAATTTTTATTAAATTATCTGGTGTCCTTGACATTTAAAAGTATTGTTATTGCTGTTTTGCAATCTCGAAAATGGTAGATAAAGTGATAAAAGCGAGCAAAATTATTGCGCTGCTTGAAGAAGGTTGCAGTCAATGCTTCGTGGCTCAGAGGCTAAATGTGAGTCGGTCGACAGTTCAAAGGACCTGGCAGCGCTATCAAGAGACCGGTTCCGTCAAGAGAAGGCCTGGTTCTGGCAGAAAGACATGTACCGAACCACGGGATGATCGTTTTCTAGTTAGTCAAGCGTTGAGAAATCGCAAATCTTCTTATGTGGACCTCAAGAACACCCTCGAAGAAGTAAGAAATGTGCAAATTAGTCTATGGACGGTCAGGAGGAGGCTTCTCGCTGCTAATATACACAGTCATCGCCCGGCACGCGGCCCTAAATTACTCCGTGGACATCGAGTTGCCAGGCTTAGCTTCGCTCGAAATTGTGTCATGGACTCATGAAGACTGGGATAGGGTATTGTTCTCCGATGAAGCCAGGATATCTCTGCATGGTGAAGACCGACGTCGGCGAGTGCTACGTAGACGAGGAGAACGCTTTGCAGAGGCATGTTTTGAAGAAAT
The DNA here is from genome assembly GCA_036937285.1 of Euphydryas editha. Classification (NCBI taxonomy): domain Eukaryota; kingdom Metazoa; phylum Arthropoda; class Insecta; order Lepidoptera; family Nymphalidae; genus Euphydryas; species Euphydryas editha. The sequence goes on along the minus strand of JAUPFZ010000011.1, from coordinate 11,396,819 downwards.
CACACCTTATGGAGGGGGCTCTGTTATGTTTTGGGCAGGAATAAATTCTATGGATCGTACGGAGTTAGTCTTCATCGAAAACGGTACACTGACTGGACACCGATACATAACGGAAGTTCTAATTCCTTATGCACAACCCGCTTTAACCGCTCTTGGCGAAAACTCAATTTTTATGGACGACAACGCTCGCGCCCACCGGTCTGGCGGTGTGGATGCGTATATGCTAGAAGTCGGAATTCGTCGTTTGGACTGGCCAGCTATAAGTCCGGACCTCAATCCCATAGAGCATGTCTGGGACGTTCTGAAGCGACGAGTGAGATCAGTGCAGCCGGCTCCGCAGACCATCAGAGAGCTAAAGAATGTGATTACCGCGGAGTGGGAACGTATTCCCCAAGAAACTATAAAAGATATACTCACTAGCATGCCCAAACGAATGCAAGCTGTGATTTCAGCAAGAGGGGGTCACACTCAATACTAAACTTTTATCTGCTTTTAATGTATTCAAGAAAAACAAAGAAATTAACGCGTTTCATTTTTATTTAGCGAGCAGGTACAATCATAGTGTTTTGAGCTTAAACATTATTTCTTAATAATTTAATTAAAATGTTATGATAAAACTGATGAAAACTATTCCTTCCTAATTAATTTATAAAATTCTGAGGATAATAATACCTAAAATTGTCAAACAAACTAATAGTAACTATAAAATAGTTCTTTGCTTAAGTGCCCGTTTTTTTTGCAAAAGAGTTTATTAATTTGTGCGGCGGAATTCCAGGAGGTGTCAAAGAATTCAAAAATTCTGTTAGATAATTAATGTACTGCTTCTTCTTTATTCACAATTGTGTCAACTGAGTAGTAGTAGGTTTGTGATGATACTTCGAACTTGGGAAGAATATATTTATTTATTTTATCAACTTTCTCATTAGTGGGTGCTAGAATAGCCCTTTCTTAAAATCATGATACCATCTTCGCCGAAGCATGACTGGATATATTATCAAAAACAAAAATTAGATAACATAAATCAGTTTTATGTATATTTAAATTTAGTACAATAAAAGAACTTATGTTCTGAACTATTAAATAGTAGTACCTATGTATCTATTTACCTAAAGACAACAAACACAACTCAAAATACGAAATTTCACTTAAATACTTATGTTCTTAAATCAATCATTTATACAAAATAACAACACGAAAAAAAAATACGATCCTAGTATTAATTTTAAAACGATTCACGAATAATAATAAAAGAAAACATACCAACACAAAACTAAAATTGCAAAACCTTAACATTTAAAACGATATAGGTCTACCTACAATGTGAAAATAAACCGAAACAAGTACTAAAATTAATTGACATTAATTTTTTATTAAAAAAAATTGTTTGATGAAAAGATTTATTTTTAATTTCTGTAAATTTTTTGGTCAAAAGCAGGAAAGATTTTATATTTATTTATTTTCGTGATAGATAATATAAATAATGTCATAGCTATGATATTAGTTACAAAAATTCATAGATGGCATCACATATACCTACTCGTTGTTCTTGTAGTGTAGATATAGTTTAAAACAGTCAACAGATGACGCTCGTATCGTTATAAATAATATTATTTTTTAATTGTTTTTTATAGCGGCCCGCCCCGGCTGCGCTCTGTGTATGTACACGCACATGGTATGGGTGTATGTACATGTACAGGGTATGTATATGTACCTAAACCTTCTTCATGAATCCCTCTGTCTATTGGAGATAACCGCATGAAAATCCGTGCAGTAGTATTTCAATTTATCACGAACAGATAGACAGACGCGACGGAGAACTTTGTTTTATAGTATGTGGTGATTAATTAAGTAAACTTACAGGCTATAATATATCGTATTACGACTCTAAACTAACAAATAATCGAGTTGAAGGGTGAGGATCGTATAATTTTTAGATGGAATTCAAAAATAATAATTTTAATATTTTATTTAAAGTTTACATGACGTGTAATATAAAATCTCTTGGCATGAATGTTTGGCTCATCAAGATATACAAGTGTGATAGTTATATGTAATAAATTTAATAAGACAAGGTTTTTTAAAAAACTACGATAGATATTATATTACAAATATATATTAAATTATAAATTTTAATTTTTATAAATTCAATATTCATAATAGTTTCAAAACATTACTACTCTTTATCTTTATTTTTTATACGTGGAATGGACAGGACTATATAATATAAAATAAATAATTATTCCAAAATTGTTCACATCAACATAGTATTTTTATATATTACTATACAAAAGAATAGAATAGAATAAAATAGAAAAGAAAAGACTTTATTTTTATCCCATCGTATAATACAGATATAACTAATTTTTGTAAAAGCTTGTCCATAGATGTTTTGTTCAGCTTTGATACATAATTCTCTGTATATTAAAGTGTATCTAAGCAAAAAGATATATTTTTCTTAAGTCTATTACTTAGATACAATTTTATTATTTTATGCTGATCAAATAAAACGCCTACATTTTCTTCACAGTTGCTATCTATTTTAAACACTACACGGTATCCAGTGGAATACGAATTCTTTTCCGGAAACACACAACACAAACAAACGACAAACGTCTGTATAGCCTATACAATCATTTGTGATGTGCAGAAATCGAACCCGTGATCGTTAGCGTAATAGCCAGGTGCTACGACCACTGCGCCTCGTTTATTTTAAAAATAAACCGAATCAAATGCTATAATAATCAAAGTAATATATAATAAATATATTTATAGGTATATATTTTATTTAAATATCAAATAATTTTAAATGATTAATTATAAATTTAAAAAAAATTTGTTACAGAATGTATTGCTGTAAATATTCACAGAATAGAAGTTCCGTCTCTCGTTGAAAATGGCACAGAATTTATTATTCTAGACTGCCAATACAGCATTCCCACAGTGGCGCCGCTCGGTCTCGTTATGAAGTGGTTCTTCAACGGATCCACTGGCCTGGTCTACCAGTGGATACCACCTATGAAGCCACAGGTCATCGGATTGCTGAAAGGGAAAGTCGACTTGAATTTTAAAATTTCAGGTAAGCGTCTAAAAATGTGTTAATTTTTTTAAAAATTATAAGTATAAAATATAGGATAATGTATAGGAATAAAATATAGGAATGACAACCGTTCTGATGTACTGGTGCGAGTAGTCGCTACACCACCTTTCTTCCCACCGTGCCTCGGAGAGCACGTAAAGCCGTCGGTCACGGTTATTATGTCTATAACACCTGATAACGATCGTTACTCATGGTAGGGAAATTATCTGCCAACCCGCAGTGGAGCAGCGTGGTGGATAAAGCTTCAACACTTTTTCTAAGTGGAGAAGAGGCCTTCGCTCAGCAGTGGGTTGTTAACAGGCTGATACAGTACAGTACAAAATATAGGATCAATATTTGTAACAAACATGATACATTTAAATTCACATTTGATATTAAGTGTTAAAATACTATGGACATTTCAATGAACACTCGGTGTAACTTTAAAACATCCGTATTGCGGTATCGTATATAAACTTTGAAAAATATTATTAAGCCTTAAAAATATGTTAATATTGTCTTAAATAAAAGTAATATTATATTTTTGTGTATTTCATTTCTGACGACATTCGACGATAATGTTGAGTTTGAATGCCTAGTATATGTTCTATGAAGTAATACTTATAATTATTATTATTGATAGTTAACAGATAAGTCTTCCAATCACTAATTAGTTTATAAAAGTTATTTCTTATATAAAACGTAAGAATATGTCTAGCTCTAGACTCGTAAGTTGAGCTTTTGTCTCTTAGTTGTTCAGTGTGAAATTTTGCGACAGTTAAAATGAATATGCAGGCCGATTTCAATATACGTGTCATTATTTTCATTACTTGATTTCAGAGGATCCCTTACAAGCATATCGTGCTATTAAGATAGTGAAACCCACAACAGATCTGAGCGGCATGTATACTTGCGTAGTATCGACTTTTTTGGAGGAAGACCGTCAAACACGACCTATGCTTATATATAGTAAGATTTCCTTGATAATATTTACGATATATTTCGATTATTATCTATAATACATATTATGAAAATATTTTATTTTTAGGTACTGGAAAAAATTTTCAATTTACACAGGAGAAGAAATATGTATTTTTAGTGACTTTAATATGTGGTGCAGAGGATCTGTATCCAAAGCCAGAAATAATAATATCGGCAAGAGGGTATTAAATAATTTAGAAAATGTATTAATAAGAACTTTGAATATAAATTGCATTGCTTTCAATTAATCAAAACTTAAAATATCACTTAAAATTATTTTAAATAATGTATTTGTTAAGTAATGTATTTTAAACATTGTATAAGTATAATGTTTAATTTACAACTAATAACCTATTGTGCCTGTTTTTATCTAAAAATCTTTTAGAGAACCTCTTACTCCAGCTGCTTCAGAGACAAAAATGAACTCATGGGGATTATACTCTTTGATAATAAAAACAATCGTACACGACGACGAAGTTCTTGAACCGTACGAGGAATATACCTGTACTCTCACGTTGCCATTAGCCAATTACACAGCCAACAGGACCACTATATATTATCCTGGTATACATTTTAAATATTACATATTTTTTTTGTTACAAAAATATTATTTTCTGTAGATTAGTTAGAAATTAAAAATACGTGTGTTTATATTATATACGTTGAGGTACATAAAGGTTATTTAATCTGTATATACTTTGTGCTACATAAATGATATTTAATATGTATTCGTAAAAGCTATTTCTTTTGAAAAGAGTAACAGTTAAACTTTTTTAAAGAAAAAGTTTTAAGTTAGAGTTTCATCCCAGCAGAATTCACTGTGGTACCTTTTTATAAGAACAAAATATTGTTAAATGACCATTAAAAAGCGCTCTTATAAACCTTATATTTTGCTTTCATTAAATTTTAAACTCTTATTAAATACTAGCGGCCCGCCCCGGTTTCGCACGGGTATTTAACTAAATTTTTAAAAATTATAAATTTATATTTTTTATCACCTACATGCGCCATCTATCGTATAATGTTAGAATATCGTTTTTATATTTAGTGACATTTAACATAATAGTACCTATATTAATTGAAAATGATGTTTATCTAAAATATTAAAACGATTTCAATTCCTATCCGACGTATTTAGTAAGCTTTTAAGTTTAACAAAATAATAACTCAAAAATAAGTTTTGTGAGTTTTTAAGATTCCTTAGGTCAGATAGCGTTGGCGGCGTACCCACTATACGTACGGCACTATACGGCGTACTATTTCTATTTTCTTAAATATTTATTTTTAAATTTAATTACAATGAAACAAAAACTAAATTATACTGTGAGTTATGTTTAATTTTTATGTATTAAAGTTATTTACATTGGTTTTGTACTTTTTACGTGATACGTGAACACAGAAAAAAACGATAAGAGATGGCGCTGATAGAAAAAAAAACGTGCTATTGAAATTTATTCTTGATGATATATAGTGTATTAATAAAACGGAGGTTTTAACAGATTTATTATTTGTATAGATTAAATAGCTGTGACATAAATGAACAAGTAACCTGCATATAGCGTATAGAATATGTTCATATTTTTTTTTTTTTTACAATAAATTATAAATATCGTTTAATAAGAATTTATAGTCAGTGTGTATAAGTACACATAATTTACCACACTTTACGATTTAAGGTTCTTTTGCACATCGTTGGAATAATAATTATATCTATACTTATGTAATACAATTTGGAGAGTTTGTTTGTTTGAAAGCACTAATCTCGTAACAAACCAATCAATAATCGGTACTACAATAGTGAGTTTTTAAAAATCTCGTGAAAGAAGTTAGACTATATTGCTAGATATGTATGTTTTAGAGTATTACCCGAAATATGCAGGTTTTTGAATGGCCAAATACGAGATAAATTTTTATATAAAAGCACTTTTAAATCTTATATCTTTAAACGAGCAATTCTTGTATATATATATATATATATATATATATATATATATAATCTGAATCTCGGAAACGGCTCCAACGATTTTCATGAAATTTAGTATGCAGAGGGTTTCGGGGGCGATAAATCGATCTAGCTAGGATTTATTTTTAGAAAATGTCGTTTTATCCCTTTTTTTACGCAATTGAAAAATATCATTAGAATACGAAGGCAAATTTCGCTGTCATTGACAATCTTATAATAGCTCGAATAGGAATCGGGCGAATTAGAAATAAGAAAACTCGGGTTCGAAACCAAGTGTCTACAGACCAATTTTTTTTATCCTTTTTTTTCAAGGTTTTTTCTTTTGTGAGAAAAACTATTATAGAAAGCTTTTTTTATTTAAATTACCAGTTCCTATTATTTTACTATTATGTCAGTAAGATTGAAAATATTTATGTTTCATCGGTATGTAATGTATCTACGAATAAATATCATTTAACCGAGCAAAGCTCGGTCATCCAGGTACTACTGAGTTTATAAGAGATAACTGATAGTTCGTTCACATGAAAATTTTTGTTTTTATCAATATTATGTTTATAGGTTTGATGCCAACAACACATGTAGCTGCCTCCGAAATTCAAAAGCCACAAGAGCGATTAGCCAATGGTGTGTATTATGCCACTTAAACAAATAAATTAATTACAATTATACAGTCTATGGTAAACTAATATAACATAATTTTGTCTGTTTTCCTATATATACAAAACATTGTTTTCGCTAATTTTTTTTTGTTAGTATAGAAAAATAGCCATTAAAATAAATGTGTAAGGTTCTACTTTAAAACAATTTTTAACTCTAATAATAACGAAAATTTTTTCTTGTCATATCAGGAAAAAAACGTCTTTAATATCTTAAAAACTTATTTTAACTTTTAAAATTTTTCAAAATCAAATTGGAAAATTTTGGACGCCACAAATCATCCTAATCATTTTCGAGCGACGTGTTTACCGACGAATAGCAGTACGTTTATACGCATATATTCATATGATACTGTATTTTTATATAGAATTTTTTTTTTTAGGTATCATTCTTTCGTCAAGTAATTTTCCACTGCAACTATTCTCCGTGCTTCTATCAGCTCGACAAATAATAACGCATCCTCCTATTTGAATTTTTAAATTTACTATTTGTTTACTACAATAATTAAACACATTTTTGTATACTAATTTTTAATACGGAGTACTTTTATAAGGGTAACTGATTTAAATAAAGCTGTTATTAAACTTAAACGTTTGTATTTTTACCATACTTACACTAAGCACATAACCGTTGATGTACATAATTTGTAGTCATCACGGTAGTAGTAAAACATTGTCAAAAACTTTACAACAAAACAAGGAATGTGTTAATTCAATAAGTCACCTGCTATGTTTATTATATGTGTGTATAAAACGGCTTGGTTATGATTTCAATATAATTGTTTTTAGAGTAATAAATCCACTAATAGGGGCTGAGTAATGATAAGAAATGTTACAAAAACGGGAAAAAATAATCTTTTTTGAGAGTTTCCGTTGCGTCCTTTATTATTTATCTTCTCGAGACATTTTATAACAATATTTCTACTTTTAAAGTAAATATAACATCACTCTTTTACTGAGAATTTTAGAAAAATAAAAAACCCAGCTCAGCAGTAACGCTTGCGACCACTCGACCAACAAGGCAGGTACCTACACATAGAGTAGTTGTTTAAAAATATTTAAGTACGTTTTTCCCTCAAATGAACGCAGGTGAAATCGCGGGGCAGAGCTAGTATATTATAATTTGTACACATATACTAACACAGGATCATTTTATCCTCTGCCCCAAGATTGCTTGAGATCGCTTTTTAGCGATAATGCTACACTTTCTACCTTACGATACTTTGCTTTGTTCTTGTTCTGTATAATATTTTTTATGTTGGTGTAGAAAGTTGATTTGGTGTACAATAAAGAATATATAATAATAATAATAAAGTATTGTAAAGTTTATTATTATTATCTTCGTCAAGCCAGCTCTATGACTTGTAGTCAATTAGCTACTTTTTGTATAATAAGGGGTATTAAAACACTAATGTGGGTTTATCATATCTGGCAATAGTATCACATGAGTGTTTTAATACCTAATTATAAACAGTTGCATACAAGAATTTGTCTACTCCCATAATATGAATCCTCTATAAAAGATTCTGAAACAGCTTACTGCTAACATTAAAACAGCCAATCCTAGGAACCCAATATTGAATAACTCGGCGTTCTGATAATGAAACGCGCGTGAATGACAATGTTCTTTTTTTGAAATTCATACAAATGCTCTTTTTTTTAAATTTAAACAGATACCAAGCATCTAGCAGTAAAAATGTGGCTGTCTGTTGAGTAAAACCTTTGCGCAGAAGGGATCGAAAAAACAAAAACAAAGGAGTGTTATTATGAAATTCAGTACAACATTATATCATCCGTTTGGTTAATTATGGTTATTAGGACTTTTATGGAGGATTAAAAGCATGGGAGTAGATAAAGGTAATAAAATAATAGTACGTAGCTGGATTACATAGGTTACACAGGAAAATTTTGTCGATTAAAAAAATATAACATTAAATTGTATTTTTATAAGATAAAAATCCAATTTAATGTTATATTTTCCTGTATTCTATTTTAATTCTAAGAACACTGCTTATATTTAAAATGAAACGAAAATGAACTAATAAATATCTTTTTAGTATGACGGAAAACTGATAGTTCGAACTGAATTGAATTAAATCAGCCTGTAAAAGGATGTAAAGCGTTCCACTGCTGGGCAAAGTAAAAAATCTCTTCTCCATACAAGAAGGGTTGGAGCTTAATCCACCACGCTGGTTTATTGCGGGTTGGCGAATAAAATAAAATATAAAGTAGACCACAGTCATTGTTCTGATTCACAAGTTACAACCCTTAGGTATAAGAGGTGACCATTTTATATGAATAAGTTCATACGTAACAAATAGGAGTCAAACCGAAATTTTGGGAATTACGGAGAGGGTTTATGTTACTATTACTTCTGGTGTCACTAAAATATTTATTCTAGGATCATTGGGTCACGTATTACCTGTTATAATTTCACAATGTTCGCAGATGATTAAAAAAATATTTACAAATTGATAAATTCACTGATTGCCACAAAACACAATTAGACTTCGATAATCTATACATGTGTAATACATATAAACAAAAAGATATCAAAATATGGTATCACTCTAAATCAAGCTAAATGCTATCAAATAACTTTCATTAGTAAAAAGAATCCCTATTGTTACAAAATGTAAATAATATATGCGGAATACTGACACAATCACATACAAATCATATAAAAAACTAGGTTTCATAAAACGTGTTTGCAACTTTTTCAAAAACATAGTTTGCATTAAAGCTTTGTATTTCGGCTTTGTTTGAAGTATATTGAAATACGTTTGTAGCATATGGACCCGTCTTTGCAATGTTTACATTGATAGGATTAATCAAAATAAAATTGTTAAATTTTTGGATTTCATCTATAATATAAAAATAAGTCGGGTTTTCCTTCCTGACGCTATAATTCCAGAACGCACGAACCGATTTCTAAAAGATTTCGATTTCGAAAGGTCTCGGGCTCCGTGAGCTTTATAGCAAACTAAATTCAGGAAAATTTTCAACAGAAAAGCAGGAAAACAGGGAAAATCATAATAATATAATCTTATACTCTCATAATGAACTGAAGTGCATTGAATCAACTTCTAAACAACACATTGCTTGGCAAAGGCCTCTTCTCCATATAGAATAAGGGTCATCATTGACTCTCATCAAATGATTTAAAAATTATAAATTTTGTAATATTATCTATAATATAAAAATAAGTCGGGTTTTCATTCCTGACGCTATAATTCCAGAACGCACGAACCGATTTCCACGGTTTTGCATTCGTTGGAAAGGTCTCGGGCTCCGTGAGCTTTATAGCAAACTAAATTCAGGAAAATTTTCAACAGAAAAGTAGGAAAACAGGGAAAATCATTTTTCACATACAGCGCCATCTCTGATACATAGCATGTACTACAAACCAATATGGTTTTGCATGGCGGCAGTACGTGGTGTGAGTATACCTCACGAAAATAAGTTGGTGGCGAAACGGAGTTCGCCGGGTTTGCTAGTAAGTTATAAAAGCTATCCTATGTTGATGCTTATAAATATTATCGTGTTGATATTATTGTATTGATATCATATTTACCTTGCTCATGGATTGCAGCCAACTTTTATCCCGTGTCGAACACAGGATTTCATTTAAAATCGCTTTAGACATAATAAACCATTACTCTATTCTCCTGGAGTAAAACCAATTACGCATATAGCTTAGCTCTTTACCGTATTATCGATACATATAATAAGTACTCAAATTTAGACCTTTTCATTTCAAGTAAATAGTCACTAAAAACGAAATTAAAAAGATGCACTTCTCCTAGTACGATAATATAATTCAAAAACCTACACAAGCACATGCACACGTATACACTCAGCCAATGCCATAAGCATGCACGCATGCACACACAATATATTATGTAAGTTGAGCATGAGCACTTACATGTTTATCAAAATATCTATTGTCTAATTTTATAAGTTTATAAAGTAGTTTGCAATAATTAAGCTGTTAGTGTAATTCTCTTTTGGCCAAATTCATGATTAGTTAAGTATCATATTTTTGTATCGTAAAACTGTTGGACTGCCTAGTAAAATAAATAAGGTAACATTTTTTTAGATATAAAGATTGACACTTTATTTCGAGAAATTTAGTTCCACATATAATTTAACTTTTTTATTAAATATTTTAAAAATTAAAAATGATTATTGAGACTTTTTTGTGCTAGACCTCATCGAGATCTTTTCTCTAAGCTTTTTACATTAATTTCTCTTATGATTTAGCATTATAGCCAGTGTGTTTTGTGATTTTGTATTGATAATTTACTTTTACTGCTTAATATTGTATGTATATAATGGTAGTTAGATTCGACAATTTTCCGAACATCAAAACTCATACAGTAACAGATTTTATCACTTTATTATAATAGTATAGATGATATCTTTTATCTTTATATTTATCTTTTGTGCACCATACTAGATATATAGTAGTTTTTGGCACAGAGCTTTTGTTAAAAATATTTATCTATTCCTAGACAGTAACTGCTACTTTATTCTAACCATCTAACGTTTTTACATATTTAAACTTTTGTACAAATCTCGACGCAGATGAAAATGTTAAAAATTCACGAGTTGAAATTGAGAAATTGAAAATGGAATAAACTCTGTTCTTTTCAATATATTCCGAGCCAAAAAAACTAAAGAAACATAACAACAATAAGTTGCAGCTAAATTAGTGACTTCTCAATATTTATCAGATTTAAAAGAGATTACGTTTAATTAATCTCGGGGTACAATACAATAAAAAGTAGAAACGAACCCTTTTTGCTTCCAAAAATAATAAATGGTTACGTAGCATAACAACAATTATGTGAAATGATAAGCAAAACTTTTGCCAAAAACATCTTCACAGTCATTGGATGTCCACTGCTGAACTTAGACCTCCCCCCATCGACCTTTGGAGCGACCAGTTTGAAGCAGCCTCCATCCAAGCAAGCCGGGGGGCTTACGACGACTCTCCTCAAGTTGTGTGTTTAACTCGCGGACGGCCGTCTGACGTTGCGTTTGCCGGTACGTGGTCTCCACTCGAGAACCTTTCATCTCCATAGGCAGTTTAATGAGCTATGTCCCCTGCCTACTGTCACTTCAGCTTGCAAATCCGTTGAACTATGTCGGCAACCTTCATTCGTCTGCGGATCTCATAATTCCTGACTACATCTCGCAGAGAAACACCAAGCATAGCCCTTTCCATTGCTCGTTGAGCGACTTGGAGCTTGTTTAAAAGGCTCATAGTCGGAGACCACGTCTCGAATCCGTATGTCATCACTGGTAAAACACATTGGTCGAAGACTTTCGATTTCAGGCACTGAGAAATGAGTAATGATAAGGTGTTTTTTAACATGCCGGACCCTGCCCATTCTAGCTGGATTCGACAATTGACTTCTCTCAACAAACAACAGATGACAAAGTTGGACCTACCAAGTTGGAACTTCTGTCCTAAGTAAGTGTACTCGTCATCAACTCTAAAAGTGGAATTGCCAATTGATATCGGGGCGGGCACGATATGAATATTCGACATGATTTTCCTCTTATCCATGTTCATTTTAAAGACCATATTGAGAAACTCTATCTATGTCACCGCATAGTATAATGCTATGCTCACATCCTCCAGGGATTCTGACACGAGCATGATATCGTCGGCACATATTAAATATCGAAACTAAACCTTCTTTGACACAAAAAGAGTAAAAAAGATTTTTTTACAGCTTTTCATTTTGTATTGTTAAGCAAACATATTGTTAAACATCACCTGGTACTTGTCTATCATACTTCATGTTTTTGAGTCGTAAGTAAGCGAAAATGCGAAAGTGTGATCCTGTGTACAGACTGAGATGGAGGCGTAAGTCCGTCATGGCGACAAGACTAGTGCAGCACACATACTTTAAAAACTATAGTTCATCATTCATCATTAAGATTTTCAACAATAACAGATACTTAAAAACTTGTGTTGGTAAATCCTAGAATTTATAAGCAAAACTCAGGAGTTACCTATAATAGTTTTTTTTTTAAACTTTTGCATTAAAATATACCATATACCTACCTACGATATGCCAGTATCATCGTCTTGTATTGAAGTGTCTCTTTATTTTTCGTAATTTTGATAAACAGTAAAAACTCAAAGTAAACGTTTGATTTTGTTTACGAAAAACCAGTAATTAAATGAACTAATTAATTATGACATTTTTACGCCCTTAAATAGCGATTTAACATTATACGTCGTTGTGTAAATGACCTCAGTAGATTCTTCTTTTAATTATTCTTAGTAGATATAAAATAAATAGAAACAAAGCAGTTGATAAATAAAATGAGTGTAATTTCAAAGATGACGACCGTTTTGGTGTAGTGGTGCGAGTAGTTGCCTCAAATCGCGCGCCGGCGGTTGCAGGTTCGTTTCTCGCTCGGGACAGATATTGGTATTTGTACAAATATTTGTTTCCGGTCTGGGTATATATGGGAGAGTACGTAAATCCGTCGGTCCCGGTTGTTATCATAGATACCTGATAACGATCGTTACTCATTGTAGGGAAATTATCCGCCAACACGCAGTGGAGCAGCATGGTGGATCAAGCTCTAACCTTTCTATATGAAGAAGAGGCTTTCGCTCAGTAGTGGATGGTTTACAGGCTGATACATTACATACATACATACATTACAATTTCGAAGATAAATATTTTTTTTTTTTATCCAAAATATAGCAAATACAATTATTCATAAATAATTATAAAAACTAAGTAGCGCCATCTAGTGACTACACTCGTGTTCACGTTAACAGTACAGCTTTTAGCGCCCTTTCAATGAGTAGTTCGCTTTTCTCTCGTTAGATGGTAAACTTGTTGTAGCTCGAAATAAAAAGCTAAATGTTTTTTATTACAGAAAATTTACCATAGTAATGTAAATATTTTTACACTATCTGAAAGTAGAGATTTCAACCAACAAAAACCCGACTTTTTAAAAAAAGCATATATTTTGACGTGAGAATTTTCGATTGAATATTAGGATAGGATGCTTTTTCGATATTAAGTCAAAATAAGGTGAAAAAATAAATATAAAAAAAAATACAGTGTGTTTGGGACATAAAAAGGTAAATTTTCACCAAATTTCGTGAAGATAAAAATTAATGAAAGATAAAAATAAAAAACCAAAAACTTGGTTATTTAAATTTTTTACATCAATGTTGAGGTTATGTGAAAAAAATGTGAATACAAAAGTTGTAGATCTTTTTATTCCCTACAACTTTGATATTTAACTTTTTTCCATAAGACTTGTATTTTTACCGAAAATCGCGATAAACCGTTCTTTACCCTTACACACCCTCACTTCCACTTCCCGCCACTTCTTAAAATTATGTTAAGTGGGTATAATTGTAAATTGATTATAACATAAGAAATTTTTTGTTAATACAGGATAGGTGTAGTTTAAGAAACATTGTAAATATTAAATTACAAATAAAATATTTGTGTTTAATATTAAAATGGAAAAATATGTCAGCTTAAAAAATTTAGATTTAGTCCTTAGTAGTAAGAGAATGTAAAATATTTAGTAATAGTATTTTGTAAGTCAAACTGTGTAATTACACTATAAGATAATATACACTTGTAGAATTAAAAAAAATGTAGTTAATATAGAAATAAAAATATAACCCTGCCTCCACTTTATTTACCCAATAAGATATAGTGGAGGGACCCCACCTTTATATGCGAAAGACGATGAATAAAAGAAGAAATTGGTATGAAGAATGAAAGTGCGAGAAGCGTGAATGCGAGAAATAGTATGAAAGAGTCGATATTACATTTAAACAAAAAAAAAAATATATTTAAACAAAGTTTCTGCCCATGGTAGAGGATAGTATAAAAAGAAAGTCCTCGGCACTGGTCTACAAGTATATATACACAGGGAAAATTGATACATGTTTGGATTTTTATTATAAACATATACCTCGATACTGAAGGTATTAATTATATATATTTCCGAGCTACTGATGTGTAGCGGTAGCTTAAAACGAGTTTCCGTCAAACGTCAATTAACATCCAAAACTTGTTTGCGAATTAATCCCGTTACCTCCGAACCCACTGACCCAGAGACAATGTGTGATCATGTGGAAGATCACTTTCACCTACATTCGTCAAATGCAGGTCAAACATAGTGGATGAACTACAATGTGTTTATTCTATATTAAATTTTAATTTTTTTAGTTAGGTATTATGTACGGTATTATAATATAATACGGTTTTAATGCCTATTTAAAACACAATAATAAAATATCCATCTAGCTAATTTCTAAATTATTTAAAACCTACCGTAAAATATAAAATCATCTCTGGTCAAACTTGACTTACAATATTAATTTTGTTTCGTTTCTTACCATGTTTATTACCATAATAAACATAAGAGCTTAGTGCCATATTAACTTATGTCTAAAATAAAAAGGCACATTTTGCATACAACAACAACATTTACAATTATTTTGGAAAGGAAATTAATATTCTCTAACAAACTTATATATAAAAAAATATTGACAAACAACAATTTTGCATTGTTCGAATTTAGGATACATTTTTTTTCAGCGCCAACCGGTCAACGTTATGCTTTTTTTTATTTCAATACATATATACTAATTGATGACGACCGTTCTGGCACAGGTTCTGGTGTAGTGGTGCGAGTAGTCGCGTCAAACCGTGTCCCGGTGGTCGTGGATTCGATGACCGCACAAATATTTGTTTCCGGTCTGGGTGTGTGTTCTTGTGGGTCTCTCCATCATGCCTCGGAGAGCACGTAAAGCCGTTGGTCCCGGTTGTTATCATGGAAACCTGATAACGATCGTTACTCATGGTAGGAAAATTATCCGCCAACCCGCAGTGGAGCAGCGTGGTAGATTAAGCTCCAACCCTTCTTCTATATGGAGAAGGCCCTCGCTCAGCAGTGGGTTGTTTACAGGCTGATACAGTACAGTACAGTACATATATAAATCAATCGTTTAATATTCAAACATACATACTTTCAATGTAACAATAGATATACATAAATAAATTACACACATACAATTATATATTATTCCCGCCAAAATAATTTACAATAACTCTCAATATTCCATTAGTAATTAATAATAATTATTGTGGTTCTGCTAGCTTGAATTAATTTTATGTGTAAATTGACATAATTTTTGGTTAGTGTTGCTAGTTATTAAATTGAAATTAAAAC
The DNA here is from genome assembly GCA_036937285.1 of Euphydryas editha. NCBI lineage: Eukaryota > Metazoa > Arthropoda > Insecta > Lepidoptera > Nymphalidae > Euphydryas > Euphydryas editha. The sequence continues at coordinate 11,380,906 of JAUPFZ010000011.1, read as the reverse complement.
GTCTAATAAGAAAAATAATATTAATTTACAAAATAAATAAAATCTTCAAGCCTTGGAAATTCGGAAATATTATGTCTTGTTTAACCACGTAAATCAACTGAGTTACTTTTTTCTATACTTTTTAAATACTTATTTTTACTAATAACTTAATAATAGAAGCGTGATACGTAAAACGGAACAGACGAATTGATGTAGGTTTGTAAAGTCTCGTTTTTATTCATTTTAAACATATATATTCTTGAAACTAGATAAAATTTTGTATGAAATTTTGACAGGTTGGTGTAGTCCATACAATATTTTAAATAAGTTTTATAAAAGTCCCATAAAGTTCGTTTTTAACCAATAAAATAAAAAAATTGGTTGTCTGTAAAGTCGGTTTACGGACGATAATTTTTACGTGATAACGTCATAAGAAAACATGAATGGAATTGAATTATTATCACTGAATTAGGTATCATTATTTTGTATAATATATATAAACTACAGGTAATTAATTGTATTTAATATAACAGCGAAATCAAGTTAAATACTTTGATATGTAATATAAGAAATAATCAAGTTTAATAAAGAAGTTAAGTTTAATAACTTAAAGGTAGCAAAACAAAATAAGATTATCATTAACCACTTATGAAAATTGTGAAAATATACTAAATAAAAACAGTTTACTTTTTATACGATCGTAATTATATGAGTCCTAATAACTTTTTAGTCAAAATTGTAATATAACCTAATATTACTGCACTCGCCCACCGATGCTACTTATTTTATAATCAAAGAACAAATATAATATGAGATTATATCGCTAATCGGATTCTTAAAATGCAAGAATTAATTACTTTTTTTGCTGCAATTGTTGTTGTAATAAACTATGGTAACCATTTTATGATTTTATTAACTTTTATATTATTAACTTACATTTATTTACTTATATATTAGTAACTTATTTTATTACATTACATTATATTATCAACTTTTCACTATTTGACAATACTTCAATATTGACAAAACAGTTTCCCGCCATTTTCCGCTGTCATTTCTACTCGGACGCGTCGTAAGTTAGGCCGACCGCCGATCGTGAGCCGAACGCTTAGGCCGAGCCGATCGTACCTCTCTACCGCTTGTTCCGCGCTCTCGCTCACTAATTGTGACAATGATGACGTCATCTTCTTCGAACGGGCACCCTGTCATCAATTTACTAGACGTTATCACGTCAAAAAAACAATTAATTATCAATTACGAAACAAAAAGTTACAAATGATCGATAATTCTCAACCAGTATTCAAAACTTTTGATGTGTATGACTTTGTGTAGGTATGTGTTATCGGCAAGCTTATTCAGTCATTCTATACAACCAACTACTTCCAATAGCGCTTGTACATGTATTAAGCAGAAATGCATCGATGAATAACGGAAGACGCTTATACCGTTGTCGCGAAGCTGAGAATATTTATAGCTACTTAATATTTTATTGAAGCTTTGGATACAATAGTATGAAAAACATAAAAATACCTTTTTAAATAAGATATGACCTATTTCTTTTTTATATACATACATTATTTAAAAAGAACCTTATTCTTAATAGTTATCTAAATAGGTATTAAAAATTCAAAGTATGATTAATATTTGATTATAGTCCTTAGATGATAGTTGTAAAAGTTTCAAATATTCAGATCTGATTTCGATTCATTTATACTAATCTTAAAAAACCTACAAATACCAAATAAATACGATTTTACTGCCATTGTGGAATGTTCGAAGAAACTTAAATTTAAATATTTTATTTTCTCTGCCGTAAAAGTTTGTTTTTGTCCCACTTTTATTTTATATTTTTTAAAGATTTAAGATTTATATATACTTAACGGGAAATATTTCTTTCACTTTTACTCTAATCTAATTTCTTGTGTCAATTAATTCAATTTATAAACCTACAGATTAATAAAATATATTAAACTAAAAATGTATACAAATAATAAAATTATATTCGTCAGATGTCTGTACATGAGAGACATTTATGAAAAAAAAATATGGATCGTTATGAGAGCACATGAAACCAAAAAATAAATAAATTTTGGAATGTTTGTCTGTCTGTCTTTATTTATGTTCCGTCATCACGCAAAATCTGTTGCACGAAATTGGATTCGGGTTTCACAGTTGCGATTCTGTAGGTCTAGCTGAGGTAATAGGTTTCATATAGACACTACGAAAATAAAAAAATAAGCACACAAAGTCTTGGGTATCAGGCAGCCATATTCAAAATTATTATTTAGGATGTAATTTTATAGTCAATATAAATTAATAATAAATAATTTATTTACTTAAAAGTTTCTTACAAAAACTTACTAGTGATTGGAGTCTCCTTTTAAGCATGTTGTTGCCTGTACCAGGAGACTCCGCTCTTCCATTAGCATAACAGTATATAAAAAAGACAATAGAAACTTATAAATTATTAATATATGGTAACTTTCCCAGTTTATCTGGTTGTAGGACTGGGTATGAACATTCGTTTCATTTCTGACTCCTTCCAACAGGACTTGTTATGGCTATAGCGACTGGTAGCTAGTCCATTTAAAAATGAAACAGCCAAGGCTGCACCTTATAAATGTAAAGCTGTAAACATAATGATCTCTATACTTAGTATATTTCTTACTATTTTCTAGAAAATATTTAATATAGTAGTCTTGATTTGAGAGGTAACATGTTTTTATATTGAGATATGTGTCCGACTTCCACAAATGTTAAAAAGTTTACCGGTTTAGTAAATCTTTTAGACAACAATATTTTACTATTCAGAACAATGGTCGTAATCAAGTTTTATAGAACCTAGGACATCTTACATGCTATCCTACGTACGACGATGCAAATGTCTGTCCTGAATGTGAATCGAGCTAGCAAACATATACGGTAACGGTACCTTAAATGGTGCTAACAATAATTCAGAACTGTTGTTGAGACCTATAGCGAAATGATTATTGTCTACTTTTTGATATCCTAGATATTTACGAGATATTACCATTGATACACACATTGGAACTAGCCGGTAGTGACAGACGATTGGTAAACAGTAATGACAAGTTAGATTATACAATTTTGGTGTGTATAATGTATATGTAATTGATGTGACATGACGTCATGTGACGCACTTTTATTTATGAGAGTATATAGTAATAAATATATATGTAGTTTTTAATCAAAAATAGTTGATTTATTTCAAATGTAAAATGCAATAAATTACATATCTACTATATATAAAATCATGCTTATAAGAATGTAAGTTACATTTCCCAATTGAATCGCAATTCCTATTACCTAGACAAAAAAAAAAATGAGAAGAGCTACATATCACTAGTGAAGCATATAAGACGTGGAGTTACATTATTTAAGATAAGTTTTGGAATATGTAGCGAATACTTTCACCGTCTAGTCGATTAGATAAAATTTGTCATAGATATATTGGAAAAACTGAAACATCAAAATTATCAATTTGCTAGAGCACTTTTACGAATTCACATTTAGAAAATATTTGTTTCAAATAAAATAAATTATATTTCTATAATATGCATTTCTTGTTAAAAAAAAATCACAACTGAGCTAGGGAAAATAAAGGTAATCTTATAAACAAAACTTTATAATAAATTAATTATTTTAAACGAAATAGTTCTAGATTTACTTTTAAATAAACCAGAATGCAAGCGAAGCCGTATGCGTAAACTGTTTCGAAAATAATTGTAATGGACATCTTTTATCATCAATTTAAATTGAAGAAATAATTTTAATTTATTAAGGAACTGGTATCTGATCAACATTATTTTTTATGTAAAGATCGCAATTGATTGATAATATTTATGTGTCCTTGTGTGTTAATTATATGTAAAGTATGGTGTATTCAAGAAAAGGCATGTATGATAGTTCAAGTAACCCATAACCAATTGATCAGGAATTAATGTGATTGGTGAATGGATAAGGTTGTAATTATATTTAAAAAAAAAAAATGTCTGAACGTTCAAACAATACTAGTATTATTTACATGCTAGTTTTAGAAGCCATACAAAATTAAATGATGACATACCCGACAATTTCATTAGTTCATCAAAATATTATAAACTAGCGGCGCCCCGGCTTCGCACGGGTATTTAACTAAAATTTTAAAAATTATAAATTTATATTTTTTATCACCTACACCTGCGTCGATACTGGAAAATATTTTATAATAGACGGATTGAGTTGTCAAATCAACTTCGAAGTAAAAGCAACCCCCTTTTAACCCCGTTAGGAGATGAATTTTGATAAAATACGAAACACGTCTTCAATCAATTCTGTTAAAGAATATTTTATGCAAAATTTGAAGTAGATTGGACCAAGGAACTACGTTGTCCCATACAAACTTTGCCCCCCTGTTTTGCGCCCTTAGGGGTAGAATTTCGTAAATTCCGTTCTTAGCTGACCTCTCCTCGGCAAAAGGAATATTCCTACCAAATTTCAAGTCTCTAGATCTTATAGTTCCAGAGATATCGTGATGAGTGACCTTTCGCTTTTATATATTAAGATTAAGATTATAAAACGAACTCGTTAACAGATTTATTATATGTATAGATAGTACGGATGAAACATTTGAACTGATTTTTTTATTAATTATATTTTCATTGATGAATATCATTTTTTAATAAGTATTATTTCCGACGAAGACAAATCCAAAAACACAAAAATCATAAAAATCGGTCCACTCGTTCTCGAGTTATAAACGGTGTAACTAACACGAATTTCTTTATATATATAGATAATAACTTAAATAGCTATAACAATCCAACTTTGTATAATCAAGAAATACATAACGACCAAGACCATATTACACTATGGTACTAAATGCAAAAAAGGAGTTTTTTAAATACGGGCGAGTCTCATTCTTTTGGCCGAAGTTTTGGTCAGTGCGATTCAAAAAATTATATGACATATTCTGCGCCATCTATCGTATAATGGTAGAATATCGTTTTTATATTTAGACAAACATAATAGTATATTAATTGAAAATGATGTTTATCTAAAATATTAAAACGATTTCTATTCCTATACGACATATTTAGTAAACTTTTAAGTTTAACAAAATAATGACTCAAAAATAAGTTTTGTGAGTTTTTAAGATTCGTTAGACCAGATGGCGTCTATGTCGCGTAGGCGTATTTCTATTTTCTTAAATATTTATTTTTAAATTTAATTACAATAAAACAAAAACTAAATTATACTGTGAGTTATGTATAATTTTTATGTATTAAAGTTATTTACATTGGTTTTGTACTTTTTACGTCATACGTGCACAGACAAAAAATTATTAGAGATAGCACTGATTGAAATTAAAGCACGCTATTAAAATTTATTCTTGATGATATATAGTGTATTAATGAAACGGAGGTTTTAACAGATGTATTATTAGTATAGAAAACGTTGAAATCGTGTAATGTACCTGAAGCGATAAAAAAACCTAGATATTAGAATAATATTTAACATTTATTAGTTTAATACGTTAGTATAGGTTCAAATTAATTTACACATTATAAAAAATAAAAAAAATACAACGGACAATAAAGACCTCGAATATTCTCCAGGCGGTAGCATATTAAAAATATTATTGACTATCCTCGTAAAAATGTTTAACGTCCATTCATGCTAGTCGTATTAAAATCATAACTTTTATTTTTAATAGCGTACAATAACGCTTTAATGAATTTTTTAAAATTACATCTTTCCTTGTCAAAGATTTCGATAAATTGCAATGTGTAATATAAACTTTTTTAAAAACTTATAATAGATCACTTTCAGGTTAGTTGTGCTTATGTTGCTTTTTCTAATTTATATAATCTTCGTTGTCATTATATAAATATGACATTGTATACAAGTATGAATTTTTTTTAAAGAAAAGTCATTATTGAATATATATTTAAATATTTAATGTAAGCTGTTAAAGATTAGGTCATTTTATAACTGTATTGTTAAGTAATTATTGAGCTATTACTAGTTAAAGGCATTTTTTATAACAAAAAGTTTTTGAAATTTCATATACTATACTCGTATGCATTGTAATTTTGCATAGTCTTTTCTTTAATTACTCCATGATAAACTATTCATCATAAAATTTATTATAATCAATAAAATTCGTATAAGCAAGAGCACATAACTCGTAGAACTGACGGCCGATGGAGCAGAAAGGTTCTTGAATGGAGACCACTTACCGATAAGCGCAGCATCGGACGGCCGTCCGCGAGATGGAGAGACGACTTGAGAAAAGTCGCTGGAAGCCGTTTGATGGAGGCTGCTTTGAACCGGTCGCTCTGGAGGTCGATGGGGGAGACTTACGTTCAACAGTGGACATCCAATCACTGATATGATGATGATGAAGATGATGATGATGATGATGATGACTTTTTTATCTAATATGATATATTTTGATTAGTTATATGAATTTCAAAACGTAGGCTTATATATTACAATCGATTAATATATTATATTTATTCAATTTCGTCTGTCCTCAAACTGAAAGCTTAGCCTAATAATAAATTCTAAGCTCAATAATGTAATCTCATAAATGTTATTATGTCTAATGTCTTCAAATGCAATCAACTTTGTAACGGTAACTTCCAAAAACAAAAACATCTTGTAAAGGAAAACAATTATCACCGCAATAATGATAGTAAATAACTTAAATGTTCGCGTTTAAATAGTCCAACAACCACATAGCGGTATTTCAAGTGCACGATAAAGGCATGCAAAGCTTTACTCAAACTGAACAGTCGCTCTCTGACCGCTATTGACACGACTTGTGAGATCCTGAAGATATCATCGATACGTGTTATTAAATTATTATTAGTAGTTAGTTTATTAGTTTAGTTTTATTGGTAAGTGAACAATTAAAATAGTAAGTGACATTGTTTTATTTTGATTTTATTTTCGTCGTATCCGAGACATAAAACAAATTATATGTACTCTATGAAGTAATAAATAATTTATCTTAATCAGCTAATATTTAATATTAAAATTTCTAATTTATGTCAAATTATTTCCCGAAAAAATTAAAACCCTGGAATTATTAGTTACCTCTTTTTTAAAATATTCGTAATACAAAGCTAACTAACTTCTTATTAGAATATTTTTTATATATTTATAAAATTATATAATAATTAAAATTATAAATTATCATACAATTATTTAAAAAAAATACGTTTTTTTTTTAAATGAAAAACCATAATTAAAGATGTTAAATTCCAGTTAGTGTTTTTATAATCATTATAATATTAAATTAATAAATCCTTAATAGTATGTACATTAGACAAATTAAATATAATTTACTTTAACTATTAACATTATTATTATCATATATAACAAAAAAATAAAAAAAAATAAAAAAAACCTTAAAAAATATAATATACCTAATGACTAAAATATATTATTTTTAATAAGAGATATTAGATTAGATAAGGAGTCCCTTTAGGCAAGGTTCCGAAGATACTGGCAGCGTTCCCCCTTTGAGTAGCTAGACTAATTCTTTGTCCGAGGTAGCTGCCAGCTCTTCGGTCTCCTGTAATGTCGACTAACCTTTTTGCTATTTCCTTAAAAAGCATTATAGCACTAGGACCCCACGGACCAAGGGTCTCGACACCGAATGGGATAAAAACGTATTCATATTAAATTAATTAAATTTAATCATATTATCTTAATATTAAAATTACGTAAATATAGCAAAATTAGAAAATCTATAAAAAAATATATTTCAGAAATATATATCACCTGATGTTTCGCTAAAAATATTTTGAAGACAATTAAAAAACCATTTATACAAGTTCGAAAAAAAAATTAAAACAATGTACCTACTATGGAGGTAGGTAGTAGTCAAAATCATGTTAGCATAAATGAGTTTAAGTTAATTGAACGAACCACTGATTACAAGAAAAAAAAATATTTTTGGTGAACTCTACCTCAGTCTTCGAAAAAAAAAAAACTAGAATAAACGCACACATGTAGTACATATAAAAAATATTTTATGTGTAAATATAGTATCCATAAAGATTTATAATTAATTATGTTGTTATATTGACAGAGAGAATGCCGCGTTTATTTTACGCAGCATTGTATGTGCTGTGTGTGATCAGCTGTACAAAAGCTATAGAAATCTATGACAATGAAGATTTTGCTTATGTAGAAAATGAGCCGGACAGTATAGTTAATGGCATCGAAAAGGATACTAATGGTCAAACTTTAAGAAATGCGCGTATACTTTGGCCATATCCTTTAAATAATAAGAGCGATTCCATAAAAGACAGCGAGAAGCCTGGGGCAGAGGAATATGAACTTCACAACACATCTAAGCTCAAGGGTCAAAAAAGAAAAGCCCGTTTTGGTTACGGCTATATTCAAAGCCCTATAATGGAAATGTTGATGCAAACTATTGCTGTGAATTACTCTCCCACAACCGGTGGAGATCCATTCGATTTTTTACGAGATTCATATACATTACCAAAAGGTAAAGTGATATTAATATTACTGTTTTTTTTAAATAGATTACATCGAGTGTAACTAATTTTTGATTTTGAAAACAATAAGTAATATAGTTATGACTGAGGTCAAATCTGAGATACCTACTTAATTGTTCATTGTAATATGATTTCCTCTTTCATTAAATATTAGTAAACAAAATATCACACAGCTGTAATGTAAAACGAAATATTGGTTATATATATATATATATATATATATATATATATATATATACGAAAATCTTTAAATATGATATTTTATAAGATTAAAATTTTTAATATTTCAGAACAGATTTTGGAGATTTTTAAACGGGTGATATTTATAAGAGCAACTGTCACTTATGTCTAAAAGTATATTGTTTCTTAATTTTTCTTTATATACATTAAAGCGCAATTGTTACCACAATACACAGTATATTATTTTCTTATTAAATCATATTTGTCACGAGTAAACGAGTACAATGTTTAAGAATGACTAGGTAAACGGTTGAACTTAAACATAAACAAGAGTTGATCAACAATAGTTATAACGTGTACGTTTTTACGTCATATACATTTTTTAAAATATATAATTTTATTTTAGGTTTCAACCAACCTCTCGAGGAATATGATTATATCATTGTTGGCGCGGGCTCTGCGGGATCTGTATTAGCAGCTCGGCTTACTGAAGACAAGCCAAGGGCTACAGTTTTGCTAATTGAAGCAGGGAGACCAGAAATGGTCCTATCTGATATCCCGGCACTAATGAACCATATTCAAAGGTCGGATTATGTATGGCCTTATACTATGGAACATCAACCTGGCGTTTGTCTTGGTAAGAATATTCTTTTTCAATAAAATTGTTTATTTTCCATTTGTAAAACACTGTCATAGTGTCAAACATCATACTCATCTCTTAAACTTTTTCATAATAACTTCAATTTATCGCTCATTACCGTTTTAACCAAATATTATTAGAAACTTAAAATGAATAAAGGTATTTAAATATTCATTTAAGCGATTGTAAGCTACGCCTGTATGTACATAATTATCTTGGTATTTATTTAACTACAGAAATGAAAAAGACACAGCAAGGTACAATGTGCAGTAGTTCGTTAGCTTCGTATTGTTTGTTTAGAAAAAGATTAACAAAGCTTGTGAAGAGTTTTTAGCAAGAAAGCTATACAAAGCTTTTATCATCTATTAACAGTAGGAGCGTAATAAGCTGCAGTACTTCTCTTGAAGCCGTACTAAGAAAAATCGCAAAAGCGGCTGATACAAAGAAAAACTTTTGCCTACATACCTACGTAACCATATAAAATATACGTAATAACCTCAACAGGATGTTTTAACCAACTTACAGTAAAGACGAAATAAAACACCCACTTTTTAATATAGAATTAACTTTTAGTCTATTTATTTATTTATTTATTTATACTTTTTGCACACCAATACAATATAGAGATAATACATAGAAATTACATCAATCACATCGCATCTGTTGCGTCGGGCGGCCTTATCGCTAACACAGCGATCTCTTCCAGGCAACCTTTGGGCAGAGGACTAGCGTAGAAGTGGGAAGGGGCGCAAAACTATATAAATGAACATATATTAAAATAAAAATGAAAGTATATATACTAATTTAAAATCTAGAAAGTAATTTATATACTAATTTAATTATAAACTTATCTTCGTAAAATAAATAGCGATGCTTTTTGACATTTTCTCAAATAAATCAAAACAATGTCCAATTTACAAGATTCGGAAGAAATAATAAAAATTAAATTGAAATTTGATGTCCTTCTCCTGCGTAGAATGTTTATTTTGAATAAGTTACTTTTCTCTAAGATCAACAATCGATCTAAAAATATTTACTCTACAAAAAAAATGTGTAAAACAGCTACCTAGTGTTTAATATTTATCAATACAAGAACTGTTATTGAAAACATGTTACAAGCTAACATTAAAGCTTTTTATCGAATAACAGTCCACGTGACACTGATATAAAGTATCGAGGGTACGCTAAACATTTATAATGGAAGAAGACAACAAGTTAAATGTAAACTGACCTAGATTTGAACTGTTATGCGAACATTGACTTTAAGTACATTTAAACATGTGTGCATGCATTTCTTTAAAATACCGTTAAGTTTGCTTTTAATCTATACTTATAAAATAACATGTCCTGACTTAGTGTATAACCGAATCTAAGCGTATGCAGTTAGATATTGAATATTTGGCAAGTAGTGCTCTTTCACACGTAGGTATATCACGACATATTATAAAACGCCGCGTCTGTGTCTGATCGCAATAAACTCAAAAACTACTGCGCAGATTTTCATGCGTTTTTCACCAATATATAGAGTGATACATGAGGAAGGTTTAAGTATATATAGGTACATACACTGGGCGCGGCCGGGGCGGGCCGCTAGTACCCAATAAAGAAGGGATTATTTAGACATTTTATAAAGGGGTGAAATAAGAAATAAAATTTTATATAATGTTCCAATATTTTTAATTGGAAGGATAAAGCTTTATTTGTGAGTTAGTAGTAATAAATATAAATACGTATCTCAGCGTTATTTTGGTAATTCCACCCTCAACAGGGTGAAATGTGGGATTAGAGTTTTTATGGGAGCTTTATCATTTTTAACATTTTATATTAGAAGTACAAAAAATCTATTTACATTCTTTAATTAGCAAAAAAACATGTTTTTTTTTTGAAAATTATATCTTTAAAGGTGGAAATCTCCTTGGAAATGGAATATACGTAGGATGAGAATTAGTAATAGAGTACTGCAATTATTAAGCTAGAAGAATTTCAAATCTTATAATCAATATAATTATAATCTTATCTATCAAATTTCAATTTCTTTAACTACACTAACATATATAAGTCAATAAATATAAATAATTATTGTTTTGACATTAAAAAAAAAGAACAAAAATAAAAAACAAAAACAAAAAAAAGGTAGAAGTATAAATGCTTATATATGGTTAATTTGTAAGAATTATCAATTTCAGCGTATTTGGTAATTAAATCGTTTTGAGATGAAAAAGAAATAAAAATTTGTATGAGAATATATTTCAAGCTAAGGACATGAAACTTACTTATTAAAACGTTCAAAAAGTTTCTATTGCCAAATTTAAAAAAATTGTGAAAGAACGTTTGTGTACCAAAGGATATTATTCTATTAACGATTTTCTAGAAGACAGTACGCCTTGGGAATGATGTGATCGCCTCCAGGCTATTTCAACTTAAAGAGAATTATTATTAATTTCAATATACTCTGAAAAAAAAAACATTACGTAAAAAAAAAAATATTAGTCCCGCTGAGTTTCTTTCGCCAGTTCTTCTCAGGTCAGAGGCTTCTTCTTTCCGAACTGGTGGTAGACTCATGACGTTCAGTAAATAATTGTAATAATTTTATGCTGAATAAAATATTTTGACTTTGACTTTGACTTTGACTTTTTGGATCGAACTGAACTGAATCAGCCTGTAAACGTCACACTGCTGGGCAATGGCCTCTTCTCCGTATAGGAGAAGGGTTGTGGCATAATCCGCCACGCTGTTTCTCTGCGGGTTGGCAGAAATTTTCCCTATCACGAGTAACGATCGCTATCATTATTATACTACATATATTTTGGATTGTTAATCCAATCTAATCCAATATATATATATATATATATATATATATATATATATATATATATATATATATATATATATATATATATATATGTGTCAATGCATTTTGGTGCGCGGTATTATGTATGCATCAACTTTATATAATATACCTGTATATATAATGGTGTGTATACGTCAATAGGCACAGTCAAGAGCTTTTTGTGCATAAATATAAATGTTTTAATATGATGTTTACAGGAGAGATTTATTAACAGTAAAATCGTTAATTTTATTTCATCGATTGCAATGAACTGTACTAATTTAAGTCTAAATAAAAAATACCCGAATGAAATACCAGGGGACATCTAAAATGCCACAAACAAGAGATGCCAACCCAATAGGGATTTCGAACCATTTCAAACAATCGATTAAAGTTTGCTTCATTTACATTATCATCCCATGTCTGCATAAAGAATTTTATGAAACCATATTCTTAAAAATATGCAGAAAATGGTTAACAATTACACAGTAGAATCGAAGCTAATTCGATGCTCGAGTTTAATTCTTTAAACTGAAATAAAAGGCAAAGTTTCTCAATATGACTTAATTTTTTTTGTATGTATCGTGATATCTTCGCCAATTGTAAACTGATTTTGGTAATTTGTCAAAATGAATTGTGTTTTTTTTTCTTTTTTTTTTTTCTTAAAGAACCGAATTTTTAAGAGTATAATAATCAAGTTTCTTTCGCCTTTTATTCTATCATGGATATTGAAGTTTTTTATTATTATGATTGAAATGAATGAAAGACAATATAAAGAGTTGATTTCAATAAAAATCTCCTAACTATTTAAACGCGGGTAACAAAATGTCTTATTTAACACACAATCGATGCAGTGCTTGAACTTGCTACAATATTATTTATTATAATTATAAAATAATATAAAATATATTTAATATAATAATATTAAATATTATTATTTAAAATAATATTTAATTAATATATTATTTAAAATAATATTAAATATTATAATATATTTGCATAAACCAACAATAGTTCATTTCCTCAACAGCGAATACTTAAATCAAATGTTTGTCATTAGCACGTGGTGATAAAGCAATGCAATTAACATGGAGAGGACAAATCATTTACATTCATAACTCGTATAAGCATTTATAATGCACTTAAAAGCAAACACTAAAGCAGTAGTTAGTATTCACTCTATATCTACATATATACGTGTAATATACTCGTCTAATCGTATATTGACCTTTTTAGCCGACTTCTTTTGTATATTTTATGTGGTATCTCCACGTATTCCCTAATTACTAATCGTAATTATTATTTAATACATACGGGATATCCTACACAAGTACTATACGAATTTAGTGAAAAAAATTGACCCTTAGCGTAAAAAACGGAGCATTATTGGCACCGGTTTTTTGTACTAACAATAAATACTTACAGTACAAAAATATTCATACTTATATTAAAAGCATTTTACCCTTTAACTAAGTCTTTTGAGGATTTTTTTTTAAGCGGGCTAAAAAAACCAACACCGGAAAATAAGTTTTTCTTTGTATATTTTCTGCGTCGTCTTTTTTATTTACCTAAGTTGTTAAAAAAAATTAATAACGTAGCTATTTTTAATAGAATATACAAAAAATATTTACAAATAATATACAAAATTTTCCTTTATTGCTTTTAATCATATGAAAGATAAACATTTAAATTTGTAATTTGTATGCCAAATTTTAGGTAGCGAGGAAGAACGTTGTTACATTCCGCGAGGCAAAGCTGTCGGCGGTACAAGTGTCACGAACGGCATGATCTATGAAAGAGGACGGCCTAATGACTGGGATAGGATTGCGGCTGCTGGAAATTATGGATGGTATTTATTATGAGTTACAAGTTTTTCCTAATCAGCTTGTTAAAGTATTTTTGAGAAAAAAATATATTATTAATATAATATTGTACTGGTCTGAGTACACGCTAGTCAAGGCAAAGTGGTAATCACCGGGCCTTTGTAGGTACGTAATAACTCAATATCCAATATATATGTTTCTTACTTTTTTATTTTTAGAGTAAGTGAAATTAATATAATTATTCCAAATATTCTCCACATATATACACTCGTGGAAAACTCCGCTCGATATTTCTTTATTATTCAGTCATCTCGTCGACGTTACCTCTGATCGTAAAAGGGCTTGCCGTAAATTACTATCTGAACCCTCCTACACTGTAACATTCTACCGTTACATTCGTGATACAGAATACAAATAAAAAAATCTTTCTTCGCACAGATACATGTATGTAAATTACTGATTCGTCTCATAGTTTAAGAATAATCTTCAACTAAATCTTATATTTCAGGTCTTACAACGAAGTTTTGCCATATTTTATAAAATCTGAAAGATCTGAATTGAAAAAATATAAAAACAAACCATATCGCGGACTTGACGGTGAACTCACTGTTGAGAATGTTCCGTTTAAGTAAGTTTTATTACCAGTATTTATGCTCATATAAACAAATAATAAATCGTTTTCTTAACTTTTTTTTTTTAAATTACAGAACAGGTCTTGTGGAAGCTTTTCTTGCAGCTGGAAGATCTTTGGGGCATCCTACTATTGACTACAATGATCCTGATCAATTAGGTTTCGGTTATGTACAAACTATTTCGAACAAAGGACATAGAATGAGTGCTGCAAAAGCATTTCTTCACCCTCATAAGCGCCGTAAAAATTTGCATGTTTTACCTGAGGCCAGGGCTACTAAAGTTATAATTGAACCACAAACTAAAAGAGCATATGCAGTTGAATATATTCATAACTACGTCAAGCATAGTGTAAGGTGCAGAAGAGAAATCATTCTATCAGCCGGTCCAATAGCATCACCACAATTACTTATGTTGTCCGGAGTCGGCCCAAAGGAAAATTTACAAACGCTGGGAATACCTGTTATAGCTGATTTACAAGTTGGAAAAACTCTTTACGACCAAATTAGCTTTCCTGGCGTCGTTTTCAAATTAAATACTACAAACGCTAGTCTTTTGGAACATAAAGTGGCGACGTTACCAAATCTTATGCAGTGGTTACAATTTGGTGATGGTCTGTTAACAACCCCTGGTGGAGTAGAAGCCATTGGATATTTGAAAACAGCTTTATCGGAAGATCTGGAACAAATACCAGACATCGAATTGGTTAGTATGGGGGGATCACTTACTTCAGACTCTGGAAACGCAATTAGAAAGAGTTGGAAAATATCAGATAAAACATATTTAAAAGCTTTTGGTGCTCTTAAAGGTGAAGACACATGGCAAGCCATACCCATACTTTTACATCCTAAATCAAAAGGTCATTTAGAACTTCGTGATACAAATCCCTTTTCCCATCCAAAGTTGTTTGGTAATTATTTGACTGATTCCAAAGATTTAGCCACGCTCAAAGAAGCTGTCAAGCTTATTATCAAGTTGGGAGAATCTGAATGGTTTAGAAAGTATAATGCATCTCTATACTTGCCACCATATCCTTCGTGTCTATCGTATCCTTTAGGTTCTGAACAATACTGGGAATGTGCCATTAGAACAATGATCGTGTCTACACATAATCCAGTTTCTACCTGTAAAATGGGACCTGCAACTGATCCTGACGCTGTAGTAGATCCTCAATTGAGAGTGTATGGTATAGAAGGCTTAAGAATAGCTGATAGTAGTATACTTCCTCAAACTCTGAGTGCACGAACAAATGTTGCAGAGATTATGATTGGTGAAAAAGCTGCTGATATGATAAAGAAAACTTGGTCAAATGTAATAGTATAATATTTATTTTTTATATTAATAAAAGTTCCTAAGAATTTCGTGGTATTTTTATCTTTTACTAATAACTAATAAAAGTAATAATATCATGCAACTGTATAATTAAATCATAACTTATAATATATATATATATATATATATATATAATTAATTAAAAGAATCAAAAAACCCGACTGCGTAAAATACTGTTATTATAAACTAAAAAGAATAAAACAATTTACTAGCTTTCATTTTATACCCATATTGCTACAGTAAGAAAAAAAATTCAACTTCCCCCCCTCATTCCGCCATTTGCGGGCGCCATTTTGAAAATTTATATAGCCTATGTCACTACTACAATTTAGACAAATCCAACGATAGCTCATATGTCAAAAACCGTCCAGCCGTTTGGGTTGTAGGGCGTGCCAAAGAATTGGACATACATACATACATACATACACTCGAAAAACATAACCCTTCATCTGTCGCAGTCAGGTAAAAAAGAAGTTCACACTGACATATAGACGCACGC
Source organism: Euphydryas editha (assembly GCA_036937285.1). NCBI lineage: Eukaryota > Metazoa > Arthropoda > Insecta > Lepidoptera > Nymphalidae > Euphydryas > Euphydryas editha. The sequence continues at coordinate 11,364,456 of JAUPFZ010000011.1, read as the reverse complement.
ACAGCCGTAACCGCTAATGGTAGAAGCGTGAAATTTGGACACTTGTTTTAATTAAAAATGCGGACGCACACTAAGGAGGGAAACATTTTGTTTTGTCCTAAAGGGATGAAATAGGGGTTGCAAGTTTGTTTGTAAAAAATTTCAAATTAGCAATGATTTTGATAAAACTTGAGATTCATACTCTTAAAAATATTTCATTGAATACGTTTCATGGCTTATTAGCATTCAGCCCCTAAGGGTGCAAAAAAGGGGTTAAAAGTTTATATGGAAAATATTTCAAATCTGCTCCAATTTCTATGAAATTTATTATTCGAGCTCCTAAATATAAATAACAGAACAAGTGTTTTCCGGTTCCTTAAAAAACATCCCCAAGGGTAGTAAAATAGAGGTTCATAGTTTGTATGGGTAATATTTATAAATTACACCGATTTCTATGAAATTTATTATCCGGGCTCCTAAACACGAATTATTGAAAAGATTAAAACACTAATTACCTACTATTAAAACAGGTAGGTACTAAGTATTATTATAATAATTAAAGCAGCGCGTGCGCGCTACACGCGTTTGTTTACATTCAGTTGCGAAATGAAAAAACCCGAAACTTCTGCTGCAATGTCGAATGAGCGCTTAAAGACTTACATTATTTGATTTCAATGAATATCTTAGAAGATGTCAATGTGAAAATAACTCCGCAATGAAATAATACACACAAAAAATGAAAAGGTAATATAAATATATTATATAAATAAATATGTTTAACACACACACAAGGTAGTCTGCTCCTAAGGTAGGCAACTTAATGCCTGTGTTTTAGGTAACAGACTCGGGGTGGGAATCGAACCCACAACCCTTGGAGCAGAAAACAGGGTCACTGCAAACTCCGCCAACGGGTCAGTCAAAAAAAAAGGTGATCTTATTGCATTATTATTAGTTTAGTTACTTGATCAACAAGGCTTAATAAAGATAAACTTTGTGTTTTATAGCATTTTAATTTAGACGCATAATTTAGGAGATAATAAAAATTTAAATAAAAACGAAATCACGTCGCGCCACGCGCTGGCAGTAGGTAACTGCCAAAACTAAAAACATATCCATAAATTACATATGTTCTTTCCTGCTGCCGTACTACAAGTGAAACCGTTATATTAAGTAACTCTCTTCAATAAGTTCAATAATTATGCATACAAATCCTTAGCTGAAAAAGAAATATATATGTAAAAACGAAAGTGTCTTCTGTCTGTCCGTCCGTTTGTTTATTTGTGTAAATGTATTTTTCATGGCTAATCTGCTGAGCTACTTGTGATGAAATTTGTTACGGATAGTCTGAAGCCTAAAGAAGGATGTAGGTTACTTTTTATCAATACACCATGCGAGCTAAGCCACGGGCGGAAGCTAGTGTAATATAAACTAAAATTTACATTAAATTTATTGGCGAACCTGTATTAACAATCCTTTAGTAACTTAAGACAAACTAAGCCTACTAAATTCATGTTTGGTTACCGTAAATCTGACAATATCTCTGAATTTCGATCAAAGTTTAACTGGTTACCTATTTATTTTTACTTTGTCTACAAAATATTTATTTATAAAATACGTTTTTTATTCCTCTACTACCAATAAATTAAAAATAAATATAATATTTCCACAATATTTTTACCCGACTGCGACAGAAGAAGGGTTATGTTTTTCGAGTGTATGTATGTATGTATGTATGTATGTCCATTTCTTTGGCACGCCCTACAGCCCAAACGGCTGGACGGTTTTTGACATATGAGGTGTCGTTGGATTTGTCTAAATTGTAGTAGTGACATAGGCTATATAAATTTTCAAACAAGCGCCCGCAAATGGCGGAATGAGGGGGGGAGTTGGATTTTTTTTCTTACTGTAGCAATATGGGTATCAAATGAAAGCTAGTAAATTGTTTTATTCTTTTTAGATTATAATGAGAGTATTTTACGCAGTCGGGTTTTTTGATTTTTTTAATTATTACTTAATTTTTGTAAGTTAATGTTACTTAGATTATGAACGCATTATCTATATTCTATGGTTTTAATTTTCTGTGATATTCACTTATCGAACTGTCTCTTACACAGAGTGTATTGAAAAAGAAACCTTTCATGGTAGAAAGAATATAAGGCATTTTAAATTTAAACATTTTTTAAATGCCAATTCAAGGAAAATTAAACGTTCAACAAAGAACTTTATCAAAATTTAAATCTGAGTAAAAAAGATCATCTTATATACATACGGTCGTGATAATTTCATATAATATAGGTATATTATTTTACCCGTAAACTCCTTTACCTAATATAACGTCATGAATAAAATTTAAATTTGAAACCACGAAGCAATTACAAAGAGGAGGTGTTGTAATCAATGTAGTCTAGCGTCCACCAATGTAGTCCACACATCAAACCGTAGTAGATCTACTTACCACCAGTTGTCGCTTTCGTCAGTACAGCTGTCGTTGCCGGACAATTAAGTTGCTCTCGTGACTAACTCCTTTTTATATATTTAAAAAATATTCTCGACCCGCGCACGTTGTGAACATGAAGTGCTGTGTTGTATCGTGTAGAAGTTACACGAACAAATCAAAATCAAATGGAATAAACATATCTTTCTTCTCGTAAGTAATATTTAAATTAAATATATTATTTATTTTGTCTAGAAAGTTCGGTGATTATCATGCCTCTATCGGCAAGTAGCAAAACTACTGATCTAGCCAGGGCCGTACTTAGAATTGAAATTTATCTCTACAATACGATCCCAGATACTGTTCAAAAACTTTCAATTTACAAAGTTTAAAAAAATTGTCAATGAGCGTATATGATGAAGGTTATTACAAAATAATTATTGAAGATAGCTCACTCACTCAGCGAATAACCGCTCAACTGCCCGTCTCCACTACTAGTTGACAAGAGTTTACAAGATAACCACAATAACTGCAAGCGCCCGTGTCATGTAATGGTCGCCATGGCTATATTGCCCATGTCAACTTTTTTTCGACACGGGCATTAGTACGCAAAGTGCACCTGTCAACTACAGGTTGATTAACGTATACTACATTATCACCGGTGGGAAATAACGTAACAAAACGTGAGAGGCCTTGGGCAGTTTTGTGCAGTTGGTAAACTAAAAGATCATTGTCCGGACACTCAAGCGGATAAGGTGTTCTTCCGAGGCAATTTCAGTCGAATTGTTGTAGTGAAAATTCTAATTATGTAATTTTATATTCTGGGCTAAGGTTCGAACCTATAGTAGTTGGTTTTGACGTTCGATATTTGAATTTGAATAATCTGATCTAATAAAAAATATTCTTTCTTGCTATAATAAGAAATCTATCAGTATCTACAATTTATAACTGTTGTTTATGAAAATAAAAGCATGTTATGTATCATATTATGCAGCATTATTTCATTTTATTTACACTACGTCTGGCTTGGGAAAAGGTTTACCAATTTTGGTGTCCTTTCCGTTTTTTTTTAATCACTCCGATGATAAAAACTTTATTGCATATGCAAAAGCAAACTAACTTTTAGTACGCAATTATCGATCAAAAGGTCGATAATTGCGTATTGAGAAAAATCTCAAATCGATATTACACATGGCTACATAATATCAAGCTTTAATTTTCCAGCATAGGATGACGACCTCTCATTGTACTAAAATCCTACAAAGCGAAATCAGCTTATCAATACAATAGTAAATCATGATAATATTATATAGCAGTGTGTGCCATCCAACTTCAAATTACATATATGCTTAACTAAAAAATTCTGAGTACGGCCCTGGCAGACACCTAGTGACATATAGTAGAACAATTATAACGTCTGTCAATTTAGTCAATTACTTGTTTTAGCTACTGGTCGCTAGATGGCTTGCCGCTATTTGAAGCCCCTCGCACCCCCGCGCAGTTGCGACACTACATTATATGAATAAAGTTTGTTATGGCACCTCCTCTTTGTAATTGCTTCGTGTTTGAAACACTACGTGACATTTCAACAGAATCAATTTTTTTGTTAATAAACCTCATGAAAATTATTATTACTTAATTTCACTTTAGTAAAGTGTATTGTGTAATAATATGTAATATACTATGATAAAATGTTAACTAAGATGGCGTCATGGCGTCTCGCACCATGATCAAAGCAATTTAATTCAAATAATTTATATATTTTTTATTAAACTTTTACATTAACTGCAATGCAACATGGAAAACTCTATAAGTTCAAGAATGATCAAGCAGCTTAAAAGCGACGCGTCACCGTCATCCTTTGAATAATGTAACGCGCCAACGTCACGCCGTGGTGACATAGCCAAACCCTAAGTAAAGCTTTACGTCTTCATGTCGTCATTGAAGGCCACCGTACCCAGCGAATGCTATATGTTAATCTTATGAAAGATTTTTATTATCTAGCAACTATAGTGCGTTATCAAAATCTACTGGATGAGTTTGGATGGTATTCTGTATCAGTTAAATTTAACATAGAAAATAAAACGATACACTTAATTTAAGTATAGAAGTTGTAATAATAATAAAGTATAGAAATTGGTCGCCATTAATAGACAGTAATGAAATTGACACTCAAGACATTTGGGCATGTCAATGTCAAAATACGGAGAAGACAAGACGTTGAATTAAAAGAACATCCATTAATGTTAATTTCCTCCTAACTTTAATGCCAAAACCCTATTAGTTTCATTTTAGCAAAATTCATTAATATTACCAATATAAAACTATAAATTATGGAATAGATAATCACTGGAATTAAATCCGGCTTAATTCATCGTTCGACTGTCAAAACCAGATACTGTCTCCGGAGTTTTGTTTATCTTTAGCACTTGACATTGGTAGAATTATTGCCGAAAAGCTGATGAAGAAATAATTTATAATTTTACTGTAATCAATCACACTTAATGGCCTCTAGTACAATGTGATTCCTGTGTCGGGAGTCGGGAAACACACATAACAAACAAGCACAAACGCCTACGTATGGCCTACATAAAAGTTTGTTATGCTGTGGTTAAACCTGCGACCGCTAGCACATCAGCCAGTTTTCTGCGCCAACGCGTCGTATAATTACGTACTCTATTAGTTAAATGGTCTCATGACGTAGGGCTTGTACCAAATGCAAGCAAAACCATACTTATGTATGTTAACTTTAACCGAAACAGAAGTACAATTACTCTAAACCTAAGTGCACATAATCTCTCATGCTTGCATACATAACTTAAATATTTGTGCTTGTGGTCTAATTGAATCTCTTATAACTCATAAATACCTTGGTCTTGTAATAGACGATCGCTTTAAGAGAACTGAACACATTAACAAAGTATGTAATAACGTGAGATCCATTTTTTTCATTACAAATTTGGTAGAATTTATATTTTTTTTTAAAAGTATATACTAATAATAAAACTGTTACAATTTCAAATCCGTACATTGAAGATATTTTGACAAATTTTTTGGAGGGCAGGGTGCCCTATAATTGATAACCCTATAACTGATTGCCCTATAATTGACACTAAAGCCAGAACTGTAATTTTTTCCTTATTTTTTTTTTGTTTTCCTATGTTTCTGTGTATCTGTCTGTCTGTCTGTATTTTGGCCACGCATCTCGTCGAAATCACCGAAAAGATTTGAATAAAACTTGGTATAATTTGAGTTCATAATACGAGGTAAGACACAGGATACTTTTTATCCCGATATTCATTCCAGTGCCCTTGGGAGATGGGATGAAAGTCAAAACGCGTAATCACGAACGAAGTCGCGGGTTCCGCTTGTGTAATATTCGACACACTATTAATTTAGTATTTAACTTATTAACACTACCTATACTTTAATTTTGTTTCGAATCCACGGTCAAATTATTTCATATTGTCATTTTCTTCAACCGATCAATCGAATAAAATCAACGGAAGATAATAAAGGACTGTAATTAACCATTTACATGTATTCAAAATTGACAATCTTTTTATTTATTCGGTCGGCTAGCTTAATATTCAAGATTTTGAATTCAACTATGTTTATTAGCTTCGAAATAAAACGATATAATTAGTGAGTAGTTTCAAAAATTGTTAGGAATCTGCGTTGATATTTATATATTTTTATATGATATTATATTTTTTTGTATTTAGGTATAACTTTGAATGAAAGCATTTTTTTTCATTACTGACCTCCCTGTGATGGGGAAGACTGTTTTTACAGTTTTGTTTCTTTAGCAAAGACCATTCATACTTAAAGCATTATTATGCTCTCTTATATAATCATCATATCAGCCGTTGGATTTGGGCCTCCAGAGCGACCGATTGTGATGGCTGTGGTCAGGTTATGTCTACAGTACCGCACACTCTCGAGGAGTGTGCCGCTTGGGGGCCCCAGCGCCATGCCCTGGTGGCCGGCGCTTCATGGGTTTGAAGGAGGCCGCGGAGCGGGAACTTGAAGCAGACGTTAACGCTGACCCGCTCCGCAGGAGACGACCGGGGGGAAGGAGACGCCGCTATGCGCTCCTACACCCTCCGCACTAGAGTGGGAGGGGCACCTATAATCCTCCCACTCGCCACCAGGGCAATAGAGCGCTCCCGGTGCCCGCGAGCGCTCTATAAGCGAAGGCGGCCCGCATAGGCAGGCCAACCGTCAGGGCGTCACGGTTGCATGCGCGAGCGCTCCCGTAGCGCCCCATTACGATGATGAGGGCACCGCTGGGTTTTAGCGGGTATTCTGGCACGTTCTTCGTGCCAGCGAGTCCCACATACCCGCCGTTGATATACGGTAACTGATTAATATCTTTGACGAAGACCTTTTGCCTCCGACAGTTGGCCGGCCATGATTGTGGCTCCAAAGAGGTTGACGAGGGCTTAGCCCACCGTTAAACGGCTTATTTTTATGTCCTCACGAAAACCATTCACTAAGATAGAGGTCGAAGGGCGCACCTTTGATTTGGATTTCTTGCTATAGCGGTGCGCAAGCTTTTCTTTGATATCTTTGGCCGCATCTATTTTGGTCGTGGCTACTACTTCACAATCCTTGTCAAAGTTTCCGACTATATGTGTTGCCTTACCGCACCCAGGAACCGCATTTATCTATTTCAATTCCGGCAGTTCCCAACCCCCGAAGGCATCGCCGACTTCCGGATCGCCTGTGATGGTTTTGCAATCTCGAGTATCCAGTCGCCAAGCATCATCCTCGTGCATCTGACCACTATCACACACTTTCTTTTTCAACCTCAGTCTCGATTGCGCCCACGAAGCCGGCTGTGGTGTTATAAGCAGCCATATTAAATACCAAAATGTTGCCCTTGAGTACTTGATAAGTGTCGTTATTGTATATAGCTGCCTCGGCTTCCATTTCCACCGAGCTCGAGTTCCACCTCCAGCAGGCTTTCATGTCCATATTAGTAGGTCTGAAGGATCTTTTTGCAGATGGCCAGGCTTACCTCATGGATCGCCTTTGTAATGGTCAGGAATTCGATTTATGCATTTTCTGCATATTTTTGTGGTGTAGACGCTTTTCGAAGCTTTGGTGTTGTAACTTGCCCCTTGTCAGCCCTTGTTCGATTGCCTGACCTGAGGGGGCCTCGGGCTTTCGTTCCTCATAAACCTTCTCAGCGCCTCCAATTGCCTTTCATTCGGAGAAGCCGGTTTTGGTGCAAGGTGGGACGATCGAGTACCTCTTTTGGGGGAGATCGTTCCTTGTATCACTTTTGCAATCGCCATCACACATCGCTTAGAGCTGCTGCATTCGTCCCTGGAGTTACACGACTCGAACTCTGCCCTTTGGGCCTCAGCCTTTGCTTGTAATCACTCCGAGCCCATTCTGAGCAAAGAGTCTAATGCTTTGCTTTGGGTGGGTGAAGGGTGTGCGTTTTGATTCGTCCTCCCCTGAAACAGTTTCCGCAGAGCGGACAGTATAGCCTGTAATTTCAAGCCCATTTATGCTCGAGTTGGGGACCCCTGAAGAGGGGTTGCGCTGCCTGTTTGTGTATTTTGAAAATAAACTTGAAAATAAAAGTTTGAAATACATCTTTGGTTCTTATTGAATATGATAACTTGGTCTTAAATGTTACAAATCACAAAACAGTGTCTGACTTCTCATGTCGTTCAAAATGAGTTTAAACCGAATCTGCAAATGTCATTAATAAAAGATTCGTTTACACACCAGATCGGTCAACGATTAGTATTGTACCTAAAAACATGATTAAAAAGTAGTGTTCGTATATTAAAATAAATTCAATTTAGTTGATTACAAATGAGATTTTTTTACGATAAATATTCTAGAATAATAATATATCCTCACATTGTCTTTGAAGTTATTACGGTTTATATCATATATTATTAACAAATATTTTAAATTCACGTTCAATTAATATAATAATTAAATTAATATAATAAACTTACTGATTATATATTTTAATATGATTAAACTAAGGTATCAGTTGTTAAATCACTTTTCAAAACAACAGAGATTAGGAGCAAAACACCATGCTTAAGCCTTTTTTGTACTCAGTACTGATTGGAAATAAACAATAAAATGGATTATCATCGTTTGATTTCATGGTTCCATTAAAAAGAGTCTGGTGTGAGATAGAATTTTTTTGCTTCGTCACATTACCCCAATAACAAAACAGATGAATGTATTGAGCAACCGTCCATTAGACATCAAAGGAATTCTATATTCAGATTACATGAAAGATCTTTTGAATATTTCAAAAATAAAATATCGTGTTAAAGAGCTTTAAGCTTTATATTTAACCTAAAAACTGGTAAATAACATAAAAAAGTTGATGATATATGATTTAGTACAATCGAGGTTAATTGATATTATTATATTTGGAGAAATTTTGTTTTTGTCCACATTCAAATGTATGTTTATATAGATAGAATATATAGGAAACATGCAAATCGAAAATAGAAAAAAAGGTGAACTAGTTTTTTTGTTAACTTTCAAAATGCCGGAAATATTCTAGTGGATAGAATACACTTAGCCCAAAACTTGGCAGTTTCAAATTCGGTTCGGACTCGCATCACTTAATATTTCAGTGCTTAAACCTATGTACACATGTATGGACAGATATGTATACAATGTCCTTGCATGGAAATAATAAAATATGCAAAACGAATCGCCTTTATTTTAATACTAGTTATTCCTGCGTTATTCGGTCGTCAGATGCTCTCACCCGTCATTCAGTTTTATAACGATAATAACTTTTAATAAAGTACTGATCGTAATAACATAAAGATAAGATATTCTTTAGAGATTTAAGGGTACGCATAATGACTTTCTTTGACCGTAAAAAGATAACCTAGGTCGAATCGACGTGCGTAATTTTTTTTAAATTCATGACTCACGAAACGGAGACAATTTTTCAACTAAATCAAAGGTCCTCGAGAACTTGCATGACACAAACATCACTCGGGTAAGTGCGCTGTTTTTTGTATATCTCTGCTGTGTCTGTGCATCATTATTTTCTCTATTCATTTCCATTGCGTTATTGTGATACATATAGTGGGCATTATACGAGAAGTGTTGGTTTAGATAAAGAAAAGTGATCAAGATTAATTTCATATTAATTCAATTAATTACACAATGTTATATTATATTTTACTTCACAATCACTATACTGTAAAGTCAACAAGAAACGCAAGATAGTTTCTAGAAGTGTACCGTGCGACCGACCAAGCAGTAACTCAGCTCAGTCTGGCCGACTGTCACGACGTAGACTCTGTCAAGTACCAGTAGATGGCGCTGGCGTTCCGATTAGTTGTGATTATGACTTCTGCTCCAGGGTTGTGGCCTGTGGGTTCGATTCCCGCCTATATACAGGATGACTGGCAAATTACTATCAATATTTAAGGAGACTACTCGGTACGTGATTCTTATTCGAATTATGTAAAAAAAAACAGGTAAATATTAATAAACTTTTAAGTAAAGTTTCTCAACAATTATCCAATTATGTACGCGTCGTCTGGACACCCTAGCAGCTAGCTGCAGTTTCGACACAAAACAGGTAGTTTACCTACGTCCAAACGCCGCCACGTGTTAACAGGGTAGCAGGATAAACATGCATAAACAAGCATGATCCAATCCCCCTTAATACTTTAATCCTGGCTTAGGATAGGCAAAAATACTAAGATATTTTACTCGTTTAAGCAACAAATTTGTTGACTAGGTAAATGATGTGAACTTTGGCAATTTTTAGATGTTAACAAGCGGCACAGTACAACACCTGTGCAAGTGCCGCCGGCATGACTGTAGAGTGTCTACGCTTCATTTACTTGAATTGAAATGTATGAAAATTTAGTCAAAAATTAAGTACCTATTTTTTTTACATAATTCGAATGAGAATCATGTACCAAGTATTCTTCTTAAATATTGATAGTAATTTACCAGTCATTCTGTATATCTTTAACGTTATTATATACTTGATGTATTTTCAGACCTGCATATCAATATATACAAAAAATTCCCAGCCTTAGTGTAAGCTATTACAGTACAGTATTTTTGGAGATACTACACATCTGGTATAAGAACAATTTCACTTGCCCAAAAATCTGAAAGAAAAAATGAACAATGTTCTACCAAAGACACTAAGTCTATTGCAGAAAAAGATAATGTGCCTATTAAAAATGACAAAATACTTTGCATATTATTGTTGTAAAATTAGTAGAAGTGCAAAAATTCCGTATGTAGAAGCATAAAATTAATACTTGTCCTAAGAACATCAATGACAATTTTTTATTTTATGATAATTAGCATAAAGTAGTCTTAATAATTAGTCCAAAGAAGTGTGTCGTGTGTGTGAAGTCCATTTTAAGTTAATTTTTGTTTTGTTCAAAAAGTTTCTTCTATTTATTATTTAATTTTATCAAATAAAATTTTTAAACACATGTCATGTTTTTATTTAACGAATAAATAATATAAAAATAATGTAAAATATATAAAAAATAATATAAAAAACATATGCTACTATTAAAAATACGAAATACATATATTATAATTATTCTAAATTGATATTGATATAATATTCTGATTGTGTATTTAATGAGTATACGTCAAAACGACATATGGTTATCTTTTATGTCTATAAAAAAGTTATCTGTGAAGGGTTAAAATAATTCACGCTTTTAAAAGCGTGAATTATTAGAAAGATTTTAAAAAAGATTTATCAACGTAAGCCGGTTACGGTGGTATCTTTTTGTTGTTTACTTATCATCTTATAGCTTTTGATTAAAATTCATATTGTGCTCGGCGACGAGAGAAACATCGTAAGGAAATCTACATAAATCGGAATATATTTTCAGACATGCATGTCATATTCGCCAATCAGTATGGAGCGGCGAGGATTTAAGTTCCAAACATTCTTTTTAATAGAAGAAAGGGCATATATACAAAACATTCCCAGCCTATAAGATGTTACCGTACAGTATTTTTGGAGATACTATACATCTGGTATTAAAAACTAAATTCTGTATTGTTATTTCCCAATAAAAAAGGTAGTGTAGTCCGTCTCTATCCGGAATAAAGACAGACGGAGTGTGTGATACTTGGGCGCAAAAAATGTGCAAGGAGATCATCTTATAAGCATATACAGTGTGATACTTTTGAATATTTGATAACAACAAGTTTATTATATCTGTAGTAATGTACACCCTAACATTGTTTATAAATCGGCTTAATGTAGCTTTGGGCATATTCGTGTTTTATTAGTTAGTAGCTTTCCGCCCGCGGCTTCGCCCGCGTGGAATTCGGTTATATCGCGCGACATGGTAAGCGCACCGCCGCCGCCGCGCCGGCGCCGCCGATCCGCGCCCCGCCTACCGCCCGATACCCCCCCCCCCCCCTTTCCCCGTGCACACTTTTTTTGTCTTTGTCTTAAACAATTGAACAATCTTACATGATTTTATGTTTGACAATAAGGAACTTCCATACAAACTTTCGTCCCCTATTTCAATCCCTACTACCCTTATTTTCGCGATAAAAAGTATCCTATGTCCTTTCCCAAGTTCAGTTCTATCTTCATACCAAATTTCATCAAAATAGGTTCAGTGGTCACAAACAGACAGACAGAGTTACTTTCGCATTTATATATTAGTAGGGATGACTTCCATTACAGTATTATGTGCAATCCAATAGATATATTATTACCACTAATAGTGACTGACATATGTTTCTACAAAGTGAAAATAAAAATTTTATTTTCAATAAATATATTTATTATTATCATTAATAATATCAAAATTTGCCAGTGTGTATTTTAAGTTGCCTACACACTGGCAAATTTTGATACACGCCACCTGCTCGCTCTGTTACGCTAGCCGCACACAGAACCTAGAAGTATTGTAACAAAACTGACAGATAACCGTAGGTAAGCTTCGAACATGGCCTCACATTTCTGGCTTAATATTTGATTGATAATGGAAAATGATGAAGTCATTCATCAGGCGGGGCTTAGTATAACAGGTATATCAAAATTTCGCCCTGATTTGTGTTAGAATTGTTTTTTGTTTTGGTGATATGCGAACAACTTAAGGATGTATAGTCTTTAACAAAATACAAGTGAATAAATAATTCTAAGGCCATTTTCCATTGACATCACCTCCAATACACTGCAGAAAAAACTGGAATTATTTATTACGAATTTTATCGATCCACTTGTTTCTCATTGCAAAAGTCAATTAATTCGTGCACCTGGTGAAATATGTAATGCAAAACTTGTGTGCAGGAAGTTTGTGTGAAATTTGTCAAGGTAAGTTAGTTTCCATTTGAAAGTTTTTTAGTCACAGCGTAGAAATAAAATATTTATATTTGTATCAGTATTTTTATATTATTGTATAACTTGTTTTTTTTTTCTTTTTACGTTAGAAACCATGTTTATTAATGAGAGTAATATCATAGACAACAGAGACAAACCGATTTCAGAGAGCTCGCGGGATCTGTGACGAGAAACACCTGGACGCAGAGCTACAGCATATCAAGCAGGTACTGGGAGACAACAAGCTCCGAGCACCGCGTCAGCGTCACAGATCCCGGAGGAAGAAGATTGCCACAGTTGAACGCCAGCCTGCCGTTCTACCATATGTCAAAGGAATCACTGACAAGATTGGCTACATCTTGAAGCGAGCTTCAATCAAAACTTACTACAAGCCGCCAACGAAGGTAAGTCAATTATTACCATCTGTCAAGTGCCAAATACCTTTACAAGATGCAGGGGTCTAGAAATGAGACTGTGAATGTGGTCTCTCATATATAGGACAAACTAAACGGAGTATAGAGACACGCGTCAAAGAACATATAGCTGACATAAACCAACGGTCGATTAAGTCTGCTGTGTATCAATATACTCAACAAGGTACCAACCACTACATTAGATTATTTTGATAAGCCACAAATTCTCGCTAAAGAACATCGATTCCTACCAAGATAATTCGCGTGGCTATTGAAATAAAATAAAAACATCCTAATTTCAATAGAGAGGATGGTTGGAACGTACCACCAGCTTGGGAGCCAGTTCTGAAATTAATTGAACACAAGGAAAATAAGAACACAGCACGACTTCCAGACACAACAAGTTCATTCTGTGTGAATAGGAACAGTTAAAAGTAATAATTTATAATTGTATAAAAGCGGGGTATGTAACAATTAATTCATTATTCGGACACCCACCACCTCAGTCCCCCTAGATCATGGACGCTGTAAAGGGTCCGAAACGTCGGGAAATAATTTAATTTAATTAAAAAATCGTTTAACTGTGAAATTTTTAAATCAATAAACGCGATAAAATCCGATTTAGACTTTTAATTAAATGAGTAAAATTCGCGTAAATATAAGAGAACAGTATAAATACAGGAGTTATATACACATATAAATATACACATAAATAAATACATACATCAAAAAAGAAGGAAGGAAAAGTTACAAAACACAAAGATACTATACATTAAATTAAATATTGGGTTAAAAAAAATCCTTGATTTGCCTTTTAAAAGAGTCAAAGGAGCTTTGCAGCTGGGTAGGTAACATAATCCAGACACGAATAGTTAACACAGCAGACAAATCAAACAAAAACTCAAACCGATAAATCGGAGTTGATAGTGAAAGATTATTTATAGAGCGAAGTGATCTATCACGGGAATCAGATAAGAAATTAAACTTAAATTTAAGATAGTTAGAAATAATATAATGAAAAGTAAAATAAGAGAGTGAAGCGCTAATAAAAAATGTTCAAATTTGTACATTTACGGACGGCTACCATTTAGTTGGGATCTGTAGCAGAAAATATAACCATATTTACGTAAACTAAAATTGAAGGGGTATGCATATGTTAAGTAGACATTTTTAGTTATGACGATCTAGTTTATTAAAATAAACTTTAATGGAGTTCAAATAACAAACATCACCGAAGTCATTAATAGGTTAACGTAATTAATTAACTAAGTATAGTTGTTGTATAGTTGACCGTGCAGTGACCATGACAGATAGGAATAGTCTCAAACATTTTTTTTTAAATAATCTTCAAGTCGTACAGTGAGCTATGCTTGGTATTTCTCTGCGTTATCGAATCAGAAATGATGAAATCCCAAGACGCAAGGAGTTTTCCAACATAGCCCAGCGAATTTCCAAGCTGAAGTGTCAAGTGACACGCAAAACTAACTACACGAGTTCAATATTTACAGGGGCCCAATCTGAAAAATTTGTTTTAGCTTTTTAATGTTTAATTGTTAAAATTAAACACTTTTCTTACTGAATTGAACAATATGTGGGTGTCAAAATGTCTGTTTTTCCCTAAACACAATTAAATCTTAAGGTGGGTCATTAAGAGGTAACATTAGAAAAATTGAGCCAGTGTGTAATAAAGTTTGAGAAACGCGAGTATAGGCCATACTAATTGTAAAATTGTCAATTTAACTAAGTATCTGTATCTACACATACTTGGTTTAAATAAAAATAATTTCACGTCAAGAGTTTAAATTCTAGTAAAAAAAAAAAAACATTCATCGATTTCATAATATCACGAATTTATGGATATTTAGTTTTTGTCATTCATCGCTTTTACAGATAAATTAATAGTCATGATAACTGACTGTCAAAAATCATTTTTATTATTTTTACAATAAACTAACAAATACATAATACAACCATATCTATTTATTTCAATTTTATAGCCACCATAGAAAAGTTAAGACAAAATCCCATATAGTCAACGGTCCTGCTCGGAACGATTTTTCTCCTTTACATGCTGGAAACAAATGTTAACCATAAGGTTACGCTAGTTATTTCAAGATGCGTATTTGAATATATAATATTTTTAAGTGAGTGTTCCAGTTATGATATAAATTCCTTGCCCTTCACCCACTAATTACATCTGAATGTAATATTTCAATTAGCACGCGCTTTATTTTAACAAAATAATAAAACAAAGTTACGAAATTCTCCAGAATCTGATCGCAGTGCCAACGGACCGCACTGTAAAATAAAATGTTTTGAATATTTGATACCGCAATCGGAATGTAAAATATTTCAAGATCAACAATAACTTATAAATAATAGAATATTTTTAAAAAAAAATTTAGTGGACCGAATTGTGAATCTAAACCATTCTCGAATCCACTTAAACATAAAAAAATTATTAAAATCGGTCCAACCGTTTAGTCACGTACACACGCACAAAAGAGCTATGATATGGAAAGACAAAATAATTAATTTTTTTTATATTAGTGTACTTTCTTTAGTTTTAATGGGAATAATGAAATAAATACGTGAGTGCTTTTCTCTGTGAACATAAACGTTTTATTACAATATTTAGCTTAATATAAGTTATTTACAAACAAAATAACTAAATAATTTACTCACCAATGAAATTAAAAGAAACTTAAATCCTTATTTTAAAAAAAATTAAATTCTTGAATGAAAATTCTTTGCCACAAACGTCAGCCGTAACATAAAAAAAATAATGTAAGAAAAAAGGTGACACCATCGTGATTTTCTTATAATTAAAAAAAAAATAATAAATAATAAAATAAAATAAAAACATATTGTAGTGGACCGAATTGTAAGTCTAAGTCTTTCTCGAATCCACTTGATCACACACAAACAATTTCATTAAAATCGGTCCAACCTTTTAGTAGTTCAATTACAAATATGTATATACTATGTATATATATAATTAACACTGAAAAGTAAAACTTTGCAAGAGTCAGTCGTTAATATTTTAGAGGCGGTCAAAATGATCGATCTAATAAAAAACACAATATACTACACTCACAATCAGAGAGATTTACAAAACATTAATATCTGAATTTAAATTTACTCATTGACGATCGTTCTGGAGTAGAGGTAAGAGTATTTATTTGATTAAAAGTCTATACCGGATTTTATCGCGTTTATTCAAAACTTTACAGTTTAACAATATATATTTGTATTTGTACAAATATTTGTTTCTGGCTAGGTGTATGTCCTTCTGCCAACCCACAGTGGAGCAGCGTGGTGGATTAAGCTCCAACCTTTCTTCTATATGGAGAAGAGGCCTTCGCTCAGCAGTGAGTGGCTTACAGGCTGATACAATACAGTACAATACAGTTATAATTTAATTTTTTTCCCTAATGTTAACATATTTATGTATACATCAAATACTTTTGGTGATTGTAACGGAAGATGAAAAGCCTTTTTAGACATTGAAAATAATAATTAAAAAAAATAAGTTCATTCAGTTTAACCTATATCACAAGATAGTTTGACAAATCTTTTTTTATAATAAAACTGTTATGAGTCCAATTCTGTACATTTGAATGACTAACGTAACTAACTTGAAACTTGAAATTTATCTGATATTGAAATTTATCTCTTTGAACGTGCGGCTCATCTTAAAATGGAGTTCATACTTTTTCATATTATAAGCTTAATAACAGTGGTGGTAATCGGGAACGAAGTACAGCTAGTAATTTACATATTATATTTTAAATTAAACGAAGAGTTCAATACACATACAAAAGACAAACATTTTTTTTAAAAATTTGTTAAACTAAAAGCTGAAAAAAATTTCTATGTTTGATAATGATATATGATTTTTGCACCTTGGCACTTTATATGTTTATTACGGCTCTATATATCGGTACAAATTTATCACGTACGAGCGTTATAAATGTTTTAAAAAATGTTATAAAAATGTTTTCATAAAAATAATAAATTTTAAGCCTCAGAAATGGCCTTATGTCCGGGTTTTGTATTCAGACTTGTTAAAAATTCATAAAATCCCTCCCACTAGTGAATAAGCGATTGTATACAGAAGTGGGATTTTGTCAAGAATATCGCTTTACTATTCGAGTCCTAAAAATAAAAGCGTACCTACTAAAAAAAAATATTGGTATTTTAATGTTATAAAGTATTTTTTTCATTGCTTTTATTGCTGTTATCTTTTTTCTAATTCTGAAATAAAGGAATTTTCTGGACTTCTGGTGGCTGAAACGTGTATGAAATATGAGAGAGTCCTTATTCTACACGACGCATCACTTTTCGCGTACTACTTGTTCTCGAATACAATAATTTATAAGTACACATTACATTTTATTTCTTCAATGTGTTTGAAGTTTCAGTTACACTGAGAATAGAACAGTGTATTTGATTTAACATAAAAAAGACTGTTTTAAACTTTTTTATAGCCCATTATGTAATGTAGAAATTTAAATATAATACCTGGTATCTAACAGATGATACACTGACATGTAAATGAAAATAATATGAATAATATTCTATCATATTGAGTAATATGTACTTAAATAAATGTTATGTAAAGTCATGCCAAATATACAAATAAAATAATACCAAATAAAAATACAATAAAATAATGGGATAAACTTCCGAAATCGGATACCGAATTTCGTCATGAAATTTGGCACGGACATTCTATTTGACTATTTATGAGTCCCTTTAAAGGGATTTTTGGCGGCACGCAATATTTTTCGAAATATTGAATTTTTTAAGTACGCTGCTTAGGACACTCTATATAAGAAAGCGAGTCGATCAAAAGAAGAAGGAAAAAAAAAACCTAGCCTAACCTATCCTAGAATGCGCAAATGCATTGCACAGCGATTAAAAAAAAAGACCTAACAACCTAACCTAACCTAACGATTTAAAAAAAATCTTAATCTAACCTAACCTTTAAAAAAAACCCCTAACTATTAAAAAAAAAGACCTAACAACCTAACCTAACCTGACGATTTAAAAAAAATCTTAATCTAACCTAACCTTTAAAAAAAAACCTAACTATTAAAAAAAGACCTAACAACCTAACCTAACCTAACGATTTAAAAAAAATCTTAATCTAATCTAACCTTAAAAAAAAACCCTAACTGCGGAATGAATTTCTCAGCCTTCAAAAAAAAAAAAGTGGCGGAATACGTAGTGAAACAATGGCCGATCATCTATGCGAGTCTTTATGGCGTCGTCGCGTTATAAAATTGAACAAAAATCCGTTCAATGAATTATTACAAAATATAAAGTATGTATCCGAGAAAATAAAAAAGTGGATTAATTATATATATGTGTATAAATAACGCCTGTAGTGTGTGTGTGTGTGTGTGTAACGTGGCGATAAATATATAGATATGTATATTATAAGCGTGCTAAGCAGCATAATCAAAAAATTCAATATTTCGAAAAATATTGCGAGTCGCCAAAAACCCTTTTAAGGGGACTATTAGATAGTCAAATGTAATGTATGTGCCAAGTTTTATGAGAAAATTCGGTATCTACTTTTCGGTTTCTTATATAGAGCGTACTAAACAGCGTACTCAAAAAATCCAATATTTCGAAAAATATTGTGATCCGCCAAAAATCCTTTTAAGGGGATGCTTAGATAGTCAAATGGAATGTCCGTGCCAAATTTCATGAGAAAATTCGGTATCTGCTTTTCGGAAGTACACCCAAATAATGAATAACTATTAATAAAAAAGTGCTTTACAAACACATTCGCTATAATTAATCTTAAGCGTTCTATACTAAAATTATATTACATTTACGCACTAAATTTCTCGAACAGTAAGTGAAATTGTGAGATAAAATAATCATTCGTTAAACGTTCAAACTATCATAAGTATTAAGCTAACATCAAGTTGACTTCATATTAACTTTCTTAGAAGGCAATTAGTATATTTCTAAAAAAAAAAAAAACATACCTACTTCATTTTCATTAACATTGCAAAATAACAATACATACGAATCAACACTAAATCGGACTGTTGTGCCAATATTCGGTCAAATTACATTCAAAATGTCATTATCAGTGCTCAGTATGCGGTTGTTACATTTCGGAACACATTCTATACCCAAAAAATATTGAAATATTTCCATGGAAAAAAAGTCATAAAGGGACTTTTGTGTTAAAAAAAGAGCTACTTTGAGAGAACTTAGTTTTAACTTATTAATTGTCTAGCAAAAAAGTCATAATAAATAATTTCGTTGTAAAATACATCACAATATCTAATAACATATTTTACTGGGCTGAACTGAATCAGCCTGTAAACGTCCCCCAGCTGGGCAAACCCTTTTTCTCTATATAGGAGAAGGGTTGGAGCTTAATCCACCACGCTGCTCCAGTGCAGATTGACGCATAATTTTGCCTATCATGTATCATGTGAATCAGTAACGATCGCTATGTGATGTCTATGATAATAACCGAGCCCAACTAATTTACGTGTTCTCTGAGGCACGCTAGGGAGACCTACAAGGACGTAGACTCAGAACGGACACAAATATCTTTACTAATACAAATATCTGCCCCTAGCGGGAATCGAACCCGCGACTGCTGCACCAAACCGGTTGTTTTACGGCCAGTACGGTAACATTTTACTAATAGACATAAAATAATTTTCTATGCCTTAGATTAGTTTTAGGGCACTCGAATTAGAGTTAAAACGAGATTAAATCGAGAATCCAAAGTACGTGTCCTCTATACAATGAATGGTTGGGAAGCGCAGTCGCCCACGCTCCGTCGAGCGCGCGAACGTTAAGAGAGGATCGTGAGCCTCAACAAGTAGAGTTCTACATTAACCACAGATATAGTTCGGGATTAGATAATAAAATATTTGGATTAAATTAAAAAAAAAATTAAAGACGTGCTGTGCTTGTAAAACTATTACGAAACGCGATGTTGCTCTACGTTTAGTGGCGTTTTTAATTTGATGTGCGGTAATTTTTAAAATAAGCAGTTGATCGAAAAATTATTTTTTTATGAAATTTTATAATGATATATAAAATAATGATCTATAAAAGACAAAAAGTGTAGTAAAAGTTTCATTTTTGTTTCGTTATTTGTTTATATCGTGTTCGTCATAATGTTTGTTTTTTTTTTAACTTAATTTTCTTGTTGCTTTTACCTTTTTAAAATAATATATTTTAATACACATAATATATCTATCTATTTAATTTAAATAATTACAAATTTTTCATATATATTTAATTGTACTCATACTTAATTATTTCGAAATAGGTCTACTGATTGCTTTACTCTTGCTGATTGCAGTGTGAGGTAATTAATTATTAAGTTCTGAAATTTGCTTACATATATATATATCTATATATATATATATATATATATATATGTAAGCATATATATATATATATATATATATATATATATATATATATATATATATATATATATATATATATATATAATTGTGTAGCAATTAAAATTCTATTATTTTTGATAATACCTACAGGTGTACACCTATAAATAATCTATAGATGACCTATTAGTTATAAATAATATATACTCTAATAGTTTAATAGAATGTGTTTTTTTCGACCTAAGTATTAATAACACTATTTTCGTACATATATAGACGCGGTTCGCTTTGAAATAAAAAAAAATGAAAATATTGTATAAGAAGTAATTAATTTATATCGATTTTAATTCCTTGTTGTCATAATTTACATTAAATACTGTTTGAAGGCCTTGATTAATTAATGACTGAATTACTACATATTTCGTTACCCTTTATCATTTTAATTAACTTAAATTTACTATATAACAAAAGTGAGCTCTGTGATAATCCATTAGAAACAGTGAATAGGTATTATATGTAGATACTGAATTAGCGTGCACTTCTCTTCCATTTTTAACGACAATATGTAAATCAGGTTTGTAGCAAACATAGCATATTTATAACGTTACTAATCGGAAGACCTGCGATATTAATGTATGCGCTTTCGTGTTAAATTAAAAGAAATATTATAAACAAACTGACGATAAAACGTTACCAAGCAAATACCAAATAAATTTTTTATATCATACGTTGAAAAAAGCTAAAGTGAACGTATACCTTTTAAAATATTCTTTTTGTGCTCTATATACTGACCAAACAAGTGGGTCTGAATGCCTTTTCAGCGTGTTGAGACACTTTTTTATACAGCCTGATGGTTCGGTCGTGCGAAAGCATCCACATAAGCTTACGCGCTATTTTTCATTTAGCACAGTTTACAGCAATTGTATATGCATTATATTAGCATTATTAAACATACCCTTGAACATTTTCTATATTAGAAGCAACAACTGCAGTATGTTACGTACGTATTTGTTTAATTTTTCTAAATGTTTACGTTAGCTATTTTTATTGTCTTAATAATTCTTAAATACTTTTTAATAAAAGACAAACTTCAGGATGCAATTTACGGCTAAATAAATTAATGCAAAGTCTGTCACAGCATGACTTTTTTCTATGTTTTTTTTTAAATATAAATGAATTAACTATTAATAAACATTATTAATAAACAATTCACTATTCTTTTCAATCTTTTAGCTAAGTTTGTAAATATATTTACATTGCTAGTGAAAAACCGTAGTAAGTCGTTCTTACATTTCCGCCGTCAGACAATATAACTACAGTAACACGATTTGAAGAAAACTTAAATAAAATATGGTGGACAATTTGTGGTGAGCGAACAAAGACTACATTATAAATGTTTTAAAGTACTGATTTAAGTTAATCCCAACATAAATTACCGTGCATAAAATCTTCATTGTAATTATGAAAAAATTCCCGCATATGCCATGTTAAAATTATAAATCCACTTTCAGACCGTTAGCCTGTAAGATTTAAATTTTATTTAATGGAATATTTTTTCACAAAGGAATTCGATATTCATTATATTGTTTTAAAAATATTGTTTATTCCTTCCTAAAATTCGATACGCAGAAAATTTACATTTTAGGTTATTTGCATATTAAAACTAATTTCGTGTCTTCTATAGAATACGTATATTAATATAAATATATCAGGAATGTTTTCGATACAGGTAAGTTTGTCTTCAAAATTTTACTATTCCACTGAGTATTTACGAATATATGGTTTATTCAAAACTAACTTTTAATATAACAGTTAATAGTTACGTAAATTACTTTCTCGGTGACGTATCCCCAATTAGATGAATCCACTAAACCGAAGCATAATATCAACGTCTATAAAGACAGACGAAATCGCCCTCTATAAACTTGGTTTTATTGAAGTAGATACAATACTAAAGCCGGAAATCAGGTAATTTATTTAGGTTCGTTACAATCAGTCCGACATCCGGACTCTGGAAGAGGTGAGAGTAACAAAGAGATGCGGTCGATCGACCAGTCGTTAACGAAGCGAATGTCGCTAAAAAAGGAATGTTTATTGATCTAATTAGAATCGGACAAACAAATTTAATTTCGTCGATATTTAAGTATCCGAAGTTTAACGTTACATCGCGTTTTTCATTATAAGTATAGCGGCACTTAATTTACACAAATTAGATTGTTTTAATAAAAGCAAACGCGGTTAATTTTAGAATTTTGTATATTATTGAATCTATTAGCAATTTGTTATTTAATTAAAATTAAACGCCTCGCCGTTGCAGGAAACAAATAATTTTATAATTTAAGCTTGTTATAACTACAATATACAGTTAGAATTTAGCGAAATAGATTGATAATTAGTATAAATTGCAGCTTTATATTTTGTAATGATTTGAAATTCTTTGTAAGGAACCAATATTTCAAACGTTAAAAAAAAAGCTTATCCTATCGAGAACTTTTGAAATAAGTATTTTTTTGCTAATTAAGATAAGTGGAAAATTCGAAAATATAATCTGCATCTTTTTTTTAAAACTTTAAATAAGCAGATGCTATTTAAAGATCTAATATGATTTTGGAGTACCATTTAGAAAATACATAATAAACCTACAAAGATTTATTAGTTAGTTTAAGTAGTTTCTTTTAAAACATTAGGTATAAAATATATGAAGCGAAATAATTTACGATTGAAATTTAATGAAAGAGATGTTCGTATTTCAACCAACTTGTACTTATGAAACTTTGTGACCTAGTTTTCCAATTCAAGACTGATGTTTATATATAAATAAGTTTATTCGGACCTATTTGAGACCTACGTACAACTTTAAACAATTGAGACCACAACTTACTTCAACACAACTTTAGCCAGACGTTGCTTTTAGTTCCAGCTCACAATTTTACTGTTTATAATAGCCATATCATATAGACATAATTAGTTCTTTAACCATATATTATTAACTAACAATGTTCACTATAATACGGGGACATGAGGGAACCTGACGTGTTCCCGTGAGAGACCCCAACCACTAGCCAACAATACCCCAACCAAAAGAATCCCCGTTTGTAACAATAACTTAACAATGATCTTTAATAATTATTTTTTGTAATCGATATTTGTAACAGTTACTGCCTGTTATTCGTGTTCCATTTGTCCGACCGATGTAACATTGTACAAGCGTCCTATTATTTTCAGTGTTCCTATTTAAATTTTACTTTGAAGCAATAAAAAGTCTCAAACTTTTCGGATAACGCTTGAATCTTTAGAGACTTTTGTGTTATAAGTATTTTTTAAATATTTTTACAATTTTTAAAATCATTAAATTAAGAAAATAATACATTCGTCATTGCAAAGTTATGTCGATCAGAAAAATTTACATCTGTCAAAAAGATCAAGCTAACTTGTACAGGGTATATACATATACAAACAATACTAAATCCGCACAAACGTTACAAGCGTTAGGGTGCCTGTCCATTGAAGCGGAGCGAGGCGGCGGAACGGAGAAACGGAGAAATATTAACCAATAGGATCGCAGAGCCCTTGTCCACTGGAGCGGAGGGGAGATTTTTTGCAATTCTATTGGTTATTATTGCTCCGTTTCTCCGCTCCGCCGACTCGCTCCGCTTCAGTGGACAGGCAACCTTAACCGCAAATATCCTCCTATACCTTGATAAAAAAATAAACCAACTGAAGTTATTAACTAACTCATTAAAGTATTAATAAAAACACCAACTTCACAAAAGTAGGTTACAATACCCAAATGAAACGTAATTATATAATAGTAATTATATTAATTATATATAGTAGTACTATTATAATAAATTTCATTACTTGTAACGTAAAAAATATATGTATATAAGTAAAAAAATATAACAGTCCCACGGGAAGCCGCAGCCCGCGGTTTCGTACGGTCGCTACACTTTATTCGTACAAATTGAAAAGCTTTCTACAAAAACACTTTCGATTTACTTTATTATATTTTTGTGACTTTTTCGAGTTTAACACTATATACAAATATATCACTATATTAATTTTTCTACATATAATAATTACTCTTTGCAAAAAATATGAAAAAGTCAAACAAAAAATAATGAGAGAAGTTTTATTAGGTTTTTTTGGCAGGTCAACCATTATGTCAAATCTTACGGTTCATTAAAGAATATGGAAGTGACGTAAACTAGACTTAAATCTATAATTAGTACCTGGATGACCGAGCTTTGCTCGGTTAAATTATATTTAGATACATTACATACTGATGAAACATAAATAATATTTTCGATTTTACCGACATAATAGTAAAATAATAGGAATTGGTTATTTAAATAAAAAATAAAAAGTAAAAAAAGCTCTTAATTCAAAAGAAAAAAAAAGGAAAAAAAATGGTGTGTAATCATCTGGATTCGAACCCAGATTTTCTGATTTCGAATCCGTCCGATTCCCATCCGAGCTATTAGAAGCTTGTCAATGACAGCGAAATTTACCTTCGTATTGTAATGATATTTTTTAATTGCGTAAAAAAAGGGATAAAACGACATTTTCTAAAAATAAATCCTAGCTAGATCGATTTATCGCCCCCGAAACCCCCTTCATACTAAATTTCATGAAAATCGTTGGAGCCGTTTCCGAGATTCAGATTATATATATATATATATACAAGAATTGCTCGTTTAAAGATATAAGATAGATAAATTGTTTAATTTGGTACATTATTTTCTTTAATTTTTCATTACAGGACTAATATATTAGCAATATATTGTAGTTATTTTAAATGGTCATTCTGTTGTATTAAATCGATGATATTTAACGTAAGGTGATAGAACTTCTACTCTATATAAAGCTAGATGAATCTTAATGCTTTATACCCACGAATTTTCATATAGGTCGGATTTAACTAAAGTTAATTCAAAAATACTTCCTGTTCTACGCGGTTTCGCGTTTTCGCGATAAAAATTTAATGTTCCGCTCCCATAATTTACGAGGCATCATCGCATTTTACCGCTAATAACTTCCTATTATTCAATGAACATGCTATATAATGCAAAGAATTTTTCAAATCAATGTAAGTCGTACTGTGTAGAATGCGTGTAGTATCACACATTTTCGGCAACGCCTAGCTGCTTCGTCACGCAATATGTGCGTCCAATTTAACAAATGAACATTCCACAATTCAGCATAATAATCGTTTTTCCATTATTAATGAATTAAATTCCTTCAATGTTATTACATCGACTTTATTTGATCACAACGAAATAACTATTGTATTAGTTAATCATTAAGGCTTAATCACAAAAAAGCATTTAAGACAAATAATTTGGTAAATTCAGTATCAGGTCACGCAGGTGACATGCCATATGCTGAATAAAATAAAACAAAAGTATTTGTGTGGTCAACTGCAATCTACTTTACTTAGACATTACTTCATTATGACTTGACACACTTAATTATTTCAGAATGTTATCGTTAGTACATGTAGTAAGTAGTAAATATTATTAAAAAGCTTTGATTAGGAAAGTTCCTATTTTACTTTAAAGTATTAATTTATAAATTTTTAGATTAATTATTTTTGAGTAACAAATAAATTAAAATGGACAAATAGTGATCAATTACAACTAAACTTATATATGGATTATATTTTTTATTAATAAATTAAAACATAGAAATGGTTCATTACATCCCAGATAGATATTTTTCCATTGTCAACAATAATCATTTATCAAAATTTTTAACACTAAAACTAAGGCTTTATTTTAAAAGAGTATATGTAAAGATAGATAAATCTTTCTGTCTATACGTAAGTTAGGATAGAAGTTGTACAATTGCAAATATACGAAAAAATACACTAAATATTTAAAAAGAAAAAGAGTCAAAGATATAAAAGACAAAGAAACGCTTAATTTTTTTTATATACGACCACCTTTGCATCTGCGTTTAATTTCGGTACCTGTTAGAAAAGATGAATTTTATGATTATCGCTCGTCTGAACGACGTAACGAGAAACTGTCGTCGTAACGAGATCACAAACAAACAAACAAACTCTTTGAATATAATGTTACGTAACCATTGAGTGAGACCAACAGCTATAGTTACCGATATAAATGAAATTATGATTAAATCTAAACTAATGTTATAAAGCTTAAATATTTGTCTTTTAATTTAAAATTACTATAATCAAGAGCTATTGGTTTAAATTATTTATATCTGATAGTCTGCTTATTGAGGACATGCTATAAATACGACTCACGAAAGCGAAGTACCAAGTAGCCAATACCCATATAATATGATAAACAATATGATGAGTATCCTAGCTAAACGCGCATGAAATTGTGGTTAGCTTCTAGTGGTAAACTATTTAAATATTTAATACATCCTTATAATATATTAGATAGTATTTTGGTAAAAAATCCAACTGGGGTAATGACATTTTGATTATATACCATTAAAAAAACACGCACGTCATTATTACCTATCACAAGGGCAAACAAATTACATAGAATACTTCAAACTTACCATACCCATACCGATGAATATTCAACAATAGGTAATATGAATACAAGTAATTTTCGAAAAACTTGAAACTTATGTTAAATAAAACATATTATAAAATGCGTCCAACACGTAGCACTATTATAAAATATTCCAAGTCAATTTGTTAATGTAGGAGTCTAAATTTTCATAATGTGCGTTAACAATCAGTGCTTGACAATGTGAGTTTTGAGTGAATATAGTATTGTTGGACCCGTATTTGAGTGAGTTCGTAATTTAAGATGAGATGATGAGTTCAGACAGTTCCAGTTGATGACGATAGAAGTTGGAAGGTCAAGATGATGGGCAGATATGATGGAAGAGTTCTCTCCATCGTTTTCAGTACTCTACTGCTGGGGCGGGCTATTGCTGGTAAGTTTAACCTTTTCCCTTAACATAATATTTTATATAGTTTTTAGGTGAAATAAAAATAACAATGATAAAAATAAATCTTTTAAAATTTTACCTGTAAAAGAAAATACAAATATATTTCATAAATGAAACTCAAGAGAAAACTGTTAAAAAGTTATTGCGGATGGCTAAATATGGTATTACAACATTGCTAATATTTTCCCAGAAGATTTAGTAAGCCTCTCAGAATGAATCATTAAGCGATTCCGCGGTACAGGAAGCCGTGGTCACTCAGATGTAAAAACGATACTGAAACTAACGTTAATTTTTTATTTATTTATAGATTTCGTACTTACAAAGATATAATGGCATAACGTTCTTATGCTCAAGGACACAAATGTGTTGACCTACACTTTGTTCACTGAACTATTTAAAAAATTAATATGCACAATAAAAGCAAGAGTCGAGTTCTAGTTTTTCAAGTACATGTGCTTTTTTATATTAAAGTCATAACATTTTCTTTTCATTGACACTCGACTCTTATTTACAAATATAATAACATATATTCAATCCGTAATAGTTACTAATTATAAAATTTGTCTTTCTGGAAAAACTCTCTAGTCACGTGAATATATATACATATTACAACTTTATTTGATTCGTACATACAAGTATATGACGTTGTTTCACATTTATGCACAAAGTACCAACATACGAATATTAATGATTAGTTTTCTAGATTTTTTTTAAATATATATAATCAAAAGTTTGTTTTAATAGGTATATATTGATAAAAAGAAAAGTAAGTCGTAAAGAAGATAAACTTTATATTGCTTGTAATAATACAATATAAGAAATAAGTAGTTTAACACTAAACCTACCAGAGCGGTCAAATGACCACTTTTGAGATTTTAATGAAAAATGTTAAATTCTAGGTTTACATTTTTATTGAACTTACTGCACCACTGTTTTATTGTATATAGCTACATAAGAAACCTGTAAAGCTAAAAAACTTTAAAAAGAAAAATGTTAACTTAGAATTTAACAATTTTAATTAAAGTTTCAAAAGCAGTCATTTGAACGCTCTGGTAGGTTTAGTGTTATTGTATGCTAACGACTGATTGAAAAGCAATGATAAAATATATTATAGAAGTTCGTAAATGATTAATGATCTATAATTAGATTCATGTCAAAAGACAAGTCATTAAAGTTTGTTCCGATCTAACTATTGCACGTAAACTACGGCCTCGATTAGCCGGAGTCCTCATTTACACCACATTTAGGATTAAATTGCAGCACTAACTACTTAAAGTTTTACTTTGAGATTTTACTTAACACATTAAATTAAATCTGAGCTTGATGTAAAACACAAAAGCGACAATTTTAATAAGAAAATCTAATAAACTTGCAAAATGTATTTAACGTTTTAATTAAAAATATTATTTTTAAGTAAAATTTTCGTACAAATTTCGTTTTAATAAATTTTAACATCAATCAACGATAGCGACACATTATAACAAAGGAGAAATTTTTTAAATAATGTATTATGATAGTAATATATTTCATATTCAAAGTAGAGTGAAATTAAATTAATCAAATCTAAGTAAAATTATTAATGAATAAAAAATGTGTGGTGTGTGGTGATATAACAAATTAAAGTATCACCGATTCACTATGTTCGAAGATTTTCGACTTCAGGCACTGAGGTACAGCAGGTGAAAAGACTTTTTTTAGCTTTACGAACGCTGCCCATCCTAGCAGAATTCCACAATTGACCTCTCTCTCGATGTTGCATCTACCAAGTTGAACCTTTTATCCTAGGTAGATGTACTCCTCAACAACTTCAGGAGTAGAATTTCCAACCGAAGTCGGGGTGGGCACGACATGGACATCTGACATGATTTTTGTCTTGTCTTGTCTGTTGTGTATTGCCCACGCGTTGGGAAACTCCATCGAGGTCTTCTGAGGTCTTCCAGGGATTCTGCCATAAGCACGATATCGTCCGCAAATCGAAGGTGAGTCAGAGATGTACTCGCCGTTTATATCGATGCTGAATCCTTTCCGTTCTAGAAGCTTAGAAGCAAAAATATATTTAAAAAAAAATCTATGGTAATAACAAGCAAACAGGAGGTTCGATTCATTTTATGTATTACGTGTTCTCATAGCTGTCCATGAAACTTTCAGTAGCTGATGGGAAATGAAGAGGGAAATTTTGGTTTCCGGCACTCGCACTAAGCATTTAAAGTGGAGTATAAGCAGCTAATTTACAGCAATATTTTGCAATAGTATGGAACTACTCGTACCTCGATTTAGTTAACTGTAAACAGTCTGTAGTCAATTAATTGTAGCTAGACCCCATGTTATAGAGTTCTTATAAAAGTAAAACAGATACTTGATTATAACAAACCATTCTTACAATACCACACAGAACTGAATCGTTTAGTAGTATTTCAATTTCAGACACAGATACATGCATAAATACAAACGTGAACCCGAAAATCATAAAACTTCTTTTCAGGCAATTGTGTTAAAACATACAATTCCAAACAAAACGCAATAAAACCAAACACAAGCTCACGTACAGCCACAAGCAAATCTCACTTGAAAAGAATTAGCAATTTACCTATATATATTCATTTTTATTTTTTTAAACAAATATTTTAACTTTTATTATATTATTAGATAGCCGAGATAGCCCAGTAGAAAGAATACTTGAATTTTAACTAAACAGTCACAAATTTAAATCGAAGCTAGTACATCTGAATAATATAACATGTAAATTATTTCGTTTAATTCAGTCCAATAGAATTTTCCGATATATGAAGGGTTCTTCACGATGTTTTCAATCACAACGGAGCACGAGATGAATTCTAAAGACAAAACTGCTTAAAAATACAGTGAAGCCCAGATTTGAAGCCGGGTTTTGTCTATGAAGTCTATCTATATTCAGTGTTCTTCCCCTGGCCTATGTCGGCAGCTATACTTAATTAACACGAATGAAATATATTTAATAAGAAAATCCATAGTCGTTTCACGCGCTACAACGGCTCAAAAGGGGTAATTGATTTTAGTCAGTGTTTAATTTCGTGACAAAAATGATCAGATAATGTGAAAGCTATTAATATTTTAGGAAATATAAAACCGACGTCGCTAGAATCCATTTGTCTTTGATGGAAAAATTGATGATTGATGATAAATAAAACTTGAGACGTATTAAAAATTGTAAATAATTTCTTTATATAGTTACTAATCTATACCAATTCGTACGTCAAAAGACCTGTTTTTTTTCCTTCTATATTTCGTACGACATGCATATATAATATTTTCCTGTGTTGGTCTTTGCAGACATGAATCGTGCCTTTCATAATGTGATGTTAATATTCACAGGTTATTTAAGAGGTTTCAACTCGCTACAACAGGAAAAAAAATCTCGTTTGTTTTTTTGTTTATATATAAAAAAATAAAGTAAAAGTTTTCGTATTGTATCGTATCGTAATTGTAGGTTAATCTATTTATTATTCTTATAATGATAGTATTTTTATAATGAATTATTCAGTGATATTTGATAAGGTTTCAGGCTTTGCATATGATAGAATAACAAACTGTACTCTAAGTCACATTTTATACAGTTAAATAGAGAAAAATATATATTTTTAACCTTTAAAGGCACCGTACTATAAAATGTTTTTAACAATTAAATGGTTATTTTAACTTTTGCAATTCTCTGTACTAACCTTCGTGAATACGAACCGACGGCTGCGGTTCTTTCGAATTATGCCTCTGGGAGGTTGGTAGAAATTCCGCAGTCTTCACATTTACGTCTTAGTCTATGAAGATGGCTATCTCTGTAACCGACCAATCGTTACAGTTTGAGATACACTTTACGATAAGACGGAAGCTTACATGGATAACCTCGACCTCGTTACAGTCAAAAAATATTTTCTGAAATGTTAAAAATATTTAAAAACAGCATTAACTTTTAAAAACGATCAATATGCTTTTTTAATTTAATGCTTGACTATATATATAATTGTAAAAATTATATATATAGTCAGTATATTAAACGAACTAATCATTCATTAAAACAAAAAATAAAAAAAGGTAAATTAAGGGTTGATAAACACCATTTTTAAGGTCAAACAATAAAAAAAACTATAAAAATTTAAATCTAATAAAAAGACAAAATATGGTATTCAAACTAAAAACATTTAAATTTTTCAATTTAAACTGTATGCATAATAAGATATATCTTTCTACAAAATTTAAAAATGTAAATGCAAACATCATTTGTGATTCCCAGTAAAATAATGTCTCAGACCCTTAGCTTGGAAAAAACTCGTTTAGTTTCTGAAAAGGTACGTAAAACACGTACATCTATATACATATGTACGAAAGTCCGTAGTTATTTAATCGTACTATAGGAAGATTTAAAAGAGTTAAATGTAAGTAATATCTATTTAATAATATTAAACAAAAAAATATATCAAAATGTAAAATAAATGCTATATACAGGACAACAAAACACCGAATGAATCAACTTCGCCGTCTGTATCTTGAATTTGTTGTACAAATTCAAGATATAGTTCTCACGTAACATGACGTGCAAGGTATAAAAGGAAGTGTGTGGAAGTGAATTGTGTTAAACTGATACAAACAAAAACAAAACAAAAAAAAAATTACTAATCATATAAACATTTCTTCATTGATTCAATTTGTTTATTTCTATTTTTGTTTCATTATGAAACTAAACAAGTACCTATAAGAATAATAATGGACCATCAACCATTAATAATAATACTCTATATACAGTTACTAATACCATGAATCATGTGAAAACACTGGTTTATATTTCAATATAATATTCTCGAAACAATACGCAAATAGTCTATTCAGATGTAATTTATGCAGAGCTAACGTGCATAGTTTAGTATTCTGAGTTAAAATTAAATCATAATATATCTACTAGATCCGTCCGTCTTCAGCGACAGAGCTACACTAATTAGTAATTTAATATTAAAATATTCTACATTCCACAATCTACATAAAGCTTTAACATGAATATAAATACTATATCATAAAATATTTAAAACTTACTTCGTATCATTTGGTACCGAACACCGCAATTAAATACCTCATTTCAGTTTTGAGGTTACGCACGTGCTGAGCGTAAATTACTGTAAAATTGTTATTTATTCCAATTCCGTGAGAATATTTTGTCTTCAATAACATTAGATACGTAAACTTAATAATAGTTAAAATTTTAAAAGTGTGTAATGCCAGTGTTCGAACAAATAAATTATTTATTTATTTCAAATTAATGAAATCAAATCCAATGTGTACGTAAAATAATAATTATACTTTAAACAATAAAATAAAAAATAACACAAAAAATAATTAATTAAACTAACTTCGAACATAGGATGAATATTGTTGATACAAATTTAGTAGTCTTAAAAGTGCAAAAACTCAACTTTACAACAGGGACAGGATTTCAATATTCTACAGCTTGTCTTTATCTTTACGTATAAGAAACATTTGAAAAATCGTTTACTTATGTACTCAAGCAAAAGACTGCAATATTTTTTCTTACTTCAGGATTTTTTTTTCATGTGCGATGTTTATTTTATTTATAACTCAGAGACTGCTTAAACGACCATTTGTACCCGTTTATGGTGTAAAACGGTACATAGAAAATAATATAAAAACCTTTTTAAATGCTTCTTCTTTATGGCATTTGCACTAATATAAAGCACGTTCCTTGTACCAGTTATCTACCAATGTAGTTATTGAAGTGAAAACTTCTTTTTAGGGTTCCGTAGCCAAATGGCAAAAACGGAACCCTCATGGTTTCGTCATGTCTGTCTGTCTGACTGTCCGTCCGTATGTCACAGCCACTTTTTTCTGAAATTATAAGAGCTATACTGTTGAAACTTGGTAAGTAGATGTATTCTGTGAAACACATTAAGATTTTCACACAAAAATTGAAAAAAAAAAACAATAAATTTTGGGAGTTCCCCATACTTAGAACTGAAACTCAAAAACAATTTTTCATTAAACCCATACGTGTGGGGTATCTATGGATAGGTCTTCAAAAATGGAGGTGTTGAGGTTTCTAATATATTTTTTTTCTAAACTGAATAGTTTGCGTGAGAGATGTATGAGAGTGTATGTCCCCCTGTAACTTCTAAAATAAGAGAATGATAAAACTAAAAAATATATATGATGTACATTACCATGCAAACTTCCACCGAAAATTGGTTTAAACGTGATTTAGTAAGTAGTTTTTTTTATAATATAATAAAATACACTATTATTAAAACATCGATTAAAGTTACAACGAACTACAAGAACTTTTATCATTATGATGTTACTTGCTGCTACGGAACCCTTCATGGGCGAGTCCGACTCGCACTTGTTTAAGTTATTTTAGATTATAGACAAAAACGTACTGACTCTTTCTCT
The DNA here is from genome assembly GCA_036937285.1 of Euphydryas editha. Lineage (NCBI taxonomy): Eukaryota > Metazoa > Arthropoda > Insecta > Lepidoptera > Nymphalidae > Euphydryas > Euphydryas editha. The sequence goes on along the minus strand of JAUPFZ010000011.1, from coordinate 11,330,529 downwards.
TTACATGCAACGTAGTTACTGTGACTGTACAAGTACACAGCACCAAGATGACTTGAAACATTTATGGCACCTTAATATTTAAAACATTGTTAGTTTATAATCCATCCATTAGCAAAAAAAAACATAAATGAATAAAGAGTTTATTAAATTGGTAATTAAATATACCAAATTTGTATCAGTTAACCAATTGACGGCTTGCAATAGACAGTTTACAAGGTAACAACGTTCACAATAATACGGTGACAAATAAAAACAAATACAGAAAAAAGTGTTTAAAAAATAAAACGTGCGTGTGTATTTATGTACGCTCGTAAGAAGTTAGATATACTTCTTTGGTGTAACAGAACAAAAATAGCTAAAGATTTCATCCCATATGCCACAACTTGTTGTTTGTAAAAGGGATGATAAATTAGTAAAAACAAGTTAAATATTTAGTAAAATAGAATTTTTTTTTAAATAATGCTTTTATAATAATTTATAATGCACATAAAAAGAATACATACCGATAAATAACCTCAAATTTATACACTTTAAAAAAAATAAGATAAAGTCACTTTTATCACGAATTTTTACAGTTTTTATCTCCACTAATATAAAAGACGTGTTGCAGATTTATGAATCAAGCCAAACGTGAAAAAACAAAATTTTGTCACGTTTGGCTTTGAAATGAAATTGGAAAATTCATAAAAATATCCAGTCTAATGATAGAGTAGGAAAGTGATTTGTAACTCTTCAAATTCTCAAGTGAATTTCCTAGTGATTTATCTTGTAGAATGTTTTTAACAGTTACCAAAATGATCTAGTGCTAGTCCATGTCAGATAAAATAATAATGTGTTTTCAGAACAACTTGGTTAAAACATAAACTTAAACTCGTATTATAATAATTTTTTTAGCTATAGGTGAATAAAGATTTTATTGCGTACCCTCAAGAATATCTACTGAATAAATCAGTCTAATAAATCAGTCTTTCATTATATTTTATGTTGAATTATCGTTTTTGAGAAACCTTATGGCGCGAAATATAATATAATTAAAATTCTCTGCTTTTTTCTGTTAATTTTATTATTTATCATCACTAATTAAAATTGAACATAAAATGATGTAGGATATTATTAAACTTATCGTAAAAGTGCGTATCAACCATAATATATATTATACCGATACCGATAAAGGCCACAATTTTTTTACCACGAAGATGTTACAGAAAGGTTATTATAAAAATAAAAAGCAATTTTAATTGAATTTGATAATATTTTATTATTATCTATCTCTCAATTTCACATTCTATACTCTTGCTATAATAACGACTATAAAGCATCCATTAGGATCCGCAGAAAATGATACGGGTGCGGATATGGAGCTTTTTTTTCTTACCGTAATCCATGGATACGAATATATACGATATTATCATCACTATTAAAATAAACAGTCATGTGACAAACGATGTCATAGTTCCTAATAGTAATCTTATATCTTTAAAGGAGCAATTCTTGTATATATATAATCTGAATCTCGGAAACGACTCCAACGATTTTCATGAAATTTAGTATGCAGGGGGTTTCGGGGGGCGATAAATCGATCTAGCTAGGATTTATTTTTAAAAAATGTTGTTTATCCTTGTTTTTACGCAATTAAAAAATATCATTAGAATACGAAGGTAAATTTTGCTGTCATTGATAATTTTATAATAGCTCGGATGGAAATCGGGCGGATTCGAAATCAGAAAACCCGGTTTCGAATCCAGGTGTCTACAGACCAAGTTTTTTTCATTTTTTTTTCAAGTTTCTTCTTTTGTGAGAAAAACGATTATGGAGAGTTCTTTTTATGTTTTTATTTTAATAACGAGTTCCTATTATATTACTATTATGTCAGTAAGATCGAAAATATTATTTATGTTTCATCAGTATGTAATGTATCTAAATATAATTTAACCGAGCAAGGCTCGGTCATCCAGGTACTAAAAATTAAACACTATAAAATCTTTGTCTCGTTCGTAAGATGGGCTGCGTGCGAGAGAGTTTTATTGTTTGCGAGGTCTCAGGTATGATTCCTGGGCCGTTGAACGTACTATTGAGTTTTTTTTTTCGAAAATTCTCAGTAAAAGAGTGATGTTATATTTACTTTAAAAGTGGAACTATAGTAAAAAAATGTCTTAAGAAGAGAAATAATAAAGGACGCAACGGAAGCTCTCAAAAAAAGATTATTTTTGTCCCGTTTTTGTAACATTTCTTATTATTGCTCAGCCCCTATTCGTCGTAGCATGATGTTATATAGCCTATAGCCTTCCTCGGTAAATGGGCTACAGTACTACTATCCAACAGAAAAATAATTTTTCAATTCGAACCAGTAGTTCCTGAGATTAGCGCGTTCAAACAAACGAACAAACAAACAAACAAACTCTTCAGCTTTATAATATTAGTATAGATTAGCATCAGTAAGAAACCGATTTTTTTTTATTTTGTTTCAAAGAACATTGTTCTATTACTACTTATGCATGCAGGAAAGTACTTACTGATCGACAGAAGGTGTACAGTAATGTTAGTAAGGCGTTAAAATAATATGTAAGTTGACTGTTTCTGAAAAGATTTCTTTTAACTACTAGCTTAGGTAGAAAATTATAAATTACAGTGCAGTAGACTCGACTTTTCGGGCGTACAATCGTTTAAATTAAAAATGTTTTATGGTTTTTGTTATATTTTTGTCTTTTTTCAAAAAGCATTATTTCTTTATTCTCAACAAACAGGTGACCAAATAAAAATAATATAATATTAATTTCTATGTATTTAAATAATGCATTTAATACTTTAATATCAATTTTTTTTGTGGTAGGTTGTAATTAATAATCTAGCAGATTTTTAATTATGCGAAATATAGTCGGAGGCTGTGCGGCTTGATCTCGGCAGTTGAGTACTACTTTTCATGGGGTAGTTTTCTTGAATTTGCTTATATAACACACGTGCGGTCAGTGACATATTCATATAAAAGTTTTTAAGATAGGATTTCTTTCATTATTACCGTCTATCTAGTATATTTGTGATTGTAGTGAAAAAAAAACTGTTTACAATATATTTTGTTCTTGTATAAAATTTGTATTGAAACGAAAACTTTTTTGTTTCAATTAACTTTGACAACCCTGTTGTAATGTAATGTAATCGACGTCATCTCTTTAAAATCAATAGATCTAAATTGTTGCAACCTTCTTTGAGAAAGAAAGAGAAATGTGAGAATGTCGAAGAGCGTACAAGTTTTATTTTTCATCCACCGTCTTACATACTATACATTACAACAAACCCTAATCAAATTTTAACTTGCATAATTCGAAGAGGATAATAGCATTTTTGTCTCATTTATTTATTTGAATTGTTGTACGAGGGACGTACTATTGTGCACTCGCTTTTTAGGGTAATGTATCAAAGGCTGCTTGCAGAACTCTATTTCTGAACTCTGTTTCTTGAACTTTAATAAGTAAACAAATAGTTTTTTTTTTTTTTATATATAGTCAATGTTAATTTAGCTTAGTTTAAAATTAAAGGAAGACCTTACAACAAGGAATAAATTTTTAGCGTTTTACTATATTTTTAACATGAAGTGTTAAATGTTGCGCTACGGTACTAAGCTTTCTTACGTAAGATCGATTCGTACTTAGCCATATTATTTATTTGCACTTAAAGAGAAAAACAGTAATAAAATTACAATTTATGTGTGCAAAGGCGGACTTATCTCTAAAATAGATCTCTTCCAGCTAACCTTCTGTGGTGAGAAATAGTGTCATAAAGCAGGCTAAAAAAACGTGCTATACGATTATTATAAATAATACACAGTTACTTAAAGATTATTATTTAAATATTATATATAAAATTCCATACAATACATATTAGATATATATGACCTAATGACGATTTCGGAATAACTTGAGTGTGAAGATGTTGTTTCAGTTTCTTTTTAAAACAATTAGCTGAGGAACTAAGTTGGATGTCTTCACTGCTTTGACCGAAAAAGAACGAAAAAAGGTACTTTGTGTTGCTCTTGGGTATGTCGAGCAATAGTGATGCAAGACCGCCTGGAACGTGAGGTAGTAGGGAGAATGTGGAAACGTGAACGGAGATATGAAAGGGAGTTAGAGCCATTAAGTATATTGAAAAGGAACGAAAGGATGTGCATATCACGTCGAAGGCGGCTCGGGATCCATTTAAGTTGAGCACGAAAATGTGAAATATGGTCATACTTACTTTTTGACAGGCATGTAACTCATTCATGTAATTTTCGTGTAACAAAACTTAAAAACTGTCTAATAGTTGAAACTATTTTGCAACATATAAATCCTGTGAACATTGTTAAATAAAATACGTAGGTATGTAAAATAATTATTCATGAAATACGTTGAACTAATGACGTAGGTATATCGCTGCTACGTCCGTGACTAACACGACACGGGCGTGGTTACACCTCAGCAGATTTTCAGTTAGGTGTTTAATTTGTTGCTACGCTGTAATTAACTATTTAAAAATTTCATTTCATTTTCAACTAAAAAAAGTTGGTAATTTCATATTATTAAAAAAAAATAACTTAAAATAGTAAATTGTACATTTTATTAAACATTATATATAACATTTATTTCTTATAAGATAAAATATATTTTTGTTTTATGATATGCTTAGGGAACAGTTTCAGAACGGAATTAAAAAACAAACGAAGTTCACGGTTGTAATTGCACCTTCATGCGAAGTCAGGGTGCGTCGCTTAAGGATTTATAAAATGTAAGCTTAAAAATACCTTCAAATTATTTTATTTAACTTTGCATGACCTGAAAAGTTTATATGCAGTTTATGTCCCAATAGACAGTCCGTACTGTGCGTCTTCCGTTTTACTCTTTCCACATATGTTAACTCTTTGTTTTAAATATATTTTTAGCTTCGTTTAATTGTAAAGTAGTCAGGTCTTATCGTCAGCAGTATATCACTAGCTCCTAACTTTTATTTTTGCGCTCTAATTGAAGTGTTTTCTAGGTCGTACTGCCTTTACTTAGAACGTTCGTGAAGTCTAATGCAAAGGAAAATGCATTTAATATAATTAAATAAAGTTAAAAGAAACGCTTTTTATTATAAATAACTTATTGTAAGCTTTTTATTTGCCATATTTATTCATATTCATGTTAAACATGCATATCAGTGTATTTAATCTTATATTCCAACATAAATCAAGGTAAAATATGAACTATTTTGCTACTATACTATACGCTTATTACCGTTAAACTTAAGATAATTCTTAATATTATTATTGTTAGTAAAATTGAACTGGAATGCTGGTAGTTTTGTAAAATCTTAACATTTTTATATTGCCTCTGCATCTTGTTAATTGTATTGATCTTTGCAATTCAATAAGTTTGACCTAGTTTTAAGTTTTATAGTGATATATACGTTTAAGAATATAAAATATTTGAAATAGTTAAATAGTAAGTGAATTTGATACTTCCTCGCAGAAAATTTCTACTATATTGAGAACCATATTATTGTGTTTAAGCACGATGTGTCTTACTTTATTCATTTCATTCATTCATTTGGTTTAATGGCTTTCAATGAAGCCAAAAGAGCATGATTTCGCTAATGTCACGTATAATGGAGAAAACATGAAGGAGATTAATCGGTGCGGTCGAGTTAACAACTTTCGTTGAATTATGTAAATATATGAAATAGTAAGTAAATTAGTCAAATACCCATTACCTAGAACATCACAAATATTAAAGTTAGGAATATATTATATAATTATGTATAACTATGTTATGCTATGCAACAATACAAGATATATTCACAACATAATTCTATTACGTTTAATGTAACTTATACGAGTACGTATGAGAGTTTTTGACACGAAATGCTATCCATTTATTCACACAATAATTATGTATTACTAGGTATTACTCTTTCTATAAAATATTTGATTAATATAACATGACTCCATAATACTGTTTCTAATATACGAGTATATTATTAGTTAATATTGCATTTTTGTGCAACATTATCTGTACTATTGTTTCACATTCTCTAAAAATAGTACACGGAACAAGCTGGAACATTTAATCCCTGACAATATTTTATTCGTATGTGTATATGTTACTGTGAATGTGTGAAGTTGGTGAACGTTAATACGAAACTGTCATAATACGTTCATTTATTGCGTTCATGATAAAAGTAATAAATACAAAATGTCATTATTCTACGAATAAATAGGTTCTGTTAAGTATTTACTTATATATTAAGGGCTAACGACATTAGTAATGGATTCAGGAATGTATGAAATGTGACACTTTAGACAAATTGAAGGTTCATAAACCCATATAGTAATTGGAACATAAAAAATTGAAACGTAAAATAATGCTATATTATTGAAATATTCTACTCGTGAGCATTAATAATAATGCAGGCGAATAGTAAAAGTACATTGTAACGTAAAATCGAAATGAAGATATTGAATTCAATTTGATACCTACCGAAATTGCTCAGGGGGACACTTCTGTTTCAATTCCAAGAGTGTGTCGAGCAAAAATTTTGTTAGGTAACGTTACCTACTACAGTTACCGGTAAATAGACACCAGTGTACGAAGGCACTTCGTTTAGTCGTAGAAAACTGAGTTTGTTTTTAGGAAATGTGGAATAAACTGGATTGGTTTACTTTTGCAATGCTTGAGATAGATTAATGTTCGGCTTGTGAACCATACACAGCTTGAATATTGCAGAGAAGGATAAATTGCTAACTTTTTACAAAGGATCTCTTAGACATAACCATATTGAATGATTTAATTTTAAACACAATTTTATAGTATATTTTAATGATGTAATGAATGTCTGTGTGTGTGTGTGTTAGTGTATAAATTATTGTTATAAGTTACTTTTAAAGTCCTAATATTCTTATAATCCACTTACTTTCTTCTATAATCGTACAAAAATAATCCAAAATATATTTATAAGTTTAACCTTATCGCAATTCATGGCCTCTGTTGTATACGAAGTTGGTTCATTTTGCGCCTAGAGCATCGGAATTACGATTCAATAGGGAAACGCTGCTGGCAATCTAGTCACGGCTCCATACGGTCACGATTTATACTGTACATTTTGCTACGTAAATATAATATTAAATATACTACAACAATTTTCGGATCGGCGTTTAAATTCGAACAATAAGGAATGGCAAAAGTATTCAAAAAAGTCTCGACGCCGGATTTGATACAAACTAAAACTACATAATGATGTAGTTTTAGTTTCTATCAAATTGGCTCAAATCTAAAAAAAAATAGCTCAAATTGGCTATAAGTAGAGTAAAGGTTTACTCTACTTATAGCCAATTACACCAGTTGTTGATAAATATCTCGCACACATAAGTTACTGAAAGGCTATCAGAGACTTAAACAACAGGAAGTAAAACGGGCCCATAGAGCCTGTTTAACTTTCGCTAACAAACTACAACTTTTGGTTTCACAGGTTGCGAATAGAAGTATCTAACGGATAATGTCGAGTTTCATATAGTGGTAAACAAAGAAACATATAAAAAAATATCTCTTAGATATTATAATTAATTAAAAAAAGGAATACAAATTGTATAATTGCACCGTCTGATAGTATTGCTAATAAGGATTATAGGAAGTGATGTTATGTGCTAAACTAACGTAAAGGTAAACATTTTGACGAGTTTTTTTTTTTGTGTTAAACTAAATACTGTGACAATATAATTCTTGTTTTGCAAAGATTTCATTATATATAAAAGTAGAGGTAATGTTACGAGTTTTTGTTTCGTTTTAACAAAACTTTGTTAGGTTATATTATAAGTATAAAACTATAAGAAGATTGATTTTCATAAAGCAATTCCTTTTAATATTTTAAATATTTACACCATACAACGTAATTCAAAGTTCAATTCTTAATATTAATAAATTAACATTCATCGGAATTATACCCGCATACAACCTATACTAATAATCCTATTAAAAACAGCGATAAAAAAGAAATTTCTAATTAAATAGAGTTAATAATAAAACGGTTCGAACTTTTTTTACATAATTAAGAGTTATGGCGATGTGCTATGGCCAGCACGGCCTCATCTTTATTATTTTACCCGAGACTATATATGTTAAAACGTAATTTATAATCCCCCCCTTCAATAAAATTAATGACACTTGAAATTATCTTTGGACAAACATAACGGAAACAAAGAGTTTACGAGTATGTCGTGGTACTAAGTAGGGTACAATAAAATTACATGTTGTTAGTAATGCTAAACATATGACATTACTTCACATAACCGGTTCCTTATCACATACACTACCAGAATAGGTTTATTTCGGTGTAAAATCATTTTCTTTGTCAAAAATCTAATCTATACACTTAATAAAACGGTAAGAAAGTCAAATCTGTACATTGAATATTTTTTTTTAAAGAATACTTGGGGTGTGATCTACAATCGATACCGAAGCCAAAAATATAGTTTTTAGAATTTTTGTGTGTTTGTCTTTATGTATGTCCGGGATAAACTCAAAAAGTACTGCATGGATTTACTTTAAATTTGCCACGAATATTATTAATAAGTCGGGTCAACATATAGGCTACATATTATCACGCTATCACCTATTATTATATTTATTTCTTCAACGCATTCTGTAACAACGTGTAATCTAATAGCGTTCACGCAGACGACGTTGCGGGCAGCAGCTAGTAGGTAATACAGTTTGATTTTTTAGCAAAATTGACCTCGACAATCCGTCGAGTCTTTGTCGCTCTATTTTTTTTATATATTAAAATTTATTCTTTATAAAATTTCTATTTTAATCCTTTTCTATATTACGGGTAGGTAATAAATATAAAAAATATGACTTATATTTGCTTGGCATATTTACTCATGAGAACAATACTATTTAAATAATTGTATACAAAAATATCATTTAAGTAGCTATATATAACTAAATATATAAATATACATAATATAGAAAAAAATATACCTAATTTTGTATTTTTTATTATGAAATAGCATACAAAATATTACTAGATTTGAATGAAAAAAAAATCGTTATTTTAAATAGGTATAGATAGATATACTTGGAGATACAAGAAAAGTTAAGAAAGGAACTTGTTACTCATAATTGATAACTACGTCGCTGAATGTTTACTTCGCGTCGAGGTTACATAAAAAGCTAACTCTGTTACCCATACTGTACTACGTTATATAAAATTGGATTTGCAAATATTCATATTTTTCAACATTTATCTAATCTAAAACTTTCGTCACCATTAGACATAAACTCGCTTAAATAATTAAAAAATATTATGTGATTATATATTAACAGGTATAACTTGCTTAAAATAATAGTACCTGGATGACCGAGCTTTGCTCGGTTAAATTATATTTAGATGCATTACATACTGATGAAACATAAATATTATTTTCGATCTTACTGACATAATAATAATAGCAACTGGTTATTTAAATAAAAAATAAAAAGAGCTGTCAATAATAGTTTTTCTCACAAAAGAAGAAACATGAAAAAAATAAAAGGAAAAAAAAACTGGTCTGTATGCACCTGGATTCGAACCCGAGTTTTCTGAATTCGAATCCGTCCGATTCCCATCCGAGCTATTATAAGCTTATCAATGACAGCGAAATTTGCCTTCGTATTCTAATGATATTTTTTAATTGCGTAAAAAAAGGGATAAAACGACATTTTCTAAAAATAAATCCTAGCTAGATCGATTTATCGCCCCCGAATCTTTCTGTATACTAAATTTCATGAAAATCGTTGGAGCCGTTTCCGAGATTCAGATTATATATATACAAGAATTGCTCGTTTAAAGATATAAGATATTTTTTAATTGCGTAAAAAAAGGGATAAAACGACATTTTCTAAAAATAAATCCTAGCTAGATCGATTTATCGCCCCCGAATCTTTCTGTATACTAAATTTCATGAAAATCGTTGGAGCCGTTTCCGAGATTCAGATTATATATATACAAGAATTGCTCGTTTAAAGATATAAGATAAAATTTCAAATACCTACTAGAAATCTTAACACAAAATAATGATTAACATTTAATTTAAATACTAAAACCAGAACACTTTTTTAAGCTCGTACAATCATTACCCTTAAGTTTACTTTTTACTTTTTTAGAAGAAGATATTTTGACGTCTTTTAAATTGAAAATATTTATTCTAACAAAACGTTTTGCTCTGTTAGTCAAAGCGTGCAATATTTTGTTCGTTCTTTTTAAATTTACAATTATATGAATGCGCTTTGAAACTAAAACGAGAAAATATATAAACGACAAGTTTTATTTTTCCCGACGGAAACCTAGGCACACTATAGACTCCGTTAAATTGTTGCGGTAACGTGCGGATTTATGTCGCTTTACCGGCAAAACCATATATTCCTATTTTCAATACAGTTTCTGAAGAAAACGGATAGGACCGTCATCTCTTTTTTTTATGTTCACAGTGGAATACCAGTCAATTAAAAAACACTGTAGTAGATATTCATATTTTGTAAAGATAATCCTGTATATTATAGGTATTTAGTTATTTCCTATCTTCTGTAAATAAATAAAAAAGTATATTAAGCAGATTTTTTGAAATATATATAAAATGAAAACGATATCATCTGTTTAAATAATATTTTATTATATTGTTTTTATTTTTTAACTACCAAAAATCATTAAAATTTTATAGTATTTTTGTATGAAAATTTTAATCAAAATGTTAGTTTAGTTTTAATCAAAATTTTCTTGGATATTTCTTATTTTCATACTCCATAACTAGTATTTGCCTATTTAAACTTTCGAAAAATAATATAAAAATAAAACAACGGTGAACGAGTCTTCAGGCGGAAACCTTTATTCTATAAAAGTCTTGAACATAAATGTACCTTAACGATATTTTAATAAGCCGTAATTATGTTTTGAGTTTTTCTTTCAATGCGTATTATTAAATTCTTCAGATTTATGTTTTTATATTTCAATTTCATTTAATTATTTTCAAAAGAAAAGAACTAGATATATTCCTTAATACAATTCTGCTATTACAATTATCGCAATGGTAGATCGATGTCGAGATTCTGCTATTTCGATCGTAATATACGACTATTATAATAATTAGTAAATCTGATAAAAAATGTAATGCATTTTTCAATCGAGCTCCGATATTGTCAAAATTTTGTAAAAGTACAATTACGATCCTGTAGCTCAACCACAATCAATGGACCACATGGGCAACATAATTGCTGGTAATGAAAGTGTCGGTATTTTATATATGGTTTTATAAATTATGTTAAATTTCGCTGTTATAAAATTGATAATATGCACAATACATTTAAATTTATTTCAATTCGTTTTTTTTTTTACATAGCTTTTGTCTAAGTCCGCGAACACATATTTTATAAAAAAAAAGCTTATGATTAGATCATCATCACATTTTTGCGAATCCATTAAGGTAGAATATATATTATATTTAAAAAAAAGAATTATAGTCAAATATCAGCTCAGAAACGTCTGAAACATAAACGTTCAATTTGATCTAGTGAACACGGAACCACCTCTTGGAATATGTCCTTACAAACAAAAATTTTTTTCGAAATAGTTTCACAATTGACGAAGATATGGGCGAAAATACAAAGAAATGATAAGTACAGATAAACACAGAATTTCGTCTTTTCTTTTAAATTAGTCAAAAACAAGTTAAGTATCTATGAGAATTAAAGGATTCTATAGTTGTCCGATAGACAGATTTTCAACGAAAGTTCGATTTTTTAGTTTTCGAAGTACTTGTTAAAAAGTTGGTCATTTACTCTTTCATTTACATTTTTGGATAAACTTCCGAAAAGCGGATACCGAATTTCGTCATGAAATTTGGCACGGACATTCTATTCGACTATTTATGAGTCCCCTTAAAGGGATTTTTGGCGGCACGCAATATTTTTCGAAATATTGAATTTTTTAAGTACGCTGCTTAGCACACTCTATATAAGAAAGCGAGTCGATCAAAAGAAGAAGGAAAAAAAAAACCTAACCTAACCTATCCTAGAATGCGTAAGTGCATTTCACAGCGATTAAAAAAAAAGACCTAACAACCTAACCTAAACTAACGATTTAAAAAAAAATCTTAATCTAACCTAACCTTTAAAAAAACCCTAACTATTAAAAAAAAAAAAGATCTAACAACCTAACCTAACCTGACGATTTAAAAAAAATCTTAACATAACCTAACCTTTAAAAAAACCCTAACTATTTAAAAAAAAAAGACCTAACAACCTAACCTAACCTAACCATTTAAAAAAAATCTTAATCTAACCTAACCTTAAAAAAAACCCTAACGGCGGAATGAAATTCTTTCTTCTTTCTTTCTTCTTCAAAAAAAAAAAAAAAAATTGGCGGAATACGTAGTGAAACAATGGCCGATCATCTATGGGAGTTTTTATTGCGCGCGCTAAAAAAAAATCGCGTTAAAAAATTGAACAAAAATCCGTTCAATGAATTATTACAAAATATAAAGTGTGTATCCGGGAAAATAAAAAGTGGATTGATTATATATATAAATAAATAAATATTAACCAACAATCACACCACGTTAACCTAGCCCCGTGCTAAGTTCGTAAGAACTTGTGTTACAGGTACTAGGAACGGAAATAAATTTAAGATATAAATACATATATACATAAATACACATCCATGACCCGGTGCAGACATCTATATTCGTCATACAGATTATCTGCACCTGGCGGGATTCGAACCCGCGACCGCTGCGTAGAGTGTCCAGTTGCCTGACCACTAGACCAGCCGGCCGTCGAATATGTATTAATAACACCTGTAGTGTGTGTGTGTGTGTGTAACGTGACGATAAATATATAGATATATTATTATTATAAGCGTGCTAAGCAGCATACTCAAAAAATTCAATATTTCGAAAAATATTGCGAGTCTCCAAAAACCCTTTTAAGGGGACTCTTAGATAATCAAATGTAATGTCTGTGCCAAGTTTTATGAGAAAATTCGGTATCTACTTTTCGCTTTCTTATATAGAGCGTACTAAACAGCGTACTCAAAAAATTCAATATTTCGAAAAATATTACGATCCGCCAAAAATCCTTTTAAGGGGATGCTTAGATAGTCAAATGGAATGTCCGTGCCAAATTTCATGAGAAAATTCGGTATCTGCTTTTCGGAAGTACACCCACATTTTTTTCATTGTTTTCCCTTTAAATTCATTATATATATTACGTAAAATAAATAAAATAATAAAATGAACTGTCGATTTTTTTTTCAAATGTGCACGTGTAATTATTATAACCATTCAACTGGTACGAGGTAGCGATACTTGCCTATGCCAAAAATATGCATATGCACTTCAAGGATGATATTCCGCACAAAGATCCCTAAATTTAAAAATGTTTTTCATATACTGTAGGTATATATTTTTGAATGACCTATTCAACGACACACGATACCATCTAATCGACGAGAGAAAAATCACCACTTATTGACGTGTATTGGAAATAATACCCTGAAAAGTCCATCAAGATTATATATTACCATTTCGTCGATGCAATCCATTTATAAATCTGTACCTACTTAAGTTTAAAACACTTGTTTTAACGCTTAGCCGCGGACAAATAAACGAACTGACATGTCAAAATTATAAATGTTCCTCGTTAACTCCGGAACTTTACAATAGATCCACTGTATTAATGCTTATGTAGTTGAAAAAAATTACAGGGAATCTTGATATTTGTAAAATATAAATATAAATATATAAATATACTGTTGCCATCTGTGGGACGGTTCCACCCGGTATCAGCTCGAAGCCCTGGAATCTATCGACAGGCGTGCCAGGAAACTCATTGGCGATGAGATGTTTGCTTTAAGACGGCTCCAGAGCCTCGAACATCGCCGCCTGGTTGCTAGTCTGTGTGTCTTCTACAGGTTGCATTTCGGTGAGTGTGCACAGGAATTGCACGAATTGATTCCCCCAGCACCATTCCACTATCGGACGACACGACGTGGACGGGGATTTCATCCATACGTGGTCGACATTCCTCCGGTTCGCACCTCGCGGTTCGCATCTTCTTTCGTTATTAGAACTGCAAAGGAATGGAATTCTCTTCCTGCGTCGCTGTTTCCCGATACGTACAATTTAGGGATTTTTAAGGCAAGAGTGAACAGGCACTATTTGAGTTTGCGTGCTCCACCTTAGACTTCATCTTTGTTTACCATCAGACAAGATAGAAGTCAAACGCGCTCAAATTATTTCATAAAAAAAAAAAAAAAAAAATATAATAATAATGAACTACTCATCGGATTTTAAATTAATATATTAATATTCCTGAATGTTAATACTGAAAGAAATGGTACCATAAAATTCTTAAGCCTAAAAAGATAACTTTATGTACACTCTTCGGGATTTTATCGAAAAATATCGTGTATTATACAGCGTCAGTGTGTAACATAGAACGCTTGTTGGAACATATTATAAGCATAAACCAACATCTTTAGAATCGTTTACAAGCCAATGTACTCTGGGAGTTATAATAGTGTTTGCAATTCTTTATTATGCACAGTAAATTTACGTTTTAAAGGCGATATTAAATTATAATGAAACAGCGCAAAAATGACCCCTTCCACTTCCCGACCTCAGATCGCCCGTAATTTAATTTCCTTTCATTTTTTTGTTATATTCTCTTCCTTTTCCAATGGGTTTCATCCTACTATTTTTATTTTTATTTTTTTGGTTTAAAAAATTATCGACACTTGTCTATATATGTTGATAATGAAAATAAATAGTATTTAATTAAATATCATATAATAATAAATAAATAAATATGTTTAACATACACACACGGTCGTCTGTCCCTAAGGTAGGCAATTTAATGCCTGTGTTTTAGGTAACAGCCGACTGATATACATTTTTTAAAATAAATATACATATAAATAATACATATATAAATAAAGACATAATACACCCAGACTCGGGGCGGGAATCGAACTCACAACCCTGGAGCAGAAAACAGGGCCACTGCCAACTGCGCCACGGGCCAGTCAAAAATAATCATCATAATATAAGTGCGATTAATAATAGATTTTCTATTTTGGTATTCCAAAAGAGAGAGTTTGAAAGGTTTGTTAACTTTGCCCTCCATAGATACAGAATTATCAGTAAAATTGATTTCTAATTACTCTTTATTAAATTTTTTATATTGAAATAATTTAAGCTGAATAAAAATATTATGATGTTATGTATACTGTTACTGTATTGTTACAGGCTGTAAGCGTCCCATTAATGGGCATAAACCTCTACTTCCACGAAAAGAATTTGTACTTAATCCGCCACGGTGTTCCGCTCTATAAAGCACAATAAATTGTCTAAAACATATTTGATAATAATAGTGTTAATTGGTGTTATTACTTGAAATTGGTAAATATTTCAAACGTTCATTACTAGAAAGCAAAATGAAACATTAGGAATTGAGAGTTCCTACTATTATTCCTATTATTATTACTTTTTTTAATTTTATAATTTAGTATTGTTTTAAGATTCCGTAGCCAAATGGCAAAAACGGAACCCTTATGGATTCGTCCTGCCTGTCTGTCTGTCCATCCGTATGTCATTTTTGTATATATATTTTTGTTGTTGTTATAATTGTATGTTCGTTTTTTCTTTTTTTTTTGTATAAATATTTTAGTCATTAAGTGTCTGCAATGTTTGTGATGTCCCAAATAAATATATTTTTACTTTTTTTTAATGGGATTAAGATATAACATGTTGTATCTAGTTAATGCCCTAATAACAATATAAAATATTTGATAACAAAATTATCAATTGTATCCTAGTGTGAGCGAGATACAACGAAACCGCTCAATTAACAACATATATACATATAAGTAGTTGTAGACAAAAGACTTCCTTCTACTCGTATCTCTACGATTTTATATATCTACATGATGAGATTCGCGTGACCGTTTGTCGATCAGAAAGCTTATCGTACCCGGAACCCCACCTTGTATAACATGTTTACAACACGTAACATTCTTGTTTATGGTTTAACTTAAAAGTAGTTGCTATCATCTTTCGAACTATGTCATTTAGAAGCTTCCACATAGACGCCTTTTATCATAACTGACAATCTACTTAATTAAATTCTTAAAATAGCTCTCTGAAAGACGACGTTCTGCCTAAAATAGTAAGTTTAGAAACATAAAGTTTGCTGCATATATTGTTCACATACATAAGTCAGATAAATTTCATCATACATAATACCGGCTTGTATCACATATTGTTATATATAAAGCATCCTCTAAAAATACAATGAGTTCTGTACTAATTTATATCGTACGCCTTAGTGACCTGGAAATGATAATTATTTATTAATTCTTATTAAACATATGTATTTTTTAAACATAGAAAACTTATATTATATATTTTTAACACACATACAATGGAAATATAGAGTTCTGGTAAGTAGTTTTTTTTTTTCATTCAATCAACTCAAATATAAACAAGTATGCTTAATAAAAAAAAATCAAAAAACCCGACTGCGTAAAATACTCTTATTATAAACTAAAAAGAATAAAACAATTTACTAGCTTTCATTTGATACCCATATTGCTACAGTAAGAAAAAAAAAAATCAACTTCCCCCCCTCATTCCGGCATTTGCGGGCGCCATTTTGAAAATTTATATAGCCTATGTCACTACTACAATTAAGACAAATCCAACGACACCTCATATGTCAAAAACCGTCCAGCCGTTTGGGCTGTAGGGCGCGCCAAAGAAATGGACATACATACATACATACATACATACATACATACATATATACATACATACATACATACATACACTCGAAAAACATAACCCTCCTTCTGTCGCAGTCGGGTAAAAAACAAGAACTTTTATATGATGTTACTTGCTGCTGCGGAACCCTTCATGGGCGAGCCCGACTCGCACTTGGCCGGTTTTTTAAAATATCATATACATCTTATAAACTAAAAAGGTGATATATATACTCGTATTGTGTAATAAAAAACTCCTAAGTGGTTTTCCTTCTTATTATATTTAAAAAAAAAAACATCAGGCATGCAATTGTCTTTGTTCACTTAACTTTAAAACTCATCTAAGCCAGATATTTATTTAATATATCGTTCAAATTCTTGATCGTTATCTTAAGCCGGGTCTTTCAAAGTGTTCCAAACTGCAACTAACATTTGAAACAGCTATTACCCAGGCATTTACGTGAAACAGCTTGGCGCAACGTTCTTCGTTTAAGAGCCATCGTCTCAAATGTCATATTCTACATTATTAATGATGTTATCGTTCCCTTGAGTATTGGAGAAGATATTTACGTATGAGATATATATAATACTAGCTCTGCCCCCACGGTTTCACCCGCGTTAATTTGAGGGAAAAACGTACATAAATATTTTTAAACAAATACTCTAAGAGTAGGTACCCGCCTCGTTGGTCGAGTGGTCACAAACGTTACTGCTGAGCAAGGGGTCTCAGGTTTGTTTCCTGGGTCGTTCAACGTATTATTGATTTTTTTTTTCGAAAATTCTCAGTAAAAGAGTAATGTTATATTTACTTTAAAAGTGGAACTATAGTTAAAAAATGTCTCGAGAAGTTTATTTTTTCCCGTTTTATAACATTTTTATTATTGCTCTGCCCCTATTGGTCGTAACGTGATTTTATATAGCCTATAGCCTTCCTCGGTAAATGGACTATCCAAAACAAAAAAAAAATTCAATTCCAACTAGTACTCCCTGAGATTAGCGCGTTCAAACAAACAAACAAACAAACTCTTCAGCTTTATAATATTAAAGTATAGATTAATATGAACTCCCAAATGCCTCTTGCAAATTGAGGATATATTTTAGAATAGTGCCTTGTAAAGATATTCGTAAAATCGATATATATTTTTATTATGTGTGTTTTATTTAATATGTTTCTGTTTAAATTTATAATATAACTAGTGACTCACCCGGCTTCGCACGGATACGAATTACATGACTGGCAGGTCGTGGCGTTCGCGTGCTATCTAACCATTTGCGGATGAATTTTTGGCTACGTGTAATTTTGAAATATTTATCGTTACTAAATTATTCATTTAATGGTAAAATAATATAACAATTTTAATCTCTCAACATTCATCACTCTATGACAAACAAAAATTGTTGTATTTTAAAATATAGGTATGAATATATTTTTTTAAAGTTATGTATATAATTTACGTATATATACACCGGAATATTATAATGTATTATCTATACTTATTATTATACTTACTAACAACAGCAAGTTAAAAAAAACAGTTTGGTGCAACGTTTATGCAGGATTACCACAAGGAGACGTCTCTTCTGTACCTACTGTGTGCTATTTTTTTAAGGTTATTTGAAAGATAGATTTGAATATCTTGGAGTTTATTACTAGCGCCTTGGATCTTCAAATAATCTTACTTTGCGTATAACTACTCACAATGCAAAATACTATAAGAGTTCATCTACTGTAAAAGCTAAATAGTTGTGAAACGCGCAATGCGTTTGTCAATTAACAATTAAAAACTTTCAAATATAATTAAAATAATCAAAAAACCCGACTGCGTAAAATACTCTTATTATAAACTTAAAAGAATAAAACAATTTACTAGCTTTCATTTGATATCCATATTGCTACAGTAAGAAAAAAAAATTCAACTCCCCCCCTCATTCCGCCATTTGCGGGCGCCATTTTAAAAATTTATATAGCCTATGTCACTACTACAATTTAGATAAATCCAACGACACCTCATATGTCAAAAACCGTCCAGCCGTTTGGGCTGTAGGGCGTGCCAAAGAAATGGACATACATACATACATACACTCGAAAAACATAACCCTCCTTCTGTCGCAGTCGGGTAATTATTAAATTTCACTGATTTGCTATCTAAGTTCTAAGTAACAAAAATCTATTAGTAACGATAACTTTTTCTCAACATACATACCTATATAAAATATGTAAGCCTATATATATATATATACTACCTATGTATGTACATTTGTATATATGTATTTGTATATTCCTTTTTTTAACATTTTATTACATGTTCTTTACTACTGTAATCTCCAGATTGACTATGTTTCAAAACCTGTAAGTATGCCTGGCAAGGATCTCTACTTAGCGATAACGCCGTCTTATTGTACATGTCATGGTAATTCCTACTTATTAAGAACTTTGTAAATATATAATAATAATAACAGTCTAATTATGTGCACTGAAGGTGTATTGAAAACTTTTTTGGACAGCACTCTGTAATCGAAACTGAAATTAATTTTATTTTTATTTTTGTCCATCTGTCTGTCTATACCTTCACCTAAAACTACTGAATGAATTAAAATAAAACTAGGCACGATTTGAGCTACTTACTACTAGGAACTTTTTATCCCAAAATTTGACACGAGTTTCTTATGAGAGAAGATAAAGATTGAAATGTGTACTTAATCATATCGTTAACATGTCATCCGATTTCATTCATTCTTTCTTTGTTGGAAAAGTGATATCTTAAAGATTTCTCCCGGAAGTATTTCAAGGTCTTTGGTTAGACAGTTCAGAAATTAGAGACCTTACAACTCTCAGCAAAGGACCAAATTAACTTAAAACCCGCAATGTACAGAAATCTTGGAACTTACGACTCATCTTACACTGGCATACGTTCTTTATCTTAGAGACAACTGATTGACAAATTACTGTAACTTCCCCATCTACCAGTATAGATCCTACATAAAACTACACTAATATGATTTTTTTTACGCATTTAGCTATGCAGATATATTATTCTAAGATGAACTGTTTACACATTAAATAAATATTTAACATGCTACCGAAATTCATATTTCATAAAACAAAGCTTAAATCTTTATAATTATAATTATAACATAAGTATACGTTGCTCTTGGTTTTGGCGCTTACGCGTGTTCTACCAAAGAAGGAACAACTTGGACATAATTTATAAGAAAAAAGAAGAAGAAAACAAAATATTTCATTGTTCGGGCTTCGAATACAATGGGCGTTAAGGGTCCTTCCGCCTCGAACAGTGCTGTATTTTTAATACCGTATAGGTACATACTTGAAAATTTAACAGAATATATATTATATGGTAGCTACAATGACAATTGAAAAATATAATAAAGTTAAATATTATTACCATTTCGATTTAAGAATATAGTGTTTAAATTATTGCACAGTAGTATCAAAGCATTCACACTAGTTCGATTCGCAATTGGCTAGTTTTTTCTAATAAAATAATAAACACTTTTGACGACCGTTCTGGTGTAGTGGTGCGAGTAGTCAACGCCACGCGTCGCGGCGGTCGCGGGTTTCGATTCCCGCTCGGGACAGATTTCTATTTGTACAAAATATTTGTTTCCGGTCTGGGTGTATGTCTTTGTGGGTCTTCCTACCGTGCCTCGGAGAGCAAGTAAAGCCATCGGTCCCGGTTCATCATCATATCACATATGATCATCATAGACACTTGATAACGATGGTTACCCATTACAAGAAAATTATCCGCCAACCCGCAGTGGAGCAGCGTGGTGGATTAAGCTCCAATCCTTCTTCTAAATGGAGAAGAGGCCTTCGCTCAGCAGTGAGTTACTAGTGCTAACTTACAGTGAGCTACAGGCTGATACAGCATATACATTGAAAACAGATATGGTACATACAATAAACTGTCACTAATGTACGCAACCACAATGTATATGTAATATTATTTAATATAATGAAACGACAAGTTATTACGAGTATATATCTCTATAATTTGGAGTCAAAAATAGAAACAATTCCATATGTAATATGGAGTCGTGAATAGTTGAAGAAATCTATTTCTTAACTATATTGCACTTTTTGATATCATCAAAATTTTTATCAATTAAATAAATATATTAATATATTTAAAAAAATCATTTATTAAAATTTTAGTTATCATATGAGCAAAAAAAAAAATCATATTTTTGGAAAAAAATGTTTAAAATGTATATAAATAAGTATTCTCAAAACAAATTCTCTTAAAATTATTATTATATACCATAAACAACAAAGTTTCAAATATTTAGTTAAATATTTAGTTATATATAAAATATTTAGTTAGTCGAGAACTTGGAAGCTGCACGCTAACTAAATATTGTACTTGCTTATCCGGCTTACACCTTTGCCGTATTTATTTTTCTTACATACGGCGTAGTGATAAAAAAGGTTATTTAGGTTGTATAAATAATACCATTTGTACTGGTGGAAGATTTATTTACCGTGAAAAATAATATTACGATCTGCCCTGAATAAGGTTGTCAGTAGTACAAGATCTCGCTAACGATGATTATATTATTTTGAATTTTTTTTACTTATTTCTATTTCAAAACCAGCTGCTGCCCGCGACGTCGTCTGCATGAACGCTATTAGATTACACGTTGTTACAGAATACGTTGAAGATATAAAGGTTCACTGCTCGTTCCCCGTAGGTGATAGCGTGATAATATGTAGCCTATATGTTGACCCGACTTCTTAATAATATTCGTGCCAAATTTGAAGTAAATCCATGCAGTACTTTTTGAGTTTATCCCTGACATACATACAGACAAACAAACAAAAAAACAAAAATTCTAAAAACTATATTTTTGGCTTCGGTATCGATTGAAGAGTAATTAAAGTATTCTTTTAAAAAAAATATTCAATGTACAGTTTTGACTTTCCTACCATTTTATTATATGTATAGATACTCCTATCCTATCCATTTCCATAAATTTACAATAAAAATGAAATCTTTATTTATTTTTTAATAATAAACTTTACATTTAATATCTAGTAGTGAAAATTAAAATTATTTATCCGCTTGATTCTAAAATGTTAACATAACAAAATAATATTTGCTAATACGAGCTCTAGTTCTAACTTCGCTCATTTGAGAGAAGTATCTACGAACAAGAAAATTTACTTCCTACTGATGTAGGTCACTAGAATGAATTATTACTGAGTTATAGAACATATCGGATTATTTATTTGGTTTTACGGTAAATATATAAAATATAAACGAACAGAGTACTTTCAATAAGCTTAGTATAAAACAAGTGATCTAAACTATATAAGGGTAAAGGTAATGTGGGTTAATAAACCATTGTACAAGTACTTTGTTTATATTCTATAGTAAAATTTAGTAGTTACACAAAATCGAAAATAATTTGCAAAAGGCTAAGATGACTAAGATGTATCTCTATATTAATATATTTTTAACTCTATCTCTATCTACTTTAATCTAGTATTTATATTGTACTGTATCAGCCTGTAGACCACTCACTGCTGAACGAAGGCCGCTTCTCCATTTATAGGAGAAGCTTAATCCAATACGCTGCTTCACTGCGGGTTGGTGGATAATTTTCCTTACCATGAGTAACTCGTTCGTTCGTGAGTAATCGTTTTCAGGTGTCTATGATAACAACCGGGACCGACAGCTATACGTGCTCTCCGAGGCGCGGTGGACTATTTGATTTATTTTTTTCCACAAGGACATACACCCAGACCGGAGACAAATCTTTGTACGAATACAAATATCTGTCCCGAGCGGGAATCGAACCCGCGACCACTGGCGCGCGGCTTTGAGGCTACTAATCGCACCACTACACCAGAACGGTCGTTGTATTTATACAATATCTGCTTATAAATACTGGAAATATAAAAAATAAACAATAACTTCTTACTCGATGAGATTTAAAAGTTTATATGTGCCCGACAGGGTTGAATGCTGTGTCAAGTAAACACGATCTCAGGTCTGTAGAGAAACATATCCACAAGATTATATTTTCATTTTGTATTTAACAATATTTTCTCTTAGGATTCACTTAAATAATTTAAATGTTTTATAAATATAATGCAATGGTGTATAAGGTTTTCAAAAATACGCTAACATAAATAAAAACTTTTATGGTGATAGCGCCAAATAGTCAATTTATAGTTCACTCATGGAATAAAAGAAACCTTTTCTAAAGAAATTTTAACAAAATCCTTATCGTCTTGAATTATTAGAAAAGTAGTCCAGTTTTCAACTTTCCGACTTGATCCGATCTTGATATAAATCTGGTCTGACAATTTTCCAAAGGGCCGCCTCTGGCCACTTTATCGGTGAGTTGTAATAAAACTTTTTTAAAGCATCTTATGGTATATCTTTTTTATTTTACTGTGCATCAAATGATTTATGTAAATCGGAGGTAAATTAAAAAAAAAAAAACTTGGTTATATCAATTTAATATAGACGAAAGCCGAATGACACGTTAATATACCTATGTTACACTTGATGCAATACTTACTAACACCTATACTATATACTGTGTTCACGTTGTACAGACTACGAAAATGTTACAATTGCGTGATAAGCGTTAATACATTTAAGTAATTACGCTAATTTAATTTGGCTTTACTTCGAAATATATAAACATTAATTAAACAAGGTCCAAGTCTCACAGCGTGCAATAGAGAGGGCTATGCTCTGCGAGATCGAATCAGAAATGATGAGATCCGCAGACGAACGAAAGTTGCCGACATAGCCCAATGGACTCGCAAGCTGAAGTGGCAATGGACGGGCACATAGCTCGTAGAACTTATGGCGATGGAGCAGAAAGATTCTCTAGTGGAGACCATGTTGCGGCAAGCGCTGCGTTGGACGGTCGACCGCGAGATGGACAGACGATTTGAGGAGAGTCGCCGGAAGCTGTTGGATGGAGCCTGCTTTGAACCAGTTGCTCTGAAGATCGATGGGATGGAGAGGCCTATGTTCACCAGTATATATCCAATGGTTGATATGATGATGATGATGATGATACTGCGAAATATGAAATATATATTTTAAACGCAAAACTTTTATACAATCCAAAATAAAATGTTTTAAATATGAACGTGAAAATTGTGAAATAATAATAAAATATCTTTTAAGGGTTAGATATTTTGTTATGTTATTAGTAAAATGGTTAAAAATTAAAACGCTTCATTTAGTATAATAATATATTATAATCTTTGTTTTCGAATATCGGAATTTACTTAAAAATGCTTATCATATATGAAATACATTTATCCATTAAATTTCATCAAATTTAAGAACTTTAAATACATAGCATGATAGAATAAAACATTTAAAAAAAAGTGTAATTATATTTAATGTCGGCATTTTATCAGTTACGCCTTCTGAGCCTCGAGCTTTGTGACAAGAAAGAGGAATATAATCTTGTTAAGCTCAAGCAAAAACTTAAATATTTCTCTATGAATAAGATAGATAGATATTCTTATTTAAAGTAAAAACTTCATTGGACGCATCTTGCGCTCTTTCGGAAAAGTATAAAAACAAAGCTGAATAAAGTAAGAGTGTTTTTTATTTCATTTTACCACGTCACGACAAATCGTCTCCGATACAAATTTGGCGATATCTTGGGACACCTTTATGTATAGATTTAATATATAGCGTTTTTTCAAGCAAGCGACAAAGGGGATATATGTAGGTGACGATATGTTTCAAAAACAATATGTTACTATCAGGTACGTATGCTCCCCATCCAGTCCACACTTATTTATGTGCATGGCAAGTCGCACAGTATCATTTCAACACCTTGTTTTTTTTTTTAAATGTTATTTTCTTTTTTTCTTTATGTAGTACAATTTTATGTTTCTTATTAATCCTTTATTAAGAAGAAAATAGAAAAATGTCAAAAAAACAAACAAACATTATGTTCATTAGCTCTAAGTCTATACAATATCCTAAGTTACATAAATTTTGAAACACTCCCGATACAAAAACATATCTAAGAAGTAAAAAGGTTGCGATTCCTTAAAATTAATAATTAATATTTTGAGTCAGGCGCCGTCACGTGAGTAGACTTAGTAAGCAAATGTTGATCGGGCATAAAAATAAGCTGATATTAAATTAAAATTATTCAAAAATTATGCAAATTATACAAGAATTGCTCATTTAAAGGTACTAGATAGTCCACTGTGATGTAAAAAAGTTTTACGTTACAGTGGACAAGTAGTTGGTACTAATATAGTACATTTTATATTTTATTTTGTGGTATGGTTATTGAAAGCATATAATTATATATTAATACGTAAAACAAAAACTTTGTACCCATTTTTACGAAAATTACGCAGACGGAGAAGTATGAAATTTGGCACAGTTAAAGTTTATATGGAAAAGAAATGCAGAATGCTAATATTTTTTATAATAATAAATAAATTTAAAGAAAACACCACACACACTTGAAATTTTTTATTACAGATCAGATTCAATGACTGCTGCATATGCTTACCATGTTATGCGGAATCATATTTTTATGATATTGACAATGCTGTTAATTATAGATTTATCACTGGGCGACCACTAGTTTATAATATCTTGCCAATCTCACCGAAGAAGGTTCATCGACGAATGGTCGGAACGTACTTGCCCCCTTTTCCCTTTTATATTTTTCTAAATTAGTTTAAAATATGAAAATGAGGAAGAGTGGAAATAATATCGGAATCTCATTATTTCAATAAAATGTATATATATATATATATATACATTTTATTGAAATAATGAGATTATATATAATATAACTATAGCTTAAACTCACCTCTTTGCTATATGATAAGATGCTATAATGAAATTTATGAAAATTGTGACATAGATTTCTATTACGACAATCTGGGTACTTTAAAGAGAAAAATTTTTGAAGTGTTCAGAACTTAATTATATAAACCAATACCTATTTACTTTATCTTTAGTTAGTTAGTATAAAACAAAAAATAATGCTGTGCATACCTTCAATTTAAATACATATTTTTTAGTGATATTATTAATAATTTTAAACTATTGAAATAATCTAATATGTATTTAGTTGGTAAGCCAAATTAAATAAATAAATAAATAAATAGATATAGATATATATATATATATATATATATATATATATATATATATATATATATATATATATATATATATATATATATATATATATATATCTATATTTATTTATTTATTTAATATTACTAATAAATATGTATGTATAGTGTTGCCAAGACAAGTATACACTTTAAAAGAAACATTACAAAACAATCAGATGCTATTTTATTTGTAAACAATACGTCTAATTGTGCGAAAATAATAAGATGTCGTGAATGTGATGCACATCTCTTAAATACTGTTATTTATTTTGCCTTAAATTAATAATTGTCAAAGAGGATTAACAAAACGAAATGTCTTGATGAACCTTATAAAAACTTTAGAAGATTTACTAAAGACCAACGGAGCTTGAATAACAAGATTTATTCCTTCAGAGGAAAATAAAAAAAAAATGAGCCTGGCTGAAGCTTTTGATGACGACCGTTCTGGTTTAGTAGTGCGAGTTGTTGCCTGGGAAAGATATTTGTGTTTGTTCAAATATCTGTTTCCGCTTTGGGTCGTCCGTCCCGGTTGTTATCATAGACACCTGATGGAACCCGCAGTGGAGCAGCGTGGTGGATTAAGCTCCAACCCTTCTTATATATGGAGAAGAGGCTTTCGTTCAGCAGTTGGTTGTTTACAGGCTGATACAGTACAGTACAAAAGCTATTGAAAAAGCTGCAGATATATAAGGTTTAAAGATTGAAATGAAACTTATACGGAAACGATGGATGATGATTTTACAATAAAATACATATATAGATCTTAGTCGAGTTTTACCAACATATTCCTATAATTTTAAAAACACACATTTGTTCCTTGCATAATTAAACACTGTTTATGTCAAATAAAAATTCCGTTTGAAATTGGTAGTTGTGGTAAGCACACTATTTCATCAGTTCACATTATATCATAATATTTCATATAATTAGTAAGTATAATTTCGGTTATATTTCCTCTTACAAAGATTCTAAGGCACGATCTAAGTCGCACATTGTGTGTCTTTTTATTAAAAGTAGGGATATGTATAAAATAGTACATATTAGTACTAACTACTTGTCCACTGTAACGTAAAACTTTTTTACATTACAGTCGACTATCTAGTCTAGTACCTTTAAATGAGCAATTCTTGTATAATTTGCATAATTTTTGAATAATTTTAATTTAATATCAGCTTATTTTTATGCCCGATCAACATTTGCTTACTAAGTCTACTCACGTGACGGCGCCTGACTCAAAATATTTATTATTAATTTTAAGGAATCGCAACCTTTTTACTTCTTAGATATGTTTTTGTATCGGGAGTGTTTCAAAATTTATGTAACTTAGGATATTGTATAGACTTAGAGCTAATGAACATAATGTTTGTTTTTTTTGACATTTTTCTATTTTCTTCTTAATAAAGGATTAATAAGAAACATAAAATTGTACTACATAAAGAAAAAAAGAAACTAACATTTAAAAAAAAAAAAACAAGGCGTTGAAATGATACTGTGCGACTTGCCATGCACATAAATAAATATGTGTGGACTGGATGGGGAGCTGCATACGTACCTGATAGCAACATGTTGTTTTTGAAACATATCGTCACCTACATATATCCCCTATGTCACTTGCTTGAAAAAACGCTATATATGAAATCTGTATAGATATAGATAGAAAGGTGTCCCAAGATATCGCCAAATTTGTATCGGAGACGATTTGTCGTGACGTGGTAAAATGAAATAAAAAACACTCTTATAAAACGCAGAGGTAATAAAGTACGTATGCAGATTATTACTTTATTTAGTAATGTTATACAAACTGGCAGAGTTTCTGCTTAATTCAATTGTTACAAAAGAATGAATCCAAAATCAACAATGTGGGTATTTATATCCTCTTATTTTGTGGTGGGGTGTGACGTCATTTCCCACCGGCAGACAATCAATTGGCTTTGGCGTTGCTTGGCTATGGCATGGCGTTATAGGGCTCAGCTACACAACATCTTGTGGCGTTACAGTCGGCCATCCTGAAACAATTGCTCCCGCAATGGGTAGGGCGTTTTATTAGTAAAAGTAAGTAACGTAAAAATATATTTATTTATATACAATTATATATTTATTAGCTTTCTAGAAGGTCAATGAGGTCTTCAGTTTCTAGCTGGTCATCAGAGCTGCTCGCGCTATCTGATACTAAAGCTATACTACGATACGGTCGCAAAGAGTCAGCGGACACCAGCCCGGTAAAGTTTTTGTAGCCCCTTAATCCCTTTATGCTCCTTATTCTATACCTATCGTTGCCGAGGACTTTAGTTATAATATAGGGTCCTGAATATAAGTCATCTAGTTTAGTGTTAACCTTACTAGCACTGCTTGTGGGCGAAACATTGAGTGACATAAGGGAAACAATTTGAGAATTTATAACATTCACTTGACTTCCCGTATCGATATAAGATTTGAGAAAAATCCCGTTGACCTTCACAGTCTTCTTATAAATTTCATTATAATTTTGCACTATTTTGATTTCCTTGGTAGTGGCAGTCGATTCGGGGATAGACTTAGCATGCGAAGATAATATACTTGAACAACGGGAGGCAATATGACCTTGTAGACCGCACTTGAAACAAACTCGTCGATCAGGTAGTGTACAATTTCGTAAAATGTGACCTGTCTTCTTGCAACGTGGACAGGGATCGATTTCAGGATCAATTTTCTTATCCGGGGTTGAGAACTGTTTAGTTTCCTTGATTGGTGCGCGTGCTTCGAAAGTTGGTGAACGATAATCATCGAGAGCGCATAGGAAGGCCTCATACAGTTCATCCGGACGCTGACATTGGAAAGCACGTGCATTCGGTTGTAATGAAATCGGTAATCCTCTGATTATACACGAGACACTAGCGGCGTCAGATAAATTACAGCGAAAACACATGCCGATTTTATCTTGATAATATTTTGTCATCGTTTCGTTCGGCAATTTTTTTCTTTGCATCATTTCTTCTAATAAAACACTATAATCACGATGTTTGGGAAAAGCTCGTATTAACAAGTGTTTCCACTCCTCCCAAGTATAGTTATACTCATCGAGTCTGTTGTACCACTTCCGAGCTTGTCCACGAAGTTTATCTTGTAGGTGAAAGGCTTTTACTTTATCGTCCCAGCCATGTATATCACCTAATTGGTCAATTTTTTTAACCATGTTGATACTGTGCAATCTTCCCCATCTGGATCAAATTCTGGTATAAGGGACGCTGCACGATGGCCTTTAAAATGACTGAGTGGTAAGGCTTCTTGATTAAGATCATGTATAGCTCTCTCAACTTCATTTTCTAGCAAGCACTTAAGTAATTTTCTTGCGGGTGGAGACGGATATTCTTCATCTTCGCTGGTATGATACTGTTCTTGCTCGCTCCAACCAGGCGGGCGGACTCCGTTGCCGGTTTCGTTTGGGCGATTACGTTTCATTATCCCACTTCTGAGTAAAACGCAGAGGTAATAAAGTACGTATGCAGATTATTACTTTATTTAGTAATGTTATACAAACTGGCAGAGTTTCTGCTTAATTCAATTGTTACAAAAGAATGAATCCAAAATCAACAATGTGGGTATTTATATCCTCTTATTTTGTGGTGGGGTGTGACGTCATTTCCCACCGGCAGACAATCAATTGGCTTTGGCGTTCCTTGGCTATGGCATGGCGTTATACTGCTCAGCTACACAACATCTTGTGGCGTTACACTTACTTTATTCAGCTTTGTTTTTCTACTTTTCCGAAAGAGCGCAAGATGCGTCCAATGAAGTTTTTACTTTAAATAAGAATATCTATTTATCTTCTTCATAGACAAATATTTAAGTTTTTGCTTGAGCTTAACAAGATTATATTCCTCTTTCTTAAAATGTCACAAAGCTCGAGGCTCAGAAGGCGTAACTGATAAAATGCCGACATTAAATATAATTACACTTTTTTTTTAATGTTTTATTCTATCATGCTATGTATTTAAAGTTCTTAAATTTGATGAAATTTAATGGATAAATGTATTTCATATATGATAAGCATTTTTAAGTAAATTCCGATATTCGAAAACAAAGATTATAATATATTATTATACTAAATGAAGCGTTTTAATTTTTAACCATTTTACTAATAACATAACAAAATATCTAACCCTTAAAAGATATTTTATTATTATTTCACAATTTTCACGTTCATATTTAAAACATTTTTTTTTTGGATTGTATAAAAGTTTTGCGTTTAAAATATATATTCCATATTTCGCACTATCATCATCATCATCATCATCATCATATCAACCATTGGATATATACTGCTGAACATAGGCCTCTCCCATCGATCTTCAGAGCAATTGGTTCAAAGCAGGCTCCATCCAACAGCTTCCGGCGACTCTCCTCAAATCGTCTGTCCATCTCGCGGTCGACCGTCCGACGTTGCGCTTGCCGCAACATGGTCTCCACTAGAGAATCTTTCTGCTCCATCGCCATAAGTTCTACGAGCTATGTGCCCGTCCATTGCCACTTCAGCTTGCGAGTCCATTGGACTATGTCGGCAACTTTCGTTCGTCTGCGGATCTCATCATTTCTGATTCGATCTCGCAGAGCATAGCCCTCTCTATTGCACGTTGTGAGACTTGGACCTCGTTTAATTAATGTTTATATATTTCGAAGTAAAGCCAAATTAAATTAGCGTAATTACTTAAATGTATTAACGCTTATCACGCAATTGTAACATTTTCGTAGTCTGTACAACGTGAACACAGTATATAGTATAAGTGTTAGTCAGTAAGTATAGCATCAAGTGTAACATAGGTATATTAACGTGTCATTCGGCTTTCGTCTATATTAAATTGATACCCAAGTATTTTTTTTAATTTACCTCCGATTTAGATAAATTATTTGCTGTACAGTAAAATAAAATACATAATTATACTCGTATCATTGAATACGTTAAAAAAGTTTCATTACAACTCACAGATAAAGTAGCCAAAGGCGGCCCATTGGAAAATTGTCAGACCAGATTTATATCAAGATCGGATCAAGTCGGAAAGTTGAAAACTGGACTACTTTTCTAATAATTCAAGACGATAAGGATTTTTTTAAAATTTCTTTAGAAAAGGTTTCTTTTATTCCATGAGTGAACTATAAATTGACTGTTTGGCGTTATCACCATAAAACTTTTTATTTATGTTAGCGTATTTTTGAAAACCTTATACACCATTGCATTATATTTATAAAACATTTCAATTATTTAAGTGAATCCTAAGAGAAAATATTGTTAAATACAAAATGAAAATATAATCTTGTGGATATGTTTCTCTACAGACCTGAGATCGTGTTTACTTGACACAGCATTCAACCCTGTCGGGCACATATAAACTTTTAAATCTCATCGAGTAAGAAGTTATTGTTTATTTTTTATATTTCCAGTATTTATAAGCAGATATTGTATAAATACAACGACCGTTCTGGTGTAGTGGTGCGATTAGTAGCCTCAAAGCCGCGCGCCAGTGGTCGCGGGTTCGATTCCCGCTCGGGACAGAAAAATTGCAAAATGCAAAATTTTGTTAAATGAATAGTGGCTTTTTGAGTAGGTAAAGAAACTGCAGATTAAACTACCTTCTCAACTACGATACTTAATTCATTTTCCTAATCTATATATTTATCTGGTGCAAAGTTTCAATAATGTAGACCCAATTTTACTTTTATAGTAGTTAAAAATACTACGACGTCGAAGACCGTTCCGACGTAGTGGTGCGAGTAGTCACCTCAAACCGCACGCCGGCGGTCGCGAGTCGATTACCGCCAGGGACAGGTATTTGTATTTGTACAAATATTTATTTCCGGTCTGGGTGTATGTCCTTGTGGGTCTCCCCACCGTGCCTAGGAGAGCATGTAAATTGTAAAGCCGTCGGCCCCGGTTGTTATCACGGACACCTGATAACGATCGTTATTCGCTCAGAAGTAGGTGGTTTACAGGCTGATACAGCAGCAGTTTTATATATGAATACCTCACTGTAAAGGTGATTTAATGTGGTATGTAATTTTCTGAAAGACAAATCAATTTCAGAACAATACGTAGACCGGAACTGTCTGTGCTACAAGAGACTAGGCTCCTCACACGGTCTACTGAAATTGAACTGGTATGTATTTAACCTATTAAGCCTTGCCGTGCCTATACGCACGTACTATAGGAAGTGATACTTAAGAATTTAGAGTTTAAATTTGCCAAAATTTAATATTTAAAAAGATGGACTTTTCTATTCGCTTTTTGGTATTTCGCTCAATTTCAATAATAATAATCTATAAATATTATAAAAATGGCCGAGGTCGGACACGAAACACGGAACACGGACAGCGTCGCCTCAGTCTATCTGCGTAGCGCGTAGCACTTCCGTAGAGGTGTAGCAGAAGCGCTGATAAACTAAGCATATAATTTGTATCTCCTGCATTTAGTATGAAATTCTGCATACATGATTTACTTGCTAGTCGAGATAAAGTAATGAGTCTCGTCTAGATTAAATTAAAGCTGATACATAAAAACATACATAAAACATGAAAATGTAACACTCCTTTTTGCACAGTCGTATAATAAAGGTTTCATAAAAGATTCGCAATAAAAGAAACTACTAATATTATTTTATTCGTTCGAATATAAACATCAAATAAAAAATAACCTGAAAACTGCAAATTTAGTTTACGTAAAAATATATCAACGAGTGTAAATGTTCACTTTAGTGCCAGTAAATAAAAAAAATGACCGCATTTCGTACAATATTAAACTAAAAGGTTTCGAACCACTTTAGACCCCTTCGTATCTCATTACGTACTTAAGCTACATAATCTAAATTATATTCAAGAAAGAAAGTCCCCGGAATACACAGAATACAAATTATCATTACTGTTGCTAGCTAATTTTATCATAAGCTCGTGACTCAAACCGTATCATCAAAGCTTTAGGTGATATTTTATTAATACGTAGATTTAACATTTCCAACAAAAGCGGGTTTTTACGTGTAGAATAATACGATAAAGCGAAAGAGTTTTCTTGTTTGTTTGAACATACTACTCTTAAAATGTACTGGCTTGAATTATGAAAATCTTTTTGTTTTAGAAAACTTGTTTATTCAGGAAAAACGCAAGACTAAAACATCATGCTATACAAGTTATAAAAACTGAGTTTGCTACTATTAAACGTGGATATATTCGATAAACTTTTAATGTAGAGGTTTCATATTCATCATCATCATCATCATCATCATCATCATCATCATCATCATCATCATCATCATCATCATCGTCATCGTCATCCCCCATCGACCTCCGGAGCGACCGGTTCAAAGCAGCCTCCATCCAACGGCTTCTGGCGACTTTCATATTAGACAAGTAAAATTAAATACATTATTTTTTATTATTTGTCATCCTAGCGGTCATTTTAATACTAATATAGTATTACAATAGCCGCTACTTAGAGCAATAAATTCTAAGATCAGGGTCACTCCTTTGATATGGCGTAAGATTCCAACGGACAAATTCATAACATGTATCCAAAGTCCTTAATAATTTAACTCCGACAAACAAATCGAATCGATCTACCAGAGATCAGCAAAACAGTAGACGTCGAAAGTAGCGGAGGGACATTTTACTGTTTGATACTGTGCCTCGGTTTTGTGGTATTCGTCGTTTAATTTTTTGTGAAAATTTCGAGTTTCTACTGAGTGGAGTATTGCGGTTCCAAAGTTATAGATACTTATTAGATGGGCGGACGAATAAACGGACTATCGGAGGAATAGTGTAGTCTTAGTAACAAGGTTCTGTTTACATAATTTGTGTGAAATTACTATCGACCCACAGCTGGGCAAAAACCTTCTCTCCATAGAAAAGAAAGTTTTGTGGTTAATCCGCCATTCCGCTTCACCGGGTTCGCAAACCGACAGTTTAACGTGTTCTCAGCTCCGTGTATGAGGCACGGTGGGGAGACAAAGACAAAACATCAGAAACAACCTTGTACAAATAAAAAAACACGCTCTGAGGGAGCATCGAATCCGCGACCTTCGACGTTAATGGAACTTTCGCACCAATATACCTAACCACTGTTCTAATATAATTTTTGAACAGACTCTTCAATACTTTTTAATAACTAATGTAATTGTTGCATTATTTAAGCCCCTCAAAATAAATACAATTATTTCACAATAATTCCTCTTTCTAAAATAGATAATTTAAGAAGTTATATTTTTACTTTAAGTATATAATGTTCCTAAAAAATAATTAACATATACAATGGATATACACATTTCGTAAGTAACGGTACCTTCATAAAACTAATGTTTTCATCCATCCAGAAATCTGATTTTCGTAATTTTTTTGTCACGTTTGATCAAGAACTTCATAAAAAAATCTAATATTTCGTGTATGTACTACGGCTTTTTTTAAACTAATGTGGTAATAAAATTGTATTCCTCTAATAAAACACATTTAATATATAACTACATATTAATTATTATTGTAGTTAATCATATTGCAATCAATTGTTTACATTTAAATATTTAAACGAGCAATTATATAGTAGAATGTTTCTTGTTAACTCATTATTAAATAATTGTGAACTATAAAATTTAATTATTATGCTATGTATAAAGGTTGTTAATTGATTTTAGCTTTAAGGAGAATAGAAAAGTCCATCTTTTTAAATATTAAATTTTGGCAAATTTAAACTCTAAATTCTTAAGTATCACTTCCTATAGTACGTGCGTATAGGCACGGCAAGGCTTAATAGGTTAAATACATACCAGTTCAATTTCAGTAGACCGTGTGAGGAGCCTAGTCTCTTGTAGCACAGACAGTTCCGGTCTACGTATTGTTCTGAAATTGATTTGTCTTTCAGAAAATTACATACCACATTAAATCACCTTTACAGTGAGGTATTCATATATAAAACTGCTGCTGTATCAGCCTGTAAACCACCTACTTCTGAGCGAATAACGATCGTTATCAGGTGTCCGTGATAACAACCGGGGCCGACGGCTTTACAATTTACATGCTCTCCTAGGCACGGTGGGGAGACCCACAAGGACATACACCCAGACCGGAAATAAATATTTGTACAAATACAAATACCTGTCCCTGGCGGTAATCGACTCGCGACCGCCGGCGTGCGGTTTGAGGTGACTACTCGCACCACTACGTCGGAACGGTCTTCGACGTCGTAGTATTTTTAACTACTATAAAAGTAAAATTGGGTCTACATTATTGAAACTTTGCACCAGATAAATATATAGATTAGGAAAATGAATTAAGTATCGTAGTTGAGAAGGTAGTTTAATCTGCAGTTTCTTTACCTACTCAAAAAGCCACTATTCATTTAACAAAATTTTGCACTTTAATACCGTGCAAGAATTTCGTATAATACGGAAAACA
The DNA here is from genome assembly GCA_036937285.1 of Euphydryas editha. Classification (NCBI taxonomy): domain Eukaryota; kingdom Metazoa; phylum Arthropoda; class Insecta; order Lepidoptera; family Nymphalidae; genus Euphydryas; species Euphydryas editha. Next base: position 11,295,170 of record JAUPFZ010000011.1, on the reverse strand, counting down.
ACTACAAACAACAAAAATATTGACATTTATCTTAAACGATTAGTGTTTACTTTTTTTTATTTTAAGCATTGGATGACTTAGAGAATAAAATCATTGCTTTTTTACAAATGGTTTGAGTATAAGTCAAAACAGTATTAAAATTCAAGTATAAGTATGTATTTTTCATGCATTTTATAGCCTAGAGCGTCGTACAATATGATGCGTAAACGTAAGTAGGGTTGTTTGCCAAAAATATAGACATTTTGGCTTTCATTCTGCTCCTATATTAAGTCGAATTCGTTACTTCTGTATATTTTAGCGCGACAAAACAATAAAAAATGAAATCAGTGCAGTAGTTTTAGAAACAAAAAAAAAGCAATCAAATAATTTTTCCTCACTTATTATTAAAGATAAATAAACAATTTGTCCTTAGGAAAAGAGTAATTTGTCCAGTACCGACTAATTCTAGGACTGTTTACTTCACATATATTTTTAGTCAAATATAACATTTACATTAAAACTAGTCTTTAATAATATTACAGATGTGAGTTTTAATTTTACATTAAAACTCACATCTGTAATATTATTAAAGACTCAGCTTGAACCTATATTAGTTTAATCAATAATAATGTTAGTCTTGTATATACTAAGTATTGTATCTAAAACCTCTGCAAGTACCTAGACCGCTCTTTGGATCCGGATATGGGTATCCGTCTAACTGCCATTATTTATTACTATGTACTGTTTCGCAATTATTTGTATATATGTGTAAGGTCATCGTCTTACGGTAACATATATATCATGTTACCGCGAGGAATTTATGCTCTGTCTCCTTTGTGGTATTTATGTTCATACATATTTAGAAATATTTAACCTTATTATATGCATTTCTCAATTATAATCTTGTTTTATGTTTAATGCGTAATATTGAATGTATTCTGAACTATTAATCTGTGATAAAAATTATATTATATTCTTTATTGCACAGTAAAACAATTTATAATTTTGTAATTGCGTTGAAATTTGGTAAGGGCGAACTTATCTCTAGAAGAGATCGCTACCAGTCAACCCACGGTGGTGAGGCAGTTTACTAAAAAAAAACATTTTATTCTAGATCGAACTTCTAAAATTATCACGTTCAAACACACAAAATAACTCTGCAGCTTCCTCCATTCCATATTAACATAAATAAGCTAGCTGTGCCCGCGGCGTCGTCCGCATATAAATTTTACTTACACTTCTACTACTACTACGGTAGGTACGCTAGTAACTAAGTTAAGTTAATTAAAGTAAGAAAGTGCTATCTATTGTGATAGTATTATACATCAAACTATTGTGCTTTGTATAAAAATAAATCGCAATCCTGTGGAAGCCATTAATCCTAATTAATAATAATAATAAATTGTACACCCACAATTTGATGGCTTTTTCGTCTTTTTTCGTTATCTGAGTTTTGAATATGAATATTAATTACAAATTTATTTATTATTATTATTAATTTATTTTCGGAAGAATCAAAGAATCGGAATTGCGATTCAACGGGGAAATGCTGCTAGTATTCTTGGCACCATTCCACGCGGACATGATTTATACCAAAACTGTTTGTAAATAATTATTTTAAGTTTTGAATTGTAAATATGTATAATATTGTAAAATTTCTTTAATAATAAATTATGATATATTACTAATTATTATTAATTAAGTGAAAAAAAAAATCCAATTCATTAACTCACCTACTCTAATACCATCATTCAAAGCACAAAATTCAAACTAGTATATGGAGCGATTTAGATCAAATAAATACTAAATGTTACCTCAAGATATGTTTTCCGATTTTCATGTAAATCTTTTGATCTTCACTTAGTACATTATCAAAAATGAATTTTCAAACGAACAGTAAAAAGCAAGACATTTTTGAAAATTATAGAAATGTATATAATTACTGTTTTTTGACCCCTTCCAAAATTTTCGTTAAAAAACTCTAAAAAAAACAGATATGTTAAATTTACAGTTATAATGGTATGTATAGATAAATGTATGTCATTAAATTACTATGTATAGCCTATTCACGTTTGCTGTAGTTCCACTGCTATATTTTAGGCCCACTAACGAACTGTATAACACAAATCTAATTTTTTTTTCTTTTGAAATAATAAATTTACATAAATAATACGTTTCACGCTAGTTTAGTCATACATTTACTTAGCACTGTAATAAAATATTATGGTATAAAGAGGAGTGGTACACTAAAATTTTACAACTATACATTTTTTAAAGTATATTTTATGAACTAACATTTACTAGTTACAGTAATATTGTATTCATACCAGTGTATCTGCTTAAAAGAACGTAATAATAAAATTATTTATAATAAAAATTAATAATAAAACGAAATAAATTATTTAATACAAAAGTTTTCTTTTTTAACTTTTATTATATTTTAATTATTTAGGTAAATTATATAAGAACAAGAATTTTTGAAATATTAAATTATAATTATAGTAATTATAAAGATCCTAAATTAAATCACACTAGCCCGGAATCCAGAAATTTCCTATATAACATTTGCTTAATGTTACTTAAATTAATAGAAGTGTTACTTAATAATTTTAGTATTCAATAACGAAATTTTTTTTGTCTTTTTTTATTTTAATCAAAATAATATTGTTTTATAATAAACAAAAATCAGCAGGACCCTTAATAGTATTTTTATTTTACTAATACAAATTAACAAACACATTTGTATTAGATCGTATTTTTTACTTTTTTATATATTTAAAATATATATATAACTAATTAGTAATAAGTTAATATAATTTAATTTCTCGTCTACGCATGCATTTATATTAGTTAAACCAATTAGAAGTCACATATAACTATGATTGAACCTAACTGGTATTTTCTTTTTATAATTCTTCAAACTGTTCTATTATATTTTGTTCAAATATCAACTGATTAATTACAGATTTTCGTCTCTCAAAACGTTATAAAAATAACTGAGATTTGAAAAACAATGTCCATGAAAGTAAAGAAAGATGGCGAGCTTACCATCACACAATACAGCTTAATGTAAAATGCAACGGACCAGCTTCAGAGTGTCTATTTGACTTTGAACTCAGTCGTGTTTGCTCAGTCCGCGCAATCAGCGCTGCGATCAATATGTATAATACCATATAGCACTTGTTAACAATACCATCTCTGTCCCAGATTAAATGATTAATGAAAATAAATCTTAACGTAAGTTAAGTATGTATATGTATGTAAGATGGAGTTTTCAAATATTACTTAAACCTAACTTTTTATTTACCCTAGATAAATTATAATTACCATATTGCTGCATTTTAAAATATGATTTTTTTTAAATAATAATAATCAATTAAAAGTATTAAGTCGAGGGGATAGAACAACAAAAATAGAATTTTCCTATTTTACTATTATAAGAAATTCTTAAAAGATTAAGTATTTATTAGTTTTAAAACAATATTAGTTAATTCGCCTTTACGACGAAGTAGGTTCATTATTATTTATAATACTATTAAAAAACAAATATACTTTACTGATTTCTTAACTTTGTAAGTATCCCCATTTGTAGTAAGTTAAAATGTCGCGTTCCGAAAACTTTTGCTTGTCTTTGCAGTTTTTTTTTTGATTGATTGTGCCCTAATGTCGGATTACGTGGATTCCAGCTACATTATGGCTGAGACTCTGAAACTTCGTAGCTTAATATTAATTTCTGCTTATTTTACAAAAAAAAAAGAAACATGAAATATAAAAGGGTTGTCACGCAATAACATACATATCTAATTGCATTTCCATAATCAACTTCTACAACATTTGCGTTTATAACTCAATTAACTAAAAAAAACTTTTTTCAAGAATCTACTTGAAAGAATATTTTTATAATAAAAAAATCCTTACTGTGAAAGAACCGAAGACAAGGATAGATTTTAAGTGGAAAAAAATTGTAAGGGATTCTCTCAAAAGAAAGAGTGATAGCCATAATGTTGTGCCGATTCCACTTAGAAACGATGATTCGATGGAATTACTTGGAGTACAACATTTCGTGGCTACAAAATACTCACTCCATATGGAATAGAGATATTAATGTAAATTCCAAAACAGATGAATACTCTGAATATATTAAATCAAATCAAAATTTTCTTTATTTAAGTATTCTTCAAAAACACTTTTAAATCGTCATTTTACAAGGTATATATTTTTTAATTAATTAATTATATTTATTGTGAAGCTGTCACCGATTTGAAATGTAGATTCCGCTGAGAAGGATCGGCAAGAAACTCAACAATTACTCTATTAAAAAGCCGTTAATATAATATTCATACAAAAAATAAAAAATAAGTAACAAAAAAGCATGAAAAACTGCGCCATAAACCCACATATCTTTGTCATTAATAAAATCATGAATATTAATATAGTTATAATTATATGCTTTGACTAATTAAGACTTCTTAATATAATTTTAAATTTATTAATTGGCAATTGTAAAATCCTTTGTGTGATTTTATTATATATGCATATACCTTGACCCATAAAGGAAACATTTACTTTACGAAGTCGGAAACTTGCGAGTTACAATTTTATCGTTCCATCTCGTGTTTATACCACGGTTATTACTGTTTCTGTCAAAGAAATAAATATTTTTATGAATATACATAATATTATTATAAATATACTGTGAAGTTATTTTAAGTATACCTATCTGGAGGAAGATGAAGATAATTTTCATACGAAATTAGCAACAAAAGCAGAAAAACGGTCGATAATTTGTTATTAACCTAATCGATCAAAATCACCAATAATTTAGTTTCATTACAGATGTTTTAGTGGTCTTTGATGGTAGCTTTAAACCTGAAAAAGGAAATGTAATGAATGATAAATTGTTAGTTACTCTCCATTTGCAGCAAGATTTGCAGAAGAAGTATTCATCTAGTCTTACATTGGAAAAAGCATATCTATATATTATTATATGGTAACTGATATAAAATAAAAAAATCAAAAAACCCGACTGCGTAAATTACTTTTATTATAAACTAAAAAGAATAAAACAATTTACAAGCTTTCATTTGATACCCATATTGCTACAGTAAGAAAAAAAAATTCAACTCCACCTCCCCTCATTCCGCCATTTGCGGGCGCCATTTTGAAAATTTATATAGCCTATGTTACTACT